>CAMRHE010000179.1:2317500-3695000 GCA_947044405.1 Leptodactylus fallax | reverse complement strand
AGGTAGAGGGGGTGACACAAGAGCTTACAATCTATGAGGTAGAAGGGGTGACACAAGAGCTTACAATCTATGAGGTAGAGAAGGTGACACAAGAGCTTACAATCTATGAGGTAGAGAGGTGACACAAGAGCTTACAATCTATGAGGTAGAGGGGTGACACAAGAGCTTACAATCTATGAGGTAGAGGGGGTGACACAAGAGCTTACAATCTATGAGGTAGAGGGGGTGACACAAGAGCTTACAATCTATGAGGTAGAGGTGACACAAGAGCTTACAATCTATGAGGTAGAGGAGGTGACACAAGAGCTTACAATCTATGAGGTAGAGGGGGTGACACAAGAGCTTACAATCTATGAGGTAGAGGGGGTGACACAAGAGCTTACAATCTATGAGGTAGAGGAGGTGACACAAGAGCTTACAATCTATGAGGTAGAAGGGGTGACACAAGAGCTTACAATCTATGAGGTAGAGGGGGTGACACAAGAGTTTACAATCTATGAAGTAGAGGAGGTGACACAAGAGCTTACAATCTATGAGGTAGAGGAGGTGACACAAGAGCTTACAATCTATGAGGTAGAAGGGGTGACACAAGAGCTTACAATCTATGAGGTAGAGGGGGTGACACAAGAGCTTACAATCTATGAGGTAGAGGGGGTGACACAAGAGCTTACAATCTATGAGGTAGAGGGGGTGACACAAGAGCTTACAATCTATGAGGTAGAGGAGGTGACACAAGAGCTTACAATCTATGAGGTAGAGGGGGTGACACAAGAGCTTACAATCTATGAGGTAGAGGTGACACAAGAGCTTACAATCTATGAGGTAGAGGGGGTGACACAAGAGCTTACAATCTATGAGGTAGAGGGGGTGACACAAGAGCTTACAATCTATGAGGTAGAGGGTGACACAAGAGCTTACAATCTATGAGGTAGAGGTGACACAAGAGCTTACAATCTATGAGGTAGAGGTGACACAAGAGCTTACAATCTATGAGGTAGAGGAGGTGACACAAGAGCTTACAATCTATGAGGTAGAGGAGGTGACACAGGAGGTAGCAGGGGCGGCAACAGACGTAGCATTGCTTATACAATGGTCAGACAATTCTGTAATAGAGGTTACTGTCATTACACATATATAAAGCTGTAGGAGCCGTCACCAGTCGTGTCCTGTAACGTGCAGATGGCGCCTGGACATATAAAGTTAGTCTGATACGGCCTCATATCCTGTGAGGTAATGCGGGAACGTGAACAGAGGAGGGGACGTTTTAGGGATTCTAACTACAGAAGGGTTTACATTAGGAGTTGTGATAGGCCTGTCTGATAAGATGTGTCTTTAGTTTACGCTTGAAGTTGTGGAAATTGGGGGTTAATCTGATAGTCTGGGATAGATAGATAGATAGATAGATAGATAGATATGAGATAGATATGAGATAGATAGATAGATAGATAGATAGATAGATAGATATGAGATAGATAGATGAGATAAAAGATAGATAGATAGATAGATATGAGATAGATAGATAGATAGATAGATAGGATAGATATGATATAGATAGATAGATAGATAGATAGATAGAGATAGATAGATAGATATGATATGAGATAGATAGATAGATAGATATGAGATAGATAGATAGATAGATAGATAGATAGATATTAGATAGATAGATAGATATATATGAGATAGATAGATAGATAGATAGATAGATAGGTAGATAGATAGAAGATAGATAGGATAGATAGATAGATAGATAGATATGAGATAGATAGATATTAGATAGATAGATAGATAAAAGAAAAGAAAGAAAAAAAAAAAAAAAAAGAATAAAAGGGGGAGATAGATATGAGATAGATAGATAGATATGAGATAGATAGATATTAGATAGATAGATAGATAGATAGATAGAAGAATGAGATAGATAGATATGAGATAGATAGATAGATAGATAGATAGAGATAGATAGATAGATAGATAGATAGATAGATAGATAGATAGATAGATAGATAGGAGATAGATAGATAGATAGATAGATAGATAGTTAGATAGATAGGAGATAGATAGATATTAGATAGATAGATAGATAGATATGAGATAGATAGAAGATAAGATAGATAGATAGATATGAGATAGATAGATAGATATTAGATAGATAGATAGATAGATATGAGATAGATAGATAGATAGATAGATAGATAGATAGATAGATAGATAGATAGATAGGAGATAGATAGATAGATAGATAGATGAGATAGATAGATAGATAGTTAGATAGATAGGGATAGATAGATAGATATAGATAGATAGATAGATAGATAGATAGATAGATACATAGATAATTTTGCCACCACAGCTCCAAAATACAATACAAATGCATCCAAAACAATACAAGACACTAGTAACCCCTATTTGTACTTTTTTTTTTCTACTACTGAACCTCAAATTCAGCTTTTTGTCCAGACACACCCCGCCACACAGTATATAGGGTTCTCCACCAGTAATACCTCCTGTCCATCAATAGTAACCAGTGTTTGGCTATTTGGTGGCCATTCTTAGGGGGTGTTATTTATTTTTTTACTGTACTTTTGATTTTTATTATTATAATATTTGACAAAAGGTCAAAACTAGTAATGCAGATGTGTTCCCACTATTGTCCACCCTATGAGGTAACGCCAGGCACACTGCTCACTAAAACACGGCAGAGGCAATGCAAAATCTATTCTGTCTCCCCTCCAGGTGTCGGGCTGTGTCCCCTTCATGGCCACATCAATGGGCATATTTATGGACAATGGGTAAGAGAACAGTCCCCATAACACCAGGTACAAGGCCCATGGACTAGCAAAATATTGTAGTAAGGTCATCCCATTATTTGATCCCTGGACAATGTTGACTACAAGATCTTATTGTCTCTTCCAGTTGTGTCATTCAGATTCATTCGTGTGGATACAAGTCTAATAATCTAACAATACACTGCACCTACTAGTACTCTACATGCATATGCATATACGTTGCGATTCTCAGAAAGGCCTTGGCGTGATTGACTTTCTATATTCTTCTGTATAGCTCAGGACAATACTGCCTGCAGAATGACATTTCCTAGGAAAGGATATGAAAAGAAGCAGAATACCGTGTCCTTCAATGCGATGACACGAAGCCTAATATGTAGGTAAGAAAACATCTTCCACCATGGCCACAGCTTCAGTTCAGACTCCCCTATCCTTCGGAAACTTCACATATATGTCAATGTTACCTATATATCTTTCAGATATACCTTGCATATCTAGATCTGTCTACCCTGTATAGTTTATGGTTTAGCAGTTGATACCTAAAGTGGTTTGCGTAAAACTTGTGGCTATAACCCATTGTGACCAACCACTTCATTGGTGGTCTCAAGGACCAGGTCATAGACTGTATTACAAAGTTATGGCGTTGTCTAGCAACATTTACAGTGAAACTCCAGGCAGAATGTCCCACAAAACTGACCAAAACATGCTCAAAAATTGTATTTTTTTTCAGTTATGCAGCAACCAGATGGGGGCAGTCAGGAGGCTGGAGTTAGTAGTCGATGCTGTGGTTATATTGATAAAAATCTCAACCAAATCCTCCAGGTCTCCTTCTAGGCTGGTGCATTGCTAAGGGGGCCTGCAAGGTGCCTAATAGTAGTGTTTTCACTGGGTAATCTCCCAATGGTTGTAAGCCTCCTTGAGCCTGATGGTGGTTGGAGTGCCCATGATACTTGTGCAGTAATAAGGTTCTGGGTTTTCGGGAACAACAGAACTCACAGTTTTTGAGGCAGAACCAGGCAACTTTAATAGAATCCAGATACTGGAGGTACAGTTATTGTAGAGCATCTACTGAAGGCTGGGGCTGAGCTGGTAGATGGCACTTCCCGTTGACAGTGTCTCCTCTGTTGTGGGAGATCTTCCACTGAACTAGTGTGTTCTATGATTCCAGGCTACAGGATGTAGAATCCCAGGGTTGCCCTGACTGATCTGGGGCTGTAAGGAATGCCGTAACTATGAGATCCATATAACTTTATCCTCATATACTGATCGGGCACACTTTCACCTCCACAAAGTTAGCAGGGATAAATCCCATCTCCTGACTCCTGAACAATGCATGACTGTCTCTAAACTGGTAGTTTCCAGCAACTCAGGTCTCTGGCTCCGTCCCCTTTCTTCTCCTTACACCCCTTCCTCCTATTCAGTACCCATTCTCCAGTGGTTTGGACCGTTTTAAGGCATATATATATATATATACACACACACATCTCGATTCTCAAAGGCATATACACATGTAAACCTTTTGTAGAGCTCCCAGTGGGACATTACAGTTATCGTCCCCCATATGCTTGTTTTCCATTGGTTTTAACCAATAGTTCTCTGAATAAGTGTGGCATCATCAATGCACAATTAGGGATTTCCAGCCAGCCCCTTATGTTTTTACTTGCCAATTCAACCTTGATCCATATGCAGATCAAGGATTCATGGTAACCTCTACTGCAGAGCCCGTACATGTGCCACCTAATGGTTCTTCTGTGGAGCACCATATCAAAGGGGTTGTGCCATCAGTGACAGCTACATACACAATAGAAAGCAAATGTCGGGGTGCACATCTGATTCCTCCAGCTTCTGTTTGTGGCATCCTTGGAAAACAGTCTGGAGAAGTCACAGTTGTCCACTGGAGAAGTCACAGTTGTCCTCTGGAGAAGTCACAGTTGTCCACTGGAGAAGTCACAGTTGTCCTCTGGAGAAGTCACAGTTGTCCACTGGAGAAGTCACAGTTGTCCACTGGAGAAGTCACAGTCGGCCACGGATCATTGCAGGGGAAATGTAATATTACTTGTAAACTTGCCAACTCCCCTTGAACGTGATGCCCTGGAAGAGCGGGCAAATCTACCAGGTCTAGCAGAATGCGCCATCCACCAGAACCCTCGTCATTTTATAAAGGTTATTACCCAAAGGGGGCGGGGACATGCCAAACAGGGCAAGGTCATGTCTAAAAAATGTTATGTGCCAGTCTCCCATGAAGCCAATACCTAAATGTTGGCAAGAATCGTAACATGACCTTGTCATTGGGAGTCACTCATCGTCATATACAGAAGGGATCTCATTTTATGGCCTAATAGGGCATCTGGACACAACCCTAAAGATACTGTATGGGCAGATACCTCTGTAATATGGTATCGAATGTAGCATGGCGAATAAAATCGTTTTATTATGTATAAACCCACCAGGAAACACTTCTGAATGACTCTGTATAAGGCGTTGCCGCCGCGGTTTTTCCCGCAGCGCTTTTTTTTTCTGCAGGACACTACGTGGGTCCTTAGCCTAAAACCTAAAGCCTGAGTGTGAACGAGGCCTTAGAGAACTAACTAAATTCCAGACTGTAGAATATTCTGATTTTTTCACCTTAACTTTTTGAACTTTACATTAGGAGAAATGTTTTCAGACAGGTCATTCACAAGGGAAAAACTTTATTACCTGTAAATATTCTTTATCTTACCGATTGTTGTATGTCAACATTTTCCAGACAGTTGTCTCAGTCCTAGTTATAAGACAAGGAGGACATTCTCACTATGACCTTATATCTCTGCTCTGAATATTTAGCATAGGTCAGCTATATAGATGTAGGGCCGGCTCCAGGTTTAAGAAGTTGTCCACAATTTTTGAAATTCTTGCCCAGTTCAGCGGCTTGTACTGTATACTTGGTCTGATTGTTCGCCTGATGGCCGACCCATGCAAGATACAGTTGTGTGCCCTCTGTTTCTCCTATCCAACACCAGTATAATGGTGAGCAGTGCTGAATAATGGGGGACCCTACTACATTACCCGGCAAATTAAAACTGCAACTTACTAAGTGTAGCACCCGAAGTAGAGTGGGCCCCCCAGGAGCAGGAGGCCCCAGCACTGGCCTAGGTCCCCAGGTGCTGATGCCACCCCTATATAGATGATCTAGGCAGGTAGCCTTCCTTAGCTGTCCTCTTGTTTGGCCATATCCAGATATGTAAGCCATGACATGAGCCGCCTTTCGCAATATGATATCACAAAGTGATATGCTACCACAAAGCGATATGCTCTCTATCCTATAGTATAGGTGTCTATGTGCGCCCCCAGTGGCTGTGCTGTGATTTACAGCCTGACTTTTATCAGAGATATTGCACTTTCATGCGTCCATAACGAAATTCGAGGTAAGTAAAGAGCGGACACATCTATACAACAGCTTAAAACTATATTACAGTATATACATCTGCAACAACAGAAGACTTAGAAGAAATTAGATTCCATTATTGGATTTCAACCACCATGAAAAATCTTCTACATGAAAAATCTTATTTCAATATAAAAAATTTGTTCTCTACAGAAAAAACTGTTTCTGGCCACAGAAGAACCGCTAGCCCCACTAGCCCATAATATAAGTAGAGGCTTATTTAAAGGGGTTGTCTCATGAAGGTAATCAATGGGGGTCCCAATGGGGCCGTCGGAGGCCTAATAAAGGTCTTAGGATCTGCCATCCTGCCTTGTATCCCTTTTAGGAGATGACATGGTCAAGTTTCCTAATGGAACTAATTAAAAAAATTAAAAATGTAAATATAAAATATAAAACAAATTTAAAATGTACACAAAATTGTTATCCCAACAAATTTTAAAAAAAATTAAACAGAATTCCAGAATTGAAAGGGGTTGTCCAGGAATTGGACAAATAATGGAGCAGGCTGGGCGAGGTGTCACATAAAATAAAAACTATACTCATCTGCCCTGCCCGGCTTTGCGGCCCAATGACCGCTGACGGTCCCAGTGGTCGCTGGCAAGGAACTGGTGAAGTATGTGAGTGACATCATCGGTCACTATCCAGCAACCGCTGGGGCCGCTCATTGTTCTCAGTGGTCATGTGAGGCTCAGGACTTACAGCGGCACAGTCCCGTCAGGCGATGGAAAGTGGACCAGCGGCGGACCATAGAGCGCCGGGACAGGTGAGTATGATTTATTTTTACATTATTTTATATTATACCTTCCACAGTCTCCTCCGCAGTTTGTCCAATTTGTGGACAGCCTCTTTAACTTAATTATACTGACCCACAGATTAAAGTTTCTCAAAACATGGGGGAATTTATTAAGACTGGAGTATCCTACGCTAGTCTCTTAGTAATTCTGCTGTTCCTCAGGAGGTCCCGGCAGTTTGAGTCTGACGGGCCAAGACATCCTCAGGCCGCCTTGATCCCTGCCCTTCTCTGCCCACTGTCTTAAAAAGTGGCACCATATCATTGTAAATACCCCCCATCATATGTACCCCAAAATGAAGTCATTAAAAATACAATCGGTCCTGCAAAAGAAACAATCCCTCCAATCTTTTTGGCCTGTCATGTGAACAGACCTCTATTCTATTCATTCCTGCATAAAAGTCTACATAGAATCTGAACCGCACATCAGAAAGGCTATAAATACATGAGCAGGATGTCCCCTGACAATGCAGCGCACAGAACAGAAGATATGCACTGAAGTGATGATGCGTACATACCTGGCACTTCCTGTGCTATGACGTCAGCGCAGTGAAAACCTGGCCACTTCCTGTTGCACTTCTCAGCTGTGTTTTGTTTTACAACACTCTGAATGTTGCCTGTAAAAACAATGTTATCAGCCGGCGTTACAGGCCCTGCCTCATATCTGCGGGAGAATATGTACAGGACTATGGTATATCCATATCACAATGAACAGGCCAGCTGAATGCCATGATTTTCAGCAAAAGAAAATATCCTTCCGACATCTTCAGCTATTCAGTGGCAACACATTGGAAGAACCTATCAAGAATGGTGAGATGGACCATCCAGCAATATCCAGGACAAAGAGCCTCGAAACTGATCTGACGTTCCCGCGACTCAAAAAGTCGTATTCTGCAATGCGTCGTACAAAGCGAGGATGACAGTAGTTACGCCGCTCCTTGGTAAGCATTGGCGTATCATTTGTAAGGCCAGGTTTACATTGGCCTTACATTACATTACTTGCCATATAAACTAGGAAATCTCCCAAGGTATACGTCTAAAATCCCTATCAATAGCCAGATATGATAAAGGAGTTGGGTTGATAGATGTTGGAATTTTTCTTGTTTCAAATGTATCGAAAAGCTCAATGGCTGACAAATTCTGTACGGCTGCGGACAACTTGGGTGGACCTCAATGGTCTGATCCTCAGGGTATAACCCCACAATGACCAAACTTACTCCAAGCAGGTGCACATATACAACCTGGTGTCAACTGATCAATTGCCCTCATTGAACACTATATAGACTTCCAAGGAGAAGACAGAAGACATTATAAGCCTACATCTTTTCTTTAAGGTTCCAGGTTGCATCTTGCCATTGCAGACTGGGGACTTGCACCCAAGGGTTAATGGAGTTTCTACGGAATATTAACCATTCTTAGCAGAGGTCAGCAATAGGGATGAGAGAACAGCGGGGTTCGTTATGAAGTTCCAAAAATTTCAGGTTTGGCTGAACCCAAAATATTTGGCTTTTGCCACCCTCGATTTATTATCCTATTCTGGTGTCTCTTCAGAATGATGGGTAGGATTGCTGAGGCCTGTGACCGGCCTGTGGGAGGCGCTGACATCATGACACTTGCATCTAAGCATCATGACGTGGGCCTCAGTGTTCGCCTGGGGTCTCTGATGTTATTCAGGAGGCCAAAAGAGAACGGAGACCCAGACCAAATGCTGCGAGAGAAAAGTAAGACTTCACTCACCTCCCCTAGGAGACCTCAGAGTATAATAATAGCAGTTCCAAGCTCCAGCTCCGCTGACTGCTGGACGAACCTTGTGAATATTTATGAGATCAATTTTACGAGGTTCTCCCAACATTAGTCATCAATATCCAACACCTGGAACCCCCACGATCAGCTGTTTGAAGAGGACGCAGCATTCTGGGAAGTGCCGTGACCTCCTTACTGAATACTAAGTATAGCGCCATATATTGTATAGTGGCTGTGCTTGGTATGGCAGCTTAGCCCCATTCACTTGAATGACCATAATATCACTGGCCTGTGCCAGTGATTTATGGGGGGTCCCAGCTATCAGAGCTCCAAATATTAATATTTAACTCCCGGTAAACTCTTTTAAAGAAATTTAAAAAAAAATTTCCAATTGTATATTTCAATTTTGTAATATTTAAAACCCTGTTCACATATCGTTCTTATAGGAGCGCAGTACACAGCTGTCTCTGCACCGTGCAAGCCCATAAGTGTTATAAGTGAACAGAGCTAAACATGGCGTCGGTCACGTGAGTCCACAGGCATACAGTTGCATACGGCTTGGGACTATGATTTATGGTGTGTTGGAAACACTCACCAAATGTGGTGTGAACTTAGCCGAAGAGCCGGCAAAAAAACTAATGGGAGGAAATCCCCACGATCCATCTGATGGCCATAAATATTTGTGGCAGCGCTCTCGATTTATTGGTTATAGAGCATAGAAAAGTGGTGGATTCTAAGGTGACCACGCAAGAAGCTGGGCGTTGTAGTATCTCCAGCATGGCTACATCTGCTAACGTCCAGTCTGGTCTCGCTATAGGTCAGGGGTTGCCGTTATCTATATGTCTGATTATTAAGACTCACTTCCTTAAGGAAGCATTTAAGTATCCTCCCAAGTAAGTATTACATAACCTCGGCTGCCATAACAAATGGACTTCCTCTACAGCACAGATGCCTTATTAACCCTGTCTAAGCCACAGACATGTATTCGCCTTCTGCCATATTTCAGGCAATGTATCAGTTTTTGGATATTTTCTTCATATATATATATATATATATATATATATATATATATTTATAGTGATTGTCTTGTAAATGTTACATCTTAATCTGGTGCACACTTCAATATGGCGTCTATATGGATTCCAATTTGCACAGAAATCTGCAGAAGATATCCATGGCTGACCCTTAGATTTCTGACCTGACTTTGCAGTTTCATGGATTAGCCCATGTGGCTACCCACAATGGATTCCGCACACAATCCACATCAATATGTGACACGTCGCTTTTTTGTGACATGGATTTCAAATACGCAGCTCAAAAATCCACCCCATATGAACAACTGCAAGGATTTACCACTGAAATCAATGGGATATTGCTTTCATGTGGGGCAGACTTGGCCTTTTTGGGGATTCCAAGCAAAATTGTTAGTGAGGTCTCTGTAGTCAAAGATTTTAAGCCACACCCACTCTTTACAGGAACCTCCCCCTATTTACAGGTGAGAAAAATCTGGACAAGGTAATTCAGCATGCTATGCAATGTCTTGTCCAGTATAATGCCAGCTCCTCCATATTTTTTTCTCCACATAGATCTGCACAGTATATTGCCCCCCTATACTGGCTCCCATATAGGATAATGTCCCCTTTACTGACCCCCACACAAAATAATGCCCCCTATACTGGCTCCTGCATAGTATAATAACCCCTTTACTGGTTCCTACATAACATAATGCCTCCTTTACTGACTCCCCCACAGTATAACACCTTCTTTACTGGCTCCCTCACAGTATATTGCTCCCTTTACTGGTTCCTGCACTGTATAATGCTCCCTTTACTGGCTCCTGCACAGTATAATACCCCCTTTACTGGCTCCCCCACAGTATAACACCTTCTTTACTGGCTCCCTCACAGTATAATGTGCCCTTCACTGGCTACCTCACAGTATATTGATCCCTTTACTGGCTCCTGCACAGTATAATGCCGCCTTTACTGGCTCCCACACAGTTTATTGCCCCCCTTTACTGGATCCCCACAGTATAACACCCCCTTTAATGACCCCCCCACACAAAATAACGCCCTCCTATACTGGCTCCCATATAGGATAATGCCTCCTTTACTGGTTCCCACAAAGTATAATGCTACCTTTACTGGTTCCCACACAGTCTAATGTCTTCTTTACTGGCTCCTGCACAGTATAATGTCCCCTTTACTGGCTCCTATGCAGTATAACGTTCCCTTTACTGGTTACCATCCAGTATAATGCCCACTTTACTGGCTCCCACACAGTATAATGCCCTCTTTACTGGCTCCAGCACAGTAAAATGCCCCCTTTACTTGCTCCTACACAGTATAATGCCTCTTTACTGACCCCTACACGGTATAACGCAGTCTTTACTGACTTCAACAAAGTATAACGCCCCCTTTACTGGCCCCCACACAGTATAACGTCCCTTAAGCTCCCCCTGGTGGTGACAGAATTCAAAAAGTTTTGTAGGGGATTTGGCATTCTGCGTATGAAACTAAAAACTCTAATTGCTATAAAAAATATATCTTAAATTAATCAGTGCAGAATTGCAGACTTAATATAATAATGTATAAACACAGCAGTGATAAAGGGTTAACCATATAATGAATAACATACATCGGTTTCTATTTCGTCAGTTCAGACTTGGCTCACAGGTCTTCATTTGGTTGTTTACTCTCAAGGATTTTTCCAGGATCATTTCTGTTTTGCAGATCTTTGCCCCATTTACAGCCCCTTCTGGATTTCATCAGTGATGCGGTCCTCAGCTGTCTACATTTCCTCGCCTTTCATGTTGCGCTATCTAAAATAAAACATTTGGGCAGGGCATTTTTGTCTTCAGAGCACATCTGCAATCCATTGAGAGACTCCTGCTGTCCTCCCTCTGAGGCTAACAAATCGCCTTGTCTTAATCCTGTAATGAAGATGTGATACTTCAGCAATAGGGTCTGGAAATTTACTAAAAACAGACAATATATTATGAAAATAATCAAAAAATTTGACATTACAAACAAATATCCTTTTTGCCCCGCTACAGTCATCCGCTGTGGTCACATAGCCGTGTCAGGACATCATTGCTGGATGGGCACATGCGAATAGTAGCAGTACACTGGAGCACTGTCACACTTCAGCCATATCCTTCGCATGTACCTGATTACACATGTCTGTAGAAGGCTACGGAGAAGGGAGAATTGAGGAGAGAGAAGCAGAAACACAGATGCAGACTGTACTTAAATGGCAAGCAAGTGCTTTATTCACATCAGTACATATCAGTACTTCTCTATATATGTCCTGCATGGTCATGGAGCTGTGTGAGAAACAGTTATAGAGCAAAATCTCCTCTACTTCCTGTGGCTAGTGTACGGCAGCTAGTCTCCAGACACAGCTCAGGGAGCCGAATACTCCAAATGGTTTGGTTTTTAATGAAACTGAACAAATGGTAATTCACTTCTATGGGTCTCACTATGGCTGCCTCCACGTGTTTGACCTGGAAATACAGAGCAGACATGTGTGCTGTGACATTTGTGACATGTTAGCAACATCTTACAGTGAACCTAACACCGCTGGTGTATATGGTGTATACAAGCTTGTACACTAGTGATTAGCCTTCAGTTGCTGTAATGGTGGATATGCAAACAGATCTGTGATCCATCTCACTGCATCATAGCTAAGCTATAGGCATCGCAGTTCAGAAAATTCAGAAATTCCAGCAATAGTTATAGAAAGACTTAGAGAATCAAGAAATTATTACACAGGCAGATTAATGCTACAACTCAATAAACATAGATAGGACAGGTTCACTTCATAGCCAGTGAATGACTGGGACAGTTAACACAGACAGTTAACCCATTCATTGCCAATAATCTAATATTGTCTGACAGTACTTGCAATAGAGCAATCTCTATACACATTCTTTAAACATACTTTTTTTTACTGAAGACAATCCTGTTAGTGAAAAATGTTTTGCTAAGGACTTTTTTCGACAAGACTTAACATTCTTAAAAAAGTAACTCTGTTACATACAAGCGTTTCCTTGTTGTTCACCCAATATACAGTCTAGCTTGCGCTAATCTTAAAAAAATAACTGTTATATACAAATGGTTTCATGTTGTTCACTCGATATACAATCTAGCCTGCACTAATCTTCAAAAAAAAAAAATAATTCCATTATATACCAGTGTTTTTTATTACTTACTCAATATACAGTCTAGCCTGCACAAATCTTACAAAAATAACTTCATTATATACAAGCGATTTCTTGTGGCTGACCCAATATACAGTCTACCCTGTACTAATAATTTCATATTAGTTTTTTTCCGCTATGGTCTGGTGTCTGACCCATACACAGTGTGAAGGAGCATTGTTGTTAATATGAACAAAATATTCTTATTGTTCAGAATGCTATGATTAAGGGGTATGTAAGCCCTGAAACGCGTAGGCTGTTTCTTATTTTTAACATGGAGAGTTTTTTTTTTTCTTGTTGGTTTCTTTTTTTGGATTTTAATGTTTGAATAAAAGTTATTTTTTATATAAGTACAGCGTCGAAGAAGTGCTGGAATTTTATCTTGCTTGTGGAATTCTTATTGTTCACCCAATATTCAGTCTAGCCTGTGTTAATCTAAAAAAAAAAGTAAGGCTGGGTTCACACTTGCGTTGTGGTCTCCGCATGAAATCATTTTTTGTGAACCGTGTAAAGATCTTAAAAACTGATTTGGAACGGGTGGTTAAAAACAATCCGCAGGTGTTCGTTTTGAGCAAATGGATTACCAACAGACAGTAATCTGTTTATGTCCTTTTGCAATCCCTTTTTTTTCCCTCTTCATTCTTTTCTGCGCATGCTCAGAATGAAGAAGACAGTTTTATTGACTGACACCCATTGACTAATCCGGTAAAAATCCGTTTCCAATCTGTTTTTTGCCCAATCTATTATTTTTTTATACGGATTGACAGTGGACGGATACCAGGCGCAAAGGTGATCCTAGCCTAATTCTCTTATATAAAAGCAGTTAGTCAGTATACTCAGTATACAGTTTAGCCTGCGCTAATCTTAAAAAAAGAAAAACTTGCTGTTTCTTGTACCTTACACTACATCATTGATCTACTACCCTGTTTCTCCACAGCCCTAGCTTTATTTTGCAGGGTTTTTGGATTAGGCTTGAAAAATAAGGCCTAGTTACAGTTAGCACCTCCAGCGCTAGATTATGTTACGTGACGTCACTTGATGTCACGGAGATGGAGAATAGACATACCGTAGCTCCCAACCGTCCAGGACAAGAGTCCTACTAACTCCCGCCACGGCAGGGCTTAATCCACTCACCTGCTCCCAAGTCCTGCCCCAGAGTCGTGCCTCCTACCTCCTGAGTCTGCCTTCCGAGTGCCACCGGTCCAGCTTCCCGGCCAATACTATGCTGTGGGCTTGGCTACCTAAAAAATGTAAGACCTTGAGTTAATTTTGTAGAAACATGGGGTAGCGCATTATACTACATCATTTATCTACGTTGTACATTATATCACATCATTTATCTACTAGTACATTATATACCACATCATGTATCTACTAGCTCATTATATACTATATTATTTATCTATTAGTACATTACATCATTTATCTAATAGAATGTTATACTACTGTATATTATTTATCTACTACTACATTCTACTATATAATGTATCTACTAGTACATTATATCACTTCATTTATCCACATCAAGTCCTTTATTTCCAAAGCATGTTCTTAGATATTTAAGAAACCATCAAGGTTAACCCTATGCTTGCCAGTAGGCATGTTTATCAGCTGAAAAATGTCTAAAAATATGTTCAAAGGGCAGCGAACTTCCTGCGGTTTACAAGAGTCAATCAGCTTCAGTAAACCTAGCAGACATGCCTGCATCCTGAGATCACTGCGGCTCCAGTACAGCTCCTCAGTGTCCCTGTCAATCACATTCATAAAATCATTAGACCAAGCGTTGTTCATCTCTAATATAAGTAACAGTGTACACAAGAGCACGCACAAGTGTCAGGACACGATAAAGGAGCGGGCACATCATGCTGTGCCATAGAGTAAGGTGAATATGCCCTGGGGTCAGAACACTATTAGAGATGGGCGAACCACTCAGGATACATTTTGTTTCAGGTTCGGGTGGTGCGAATCCCAGGGTCAAACAAGTTCTGTACAAACCTCACCTTAAATTGGCTTGAAACATTGAGTGTAGAACACTCTCAGGGCTCCTAGGAACCTATCTATAAAACATAGTGTAGAATACTCTCAGGGCTCCTAGGAACCTTTCTATAAAACATAGTGTAGAACACTCTTAGGGCTCCTAGGGACCTATCTATAAAACATAGTGTAGAATACTGTCAGGGCTCCTAGGGACCTATCTATAAAACATAGTGTAGAACACTCTTAGAGCTCCTAGGAACCTATCTATAAAACATAGTGTAGAATACTCTTAAGGCTCCTAGGAACCTATCTATAAAACATAGTGCAGAATACTCTTAGGGCTCCTAGGAACCTATCTATAAAACATAGTGTAGAATACTCTCAGGGCTCCTAGGAACCTATCTATAAAACATAGTGTAGAACACTGTCAGGGCTCCTAGGAACCTATCTATAAAACATAGTGTAGAACACTCTTAGAGCTCCTAGGAACCTATCTATAAAACATAGTGTAGAATACTCTTAGAGCTCCTAGGAACCTATCTATAAAACATAGTGTAGAATACTCTTAAGGCTCCTAGGAACCTATCTATAAAACATAGTGCAGAATACTCTTAGGGCTCCTAGGAACCTATCTATAAAACATAGTGTAGAACACTCTTAGGGCTCCTAGGAACCTATCTATAAAACATAGTGTAGAACACTCTTAGGACTCCTAGGAACCTATCTATAAAACATAGTGTAGAACACTCTTAGGGCTCCTAGGAACCTATCTATAAAACATAGTGTAGAATACTCTTAGGACTCCTAGGAACCTATCTATAAAACATAGTGTAGAATACTCTTAAGGCTCCTAGGAACCTATCTATAAAACATAGTGCAGAATACTCTTAGGGCTCCTAGGAACCTATCTATAAAACATAGTGTAGAATACTCTTAGGGCTCCTAGGAACCTATCTATAAAACATAGTGTAGAACACTCTTAGGACTCCTAGGAACCTATCTATAAAACATAGTATAGAACACTCTTAGGGCTCCTAGGAACCTATCTATAAAACATAGTGTAGAATACTCTCAGGGCTCCTAGGAACCTATCTATAAAACATAGTGTAGAACACTGTCAGGGCTCCTAGGAACCTATCTATAAAACATAGTGTAGAACACTCTTAGAGCTCCTAGGAACCTATCTATAAAACATAGTGTAGAATACTCTTAAGGCTCCTAGGAACCTATCTATAAAACATAGTGCAGAATACTCTTAGGGCTCCTAGGAACCTATCTATAAAACATAGTGTAGAATACTCTTAGGGCTCCTAGGAACCTATCTATAAAACATAGTGTAGAACACTGTCAGGGCTCCTAGGAACCTATCTATAAAACATAGTGTAGAACACTCTTAGGGCTCCTAGGAACCTATCTAAAAACATAGTGTAGAACACTGGGCGGACTATCTAAAAACATAGGGCTCTTAGGGCTCCTAGGAACCTATCTATAAAACATAGTGTAGAACACTCGCTGGCTGGCTATCTTAAAACTAGTGAGAACTCTTAGGACTCCTAGGAACCTATCTATAAAACATAGTGTAGAACCTATCTATAAAACATAGTGTAGACACTCTCAGGGCTCCTAGGAACCTATCTATAAAACATAGTGTAGAATACTCTGTAGGACACTCTCCTAGGAACCTATCTATAAAACATAGTGTAGAATACTCTTAAGGCTCCTAGGAACCTATCTATAAAACATAGTGCAGAATACTCTTAGGGCTCCTAGGAACCTATCTATAAAACATAGTGTAGAATACTCTTAGGGCTCCTAGGAACCTATCTATAAAACATAGTGTAGAACACTCTTAGGACTCCTAGGAACCTATCTATAAAACATAGTGTAGAACACTCTTAGGGCTCCTAGGAACCTATCTATAAAACATAGTGTAGAATACTCTTAGGGCCGGCTATCTATACGTAGTGTAGCTCTTGGGCTCCTAGGACCTATCTATAAAACGTAGTGTAGAATACTCTTAGGGCTCCTAGGAACCTATCTGTAAAACATAGTGTAGAATACTCTTAGAGCTCCTAGGAACCTATCTATAAAACATAGTGTAGAATACTCTTAAGGCTCCTAGGAACCTATCTATAAAACATAGTGCAGAATACTCTTAGGGCTCCTAGGAACCTATCTATAAAACATAGTGTAGAATACTCTTAGGGCTCCTAGGAACCTATCTATAAAACATAGTGTAGAATACTCTTAGGACTCCTAGGAACCTATCTATAAAACATAGTGTAGAATACTCTTAAGGCCCCTAGGAACCTATCTATAAAACCTAGTGAACGCGAGAAAACTCTTAAGGCTCCTAAGAACCTATCTATAAAACATAGTGCAGAATACTCTTAGGGCTCCTAGGAACCTATCTATAAAACATAGTGTAGAATACTCTTAGGGCTCCTAGGAACCTATCTATAAAACATAGTGTAGAACACTGCTAGGGCAGGGCTCCTAGGAACCTATCTATAAAACATAGTGTAGAACACTCTTAGGACTCCTAGGAACCTATCTATAAAACGTAGTATAGAACACTCTTAGGGCTCCTAGGAACCTATCTATAAAACATAGTATAAAATACTCTTAGGGCTCGTAGGAACCTATCTATAAAACATAGTGTAGAACACTCTTAGGACTCCTAGGAACCTATCTATAAAACATAGTATAAAATACTCTTAGGGCTCGTAGGAACCTATCTATAAAACGTAGTGTAGAATACTCTTAGGGCTCCTAGGAACCTATCTATAAAACGTAGTGTAGAATACTCTTAGGGCTCGTAGGAACCTATCTATAAAACGTAGTGTAGAATACTCTTAGGGCTCGTAGGAACCTATCTATAAAACATAGTGTAGAACACTCTTAGGGCTCCTAGGGACCTATCTATAAAACATAGTGTAGAATACTCTTAGGGCTCCTAGGGACCTATCTATAAAACATAGTGTAGAATACTCTTAGGATTCCTAGGGACCTATCTATAAAACATAGTGTAGAATACTCTTAGGGCTCCTAGGGACCTATCTATAAAACATAGTGTAGAACACTCTTAGGACTCCTAGGAACCTATCTATAAAACATAGTGCAGAATACTCTTAGGGTTCCTAGATACCTATCTATAAAACTGTGTAGAATGTGTGAAAATACTCTGCAGACAAGCCTAATATGAATTTTTGTCACGGAGTCTGGTGCAAAAATCCAAGACTGAGCTTTTATTTGCAGCAGTTTTGTTGTATTCAGTGGGGATAATCTGCATGTGACCAGCCCTCGTGGTTTCAGCTCTGGAATCGTGATCTGTTAAGTGAAACTTTTCATTTATTCCCCCACAACGGAAATTTCAATTTCACTTGCTGGAAAACCTGAGCTGTATGAATTATGGCGTGCTTTCCCATTAGACATATTCAGAAGCAGAAGCATTTCTCATGATGATTTCAAATACGCCTCAAAATCAGCACGGAAAAAGCATTGTGTAAACATAACCTAATAGACTGTTATGTGGAAGATGAGAATGTGACACAGTGGAGTTCTTTGGAACGTTATTGGTTGCTATGGTAACTAGTAACTTTCCACCATTATTGTATGAATAACCCCAGTATATATATACGCTCACAGTATATACGTAGTGAAGCTGTCTCACACATCCGTGTACAGCTCTGTGTGTGGCAGAAATCCCTCAGCGCTGAACCAAAACACGGAAGTGGCCGCCGATTCCTGATTGGCTCCCTATAGAGTTACGAGCTATCTGATTGGCTGTGGCGCGGCTCGGGCCGTGACATCACAGCACTCTGTGGTTCTCCTCTCCGGTGCCGGTGTCTGTGTCATGGAGATCGGGTTCACAGACCAGCAGTTCCAGGAGGCCTGGAGGGAGCTGGATGAGCGGGCACTGCCGGCAGGATGGGAGCTGTTCACTGAGAGCATGGGTATACAGATATACCGGCTGTACGACCAGGTACCGGCAGCCTTTTGGAGGGTGGTATATACTACATAATAACTATGTAACATGTAACTATGGGGCCCCACAGCAATACCTGGAATGGGTCACATGCCAACATGTACAGTGATGTCACAGTACAGAGATAATACACACAGTGATGTCACAGTACAGGGATAATACACACAGTGATGTCACAGTACAGAGATAATACACACAGTGATGTCACAGTACAGGGATGATACACATAGTGATGTCACAGTACAGAGATAATACACACAGTGATGTCACAGTATAGAGATAATACATACAGTGATGTCACAGTACAGAGATAATACACACAGTGATGTCACAGTACAGGGATAATACACACAGTGATGTCACACTACGGGGATAATACACGCAGTGATGTCACACTACAGAGATAATACACACAGTGATGTCACAGTACAGGGATAATACACACAGTGATGTCACAGTACAGAGATAATACAGACAGTGATGTCACAGTACAGAGATAATACACACAGTGATGTCACAATACAGAGATAATACACACAGTGATGTCACAGTACAGGGATAATACACACAGTGATGTCACAGTACAGGGATAATACGCACATTGATGTCACAATACAGAGATAATACGCACAGTGATGTCACAGTACAGAGATAATACACACAGTGATGTTATAGTACAGAGATAATACACACAGTGATGTCACAGTACAGGGATAATACACACAGTGATGTCACAATACAGAGATAATACACACAGTGATGTCACAGTACAGAGATAATACGCACAGTGATGTCACAGTACAGGGATAATACGCACAGTGATGTCACAGTACAGGGATAATACGCACAGTGATGTCACAGTACAGGGATAATACACACAGTGATGTCACAGTACAGGGATAATACACACAGTGATGTCACAGTACAGGGATAATAAACACAGTGATGTCACAGTACAGGGATAATACACACAGTGATGTCACAGTACAGGGATAATACACACAGTGATGTCACAGTACAGGATAATACACACAGTGATGTCACAGTACAGAGATAATACACACAGTGATGTCACAGTACAGGGATAATACACACAGTGATGTCACAGTACAGGGATAATACACACAGTGATGTCACAGTACAGAGATAATACACACAGTGATGTCACAGTACAGGATAATACACACAGTGATGTCACAGTACAGAGATAATACACACAGTGATGTCACAGTACAGGATAATACACACAGTGATGTCACAGTACAGAGATAATACAGTGATGTCACAGTACAGGGATAATACACACAGTGATGTCACAGTACAGGATAATACACACAGTGATGTCACAGTACAGGGATAATACACACAGTGATGTCACAGTATAGAGATAATACATACAGTGATGTCAAAGTATATGTTCAGCTCTTAGTGATGTCAGAGAGACTCTTGGAATGTTGCCTTGTTCAGTTTTTCACACTTTTTTCCTTAGACATCACTGACCTTACCTATTAATTGTTGCCCCCTCTTAGTTGTTGGGCCTTATAGCGGGGGCTGTTTCTTCTGCCTGTAGTTATGTCATTATCACAAAATTCATGATGATGTTTACACAACAGACCAGAACTCTGCGCAGTTCACACTGACATGATGTTTCAGGTCCTTACAATTTATGTTGCCACTAATAGATGGATAAAATGTGAGTAAACATGAGCGGTGCATTCGGAGTCAGTGTCTGCCATATCCATCGTGGGTTCTGTAGAAACGGCGCTCACATCACCAGTGTGAACAGAGCCTTATAGTGTTCTTCAGGCTGGTTCCATGTGCGGCATTTGTTGTGCGTTGGATCTACTGACCATGTTACAGGTCTGTAGTGTATACAGTACAGTAGCCTATAATACATTGTATCTTATGTATCTTCTGTCTGTATTTCGCACAATGAGACCTTAGTTCTTGCCCTTTTGAACCCAGGACGGGGTTAATCCTTAATACAATGGATTATCCGTCCTCTGTAATGCCGCAGCTAATTGGTATAATCGGCTTTACTGCCGATGAGCCGACATACGGTGTAGATGTCAGCTCACCTATAGAATATCCTATCTAGAGAGGACGGGGTACCTATAATCCGTATCGATCTGTGGCTACCTGGCGGGCCTACACGTCATCTAACACACACATTGGCTGTGCCAAGTGTGCATGTCTATGGCCTTCAGGTGTGCTTCTGGCCACCTTTACTTTACGTTGTGCCTGATCCCTGGCGCCATCTTATAAGTCCGGCCGTACCTCTGTGCAAAAGAATGATCCAAGTGATCCCTTTCTTCTTCAGATGGGTGGGGGTGACGGTGTCCGGACCCCATGATCTCCTTGTTATGACATGTCCTAGTGATCGGCTATCACATTATTACGCTAGGTTGCCACCTGCGTTTGGGGTTTCTGTTCTTCAGGTCTGCTTGGGGACCCGAAACTGCTTAGACTATAATGGGCTCCGCCGGGTTCTCGCCTGAAAAATGCAGAGAGAATTGCACTTTTCAAGCGGAGTGGGGGACGGAATCCTTGGACGATCATCGATTGCAGAGTAGTTAGTGCGGCATATTTTATGTGACTACCCGGCTGTATTGTTTACAAATTTTACCAAATATTTGTATGTAGCTGTCTCTTCTTGTCCCGCGTGCCGTCTCTCGCCCAGCTGTGCCGTCTCTTCTTGTGCCAGTCTGTGCGTCTCTTCTTGTCCCAGTCTGTAGCGTCTCTTCTTGGGCCAGTCTGTAGCTGTCTCTTCTTGTCCCAGTCTGTAGCCGTCTCTTCTTGTCCCAGTCTGTAGCTGTCTTTTCTTGTGCCAGTCTGTAGCTGTCTCTTCTTGTCCCAGTCTGTAGCTGTCTCTTCTTGGGCCAGTCTGTAGCTGTCTCTTCTTGTGCCAGTCTGTAGCCGTCTCTTCTTGTGCCAGTCTGTAGCTGTCTCTTCTTGTCCCAGTCTGTGCCGTCTCTTCTTGTCCGTCGTTGGTCGCCTCTTCTTGTCCCAGTCTGTGCTGTCTCTTCTTGGGCCGTCTGTGCTGTCTCTTCTTGTGCCGTCTGGGCGGCCCTCCTGGGCCAGTCTGTAGCTGTCTCTTCTTGTCGCCAGTCTGTAGCCGTCTCTTCTTGTCCCAGTCTGTAGCCGTCTCTTCTTGTGCCAGTCTGTAGCTGTCTCTTCTTGTCCCAGTCTGTAGCTGTCTCTTCTTGGGCCAGTCTGTAGCTGTCTCTTCTTGTGCCAGTCTGTAGCCGTCTCTTCTTGTGCCAGTCTGTAGCCGTCTCTTCTTGTGCCAGTCTGTAGCTGTCTCTTCTTGTCCCAGTCTGTAGCCGTCTCTTCTTGTGCCAGTCTGTAGCGTCTCTTGCAGCTGGCTGTCTCTTCTTGTGCCAGTCTGTAGCCGTCTCTTCTTGGGCCAGTCTGTAGCTGTCTCTTCTTGTCCCAGTCTGTAGCTGTCTCTTCTTGGGCCAGTCTGTAGCTGTCTCTTCTTGTGCCAGTCTGTGCCGTCTCTTCTTGGGCCAGTCTGTGCCGTCTCTTCTTGTCCCAGTCTGTAGCCGTCTCTTCTTGTCCCAGTCTGTAGCCGTCTCTTCTTGTGCCAGTCTGTAGCTGTCTCTTCTTGTCCCAGTCTGTAGCTGTCTCTTCTTGGGCCGTCCTGTGCTGTCTCTTCTTGTGCCGTCGCCCTCTCTGCAGTCTGTAGCCGTCTCTTCTTGTGCCAGTCTGTAGCTGTCTCTTCTTGTCCCAGTCTGTAGCTGTCTCTTCTTGGGCCAGTCTGTAGCTGTCTCTTCTTGTGCCAGTCTGTAGCCGTCTCTTCTTGTGCCAGTCTGTAGCTGTCTCTTCTTGTCCCGTCTTCCCCCTCTCCTTTGCCCCTTTGCCTCCTCTTCTTCCCGTCTGTGCGGTCTCTTCTTGGGCCAGTCTGTAGCTGTCTCTTCTTGTCCCAGTCTGTAGCCGTCTCTTCTTGTCCCAGTCTGTAGCCGTCTCTTCTTGTGCCGTCTGTAGCTGTCTCTTCTTGGCCCAGTCTGTAGCTGTCTCTTCTTGTGCCAGTCTGTGCTGTCTCTTCTTGTGCCGTCTGTAGCCGTCTCTTCTTGTGCCAGTCTGTAGCTGTCTCTTCTTGTGCCAGTCTGTAGCCGTCTCTTCTTGTGCCAGTCTGTAGCTGTCTCTTCTTGTGCCAGTCTGTAGCCGTCTCTTCTTGTCCGCTGGCTGTCTCTTCTTGGCCGCTGTTGCCGTCTTTTCTTGGGCCAGTCTGTAGCCGTCTCTTCTTGTGCCAGTCTGTAGCTGTCTCTTCTTGTCCCAGTCTGTAGCTGTCTCTTCTTGGGCCAGTCTGTAGCTGTCTCTTCTTGTGCCAGTCTGTAGCCGTCTCTTCTTGGGCCAGTCTGTAGCTGTCTCTTCTTGTCCCAGTCTGTAGCCGTCTCTTCTTGTCCCAGTCTGTAGCCGTCTCTTCTTGTGCCAGTCTGTAGCTGTCTCTTCTTGTCCCAGTCTGTAGCGGTCTCTTCTTGGGCCAGTCTGCAGCTGTCTCTTCTTGTCCCAGTCTGTAGCCGTCTCTTCTTGTCCCAGTCTGTAGCCGTCTCTTCTTGTGCCAGTCTGTAGCTGTCTCTTCTTGTCCCAGTCTGTAGCTGTCTCTTCTTGGGCCAGTCTGTAGCTGTCTCTTCTTGTGCCAGTCTGTAGCCGTCTCTTCTTGGGCCAGTCTGTAGCTGTCTCTTCTTGTGCCAGTCTGTAGCCGTCTCTTCTTGTGCCAGTCTGTAGCTGTCTCTTCTTGTGCCAGTCTGTAGCCGTCTCTTCTTGGGCCAGTCTGTAGCTGTCTCTTCTTGTGCCAGTCTGTAGCCGTCTCTTCTTGGGCCAGTCTGTAGCTGTCTCTTCTTGGGCCAGTCTGTGGCCGTCTCTACTTGTGCCAGCCTGTACTGTCTCTGCTTGTGCCAGTCTGTAGCTGTCTTTTCTTGTGCCAGTCTGTAGCTGTCTCTTCTTGTGCCAGTCTGTAGCTGTCTCTTCTCGTGCCAGTCTGTAGCCGTCCCTTCTTGTGCCAGTCTTTACTGTCTCTTCTCGTGCCAGTCTGTAACCGTCTCTTCTTGTGCCAGTCTCTACCCGTCCCTTCTTGGTCCAGTCTTGTGGCACAGACCCTGATCGGTGGTGGGCTGACACATAGCCCCATGGCCCAGGTGCCTCTGGTCTGTGTACTGTATGGGCCAGAAGCAGTTGGCACGTTGCCCAGTATAGTGGCGGTATACAGTACTGGCTCCACATTGAAGTCCGTGGGAGCTGAGCTGCAGTACCAGTGCCAGGCCACTACACAGAGCATGGCGCCCTCTCCCTCTGACTCTGTACACTGCATAGCGTGCATTGTATAGTAGACAGACTGGAGGCACCTCTGAACAGCTGATCTGTTAAGGGGCCAGCTTCTGGCCCTCCACCAATCAGATATTTATAACTTATTCTAAAAATAGGCCATAAATAAAATAATTGACAGCCCTTTTAATTTGCCTCGTGGCCTGTGTAAAGCTTAGTGAATGCTGCAATACCAAGCACAGCCCTTATGCAATATACGGGGCCAGAGCAGTAACTTCAAGCTTCTGAGCCGCAATGCAAGATCTGTTATGGGGCCCCTCTGTACCCCCTATAGCTGCGCCCCTGTACAGTGCTGGGCTCGGTGACCTCGGGGCTCATCTGAACTCTGCTGTTTCTTCCGTCCGCTCATTGGCGGGGGTGTGCGATGTCAGACCCCAATCTATCTGATATTGATGACCCAAGGAAGTCGATTTATTTTTGGTCTGCATAAATCAACACCTTGGATTTCCCTTTGGATTCGCCATATGTTTTATTTCGAGCGTCCTAGAAGCTACAGACGAATCCCGACAGTCTGGAATATCAAAGGATGAAGTTCAGGTTAGGGAAGCAGAACCTCTTGACGTCGGCCGTGTCCATGTCCTATTTCTTGGGCTGTTCTTTCCTTTGAGGAACAAATATAGAGAATGCAAACATACAGGTCATCCTGGTTCGTGTGAAAGGGAAATGGGAGGGAACGTAATGATTCACCAGAAGTTCTCAAAGTCGCCGCCGTCAGTGGTCCTGCGATACGGAGATGGTAGAGTCGTCTGAAGGTCTTCTCCAGTAACCCACTGAGATAGTGGTCATATTCAGAATAGTCAATGGCTCACAATAATGGAAACCTTTGCTATCGGGTCATGTGACGACTTCATCAGGCTGCAGGAAATCTTAAGTTCCTGCTGACGTAAGCACCAGAGAGTGGCGAAGCTGATAGCTACTGTTTCCTGATTAGAACATCAAGCCTAAGGGTCTTTCTGGGATCTGTCTTTTTTTATATATACACACGTGGACAAAATTGTTGGTCCCCTCCCTCGTTTAATGAAAGAAAAACCCACAATGGTCACAGAAATAACTTGAATCTGACAAAAGTAATAATATATAAAAATTCTATGAAAATGAACAAATGAAAGTCAGACATTGCTTTCCAACCAGGCTTCAACAGAATTTAAAAAAAAAGGAAACTCATGAAACAGGCCTGGACAGAAATGATGGTTCCCTTAACTTAATATTTTGTTGCACAACCTTTTGAGGCAATCCCTGCAATCAAACGATTGCTGTAACTGTCAATGAGACTTCTGCACCTCTCAGCAGGGATTTTGGCCACTCCTCATGAGCAAACTGCTCCAGTTGTCTCGGGTGTGAAGGGTGCCTTTTCCAGACGGCATGTTTCAGCTCCTTCCAAAGATGCTCAATAGGATTTAGGTCAGGGCTCATAGAAGGCCACTTCAGAATAGTCCGATGTTTTCCTCTTAGCCATTCTTGGGTGTTTTTAGCTGTGTGTTTTGGGTCATTATCCTGTCGCAAGACCCATGACCTGCGACTGAGACCAAGCTTTCTGACACTGGGCAGCACATTTCTCTCTAGAATCCCTTGATAGTCTTGAGATTTCATTGTACCCTGCACAGATTCAAGACACCCTGTGCCAGATGCAGCAAAGCAGCCCCAGAACATAACAGAGCCGCCTCCATGTGTCACAGTAGGGACAGTGTTCTTTTCAAGATATGCTTCATTTTTCCATCTGTGCACATAGAGCTGATGTGCCTTGCCGAAAATTTCGATTTTTGTCTCATCTGTCCATAGGACATTCTCCCAGAAGCTTTGTGGCTTGTCAACATGTAGTTTGGCAAATTCCAGTTTTGTCAGATTCAAGTTATTTCTGTGACCATTGTGGGTTTTTCTTTCATTAAACGAGGGGTACCAACAATTTTGTCCATGTCTGTATATATAGTTTTTAATTTTTTGCTTCCCTTCTTCCAAAAACATAACTTTTTTTTTTTATTTTTCTGTACACAAAGCTGTATGATGGCTTATTTTTTTTATAGTTATCATTTTTTACTCCCTTTCTTCCAAAAACATAGCTATTTTTTATTTTTCTGTTTGTTCTTGACTTTTATTTTTTGTGGGACCAATTGTACTTTATAACGACGCCATTTATTATTCCATGTGATGTACTGGGAAACTGAAACAAATTCAGAATGGAGTGAAATTGTAAAAAAATTGGAGAAATAAATCTGCAATTTACTTGTGGGTTAGTGCAATCACAACAATATCAAATTTGTATATTTTTGTTCTGCTTTAATAACTTAATTTTTTTAAAGTTTTTTTTTTTTTTTTATTACACCTGTACTTTTTTATATTCCTGTGAATGGTGTTTCTGTGCTATTTTTTGATACCATTTTGGGGAATGTGTGAGACGTTTTGATCACTTTATATTTAATTTGTTTTTTCGGAGGCGAATCAAACGGAAAAAAAACAGGGATTTAGGCATTTCGTTTTTTTTAAACATATGGTTTAAATATTAAAATTTAAAAATCTTCTATTGATTTATTGTACTGAGAGACAGATCCTTCCAGACCCTCCATACAGCATCCATCAAACTTTATCCAGGAAAAAAAAAAAGTAAGAAAAAAGGAAAAAAAAAAAAATATATCACATGTATTTTCCAGAAGACACAAAAATGTTCAATGTCGTCCAGTGGCTGAGAAAATTCCGAATGAAATATGTCGCAATTGACGGGGTTACTATTGTGCAGTAATTGTAACTTCTATAAAGGTCTGTACTAAATCTTCTCATTTACGTCAGAACATTCTTGAGCCCCTCTGAAAAGCAGCTGGGGGCCTGGAATTCTTGTACAGACGGAGGAAAAACAACATCCAGGTAGAACAGCTGCACGGGGAAGATCAGGGGGGCAAAATATATCAGAAACTAAGAAATATGGAGGTAGAACAGCTGCACGGGGAAGATCAGGGGGGCAAAATATATCAGAAACTAAGAAATATGGAGGTAGAACAGCTGCACGGGGAAGATCAGGGGCAAAATATATCAGAAACTAAGAAACATGGAGGTAGAACAGCTGCACGGGGAAGATCAGGGGGGCAAAATATATCAGAAACTAAGAAATATGGAGGTAGAACAGCTGCACGGGGAAGATCAGGGGCAAAATATATCAGAAACTAAGAAATATGGAGGTAGAACAGCTGCACGGGGAAGATCAGGGGGGCAAAATATATCAGAAACTAAGAAATATGGAGGTAGAACAGCTGTGCGGGGAAGATCGGGGGGCAAAATATATCAAAAACTAAGAAATATCCTGATAGAACAGCTGTGCGGGGAAGATCGGGGGTAAAATATATAAAAAACTAAGAAATATCCAGGCAGAACAGCTGTGCGGGGAAGATCGGGGGGCAAAATATATCAAAAACTAAGAAATATGGAGGTAGAACAGCTGCATGGAGAAGATCAGGGGCAAAATATATCAGAAACTAAGAAATATGGAGGTAGAACAGCTGTGCGGGGAAAAACACGGGGCAAAATATATCAAAAACTAAGAAAATATCCTGGTAGAACAGCTGCATGGAGAAGATCGGGGGTTAAATATATCAAAAACTAAGAAATATCGAGGTAGAACAGCTGCATGGGGAAGATCGGGGGGCAAAATATATCAGAAACTAAGAAATATGGAGGTAGAACAGCTGTGCGGGGAAGATCGGGGGGCAAAATATATCAAAAACTAAGAAATATGGAGGTAGAACAGCTGCATGGAGAAGATCAGGGGCAAAATATATCAGAAACTAAGAAATATGGAGGTAGAACAGCTGTGCGGGGAAGATCGGGGGGCAAAATATATCAAAAACTAAGAAATATCCTGATAGAACAGCTGTGCGGGGAAGATCGGGGGTAAAATATATAAAAAACTAAGAAATATCCAGGCAGAACAGCTGTGCGGGGAAGATTGGGGGGCAAAATATATCAAAAAGTAAGAAAATATCAAGGTAGAACAGCTGCACGGGGAAGATCAGGGAGCAAAATATATCAAAAACTAACAAAATAAATATCTTGGTAGAACAGCTGTGCGGTAAAAACGGGGCAAAAATACATTAAAAAACGAATGTCCAGGTAGAACAAAAAACAGACACACTCCCCTATCCCTAGTGTTTCATTGTTCAGTACTTGTCTCCTTCCCATCCAATGGTGGGTCTCACCGCATCAGAATCCCACATGACCACTGAGACCAATCGGTGATCTCCGTGGCTGGTAAGGAGGTGATGACGTATGTGAGTGACCTCACTTGTTCCAGGGACCAATGAGGTCACTGATTGGTCTCAGTGGTCATGTGAGCCTCTCCGATTCAGGTGTGGCAAGTCCCGGCATGGGAGGGAAAGGGGCTGTGACCGGATAACTGAGCGCTGGGAGTAGGCGAGTATGACTTGCTTGTTTTGTTTTACTCCTACTCTGGCCAGCTCCGGACAACCCCTTTAACAGGTTAACGTTTACTACACGTATATGTTTCTGTTTCCTGCTGTTATCCCGTTTTAGGTTTAATTTTACAAATTATTATTGCCCGTTACAGAAAACCGGTCTCTACGAATATAAAATCTATGGCGGCCTGGCCGATTGTCCAGCGGAGCTTTGTGCTGACGTATACATGGACTTGGATTACAGGAAGAAATGGGACCAGTATGTAAAAGGTTTGTGGCGTCCGTATACAGTACTGGCCTGTTTATATTACGACCTGTACTAAAGAAGCTGCCTTAGGATCAACAGATATCACTTATCTACTTATTGTAAGTGTCTGTTTTGTAGGAATATAGTTAGTACGGAGCAATCTTTGTAAACCCCATAGACTAGTAGAATTGCGCATGCGCGACTACGACTACATTTCAAAAAGGGAATTCAGGTCCCCTTTTTTAGTCCTTTTGCTTGGATCTCAGAGATGGAGTCCAAGTGCTCAGACACTTATTGCCTATCTTATCGATAGGTGAGATGTTTTGATTATGGGACAGTCCCTTTAAATGGGTTTTCCAGATTTATTTTTTAGATTTACCGCTAGATTTATTGCAAAATTTACCGCGTTAGTGATTTTGAGAAATATGTCTGCCTCCCCTCTGTATGAAGCCAAATGGCCTGAGCTCTGGTGCAAGTAAACATTGCAGTGACCCCAAAGTCTCTCCATTATCTCTTCCCTTCCCAAACTATCTGTGCAAGATACACTGAACGGCCACTTTATTAGAGACAATCCGTTTATATATCTACACCGTACCCCGGAATCGCTCCGATCACTTACTTCCATTATACTGGACTGTGTGACCAAATATAAACCTCTCGTTCTGTGCTTTCTATGTGAACATGCTTGTAAACCAGAGCAAGAGAAGCAATGCAAAACAAACCTGCTACTGCCCCCTGGTGGCTGATATAGGCACCTGGTGGTTAAAGGGAATGTATCATCAGAAAAGGACACGTTATTTATTGTCAATCAGGTATCTTCGTTTTCACGCAGAGCACCGGAGCAGTCACAAGAAGCTGACGCTTCCGATTTCTTAGGTCACTTCTTGTCGCCTTTGCATAAACTTGGAGGGAATTATCAAAATCATCTTTTATTATGAGAAGGTGGGCGAGATAGTGACGGCATAGACGAGGCAGGATAGTGAGGCTGGACATGCACTTTACATTATTATATTGGCTAAATTTCAATAGGTTCACACGACCATATAAAGCACTATTTCCCTAACCATGGGTCAGGACCCCTTGGGGGAGGTTCGTGAGTCAAGTTGAGAAATTTCTTTAACATACTGCAAGACAGTAATACCAATTGCCAGTATTTTGTAGGCAATGCAAAAGGACATTTGATGATGTCACTGTGATGTGACCAGTCACATGCAGGGGCGTGTAGGTAGTAGTGGGGGGGGGGGGGTAGAGGTAGCAGTGTTGAGTGTGTGGGGGAAAAAAGTGAAAATAGCACTGCTGAAAAGTAAATGTAGCAGTGCTGAGTGTGTGTGGGGAAATGTAGTGTTGTAGAGTTGAGTGTGGGGAGAAATTTGGATGTAGCAGTGTTGAGTGTGGGGAGGGATATGGAGGTATCAGTGCTGTGTGTGGTGGAGAACATGGAGGTATCAGTGCTGTGTGTGGTGGAGAACATGGCGGTATCAGTGCTGTATGTGGTGGAGAACATGGAGGTATCAGTGCTGTATGTGGTGGAGAACATGGAGGTATCAGTGCTGTATGTGGTGGAGAACATGGAGGTATCAGTGCTGTGTGTGGTGGAGAACATGGAGGTATCAGTGCTGTATGTGGTGGAGAACATGGAGGTATCAGTGCTGTATGTGGTGGAGAAAATGGAGGTATCAGTGCTGTATGTGGTGGAGAACATGGAGGTATCAGTGCTGTGTGTGGTGGAGAACATGGAGGTTTCAGTGCTGTGTGTGGTGGAGAACATGGAGGTATCAGTGCTGTGTGTGGTGGAGAACATGGAGGTATCAGTGCTGTGTGTGGTGGAGAACATGGAGGTTTCAGTGCTGTGTGTGGTGGAGAACATGGAGGTATCAGTGCTGTGTGTGGTGGAGAACATGGAGGTATCAGTGCTGTGTGTGGTGGAGAACATGGAGGTATCAGTGCTGTATGTGGTGGAGAATATGGAGGTATCAGTGCTGTATGTGGTGGAGAACATGGAGGTATCAGTGCTGTATGTGGTGGAGAACATGGAGGTATCAGTGCTGTGTGTGGTGGAGAACATGGAGGTATCAGTGCTGTATGTGGTGGAGAACATGGAGGTATCAGTGCTGTATGTGGTGGAGAACATGGAGGTATCAGTGCTGTGTGTGGTGGAGAACATGGAGGTATCAGTGCTGTGTGTGGTGGAGAACATGGAGGTATCAGTGCTGTGTGTGGTGGAGAACATGGAGGTATCAGTGCTGTGTGTGGTGGAGAACATGGAGGTTGCAGTGCTGTGTGTGGTGGAGAACATGGAGGTATCAGTGCTGTGTGTGGTGGAGAACATGGAGGTATCAGTGCTGTGTGTGGTGGAGAACATGGAGGTATCAGTGCTGTGTGTGGTGGAGAACATGGAGGTATCAGTGCTGTATGTGGTGGAGAACATGGAGGTATCAGTGCTGTATGTGGTGGAGAACATGGAGGTATCAGTGCTGTGTGTGGTGGAGAACATGGAGGTATCAGTGCTGTGTGTGGTGGAGAACATGGAGGTAGCAGAGCTGTGTGTGGTGGAGAACATGGAGGTATCAGTGCTGTGTGTGGTGGAGAACATGGAGGTATCAGTGCTGTGTGTGGTGGAGAACATGGAGGTATCAGTGCTGTGTGTGGTGGAGAACATGGAGGTATCAGTGCTGTGTGTGGTGGAGAACATGGAGGTATCAGTGCTGTATGTGGTGGAGAACATGGAGGTATCAGTGCTGTGTGTGGTGGAGAACATGGAGGTATCAGTGCTGTGTGTGGTGGAGAACATGGAGGTATCAGTGCTGTATGTGGTGGAGAACATGGAGGTAACAGTGCTGTGTGTGGTGGAGAACATGGAGGTATCAGTGCTGTATGTGGTGGAGAACATGGAGGTATCAGTGCTGTGTGTGGTGGAGAACATGGAGGTATCAGTGCTGTGTGTGGTGGAGAACATGGAGGTAGCAGAGCTGTGTGTGGTGGAGAACATGGAGGTATCAGTGCTGTATGTGGTGGAGAACATGGAGGTATCAGTGCTGTGTGTGGTGGAGAACATGGAGGTATCAGTGCTGTGTGTGGTGGAGAATATGGAGGTATCAGTGCTGTGTGTGGTGGAGAACATGGAGGTATCAGTGCTGTGTGTGGTGGAGAACATGGAGGTAGCAGAGCTGTATGTGGTGGAGAACATGGAGGTATCAGTGCTGTGTGTGGTGGAGAACATGGAGGTATCAGTGCTGTGTGTGGTGGAGAACATGGAGGTATCAGTGCTGTGTGTGGTGGAGAACATGGAGGTAGCAGAGCTGTGTGTGGTGGAGAACATGGAGGTATCAGTGCTGTGTGTGGTGGAGAACATGGAGGTATCAGTGCTGTATGTGGTGGAGAACATGGAGGTATCAGTGCTGTGTGTGGTGGAGAACATGGAGGTATCAGTGCTGTGTGTGGTGGAAAACATGGAGGTATCAGTGCTGTGTGTGGTGGAGAACATGGAGGTATCAGTGCTGTGTGGTGGAGAACATGGAGGTTCGTGCTGTGTGTGGTGGAGAACATGGAGTTATCAGTGCTGTATGTGGTGGAGAACATGGAGGTATCAGTGCTGTGTGTGGTGGAGAACATGGAGGTATCAGTGCTGTGTGTGGTGGAGAACATGGAGGTATCAGTGCTGTGTGTGGTGGAGAACATGGAGGTATCAGTGCTGTGTGTGGTGGAGAACATGGAGGTAGGGCGTGTGGGGAGAACATGGAGGTATCAGTGCTGTGTGTGGTGGAGAACATGGAGGTATCAGTGCTGTGTGTGGTGGAGAACATGGCGGTATCAGTGCTGTGTGTGGTGGAGAACATGGAGGTATCAGTGCTGTGTGTGGTGGAGAACATGGAGGTATCAGTGCTGTGTGTGGTGGAGAACATGGAGGTTTCAGTGCTGTGTGTGGTGGAGAACATGGAGGTATCTCTCAGTACAGTACACTTGTAATGCTCAGTCGAGCTGAGTGTGCATGTATATGGGGAAATTGAGTGGTTTATCACATATATACACTATGCTACATTATATACTGTATATACCTCCCCTGTCACTGCCTGATCTCCAGGGGCAGTCGGGAGCCCCCTATTGTACACATTGGATGTTTAGCAGGTCTCGCTAAAGTCATTAGACTATTTGTTATGGCCGGCTTAGGCTGCATTCACATCTGCGCGGGAAGCACTATTATCGGATCTGCACCAGATGGACGCCTGGCATAGGTGTGCACATAACCTAACTTTACAACTTTTTTTCCCTGTGTGACCAATCTATTCTTATATTCTGTAGCGCTACACGAAGACCAAAATGGAGAAGACAAGGTGATATACTGGGAAGTGAAATACCCGTTCCCGCTATCTAACAGAGATGTATCCTTTTATGTTAACGTTTGGGAAAACAGCGGACCCCCTAAAGCAACCCTGTTCACCTGATTGATGAGGATCACAGGAGACCCTTAAAGGGGTTATCCATTTTCTACTGTTGATGGCCATCGATATTAGATCTGTTGGGGTCTGACACTTGGGAACCCGCAGATCACATGACGGACACATCGATGGACCCATTATTAGAGGGCGCTTTGCTTTCTGTCATAGTGTCCCTCCCCTTTCGGCAAGTCACTCGCCACTTTTCACAAATGTGAGCAGAGCAGGGTGGCGACGCCTCGGCCCGACATATTTGCTATAATTCATGCCAATTTACTGACATGAGTTATACAGGAAATATACACCAGTTCCTGATTTCCATTCTGACACAAGGGCGTGCACCTAATTTATTAAAGGGGTTGTCCAGGACCCAAACTTTTTGAGATGACTTCGGCAATCGATCAGTCTTGCTAAGTAAAGCATTTTTGCAATATGGTGTCAGTACCGTAATGGTCCCGGTGTCAGAATATGGCGACTTTAAGAAAATGTAATTTTTCTTTTGCAAAGTTTTGGATATTTGTTAAGGGGTTACTATGTAGATAAAACTGTATATATTTGGTATCTCCAGAATCGTACCAAAACATAGAATACAGGTGACGTCATTTTGGCTGCGTTTTGGTGGCGGTTTCTCCTGGGTCTCTTCCGGAGTTCCGCTGTGACATCATGGGTCGTCTTCCTTAGGCCTGTTGAGGCCGCTGATTGGCTTTATTCTTGTGTAGTTTTTATTTTTGCATGTGTTTTAATTTTTTTTTATGGGAAAATATAAACAAAAGCGGAGGGAAAACGGGTCTGTTTTTCACTTTTCATTTTTTTTTTAATTTAATAACACAAAGTGCTACTAAAAAACTTTGTTAATTAGTTTTTACTCTCCATTACGGTAATTGTTATTTTGTATGGTGTCGTCGGGGGTGGGGCTATAACCTTTAATATGGACGTTTTATTGGCGGATTATTTATTTATTTTTTAATTATTTTATTTACATTTTTTTTTAACTTTTCTATTTAATTTTATTTTATTTATTTTTTTTTTTTTTTTTACATTGTGTCCCCATAAGGTCATAATAGACCTTTGGGGACATATGATGACTTTTTTTTGTGGGGGGGGGCTGATTTCCCCTGTAACTGGGGCTGGTACATTTAGCCCCAGTTACAGGAGGAATATACAGCCTCCTGCCCGTTACTACAGAGCTGATCTGGGCCCTGTAGGACCCAGCAGCATTTACAGACGCTGATCCCGGCGGACCACATGAACTCCGGGTCAGAGGGGAGCCGCAAGATGGCGGCGCCCATAGCGCTGTATACAGCACTCATTGAGCACTGTATACACGGCAAATGGGAAGGCACACTTCCGCTCTATATGAAGTCTATGGGATTGATGACGATACCCCATTACTGTTCTCCGCTATCTCCGTCAGTCCCATGTAGTGGTAATGCGCATGGGTAACCATTGCTCTACTCAAACGGGACCTTGTCCTCACGACCTATGGGAGTCCCAATAGCGAGACCCCTGGTGATCAGACACTTAGCACTTATTATCCTGTGGATAATTTTTTTTTCCTTACATTTGGATATAGTATGTGTATATTCGACAGCGGCAAGATTTAGACATAGATGGGAGAAAGATCTTTGTTATTTTGGCTAAGAGTGTGACAGCCGCACGTTGTCCGGAGAAGTCAGGAATTATCAGGGTCAATGGCTACAAGCAGAGCTTGGCTATAGAGAGCGATGGCAGCAATGGCTGTAAAGGTAAGAAGATGGGAGAAAGTGAAAGTAGAAATGTCACAATTTACCAAAATTTTTAACTTTGTATTGCCCCATTTCTTTACCCTGCAGTGTTCATGTACTACTTTGATAATCCGGGTGGCATGATCCCTTCATGGCTTATTAATTGGGCGGCCAAGGTGAGTTTACTGTTCTGTGTAATTTTTTTTAATGTTTACAATGGTTTAAAATAACAAAAATAGCATTACTGACCTTACCAGCTCCCCACTACTTCCCTGCTGACACTTCTCTGGTCCCCTGCTGGTCTCTGTTTACCCAACTCCAGCAGTGGTGTGTTGACAGGAGTGCTGCAGCCTTATCACTGGCTGTAACCATGACCTGTTGACACCAGAGAGACCACTGATGTTCTCCAAGGGGGCAGGGCTTAACCTTCTTTTTGTCCTGCTGCAGACAGGATAGAGGGAGAGGTTCCTGCTGCAGCCAGTTGTCTTATAAACACACTCAGGAAAGTGTGTATTTAATATTAATAATAATAGTAATATTTGTAGTAGTAGGAATAATAATAATAATAATAAATGGAATACAAATAAAATAATTTATTTGTATTACAATTGTTTTGATTATTGTTTTATTATACTGTTGTTATTATTATTACTATTCTTAATAGTATTATTATTAATACTATTACTATTATTAGTCTTACCATTATTATCATTACTATTATATCCATTATTAATCATGGTGATAATAATACTAATAATGTTAATAGCAATAATAATCATAAATGTCATTATTTTTATCACTTATGAATAATGGTAATGATTATAATAGTGATAATAATACTAATAATGGTATTTATGATTATTATTATTGCTCTTATTATTACTATTCTTATTATCATTATCATGATTAATAATGGATATAATAGTAATGATAATAATGGTAATAATAATATCACCATTATTATTGTTGTTGTTGTTTTTATTATTATTATTAGTAGTAGTAGTATTATTTATTATTATTAGTTTTATTACTGCCATAATTAATAATGGTAATAATAATTATCATAATAATAATAATCATATTATAAATAATGGTGATATTATTATTATTATTATTATTATTATTATTATTATAGACAGGTCTCCTTTATCTAGAATTATACTTTCTAAAGACGGATCACTTTTTGCCACTAATCCTGGTTCTCAGCCCGTTTTTCCTTCCGCCCCTGTCTTAGGTAAGAGACATTGAAGACGTCTCCTAATAATTTTATTACTGAGCTCTAGTAGAACAGGAAATGTCAATTAAACAATTCTGCGCTGATGTCATTTTTCCTGTTTCCTGCTGCTCCAGATAAAGAATTGAAGTAAAGAGACAAGAATATTGTACAAATCTGATTATGAGATGCTTATAAGGAGCAGGGTGTGGGCTGAGCTGTGACATCTTGTGTATGTGCAGGGTACAGTAGCAATCCCTGTATATCTGCATATTGTTACTGTTAGGGTTGTGTTAGGAGGATGCTGTACAGGTAGCAAAGTAAAGCTACGTTCACATCTGCTCTGGGTGTCCGTCCAGTGCAGATCAGTCACAAATTTTTTAACTGAATTTTTTTAATTCAGTTAAAAAAAATAAATAAAAAAAATAACACCTGAAGGACACCCAGTGGGCCCCATTGCAGTCATTGGGGTCTCTTGGGATCCATTTGTGTCCGCAATTATTTCCGTCATTAGCCAGACCCTTCTGGTTCTCCAAAGGATCAGAAGAACGGACTTCCCAAAGCAAATGTGAACGTAGCGTTACCTGGACTCGACAAAGTGACTGGACTTACCGATGTGGCCTTGGTGTGTTACTGGAGATCGCATGGGAAGTAGTGCGGCGATTTGTATTGTTGACTTTTGCATGTTATTTCCCATTTTTTTTCATTCAGACATGACGCATGCTCAGGAGCTGAGCAGACACCGTACCTGTAAACTGCAGAGACGCAGCAGCAGTGCCTGTGATCAGAGACATGTCTGATTGATCACACTTAGAGGGAGTCTGTCAGGTCCAAAGTGCTCCCTAAGCCAGTAATAGTTTTTTGTAGAGGCCTTTAATAGGAACATAGATAAGACTTGTTACGGCAATGACGGAAAACATGATGCCTATAGAAATGATCTGTATACTGCATTGTAAGGCGTTGGGTCATTCTAATTCTCTCCATTTTTTTCTTATAGAGCGGAGTTCCGAACTTCTTAAAAGACATGCAGAAGGCTTGTAAAGTATATTCATCCAAAGACTCCTCAAAGTAGATAAACTAGTACAGCAACGCCCTTTTAAAGGGGTTGTCAAATCGTTTGAAATTATTAAAAAAGACTATTTACAGTGGTGTAAAGTCAAAAGTCATACCATGCTGACACTTCCCGCATTCCCTGTTTTTCCTCATTTAGTGATAATATGTCCCCTATCAGTAACCGCAGCAGTGAGCTCAGCTGTGTCCACCAGTGATCGGCTGTAATGGTCGTATTTTGCATTGACGTGTCAATTCATGAAACAGGAAGAACGGGCGGGTACTGGGAAGTGTCAGCATCAATATGGTAGGGGACGGTGAGGTGAGTAGTAACTCTTTTTATTATTAAACGCTGGTTTTTAAAAAATTTGTTGAGGTTGGACAACAGGAAGTGACATCAGGTAACAAACTAACCTTGAAATGATATAATTTAACTACTAATTTACTAACTGCCTGTTTATAATCATCTTATCTTTATGCTGAGAATTGCTGCTAGTAGAGATGAAAAGGAATGGCAGTATTCATACTCGGTGAGCTTGAGGGTCAAATAAATAAGTCTATAACACTGTAGGAATAACCGTGGAAAATTATACTTTGCCGTGTGGTTTGCACTTTGAAAAATCAGCAAAATAACATTTACAAAAAATACTGAAAAGACAAAGACATTTGGCTGGAGCAGCATCCTGTCTGACTGTAAAACAACTGGCTGGAGCAGCATCCTGTCTGACTGTAAAACAACTGGCTGGAGCAGCATCCTGTCTGACTGTAAAACAACTGGCTGGAGCAGCATCCTGTCTGACTGTAAAACAAGTGGCTGTTGCAATATTCTGTTCGACAATAAGATAGCTGACTGGAGAAACAGTCTTTCACAGTAAGACAAATGGCTGGAGAGACATTATTCTCTTTGACTGTAAAACAACTGGCTGGAGCAACATTCTTTCTGATTGTAAAACAAGTGACTGGAGTGATATCCTGTCCATAAGTAAAACAACTGGCTGAAGCATCTTCCTGTCTAACAGGAAAACAACTGGCTGGAGCAACTTCCTGTCTGACTAAGACAAATGGCTGAAGACAAATCTCAAAGTCTGTGAGCAAAGACTGTGCTTCCAATTTCCTATAAAAGTCTTCAGTGTAAGATATGACATATAGATGTGTCCACCCCAAGCTTGATTTTGGTTTAGGACTCCAATTTCTCAGGAAACTAATTCAACTGGCAGCAATTTGTAACAACTGAGTGGCCACGTATAGACACATAGAGCATATCCCTTTGTGATAGATTAATGTGAAATCATGTTGTTGTGAAAAGCTGATCATCTTGGGAAACCCTTGAAAGGCTTCGATTCACAAAACAAACAACCTGCGGTCACCAAGACGCATATAGCCTATCACTTTGTGACAAAGTATCACACAACAGTATTGTCTGCCAATGCTTACTATCTCATGACACACCTATCATGCCCAGAGGAAAGGTAAAGGAGGACACATCTGTATAGCCTCTAGGGCACATACTATTGACTAAGAATTATTATGCAATAATAAAGATCTGCCTATCAAGGACATTTGGGGCACTAAATCACCCACAGGTCCTTATACATGGGTGGTTTAGTGTCCCAAATAGCCTACTCCTATGTCTCTTCCTTTATTCTAACATAGAAATAAATCCGATGAGTCTCAGATTGAGTTCATGTTTGTTGCTCACAGTTCCCGGGCAGTCATTCAGTGAAGCCATGGTAGTCGACCTCGAGTTCACTGCGCATGCGCACTAAAGCTCAGGTGTACTTCTCTACTGCATGGACTGCATTAGTATAAGGCTATATGGGAGACTAAAACACTTATCCATAAGGACCTGTGGGGGGTCTAGTGCCCCAAATAGCCCTGACAGGTTTCCTTTAGGGGTATTTTGAGTGGGAATACGTCCCAAAATGTTCCTCTGTAAAGCTGTATGAGTATATGTAAAACCTAAGAGTGTATATCAAACCTTTTGAAAGGTAAGATGTCTGTAGATTGTATATGATTGTTATTCAGTACTGGAAACAAAGCTTTAAGGGGATGTTGGATGGGAGAGAAATTTATATATTGGGTTTTTTAAACAAAGAGACTTACTGATACGCTTTCATTTTCCAAATGCCCCTGATGGCCGCCATGGAAGTGTATCTTCTCATGTGTAATGTGACGTCCCGATACAGAGAGCTCTATCCCCATCTCTGTCAGTGATGTAGGGGGTTGGAGTATTAAGTTCTCTTACCTAAGGATCCTTTATCACGTCACTGACAGAGAGAAGGGATGAAAGCTTTCCACCTGGGTCAGAACGTCCCCTTACCCACGAGAAGGTACAGTTCTCAGATCAAAAAATGGGCCATCGCTACATGGTGGAAAATAAAAATAGATTAAGGCTGGGGAAGGTGAAAAAAAAAGAAAAAAAAAAGACATACTCTACTGTCCCTGGTGCTCCAGTGTTCCCCACCACGGTCCGGTCTCGCGGCGCCCCCGGGCTTGTTCTTGCCAGGCCAGTCAGCGTCCTCAGGAGAGAACTTGGGACGTCACAGGTGATGTATGCGAGTGACGTCTTGGGCTCTTTCCTTAGGCAAACAGTGGTCACGTGAGATGAGGACGTCCACCAGAACAAGCCCCAGGGCGCTGCTGAACCGGACAGTGGCGGAGGACACCTGGGACTGGTAACTATGGGATTTTTTTGTATTTTTCACTTTCCCCGGCCTCCAGGAAAAAACCTGTATTTCCTGGACAAACCCTTTAACGTACCGTAAATGTCTATAGATCCGTGTCGCTATAAGTCACTTCAGTGTTCTGTTGGGTGTTATATATCTTGCAGTATGTTTGTGTTAACCCTTGCATATTTGTCTTGTCCCCTGCTACTGGATTTCTCGTCTGCACAAGCGTCGCCAAAATACTCGTATACCTATGCACATCCTGGCTGGGCCACCAAAGAGAAATTCCAAGTGGGTTGTTCTTACAGCTTTTACCTAGATTGGTGGTGTCCCGTCTCGCTGCCACGATGCAGCCAAGGTCACTGTGGATTTGCAACCGAACGGCGTGTTAACCCATTGCTGATTGATAATGGCTACATGGTTGCCAACAAAAGTCATCAATCAATGAGTTTGCAAGCCACGGCCACTATAGGGATTTGGATACATCTCAGCCTCTCCTTGGCTACATAGTGGCCGCGGAGGGACTCTAGCCTTAAACTACCTCCATCGCTGATCAGAACATTTCTAAGTTCAGATCCCACGCCTGTTCTACTAAACAACATAAAACACCTTTAATAGTTCAACATAAAAAATTGTGTTGCATTTTCTCAAGTTTGTAAAAGTAAAACTTTAAAAAGTATGTATTGTACAAAAATTGTGTCATTCAAATTGGGTTTTGTTAGTGTGTTCTACGCACATGTAAGATACCCGTTAATGTATGTACGGTAAAACACTGGATGGCTAAGTTCGCATTTGCGCCAGAGATTCCACTGTAGAAACCGCCAGAAATTGGCAGAGAGAAAAGAGGACTCTCCTCTCCGCCACTTTTAGTATGAAAACGGGGGACACCCGGCGGACCCCATTACAGTCTATGGGGCCTGCCGGACCCGAATGATGGAGAGACCTGCGCAGATGTGAACCTAGCCTTAGTATCACGGGTGGAAATCTATCTGTTAATTTCAACATATTACCCTGCAGTTTTAAGATCAATTTTATTGTTTTAAATTTTGCTGTTGATTTTGAAAATTTTCAAAAATTAAGAGTGTGATTTTACAAAATTGTTATTATGATGATTCTGTTATTACTGTAACTAAATTTTTCTGGAAAAAACTGGAAAATAAATTATTACAATATCACATGATTTTTATTTTTTTCTATAAATATTAGACCAGCAGTTGTTCACAATCAAGGCAGTCGCATAGTAATGAATGGAAGGGTGACCAAAGATGTGCACCAGTGTTCTAGTGGGAAACCTTAAAGAGAACCTGTCACCAGGTCTGAAAAACCCAATGACATCATCTGATCGGCGCTGTCACCCTGAGCATTTTGGTGTTTGTTTATTCAAATCCAATCAGCTATTCCACAGATATAAGTCCTGTTAATGTTGATGCAAATTAGGGTCTACTAGCTAAGTGGGCGGTAACACTGCATGACATAAAGCATACAAAGACCCCACCCCCCAGAGAAACCAGTGTTACCGCCCACTTGGCTAATATCTTTATAATGGCTGAATGGATTTGGGTAAACAAAACACCAAAAGGTTGACAGCGCCGATCAGGTGAGGTATGTCATCGGGCTTTTCAGACCTGGTGACAGGTCCTATGGATGTTACTTTCTTATCACTTATTATAAGATCGTTTTGTGTTTAGAAAAGCTGATGAACTTTAAATATCTGGACATGTCTGTAAGGGGGGGAGGGGCAGGTATACTGTAATGGCTGTGACCACTTTCAGCAGGATAACGGCCCTGCCACTGGTTTGGGTGATAGGTTAGTGTCACCAGGACCAGCATATCACCCCAGCCCTGCAGATAGATAGGTTATAGTCACCAGAACCAGCATATCATCCCAGCCCTGCAGATAGATAGGTTAGTGTCACCAGGACCAGCATATCATCCCAGCCCTGCAGATAGATAGGTTAGTGTCACCAGACCCAGCATATCACCCCAGCCCTGCAGAAGATAGGTTATGGTCACCAGAACCAGCATATCACCCCAGCCCTGCAGATAAATAGGTTAGTGTCCCAGACTGCTCACCCCAGCCCTGCAGATAGATAGGTTAGTGTCACCAGAACCAACATATCACCCCAGCCCTGCAGATAGATAGGTTAGTGTCACCAGAACCAGCATATCACCCCAGCCCTGCAGATAGATAGGTTAGTGTCACCAGAACCAGCATATCACCCCAGCCCTGCAGATAAATAGGTTAGTGTCACCAGGACCAGCATATCACCCCAGCCCTGCAGATAGATAGGTTAGTGTCACCAGGACCAGAATATCACCCCAGCCCTGCAGATAGATAGGTTAGTGTCACCAGGACCAGCATATCACCCAAGCCCTGCAGATAGATAGGTTAGTGTCACCAGGACCAGCATATCACCCCAGCCCTGCAGATAGATAGGTTAGTGTCACCAGGACCCAGCATATCACCCCAGCCCTGCGATAGATAGGTTGTGTCCCAGGCCAGCATATCACCCCAGCCCTGCAGATAGATAGGTTAGTGTCACCAGAACCAGCATATCACCCCAGCCCCTCCCTACAGATAGGTTAGTGTCACCAGGACCAGAACACCCCAGCCCTGCAGATAGATAGGTTAGTGTCACCAGGACCAGGCATTTCACCCAGCCCGCAGAAGTAGGTTAGTGTCCCAGGACCAGCATATCACCCCAGCCCTGCAGATAGATAGGTTAGTGTCACCAGAACCAGCATATCACCCCAGCCCTGCAGATAGATAGGTTAGTGTCACCAGAACCAGCATATCACCCCAACCCTACAGATAGATAGGTTAGTGTCACCAGATCCAGCATATCACCCCAGCCCTGCAGATAGATAGGTTAGTGTCACCAGAACCAGCGTATCACCCCAGCCCTGCAGATAGATAGGTTAGTGTCACCAGAACCAGCATATCACCCCAGCCCTGCAGATAGATAGGTTAGTGTCACCAGAACCAGCATATCACCCCAGCCCTGCAGATAGATAGGTTAGTGTCACCAGAACCAGCATATCACCCCAGCCCTACAGAAGGTTAGTGTCACCAGATCCAGCATATCACCCCAGCCCTGCAGATAGATAGGTTAGTGTCACCAGAACCAGCATATCACCCCAGCCCTGCAGATAGATAGGTTAGTATCACCAGAACCAGCATATCACACCAGCCCTGCAGATAGATAGGTTAGTATTGCACGCCCCACTTTTCAGTTTTTTATTTTTTACAAAAGTTTAAAATAACCAATAAATTTCGTTCCACTTCACGATTGTGTCCCACTTGTTGTTGATTCTTCACCAAAAAATTCAAATTTTATATCTTTATGTTTGAAGCCTGAAATGTGGCAAAAGGTTGAAAAGTTCAAGGGGGCCGAATACTTTCGCAAGGCACTGTAGCTACTCCGATGTCCCGATCAGCTGATATAAGTAATGCGGTCCAGATTTCCTGCTGACACATTTCCTTGCCCTGGTCAGATCACTTTCCTACTGTATCTGCTCCAAACACTGTTCTATTTTAATGAGAAATGGCACTTTGAAGGGAATAAATATGGAAATGAAGGCGAGAAATTACAGTAAGAGGATTGTGTTTTATATGCACAGCTGATATCCGACGACAAGGATGAATAATGATTTGGATGCATCTGTTCGAGTGCTGTACGTGACCAGATCTTATTACTTTATGTCCTTTTCATTATGCAAATATCCTCTTAACCCCTTCCTGCCGGAGGTATTTTTCGATTTTCATTTTTGACTCCCCGCCTTCCAAACCCCATAACTGTTATTTTTCCATTTGCAGAGCCATATGAGGGTTTAATGTTTGCGGGATAAATTGTCCTTCATACTGGTACCATTTATTATTCTGTACCATGTACTGGGAAGCTGGAAAAAAATTCAGAATGGGGTGGAATTGGAGAAAAACTGCATTTGTGCGACTTTCTTACGGACTTCGTTTTTACAACGTTCAATGTGCAGCCAAAATGACATGTCATCTGTATTCTATGTTTCGGTACGATTCCGGGGATACCAAATATATATAGTTTTATTTACATTGTAACACCTTAACAAAAATCCAAAACTTTGCAAATTAAATTTTTTAACACCGCCATATTCTGACCCCTGTAACTTTTTTATACATCCGTGTACTGGGATGTATAGGGCGTATTTTGTTGCGAGACCAGATGTACTTTTTATTTATACCATTTTGGGGATTGTCTATTGGATTGATCACTTTTTATTTTAATTTTTATCAGAGGCGAAACAGCAAATAAAAAGGGCAATTCAGCACTTTTGATTTTTTTTCCCGCTACGGCGGATGTCGGGAAAGGGTTAAAACATGTTACTGATTTTCTTCCCATTATCTTCTATGGAGGCTGCCTCTCTATAAGCAGATCACCCCTTTATCCGACCAAAGACCAAATTTTTTAGTGGGAACCCCTTTGACGCCGGGTAGTTTGTACATTAAAGCTCAGTGACTTTTTATTTATACTTTCTTTCCCCGTCTTCCAAAATTCATAACTTTTTATTTTTCTGTCCACCTAGCTATGTGAGGGCTTATTCTTTGCAAGACGAGTTGTAATTTCAGTTTTCTCCCTTTTGGGTTACATATAATGTTTTGATTAGCTTTTATTAACATTTTTTTGTGGACCATGTTAAAAAACCAACAATTCCATTTTTTTTTTTTTTTTGGCATTTTATTGTTACAGCGTTCACTCTGCATTAATAATGACATGGCAGCTTAGTCCGGCGGGTCATTACGATTTCAGCAATACCAGATTTATATCGGTTTTATTATATTTTACCGTTTTTACAAATAAAACGTCACTTTTTGAAAATGAAGGGTTTTCTGATGCCTATAACTTTTTTACTGTACTGTTGCCGGAGATCTGTCAGGGCTCTTTATTTGCGGGACAAGCTGTACTTTCTATTGGTACCAATGTTTGGTATATATGACTATTTGATAATTTTTTACTGCTAGTTTTTGGGGAAAGCGAAGTGACCAAAATACGTTAATTTGTGCATTGCGGTATTTTTTTTTTTATGGTGTTTACCGTACGGGATAAATATCACTATTCATGGATAGTGGAAACTTATACGCACGTGGGGATACCTAACATGTTTGCTTATTTTTTTGTTTACATTATGTGTTTTTTCAATGTAAAGGTGGGTTTTTGAGGTTTTTGAACTTTTTATTGTTTATTTTTTTTCCTTATTTTAAACTTTTTTTAATTTTTTTTTTTTTTTTCATTTTACATGTCTCACAAGGAGACTTGAACCTAGGAAAGAACATCGCACAAAGGTTCCCTATGGGAACTGTGCATAGGCAGTCGGGAGGCCGTTGCTCGGCCTCCTGACTGCCATGGCAACCCCTTGGATCCCGCGATCTTAAGGTTAATCTGCCGGAGTCGAAGTATCTTCCACCCAGACAGCTGGTCCTTTGCCTGCGGCATTACAGCACTGTACTATTATGGCGATGAGCGTTATAGTACGATGAAGAGCTGCAAGGGGTTAAAAAGACCACACATTTGACTTACCACACACTGTGAGACTCATATGGACACAGCTCTGTGGCGACCACATCACGGGACTGCAAAGCAAGAGACTTATAAAAGACATTGGGGTAGAAAAGTGGCCCGAATTACACTGGAGCCGAGAGTGAATGTCATAGCCAATGAAAACACCTCTGGGGTGCCGAGCATACATACCAACAGTCCAAATTTTGTCAGGACAGTCTCAGCAACTGGACCCCTAAAGGGACAGATATGTCACACCAAAATGGACATTCTTGGGGTGTTCCCAGGTGGTCTTTAAAGTTCAGATTTTGACCTTAGAAATTTCAGCAAGTACGGTCAAGGGTAACAGCGAAAAGTGAGAAAGAAAAGGGGTGGTCTATGTTGGGGTCTAGCAATGAGTGGGGAGCCATTCTAGAAACCTGGAACAAGAAGGTAGCCAAGATGTGGTCTACGAGGTGGAACATTCTGAGAACCAAGATTTAATAGGATATAGTGGTGGGGACTAGGGATGAGAGGGGAACCGTGCTGATGACCATGATCTAAAGGGATACCATATTGGGGACTAGGGATGAGAGGGGATCCACGCAGAGGACCATGATCTAAAGGGATATCATGTTGGAGACTAGGGATGAGAGGGATAACCATGTTGGTGACTAGGAATGAGAGGAAAGTCAAGTTGGAGACAAAGATTTAGAAAGATGCCATTGCCATGCTGGGGACCAAGAATGATGGGACTGATTTAGGAATGTACAAGGCCACCAGGGGAGTGAGAAAGAGTTTGGTCCCCCTTAGGTTATGTGTGTGGGTTGGGATGACCTGTGCACTCTGCTGATGTAATACCTAGTACTGTGTAATATGCGGAAACATAAAATACATGACTTTTTGCTCTTTCGTCACTATTTGGGGGGCTGTACATGCTCACTGACTCCATTAGACTCTGCATTAACCTGCATTCTGGAGAGGATTCCCTTATAAAACCCCATTTTTCTGTGCAAACCTGGGTGGTCGTCTCAAACAGGTTTCACTGTACAATGTGTTAATGTATTGAATATGTATAGACGTGCGGGCGCCATGCACTATTCATGCCCTGTCAATGCTGAATATTACAGAGATGACTATTTTTTACCCCTTAAAGGTCACATTAAATATGATTCAGATTATTTTCTGCCCGGTGTTAAGTAAATCTCTGAATAAAAGATTATTGTCCAGATGCTCTCGCCTCAGATGAACTTCGCTGTCTGGTTTCTGACTTCCTGGTAAATGATCCTGTTATTAAAAAAAAAATGTGCAAGTACAATATGTAGATCCGAAAATATACCGCCGGCCGGAACCGCAGAGCTTCAGTGACAAAGCAATAACTGTGGGTTTGATGTTTTAAGCAGGAATATTCATTTTTCTTATAGTTTTGTATCGGGAATGACATATGACTATATCTTAGTTATAGATAAAATACTTGGTGCCTTCCTTTTCAACATTTCTCCAATTCTCAGTCCCCTCTTAAAGAGGACCTTTCATGTCCTCACAGATCGGCGGTATTATATACTGCTAGAAAGCCGACAGTGCACTGAATTCAGCGAACTGTCAACTTTGCCGGTACGTGCCCAGGTGACGGAGATATCGGTGCTGTTAGTTTCAGCACCAATATCCCTCCACTGTCAGAAGGGTGGGACTTACTGCTCAGCATCATCGCTGGGTGATAAGGAACGCCCCCCTGACCATACAAGGCTTTGGAACACATATAAAAGTACATAAATAAAGTGAAACAAATACACATTAGGTATCCCTGTGTCCGAAAATGCTGAGTCTACAAACTTATAAAAATATTTTTCCTGTACTGTAAACGCAGCAGCAGGAAAAAAAAAATTTAAAAGATTCGAACTGTTTTTTTCTCCTTGTCGCCTATAATAAAAATTTGGATAGCAATAGACATTCCCCAAGTTGGTATAAATAATAAAAAAAAAGTACATCTGACCCCGCAAAAAAAGATGCCCTCTGCATCCCTGTACATGGAAATATATATATATTTTTTATTTTATTTTTTTATTTTTTTATTAAGGGGTTGCACAGTGAACGGCGTAAAAAATAAGCCTGTAAGAAAGTCGGACAAATGCAGTTTTTCGTCAATTCCATCCTATTCTGAATTTTTCTACAGCTTTTCAGTATGGATTGTTAAAAAAATGTATACTCTTCTTCCATTACCTCTTTTGGGCCTTCTTGTGGCATCCAGTTTCCTATGTACTTTCTGGCCCCCGGAGTCACTGCTCAGGTCTTTGATTGGGCCACCAGCACTTACATAGGCACACCCTGTCACCACTGCGGCCCAATCACAGGCCTCAGCAGTGACCCCGGGTGCCTGACATCACAGAAGAGCACCAGATGCTGCTAGGACGAAGATACAGAGATACCACGAGGAGACCCAAAAGAGGTAACTGAAGGTTAGTATAAATGGTTTTTTTTTTTGTCACCACCTCTCGGGCTCCAGCTATTATTCTTAAGAGACCCTAGAGTAGATTACTTTACCAGCAGCAGCCATTTATGTTCGTCTGAGACGAATCCCAAATTGAGACGAATCTGAACAATTTCGAATATGAGGGTCGAATCTGGTTCATTGCAAACCAATTTGCCCATCTCTACTAACAGGGCGCATCAAAATCAGGGGGATGAAGCTGAAGAGTGGACGTGTCCGAGCCAAAAGTCTGTCCGAGAAGTAACTTCAGAGCTAAAATCAGAAGACAAGTGGATTTCCATTAACATGCCAAAGGTCAATGTAGAAGGGTCCAGCACAAGCAACGAGGTTATAGAAGCCACACTAGATACAACCAAATAGCAGACACCTGGCTGAGGAGGAAGAGGGTTTAAATATCCCTTATCAGCTGCTAATGGGATAAGCATAGGAGAGGCCTGAAAATTACAGAAGCTTCACAGGTCGGCACAGGGACCTTAAAGCAATGGCAGCTGAACTGAGATTCCTGACAGTCTTACATAGAGTACCAATAAATTATTATCTGCTGTGTTGAGAATGTGCTTCATATAGTTATTCTTGTGATTTTCAGCCCTACTAGAAGTCCAGGGACTATCTGAGTAGTGTAAGACACTGTTAGTACCCTGGAATGGAGTCTAGTGTCTGGCCAAGGTCATTACACCATGGAGTGGCCTGAAAATCTGGTGCTCGTTTTTTGTAAATAGACAATGAACTTGGATGCACCTGAAATATTAAAAAAAGACATTTTTGTTGTGAAGGCTTACTTTTTGGGTTGTTTTATAGTATTTACCATTTTTAGATTGGTTTCACATCACCTTAATATAGGTATATTTTAGCGTCAATATTTTGGTTGCAATATTTGAACTGCCCCCGTTTCTGCTGAACCAGACTTAGTTGTCCATAGGATCTAAGTCCATTAACAATAAAGGGGTTCTCCAGCTTCCAAAAATTATCTACAAATCCATCCACAGCCGTGCTAAATCCTCACTGTTCCCTCCTGTAGCCTTTGCCTGGCTTTATTTTACTTGCTGCTCCTTGTAACACTGTTATTTACATGCAGTGATTTATGGACAAGCTATATTTCCCATGATTCATCTGCCTGCTCTCACTTTCTGTTTACTCCTCCCCTTTCCACTCTCCTCTGCTATGAAATCACAGGTAATAAATCCCTCCCACATCTGAGGTCACATGATGCTGTGATGTTTCATTTGCAAGCTCACTCCCCCCTGTGGGCTGCAAACACAGAGAGTGAGAGCGGGCAAAACATGAAAAAAGAACTATATCAATTAGGTATCTCTGTATTCAAAATTTAGACATTAAATTCTGAGCACCAGAAAATAATGCCATTAAAAAAAACAACTTATCTCACAAAACAACAACCTCAACAGCTCCACTGATGGAAAAATAAAAAATATATGAAATTCAGAACGTGGCAATGAAAAAACAGAAAATAAATCCAATTGTTATAAAATTGCTAAATATTTAAAATGATAAAATATGAAAAAAAAATGTATTCTCTTCTACAAATATGATACAAATTAAGGACCTGTATATGATCAGTACTTGAACTGCTCAATATTTCCATGTGTATCAGATTGGTGTCTACTCCGCTATACAAGGCTTAGAGGTTATCTGCTGCCATCTACAGCTGCTCGCCCATACTGAACTCTACTCTCTCCATATCAGCAGAGATAATTTTAGATATTTTTAGAAAAAGAGAACTTGTTTTATGTGGGGTAAGTTGTGTGATAGATAGATAGATAGATAGATAGATAGATAGATAGATAGATAGGTAGATAGATATGAGAGATAGATAGATAGATAGATAGATAGATAGATAGATAGATAGATAGATAGATATGAGATAGATAGATAGATATGATAGATAGATAGATAGATAGATAAATAGATAGATAGATAGATAGATAGGAGATAGATAGATAGATAGATATGAGATAAATAGATATGAGATAGATAGATAGATATGAGATAGATAGATAGATAGATAGATAGATAGAGATGAGATAGATAGATAGATAGATAGGTAGATAGATTAGATAGATAGATAAATATGAGATAGATAGATAGATAGATAGCTAGGATATAGATACATAGATAGATGAGATGAGATAGATACATAGATAGATAGATAGATAGATAGATAGATATGAGATAGATAGATAGATAGATATGAGAGATAGATAGATAGATAGATAGATAGATAGATAGATAGATAGTATGAGATAGATAGATATGAGATAGATAGATAGATAGATAGATAGATAGATAGATAGATAGATGATATATACATAGAAAAAACATTCTTTATATTTTTTGTTGCAATATCGGGTTCTTGGCTTCTTGGTTTAAAACAATCTGTGCCCCGTCTATGCTCAGTCTATGCTATGTTGAAATCATAATAGTTGACCATAAATACTTCTACACTTTTGTCTTATATGTATATAAGTAAAGCCATGCTCAGTGCTTGATGTATAGCACTCAATAGTGATGAGCAAACCTCATGAGCTTTGTTTCACAAATAATCACAATGTTTGCCCATAAGTTTTGGTTTGGACTGAACTTGGTCCAAGTTGGATCACCACTGAGACCTGTGATTGGGTATCAGCAGTCAGGTGAGGGGGGTGTTGACGTCAAGACACTTTGCTAAATATTTTGTGATGTCAACATGTTGTTCCCCACATGACCACTAAGGCCCAATTACAAGCCTCAGTGGTGACCCATGTACCCTATATACCATAAATCCATATGAAATTGGCGCAAATGTGTTTTTTTCCAATTCCACCTCATTCTGAATTTTTTTCTGTCTTCCCAGTACATTATACAGGATATTGAATGGAGCCATTACAAAGTACAATTTGTTTCGCAAACAATAAATCATCATGTGACTCTGTGGACCGAAAAATGAAAAAATGATGGCGGGGGAGGAAAAAAACATAAAACGAAAATTGTCTTCGTCTTTAAAGGGTTAAAGAAATCTGTTTCCTTCTCCTCTTTTCAGGCTATTACTTTCTCCATATTAGTCTATGAAGAGAGGAGGGGGATTAGTAAAGACTCTAAAATAATTGCTGCTCTTACACTCTGCTATTCCTTGCTTGTTTAACACTACTAGGTTGTAGATAAGAGACTGTGAGAGCACAGCATGAGGCAATAAATGAATTAAACACCCAAAGGAGAATCCTACTCCACCCCTCCCTGCTTCATAGTGCTCTATGTGTGAAGCAAAATATGGAGATGTGATGTAAACAAGCAGTCACTTAAGATAAGGAGCAGGAAAACAGCTTAATAAGGGGTGAAGGAAACAGATCTCCTTAATAAGATATATTACAAAGTTTCCAATTTTTATCTGGACTATTCATTTATAACTGGAGGAGAAAGTTAAAGGCGAAAAATATAATGTAGTCATTATAAACCATTGTGACCCACAATGCCCCGTCACTGTTTAGCCTACATCATTGCCCCGCTTATTTCGGATTCCTCTCCAATACCCACCACAACAGGAATATACGTAGTCTAAGGAGAACTCCAGCCTGTCCAGCATGGTTTGTCAATATATGAAAAAGCCAACATTAAAGGGATCATCCATTTACTACAATGGATGGCTTATCCATAGGATCCAACACCTGGGACTCCCACAGATAACCGGTACTGAGGCAGCGCCTATGGGACAGTGCTGCAGTACCTACACTCACCTACAGGGAGTGAGCAGCACGGAGAGCCGCACTGCCTCGGTACTGCTGATCTGCGGGGGTCTTGGTTTCCAGACCACTGCAGATCTAATATTGATGGTCTATTCTTACGACACTTCCTTAACGTGTCTGGTTTCTGGATTTATCACCAATCGAGCAGTCCCAGCTGCCTCTTGAATGTTGCGCGACTCCATTCACTTACATTCACTGGTGAAGGAGTCGCCATGTAGCCTTAGCCTAATTCCCAGTCGCCCCGACCACTGTCATTGTCCTGGCTCATCTTCCTCTCAAAGTATAATAGTGAAGGAAACTATGAGAGTATTTATGGAACTCTGAAAATTCTTTCAATCTGCCTAAGAAATCAAATGTGTTCCATGAGTAACCAAACGTCTGACCTTTGACCTCCTCCAAGAAGTTAGACTCCTTCTAGAATCCTTCTCCCTAAGGAACACCAAAGGTATACATATTTATTACAACAAGCTAATATTAGGTGTCGGAGATGAAAATGGATAATAATCCAAAAAATAACCCGATGACTAAACCTCCTAAAAAACATATACTGTAAATAGTGCCGCCATTTTTATTTATGTATTTTTTTATTTTATATTTATTTATTAAAAAAAATCTACGACTTTTTCCTAATCTGCTTTAATTTTCTGATTGTAGATTTGGGGGTCACCATGGGTGTTATCTGTGTGAAGTTCTATTGTGATCATCTCAGCCTTGTTTGTGATGTAAATGAGGTCGCTGGAAATGAAAACCTCTACGGAATTGGCAAGTGTAAGGCTGATATTCAGGTTTGTGGACAGAGTGAAAATTGTAGGATATTGTACTTTAAAAAAATAAATAAATAAAAAATATACAGTACAGACCAAAAGTTTGGACACACCGTCTCATTCCAAGAGTTTTCTGTATTTTCATGACTATAACAGTTGTAGATTCACACTGAAGGCATCAAAACTATGAATTATCACATGTGGAATTATATACTTAACAAAAAAGTGTGAAACAACTGAAAATATGTCTTATATTCTAGGTTCTTCAAAGTAGCCACCTTTTGCTTTGATTACTGCTTTGCACACTCTTGGCATTCTCTTAATGAGCTTCAAGAGGTAGTCACCTGAAATGGTCTTCCAACAGTCTTGAAGGAGTTCCCAGAGATGCTTAGCACTTGTTGGCCCTTTTGCCTTCACTCTGCGGTCCAGCTCACCCCAAACCATCTGGATTGGGTTCAGGTCTGGTGACTGTGGAGGCCAGGTCATCTGGCGTAGCACCCCATCACTCTCCTTCTTGGTCAAATAGCCCTTACACAGTCTGGAGGTGTGTTTGGGGTCATTGTCCTGTTGGTCCAACTAAACGCAAACCGGATGGAATAGCATGCCGCTGCAAGATGCTGTGGTAACCATGCTGGTTCAGAATAAATCCCCAACAGTGTCACCAGCAAAGCACCCCCACACCATCACACCTCCTCCTCCATGCTTCACGGTGGGAACCAGGCATGTAGAGTCCATTTGTTCACCTTTTCTGCGTCGCACAAAGACACGGTGGTTGGAACCAAAGATCTCAAATTTGGACTCATCAGACCAAAGCACAGATTTCCACAGGTCTAATGTCCATTCCTTGTGTTCTTCTTGTGCTTGTTGCCTGTCCTTAGCAGTGGTTTCCTAGCAGCTATTTTACCATGAAGGCCTGCTGCACACAGTCTCCTCTTAACAGTTGTTGTAGAGATGTGTCTGCTGCTAGAACTCTGTGTGGCATTGACCTGGTCTCTAATCTGAGCTGCTGTTAACCTGCGATTTCTGAGGCTGGTGACTCGGATGAACTTATCCTCCGCAGCAGAGGTGACTCTTGGTCTTCCTTTCCTGGGGCGGTCCTCATGTGAGCCAGTTTCTTTGTAGCGCTTGATGGTTTTGGCCCCTGCACTTGGGGACACTTTCAAAGTTTTCCCAATTTTTCGGACTGACTGACCTTCATTTCTTAAAGTAATGATGGCCACTCGTTTTTCTTTACTTAGCGGGTTTTTTTCTTGCCATAATACAAATTCTAACACTCCATTCAGTAGGACTATCAGCTGTGTACCCACCTGACTTCTGAACAACACAACTGATGGTCCCAACCCCATTTATAAGGCAAGAAATCCCACTTATTAAACCTGACAGGGCACACCTGTGAAGTGAAAACCATTTCAGGTGACTACCTCTTGTAGCTCATCAAGAGAATGCCAAGAGTGTGCAAAGCAGTAATCAAAGCAAAAGGTGGCTACTTTGAAGAACCTAGAATATAAGACATATTTTCAATTGTTTCACACTTTTTTGTTAAGTATATAATTCCACATGTGTTAATTCATAGTTTTGATGTCTTCAGTGTGAATCTACAACTGTATATATATATATAGTGATAGATGGAAAGTTAAGATAAAATCATCAAAAATTCTTAAAAAATGTTTCTCACAAAAATTTGGTTTTAGTGTCACATTCCCTTTATAAATAAAAATAAATATAAATAAATAATAGAAAATAAATACATGAGTAATAAAAATAAAGTATATAAATATATCACATTTTTATTGCTTTGATTTTTCAATATTTTTATACGGTCAGCAAATTTCTGTACTTTGATTTATTTTAATTATTTACCAATTTATGTACTTTTTATATGATTTTGACGCTTCCTTTCTTAGCTGGTATACCCATCAGGTATTAATAATTTATTGTCCATTTTCATTTTGTTTATTGTTTAAGCCCTGAGCACTTTGCACCATTTCTCTTCTGCACTGATTGATTTTTTCGTCTTCTTGAAGTCCATCTGTTACGATTTCAGTATCCCCTCTATGTGTATATCCATGCCATCTGCTGGTAACAAACAAGTACTACATTCCTATTTGGCCCTGCATCTCGCTCCCTTACATGTAGGCAAGTGTGTCAGCTGATTACGTGGCGTTCTTGTGTCTTGAGGTGATTATGAGGTGTGTGCGTCATGATGTGAGGATTTAGTGTGTTGGCATTGTAGTGTGAATACATGGCGTGTGTGATGATGTCATTATGTGATGTGTGTGATGTCCTTACTCCGCAGGCACTGATGCCATTGAACACAGACACGCCATGATGGAGTTCCATTTGTAAATCCATCATGGCATGTCAATCATTTAGAAGATACTATTGGTGCTGGTGGACTGAGCACGCCTGTATTACTTGTATTCCACCGGACGGCCATTCATTTCGTATCATTTTAGATATACATCGCCTGTATAACTAGATGAGTGATATTATATATGGGGTCACCGGCAGTTCAGTGTTTTTGCAATGATCATATACTGAATAAAGTCTCCATATTTTACACCGTATCTTATGATGCATTTTATATTCATTAATAAAGATGGTCATGAATATTCTGTATAATCTTTATATTTATTAAGTTCTGTGTATATATATATATATATATATACAGTGCCTTGCGAAAGTATTCGGCCCCCTTGAACTTTTCAACCTTTTGCCACATTTCAGGCTTCAAACATAAAGATATAAAATTTTAATTTTTTGGTGAAGAATCAACAACAAGTGGGACACAATCGTGAAGTGGAACGAAATTTAATGGTTGTTTTAAACTTTTGTAAAAAATAAAAAAACTGAAAAGTGGGGCGTGCAATATTATTCGGCCCCTTTACTTTCAGTGCAGCAAACTCACTCCAGAAGTTCAGTGAGGATCTCTGAATGATCCAATGTTGTCCTAAATGACTGATGATGATAAATATAATCCACCTGTGTGTAATCAAGTCTCCGTATAAATGCACCTGCTCTGTGATAGTCTCAGGGTTCTGTTTAAAGCGCAGAGAGCATCATGAAGACCAAGGAACACACCAGGCAGGTCCGTGATACTGTTGTGGAGAAGTTTAAAGCCGGATTTGGATACAAAAAGATTTCCCAAACTTTAAACATCCCAAGGAGCACTGTGCAAGTGATCATATTGAAATGTAAGGAGTATCAGACCACTGCAAATCTACCAAGACCCGGCCGTCCCTCTAAACTTTCATCTCAAACAAGGAGAAGACTGATCAGAGATGCAGCCAAGAGGCCCATGATCACTCTGGATGAACTGCAGAGATCTACAGCTGAGGTGGGAGAGTCTGTCCATAGGACAACAATCAGTCGTACACTGCACAAATCTGGCCTTTATGGAAGAGTGGCAAGAAGAAAGCCATTTCTCAAAGATATCCATAAAAAGTCTCGTTTAAAGTTTGCCACAAGCCACCTGGGAGACACCAAACATGTGGAAGAAGGTGCTCTGGTCAGATGAAACCAAAATCCAACTTTTTGGCCACAATGCAAAACGATATGTTTGGTGTAAAAGCAACACAGCTCATCCCCCTGAACACACCATCCCCACTGTCACACATGGTGGTGGCAGCATCATGGTTTGGGCCTGCTTTTCTTCAGCAGGGACTGGGAAGATGGTTAAAAATGATGGGAAGATGGATGGAGCCAAATACAGGACCATTCTGGAAGAAAACCTGTTGGAGTCTGCAAAAGACCTGAGACTGGGACGGAGATTTATCTTCCAACAAGACAATGATCCCAAACATAAAGCAAAATCTACAATGGAATGGTTCACAAATAAACGTATCCAGGTGTTAGAATGGCCAAGTCAAAGTCCAGACCTGAATCCAATCGAGAATCTGTGGAAAGAGCTGAAAACTGCTGTTCACAAACGCTCTCCATCCAACCTCACTGAGCTCCAGCTGTTTTCCAAGGAAGAATGGGCAAGAATTTCAGTCTCTCGATGTGCAAAACTGATAGAGACATACCCCAAGCGACTTGCAGCTGTAATCGCAGCAAAAGGTGGCGCTACAAAGTATTAACTTAAGGGGGCCGAATAATTTGGCACGCCCCACTTTTCAGTTTTTTATTTTTTACAAAAGTTTATAATATCCAATAAATTTCGTTCCACTTCACGATTGTGACCCACTTGTTGTTGATTCTTCACCAAAAAATTTAAATTTTATATCCTTATGTTTGAAGCCTGAAATGTGGCAAAAGGTTGAAAAGTTCAAGGGGGCCGAATACTTTCGCAAGGCACTGTATCACTTTTTGGCACAACCCGTTCAATATAGTTGGATGTTTAGTAACAATACATCAAAAAATGATAATCCAGCGCTGTAAGTGAGATGACTTCAATAAATGGCATTGAACACTAGGGGGCAGAGCTGGATCGCACAAGGAAGCCAATGTGTTTTCTATCTGAATTCGCTCTTAAGCTGTAGGAGTTGGTGTTTTAGCTTTCCTATTTTATGACAGGTGCCCACGTATTGTATGCCCAGCCAAAGCAACGAGAAAAAACAAACCGTCCTATCAATCCCCTATGAGAACACTGTACAGAACAATAGCGGTTGTCGTTGGTGGTTTCCATATAAATATAACAAGAATGGAAACTCCACACAGGAAAACTCTGCAGACTTTTTGTGAAAAGCAATGAGGAAAAAACCTGATGTGTTTCCACTGCGGTCGTTTCCACAGTGTTTTTTGGCTGTGGCTCGCTACCTGGGGCCTCAGCCTTAAAGAGGTTTTTTGGTCCCAAAAGGATGTTTCCACAGGATAGGTCATCAGTATCTGATCAATGGGGTCCAACATGTAGATCCAGCACAGATCAGCTGTTGCAGCAGCCTCCAGGCGTCAGAAGCTGCTGTAGTAGACTGCGCTGCAGTTTCCTGGAACCACCACTAGAGTTTCCGGTACCTGGAGGCAGCTGATCTGTCTGAGGTCCAGGTGTCGGACCCCCATGGGTCACATGTTGTTCACTTATTTACAGGTCATCATTATGCAAACCCCTTTAAGGCTGAGGCCCCACGTTGTGGAAACGCAGCTTTTTTTTTGCAGATTTTGTTGCGTTTTTTAGCCAAAGCCAAGAATGTATACAGAAGGAATGGGAGATATATAGGAAGTTCTTATACTTCTCCCTTGTGCTGAATTTAGTCCTGCCTTTGGCTCAAAAAAGGGCAACAAAATCTGCAACAAAAAAAGCTGCATTTCCGCAACGTGGGGCCTCAGCCTAAATGAAACCCATAGCAATAACTGTCTCTTAAAGTGAAGCTGTAATGTTGAAAATAAATGAGGAGTAAATCAAGCTGGATTTTGCTGGACCTGAAACGGGCATAAAACAAACAAACAAAAAAACCTACCTCACCTGTTCTAGGCCCTGCCGCAGAATCTGATGGATTACCAGTGCTCTACTATGGTGCGGGCTGCCATGTTCATGACATCATTCAGCCCCCACATCACTGCTGAGGCCTTTGATTGGTCGCAGGGGTCATGAGAGACAATGCAAGTTATCATACTCTGGTGCCCAATCATTATCACGTTGACAGAAGATTGGCAGCTGCTGCAGCAGGGCCTAGCACAGGTAAATAATATTTTTAACTCCTTTAACTTTTTTAACTCCTTCCCTGCCTCCTGGTACAATAATTTAGGTCCTGAAGAGACCCCAGAGTATAATAAACAACATTTTAAGTCACATTTCATTCAGTCTTAATTGAGCAGATCTATGCAATACAAATCACACAAGATTTTCTCCTCTCTAGTTGGAAATGCCATTCAATCTGCAGCAGGTTATAGAGCAGGAGGAGCAGATTGTACATAGTGTCCTATCTGCAGGTTATAGAGCAGGAGGAGCACATTGTACATAGTGTCCTATCTGCAGGTTATAGAGCAGGAGGAGCACATTGTACATAGTGTCCTATCTGCAGGTTATAGCGTAGGAGGAGCTGAGCACATTGTACATAGTGTCCTATCTGCAGGTTATAGAGCAGGAGGAGCACATTGTACATAGTGTCCTATCTGCAGGTTATACAGCAGGAGGAGCTGAGCACATTGTACATAGTGTCCTATCTGCAGGTTATAGAGCAGGAGGAGCAGATTGTACATAGTGTCCTATCTGCAGGTTATAGAGCAGGAGGAGCTGAGCACATTGTACATAGTGTCCTATCTGCAGGATTATAGAGCAGGAGGAGCAGATTGTACATAGTGTCCTATCTGCAGGTTATAGAGCAGGAGGAGCTGAGCACATTGTACATAGTGTCCTATCTGCAGGTTATAGAGCAGGAGGAGCTGAGCACATTGTACATAGTGTCCTATCTGCAGGTTATAGAGCAGGAGGAGCTGAGCACATTGTACATAGTGTCCTATCTGCAGGTTATAGAGCAGGAGGAGCTGAGCACATTGTACATAGTGTCCTATCTGCAGGTTATAGAGCAGGAGGATCAGATTGTACATAGTGTCCTATCTGCAGGTTATAGAGCAGGAGGAGCTGAGCACATTGTACATAGTGTCCTATCTGCAGGTTATAGAGCAGGAGGAGCTGAGCACATTGTACATAGTGTCCTATCTGCAGGTTATAGAGCAGGAGGAGCTGAGCACATTGTACATAGTGTCCTATCTGCAGGTTATAGAGCAGGAGGAGCTGAGTACATTGTACATAGTGTCCTATCTGCAGGTTATAGAGCTGGAGGAGCTGAGCACATTGTACATACTGTCCTATCTGCAGGTTATAGAGCAGGAGGAGCTGAGCACATTGTACATAGTGTCCTATCTGCAGGTTATAGAGCAGGAGGAGCTGAGCACATTTTACATAGTGTCCTATCTGCAGGTTATAGAGCAGGAGGAGCACATTGTACATAGTGTCCTATCTGCAGGTTATAGAGCAGGAGGAGCTGAGCACATTGTACATAGTGTCCTATCTGCAGGTTATAGAGCAGGAGGAGCTGAGCACATTGTACATAGTGTCCTATCTGCAGGTTATAGAGCAGGAGGAGCACATTGTACATAGTGTCCTATCTGCAGGTTATAGAGCAGGAGGAGCACATTGTACATAGTGTCCTATCTGCAGGTTATAGAGCAGGAGAAGCACATTGTACATAGTGTCCTATCTGCAGGTTATAGCGTAGGAGGAGCTGAGCACATTGTACATAGTGTCCTATCTGCAGGTTATAGAGCAGGAGGAGCACATTGTACGTGTCATAGTGTCCTATCTGCAGGTTATAGAGCAGGAGGAGCTGAGCACATTGTACATAGTGTCCTATCTGCAGGTTATAGAGCAGGAGGAGCAGATTGTACATAGTGTCCTATCTGCAGGTTATAGAGCAGGAGGAGCTGAGCACATTGTACATAGTGTCCTATCTGCAGGATTATAGAGCAGGAGGAGCAGATTGTACATAGTGTCCTATCTGCAGGTTATAGAGCAGGAGGAGCTGAGCACATTGTACATAGTGTCCTATCTGCAGGTTATAGAGCAGGAGGAGCTGAGCACATTGTACATAGTGTCCTATCTGCAGGTTATAGAGCAGGAGGAGCTGAGCACATTGTACATAGTGTCCTATCTGCAGGTTATAGAGCAGGAGGAGCTGAGCACATTGTACATAGTGTCCTATCTGCAGGTTATAGAGCAGGAGGAGCACATTGTACATAGTGTCCTATCTGCAGGTTATAGAGCAGGAGGAGCTGAGCACATTGTACATAGTGTCCTATCTGCAGGTTATAGAGCAGGAGGAGCTGAGCACATTGTACATAGTGTCCTATCTGCAGGTTATAGAGCAGGAGGAGCACATTGTACATAGTGTCCTATCTGCAGGTTATAGAGCAGGAGGAGCACATTGTACATAGTGTCCTATCTGCAGGTTATAGAGCAGGAGGAGCACATTGTACATAGTGTCCTATCTGCAGGTTATAGAGCAGGAGGAGCTGAGCACATTGTACATAGTGTCCTATCTGCAGGTTATAGAGCAGGAGGAGCACATTGTACATAGTGTCCTATCTGCAGGTTATAGAGCAGGAGGAGCTGAGCACATTGTACATAGTGTCCTATCTGCAGGTTATAGAGCAGGAGGAGCTGAGCACATTGCACATAGTGTCCTATCTGCAGGTTATAGAGCAGGAGGAGCACATTGTACATAGTGTCCTATCTGCAGGTTATAGAGCAGGATGAGCTGAGCACATTGTACATAGTGTCCTATCTGCAGGTTATAGAGCAGGAGGAGCTGAGCACATTGTACATAGTGTCCTATCTGCAGGTTATAGAGCAGGAGGAGCTGAGCACATTGTACATAGTGTCCTATCTGCAGGTTATAGAGCAGGAGGAGCACATTGTACATAGTGTCCTATCTGCAGGTTATAGAGCAGGAGGAGCTGAGCACATTGTACATAGTGTCCTATCTGCAGGTTATAGAGCAGGAGGAGCTGAGCACATTGTACATAGTGTTCTATCTGCAGGTTATAGAGCAGGAGGAGCTGAGCACATTGTACATAGTGTCCTATCTGCAGGTTATAGAGCAGGAGGAGCTGAGCACATTGTACATAGTGTCCTATCTGCAGGTTATAGAGCAGGAGGAGCTGAGCACATTGTACATAGTGTCCTATCTGCAGGGGGTTATAGAGCAGGAGGAGCTGAGCACATTGTACATAGTGTCCTATCTGCAGGTTATAGAGCAGGAGGAGCTGAGCACATTGTACATAATGTCCTATCTGCAGGTTATAGAGCAGGAGGAGCTGAGCACATTGTACATAGTGTCCTATCTGCAGGTTATAGAGCAGGAGGAGCTGAGCACATTGTACATAGTGTCCTATCTGCAGGTTATAGAGCAGGAGGAGCTGAGCATTGTACATAGTGTCCTATCTGCAGGTTATAGAGCAGGAGGAGCTGAGCACATTGTACATAGTGTCCTATCTGCAGGTTATAGAGCAGGAGGAGCTGAGCACATTGTACATAGTGTCCTATCTGCAGGTTATAGAGCAGGAGGAGCTACCATTGTACATAGTGTCCTATCTGCAGGTTATAGAGCAGGAGGAGCTCAGCACATTGTACATAGTGTCCTATCTGCAGGTTATAGAGCAGGAGGAGCTGAGCACATTGTACATAGTGTCCTATCTGCAGGTTATAGAGCAGGAGGAGCGAGACATTGTACATAGTGTCCTATCTGCAGGTTATAGAGCAGGAGGAGCAGATTGTACATAGTGTCCTATCTGCAGGTTATAGAGCAGGAGGAGCTGAGCACATTGTACATAGTGTCCTATCTGCAGGTTATAGAGCAGGAGGAGCTGAGCACATTGTACATAGTGTCCTATCTGCAGGTTATAGAGCAGGAGGAGCTGAGCACATTGTACATAGTGTCCTATCTGCAGGTTATAGAGCAGGAGGAGCAGATTGTACATAGTGTCCTATCTGCAGGTTATAGAGCAGGAGGAGCGGAGCACATTGTACATAGTGTCCTATCTGCAGGTTATAGAGCAGGAGGAGCTGAGCACATTGTACATAGTGTCCTATCTGCAGGTTATAGAGCAGGAGGAGCACATTGTACATAGTGTCCTATCTGCAGGTTATAGAGCAGGAGGAGCACATTGTACATAGTGTCCTATCTGCAGGTTATAGAGCAGGAGGAGCTGAGCACATTGTACATAGTGTCCTATCTGCAGGTTATAGAGCAGGAGGAGCACATTGTACATAGTGTCCTATCTGCAGGTTATAGAGCAGGAGGAGCTGGCACATTGTACATAGTGTCCTATCTGCAGGTTATAGAGCAGGAGGAGCTGAGCACATTGTACATAGTGTCCTATCTGCAGGTTATAGAGCAGGAGGAGCACATTGTACATAGTGTCCTATCTGCAGGTTATAGAGCAGGAGGAGCTGAGCACATTGTACATAGTGTCCTATCTGCAGGTTATAGAGCAGGAGGAGCTGAGCACATTGTACATAGTGTCCTATCTGCAGGTTATAGAGCAGGAGGAGCTGAGCACATTGTACATAGTGTCCTATCTGCAGGTTATAGAGCAGGAGGAGCTGAGCACATTGTACATAGTGTCCTATCTGCAGGTTATAGAGCAGGAGGAGCTGAGCACATTGTACATAGTGTCCTATCTGCAGGTTATAGAGCAGGAGGAGCACATTGTACATAGTGTCCTATCTGCAGGTTATAGAGCAGGAGGAGCACATTGTACATAGTGTCCTATCTGCAGGTTATAGAGCAGGAGGAGCTGAGCACATTGTACATAGTGTCCTATCTGCAGGTTATAGAGCAGGAGGAGCTGAGCACATTGTACATAGTGTCCTATCTGCAGGTTATAGAGCAGGAGGAGCTGAGCACATTGTACATAGTGTCCTATCTGCAGGTTATAGAGCAGGAGGAGCTGAGCACATTGTACATAGTGTCCTATCTGCAGGTTATAGAGCAGGAGGAGCTGAGCACATTGTACATAGTGTCCTATCTGCAGTTTAAGAGCAGGAGGAGCTGAGCACATTGTACATAGTGTCCTATCTGCAGGTTATAGAGCAGGAGGAGCTGAGCACATTGTACATAGTGTCCTATCTGCAGGTTATAGAGCAGGAGGAGCTGAGCACATTGTACATAGTGTCCTATCTGCAGGTTATAGAGCAGGAGGAGCACATTGTACATAGTGTCCTATCTGCAGGTTATAGAGCAGGAGGAGCTGAGCACATTGTACATAGTGTCCTATCTGCAGGTTATAGAGCAGGAGGAGCTGAGCACATTGTACATAGTGTCCTATCTGCAGGTTATAGAGCAGGAGGAGCTGAGCACATTGTACATAGTGTCCTATCTGCAGGTTATAGAGCAGGAGGAGCTGAGCACATTGTACATAGTGTCCTATCTGCAGGATTATAGAGCAGGAGGAGCAGATTGTACATAGTGTCCTATCTGCAGGTTATAGAGCAGGAGGAGCTGAGCACATTGTACATAGTGTCCTATCTGCAGGTTATAGAGCAGGAGGAGCTGAGCACATTGTACATAGTGTCCTATCTGCAGGTTATAGAGCAGGAGGAGCTGAGCACATTGTACATAGTGTCCTATCTGCAGGTTATAGAGCAGGAGGAGCTGAGCACATTGTACATAGTGTCCTATCTGCAGGTTATAGAGCAGGAGGAGCACATTGTACATAGTGTCCTATCTGCAGGTTATAGAGCAGGAGGAGCTGAGCACATTGTACATAGTGTCCTATCTGCAGGTTATAGAGCAGGAGGAGCTGAGCACATTGTACATAGTGTCCTATCTGCAGGTTATAGAGCAGGAGGAGCTGAGCACATTGTACATAGTGTCCTATCTGCAGGTTATAGAGCAGGAGGAGCTGAGCACATTGTACATAGTGTCCTATCTGCAGGTTATAGAGCAGGAGGAGCTGAGCACATTGTACATAGTGTCCTATCTGCAGGTTATAGAGCAGGAGGAGCTGAGCACATTGTACATATTGTCCTATCTGCAGGTTATAGAGCAGGAGGAGCTGAGCACATTGTACATAGTGTCCTATCTGCAGGTTATAGAGCAGGAGGAGCTGAGCACATTGTACATAGTGTCCTATCTGCAGGTTATAGAGCAGGAGGAGCTGAGCACATTGTACATAGTGTCCTATCTGCAGGTTATAGAGCAGGAGGAGCTGAGCACATTGTACATAGTGTCCTATCTGCAGGTTATAGAGCAGGAGGAGCTGAGCACATTGTACATAGTGTCCTATCTGCAGGTTATAGAGCAGGAGGAGCTGAGCACATTGTACATAGTGTCCTATCTGCAGGTTATAGAGCAGGAGGAGCTGAGCACATTGTACATAGTGTCCTATCTGCAGGTTATAGAGCAGGAGGAGCTGAGCACATTGTACATAGTGTCCTATCTGCAGGTTATAGAGCAGGAGGAGCTGAGCACATTGTACATAGTGTCCTATCTGCAGGTTATAGAGCAGGAGGAGCTGAGCACATTGTACATAGTGTCCTATCTGCAGGTTATAGAGCAGGAGGAGCTGAGCACATTGTACATAGTGTCCTATCTGCAGGTTATAGAGCAGGAGGAGCTGAGCACATTGTACATAGTGTCCTATCTGCAGGTTATAGAGCAGGAGGAGCTGAGCACATTGTACATAGTGTCCTATCTGCAGGTTATAGAGCAGGAGGAGCTGAGCACATTGTACATAGTGTCCTATCTGCAGGTTATAGAGCAGGAGGAGCTGAGCACATTGTACATAGTGTCCTATCTGCAGGTTATAGAGCAGGAGGAGCACATTGTACATAGTGTCCTATCTGCAGGTTATAGAGCAGGAGGAGCTGAGCACATTGTACATAGTGTCCTATCTGCAGGTTATAGAGCAGGAGGAGCTGAGCACATTGTACATAGTGTCCTATCTGCAGGTTATAGAGCAGGAGGAGCTGAGCACATTGTACATAGTGTCCTATCTGCAGGTTATAGAGCAGGAGAAGCAGATTGTACATAGTGTCCTATCTGCAGGTTATAGAGCAGGAGGAGCACATTGTACATAGTGTCCTATCTGCAGGTTATAGAGCAGGAGGAGCTGAGCACATTGTACATAGTGTCCTATCTGCAGGTTATAGAGCAGGAGGAGCTGAGCACATTGTACATAGTGTCCTATCTGCAGGTTATAGAGCAGGAGGAGCTGAGCACATTGTACATAGTGTCCTATCTGCATTTTAAAGAGCAGGAGGAGCTGAGCACATTGTACATAGTGTCCTATCTGCAGGTTATAGAGCAGGAGGAGCTGAGCACATTGTACATAGTGTCCTATCTGCAGGTTATAGAGCAGGAGGAGCTGAGCACATTGTACATAGTGTCCTATCTGCAGGTTATAGAGCAGGAGGAGCACATTGTACATAGTGTCCTATCTGCAGGTTATAGAGCAGGAGGAGCTGAGCACATTGTACATAGTGTCCTATCTGCAGGTTATAGAGCAGGAGGAGCTGAGCACATTGTACATAGTGTCCTATCTGCAGGTTATAGAGCAGGAGGAGCTGAGCAGATTGTACATAGTGTCCAATCTGCAGGTTATAGAGCAGGAGCAGCTGAGCACATTGTACATAGTGTCCTATCTGCAGGTTATAGAGCAGGAGGAGCTGAGCACATTGTACATAGTGTCCTATCTGCAGGTTATAGAGCAGGAGGAGCAGATTGTACATAGTGTCCTATCTGCAGGTTATAGAGCAGGAGGAGCACATTGTACATAGTGTCCTATCTGCAGGTTATAGAGCAGGGGGAGCTGAGCACATTGTACATAGTGTCCTATCTGCAGGTTATAGAGCAGGAGGAGCTGAGCACATTGTACATAGTGTCCTATCTGCAGGTTATAGAGCAGGAGGAGCTGAGCACATTGTACATAGTGTCCTATCTGCAGGTTATAGAGCAGGAGGAGCTGGGTTGGGTGAGCACATTGTACATAGTGTCCTATCTGCAGGTTATAGAGCAGGAGGAGCTGAGCACATTGTACATAGTGTCCTATCTGCAGGTTATAGAGCAGGAGGAGCTGAGCATTGTACATAGTGTCCTATCTGCAGGTTATAGAGCAGGAGGAGCTGAGCACATTGTACATAGTGTCCTATCTGCAGGTTATAGAGCAGGAGGAGCTGAGCACATTGTACATAGTGTCCTATCTGCAGGTTATAGAGCAGGAGGAGCTGAGCACATTGTACATAGTGTTGTATCTGCAGGTTATAGAGCAGGAGGAGCTGAGCACATTGTACATAGTGTCCTATCTGCAGGTTATAGAGCAGGAGGAGCTGAGCACATTGTACATAGTGTCCTATCTGCAGGTTATAGAGCAGGAGGAGCTGAGCACATTGTACATAGTGTCCTATCTGCAGGTTATAGAGCAGGAGGAGCTGAGCACATTGTACATAGTGTCCTATCTGCAGGTTATAGAGCAGGAGGAGCTGAGCACATTGTACATAGTGTCCTATCTGCAGGTTATAGAGCAGGAGGAGCTGAGCACATTGTACATAGTGTCCTATCTGCAGGTTATAGAGCAGGAGGAGCTGAGCACATTGTACATAGTGTCCTATCTGCAGGTTATAGAGCAGGAGGAGCTGAGCACATTGTACATAGTGTCCTATCTGCAGGTTATAGAGCAGGAGGAGCTGAGCACATTGTACATAGTGTCCTATCTGCAGGTTATAGAGCAGGAGGAGCAGATTGTACATAGTGTCCTATCTGCAGGTTATAGAGCAGGAGGAGCACATTGTACATAGTGTCCTATCTGCAGGTTATAGAGCAGGGGGAGCTGAGCACATTGTACATAGTGTCCTATCTGCAGGTTATAGAGCAGGAGGAGCTGAGCACATTGTACATAGTGTCCTATCTGCAGGTTATAGAGCAGGAGGAGCTGAGCACATTGTACATAGTGTCCTATCTGCAGGTTATAGAGCAGGAGGAGCTGAGCACATTGTACATAGTGTCCTATCTGCAGGTTATAGAGCAGGAGGAGCTGAGCACATTGTACATAGTGTCCTATCTGCAGGTTATAGAGCAGGAGGAGGCACATTGTACATAGTGTCCTATCTGCAGGTTATAGAGCAGGAGGAGCTGAGCACATTGTACATAGTGTCCTATCTGCAGGTTATAGAGCAGGAGGAGCTGAGCACATTGTACATAGTGTCCTATCTGCAGGTTATAGAGCAGGAGGAGCTGAGCACATTGGGGGCACTTTACATATTGTCCTATCTGCAGGTTATAGAGCAGGAGGAGCTGAGCACATTGTACATAGTGTCCTATCTGCAGGTTATAGAGCAGGAGGAGCTGAGCACATTGTACATAGTGTCCTATCTGCAGGTTATAGAGCAGGAGGAGATGAGCACATTGTACATAGTGTCCTATCTGCAGGTTATAGAGCAGGAGGAGCTGAGCACATTGTACATAGTGTCCTATCTGCAGGTTATAGAGCAGGAGGAGCTGAGCACATTGTACATAGTGTCCTATCTGCAGGTTATAGAGCAGGAGGAGCTGAGCACATTGTACATAGTGTCCTTTCTGCAGGTTATAGAGCAGGAGGAGCTGAGCACATTGTACATAGTGTCCTATCTGCAGGTTATAGAGCAGGAGGAGCTGAGCACATTGTACATAGTGTCCTATCTGCAGGTTATAGAGCAGGAGGAGCTGAGCACATTGTACATAGTGTCCTATCTGCAGGTTATAGAGCAGGAGGAGCTGAGCACATTGTACATAGTGTCCTATCTGCATTTTTAAGAGCAGGAGGAGCTGAGCACATTGTACATAGTGTCCTATCTGCAGGTTATAGAGCAGGAGGAGCTGAGCACATTGTACATAGTGTCCTATCTGCAGGTTATAGAGCAGGAGGAGCTGAGCACATTGTACATAGTGTCCTATCTGCAGGTTATAGAGCAGGAGGAGCACATTGTACATAGTGTCCTATCTGCAGGTTATAGAGCAGGAGGAGCTGAGCACATTGTACATAGTGTCCTATCTGCAGGTTATAGAGCAGGAGGAGCTGAGCACATTGTACATAGTGTCCTATCTGCAGGTTATAGAGCAGGAGGAGCTGAGCACATTGTACATAATGTCCTATCTGCAGGTTATAGAGCAGGAGAAGCAGATTGTACATAGTGTCCTATCTGCAGGTTATAGAGCAGGAGGAGCACATTGTACATAGTGTCCTATCTGCAGGTTATAGAGCAGGAGGAGCTGAGCACATTGTACATAGTGTCCTATCTGCAGGTTATAGAGCAGGAGGAGCTGAGCACATTGTACATAGTGTCCTATCTGCAGGTTATAGAGCAGGAGGAGCTGAGCACATTGTACATAGTGTCCTATCTGCAGGTTATAGAGCAGGAGGAGCTGAGCACATTGTACATAGTGTCCTATCTGCAGGTTATAGAGCAGGAGGAGCACATTGTACATAGTGTCCTATCTGCAGGTTATAGCGTAGGAGGAGCTGAGCACATTTTACATAGTGTCCTATCTGCAGGTTATAGAGCAGGAGGAGCTGAGCAGATTGTACATAGTGTCCAATCTGCAGGTTATAGAGCAGGAGCAGCTGAGCACATTGTACATAGTGTCCTATCTGCAGGTTATAGAGCAGGAGGAGCTGAGCACATTGTACATAGTGTCCTATCTGCAGGTTATAGAGCAGGAGGAGCAGATTGTACATAGTGTCCTATCTGCAGGTTATAGAGCAGGAGGAGCACATTGTACATAGTGTCCTATCTGCAGGTTATAGAGCAGGGGGAGCTGAGCACATTGTACATAGTGTCCTATCTGCAGGTTATAGAGCAGGAGGAGCTGAGCACATTTTACATAGTGTCCTATCTGCAGGTTATAGAGCAGGAGGAGCTGAGCTCATTGTACATAGTGTCCTATCTGCAGGTTATAGAGCAGGAGAAGCTGAGCACATTGTACATAGTGTCCTATCTGCAGGTTATAGAGCAGGAGGAGCACATTGTACATAGTGTCCTATCTGCAGGTTATAGAGCAGGAGGAGCACATTGTACATAGTGTCCTATCTGCAGGTTATAGAGCAGGAGGAGCGACATTGTACATAGTGTCCTATCTGCAGGTTATAGAGCAGGAGGAGCACATTGTACCTAGTGTCCTATCTGCAGGTTATAGAGCAGGATGAGCTGAGCACATTGTACATAGTGTCCTATCTGCAGGTTATAGAGCAGGAGGAGCTGAGCACATTGTACATAGTGTCCTATCTGCAGGTTATAGAGCAGGAGGAGCTGAGCACATTGTACATAGTGTCCTATCTGCAGGTTATAGAGCAGGAGGAGCTGAGCACATTGTACATAGTGTCCTATCTGCAGGTTATAGAGCAGGAGGAGCTGAGCACATTGTACAGAGTGTCCTATCTGCAGGTTATAGAGCAGGAGGAGCACATTGTACATAGTGTCCTATCTGCAGGTTATAGAGCAGGAGGAGCACATTGTACATAGTGTCCTATCTGCAGGTTATAGAGCAGGAGGAGCACATTGTACATAGTGTCCTATCTGCAGGTTATAGAGCAGGAGGAGCACATTGTACATAGTGTCCTATCTGCAGGTTATAGAGCAGGAGGAGCTGAGCACATTGTACATAGTGTCCTATCTGCAGGTTATAGAGCAGGAGGAGCTGAGTACATTGTACATAGTGTCCTATCTGCAGGTTATAGAGCAGGAGGAGCTGAGTACATTGTACATAGTGTCCTATCTGCAGGTTATAGAGCAGGAGGATCTGAGTACATTGTACAGAGTGTCCTATCTGCAGGTTATAGAGCAGGAGGAGCACATTGTACATAGTGTCCTATCTGCAGGTTATAGAGCAGGAGGAGCACATTGTACATAGTGTCCTATCTGCAGGTTATAGAGCAGGAGGAGCTGAGCACATTGTACATAGTGTCCTATCTGCAGGTTATAGAGCAGGAGCAGCTGAGCACATTGTACATAGTGTCCTATCTGCAGGTTATAGAGCAGAAGGAGCACATTGTGCATAGTGTCCTATCTGCAGCTTATAGAGCAGGAGGAGCTGATTAGATTGATATATATATTTTTCTAAAGAAAATTTCAGTATAACTTATAATTCAGTTATATACTGTACATATGTGCTTGTTCTGGGCTTAGGTGTCCAGTGGGCCGTCCTATTCAGTGATTGATAGTTTTTTGTATAGAGTATTCATACAGAAATAACTGAAGTCACTGAGTAGGACCACCCACTGGACTCCTAAGCCCAGAACAAGCACATATGTACAGTATAGGAGTTGATGGAGGTGATGAAAGGTTCCCTTTAATGATTCAGTGAAAGTTACATTTTAACATTTGATGCCTTTGGATTGGAATACTATGACTGAACTCTGTTTACGTTGGTGCCTGTCTAGATCTTTTGTATTTCTGAGTGGTTATTTGTCTACAGACGGCTCATGTAAAGCAATAATACATTTGTGCTTGTGTAGACAGAAGTGCCACGAAATTATGTGCACAGAAAAAAGACTAGAAGGTCCTGATAAATATGAGCATCATAAATTAGCCCACTTGGGGCCAGTGATAAGTGCTTGTGATGTGACCCACATTGCCACGCCATGGGCTATGTAAACAAATTGCAATCATATGCTTAGATAGCATCAACGCACATCCTATAAATATTTATGGCCTCCAAGCTCACACTTTGTGTCCACTTGATTGATGACCATGGACATTGCTGACGCTGCCTGGATGTGTAAGTGTCTTAGTGATACATTGGATAGAGGATTAACAGAGCTGTGAGCGAGGCCTTTAAAGATTACCTGTCAGGCGGCTGGATGCAACTCGGTGCTATGGGAACTGCAAAACAAATGAAGTTCTTAGCAGATAATGATAGGGAATACCCAGCGCAATCAGTGTCCTAATCCATGATCCAACTAGACCCACTGAGAGTATGAAATAAATGGCCGGGAGGTAATTATGTAATCCCTGCCGCCATCTCTTGTGTCAGCGAACGTGGTAATTACTGGCTGAGTAATTAATAACCATGTCAGCGAGGAAGCCGTAAACATTTATAAATAGCTCGGCATGTGAGAACCACATGGGGGTAGGGACCATTGTTCTCGCTACTCTCTATCCATGTCTGCTATACTTCTGCAGCACTGAGTAAGTATTGAAGACCATTACTTGGCGGGAGGGGAATCGCCTGGCTTGGCATGAACTTCCCCGACAAGGTAGACTGCTTACGAGAGGTTGGGTAGTAACCATGATAAACCATGTCCATGATAAGACAACGCTTCAATTTCTATCAGGTATTGTTGTTCCCCTGTTTTGGTCCTGGTTAGTGATGGACAAACCTTGCCAGATTCAGTTTGCGAATACTGTAAAGAATCCCCATCTATGACTGTTGTAAAAACTTTTTCCTCTTTTTTTCCAAACTGAAAAACCCCAACCCCACTTATTGAAGGGTTACATGAGTTTTAGTTGGTGGAGGAGGTGAAAGGTCCTCTTTAAGATCTATGGTCCCCTTTAGTAGGAAAATGGTTAAGAGACAGGAAATGCGGAAGTTGTAGACTATGAGCGTGGCCAGGGTGGTGAGTTAATATGGCCGACAGGAAGTACGGGAAGAATTCTGGATCACAACTGGCTACAGACACAAGAGGAATGCTGCACTCGTGACTATAGATAAGGAGCACGGTCAAGTTTTTTATTTTGGAAATGTGGACACAAAGTAGAATATGAGCAATTTTTAGAGAACACAAAACATTGGATAAGTCGAAGAGAAATGAGCAGTCGCTGAATTTTCCATTTTATGCCTTTCTTTTCTCTGAATACATCAAATCTATTAAGTGCATTACAAAAATTTACAATAGTAAGCTTTGTTTTTCTGGAATTAGGAGCTAAGAGCACTAATAAGTCATTGTGACTGGAGACGGCTTCCTGCTGCTTCCTGTAAATGGTTTACCTTGACCTCGGAGAGCACGGGTCTTATAAAGTCTCCGAAGATGGCCGATGTCTGGCTCAGGTTGTCAACAGATTCCGAACAACATAAATTTTTTTATTCCTTGAAATGTCTATTCATTTTGTCTTTTGTAGGGAAAAACTGAAAGAATGTTTAATGTGTCATCCAATTCTAATACAATTTTTCTTTCAATAAACTGATTCATTGTGACCTTTATGTCTCATGAATTGATAACTGGCAGAAAAAAATGGTTTTCTGTAAAGTTTTGATGAGTAATTTCAAGATTAACTTTTATTGTGATTTCCAAGAACACTGAAAGGAAAAAAAAAAGAAACATAAAGGTAAATGTATAAAGACTTATTCCAAGAATCGATTATTGTGGTGCAGAATAACTGTGATAAATATTATTATACATGTTACATTTAGGTGAGATGGTGAAGCCTTAAAGGGGTTGTCCAGAATAAGGGGAAGGTGAAAAAAGAATTTTAAAAAACCTGTACTCACCTGTCCCCAGTGCTCTGGTGTCACCCAGCGTGGTCAGGTCCTGCTGCTTCGGTGTTTTCTTCTGGCAGAAGTCCCCACTACATGTGACTGCTGGGGCCAATCAGCAGCCTAAGGAAAGGACATGGAACGTCACAGGTAGTAACATCCGTGTTCTTTCCTTAGGCCGCTGATTGACCTCAGCTGTCACGTGCGGTGAGGACTTCTACAGCAGGACCGGGACGCTCTGGGAGACACCGGAACATCGGGGACAGGTGAGTATGTTTTTTTTTTTTTTTTCGCCTTCCTGGGACTAAAAAAACCTGGTTATCCTGGACAACCCCTTTAATTCCCTGGAATCTGTGCCTTGTTAGGGCGACGCTAGTGGCTGGTGGCCACTACATTGCTCCACATACATCCACATTTCTGTAGTTGCACATTTAATATAATATATATGTTAGTCAAACATTTGAATGGAAACTGTATTGTATATTATGCTTCAAAACTACCCTGCCACCTTCCCTCCTAAGACGTTTATGGAAAAGCGGAACCTTTGTCATGGCTGGGTGTTGTACCAAGGACAGGGTCTGTTTGAGCACGCTCAGTGGTATGACGCTGCTTGGCTATGGCCTTGTCCTGGTTTAGCCACTCTATAAATAGCATTGCACTACTTCGGCATAATACTTATAATACTTATTGCTTCAGGAAAGGATACTTGATCATGAGAGACTTTTGCAAATGTTGCTCCATTGCCTTGTATTGTTGAAATGCGTGTGAGCAAATAATGGTTCTCTGCAAAACGTGAGGGTGCGCTCTTCGGTCTACATTAAGTATGACTACATTAGTTATACCCAGGGCCACAACTATTAATGGGGAGGGTCTCACATTAACATTCCAACATGTGGATCCTGTAAGCGTGACTAGGGTGCACATTGTACCTGATTTTCACCCTTAAGCCCCAGTGGTGAGGACTTTTGTGCAAGACGATCTCAGTTTATGCTCTCCAGAATAATCTCAGATTGGTGGTAGCATTGAGGAACATAGGTGTGGTTTGGATTAGAGTCAGTGGTCATATATGCAACAATCCAACGGACAACTAGAAGTGGAAAGGACAACAGGAAGAAAGCAGACAGACCAAAGGATAAAGAAATAGGCGGCACGGTGGCTCAGTAGTTAGCACTGGAGTCCTGGGTTTGAATCCTGCTGAGGACAACATCTGCAAGGAGTTTGTATGTTCTCCCCGTGTTTGCGTGGGTTTCCTCCGGGCACTCCGGTTTCCTCACACACTCCAAAGACATACTGATAGGGAATATAGATTGTGAGCCCTATATGGGACAGTGATTGTCAATGTCTGTAAAGCGCTGCGGAATATGATGGTGCTATACAAGTAAGCATAATAAAATAAAGAAACTGCATAGTCAGGAACAAGACAGAGGTCAGGATTAAGAGCAATACAGAGTCAATAGTGATAGACATATAAACACTCAGGAATAATGTATATAGTAATAAGGAATAATATATATAATAATAAGGGATAATATGTATAATATATATAGGAATAATATATATAATAATATAATGTATATTCCCTATTAGATTACATAATAATCACAATTCCTTAAAAATAAATATAATACATTTAATACAGAAAACTCCCATCTAGCTACATAATGTACGGTGTGTTCAGTACTACAGTGTCAGGCTCAGGATAGTCTCTAATATTAAGGACTGTTCTCTTCATTTCTTCTGATGTTTCCTGAAGAATCCTGTATTTATGGCTGTGTTATGAGATGTCACGAGTCCCTTATCAGCCATTATAGTTATGTTAGACTCAAGCTGGTTACAAAAATGCTTTAATAAAACAGCACCTGCATTTCTATATTTTAGCTTTTGGTTTTCTCTAACTAACGTAGAGACTTTGGGCTCCGATTGACTGATAAACTAACAATTAAAGGAATTTTTTAATCAGTTATAAATGGTCACTATAAAATGATCCAGTGGCCGGAGATTCAATTGTAATCCATTGTGTAAAACAAAGAAATGCAAGTATTGTAACATTGTATTAGTTTAAGTTTATACATCATTTCCAGCAATTGGATCATTTTTTTTTTTAAGACTTTATGGTGGCCCCAAGTCTGAGGGGGGATCAACAGTGCCGGATCAAGGTTTGACTGATTCTCATTGAAATTTGTAGACTCTTAAAGGGGATGTCCAGGCAAAAATGGACAACCCTTTTAATGTTTAAATCAGCTAGGGACAGTGCTCCACGGGTCTCCGGTGTCCTCCCGCACGTCCTGGTTCTTCTGCTCAGGTGGCGTCTTCCGGAGTTCTGCTGAAGCCGCTGAGGTCAATGAGTGAAGGACCTGCAATGTCACTACCTATGACATCATGGGTCCTCTTCCTGAGGCCTGCTGAGGCCGCTGATTGGCCACAGCGGTCACGTGACCACTGAGGCCAAACTGCAGCTTCAGCGGAACGCTGGAAGAGACCCTGGACATGTCCAGATATTTGTATCACAAGTTAAGCAGATTTCCTAAACACAAAGTCATATGTTCAGTCTCCTGTTTGTATACCTATTATATATATTATACTATATATTATATAGGTATATATATGTATGGCCACCCAGTTTTGGAGGGCGATTTGTAGCTTTCCAAGGGTTTTGTTAGCACGTTGTGATATTAAGTTAAATTGGATTCACCACAAATTGGAATCCTTAACCACTTCAGAACCGGGACATTTTTCCTGGTTCAGGACTGAACACATTTTCATATTTTTTCAGAGGTCTATATCATTTTTTTTGTTCAGATTATTAAAATAATTTTTTTGTCTTTTTTAGCTGACAAATAGGATTTTATTTTTATGTTGTTTTATTTTTGCATATCTGGGAAAATGTAAACAAAAAAGAGGGGAAATATATCTGGGTGAACGTGTTTTTCACATTTTTCATATTTTTTTTAATAGCACAAAATGCTGCAATTTTTTTTTTTAATAGTTTTCTCTCTCCCTTAAAGTCATAGTTACATATGTGGCACATATTGTTGTGTCTTCTTACTTAATTTTTTTTTATTTTCTTGTCTTTCCAATTTTTTATACATTGTGCCCCCCATAAGCTCATAAGAGATTTTTGGGGGCACTTTAACATAACTTTTTTTTTTATTTTTTATGATGATTTTCCCTGTAACTGGGGCTGATATATTAGTCAATAATAAAGCCTCCTGAGCAATACTGGAGAGCTGATCTGGGTCCTTTAGGACCCAGAACCTCATATAGTTCCCGGCCGTCACATAACCACCACTCATTGAGCTTTGTGCACACAGCGATCAGCATGGCATGGAGGGTAAAAAAAAACATCCCTGTCTTCTGTATGGGAAAAATGCAAAATACAAGTCAGGCAATGACTAGAAATAATTTTATTCCTCGACAAGAGAATTAATGACATTGGGTCAGATAAACTAAAGTAATGCTGATGATAATCTGGCAAACGTTTAGACTGGTTAGTCTGACTTTCCTGACCATATACATGGGAAAAAAACCCCACCAGAAAGACCTCTAAAGCTCCCCTATCATCCACATCAGAGATCCCGATCTCAAACTTTTTTCAACCACAGCAAGAGGCTCCACAATCCGCTGACAGCGATTCCAATACAGATATGGCGCCGCTGCCATTACTGACTGCGTGCTAATACTCCACTCCACCACATGGTGTCTGTCTGATGACTCCTGGCCCGTCGCTACATTGGCACCCTGATTTTTGTCCTCCTTGAGCCAGTCATGCCTCTACTAGCAGCCCTTTCCCCAGGGTGAGACTCAGAACTGCAGCTCCAATTGGGGTACCAGTCCCCCAACTAAAACACCTCTGTTTTAGAGTCATGCCTCAACTACGAGGAAGAAGGTGTCTTGACAGGGTCTCCTCTATGTGCTTTTTCCTTCTCGGAGGATGAGCTCCATACTTCCCCCAGCCCACATGCAACCTTAACAGAGATACCCCATTTTCAGACCCCCAGGTGGGTAGCACATAAATGTGCACACCCTTACCTTATGGTTTATCATGTCCAGAAGAAGCTGTGGCCACCTTAAGGAGTCACCTTGAACTTTGCTGGCACTGCTGCTCTCTAAGATGGATATGGACAGACTGGCAACAGATTTAAAAAAGGTATGGTGGGAGGACTTGAAAAAAGACAAATACACTTCAAGACCGAGTGGTTGAGTCGGAATCCTTTACAGACTCCATGGGAAGCTTCCACAAACCAAGCCTCACAACAGTGGTATCTTCTTTCTCATCTCGACGACATCAAGAATAGAAATTGAAAGAACAATATTAGAATCAAGGGTCTACCCAAGTCTACGAAAACACCTTATTCACACTTTGACTGGAATCTTCAACACTCTCCTTGACTGGCCGTCTGATATGCTGATTGAGATAGATCGGGCCTACAGAGCTCCCCTCACATGAGGTGCTGACCCATCTGGCCCAAGCCGTGAGATGTGATCTGTCAGATCCGCTTCTACGCACTCAAGGAGGCCGTCATGCAGAAAAGACAGCCCCAAAGGGAAATAGACCTTAATGGGACTCCCTCTTCCCTAGACCTATTCGCTAGAATCCCATCCACTTTGCTGTGATTGTAAAACACCGCGTTTTTTTTTTTTTTGTAAACCACAGCGTTCACGCCACATAGGGCCCTTGCCTAAGGCTAAAGTCCCACGTTGGGAATACGCAGTGTTTTGCCACTGCAGAAACACAGCGGCCAAAAAACTCTACATATTACATTCCCTGCAAAGTGAATGAAATTCTGGATAATCCCATCCTCACATTGCAGAAAAAAAATCTGCTGTTGAAAAGCTGCATTTTTGAAAATTGCAGCATGTCCATTATACCAGCGGAAATGCTGGCGTTTTCCCTATAGGTTTAATAAGGGAAGAAACTTTTTTCCGCAGCGTTTTTAACTGCATTTCGCTAGGTGGAGCCTTAGCCTAAGACAATCATCGCAACACTTTGTTACCAATATTACCCGACCTGGTACCACAGCAGAAACCATCTGGGGAAAACCAAAGGGGTGGCTATTGTTATACGCCATATCACCCCTATAAACCTCTACACATAATTACAGACCTGACGCCAGGTATATTTCTATACTATAGCTAACGTGTATGCCTCCAACGAAAATCAAGTCCACTTAAGAAACGACAGGATTTTACTCAAGGTACGCTGATCCTCTGTGGTGACCTTAACCTGATAGTTAACCCTCTTATTGATTTATCATCTAGCCGATCCCAAATAGCCTACAACAAATTGAATACATTTAAAAAGAAACTCCATGGCGTGCAACTGTGAAATGTCTGGCGGCTCCTTAAGACTATATTCACACAGCAGAAATTTTCATAGCTGAAAAATTCAACTTCAGAAAATTGAAGCTGAATTTTCCACTTGTCCAAATTCTGTATCAAATTTTGTGTCAAAATCCACGTTATATTCCGCACCTGGCAGGAAGTATTTTCCACCTCCCATTCACTTCAGTAGGAGTTAACAGAAAAATTCTGCTAAATGAAAAATCAGCATCTGATTCCCATTGAAGGTTGGTTTCAGGCTGAGGCCTCACGTTGCAGAAATGCAGTTGTTTTTTTTTTTATTGAAGATTTTGCTGCATTTTTTTGAGCCAAAGCCAAGACTGGACTGAGCAGAAGGGAGAAGTATAAGAACTTCCTATATATTTCACATTCATTATGTAGCCATTCTTGGCTTTGGCTCAAAAAACCGCAGCAAAATCTGCAACAAAAAAAGCTGTGCTTCTGCAACATAACTGCTTGTATATACTGCTTGCCATCTCGTCTTCCATCCCCGCTCCCCACTCCTTTCTACATGCCTACATTATGATTAATCCAAAACCGTACAAAGATCCACAGCAATGTGCCAGTTATCGCCCAATTTCACTTATAAAAACTTACGCAAAGATCTTAGCGAATTCAATAGAATCCCGTCCTGGGATCCCTCGTCCACCTGGAGCAAGTTGATTTTGTTCCCTCTAAAGAATCACGAGGCAATACCCTGAAACATCTTCCGCCCTACATTATGTTAGACTGCATCGCTCGCCTCCGATACTCCTATCTTTCGATGCTGAGAATGCATTTGACCGGATGGACTTGGGGTTCATGGAGATGCCCCTTCGGCAGACAGGTCTGGGCACTAACGTGTTATTTCGCATTAAAGCTTTATATAATTTCCCATAGGCACAAGTTAGAGTAAACAGTGTGCTATCATTGCAATTGACCATTTGAAACAGAATCCTCAAGGGTGCCCCCTGACATTACTGGTATACACAATCCTGATGGAACACCATTTAATGTTCATACGTAAAAACCCAAATATCCACAAACTATGGGTGGGCGACCTTCATTTGAAGCCTCGGCATATGCAGATAATGTGTTGCTATATGCGTATTTCCTCTGACCACTCTCCCAGCCCTGATGTCAGCAAATAACAACTATTGCCATTAATATTACCCAAAGCACAACGCTGAATATCACTCTCAAGCCCCAACTGGTAAACACGCTGCTCCATCCTTACTCATTCAGATATCTAAGACTGCACATCTCAGCTGATCCCTCTGAAGCCTATGTCCTCAATCATGTCCCCCTACTGCAAACTATTCAGAATGATCTACAGTCCTAGAACAATAAGAATTTCACCTGGATAGCAAAAATTTATATTGTTGAAATGAATATGCTCCCTCGACTATTGTATGTCTTTCAGACTATTTCTTCACCTCCTCCAAGACAGTTTTTCTGTACTCTTGATAAACTCTTCCACAGATTCCTCTTGCCAGATTCCCGTCCTAGTGTCGCCTTCTCCACTTTAGTTATGAAGAAATGGCGGAGTGGGCTCTACCTTATTGCCTGTATTACTTCATCCTACATTCGTCATTGGTATGATAGTAAGCAGTCACAGCTCTGGGTACAGCTGGAGAATGTATTCCTAGGGGCACCTCTCCTCTGGCAACCCAGACCTTATGTTGACGCCTTAGAACTACCCATTATAGCCTCTATAGTCCTTAAATCCTATACAATGTCTCAAACCAAGCTCTTCACAATGTATGGCCCCCTCACCCTAATAACTCAGAATTCCCCCCATCCCCCCGCCAGGGTTCCTAAGTAGAAACACTTAGGTTGTCCCACCATTTTTCCATTAGGTCACCAAACAGGAACCTCTCTTGTTAGATCACTCAGGACACTTTGGGAATACAGATCATTAAGTCACTTCTATTACACCATGAAAACTCACACAAGGGTGCATCACAGGCTCTTGAAAGCCTTTACATTTCATCTTCCACTCCTGTGAGACCCATCTCCACCCTATACAGATTTATGCTTGACCCCCATCTGGACCCTTACCATCCTTTCTCTCCAAATGGGAAGAGGAGTTGGGGAATGGGGAGCACTTGTTAAAACCCCTTCCATAGATTCTCCATTTCGTGTAAGGCACAAGAGAACAATTCTAAGATTTTGTCTCTCTGGTGCAGGGTCCTGATAGTTTTACATGCGGTTTTCCCGAATGCCCCCAACCGTTACTGGCGATGTACCCAAGCGAGAGACACAACGACACTCATCTGGTGGGGATGCCCTGCACTTACAAGGGTCTAGTCCACAGTTGTAGAGGTTATTCATAAAGTAACAGGATTTGCGCTCCTCTTCTTCTCTCCACCCCTCCAGGGAAACAAAAGAAATATACTCGATCACTGGTTAGCTTCCTATTAATAGCAGCCTGATCTGTTATACTAAAACTGTGGAAATCGACCAAACCATCCACCATAGCAGAATGGTTCCAGGAGGTTGCCGAGATATCCTGCATGGAATCCATACTAGCTAAACTTAAACAACCCAGCAAGCAGGCCTGTAGAATTTGGCAGCCTTGGATTGCTTTCCAGTACTCAACTAGCTTTAGTACATACTATAGCTACAAAAGTTATGTAGAGTTTACCTTGCACCCCACATGATTACAATCCCGCACCCCCTACATATAGATACAAGCCGTTTCATTGATTGTCCCTGTCTTCAGCCTTATCCTTCTCTCTGCCTCGCTCCTTCTGACTTTTAGTTACCCTGGGTTGATGTTAGTATCCGTGTCGGTTCTAGGGCCCCCCATGGAGTGACCCCCAGACGCTTTAGAACATTCTACAGTTCATTTGTTATTATTGTAGGAGCTTTGCACCTAATAATGTTACTGTATATTCCCCCACTTTCCTTCAAACTGCCTGAACTCCTTGCTCTACATTATTGAGCGATTATACTTTGTTCATTTTTTGTTATTTCTGTAAAATGTGAAAACTTTCTTTTATAAATAAAACAACGCAAAAAAAGCCACCAAAATGCTTAAAAATGTGTTTATAATTAAAACCCAATGTGAATAAGATGTCATTTATTGTTTATAGAATCCCTTTAAAGTAAAGTAAAATGTAAATAACGCTTGGCATGTTTTTAATGAATATTTCATGTCATGACAACGAACTATATCAGAAGCTACAAAAACAACTAAAATATTCACATTTGTCAAGCCTAAAAAGTCTTGGTGGATGCAAAGGTAGAGCGAGCAGCCCTTCCCACTTGTTTCCCACTATCTCTTGTATATAGGCCAGAGACATAACCACAAAACTCATAACGGGACCCAAATCAACTATGACTGAGGGATGACTTTAGCAGAAAGTTCAGAACATGAAAAGCTGAGGGTTATTTTGATCTACGTTATGTACATAATAATGCACTTTGTGATTTCACAGTGCAGGGATAATGTACATAGTGATGTCATACTAGTGAGATAATACTAAACATGGTGATGTAACAGTACAGAGATAATACACACAGTGATGTCACAGTACAGGGATAATACACACAGTGATGTCACAGTACAGGATAATACACACAGTGATGTCACAGTAGAGAGATAATACACACAGTGATGTCACAGTACAGGGATAATACACACAGCGATGTCACAGTACAGGGATAATACACACAGTGATGTCACAGTGCAGAATAATACACACAGTGATGTCACAGTACAGGGATAATACACACAGTGATGTCACAGTACAGAGATAATACACACAGTGATGTTACAGTACAGAGATAATACACACAGTGATGTCACAGTAGAGAGATAATACACACAGTGATGTCACAGTACAGAGATAATATACACAGTGATGTCACAGTGCAAAATAATACACACAGCGATGTCACAGTACAGGGATAATACACACAGTGATGTCACAGTACAGAGATAATATACACAGTGATGTCACAGTACAGAGATAATACACACAGTGATGTCACAGTACAGAGATAATACACACATTGATGTCACAGTACAGGGATAATACACACAGTGATGTCACAGTACAGAGATAATACACACATTGATGTCACAGTACAGGGATAATACACACAGTGATGTCACAGTACAGAGATAATACACACAGTGATGTCACAGTACAGGGATAATAAACATGGTGATGTCACGGTACAGAGATAATATACACAGTGATGTTACAGTACAGGGATAATACACACAGCGATGTCACAGTACAGAGATAATACACACAGTGATGTCACAGTACAGAGATAATACACACAATGTTGTCACAGTACAGAGATAATACACACAGTGATGTCACAGTACAGAGATAATTCACACAGTGATGTCACAGTACAGAGATAATACACACAGTGATGTCACAGTACAGAGATAATATACACAGTGATGTCACAGTACAGGGATAATACACACAGTGATGTCACAGTACAGATTAATACACACAGTGATGTCACAGTACAGGATAATACACACAGTGATGTCACAGTACAGAGATAATATACACAGTGATGTCACAGTACAGAGATAATACACACAGTAATGACACAGTACAGGGATAATACACACAGTAATGTCACAGTACAGGGATAATACACACAGTAATGTCACAGTACAGGGATAATACACACAGTGATGTCACAGCACAAGACATATTACAAGAATAATCTGCACTATGATATTTTTGGACAGGTATAATACAAGCAGAAAAGGTCCTTGAGTCCACTGTGACATTACTTTATTGTAGTTAACCCCATAATACAAGAATTCCTTTATTTCCTATTTCTTTCACGGAAACAGTAAAAAAATCTTATTATTCGTCAAAATTCATATTCTTAAAATTCAAGAGAATAAAATTGTTTTCTACAGAATGTCAAAAATAAAAAAAAAAATAAAAAAAAGCAGCTCCGTAGCTTCTTTGAGAAGTCTCCCCTTCCTTAAGTGGTTCTCCAAGGCTTCGCTTTAGCTCTCAGGAACATTTCATGTTGTAAAATGAAATCTCTTTTTCTTGTCTTTTCCGCTCTCTCTCCATCCTTATCGAGCCGATGCTTCTACAGAACATTTGGTGCAGGGATGCAGCCGAGAAGCCCTCGAGGAGATTCAGGCACAATTTCTATTGATAAGCCATAAAACCGCTCAGCGGCACATAACATGAAGTCGAGTTCTCACCCCCTGTGGTGTAGTAACACAGAAAGCTATGGAGTGAAACAAAACAAAGCCATCTGAACGCAATAGTATAATAGGAACAGGCAGAAGAGATAGCAGATATGCTTCGATTTTTAGCTGTGGGCAGTATATTTAGTATATTCTGTCTTTCTGATGCTTATCCAGACATTTTAGCGGTTGGAAGTTGTTGCATTCCTCCTTGGCATCTGTACAATGAGACAGTTTTTGTGTAAGTGTCGTGTCAATCTCACATGGATCTCCTTGGTGGTGCTCAGTGGCGTGATAACATGTACAGCTGGCACTGTCGGTATTCATTGAGTTCTTTCTCTAAATGTTACATACAATTGTGTTTCATTGACAAAAATCCATTTTTAAAAGGACCGTTCACTACCTCCAACTTTTTACATCCTTAGATAGGCGCTGCCTCTCTGATTCCAATACAGTTGGAATTTTTTCTCTAGCCCCTGCCGTTCTTGAACAATTGTGCTGTTAGTTTCATCCTATACTAGGTTGGCTCTCCATCAGGTGGGCGGTCCCTGACTATCTCCTCCAGCCAAGGACCGCCCATCTGATAGTAGAGAGCCATCCTAGCTGAAACACCAATTGCTCAGGGATGGTGGGGGCTAGAGAAAAAATTCCAAATGTGGCAAAATCAGCAGAGCAGGTCCTATTAAGAAATGCAAAGATTTTGAGGTGATAAAATGTTCCCTTGAAAGACAAAATTCTAATCTAGTCTCCTTTAAATTGTTGTGACCAATGTACTATGCTGGTGACAATGTTTCCTGTGAAAAAGTATGCAAATAAGCTCTTCTCTATAGAAAATTGTCTCTCTAGTGCTCCTTTAGGTGACCAACCTATAAGTCAATTTCCGACCCATTAAAGAGCCTTGCAATATGACTAGAGATATGAACCAAAACAGATACTCATCTCTAGCAGCTGTTCTGAGTTCTTGCTCCTTATTACTGAGAACTGGTTGGCTCGACGAGATCCTGGGCTAGATTTGGTCGGAAGTCTTACAGGCAGCGCTCCCTGGGAAACCAGTTAGCTGTCTAAAAGGTAGAAAAGTGTCTCTAGTGTCAGCTACAGGTAACTACCTGCCCCAGCCTACCAGCAAGAGTAAGGTAAGTGTCATCTAAGCAACAATTTTTCATTTATAGACCATCACAATCTAACTAAAGTTTTACTGTTCATGTCAATTATTGAGCACACTGAGCACATCCACAGTGCAGGAAGATAAAAATTAAGTGAACCCTAGAATTTAATAACCACACAGTTAAGGCGGCACCTACTGGGTCCACTCCAAGTGGGAACCTCCTTCGAGCCCATACATTGTAGCAACAACCCTGCTGCAGATACTTTTGAAAATGCCCATGTGACCTCAGATCCATATGACCTGTTCTTGTGCCCCACCTCTTTTTTTTTTTTTAAAATGTCCCCCAGCTGCTCCTCTGCCTTTCACATAATCTCCCCTACTACAGCCCCCTCTCTTGCATACTGCCCATAGCTCTCCTCACAGTCAGGTCGACATGCTCTCAATATCTTCCCCCGTGGTGGTGCAGTTGGTGCAGATTTCCAGAGCCTTTAGTGACATCATCCTCATAGCATAAGGTCCTGGAAGGTTCACTTTTGCTCTGCAGTGTTGTATAAATAGGAACTAGACATGGATAGTTTGCAAAGGTGTAAGGCTTCCAAAATTAAGCCTAAATTTACACAACCGATGGACAATTTTTGTGACTATTTTGCATCCGCGGGCACCCATTTTCACGCATCGCTTATAGATTTGAATGTATCGAGAAATCTATGAAAACGGGTAAAAAAAAGGACATGTTCTATTTTTTGACGGACCATTAAAATGGACTGTCCAGTACAGCCCCATTCACATGAATCGATTAGGATGCAGCTGTGTGACAGCCATTAAAAAAATTACTTCTTCGTGACCCTCCCTGTTGCAGTCTACTCGCTGTGAGTTGCGCTCCCTCCAAAAGGCAATATTCCAGTTCATATGGAATGCGAAACGCCATTGCATCCCCCGCTCCGATATGTTGGTTGGCAAGGCTGATGGGGGATTAGCAGTACCGCATATCCTTCATTATTACTGGGCGACCCATTTACATTGTATTCTGTTTTGGGCAGCTGCTCAAGCCTACACAAAATGGGTCAAAATTGAGAAGCTTTGGTTGACACCGATTCCCCTAATGCTTTTCTATGGTCCCGCTCTTCCCCATCGCCTGCCATCTCCCTCCTCGGCCCTATCCGTTTCACAAGGGCTATCTGGGTTGCATTTTCTAGACTTTTTCCTCTGGTTTCTCATCACTTCTCCATGATGTCTCTCCTCTATAATCCGCTACTCCCGGAGAAATTGTCGACTGCCATGATGCTCCCCGGAGTAGATTAGGCTTATTCCATGTCACTGACTTGATTGATTCGTTGACTTTGGAGTTCAGACTCTTTCACTACTTTAATTCTGTTTTGCACTTACCCACCTCTGAGTGGCTCCACTATCAGCAAATAGCCCACTTTCTGATCCCACTATTTGGGACTCTGCGGTCTCTGTCCCTACCATTTTTGTAAGATTGTGTCGGGCTGGCACCTCTACAAAGGGCCTAATCTCCGATATCTATAGGCTCCTGTCATCCCCAGAGGGACGGGTCCCCAAACCCCACAAATATATGGTTAAGTGAACTGAGGCTCTGGACGTGCAGATCTCTCCTGGTCAATGGCCGATCATTTGGTCTTGTGCGGCTAAGTCCTCCACCTACATAACATTCCAGTAGACCCAATATAAAATTTTCATGCATTGGTACCACACTCCGGCCCTCCTTCACACCCTCAACCCTAGTATTCCCCCTATATGTTGGCGTTGTTATTCACTATCAGGTACGTTAATATCACATATTTTGGGAATGTCCCCTGATCTGCCCCTTCTGGGCGGAGGTTAAAGCCCTCACTGATGCCCTTAGATTAGATCCTTTTATCTATCTACATAATTTGCCCCCTAGGCACCTGGGTAAAATGACATCCAAATAGTTTTTGTACCTATACACTGCTACTAAAACACTGGAAGAATGTGCTTCCTCCTACGGGCCTGCATTGATAGCTCAGATGAAATATGTCCGCAGTCTGGAATTTTTGGTTGCCTCCCTTAATCACACGGTGGACGCCTTCAACTCTATCTGGTCTCATTGGGATACCTACTGCACCCTGCGAGGTCCCTGACCCTTCCACCTTTTCCCTTCTTTTGTGTTGTCTTCCCTGTGTCCTTTGTGTTATCTGTTAATATTTTTACATTGACTCTATACTTGTTTTTCGATGGCACCCGTTATGCTGTTTCATCCTACATTTTGATGTTGCTTTTATCTTGAAATTTCTCTTTACTTGGAAAAGTCACTAAAAATTACAGTTTCCAAAAAAAATAAAAAATTGCCGTCACGTGGCCGAGAATGGCGTCCATGGGAATGTAGGCTAAGTAGGTGGGGCCAAAATGTTGCATTTTTGGAAATGCCATAAGAAAATAATAACAAATCCAAGTTTTTGCAACAAGTCTGACTGCAGATGCCCCAGACCACACATGCAGCGTGATATAAACAAGATAAACACCATGTAACAAGACTTTTTTATTATCTCGTCTTTGTATTTTAGCGCTATGGAAGTCGCTTGTCGATCCTCTGGAGTGTTTTGCAGTAATCCTTAATTGCATTAAAAGCTGGGAACATCGAGCTCGAACTGCACAGGGCCCGATTATGCAAGGGAAAGAGTGGTTTCTATAGCAACTGCCGCAGCAACCTTGTATAATCACAGCCAGAGCTCTAAACGATATAAGGGCTGCTGACAATAGGATGGAAGGCAGCGCTATTGTTCTGCTAATCTGTCCTGACTAAGCTCTTCTCGCCTGTTATGAAGACTGCAGTAAAGTATTAAGTTCAGCGATTACCGTTCAGACCCGGCGCGGTCGCTGCTGCGCAGCTGAACACGTTAAACACTTAGAGAATAATTGTAACTATCAAAGGGTTACATTTGTTCACTTGCTTGTTTCTTCGGCGTCTTTTTGGTTTCCTTGTATCAAGTTTGGAATAGTTACAAGGACAACCATGTTGTGTTATTTATTTATCTCGCTTGCTTATATAGCGCTATCGTATTTCGCAGCACTTTTACAGAAATATTACAGATATATCGCAGCCTTGCTGCAATGTATCGAAGAGTTTTTACTCCATATACCAATCAAAGACACAGGGGTATAGAGTCAGCCGATAAAGTCAAGCTCCCCATGTCCCCTAAGTATTGGGACGTCACTACGCAGCTTTCTGGAAATCATGCGCATGCGCTGTGCTCTTCATTCTGGTGCATGTGCCATCTTTCAGGGTGTATGTTCCCCATGCACTGCTTTCTGTGCCAGCAGAATCAGACAACATAAGAATCAAGAACACACAGCACTGTCCCAAGTAGGGCTCACAATCTAAATGCCCTACCAATATGTATTTGGAGTGTGGGAGTAAATCGGAGTACCCAGAGGAAATCTACATACACTCCATACAGATGGTGTCCTTGGCTGGATTCAAACCCAGGGCCCCAGCGCTGCAAGGTATCAGTGCGAGCACGAAGGAACTCTAGAAAATGGATGTTCAGATGTAGCAGTCTTTAACAGGACCCTGTCAGATGGACCAACCCAAGCACCTTATAAAGCAGCTGGAAATTGTGAAAGCCATCTCCTGCTTATGATCCAGCCTTGCTGCAATATATCAAAGAAGATGATTTATTCCATATACCAATCACTTGTAGGTGTAGGCTGTAGAGTCTGCCAATATAGTCAAGCTCTGCATGCCCCCTAAGCTTTTTGAAATCCTGCGCATGCGCCGTGGTGATGTGCTTTTCATTCTGTCACATGTGTTGTCTGTCAGGGTGTATGTTCCCCAACAACTCCTGCTTTCTGTGCCAGGAGAATCAGACAACATACGAATCAAGAACACACAGCTGTCAGGTGCATTACCACGGCGCATGCGCAAAATTTCAGGGAGAACTGATGAGAGACATCACCGAGGGACATCAATCAAACCACAGAGGGAGTGGAGAGCCTGACTTTATTGACTGACTCTCCACACTCTTTACTTTATACAATTAATTAGCATATTGAATAAAATGTATTTTTCTGTCCATAGCATCAAGGCTGGGCCATAAGAAGGAGATTGTTATTTAAGGTACTGGGCCAGGTTTAGGGTGTGAATTCCTGCTGACAGGTTCCCTTTAATGTGAGTCTGATAGCACGCTACAGTGTTATATCATACAACAAAAACCACTGAAATTCAAATAAGTTATGTTAATGGGATTTTCAGAAAGGTAAGTATATCTGATCAGTGGGGTCTGATACTTGGGACACCTACAGATCAGCTATTCAAAGAGGCTGAGTGACTCCAGTGAGCGCAGCTTCTCCTTCACAGGCCAGTGATGTTGTGTTCATTCATAACATGGCCTGTATGCAACTCAGTCCCATTCAAGTGAATGGGGCTGAGCTGCAATATCAAGCAAGGACACTTCAACCACTGTCTCTTCAACCACTGTCTCTTCAACCAGCTGATCTGTGGAGGTCCTGGTATTTTTGTCAATGAACAAAATGAAGTGAATGAAGAAAAGAGAAATGTAAATCCCATCAATATTTTGTGTGAACTTTGTCCTTTGGAGGAGGAGTCCTGGAAGTGATGATCCGGCCCCCACAGATATAGCCCTGATCTCATCATCCTCCAGTCTGTCTGGGATGACATGAAGAGACAGACGGATTGGAGCAAGCAACATCCACAGAAGATCTGTGCTTAGTTCTCTAAGATGGCGGCGGGAACAACCTCCCTGCCCAGTTCTGCCAAATACTAACTGCAAGTACCGATAAGAACTGATGGAGGGCAAATGTCACACCTAGAGATGGGCAAATTGATTGCCACTATGACATACATTATGGTAAGCTATTATACTTTGGGGTTCTTCAGACAAAAATAAAACACATTTATGCTCACCTACTTTTACCCCTTTTATACCTCCTCGTGGCACCCGGTGCTCTGTTTCTGTGTCTTCAGGGACATCTGGTTCTCTTCTGTCACATCATGTGCCCATGGTGCCCTGTGATTGGTCCTCAGTGGTGATATAGGCACGCAAGTTTCATGATGTCACTGCATCAACAAAGGCAGGGCACACCAGGCTGACTCTATTATAAAGAAGGCCCTAGGACAAACAGTTGCTCTCAGGGCCTGTTAGGACATACCTTAGGTACTGTACATCTTGTGCCCATGCACTGTGTGTGTAATTGTTTAGACCAGGCATGTCAAACTCAGGGTACCCCGAGGGCCACATGAGTAACAAGAGGTTGTTGCGAGGGCCGCACACAGCAGCTAATGTCACACACGTATTTTAACAGCAGTCATGAAAACAAGATATGAAGTAGTAATATGTAACAGCAACATATATTTGCAGTGCGCAACAGCAACTAATATATTTAACAAAAATACAGCAATTAAAAACTAAACATTTATTTGCTATCATTTTTTTCAATCATTTTTAGTGTTTTGTCCTGAGGCTTGACACCTCTTTGTGCTAACAATTGTTGGTATATCAGGCTGAAATGACAACGCAGTGCCTACTTTGACAATTATTTATAATCTGAGTGCTCACCCCTCTCTTTAGTTTTTAATGGTTACATACAGGAGGACCACTCACTTGCTTGGACTTTGCCTGTGTGGCAGTGGGTCCCTTCTTCCTCAGCACAGTCACAGTATCCCAGTCACTCTCAGCCACGACTCTTCCTCCGCTCACAACAAAACTGACTTAGGTGATCAGTGGCCACGCGAGCCGCAGATGTACAAAACTCACGATCAGCACTTCCGGGTCGTCATTCATTGATCACGTAAGCAGGTCATATGCAGGGATATGGGCCAATGAATGAAGAGCCGGAAGTGCTGATCGTGAGTTTTGTACATCTGCGGCCCGCACAAAAGTCTCAAACTTTGTCTCTAAACTTTAGAGACAAAGTTTGAGACTTTTGTGCGGGCCGCAGATATGCCTGTAAAGGGCCGCATGCCTGGTTTAGACTAAATACCTCTTGTAATAAAAAACAAATTAGAAAAGAAAAATCTCCTAGTCCCCCAAAAGTTAAGGGGAGTCTATCACATCCTCCAAGCATAGTCAACTGTCAACTGTACATTACCATGATACACATCATACTTTGTTATGTCACTTTTGTAGATTTAGAGAAAAACTACTTTGAAGTCTTATGCAAATGAGGCAGTTGGTGCACAGGGGGCGGACCTTCAGCTCCCCGGAGCGCTGCTCTTGCCACTCTGACCCCTACCACCTCCTGTCTGCCCCACCCCTTACAGTGGGAGTTGATCCTCCTACTGCTGCGACATCACCCATCTTACCAAAGCATCAACAGCAGTGCTCCCAGCGCCGGAGTCCCGCCCCCAGTGCTCCAACTGCCTTATTTGTGTAAGACTTAAAAAAAAATTTTTCTCCAAGTCTACAAAAGTCTGGTACATAACAAAGGACTGTTGTTTATCAATGTAACGTGCTCTATAACACGGTGGTGGAAGTTGAATATGTTTGGAGAAGGTGATAGGCTCCCTTTACATTTGATAAAGATAAACAGGATTATCATTTTTCTCTGAAACACTATACTGTATATATATGTGATATGTCTCATCCATGAACAATCCAATATAGTAGACAAGATTTCAGCCATCCCAGCCGTTATCTTAGGTGTAATGGACATGGCCACTGCTCTATATTCAAGTAAATCTCCAGTGTCTCCAGAAAGTATCCTGGGGACATAAGATGTACAGCATGTAGCCTGTACACATCACACAACGTCTGGGGGTTCTTTTTGATAAGCCTAGATCCTTCAGCCTCAGTCTCCTTAAGATTGTCTTAAGTTACCTTTTCGGAGGCCAATTGTATCTGCAAAGACAAGGCAAAAATGTACCAGAATGGAGACCAATGTGCCCTTCTCATATGCAAACACTTTCACGGCAATGTTTGAGAACAATGACATGAACTGTAACTCCCTTATATTCTGTGTAAATGGGGATAAAACACATTGGGCTCCTTGTCGGGTTTCCATACTACCTTTCATTCCATCTATACATACGGTATCTACAGTTTACTGATGATCAGAATAACTATCAGATGAGCTTCCGAGTGACGTCCGGACCACTTTAATAGAACAAGGACATTGCATATACCTCAACTCCTTGGAGAATCTACACCCCAGGATATCTTCACCTAGACACAGAGAGAAGTCTGACCTTTAAGGCATCACCATTTCTACATACATCCCATGCGCCCAGTCCTTACATTGCTCATATTATTGAATGGGTTATTCAGGGACTGTTTTTTACTTATTTATGCCAGGGTTCTTTAAGTGTTGAACATCGTCTTCCAGGCTGGTTCTGACACCGGTTTATTGACTCTATAGTAACCTCCCTTTACACTGCACCAACAAGCCTGTCCATGAGTTATATGCTCCATTCTGCTGGTTTTTGTTTGCTTTGCTGCCATTATGGCGTGCCATACATCTATATCAATGCTGCAGCCAATCACTGGGCCATACATGCATATGTGCAAGCTCCACCAGTGAGGCCAGCGATTGGTTGCAGCAGTCATGTCGGTATATGTGACAAGATTGCTGCAGGAAAAATAACTTTGTAGTCTTGGTTGGCTGCTGTTAGGCTGTTTTTTCTGAACTTTTTCTTAATCTCAAAGAGATTGTCCAGAATTTTTTATTACTATCTAAACAATAAGTGGCCAAGAGCCAGCTCCAGCCAGGATCACCCATTTTGGCCACTTCTGACTCCTGCACACAACATAGAGCCACAAGCAGATGCCTCCAATGACTGGTGGTTGGGTGTCTTCACTCCATTGCAGCTCCCACTGAAGTCAAAGGCAGCTGAGCTGCAGCACTAGCGCCCGGCCGCTATACGGTGTACAGAGCCATCTGCTTCTGGCTCTGTGTAGTGCCCCGAAACCTGATCCTTGTGGAAACGGGCTGCCACCCCCTTACACATGAACAATCAGAAATGTATAGCCTATCCTAAGTATAAGGTATACAGTAAATAAAAATTTCTGGACAACCCCTTTAACCAGGGATAACATTACGTATGTCGTGTATTCAGCGACTGGAAGGGGCCATCATTCATCTTCATCATGACAAAGTTGCTCTAATCCTGAACTTTTGCATCTTGCAGACATAGGTAACTAATGGAATTGTTATGTCGCTTCATTTCTTACGAATGAGTCCTCAGATGTGATGTATCTGGTCATATACCATCCGCTTATGTAATTCAATCCCGAGCTATAGGACAATTCTTTGTAGTGTTCAGCATCGACATTGCAATGTCTTGTCTAATCTTCGTGTCCCACTGTATGAATGTGAATCCAGCAGCTTTGCTGTGTTAGCTCACTCTGCGCCCTGTTCACTAAGCGAGGGATATGCATAATTTATGGATCTTTTATGCGAACAATATTTCCCACTTAGATGCTGGGTACAAGTTTCCTCGGGCTGCTTTACATCAGATTTCACTTTTGTTGGAGATACTTGATAAAGAAGAACTAGAGTCTGGTATAACATGAGTAATGCTTTGAAGCGCTTTCTGATAAGCTTTGTAAAATAGCTTAAACTTACGCGTGAAATGACTGTAATTTGAGCAGAACGCGCGTTCATTGAGGCTGGCGCTTATGTATGGCAGAGGACGATTAGCATCATTTTTTTGCTTTGTTAATAAGTCTATTATAGTAGTGAAAGTTTAATCATTTCTGACAAAAGTAAGAACTGAAATGTGTATGTGAAGAGCAAAACGTTCCATGAATTTGTGTTGCGTTCAGCATTGTGTTCCTGGAAGGAGCTTCCACTTCACCAACTGAATCCATGTTGTTGGAGAAGGTCCAACATGGCGGCTTCACTGGTTAGGGTGGCTTTTGGTGCCAAATCCCCCTAGGGAGGCACAGTGATGTGGGGGTGCACTGAGTCGATGAGCACTCTAAGCTTATGGCCTAATATGTAATAGTGTTTTGGGGTGCCCTTTCTGTTAGGTGCGCATGACGGTATAGGAGACAGGGTGGCAGTCGAAACAGTCGATGCATCTGAATTTACTTGGCAAGGTTCATCTAGTTACAAAGCAACTTGTCACAATTCACTTACAGCAGCAGGTTCCACACATATGACACTATACATACTTGGACAGGTCTGGTTATTGCACTTCACCCTTTCCTTAGTCCTCTGACTTTTTCCGCTGTGGCGATTTGGGGTGACCCCTGGGACGTAGTCCTCCTTTGCAACCTCTCTTGGTGAAAAGCAGAGCATGTTTTGGCCATGGGAACCTAAGTTTCTTCACTGGTTTGGCAGTGGAGATATTCAGTAACCAGCAGGTTCTGCAAGACTGGGGTCTGGTGACATGAGACTGCCTGGTAACCCTATCTGCCACTAACGAGTACCCAAGAGCTAACGGTGCTCTGCCACAATCTAATTGTCTCTGAGATGAACAGAAAGTAACTCCCTGTTCTGTGGAGGCTGGGGGTTCCTCGCAGCTACTAAACTCCTCCCACTTGCTAGAAACCTCCAGCAAAAGCCACTACTTTTTGCACAGAAACATAGGAACGGTGGATTAACGGAGTGTTTAGCATGGAAAGTGCAAATGGAAATAAACAGTATAAAACAATGCAAAAAAGTGTAAAATTTATAACACCCTAATAAAGCAGTAACATCCTTAGTAGTGGCCCCATTGGTGGACACTCCATTGTATTGCAGTGGAGAGTTTACAGAAGTTATAAATTGACACTTTTAGTAGCACTCCAGGATTTTTTGCCATATATTGTTTACTCACCAGTAATATTCTAGCAATGTAATTTGTTTCATCCCAGCTCAGTTACATCCATGCATTGTAAAACATCTCAGTATGAGCAGTTCAGTGTGAACACTAGTCCAGGGCTTTCTCTCCTACATAGATATAAGGTTGGCGTGTAGGACTTCCTGAGAGCTACATGATTCAAAATATTATCTATGTGTGCTGTGTGCAGAATCTTCAGTGTATCCCATGAAATACAGATTCACACTTTCCCCGCTGACTGCTACTTGTAATAGCTGAAAAAGGGAAAACCTATCAATCACATGCAGGAGGCAGGAGAGACAGGCTGACATTGCATTCTACTTTATGTAACTGAGCTATCACTTTCAGCCCTTTGAAATGACTTAAAGCAGAGCAAGTGCAGTGGGAGGAGCAGTGACATACACAAGGGGGTGGGTTCATGATTTAAGCCACCCACTTGCGAACCTTGGCCGGCAACCACTCTCCTGAATAATGATGCTGATCAATATCATCGAGAAGAGTAGTTGCCGGTCAGGGTCCGCAATGAGGTGGTTTTAACCATGCACCCACAGTTTTTCTGCACCCACAGCTTCATTCTCCTGAAGCCCTAGGGCAGGTGTTGGTCACCCACATTACAAGTACCACCGCTCTCCGGCACTGGGATGACACTCTAACCCCTCTGTCTCGGCAAAGTTAGAGGCATAATGGGAAATGTAGGCTGAATTAGAGGAAACATATCAAAGGGAAACATGAAATAAAAGGGGATTACCTTTATTTCAGTAATTTATGTACACTCTTGAAGAAGTTTTTCCATCTCAGATATTTATGGAACATGTATAAGTGCACTTACACACGGCATGAATCTGACCTTCACTCTTCTTCTCATCATACAGGTACATATTCTCTTCAACCCATCTCTACATGTCTGTTCTCTGATCCCTATTCTAGAATTTCATCCAGGCTGTATTTTTGCAATCCCATGTGTCCTTATCTGTCCTAGTGTCATTCACCTGGAGACTTCCTCCACTTTAAATTTATGCTTAAATCCTATAATTCTGCCCTTCACCTAGCCAAACAAGCCTATTTAACCACTCTCATCTCTTCTCTCTCCTGTAACCCTAAAAGGCTATTTGAAACTTTTCACTCCTTACTCTCTCCCAAGGTGCAGATGCCATTCACAGACCTTAGCGCAGATGACCTGGCCACTTATTTCCATGATAAAATTGATAAGATCCATCAGGAAATAACTGCCCAATCCCCAGGTGGCATTGACCCCCTCACCAACCGTACTTCAGACTGTTCATTCTCATCTTTTGAACCTGTTACAGAGGAGGAAGTATCTCAGCTACTTTCTACTTCTCGCCCTACGACCTGCAGTAGTGACCCTTTCCCCTCACACCTTCTCCAGTCTCTGTCTCCTGCCGTCACGACTTACCTTACTAAAATATTTAACCTCTCTCTCTCTCTCTCTCTCTCTCCGGAATTTTCCCATCCTCTTTCAAACATGCTGTCATAACCCCACTACTGAAGAAATCCTCCCTTGACCCGTCCTGTGCTGCTAACTATCGACCTGTCTCTAACCTTCCTTTTATCTGCAAAATCTTGGAACGCTTGGTCTATTCTCGTTTAATCCGCTATCTTTCTGCTAACTCTCTTCTTGACCCCTTACAATCTGGCTTCCGCACTCTGCACTCTACTGAAACGGCCCTCACAAAAGTCTCCAATGATCTCCTGATGGCTAAATCCAAAAGTGACTTCTCTCTTCTTATTCTTCTAGATCTCTCAGCAGCATTTGACACTGTTGACCATCAACTCCTCCTCACTATGCTCCGTTCTGTCGGCCTCACAGACACCGCTCTCTCCTGGTTCTCCTCTTATCTCTCTGACCGCACTTTCTGTGTATCATTTGCGGGCTCTGTTTCTTCCCCTCTTCCCCTTGCCATTGGGGTTCCTCAGGGCTCAGTCCTAGGTCCCCTGCTCTTCTCCCTCTACACAGCCCCCATTGGACAAACCATCACTAGATTTGGCTTCCGGTACCATCTTTATGCTGATGACACCCAATTATATACGTCATCCCGTGACATCACCCCTACACTAATACAGAACACCAGTGACTGTCTCTCTGCTGTCTCAAATATCATGTCTTTGCTATATCTGAAACTGAATCTCTCAAAGACTGAATTACTGCTGTTTCCACCATCTAATAGATCTGTCCCTGATATCTCCATTGCAGTCTCTGGCCTTACCATAACTCCTAGGCAGTATGCCCGCTGCCTCGGGGTTTTGTTTGACTCAGACCTTTCCTTCACCCCCCATATCCAATCACTAGCACGCTCATGTCATCTCCACCTCAAAAACATCTCCAGAATCCGCCCTTTCCTTACCACAGATACACTAAAGACACTTATTGTTGCCCTGATTCACTCTCTCCTTGACTACTGTAACTCCTTACTAATCGGTCTTCCCCTTACTAAACTCTGCCCTCTACAATCTATTCTGAATGCGGCGGCCAGGCTCATCTATCAGTCTAGACGCTACAGCGATGCCTCCGGTCTGTGCCGGTCACTACATTGGCTGCCTATTCAATACAGAATACAATATAAACTTATCCCCCTCATCCACAAGGCTCTCCATAATGCTGCACCTCCCTACATTTCCTCCCTCATCTCTGTCTATCGCCCAACCTGTACTCTCCATTCACTCAATGACCTAAGACTAACATCCTCTATTATCAGAACCTCCCACGCTCGTATACAAGACTTCTCCCGAGTTGCACCACTTCTCTGGAATGCTCTATCCCGGACTATCAGATTAACCCCCAATTTCCACAGCTTCAAGCATAAACTAAAGACACATCTTATCAGACAGGCCTATCACAACTCCTAATGTAAACCCTTCCATAGTTAGAATCCCTAAAACATACCCTCCTCTGTTTATGCTTCAACATTACCTCACAGGATATGAGGCCGTATCAGACTAAGTTTATATGTCCAGGCACCATCTGCACAGTAAAGGACACGACTGGTGACGGCTCCTACAGCTTTATATATGTGTAATGGCAGTAACCTCTATTACAGAATTGTCTGACCATTGTATAAGCAATGCTACGTCTGTTGCCGCCCCTGCTACCTCCTGTGTCACCCCCTCTACCTCATAGATTGTAAGCTCTTGTGTCACCCCCTCTACCTCATAGATTGTAAGCTCTTGTGTCACCCCCTCTACCTCATAGATTGTAAGCTCTTGTGTCACCCCCTCTACCTCATAGATTGTAAGCTCTTGTGTCACCTCTACCTCATAGATTGTAAGCTCTTGTGTCACCTCCTCTACCTCATAGATTGTAAGCTCTTGTGTCACCCCCTCTACCTCATAGATTGTAAGCTCTTGTGTCACCCCCTCTACCTCATAGATTGTAAGCTCTTGTGTCACCCCCTCTACCTCATAGATTGTAAGCTCTTGTGTCACCCCCTCTACCTCATAGATTGTAAGCTCTTGTGTCACCTCTACCTCATAGATTGTAAGCTCTTGTGTCACCTCCTCTACCTCATAGATTGTAAGCTCTTGTGTCACCTCCTCTACCTCATAGATTGTAAGCTCTTGTGTCACCTCCTCTACCTCATAGATTGTAAGCTCTTGTGTCACCCCCTCTACCTCATAGATTGTAAGCTCTTGTGTCACCCCCTCTACCTCATAGATTGTAAGCTCTTGTGTCACCCCCTCTACCTCATAGATTGTAAGCTCTTGTGTCACCTCCTCTACCTCATAGATTGTAAGCTCTTGTGTCACCTCTACCTCATAGATTGTAAGCTCTTGTGTCACCTCTACCTCATAGATTGTAAGCTCTTGTGTCACCTCCTCTACCTCATAGATTGTAAGCTCTTGTGTCACCTCCTCTACCTCATAGATTGTAAGCTCTTGTGTCACCTCCTCTACCTCATAGATTGTAAGCTCTTGTGTCACCTCTACCTCATAGATTGTAAGCTCTTGTGTCACCTCTACCTCATAGATTGTAAGCTCTTGTGTCACCCCCTCTACCTCATAGATTGTAAGCTCTTGTGTCACCCCCTCTACCTCATAGATTGTAAGCTCTTGTGTCACCTCCTCTACCTCATAGATTGTAAGCTCTTGTGTCACCTCTACCTCATAGATTGTAAGCTCTTGCGAGCAGGGCCCTCAGTCCCAGTGTGTGAATTGACTATTTCTTTGTAATGTATCTTTTTTGTCAGTACTTGAACCCTACAAATTGTACAGTGCTGCAGAATATGTTGGTGCTATATAAATAAAAATTATTATTATTGTTATTATTACATGTCATAAAGCACATTTGGCTGATGGAAGTGAATGGAGAGAGCCAAGCCTCCAAGGCCATCTCTCCATTCACATCGGCCACCAGACAGTGATTACTAGCTCCTGTTCACAAGGTGAGTGCAGGACACTGAAGTGGGACCTCCATCAATAATATAGTACTATAGCTAGCAATTTGCAACACTAAGCTAAATGGTAAAAAGGCACTCGACAATTCTGTAGGGATTTTTATTTACAAGGTAACATACAAACTTACTCCGCTGTTTATTTCCATCAGCTTTGGTTCTGGTGCCTCAGTATCACTTGAAGCATTGCTCTCTAGACTATGGAGGTTGATCCTGTTAAACACAAGTTTGTTTGCAGTTTTACTGCTTGAAGTTACATTTCCCATAATCTCTTTGCGTCCTCCTCTGAGCCCCATATGGTCTGCTTGGAATATACTGCACATGCTCAACTGAGATCTACTGGGGGAAGAAGCTTGTAGACATAAGGTGAAAACATCCACATAACATTGGGTATTCTACAAAAGATCCATAAGTTTTAGGAAATGTAATAAATTTGGAGATATTATTTATTTTACAACAAAGCAATCAGACATACTTTAGAATGTGGGAATATCCTTTTAAGATGGCAACCAACCTATTGATGGTGCGTCAAATATAACAGGTATACAACCCAAAAAACACCCCCAGGGGCCCCCCCCCCCCCACCAAATTTTTTTTCTTAAAACGAAAACCAACCATCTATAAAAAGGGGGGGGCGGGCATCTTTTTCGGTAGGGCCCCCTTCTGCAGCCGCAAAATATTTTTTTATGCCAGTATATTGTATTTAAAAATATAATGTCTAAGCATACAAAGTATTGGCATATAGAAAGAATTCTCTATATATCATATATATACAGGGAAAGAAAAATTTTGGTATGAGAAAAAGTATAACAAATAAAGAAATGTATTAAAATAAAACTTTAGCAATTTTTTTTATTATTAAAAAATATCTATCTATCTCATGTCTATCTATCTATCTATCTATCTATCTATCTATCTATCTCATGTCTATCTATCTATCTATCTATCTATCTATCTCATGTCTATCTATCTCATGTCTATCTATCTATCTCATATCTATCTATCTATCTATCTATCTATCTATCTCATGTCTATCTATCTATCTATCTATCTATCTATCTATCTATCTCATATCTATCTATCTATCTATCTATCTATCTATCTCATGTCTATCTATCTACTATATCTATCTATCTCATATCTATCTATCTATCTACTATCTATATCTATCTATCTATCTATCTATCTATCTATCTATCTCATATCTATCTATCTATCTATCTATCTATCTACTATCTATCTATCTATCTATCTATCTATCTATCTCATATCTATCTATCTCATATCTATCTATCTATCATGTCTATCTATCTATCTCATATCTATCTATCTATCTCACTATCTATCTATCTCATGTCTATCTATCTATCTATCTATCTATCTATCTATCTATCTATCTATCTATCTATCTATCTATCTATCTACTATCTATCTATCTATCTCATATCTATCTATCTCTATATCTATCTCCTATCTATCTCCTATCTATCTATCTATCTCATATCTATCTATCTATCTATCTATCTATCTATCTATCTATCTATCTATCTCATGTCTATCTATCTCATATCTATCTATCTCATATCTATCTATCTCATGTCTATCTATCTATCTATCTACCATATCTTTCTATCTATCTAATATCTATCTATCTATCTATATCTTATCTATCTATCTATCTATCTACTAATATCTATCTATCTCCTATCTCATATCTATCTATCTATCTATGTCATGTCTATCTATCTATCTATCTATCTATCTATCTATCTATCTCATGTCTATCTATCCCACATATCTTTTTTTTTTTCTTCTCTCCTTCTCTCTCTCTCTCTCTCTCTCTATCTATATAAAAAAAAAAAAAAAAACACCACCCTACCATAAAAAAAAAAAAAATTAAATACAAACAATTCAAACAATTATTTTTAGTTTTTTTTTTTTAAAAATTGTCCCCCTTTTTTTTTTTTTATTTTTTTGGGAGGCATCACCACCCCCCCCTTTGTAGTCGCCCCCCCCCTCTTTTTTTTGTCTATGCTGCTTTGAATTTTTCCTTGTCTATCTATCTATCTATCTATCTATCTATCTATCTATACAATATAAATATTTATTGTCGATAATAAGTATCTAAATGACGTAAATAAAAATGGTGCAATTTTTTATACTCTTAGGTCTGATCGTTGTGTATCACTTCTATATTCTTAGGACTTATCGTACAGTACGTTGTGTATCACTTCTATATTCTTAGGACTTATCGTACAGTACGTTGTGTATCACCTCTATATTCTTAGGACTTATCGTACACTACGTTGTGTATCATTTCTATATTCTTAGGACTTATCGTACAGTATGTTGTGTATCACCTCTATATTCTTAGGTCTGATCGTACAGTACGTTGTGTATCACTTCTATATTCTTAGGGCTGATCGTATAGTATGTTGTGTATCACCTCTATATTCTTAGGTCTGATCATATACTACAATCGTATCACTTCTATATTCTTAGGTCTGATCATATACTATGATCGTATCACTTCTATATTCTTAGGACTTATCGTACAGTACGTTGTGTATCACTTCTATATTCTTAGGTCTGATCGTACACTACGTTGTGTATCACTTCTATATTCTTAGGTCTGATCGTACAGTACGTTGTGTATCACTTCTATTTTCTTAGGTCTGATCGTACAGTACGTTGTGTATCACTTCTATATTCTTAGGTCTGATCGTACACTACGTTGTGTATCACTTCTATATTCTTAGATCTGATCGTACAGTACGTTGTGTATCACTTCTATATTCTTAGGTCTGATCGTACACTACGTTGTGTATCACTTCTATATTCTTAGGTCTGATCGTACACTACGTTGTGTATCACTTCTATATTCTTAGGTCTGATCGTACAGTTCGTTGTGTATCACTTCTATTTTCTTAGGTCTGATCGTACAGTACGTTGTGTATCACTTCTATATTCTTAGGTCTGATCGTACAGTTCGTTGTGTATCACTTCTATTTTCTTAGGTCTGATCGTACAGTACGTTGTGTATCACTTCTATATTCTTAGGTCTGATCATACAGTACGTTGTGTATCACTTCTATATTCTTAGGTCTGATCGTACAGTTCGTTGTGTATCACTTCTATTTTCTTAGGTCTGATCGTACAGTACGTTGTGTATCACTTCTATATTCTTAGGTCTGATCATATACTACAATTGTATCACTTCTATATTCTTAGGTCTGATCATATACTACGATCGTATCACTTCTATATTCTTAGGACTTATCGTACAGTACGTTGTGTATCACTTGTATATTCTTAGGTCTGATCGTACACTACGTTGTGTATCACTTCTATATTCTTAGGTTTGATCGTACACTACGTTGTGTATCACTTCTATTTTCTTAGGTCTGATCGTACAGTACGTTGTGTATCACTTCTATATTCTTAGGTCTGATCGTACACTACGTTGTGTATCACTTCTATATTCTTAGATCTGATCGTACAGTACGTTGTGTATCACTTCTATATTCTTAGGTCTGATCGTACACTACGTTGTGTATCACTTCTATATTCTTAGGTCTGATCGTACACTACGTTGTGTATCACTTCTATATTCTTAGGTCTGATCGTACAGTTCGTTGTGTATCACTTCTATTTTCTTAGGTCTGATCGTACAGTACGTTGTGTATCACTTCTATATTCTTAGGTCTGATCGTACAGTTCGTTGTGTATCACTTCTATTTTCTTAGGTCTGATCGTACAGTACGTTGTGTATCACTTCTATATTCTTAGGTCTGATCATACAGTACGTTGTGTATCACTTCTATATTCTTAGGTCTGATCGTACAGTTCGTTGTGTATCACTTCTATTTTCTTAGGTCTGATCGTACAGTACGTTGTGTATCACTTCTATATTCTTAGGTCTGATCATATACTACAATTGTATCACTTCTATATTCTTAGGTCTGATCATATACTACGATTGTATCACTTCTATATTCTTAGGACTTATCGTACAGTACGTTGTGTATCACTTCTATATTCTTAGGTCTGATCGTACACTACGTTGTGTATCACTTCTATATTCTTAGGTCTGATCATACAGTACGTTGTGTATCACTTCTATTTTCTTAGGTCTGATCGTACAGTTCGTTGTTTATCACTTCTATATTCTTAGGTCTGATCGTACACTACGTTGTGTATCACTTCTATATTCTTAGATCTGATCGTACAGTACGTTGTGTATCACTTCTATATTCTTAGGTCTGATCGTACACTACGTTGTGTATCACTTCTATATTCTTAGGTCTGATCGTACAGTACGTTGTGTATCACTTCTATATTCTTAGGTCTGATCGTACAGTACGTTGTGTATCACTTCTATATTCTTAGGACTTATCGTACAGTACGTTGTGTATCACTTCTATTTTCTTAGGTCTGATCGTACAGTACGTTGTGTATCACTTCTATTTTCTTAGGTCTGATCGTACAGTACGTTGTGTATCACTTCTATATTCTTAGGACTTATCGTACAGTATGTTATGTATCACTTCTATATTCTTAGGTCTGATCGTACAGTACGTTGTGTATCACTTCTATTTTCTTAGGTCTGATCGTACAGTACGTTGTGTATCACTTCTATATTCTTAGGACTTATCGTACAGTATGTTATGTATCACTTCTATATTCTTAGGTGTGATCGTACAGTACATTGTGTATCACTTCTATTTTCTTAGGTCTGATCGTACAGTACGTTGTGTATCACTTCTATTTTCTTAGGTCTGATCGTACAGTACGTTGTGTATCACTGCTATTTTCTTAGGTCTGCACATTTTTTGAATGAGACATCTGCTTACCCAAGTTAGTTTAAAAGTTCAGACATAAATATTCCTTAAGAATGACAAGACTTTATTTTTTTAGATGGCTTTAATTATGCAAATAAAAATCTGTGAAAATGGGTCGTGTCAAAAAGCGATCTATTTTTTGACAAGTGCCCCTGAGGCCTGCAGTTTTGGATGCTTCGTTTTGACTGCCGTTCGAGCACCGGGGGCAATAAAAAGTTCCCCGTGGACTCTTAGATGGCTTTCCATGCTGTGAGACAGTTGCTGTTCGGAGGCTTGTTTTATCGTAATGGATAAGATCATTACTAAGTTGCTTGGCGTGTCTAAGTCAGCTTGATGTTCGCCTGATAGGAGAGAGAATTTAATACTTCCTTAAGTATAGTTCATGGCTTTAGGGATGTCGCATAAGTCAGTCTCAGTGACTCGGTTAGAAAATCAACTTTTGGTGAGATCACATGGGTTTATTCTGTAAAACAAATATTCTTATTGAGATTTATTTTCCTTACTGTAATCTCTAGAATGGTATTAGCTGAACATATGGAAATCTATCAGGGGTGATAGGGTGGGTTCTGTTATTTAACGTCCGTTGCGAGGGCTATTAAATGGCAGATGCTGACGGAGCCCCTTCCATCTGGTGTCCTTCTGCATTTACCCACAATGTAAAAAAAAAAAATCATCACATCAGGACTTTTTCTTCCATTACAAAAAAAACCATACACAATAGTAGAAAGTGCCATCATGTTGTATATATTAGGGTCAATGGGAACAGGCACAGATAGAGGAGGCTGTTTTTGTTCATTACTGTACTACTATTATGTCCATTGGTGTCTTCTATCTTGTGACGGATAACAGCAATGGACCCCAAAAACGGTAGTGAGAACATAACCTTGCTACAAAATTCATCCATCCCCTGAGCATTTACAACCCCCTCCATTGAATAACAACCAGTGCAGACAGTCTCCTGCTTCACAGACACCAGATATCAGACCATTGCTCCTTTTTGGTAATGTGAAGTGAGTGAGGACTCACTGAGCACAGGAAACAGGGTTGGGATACTGGAAGGACAAAAAACAAAACAGTTGTCCTTTGAACTTCTCTTAAGCCTGACATTTTTTTTTATTATTGATGGGTAACCTCACAAGATTAGTTTTGCCAATATTCCCAAAGTTTTGTTCCAATAAGTTTGGCCCAATCCGTAAGTGCTATTATTGTCTCTTGGGTCTCTTCAGAACTGAGATTATAATAATCAGAGACCCAGGGAAGATGGAGGAAACGAACAATCCACTTATACTTACCTTTCCTGGGCTCCGCCAAGGCATCCAGTCTTCTTTCGACTGTCCCCTGTGACGTCAGCAGGCTCCAGTTCACTCCTGAGTCCTGTGTTTGTCAACGTCATGATGCCAGAAAGAAAGCTGACATCACAAGGGATAGCCGGAGACGCTGGGGGAAGAAGACTAGATGAGAAGACTTGATGATACAGCAGAGCTCAGGAAAGATGAGGAAAAGTGACAATGAGTGGTTTGTTATTTTTCCACTCCTTACCTGGGTCTCTGATTATTATATTCTCAGGTTTGAATAGACTATAGTATAATAATGGTTTTCCACCCAAAAAGTTTGGATTTGAAATTTTTGGAAAATTTTGCTCGTCTCTAGTTGCTAGTGTCCACACAGCTTTTATTTGGGATATGGAACTCTCTGTGTATCGCTGGCTTCATTATTGCAATTATTTATAACACAAGGTTTATATTTTTCTGTATACTATATCAATTGTTTTCTTACTTTTAGTGATTTTCTATTGTATATAAATTCTAGGACTTTGTATTGTTTCTGTATCCTGATGAAAGAGTCATAACAATGCCAAAATGCGTTATCTAAAACCAATAAAAATGCTCCCTAATTTTCTACTCTACCCAGCCATAGACAACTCATTTCAGCAGCACCAAGATCACTCCGTGTGCCTTCTTCTTCTCAATTTGAAACATTTGGCACATCTTTAGACCGATGTGTCTGATTTTACACGATTAGACTAAATCAGTAAATCTGTCCCAATGTTCTTCCTTCTAGAATATTTTTGTTCCACTTTTTTTTTTACATCTTCTGTGTCTTTTATCCATAATTGTAACTATAGAGTTAATGTGGATTTTATTTGAGTTTATTGTTATGTGTTATGTTAACTATTGGATTTGTTAAATCCCTTTTACATATGTTCATCTTTTATTCTGCCATCCTAATCCGGATATAGCTAATTTCTTCCAATTACATTACAAGTAGTCTTCAGGGATCTCTGGGTAAACAGTGCACATATTTCACGAACAAGAACAGGTGGTGGCGGACCACCAGTCTACTCCGAAGGGAAAGCCCAGGTTGCGGATCTCATTTACTATAAAACCAGCCCGTCAAGCTGAAAGAGTTTGGCAAGTAGATAGTCAAGGACACAAAACTATGTAGTTAGTATTTATATATATAACTAGGTTTTGTGTTCTCAGGCTCGAGGGACTTGTCTGAATGGCAATGTGGATTTATAATTTGTGACCAGCCCACCCACACTGGGTTATCAGGATCTGTTTTCTGGATAAATAAAGTACATTAATCCATTGCCAAAGTACAAAGGCGTTTATGTGTTCTTGTCTTAGGTACGAGCCAAAATTCTGCCTGGAAAGAAGCTCTTTATTTTGAGAACACCTTGAAATGTAGGCATTCACGGCCCCTTGGTCTGTGTCCTGGCTCCCACTTTCATATATGTCTAATTTGTTTATATTTTGCCGTCTCTTGGAGGCGGACAACTTTTCGCTTTAAGGAGAAGACTGTTTTCTCTCATTTGCTGAAGAATTTTGAGGGTAGAGAATACTGTTTTACATGAGCATCTACATTTTTATGGTCTGAAAATAATTTTTACAGAAACCGAATGTGTGCTACAGACCATTTTTTCTGTAGAATAAGGTTGTTTCATTAAATCTGGCATACTTACAGTGTCTTCATTTACAGAGGTATTCCTGGATGGTAGTCCGGGCTTTGGGAGCTTGGTAACTGATTTTGGATAGCAATGCTCTATGATTATTACCCATCTTTCCTAGGTACCATTGTGGTATAAAGCACCGCTAAGATAGTAATACAATTGGTAAAATAGTTGTTAGGAATCTCAGCATCTGGATTCCTGTTTCTCCACCTTGAAGCCGTTGCTTTAAGGGTATCATGATCACGAGCCAAGCACTGCCTGGGTCTGCTGAGCACACACAGATCCAATCAGAGTTCTGCCTTATCGTCCAATCCTGGCTTGAGGCGGGGTATTTGCCTGGCTTTAGTACTAGTCATTTGCCTGAGATTCGTTCTACAGCCAGGCTCCTTGTGTTCCTGTATTTACTTCATGAATGTCTCTGACGTTGCTGATCTCCTGGTTACTGACATTTGCTATGCTCTGCTGGATTTCCCCTCTGTTTCTGATTTGGCTGTATCTGTGACCTCCTGGATTTGACAATGACTCAGCTCTGGTTCCGTTTTGGCAATTCCGCACTCTCCTGGTATGACTGGTATGAGAAAAGTCCCAACTGAGTACCCCCATTGTAGCAATCTTTATAAATATTAATAACATAACGCTTCATTTGGAACCTATGTAGTGGTCCCATCAGTGCCCCCCACATGTAGTATAATGGCCCCCTCAATGCCCCCATATGTAGCATAATGACTCCATCAGTCATCCCACACTCATCCCACAATAACCTCATCAGTGCTTACATATGCAGAATAATGGCCCTCATACTCAACAGAATGACCTCATTAGTGCACCCACATGTAGTAGAATGCCCCCCTCAGTGCCCCCACATGTAATATCATGGACTCCACATATATTATAATGACCCCCGCAGTGTCCCATGTAGTATAATGACCTCTAAGTGCTTTCTCCCAACTTTAGGTTACCAAAGTTAGGACACCACCCTACACATTCGATAGTCAGCCCTTCTCTCCAAAATTAGGGGCCTTGGCCTCCATTCATCTAGTTTGTATGGCCACCACCCTATATTTGCCATTACATTAAAAACTGCACCAGAAATGTGATTCTAGCCTAACCATGAGACAGTTACCCTAGAAAACACTCACCCATCTAAGGTTTGATGGTTTGGCCTCTATTTTAATGCAACACAATTCAACAACATCCCATTTTTCATTTCCTATAGTTACATTGTACCGACTATTCCTGCACTGTGTGTTTTATCAACAAAAGGCAAAGTAAATGTTAATGTGATCCGACCTCCATCAGAAAGTCTTCCATTGAGAAATAACAAAGGATACATAATGCTAAAGAATATGTTTTAGGATGCTGGGGTGGATTTATGAAAGGGGCTCCTGTCAGACAGATCTTCTCTACTAGTGACTAGGAATCTGGACAGGCAGCTGGCAGTGGTTCGGATATTTCACGACGTTCCTCACCGGCGTTTTAAGCATATTTTAAGGTCTATTAACCTGGAAAGCACAATTTGTAATGAGATGATTTGTTTAAAAGGTATTACCCAAGTCGTTGTAAATGGTTCACACTTGAGTGGACTAATAAGTCTTGTGCCCCAGAGAACTGTATCGGGATTATCTGTAAGCAACATAGAAACTGAATTCTATTGTGTAGAGTTGTGGATTCTTTCCTCGCTTCCTAGCCCTTTATAAGGACTGCTCCTTCTCAGCATACCCTTAAGTTTGACTATTAGCCTGACTTTAATGCTTCAGTTGTGATGATGGGTAATGGTAGGGGTAATGAGTGATCTGCTAATTCCTAAAATGTATTCAAAAATTCCAATCCCTATTTAGACAACTATAAAAGTGCATTAGATGAGTTGCAGCCAGAAATGTTGTGTGTAAGCTACATAACTTAAGCCTCTTTCTCCTATCCACATCATTTCTCTCTATAACTGTGCTGAGTGGGCGGAGTTGTGCTGTGTACTCCTGATATCCAGTCAGCTGTCCTTCTCTCCTCTTACACACAGGCCGGGTAAGTGTCACTGTAACATACCGTATAATAACAACCCTTTCACAGAATGAGACTTGCACAGGCACTGAGAGTGTTATTGTTAGGAATATCAATATCTGTTCTCCTGTGTCTTCTACTTGCATCCATTGTTCCCTTTGAAACGCAGAGCCAATTAGAGCGCTGCCTTATTATCCAATCCTGAGGCGGGGTATTTAAACCTAGCATTGCAACTCCTAGTATAATAAGTGGAGGTCCAGGAGAGGTGTAAAAAACAAAAACAAAAAAATTATACTCACCTTCCTTCACCTCTTTTGGGCCTCCTCACAGCATCCAGCGCCCTCTCTCAGCCTCCTTGGTGACGTCATGTGCTCAGGGTCACCTCTGAGGCCCAATCACAGGGCATGCTCATGATGCTCGGCATGTCCATGCGACTGCTGGTGGCCCAATCGCAGGTCTCAGCAGTGACCCCAGATGCATGACGCCACCAGGGGTAGTAATGGAAGGAGAGTATGAATGTTTTTTTACTTGTTACACCTCCCTTGGGTCTCCACATATAATCCTCTGGGGTCTGAAGAGACCCCCACAGTACAATGCAGTGGTCATTTTAGTTCGGTCAAGACAAAATCATTTGTGAGGTTTAGTAAAAAAAAAAAAAAAAAAAAATTGGTAATATTCAGGTTGAACCCGACTTTTTGCTTATGTTTAGACTTGACCCTTGCATGTTTTGGATATTCCCATATTCACTTGGTTTTCAGCCCTGGCTTGTATATTATCCTAAATCCACAATAGGGTTTCTGGTTTGGTTCTTAGTTTGTAAGTGCACCTGTTTTCTGTCTTCTTGTCCTGGGGTTGCAACCTGGGTCCCCAGGCAGCCAAGTCCATCCTGTCTTCCGACTGGCTCTGGTGAATAGCTTGAAATGTGCAAACCAGGGTGGTGTGGGATTATAGGTAACTTGTGTTACTTGTTTTTGTCCCATCAGTTAGTTTCTGCGTATTTGGAAATAGCTTAAACAGCAATTCCATCGCTTGAGAAATAGCCTTAAAGGGAGTCTATCATTCGCAAAAACAGTTTTAAGCTAATGGCACGTTGGAATGGCCTTTAAAAAGGCCATTCTTCTCCTATCTTTCCTTGTTTTCTTCTCCCAACCAATTCCAAGATAATTTGTTTCTTCATGTATGTAAATAAGCACCACGGAGCACCCAGGGCGTACTTTCTCTTCTGCGAGCACTCATCACGTCATCACTTCTTACTGCCCCTTTGGCCGTTGCGGTGACTCCCCTCTTGGTCTTCTTTCTTCTTACTTCTCGCTCTCAGCGAATTCTTGCGACTGCGCATGCGCAATCGGCCACCATTTTCTGGTGGTCTGTCACAAGAGCGTGGCAGAGCTGATTGCGCATGCGCAGTCGCGAGAATTCGCTGAGAGTGAGAAGTAAGAAGACCAAGAGGGGAGTCACTGCAATGGCCGAAGGGGCGGTAAGAAGTGATGATGCGATGGGTGCTCGCAGAAGAGAAGGAACGCCTAGGGTGCTCCGTGATGCTCATTTACATACATGAAGAAATGAATTATTTTGGAATCGGCTGGGAGAAGAAAACAAGGAAAGGTAGGAGAAGAATGGCCTTTTTAAAGACCATTCCAACGTGCCATTAGCTTAAAACTGTTTTTGAGAATGATAGACTCCCTTTAAGAAGTTCCATCACAGATATACTGCAGATGCATTTCTTCCCTACTCATTCCTGGTCAATATCTACTGTTTAATTCTAAATTGTTGGATTTGTTCTTGTTCCAATTGGAATTGACCCAGCTTGTATACTGTACTGGACCATAACACTTATCTACTGCCTGTCCTGACCTCTGTCGTCTACTGCTTACAACCAATTCTGTCTGCCCCGACCCATACATAATCTATGATTCCCGTCCACTGACTTGCTACCAGAACTAGATATTTCATTTCAGCCATTCTGAAGGCAAAGTACCCATAATCCCTTATGCTCCAGCCCATGATTTAGCCTAAGCCAATATCTTTAGCATCCCTGTGCATCCATATTTCCTGTTGGCCTCCTACACATTCACATATTCATATGAACTCCCGATTATTGTGAAAAATATATATATGAAGGGTCAATTTTAAAATTCAGCTCTGCCTTTATCTCCGTCAAATAAAACAACTAAAACTATAATTTCTCAAAAAATGAGTATGACATTTTCTTCAATAAATCTTACTTTTCTGTAATGCTTTGCAATACATTGACATGTTTTATACATTAAAAGGTTATTTTCTCCCATTCTAAATGCCTGCGCACTTATTTTGTCAATACGAGCCGTGTGCATCTCAACAAAGCATCTGCCGTAATGAACTCAAACACCCTAACAAGCTGTGAAGACGAGGTACCGGGGAATCAGATGCTCCACGTAACAAACCTCAAATCAAGTATGTAGACATGTCTCCATCTGCTGTGACTGATAGCAGGAAATTACAGACAATATTGCCGAGTGAAGCTCCGGCTTTAATGAAGAGCTTGATGTGGATGCAAATTGTAAAGGGTATATCTGAAAACTGGAACCTGCCCTTGTATCAATTGCTTTTTCGTCTTAATGAACACTCCAGCACCTGGCCGTCACTTCGGTGCTGGCTTTATAATGAGGCACAGAAAATAAAAATGATATTCTGGCTTAGTAATGAAAGACAGAAGTTATTTTCAGCATCCTAAAAGGCTTTGTAAAATGTATATCACAAAATGTAAATATTTGACAAAATTTTGCATCCGTGGACTAAATAGGCAATTTTATTATTCGGTCACTAGCAACAATTGTCGGTTGAAAATTAACGGTAGGAAAGTAGCCTGAGCTAATGGGGTTAAGAAAAGACTACCTAGCATAGATCGTATCGAACTAGATTCGGATAACATTTTCCAAAAATTTTGGTCTCGATCTGAAACTGAAACTTTATCACCAAGGAATCACTATTAGTTTATGAGTGCATAATAAGTCTAGTCCTAGGGGAGATGCAGCAACCTAGTAAATTGTTATACTCATCTTGCGTCACCTCTTCTGGTCTCCCTTGTGGCATTTGGCAGTTCCTTGGCACCCTCATCTGCCCTCTTCCAGTCTCCTGACTTATGTCACATATCCCAGGGTCACCGATGAAGCCTATGATTGGGCCATCATCATGACACTAATGCCATAGGCTAGGGTCACATCTGCGTCGGAGTCTCCTTAGGGGACTCTGCCACAGATTCAGCCAAAAATCATGTCAACGGGTAACTGTTGTTTTAGCGGACGGGCTTTCTGTCATTCTGGTCTCCCTGTGGACCCAAAAGATGGAGAGCCCATCGCTAGTGTGAACCTAGCCTTAAAATGATGATGTTGCAATGACGTCCAAGGCAGTCCAGAAGAAGGATGTCGAGGGACCACTGGACACCATGAGGGATCTCAGGAGAGGTGAGGCAAGGTGGGTATAACTGTTTGTTTTCTTGTCACACTTCCCCTGGGCTTCCTCTTCTTATACTCTTGGGTCTGAAGAGCACTTCCAGTTTGGCTCGAAACTAACCATACGGATGAACCTCACAAATATTCATCAAAATGAATTTCTTGAGGTTCGCCCATCTCTACTACCTAGGTTGTGGCTAAACATTACTTTATTAGACTGTGTTCACATCTGTGTCATTTAATCTGTTTTTCTTTTCAATTGTAGGATATAAATTGACAGCTAACAACAGATCCCGAGGGACCTTGTGAATCCATTATTTTCTGACTGACGTTGCTGGACTCTGATTCATATGTGAATGGACAGTAAATACAGTCATCAAGCAAGAGTTCAGCATAAGTAAAGTTACAGACATCAATATGGACCCCTGCTCTGCAACTGGTTTGCAAATGGCTAGACTGGGGTGAAAAGTCTAAGGAATGCTATTTTTACCCTTTATCCCCTATACAGAACTCTGGTCTTCACTGCATGGAACCTCAAGCTCTCAGTCCTCAGAAGAGTTAAGGTTTAATAGCTGGTTGCAGCGGCAATGAAAGGACAGTTATAAAACCAAATGTTGAACTTAAAATGGAACTCAGTCCAGGGACTGGAACCAGGAGTACAGACACCATGAAAAGAGCAAATGTTGGAATCAGGAGCACAGATACCAGGAAGGGACCAGGAGCAGGACTCATGTAGAAGGAACTATGGACAGCCACAAGGGACATAGCAGACTTGGAACCAAAAGATGAAAAGAACAGGTCTGGGTCAGAACCAGGAGATACTTGGAGCAGTTTCTGAGAATAGGAATAGAGTCACAGCCCATGAAACTGGTCACAGGAGAACAAGAGTCCACAAATTTGAGTCCACAGGAGCAACAGTCTGGTTAGCACACAATGCATCTTATATATTGACTTGCAGGCAAATAAATGAGTGAACTGGCTGGAAATATACTCTATAGCACAAGAACAGCTGAGAACTAGGGGAAACAATAACTATAGCTTTACTGGAACAGCAGAGTGTGATTACCTAATGGAGAAACAAATACAGATTTCAATAGGCCACCAGGATCAAATGGCATCCTACCAGAATGAAAATCTATCACCCCACTGTAATAAATTTGATGCATTGCCTGTCTAGTCTAAGTTTCTGCTGTCTGAATTTCAGACAGTATTGAAAATTCTTACATATTCTCCAATCTAGTAAAACCCCTTTTTCACCCGACAATTACTAAATCATGGACTAAAATGTAGACGCACAGAAAAAAATGATTTTTAAGCCTGACACTTTGAATGAATATCAAATACTTAAAATTGTTCTTTCACTCATAAATAAAAGCCTTCGGAAAAGGAATTATCTGCTCCATCACATCTACTGTCGTGAATTTCTGCCTCAGCACCAACCGTTAATAAGAAAACACAATCTTTCTTCTTCGCCCGCGTCTTCTAGTAACTGCAGTGAATTCTCTGACATCCTTCTGTGCTACATGTGATGACAGTATTTGCCTCGAAGACTCTCTTTTTTTATATACAGAAATTCTGGTGCAAGGTGGGGAATTTATACTGAAGTTTACTATAAACAGTGTAACGCCAAACATTTCCATGTTAATGACCCGATAGCAATAAATGTCTTCATTCTGACAAATCATATACACAATGTTATGTTTAGTGAAAGATATGAGGGGATGGTGCGCAACACGGGGAGGAGGGGTGCAGTACAATGAAAATAATAAAAAGGCTGTACCAGGGGTACAGGGTGCCAGGGGATCCACCAGTGGGTCCAAGTTGTAATATACAAATATGTACAGATGAATGAACCTCCTATGATTTGTTTTGTGAATATTTATCAGGTTACATAGTTACATAGTAGATGAGGTTGGAGGAAGACATCAGTCCATCAAGTCCAACCTATAACCCTACAGTCCCCTACAGTGTTGATCCAGAGGAAGGCAAAAAACCCCATGAGGCTTATGCCAATTGCCCCATTTCATGGGAAAAAATTCCTTCCCAACTCCAATCTGGCAATCAGTATAAAACCCTGGATCAACGTGCCCTTAAAATCTAGAACCCATAACCCGTAATGTTGTTATGTTTGAGAAAGGCTTCCAGGCCCTCTTTGAACTTGTCCAATGAATCCACCATCACCACTTCCTGGGGCAGAGAGTTCCATAGCCTCGCTGTTCTTACCGTCTACTGGTTTATCTTTGGACTAAAACTTCTGCTCTTCAGACTCCAGAGTATAATAAGTGGAATAGCCCACCAGGGTGCCAGGGGATCCACCAGTGGTCCTAGTTATGATATATGAATATGTAGAGATGAATGAACCTCATGAGATACCTTTTGTGAATAATCATGAGGTTCGTCCACTAGTTTAGCTTTGGACTAAAACTTCTGCTCTTCAGATCCCAGAGTATAATAAGTGGAGGCTTGGCACTCTTGGGAATCTGGCAGACCATTGTGGTCATCGTCAATTGCCTTGTGGCTTCTTCTGGGAGATGTCGCAACCCCCAGGGAAACCACTGAAGCCTGTAATTGGGCCTCAATGGTCACGTAAGGTGCAACAATGTCATGTCGCTTGCGTCAAAGCAACCTGATGTTGGCATACTCCACATGATCTTCTTTCTCAGTTGACATATAAGTGTTAGGCTGAGGCCCCACGTTGTGGAAACGCAGCTTTTTTTGTTGCAAATTTTGCTGTGGTGTTTTGAGCCAAAGCCAGGGAGTGGATTGGGCAGAAGGTAGAAGAATAAGCACTTCCTATATATTCCCATTCCTTTTATAGCCATTCTTGGCTTTAGCTCAAAAAAACCGCAGCAAAATCTGCAACAAAAAAACTGCAATTCTGCAACGTGAGGCCTCAGCCTATTTGTTTGGTAAGTTGTATTTTTAGATGACAACATTTTGGGACACATGTAATGTTTTGTTCAGCTTTTATTAATGTTTTTGGGCTGACTATATGAAAATCCTGGAATTTGGTCATTGTTTTTGGGGTTTTGTTTTAATGACATCCTCCGTGTGATACAAATGAATACAAATAGAAGTCAATGGGTCCATTTATGACGGATGCAAACACACACTGACTTCTGAGTTACGCCTGTTAAAAATGGATCAGTGGGTAAAAAAAAGACCAATTTTATCCATTCATTAGTCTGTTAAAAACATATACGAAATGGAACATGCTCGGTGGTCAAAAAACTGACTAACAAATCACGGAACGTACGCAAAATGGATGCAAGGCAGTCATTAAAAATTGACAGATTTGTCCATTTTTTACGGCTAAAAAGCGGATACGATCATGTGAATATAGCCTTAGTGGCTTGTTTTAATTTTTGTTATGAAGTCCTCTCTCCTCTATGCATGACAGTGAATAAAGTAATTTTACGCAGTTTTTTTCTTTCTTCAACAGTAACTCGCCTCTGTTCAAGGAACATTCTGACCTGAAGAAATTCGACCTGCCACTTAAAATAATCCTAAGAACTACCGTAATTACTAGTTATGTCTTCATATCTGAGGAGCTTGGCAATGATCTTAATGTTTAGGTGTCAAACAATAGCGACATACAGTAAATGTTCATAATACTTGGTTGTTACTCCGTGTTCTTGGTCTTTCGCAGGTAATGCCAGGTTACCTTAGTGTAGCCCATAAGTAAAGTTTATGTTGTAGGGAAAGGTTTCTTCTAATCAAGCCGGGAGACGGAAAATGAAGAGAAATTCTTCTTCATTCTCCACCATGTGATCGGCACCTTATTAGCATATTGAGAGCTGAAAATAACAGCAGCAATTGCTCAGGAATGGTGGGATCTTCAGAAGAATTTCCATTTGCCCCAAAATTCATAGAGCCGGGCCCATTTAAGGACGCAAAGAGTTGGAGTTGGTGGTGATTATATAAGCTCGTCTTTAAGCCAATCATCCCAAGACCATTATGGCTATTAAATATGCAGGTCATGGTTTGCACAAAGCTGCTGTAAATAACAATCCCTATTAACACACCAATGACTGTAAATCTAGCACAGAATTTCCCAACCTTTTCGGACTCAGAGCACCCCTGGAGAAAAAGAAATCCTCATGGCACCCCTGCCAAATAATTTTTACCAAAAGACAAAAACTTCCTAAGGACGCAGATAAAATTTCAGGAAGGCATGAGGTCATCTTCCCAACCAGAGTGTCCTATGCCAGGTTTCTAAGGCACCACTGTTGGGAATCACCGATCTAGCATCTACAGAAATCTGTATCAAAATAGCTGGCAAACATTGAAATCTTTTACATAGCAAAATAAAAAAACTTAGGTTGGCCATACATAGATTAATATTGTCCAAACCTGACAACGGGATCAAGCAACTATTTAATGTGTGTAAGAGCCTCCCATTCTGTTTGCCCCCTTGTTCTTCAGAAATAAGCTGCCGCAAGAGGCGTCTGGAAGCTGCTCTCCCCATACAGAACACATGCACGCTTGGACAAGCATGAATGTATACGGAGCAACTGTGAATAATAGCTGTCAGCTGAATGAGCATTTGGCTGACAGCTATGTAATGTGCATGGCCAGCCTTAGGGACGTCAAAGTTGGAGAGTTTGAGATAGATTTACTAAGTTTTAGACAGTGTAAACTTAGACTAGACAGATCTAAAATACAGTTTTGTATTGGCTTAGTTTCCAACAAAAAAAGGCACCAACATTTTGGTACATTTTTGTTGTATGGTGTCACCCCTTTTTGACAATCTCCACCCCCTTTTGGAAAGCCCATCAACCAGTGATATAAGACACAGAACCTAAACCAGGAAATTAATGTAGAATAAAGGATGTGCCCAGTTCTGTTGGCACAAATTGTTTCACAGTTTGAATAATAAATTTGCCCATTGTTATCTCAGTTGTGATAACTCATCCCATTGGTGACTAGAACCTATATAATAAAGGTAATATGTAGTGAAAGGGAGTGTATCACCAGAACCTAGCATATCACTGCAGGGCTAGTTCTGGTGACACTAACCTATCTACTGCAGGGCTGGGGTGAAGCTGGTTCTGGTGACACTAACCTATCTATCTGCAGGGCTGGGGTGATATGCTGGTTCTGGTGACACTAACCTATCTATCTGCGGGGATGGGGTGATATGCTGGTTCTGGTGACACTAACCTATCTATCTGCAGGGCTGGGGTGATATGCTGGTTCTGGTGATACTAACCTATCTATCTGCAGTGCTGGGGTGATATGCTGGTACTGGTGACACTAACCTATCTATCTGCAGGGCTGGGGTGATATGCTGGGTCTGGTGACACTAACCTATCTATCTGCAGGGCTGGGGTGATATGCTGGTTCTGGTGACACTAACCTATCTATCTGCAGGGCTGGGGTGATATGCTGGTTCTGGTGACAGTAACCTATCTATCTGCGGGGCTGGGGTGATATGCTGGTTCTGGTGACACTAACCTATCTATCTGCAGGGCGGGGGTGATATGCTGGTTCTGGTGACACTAACCTATCTATCTGCGGGGCTGGGGTGATATGCTGATTCTGGTGACACTAACCTATCTATCTTCAGGGCTGGGGTGATATGCTGGTTCTGGTGACACTAACCTATCTATCTGCAGGGCTGGGGTGAGATGCTGGTTCTGGTGACACTAACCTATCTATCTGCAGGGTGGGGGTGATATGCTGGTTCTGGTGACACTAACCTATCTATCTGCGGGGCTGGGGTGATATGCTGATTCTGGTGACACTAACCTATCTATCTGCAGGGCTGGGGTGATATGCTGGTTCTGGTGACACTAACCTATCTATCTGCAGGGCTGGGGTGATATGCTGGTTCTGGTGACAGACTCCCTTACAGTGTAAGCCAAATAGAAAAGTAATATAAATACTATGCTGTGTCCTGAAGGTCCCAATTGGCTGTTATCAAGTAGTTAATATTTGTCAGTAATAGTACATGTCTTCCTATTGTGCTGCAATGTTTTCACTCTCCGCTGACTCTCTAAAGCCGTTGAATTTCATAGACTATAGTAATACAATAAATGGGGTTTCCTTGACCTTTGTGCAGAGCAAAATTTGCATCTTGCTTCTTACAACAATCTACATAACTCAAACCTCTAGCATTGTACATATAAATAAAGCAAACATTTGCAAGCGTGCACAAGGCACATCGTGTCCCCCAGAACAAATGATATAGATATTCATTATCTCGATACTTACAGCAACCCTCCAGCTCACAATAAAAACTTCACAATAAATACATAATGTGCACATATGTAGGAAACTTTAACATGATGACTTGCTGCATTGTGATACAGATGTAGCCACCTTCAACTTGAGTGATAGAGGATAGAGCAATCTGAGAATCTAGTTGTTGCTGGGGACCAGAGGCCCATGGCCCACTCTGACTTACCTCCCCCTACTATAAACTACCTAAGGGCAGGGTAGCCAGATCCTCAGTTTTTGAATATACTGATATTGCATCTGGCATGAAAAAGACGGTCTCGCGGCACCCAGAGCAACTAACTAGTTCTCACAAGGGTATGAGCTCAGCACTCACAGTAACTGGATTTCAGGCATACAACCGTTTTGCCATACTAGCTTCCAGAAACTAAAGGCTGGGCTGTGGTATTACACTGCATGGATGGAACACTTGACTGGTAGCAACGAAGGTCCATGTGAAGGATCTGAAGGCTTGAAAGATCTCCCTTATATAAGAGAGACTTCACGGCCAATGTGATTAGAAGGTATCAGGCCATAGCGTGTGAAGACTTCATGTTGAGCGGCAACAAGACAACACCACACCCTGCACAGCCAATAGGAGCAACTTGGTTACGTCCAATTCGAGACAGATGGATCCGTTTTGAGAAAACACTAGAATGAAGTAGACGATGACAGCAACCAATGTACAATTAAAGTGACCATGTAACATGATAGAGTGCAGTAAGTCACCCGAATATTCAGTAAAATACATAATAAGATGCACACAGCACAAGTAAATATACACATTAGTTACGCAGGTCAATCCTACGTAAGGACCTAAACACGGTCCCCATCTAAGGCCACCTTACAGATCACTACTCGGAGTGTATTTGTGCATGTGGTTTTCCCACTGGGCTACCCTCCTAGATAATCTTGCTTGGCGAGGTTCATGGGTCAACTGGAAATTGGAAGAAATGAAGTGGGGACTGGTAATCGGGGCTTATTGATGGGGGGCACCAAGTATTGTACATTTATAGTGAACACTTTATTAGGCTCCCTTCTATACACCGTAGAAGCCAATGTTTGCGGTGAATGTAAGTACATCCAGCTATCTGCATTAGCTTTCATCGGCGTTCCTCTCTTGTGTTATCTTTAGCCCTTCTCACACGATTGTAAATGTGTCTTCATAGCAGTCTATTAATAATGCATTAAATATGTCTATTAAATATGAATGAACCAACTTTTTAATTAAAACTATTAATTCTGGAATTGTTCTGATTTCTCTTCGAATATTGAGGGTAAGCCAAGGCTAGAGAAGTGATAGTAATGGATGGCCCGGTAAATGTTCCCCATGTCTGAATGTTTTATATAGGATCCTGTAGGTATAGGGAGATCATTATATATTAATGGTACACAGAACATTCTGCTAACAATAAGGAAGGTTTCAGATTCAAGGACTTTATTATATTTTTCATCTGTGACATCTCATTGTACAGACCGTCAAATATTATTTATTACATGGTTTTATTTATTAATAAGATATGAGGTCTGACTACGAAGCAGATGCAGTACTTATAATCCACATATATATATACTGTACATATATACTCATTGACAAAAAAACGTACTACACCAAGAATTCATTATTGTCCTGGCCTGAAGCTTTCTCAGAATGACTATGAGGATCTATGGAAGAGATGACAATATTATAGCCTAAGGGGAAGGGTATTGGGGAAAACTGGACAATTGGGAGGAGGCTCTAGGACCCTGTTTGGTCTTTAGCCTGGATACAAGATGAGATACGGCAGGACATGGAGGTATACAGGTTCTGTATAGTATCCTGCAGTACATTTACCACAGATGTTACAGCTGGGCCTGTAGTCTGGATACAAGATGAGATACAGCAGGACATGGAGGTATTTTTCCCCCCCGTAGCCAGGTGGGGGTTTTCGGTTCTGTATGGTATCCTGCAGTACATTTACCACAGATGTTACAGCTGGACCTGTAGTCTGGATACAAGATGAGGGGGGGGATACGGCAGGACATGGAGGTATACAGGTTCTGTATGGTATCCTGCAGTACATTTACCACAGATGTTACAGCTGGACCTGTAGCCTGGATACAAGATGAGATACGGCAGGACATGGAGGTATACAGGTTCTGTATGGTATCCTGCAGTACATTTACCACAGATGTTACACCTGGGCCTGTAGTCTGGATACAAGATGAGATACGGCAGGACATGGAGGTATACAGGTTCTGTATGGTATCCTGCGGTACATTTACCACAGATGTTACAGCTGGGCCTGTAGTCTGTATACAAGATGAGATACGGCAGGACATGGAGGTATACAGGTTCTGTATGGTATCCTGCAGTACATTTACCACAGATGTTACAGCTGGGCCTGTAGCCTGGATACAAGATGAGATACGGCAGGACATGGAGGTATACAGGTTCTGTATGGTATCCTGCGGTACATTTACCACAGATGTTACAGCTGGGCCTGTAGTCTGTATACAAGATGAGATACGGCAGGACATGGAGGTATACAGGTTCTGTATGGTATCCTGCAGTACATATACTACAGATGTTACAGCTGGGCCTGTAGCCTGGATACAAGATGAGATACGGCAGGACATGGAGGTATACAGGTTCTGTATGATATCCTGCAGTACATTTACCACAGATGTTACAGCTGGGCCTGTAGTCTGGATACAAGATGAGATACGGCAGGACATGGAGGTATACAGGATCTGTATGGTATCCTGCAGTACATTTACCACAGATGTTACAGCTGGGCCTGTAGTCTGGATACAAGATGAGATACGGCAGGACATGGAGGTATACAGGTTCTGTATGGTATCCTGCAGTACATTTACCACAGATGTTACAGCTGGGCCTGTAGTCTGGATACAAGATGAGATACGGCAGGACATGGAGGTATACAGGTTCTGTATGGTATCCTGCAGTACATTTACCACAGATGTTACCGGTGAGCCTGTAGTCTGGATACAAGATGAGATACGGCAGGACATGGGGTATACAGGTCTGTATGGTATCCTGCAGTACATTTACCACACATGTTACAGCTGGGCCTGTAGTCTGGATACAAGATGAGATACGGCAGGACATGGAGGTATACAGGTTCTGTATGGTATCCTGCAGTACATTTACCACAGATGTTACAGCTGGGCCTGTAGTCTGGATACAAGATGAGATACGGCAGGACATGGAGGTATACAGGTTCTGTATGGTATCCTGCAGTACATTTACCCCAGATGTTACAGCTGAACCTGTAGATCCTTTGCAATCATAGGTTGGCGAAGCTGCATCCCAGCTGGTCCCATAAGTGACCAATTGGCTATAAACCTGACAACCAGACAGGCTAAAGAAATGTTGTAATCTGGTAGAGACATTCGTGGGAAACCTGTGTGTGTGAGCGAGCATTATCCTGCTGAAAATTGCCATTAGTTTGCCCTGCCATGTGGAGGTTGAATGTCCTGAGCCCACGTATCACTACTAGGGATCACCGACTGAAGGGGTGATAGCTCCCCACATCATCACACCAGCAGTTGTCCACCCTGCCATGACAGACACCACATGTGTCAGGATGTCCTATACATGTCACTGAGCTATTAGTTTCCTTGTATTACTACTAGGAGTAACCGACTGTCCTATGCGATGGCCCCAACATCATCACACCAGCAGGGGGCAGTGTGTCGTTCCACAGTACAGGCAGGATTGAAGCACTCCATTGAAGGCCTCCAACCCGAACATCACCGAACATCATCAGATCCCAAACAGAACCTGGATTCGATGCTAAAAATGATATGATTCCAGTCCATAGCAGTCCAGGTTTCTTGTTTATGACACCAATGCAAATGAAAGCGACGACTACTGGTTGTCCATGGCAGGACAGAGACAGGGGATATAATGAAGCCGCCCCCTGTATCTGGAAACTGTGGGAGCTGCTCGTGCTTGTCAGTGTGTCAAATGATTCTCACTATTGGTGATCTGTCTGAGCCGTATGGAGCCTGTTCGCCATGTTTGCATGGATGTGTGCATCCCCTCATGTAACCATTGCTCCCAACACCTTCTTACAGCCAGCTCAGCATGGACTAGATAGTGACAATTCATCAAAATGACCATCCCGTTTCTCTTAGTCCAATGATGTGCCTACTCTCACAATCTGTCTACTGGAAAAAAATGTCTTGCATTGTAGAAGCATATCTAGCAGTCATCTGTCACCAGAAGGAACACTACCCAAAAGTAACCTCTGAGAGTCTTTCTATAGGGAAACAAGGGCAGTATTTTATGCCCCTTTGTGGCAAGACCCAGTGTCTAACCAGACCACACCTGTAATCATGAACTGCAGGTCGAGGTTTTTATATGGGCTTATTATTTTTTCTTATCAATGAGTATATATTGAAGCATTCTGTATTAGAATATGCTAAATTTCTTTAAGGATAAGGCAAGTTTTTTGTACAACATTTTTAACAGAAAGTTTTCCTCTATGGACTTTCTGTCCCTATTATACTGTACCTATACGGAAACCGCCATCGATTCCGAAGTTATAATTCACATTTCGATTTTCAAAAATGTGGGCTTTTTTTGAAAATGCAGCTTCTCCGCTGCAGATTTTTTTCTGCACTGTGTGGACAGGATTAGCCAGAATCCCATCCGTTTTGCAGGTAATGTGAAACACTGCGGTTTTGCAATGTGGTGCCTAAAGGGATATTCCAGTAATTTAAAGCTATTCTCTATCCACTGGCTAAGGTTCCAAGGGTAACGAGGGACAGGGTTCGAAGATTCACACAAACAGAAGTTTCATCACCCAGTCTGAATTGAGTGTGGCATTGAACATACGCTCAGCCTTCTTTTTATTCTCTATAGGAATATTGAAGATAGCTGAGTGCTATACTGTGCACTGGATGGACCAGCAGCAGGTCAGTAACCAGCTCCTCCATTCCCATGGGGGTACATTATTACCGATATTGTACAGATGTCTGGGCTAAACCAACCTTTTTAATCTTCCAAGGACTCCAATCACCCTCGATAGAGTCCATTGTTGTCACCATAAAACACACACTTGTTGCTGCCATAGTAACAAAGTAAAGTTCAAAAAAGGAGTTCTCCATATTATTTCACAGTGTTGATCCAGAGCAAGGCAAAAAAAAAGTTAAAACGCTTTGTCTTCATTTTAAGATTCAAATGGAATCCAACACCAAATCTGGCGATCAGCGCTCCATGTTCGGGAATCTGGGGGAATAAACCGGAAGCCACAAATTATGAGCTTTCATGTGCAAAAAATTGCTAATTTTTTGATAATTTATTGGGAAAAAGGAGAGCTGTTGAGCTGATGTGTATACATTGATTTACAAAGGATGCCGTTAGAATACTTTACTGGATTTCTTGCACTTTTGTATCCTATTATATCTGCATGTCATTGGAAGAAAAAACTGGAGGACATTTTCTAGTTTTCTATTTACTCTTTTATTTTTGTCACATTTACTATCATGGCGCTCTTTAGTATTTACCGTGTATTGTGTCTGCATCAAGAAATCTGTTTAAGGCCGGGGCCCCAAGTCAGTAAAGACCGCGGAAAAAATCATGGCATTTTACAGTCACAGCAAAGTGGATGGGATTCTAGTGACTCCCATCCCCACTTTGTGGAAAAATACGTGCAGTGGACATGCGGCCATTTACAAAACCAGCGCAGTTTTGGAAATCGCGGCATGCCAATTATACCTACGGAAAAGCCGGCAGTTTCCCTATAGGTATAATGGAAGCAGAAAGTGGACGCTACATGGGGCCTTAGCCTAAAATGTGGCTTGTGTCATAAAGATCACACTGAGAAAAATGAAAATAAATTCCTCTTCATTTTTCGCCATTGTATTCGGCCGCGGTCTAGCCGAAGGGCATCAACATTCCATTGTGGCTTTACCACTGCCAATTAGACCCAGATGAATGGGCCTGATCAGCAGGGAGTCTCAAGCCACGGAATCCACAGTTGAATCAGCCACGGAATCCGCGGCAAGATTAAGCAGGAGGCTTATTTTTTCAGCGTCCTCCTGCGATCTCTGCCTCCCATTGAAAACAAAGGGAGGCAGATTCGGGGTGGAATCTACGGTAAATTCCTAGGTGTGAACGTACCCTAAGTTTTGGTGCATATCTGTAATTTGAAGCATTTCTGGGGGATCGGTGGCTATCTTGAAAAAAAGTGTTGCATATTCTTTGATACTTCAGTTGCGAATACTTGTACTATTTTCCAATAAGCGAACTAACCTCCGGCATTGTCAAATTAGCATTAAATGAAACATTTCTATAAACTTTCTTGGTTGTCTGTTTTTGGTGACACACCTGCAGCTCCAGCAAATATGACCCCTGTTTTTCATCACCAGTTCATTCTTTTCAACATTTTTTGCATTTTACAGCACTCAGTCAATATTGTGACCAGAAAATTCGTCACTAGAAAGCTTCAAATTTTAGAATGTAAAATGTTGCGCGAGTCGCACTTCCTGCCACTGTTTAACACATATTTAGTGTAATTTTGGCCCTGTGTTAATGCGTCAAAATTTTTGTGCATTTTCCAACTTGAAAGTGTTGTAACTGTAATAGTAAACGTGCCCCACTGTAGCTTCTCAAAAGGAACGTCTTGGTGCAGTTGGGATCGGTCAAATAGAAAATCCAGAAGAAGCTTTATAAATGTTTCAGTCCATTAATAATTCATCTCTATTTTAGATAAGGCATTAAACAAGATAAAATGATTGTTCGATTCAGTAAGTGCCGAGAAACACAGCTGCACTCATGCACAAGAGAGATTTCTTATTTTACTGAACTTTACAGGGAACATGTTATCATGATTTGGGACCCTAAATCACCCATAGATCCTTATGGACCGGAGGTTTAGTGTCCCAAATCGCCCTGTAATAACACAATCCGCAGCCGCATTATAAATAAAAAATACTAATCCCCTGGTCCATAAGGACCTATAGGTAGATTAACGTCCTAAATCACCCTGACAGGTTTCCTTTAAGAGAACCTTTAACCTTAAAGTTGCACTCCCAAAAATATTATTTTCCTGTCCTGTTAGAAAGGCACATAATGTAAATGGTAATAAAGGTAATCTTCTTACCGATGGCTGTATTTGCAAGTTATCCACTCTATTCTGGTCCTCATCTGTGTCATGTGACCAGACATAAGACTCTCCATATGACACAGCATCCTATGTGTGGACAGAAAGACAATTGTTGCATTAATTTCTGCTAGACTTACATTTAGGCTGTCATGGGAATGGGTAGAGATTCCCTGATACCCTGGTATATTGAGCTATGGGGATTAGATGCAGCTTATTATTTCATAGCAGGGAGCTCTGCACTGTCCAAGAAATACACATACAAGAATACATCGAGACATTTCTAACACTCCACTACCTACTTATGACAGCCGTCTAACTGTGGCAATCATCCAATCATGTTCCAGAATCCGATACTCAGCATTGTCCCCTTGACAGATTAAGGTCACCTATTTTTTTCATCACAAGCTTTATCCTGCATGATCAACTTGGTTTCCCTATCCCTGCTGTACATGTGGTACATTCTGACACAAATGGTGGTCTAATGAACATATTTCTCCAGTATAGGCATAACAACCTATGACTACATAGTTAAAGGATAAGCACTGCACCTTAACCGAACATGGGTTCATCCACCTGTTTTGCTTCAGGTCGAATTTGTTTGGCACAAGCCAGAAGTGATATTATTATGCTCTGGGGTTGCTTCAGGCCCCAGAGTATAATAATCGGAGTCCCAGGGTAGCTGTGGAAACCATAATAATCACTCACCTTCCCTCATCTCTCCTGCGCCCCCTTGTGGGATACAGTGCTCCCTTGGAGTTCTCTTCCAGTATCTCCCAGCCCCCTAGCTAAAAACACTCAACGTGGGCAACCACTGAGGCATGTGATTAGGGTGACGTCGTCGAGCCTCACATGACCACTAAGGTCTCAGGGGTCCCCCAGTGACCTGTGACATCACCCAGGAGGCTGGAAGAGTCTGGAAGACCACCAAAGTGAATGCTGAAGGAGCCCAGGAGAGGTGAAACAAGTGGAGTATAAATGTTTATAATGTTTTCGCACTTTGCATGGGTCTCCACTTATTTTTTTAGGGTTTGACGAGATCCCAGAGTATGTTAGTGATTCATGGGTGATGAGCCCCAAAAGTTTGCAGTTCGGGTTGAACCCAAAGCTTTGGGAAAATTTGGGTCAAAATCTAATTCAATCTGTACTGGTTCCCTTATCTTTAGGAATAGCAATTAGTGTAATAACATTACTTATTAGGGTCGAAACAAAGGGACATCCCATCTTGGTCGGCACGTAGCACTACTTATAGCAGTCAAATGGAAAGATGCAATATACACACATATCTAATAGAAATGGCCAAACCCCTCATGATTCATTTCGATTTGGGTTCGTCCAGCTTGTCTCCCTGATTTGATTTGGGTTGAACAAGTTTGATATGAAGCACACCTTAAATGGGCTTAAATCATAGTATAGAATACTCTTAGGACTCCTAGGAACCTATCTATAAAACATAGTGTAGAACACTGTCAGGGCTCCTAGGAACCTATCTATAAAACATAGTGTAGAACACACTTAGGGCTCCTAGGAACCTATATATAAAACATAGTGTAGAATACTCTTAGGGCACCTAGGAACCTATTTATAAAACATAGTGTAGAACACTGTCAGGGCTCCTAGGAACCTATCTATATTACATAGTGTAGTACACTGTTAGGGCTCCTAGGAAAGTATCTATAAAACATAGTTTAGAATACACTTAGGGCTCCTAGAAACCTATCTATAAAACATAGTGTAGAACACTGTCAGGGCTCCTAGGAACCTATCTATAAAACATAGTGTAGAATACTCTAAGGGATCCTAGGAACCGATCTATATAACATAGTGTAGAATACTCTTAGGGCTCCTAGGAACCTATTTATAAAACATAGTGTAGAACACTGTCAGGGCTCCTAGGAACCTATCTATATTACATAGTGTAGTACACTGTTAGGGCTCCTAGGAACCTATCTATAAAACATAGTTTAGAATACACTTAGGGCTCCTAGAAACCTATCTATAAAACATAGTGTAGAACACTGTCAGGGCTCCTAGGAACCTATCTATAAAACATAGTGTAGAATACTCTAAGGGATCCTAGGAACCGATCTATATAACATAGTGTAGAATACTCTTAGGGCTCCTAGGAACCTATTTATAAAACATAGTGTAGAACACTGTCAGGGCTCCTAGGAACCTATCTATATTACATAGTGTAGTACACTGTTAGGGCTCCTAGGAACCTATCTATAAAACATAGTTTAGAATACAATTAGGGCTCCTAGAAACCTATCTATAAAACATAGTGTAGAACACTGTCAGGGCTCCTAGGAACCTATCTATAAAACATAGTGTAGAATACTCTAAGGGATCCTAGGAACCGATCTATATAACATAGTGTAGAATACTCTTAGGGCTCCTAGGAACCTATTTATAAAACATAGTGTAGAACACTGTCAGGGCTCCTAGGAACCTATCTATATTACATAGTGTAGTACACTGTTAGGGCTCCTAGGAACCTATCTATAAAACATAGTTTAGAATACACTTAGGGCTCCTAGAAACCTATCTATAAAACATAGTGTAGAACACTGTCAGGGCTCCTAGGAACCTATCTATAAAACATAGTGTAGAATACTCTAAGGGATCCTAGGAACCGATCTATATAACATAGTGTAGAATACTCTTAGGACTCCTAGGAACCTATCTATAAAACATAGTGTAGAATACTCTTAGGGCTCCTAGGAACCTATCTATAAAACATGGTTTAGAATACACTTAGGGCTCCTAAAAAACCTATCTATAAAACATAGTTTAGAATACACTTAGGGATCCTAGGAACCTATCTATAAAACATAGTGTAGAACACTCTTAGGGCTCCTAGGAACCTATCTATAAAACATAGTGTAGAATACTGTCAGGGCTCCTAGGAACCTATCTATAAAACATAATGTAGAACACTCTTATGGCTCCTAGGAACCTATCTATAAAACATAGTGTAGAACACTCTTACGGCTCCTAGGAACCTATCTAATTTCTAGCTCTCTAAGGCAAACACAGCCAAAGTTATATCAAAATGAAAGTGACATTATTATACTCTGGGGTCTCTTCAGGCCCAGGGGATATGTAAAATTATATATCACAGCTTAGTCTTCATAGTGGCAGAGCGCTGTTCATACTGCCATCCTGTAAGGGAATCACTAGAGGAGCGATTCCCCAGAAGCTGCCGGAGAACTAGGGGGGAGGGGCACAACGAGACAGTGGACCCTAAGCTGAATCCCCCCACTGTCCCTGGCTAACTTGCCCGATCTGTCCTAGGTGACAGCCAGCAACCACGTCGACAGTCCCTCCTTATAATAAGTGATCACATAGAACTCAGACAAGAAGCACAACAACAAAGGAAGGTCAGCTAGCCAAGGGGTCAGTAATAATCGAGCAATTGCAGCACAGAATCGAGATCCAAGAGAATAGTCAAAGTCAAAGCCAGTGGTCAGAAAATAAGAAGAGCAGGTAACAAATAACAAGAAGTAAAGCCAGAAAGCAAAAAGCAATAGCAGGCACCCATAGGAAAGTGGACAAACAATAAATAGGGAGAAAGAACCCGCCTCAGACTTGATAGGAGGATAGGCTGTCAATCACCAAGGCAGGACCAAAGTTAACTCTTAGTGGAGCAGGGGGAGAGCAAGGTGAAGGAGAAGGGCGTGGTGGAAAATCAATTAAGGAGGCGAGGGAATAGGACAGTGTTCAGACAGTACAAGAAAAACCCAAAGAAAAGAATCACAACCAGGCACGCCTCCTGCGCCGCAGCGTGCGCCCGGAGGACGGTGCCAAAGCCCGGACAGGCAAGGACATTACACATCCTCTATGGAACTATTGGCAATGTTGGATTTTAAGAAGTGATACAGTAAATATTCATGGTTTTAATCACAAGAGCACCATATCTACTTTTTTCTGTATTGGACATACCTGCCTGTGTGCCAATGGAAGAAAGGTGCACCTCTCTGAATATGGACAGAGCCCTATTCCAGTGGGAAAACAAGTCAGCCCTTCACTTTATGTAACCGTTTTACACCTCACATACAGTACAGTACCTAACACTGTAAGCAGTAATAAGTCCTCCAAACTGCTGATAGAGTTCCCTGAAACTTGAAAGATAAATTGCTTTTCTCCAGTTTTAAACATTTCTGTTGCTTTGATTTCTACCTTTTCAAAAGTGGCTTCTCAGTAATGTTCAAAATCCGAGCCCAGTGGGTGTTCATTTTCAGTGATCAGTATCTCCTGCTGTGTGATCGCTCATTTATCACAGAAAACTGCACGGTGGAACATAGTAAACACTCGACACCTCCTCTAGCTGTGTGAGACTGTTCTCTCCTACACTGATCTCCTGGAAGATGCATCTATTGGATCAACAGGCAGAGAAAAATTCTGTACACTGGCTGTCTAAGCGGATCATCAGGTAATAGAATCTGACTACAGTGAAGGCGATTTGTAGTCAGGATCCATTAGTGAATTACGAAATTTTGTACACCAGTAACAAATAGGCCAAGGAGTGATACAGGGTATAGAACCAAGAACCAGAATTACAAGGACTGCGCAGGACCAGTATAGTTGAACAAATCTTTTATTTCGGGAAATAAAAATACACGACGTGTTTCGGCGTCTTTAGTACCCCTTTTTCAAGCGTGTACTTAATTCAAGGTCCACCAGGGGTGAAAAAGGTACCCCTGGTGGACCTTGAATTAAGTACACACTTGAAAAAGGGGTACTAAAGACCCGAAATGCGTTGTGTATTTTTATTTCCCGAAATAAAAGATTTGTCCAACTATACTGGTGCTGTGCAGTCCCTTTAACCCTGGTCCTTGGTTCTATATTCTGTTTACACCTTCCATGGTGTCACAGTGTGACAGCTGCGGCCTCCAGTTCTTTCCTGTTTGGTTCCTCATACCCCTTGTGGCCATACAACCCCTAAAGGTGAGGAGCCTTTCTCTACCTTTGTCGTTTGCAAGGAGCGATACAGGATCATGAAGGTAAATAGGTTGCTATGATACATTAATTAGTGGCATATTTTTATCTTTTATTGCTAATTTCAGAATTCCTTCTGGTTTGGGTTTGGACCCAAAGTTTGACCGCCTGAGATGCCCCTATCTGTCTAATCTCTCCCCACAAAATAGACATCTTCTCTTTCTGGCTCTGCTTTTCATAACACCTGTGATTCATCAGTGACCTCTGATGTATAGTCTGTCATGATGGGCTGTCCTCTATCGTGAGGGATGCTTGCAGGGCATTATGGGCAAGCTTTCTTCTCAGCTTTCTCCATGCCCTGGCAGCTTCCATGTAGACATTTTGTGCATATCAAATCACAAGAGGGTCACTTTTGTTCAAACCCAAAGTTTTTGTAAAGTTTATGCTGAATCTGGTTCATTCTGATCCATTTTCTTTACCGCTATCTCTATACAAATTTTGATGGGAAAATAAAGATGGAGTGCAAACAAGGAGAGATTTAGAAGTGGAAATGTCACCTATCAGATATTTCGGACTTTTGATATGCCATAAAAGTGTCAAGTGGGAATACGCCTTTTAACGTTTAATGCAGACCTTGAGATTGATTCAGTTTGACAACGTGGCCCTTGGACCAAAAAAGTTGTGCTCTGCTAAAATGAAAGGTTACAGGCATATGAGATAATCTTTTTTATATATATAAGCTGTCATAGATAATATTTATCTCTATACAAGTCTTCTATTCTTTGCTTTTTTCCTTATTTGCTGTGTTCTGAGCTGCTCCATATCGCACAATGATTTCAGCACCACACCAATGGACAGCTTTGTATAGTAGCAGAATTGTCCTCATCCTCGATATTTTGTAGCCTGTAAGGGCTTTACTGTGGCGTGCCAGATTACCCTTCAGATAAATCAGGGCTTCTGTGAAGTTGTAAATGCCAGCATGACATACAGGAAATCTGGGTTCATTGTTCTGCTTTGTACATTTTATCAAGTCTGACCTCTTGCAGTCTCCCCTGAGCCTCATCTTGCTATCACTTGACAGCCTTATGTCTATTGTATTCTGCAGCCAGAAATCTAAGAGCAAGCATGAATGTGAGAAGTCTCCTCATCCCTGCTAGAAGAGCTGCAGAACTCCGCTAACATAAACCAGTCACAGGATATCTGGGGAATATAAGAGAAAAGCAGCCTGGAGTAGAATAAAGAAAACATCTTTGCAGATGAACATCGCTATTGACTGCACTGCAAATACAGAAGGATATAGAGTCGGTCAAGACAAGACACTGCTCTGTAAGTACTTTGGCTGATTCCGAGCATACCTTTCACATGACTCATGTCTACCCTTGAACTCGGGAACTTGGGTTTACTGTATGTAATCTTGTTGGTATTATATTTAGGCTGCCTAGACAATTCTGTGGGTTGTGATTTGTATATAGAATGGGGTTACTGTACCTTTAGATCATGCAGATATAGTAGAGATGAGTTTTCTAGATACTAAAGAGCTGTTTGTCATTGGATACAACTCATCCTAATACGTGACAGGCGAAGATGCGATACAGTATCATTATCATGGTTATCGATTGTGCAAACAAAGTCGGCTCTGCAATAAAGTCGTGCACTGACAATATTACTTTTATGATCTTAAGAGGGTGATTTGATATAATGCAGAATAACATTTTTGGAGATTGATGTAAATAATATTATTTTATGTGTATTAGGCTCCGTATATGTTCCCATCTCTATATAGTCACACAATTGGAATACCAAAGCCAGGGTTATACACATAGAACTCACTCGCTGATTTGTATGACAACTACTGCTACAATGTCATTTTTGCCTACAGTATCTGACTTATATATAAAATTGTCTTAGGTGGTCTTTAGGTTGAGATGGCGGTCACATTCTATGTTCACAAGTATGGCGCCTAAACTAGTGACTCTCTTACTCACTGAGCCAGTAGCAGTGGGGGGAGTTTATAATGTGGGATGTGATTCCAGGAAATTTGTCAGACTCTCAGCCTCAGTGTTTGACAAAATTGTGTAGTTGCTATGGTTTACTTTTTGGTAGGAATACTATGGATGTTTGTATTGTGGCTGTCTTTGGTATTGCGGCTCAATCCCCTCCATTTCAATAGGACTGAGCTGCAGCATGGTCATGTGACCAATGGACTGTGATGTCATTGGCTGGGGAAGGGCGACACAAGGTTTTCAGATAGGTGATCAGTGGGGGTCCCGAATGTCAGATTTTATAGATCTAATAATGTTTGACTATTGTAAGGCTAGGTCATCAGTATCATAGTCCCGGAAAGCCCCATTGGCTTAAGCCACATGTGTTGAGTCAGACTTTATGGAACTTATATAATCTGGCTATCTTAAGGCTAGTTCATTAGTATCATAGTCCCGGAAATCCCCATTGGCTTAAGCCACATGTGTCGAGTCAGACTTTATGGATCTTATATAATCTGGCTATCGTAAGGCTAGGTCATCAGTATCATAGTCCCGGAAAGCCCCATTGGCTTAAGCTATATGTGTTGGGTCCACTACGAAACCTATTAAAAATGGCTGTTTTTGCTGTGGCTTTCAACTGTAATTCCTGGGTAGCCACCCTTGGCTTTCATCCTTTGTATTGCAAAAGTTGAACATGGGCGTATGTGTCATAATAATTGACATGCTGCATGTTGAAAATCCGCAGCACAAGATCCTTTCCACTGTAGTATGTGGATGGAAGTCCCAACCAAAGACCAGTGTGCAGGGCAATGCCATCCACTACACTGCTACTGCACTTTGCATGTGTATGCCATGTGTGTCTCCGGCCTTAATGTCTGATCATTGGGGGGTCCCACCCTTGGGACCTCCAGGACTATAGACAAAAAGGAGATAAAAATGTTCCCATGAGTGTTTTGTGGCATCTTCACTGTAGCATCTGAATAGCTACGTCTGTGGAGGTCAACCAAGAAACACATAAAGAGCTGGCATGATCCAAACTGCAATCCCAATATTAAAGTCCTTGAATTAATAATATAATAATTTATATGTGTAATATGTTTCAAGGCAGTATACATTTTCATCAGTAAAAAGAAACTACATTGAAGGTGTTTGGATGAGCTCTGTAAAGATCACAGCTGGAAGAACATAAAGGGGTTTCCCTTAAAAAAAAAAAATCTTTAAGGAAAGGAAATGAGTAAGTTAAAGAAATTTCTTGCATTTTAAATTTTCTTTCTTTAATTGGAGAATCCCTTTAATTGATAGAGCGACTGCGGCGTGTACTTAGCAGTGCGAGGATGAGCAGCAAGGGAACTGAAAGAAGCTTGATAGGCTAGATGGGTGAAAACTGAGCTTAGCTTGTGAATACACTGGACTGATAATCTCCCTAAGGCTGAGGCCCCAAGTTGCGGAAATGCAGCTTTTTCCTTTTGTAGCTATCCTTGGCATTGGCTCAAAATAACATGCCAAAATCTGCAACAAAAAATGCTGCATTTCCGCAACATGGGGCCTCAGCCTAACTCTGTTACTGGTCTCATAATTTACAAATTTTAAAATCAGATGAGAAAGTTCTCAAAAAGGATTATACATCATTTTTTTCATATTCATTCAATCTGGGAACAGATCTTCTTTGAATATCCTCTGTTTAGTATTGGGTATCTACTAGCAATTCATTTCATTTCGTGTTCGGATGGCCAAGATTCATTTCGGGTCTAACAAATTTGGTATGACCCACACCTGAAAATGGCTTAAGACATAGTGTAGAATACTCTTAGGGCTCCTAGGAACCTATCTATAAAACATAGTGTAGAATACTCTTAGGGTTCCTAGGAACCTATCTATAAAACATAGTGTAGAATACTCTTAGGGTTCCTAGGAACCTATCTATAAAACATAGTGTAGAACAATCTTAGGGCTCCTAGGAACCTATCTATAAATCATGGTGTAGAATATTCTTAGGGCTCCTAGGAACCTATCTATAAAACATAGTTTAGAACACTCTTAGGGCTCCTAGGAACATATCTTTAAAACATAGTGTAGAATACTCTTAGGGCTCCTAGGAACCTATCTATAAAACATAGTGTAGAATACTCTTAGGGCTCCTAGGAACCTATCTATAAAACATAGTTTAGAACACTCTTAGGGCTCCTAGGAACATATCTATAAAACATAGTGTAGAATACTCTTAGGGCTCCTAGGAATCTATCTATAAAACATAGTGTAGAATACTCTTAGGGCTCCTAGGAACATATCTATAAAACATAGTGTAGAATACTCTTAGGGCTCCTAGGAATCTATCTATAAAACATAGTGTAGAATACTCTTAGGGCTCCTAGGAACATATCTATAAAACATAGTGTAGAATACTCTTAGGGCTCCTAGGAACCTATCTATAAAACATAGTGTAGAATATTCTTAGGGCTCCTAGAAACCTGTCTATGTAAATTCTTGCTTTCTCTAAGGCAAACACAGATGAAGTGAAAAGTGACATTATTATACTCCGAGGTCTCTTCGGGCCCCATAGTATACTAGGTGGAGGCCCAGGGGAAATGTAAAAAATAAAAAAAATAATTCATACTCACTTTCCATTACCTCTTTTGGGCCTCCTTGTGGCATCCAGCACTTTGTCCCCAACTCCTTGGTGATGTCTGGTGCTCTTCTGTGATGTCACGTGTCTAGGTAATCGAAGGAGATTATAAATGTTTTTTTATTATGTCATCTCCTCTGGGTTTCCACTTATTGTACTCTGGGGTCTGGAGAGACAAAATATTTTAGACAAAAATATTCTATTCAAAAAGTAATAAACTGAAGTGCTTGCGTTTTAGAAACTTATAGAAAACGTATTTTATATTATATATATTATTACTTTATGCATTAATTATATTATTATTAGAATATTATAAGATTTTATTGTATATTTAGTCTCATCACCTTTCACCACTGTTCTTACTTTCCTAATTATTCTTACGGGTTATTTAATGTCCTTTTATTGTATTGCCAGCAGAGCACTGAATATTCTAAGAGGGATTAATATATTTTATGTATCAATTTGTTCTTGTACAGTACACGCAGTGATGAGGAACTTGTACAACGGCTTCTCTATTTCAACCCCCCATGAAACATTACACAAATCTGTTTTTTGTTAAATTTGTGCCCTAACTAGTCCCTTAATCTTCACAATTTATATCTCTGATGTTCTATAGAATAGTGGGATATGAGGATTCTAAATATAGAAATAATAATAATACATTTTATATATATAGCGCCAACATATTCCAAGGCACTCTACAAATTGTAGGGTTAAGGTACAGACAAAATGAGAGGTTACAGAGAAATAAGACAATTTGAGGGCCCTGTTCGTAAGAGCTTACAATCTATGAATAAGCAAACCATCTAATGTGTACTCCGGACTCCATCCAACAGATGATGGGCACAATGAATTTCAGTGCCAGATTCTTTCAAGTCAACATCAGAGGTGTCTAGCAGAGGTTTTGTCCCCTCTCCACTGAGAACACATGCATACTTAGCTGTTCTAAGCATGCATGTGTAGGGCCAGATAACAGATGAGCAAACATAGTGGTTTCCCAAAAATTACATATTGATGACCTATCTTGAGGTTCAATATTTGATCAAGAGGGGACCGACACCTGGTTCATAGCAGCATTGTCACTTACACTTCACAGACCATGTTCATTCATTGCCTGTCCATTCAAGTGAATGGGGCTGAGCTGTAATACCAAGCACAGCCACTATACAATATATGGCGCTGTGCTTGGTTTTCAGTAAAGAGGTCACAGTGCTCACTTAAAAGCTGATCAGCAGAAGTCCCAGGTGTCAGACCCCCATTGATGACCCATCAATATTTAACTTTAGAATTTGATCATGATCACAATGTCTCTGATATCGCGCTCAATGATCAGGGGTTTTCTGTTTTCTGTTCCGCCACTATGTGTCACTTCTACCATTTTTCGATTACTAGTAGTTGTTTTTTGCTTTCTGTCCCTCTTGTTGAATACACTGCCGCTGCTTATAGACCACACAGTGTTGTTGCTTATAAGCCCAAATTCCCACCGCAGGATCGCGGTGCGTTCCCGCCTAGCTTGTCATCTCAGCCTGGTAGCACTTTGATTTTTCTGGTCGCACTGCCACTTCAATTTAATCGCTCTGATGGCGATATAAAAGCAATTCTTCCAGGTTTCTTATTTTTCTTTATTACAAAAAGAGTGACTTGCCCAAAAAATTTTTCAGTAAGCTTAAAAATATAAAGTCTATGGTATTTGTATCCACCATTGTTACCAGTTTTTTAATGTCTCAATGGCTCTAAAATAAAAAAACTTTACCAAATTGTAAGTTCTAATTAAAAATGTAATTATTTTGTTTCTACATCTCCTATGCACACATGTAACAGGTAACAATCACCGTACAGTCTTATCCGGCAGGCAGGTTTTCATATTTGTTAGGTTAGTACAATAAAGGAAATTATAAAATTGCAGGATCAGACTACAAGGGATAATTGCAGTCTGTTACCATGGAGATGCGTAGTCTGAATAGGAGCTGTTGGGAATATTCAGTTGACCTACAGTATCTATTTTACTAAAGATAAATCTACAAACTTTATAGACTTGATAGAGTTTCTTAAGATAGGTCATCAATATTTGATCTCTAAGGGTCCAGGACTCAAGACCGCCGCAGATCAGCTGCTCAGGGACAGCATAGTTCCTGATAATGTTTACAGTTGCTCACTCACTATGGAAACTGTAGCAGTGGTTTTAGGTACTGAAGCTCTGCCCTATTGGAGTCTATGGATAGGCCATCAATATTAGAAGGTGGATTACCCCTTTAAGGGTATGTTCATACTATAATCTGCCTCAAAATCAGCTCCAAATTCCACCTCAAATCAGTCTCCATTCTGTGGTGAATTCCACAGCGCATTTGGTCAAATGGAAAAATTCTGCTTTGGAATTCCTGAAACAGAATTTTTCAGCTTTTAAAAATTCTACAGTGTGAACCAAGTCTAAGTGGCTACTGATCTGCTGGGGGTTTCTAGGAGACTATCCTCTGCCACAACCTGTTCTACCGAGGTATTTGTCTAAGGGGTCTGTCACCCCTTCATATAGTTCTGTCCTGTGCCTCCCTGGATCCTCGGGCCGCTGGACCACAACATTTCGTAGAATTCTCTCCCAACTACCTGTCACTGTGAGCATGCAAACATGGACATTGCCCAAAATGGTTCTAGACAAGAGTGGTCAATACAGTTCAAATCCCTTTAAGAACCTCTCACCTTTAACTTGCAATAGCACTCATAGTAGTACATCCCCCATACAGGCTAACTTTATCTTCATACAGACTTAAGATGAACGAACCAGTTTGTGTCAAACTGGATTGGACCCAAATTTTCCAAAAGTTTCACGTTCAACTTGAACCATAAACTTTTGGGGTTCATCATTTATGAACCATTATTATACCCTGGGGTCGACTCAGAGTATAGACCCCTTGTAGACCCAAGAGTATAATAAGTGGAGGCCCAATGGAGGTGCATCACCATAATAAACACCTTGCCTTGCCCCCCATCTATAAGGCTGCCTTCCGGTATCTAGCATTCCCACAACGACCTATTCCGGCATCATGGCTGATGTCACACAACCCATGAGACCTACTGAAGCCTGTGATTGAACCTCAGGAGACACAAGGGGTGCGCTGATGTCACATACCTCAGCAATCCCTTGGAGCATGTGACGTCAGCCTGGAGGCCAGAGGAAGACACCAAGGGACCACCCAACACCGGGAAGCAGTTGCCACAACACCATTAGGTCTCCACTTACTCTGGAGTCTGAAGATAATGGTTCATAGGTGGTGAACTCCAAAAGTTTAGGGTTTGGGAGTCAGTGTATCGGTGTCTATTATGTCTTTGAACCTCCCTTGGGCCTTCAATTATAATACTTTTGGATCTGAAAAGAGCCCAGACTATGATAGTATCACTTCTGGTTCCTGCTGAATAAGTTCCAAAACGAACCGGGCAGATTTACTTACAAAGCCGCAACGAATCTTGTGAGGTTCACCTATCTCTAATACAGACCACCGTTAACTTGACACAATTCTATCTTGAAGTGCAACAGCTGACTTTTCTGTACAAACAAGAAACAATACTCTTTCATAACTTGGTTACAATATCTTCTAAGGTCCATTTGGGGTAATATTCTCCCACATAGTCACTGGTTTCTTAGGGCTGGAACTACAGCCACTTCCCAGGCCACGTTGCGGCAAAGCTCTCCATTTTTGTTTTTCTTATGACTAAGCTTTGCTACTCTGGATGAATATGTGAATATTTCTTCCTGCACCAGAAAACATTCATTTATTAAGCTATTGATGCCGAGAGGCACATCACACCGCCTGAAAAGGGGATAATAGCGACTGATGAAGAATTGTTGCTCTAGGTAGCTTTCTGATACAAATATGAAAATGTCTTATTGAATCAGTAACTTCTATTGTTAGAAAAGAATAATAAAGCTGGTGAGAAGGCGATCTCATCGGTATAATATTGTATTACCTTTGCTTGTGCTAACTCCTTAGAATACTCCTGTAAAAGCCTATACAGCTATTTAGTGACACATTTGGCAATGAAAAGTACAGCATGTTAAGAAGTGTTATTTTCTAGGGTTTTGTTCTGTCCTTGTAGGTTTCTTTTTATTTCTTACATAAATTCTTGCGATATTGAATACTTTTTGCTCTATTAAAGTATAAAGTGGTCTGTTGAGCTTAAAGTTTATATACTGTGGTCTATAAAAGGTAATGTTGATAAAAATAAAATAACCTTGACTGTTGTACTAGTTACTTGGAATACTAGAGAATAATAGAGAAGGTACTGTAAGCTGCAAGCAGAATATAAGGCTGTGTACACATATAAAACTGGGTACATTGTCTGTAGTGCATAGTATTGAATATGGGGCATTACACTCTAGTATGTTCTTATCGTTGAGAGTACGTGTCCTTCCATATTTGTCCTCTAGGCTGGACATGTCCAGATTTATGTGCCATAAGATGACCATCACTGTGATACTTTGTCACAAAGCGATGCGCTATATATGTCTATATGAGGACACCAAGTAGTTGCACTGGGAGCTGCAGCCTTTCAAGGGTTTTATTAGCATGTTGTTTATTTACTAGAGATGGGCAAACCAACTCGTACCGAGCCTGGTTCGACCCAAATATACCAAATTGTTAGCTTTTTTACAAAAACAAACAAATAGAGAGTCATCTCAAGTGAACTAAAATGGCTGACGCATTATACTCTGGGACATCTTCATGTTGCTGCACATGCCCATGTCACCACTGAGGCCCAATCAAAAGCCTCAGCAGTGACCTCGGGCGCATGATGTCAAAGACATATGACATCACCCGGGAGTCAGAAAGAGAGCGCCAGACCTCCTCCTATCTGAAGAGAGTATAACAAAGTCACTTTCACTTTGACATAACTTTGTCTGTTTTTGTCTTGGAGAGCTAGAACTTAGATAGATAGGTTCCTAGGAGTCCTAAGAGTATTCTACACTATGTTTTATAGATAGGTTCCTAGGAGTCCTAAGAGTGTTCTACACTATGTTTTATAGATAGGTACCTAGGAGCCCTAAGAGTATTCTACACTATGTTTTATAGATAGGTTCCTAGGAGCCCTAAGAGTATTCTACACTATGTTTTATAGATAGGTTCCTAGGAGCCCTAAGAGTATTCTACACTATGTTTTATAGATAGGTTCCTAGGAGCCCTAAGAGTATTCTACACTATGTTTTATAGATGGATTCCTAGGAGCCCTGACAGTATTATACACTTTGTTTTATAGATAGGTTCCTAGGAGCCCTAAGAGTATTCTACACTGTGTTTTATAGATAGATTCCTAGGAGCCCTAAGAGTGTTCTACACTATGTTTTATAGATAGGTTCCTAGGAGCCCTAAGAGTATTCTACACTATGTTTTATAGATAGGTTCCTAGGAGTCCTAAGAGTATTCTACACTATGTTTTATAGATAGGTTCCTAGGAGCCCTAAGAGTATTCTACACTATGTTTTATAGATAGGTTCCTAGGAGCCCTAAGAGTATTCTACACTATGTTTTATAGATGGATTCCTAGGAGCCCTGACAGTATTATACACTTTGTTTTATAGATAGGTTCCTAGGAGCCCTAAGAGTATTCTACACTGTGTTTTATAGATAGATTCCTAGGAGCCCTAAGAGTGTTCTACACTATGTTTTATAGATAGGTTCCTAGGAGCCCTAAGAGTATTCTACACTATGTTTTATAGATAGGTTCCTAGGAGCCCTAAGAGTATTTTACACTGTTTTATAGATAGGTTTCTAGGAGCCCTAACAGTACTCTACACTATGTTTTATAGATAGGTTCCTAGGAGTCCTGACAGTATTCTACACTATGTTTATAGATAGGTTCCTAGGAGCCCTAAGAGTATTCTACACTATGTTTTATAGATGGGTCCCTAGGAACCCTAAGAGTGTTATACACTATGTTTTAAGCCATTTTAAGGTGTGGTTTGTATCAAATTTGTTCGACCTCAAACAAATCTCAGACCCGAGGCACTCAGACCCATAACTAAATGAATTCTGAGAGGTTTGCCCATCTCTATTCTTTACATGTAGCTAATGGGTCATTTGCAACCAACTAGGAATGAGTGAACTGGCTCATAACAAACCTAATTCATTACAAGTTTTCCAAAATGTTGGAGTTCTTTTGAACCTAAGATTTCTTGGGTTTGCCATTTACAAATCATCATTATACTCCAAGGTTTCTTTAGACACCAAATCGGGGGCCCAGGGAAGGTGTGGAAAATTAGTAAACTGCTCCTTCTCACCTTTTCTCATCTCTCCAGGCCTGCACCACAGATTTGGGTTTTTTTTTCATTTGATGTCGTCTTTTCTGACCTCCTGAGTGACATCAGAAGCCACAAGGGGACTTAATGGTCCCCTCAGATCATTGATATCACTCAGGAGACTGGAAGAATTCAGAAGCCACTAGGAAAGCTGACCAGATTCTGCGGCAGAGCTCTGGAAAGATGAAGAAAGGTAATTATGAACTGTTTATGATTTTTTACGCACCTCCCCAGGGCCTCCAATTATTATATTCTCTTCAGACTGCAGAGTATGATATTAACACTTCTGGTTCTGACCAAACTTCAAACATGCGTATATTTCACAATACTTATCTTGCGAGTAAGGATGAGCGAACCTCTGAAGATTTGTTTTGTCTGGTGTTTGATGAAGAGATCCACTGGTGAGTTTCGGTCCGAACTTGTTTGGTTAGAACCAGACTGAGTGAACTTTGACCAATACTTTCCCCCAAAAAGGTGACCACCAAATTCCTCTCATACCTTACAAAAGAAATACCTTAGACCGTGGTGTGGGTAAATGTGGGGTTGGCCACAGCATTTATTAGCAACCATGCTTAAACAATGTGTAAATAACCAAAATGATATCCATGCCCACGATAATTCTCTTGTCTTCCGAAAACCTCTTACCCGAATGCCCTGCTGTAAAACAGCTGGCATGTAGGACCTCCTTCGTATCCAAGATTTTTTGGGCATGGTCTCCTGCCATGCTGTGATGTCTGTAAAGAAAGAAAGAGAAAAAAAAAAAACCAAAATAGACCACCATAAAAAAAGGACAGGGTGGGCGGATGTACTTCTCGCCACTACGGGGGAAGAAGGTAAGAACCCCGCCTACGTGCACTCCACAGATATTTATATGCTCCGCTCCCCTTTTTCTCTGACAGCTCCATCACGTCACCATTTTTCAAAAGTAAATAATATTTTCCCACCTCTCAGTCCATGGCCCTTTCTTTATACAATTCAGGGCCTTTCAGATATGAAATTATTATACCATGGGGTCTGTTCAGGGTTTCTTGCCCCTCTGTGCATGTAACGTCTCAGTAGAGTGCCAGCGATGGCATTTGGTGCTCTTCTGTGATGTCACAGGCCCGTTGTTATCGCTGAGGTCTGTGATTGCCTCTCAGCGGGGACATGGGCACAGCGGAGATCCTCCAAACACTACTTGTGAGGTTTGCCGATCACTGCATCCAACCTATAATGCTGAACCAGAGAAAGGCAAAAACACCTGCTAGAAACTTATTGTTTCATTGATTCACATGGGCCTCAGTGATCACATGGGATCCGTCAACACTCTCCCCCATGGGACTGCTGATCCCTATGACCTTGGCTAGCTGATATCACTGAGAGTAGGAAGACACTACGGAGACCCTGGGAAGAAGTCACCACGGCAGATTCTAGGAAAGGTGAGTATAAGGGTGCTTTTTCACAGGTTTTACTCACCCTTCCTGGGCCTCCCATTAATATATGCTGGAGCCTGAACAGGCCCCGGAAAATAATATCGATTCATGGGTGGTGAACCCCAACATTTTCAGGTTTGGCTGAACCCCAAATTTTTTGAAAATTTCTTAAAAAAACTGCTGGCTTATATCTAATTGTGAATGTCCAGATCACATAACATCTACTGTGTGCACCAGACGTCAATCTCTCTATGTAAGATTAAGGTAAAGTGAGAATGTCAGATATTTACATATACTGTACGTGACTACACCTGCGTAGTAGAAAGAGACCGAAGGTCCAGTTAGGTTAACATCAAAAAATTGACAGATAACCATGAATTATTAAAAAAAAAACACAATTGATATGAAGATATAAAGATAAAAAAAATCATTTAGGGCATTAAAACAAAGCTCTGTGATAGGGCAGTCACAAAGGGGTTATGTGATATAATGGTGGACCCCAATGGTGGTGATTACGAAGAAATGTAGCAATCAGGAGGACAATTACAATAAAAAAATGTATGTACAGAACTCACATCTCACATCAAGGAAAAGATAAAGAGTCCCACAAGACCCACAAGTTACTATGTGTCAAGTATTGACTAAAAGGGACCATGGGGCTCCAGGTTTTTTTTTAGATGTGGCCATAATAAGTATATTTGGTGCAATGTGATGTAAGTTTAACAATAATTTATGAATATTTTTAAAAATATGTGGCAATAATAAATTTATAAAATTTGAACATATGTGAACAATGTAGAGTGATACATTATCTGCAATACCCTTGATGCCGTGTTTTTGGTTACGCATGAATCATACAAGTAACACATATTCAGATATTTTTTTTTTTTTTTGCAAAAATGTACAGTATCTGCAATTCTCATCAGTTTTCTCACATTCACGCTAGTAAGACAATATTTAATCTCTGAAAGTCTTAGAGGATATACGTTACCCACCTGTGTGGGGTGAGGATTATCGCAACAAGCTTTTCAGCAGAGAAGGATTTTGGATGTTTCTCCCTGAACTTGTGTGCCTAGGGGATAAAGGACTTAATTCTTTAGGGTAGCAGAAATGTAGTATGCCCCATATGTCTTCATACCTATTGTGCTTTTTATAATTCATAGTTATTTGTGATTTATCGATTATAACCTGATTGGACACTGGGTCTATTTATCAATGCAGGTGCAGTTATGTTTACACTATGGCAATGGTTCCCAAACTTTCTACAAATGGGACCAATTTTGTGCCAGATTTTAGTTTGGGAACCCCCACTACTATACTTAGTCCCATTTGGAAAAAAAAAAAAGTCAGCTATATAGCTATATACCGCCTCTGTTCTACATCCTCTTCCTTCACACACACCTGTTATACACACAGCTCTGCTACCTCCATGTTCTCCACATACACACAGTTGTGCTACCTCCACATTTCCCTCCACACACACACAACACCGCTACACCCATATTCCACCTAGTATACCTTCCTCCCACTATTACTCCACCTCCACCAGCCTGAATTGTTCACACTTGACAGGGAGGTCTCATTGATACCTGCTGCTTGTGCCAAATTCTGACCCTCCCATCCGCATGGTGCCATGGAAATGTGGATCTATCTGACTAGTCCATGTTTTTCCATTGCTCAGTCATACAATTTTTGTGCTTTTTTTTGTCCACTGGAGTCTTGATTTTTTGGTTTTTCAGCTATGGCGCTCCCAATAGTCACCTGCTGTTGAAACTTGTTGATGTCTAGTTTTCTTGACTGGTCATCGCTGGTTCATCAAAACGATTCTTGACATCCCCCTCTTACCACTTTTGTCAATGAGTTATGTCCACAGGATCCGCTTTTGCTGGATCTTTTACCTCTATCACCCTATTCTCAGTACAGTCATATGAAAAAGTTTGGGCACCCCTATTAATCTTAATCATTTTTAGTTCTAAATATTTGGGTGTTTGCAACAGCCATTTCAATTTGATATATCTAATAACTGATGGACACAGTAATATTTCAGGATTGAAATGAGGTTTATTGTACTAACAGAAAATGTGCAATATGCATTAAACCAAAATTTGACCGGTGCAAAAGTATGGGCACCTCAACAGAAAAGTGACATTAATATTTAGTAGATCCTCCTTTTGCAAAAATAACAGCCTCTAGTCGCTTCCTGTAGCTTTTAATCAGTTCCTGGATCCTGGATGAAGGTATTTTTGACCATTCCTCTTTACAAAACAATTCCAGTTCAGTTAAGTTTGATGGTCGCCGAGCATGGACAGCCCGCTTCAAATTATCCCACAGATGTTCAATGATATTCAGGTCTGGGGACTGGGATGGCCATTCCAGAACATTGTAATTGTTCCTCTGCATGAATGCCTGAGTAGATTTGGAGCTGTGTTTTGGATCATTGTCTTGCTGAAATATCCATCCCCGGCGTAACTTCAAATTCGTCACTGATTCTTGTACATTATTCTCAAGAATCTGCTGATACTGAGTTGAATCCATGCGACCCTCAACTTTAACAAGATTCCCGGTGCCGGCATTGGCCACACAGCCCCAAAGCATGATGGAACCTCCACCAAATTTTACAGTGGGTAGCAAGTGTTTTTCTTGGAATGCTGTGTTTTTTTGATGCCATGCATAACGCCTTTTTGTATGACCAAACAACTCAATCTTTGTTTCATCAGTCCACAGGACCTTCTTCCAAAATGAAGCTGGCTTGTCCAAATGTGCTTTTGCATACCTCAGGCGACTCTGTTTGTGGCGTGCTTTCAGAAACGGCTTCTCTCGCATCACTCTCCCATACAGCTTCTCCTTGTGCAAAGTGTGCTGTATTGTTGACCGATGCACAGTGACACCATCTGCAGCAAGATGATGCTGCAGCTCTTTGGAGGTGGTCTGTGGATTGTCCTTGACTGTTCTCACCATTCTTCTTCTCTGCCTTTCTGATATTTTTCTTGGCCTGCCACTTCTGGGCTTAACAAGAACTGTCCCTGTGGTCTTCCATTTCCTTACTATGTTCCTCACAGTGGAAACTAACAGGTTAAATCTCTGAGACAACTTTTTGTATCCTTCCCCTGAACAACTATGTTGAACAATCTTTGTTTTCAGATCATTTGAGAGTTGTTTTGAGGAGCCCATGATGCCACTCTTCAGAGGAGATTCAAAAAGGAGAACAACTTGCAATTGGCCACCTTAAATACCTTTTCTCATGATTGGATACACCTGGCTATGAAGTTCAAAGCTCAGTGAGGTTACAAAACCAATTTTGTGCTTCAGTAAGTCAGTAAAAAGTAGTTAGGAGTATTCAAATCAATAAAATGATAAGGGTACCCAAATTTTTGCACCGATCAAATTTTGGTTTAATGCATATTGCACATTTTCTGTTAGTACAATAAACCTCATTTCAATCCTGAAATATTACTGTGTCCATCAGTTATTAGATATATCAAATTGAAATGGCTATTGCAAACACCCAAATATTTAGAACTAAAAATGATTAAGATTAATAGGGGTGCCCAAACTTTTTCATATGACTGTATATTCTTGACACCATTGCATGAGAAAACCTCACATGGATGGCAGTTTTTGGAAAACCGTCCCATTATAGTCTAGCACCGATGACCATACTGTATCTCGTCACTCACTCAGATTGCTTGATTTATCCATTCTAATGTGAATTTGTGGAAATCGTGCTCCATTGATTTTATGTTGTACTTTGTGGTCCTATGTCCATACAAGATTTAATTGTGAATGAGACGATGTCTCTAATAAAGTGACAGTGTCTCTAATAAAGTGGCCATTCTCTGTATATCGCATTTAGGAGCTTTGGAATTGAAAGAAATTTATTTTCTGTCTCATAACATTTCATTTCAGCTGATATTTGGCTGTCAGTTTGTTACTTTGTACCTCTCACTTGATATATTTGCAGCTTTATTCATTAAAGAAATGTAAATCACTAATCTCATTAGCATCACATAATGGTTTAGTCTGAGTGTCTACCGCTATATTAACTTATTAAACAAATCACTTTTATTGAATGTAATGAGTTGATGACTTCCTTTCAAATATTTTTTTCCATAAAGCTGACTAAACCTTACAATGAATTTGGAAGGGAGTAATTGAAAAATTTTGCTTCCTTAAAGGGGATGTCTGATTGACTTTTTTTTTTTGCGCTCAAAAATGTCAAAGTGACCCACAAAATAACAGCAGTGCTCACCTCACCTGTCTTTGGTTCCAACACTTTCCAGAGACCCCACCAATCTGCACTTCTTAGACTCTTTAGATACAGAAAATTTGGCCGCTCATCCAAATACTAGAAATAGTGGCATCGAGATTGACTGAGTGGTCACATGTCCGTGTCGAGAAGAACCATGAAGACTATGGCACTGGTGGAGTCAGGTGAGTACGACTCACGTCATGTTTTTTAGAGTCGTTTTATATCTTTTTTTTTTTTTATAACCAGATTATCAACCAGACATTAATCAGACAATTTTTTTTTTTTTTTTTTTTTCAAACTTGTCCTTTTTTTTTTCCTTCTGCTTTATTGTCTACTGGAGGAATTTAGCAATTTCATTTTAGTACACAAAAAACTTCATTCAGAAACGCTTTAGAGATTTATACCTGGGGAAATGTACAGGACTGCTTGCCATGAAACAGAATATTGCACATATAAAACATTATACAGTGTTTCAAGGAAAAGTTTATAAGACTACGAAAAACTCAATAAAATGATTGTGATACTAAATTATACTGACTGAGTTATGGGTTGTTTTTTTTTTTTTTTTGCTATTAAACATGAAGATCTAGGGCCCAGTGCTCAGTGCTTGGAAGTAAACTGGGATGATCCCTTTACGATTTCATAATAGGTAACCATGGGACTCCTTAAAAACTAAATAACGGGGCTCCACCAGTACCACCTTATGCAGCAAGGTCAGAACCTAAAAAAGGTACCATTATTTTGGTTTCCTTTACATACAGGGGTAACACATACAGTGATTTTACAGTACAGATTATACAAACAGTGATGTCACAGTACAGGGATAATATGCACAGTGATGTCACAGTACAGGGATAATACACACAGTGATGTCACAGTACAGGGATAATACACACAGTGATGTCACAGTGCAGGGATAATACACGCAGTGATGTCACAGTACAGAGATAATACACACAGTGATGTCACAGTACAGGGATAATACACACAGTGATGTCACAGTACAGGGATAATAAACACAGTGATGTCACAGTACAGGGATAATACACACAGTGATGTCACAGTACAGGGATAATACACACAGTGATATCACAGTACAGGGATAATAAACACAGTGATGTCACAGTACAGGGATAATACACAAAGTGATGTCACAGTACAGGGATAATACACACAGTGATGTCACAGTACAGAGATAATACACACAGTGATGTCACAGTACAGAGATAATACACACAGTGATGTCACAGTACAGGATAATACACACATTGATGTCACAGTACAAAGATAATACACACAGTGATGTCACAGTACAGAGATAATACACACAGTGATGTCACAGTGCAGGGATAATACACACAGTGATGTCACAGTACAAAGATAATACACACAGTGATGTCACAGTACAGGGATAATACACACAGTGATGTCTTCAGGTGGGATAGTATGCTGGTTACTCAAAGTTTGTGATTTCTCCATTACACATACCCCAGCCAGGTCCTGTGTTGGGTAGATAGATATAAATCAAAGGCAAAACAACATTTAAAGGGGTTTTCCAGGATAACTGGAAAACCAAGGTGGACTTGTAAAATAAAAAAAGGAAGTCACGCTCACCTACCCCTGGTCCTCCGTTGCAGCAGAACATTCCCTGTTCTCTCCTGCGCTGTCACTGGCCAGGCTGGAAATGTAGAGACTCAGATGACCGCTGCAACCAACCACTGGTCTGAGCAGTCACATTTTGGGTACCGGTGATGTATTAAAAGTGTTGTCACAGGTATCCAGCAAGTGGATGGTGAGACCTGGGACTGGCGTCAGTGGTCACTTGCACCTCTGTACTTATGGCCCAACCAATGCAAGCACCGAAGAGAATGGGGGATTGCGGTCGGTGATTTCCCTATAGGTATAATGGAAGCAGAAAGTCCGATGAGGAAACCTCTGTGGACTTTCTGTGAAAAGCGCTACGGGAAAAAACCATACATTGCTGCCGCAGTTTTTCCCACAGTGCTTTTTGCTGCGGCCCGCTATGTGGGACCTTAGCCTTAGGCATATCTGACTGCTGCAGAAACGCAGTGGAAAATAACGCTGCATTCTACAGTACCAGCAAAGTGAAGACGATTTCATGTTAAATTTACCTGCCAAACGGCAAGCGATTTCCCTCTACATAGAAATATACAATGTGTTTTTGCAGCTTTTTTTCTGGCGCATTTTTTAGCTGTTTCCCTACGTGTGGCTTTAGCCTTAAACACATTCTTCATCAAAACCTATTGCGAATTTACTTAATATTACATTTTTGATACCAGTATTGGTTGTAAGGATGTACAGAGCCTTTAACACCCTGCCGCAGAACAAAAACCTACCAAAGCTTCTATTAAATATTCAAGTGCCTTGATAAACAAATGGGATACAATCTTCAGAAGTTAGAGATATCCTTAGGATCCGGGCTGTGTACGTCTGTTACATTCCTTGTGTAAGATAAATCGCTTTGTGCTCTCTTCAGTCACTGTTTAGAAACATGAAGATTCCTCATTATTGTGGTTGGAGGATAATTGAAGCGCTGGAAGCGAAGCCTCCGACCCCATAAAAATGTCAGATATCTGCATCAAATACAAAACAAGCTATTTGTGACTGATAAGTGTATAATACTGATGTACGAGGGGCAAGAAAAGGAGGTCACTTTTATTATATTATAAGATGGCCGGTAGTCAACAGAAGGAATTACTGACTAAATCCATCTATGCAATGTTTACCTGATATTTACAGTACAGCGTGTTCCTTAGTCGTGACTCGTGCACAATCGACTGCTCTTCAGTTCTGCTTCATTAGGACAGCTGCATCAGTGTCCGCTTCTTAAGGCTAAGACCCCACATAGCGGACCGCAGCGAAAAAGCACTGCGGGAAAAACTGCAGCGGAAACTCATCGCGGTTTTCCTCGCAGCGCTTTTCACAGAAAGTGCACACACATTTTTCTGCAATGTGTGGAAATTATTTAGTAAACAGCTGATCTGTTACCCATCCCCTGCAGCACTGATTATAGCACGTCCTAGGTATGATAGCTCATATTACACATGTAACTTTTTTTCCCTACGCTCTTATACTGCAGGGGCAATGTTCTTGAAAAAGTGCAGAGGCTGCTGTAATCACAAGTTTACTTAACTCACTGGTCCCCTGCAGCTTCAGTTGTAGCACTTCCTAGGTCCCCATATTGACCGGCCATGAACTGAGATGGAAGCAGAAACTCAGGACCCCCTTTTTAGTGATTGGTGAAAGTCCCAGTGATGGGGCTGCCAGTGGTCAGACATGTATTACCTATTCTGTATTGGAAACCTGTTTAGCTCTGCCTATCACAATGCTAGCTAACATTACATTTGTGATGCTTTCCGCTACATTCTTACTGTGCAGGAACAATGTTCTTGAAAAAGTGTAGAGCCTGCTGTAATCACAGGTATACTCAGCTCCAGTTATAGCACTTCCTTGGTCCACTTTCTGACTGTGGGACAACCCCTATAACTCTGTCTACAAGCCTACTAGCTTAGATTACACTTGTGACTCTTTCCCCTAACCCCTCATACTGCATGGATAATGTTCTTGAAAAGTGCAGAGCCTGCTGTAATCACAGGTATTTTTTAACTTGCAATTTTCCACTAAGGACACAAAAATTCCTTGAGATTTACTGTTGAAATATTCAGTTGATTTTATATAGCTCTCTCTTTATCTGTTATCACAGCTACTGTAGTATCAGCAGGGAGGAAGTAAAGGGATACAGTAATTTACCTTTTATTTTACTTTTACTTTCTTCCAATCTAAACTTATCCATCTGTATTCTATCACTTTATTTTACAATTATTTACTGTATTGTTTATTTTTTTATCATAGAATAACTCCTATTTAATATTTGACAACATTTACAGAAGTACAACATTGGTTTTGTTTTTTTCTGAAGTGATCTGAAGCAGACAGTTTTTCATTCAATTGATGTTTTTCTCTCTGGGAATTTATGCAACACAATTTGACTCACAAGCCCTGGGAAATTCTGGCTTAACATGACACAGAGGGAAGAGGATCCTTGTTAACATCTCATTAGAACAGCCAGCAATTCAGCCTCATTTAGTATGTAGACAAGATCAGTCACATGCTGCTGTTGGTAGGGAAAATCTTTTAGGATGGCGCTAATGCTCAGTTGGATACTCAGATATGTTATAAAACACAGAACTGTAAGAAGGGTTCTGATAAATCTGAGGCTGCTTAAAACATCAAAAGCTTCAAATTAAGAACTATACTGTGAGTTTCATGCAGAGACTATAGTAACTCATCCATAAAATTGCAGGAGAAATACTAGATCAGGCTACTCCACCCCATCAGTTCAGTAAAATCTTTCACGCACTTAGATTTTAATTTCTACTTATTTTTCCTGTGGACTAAGTTGACGCTGCCCATTAACCTCTTAAAGGGAATTTGTCAGGAGACGCATGCTACCCTACATTGTGAACAGAGTTTCACAGAAAATGCGGTTTAACCCCTTGCCAACATCTGATATAATAGTATGGTGGATATCAGCACTTTAAATATCTTAGATCAAGGTACCATGACACTCCGAAAATGTAGGTGCTCAGAGAGGAACTCACTCCATTAGTAATAAAGTTTCCAGCAGTCAAAAACGGTTAATCTATTGAACGATGAGTTTTATCGTACAAGGCAATGCATGTGAATAAAACGCATTGTGTAAGGTTTCGGTGGGTCAAAGACCTTTTTCAGGCCAGAGAGAGAAAAAGTAGAGGCGGTAAGTGTAAAGGCCACCGTGGAAGTTATAGACTGGGGGCCATAACCTCTGGGTCGCTTCCTTTTCCATTTAGAGTCACTGTGCCTCCTAATGCCCCCTTCCATGTGCCCCCAATGGCAGCCCCTACCCCACCTTTTATCTTTTAGAATGGTTCCTGTCCCCTTCCTATGACATCTGGGAGCCTTGTGAAGGTTCCCAGCCCTGTTATAGGAATACAGTAATACCTCGTACATTTGTGAGGTTAAGTTCCAGAGCCGGTCGCGGATCATGAGGAATCGCAAAAATTTGGTACGAGAGATTACAAGCGCTTATGATGCTAATTGATGCCGGTTTCTAAAGTTTAACCCCTAAATAGTAATAAGCTTTACCCTACAGTATTGTACAGTATACTAATATATTCATTCATTCATTCTTTCATTTTTATTTTCCACTCACAGTAAAATGAAACCAATTACCGGGTACTGTACAGTAACGAACGGGGCGCTACTACCCAATAGCGATGGTTTTTGGTTTTTTTTAATTTCGCAGATCTGTGAAAAAACAGCAAAATCCTTATATGTTACGTTCCAATAAAAATAATGCGAATCTGTGAATTCAAAAATTCGGAAACGCGATTGTATGAGGTATTACTATATAACTATTGAGGCTTACCTGGGGCAGTGATTTTCCCATAGACTGCAATAAAGTATAAGTGATCTAATGATTGACCATGGAGGCTAGAAAAAAAAGTTAAAAAAAAAAAAAGTTTTTTTGAAATATGAAAATTCGAATCCCCCACTTTTCCCTAGATCATAAATAAAAATAAACAAAACAAAACAAACAAATTTGGCATCCCCACATCTGAAAATGCTAGAATATAAAAATATTTCTATCATATGATGAACAATATAGCGGTAAAAAAAAAAGAGTTGTCTATGCATTTTGCTTCCCCCCAAAAAATTGAATAAAGAGTGATCAAAACATCAGGCATTTCCCAAATAGTATAACTAAAAACTACATCTTGCACCACAAGAAAAGTCACCTTACAAACCTCCCTACATAGAAACCCAAAAAAGTTACGGGTTTCGAATATGGCAACTAAAATAATTTTTAGCATTTGTTAAAGTTGTGGATATTTGTAAAGATATTGGAACATGAAAAAAATGATATAAATTTGGCATTGCTGAGATACCCAAAGAATATTAGGAAAACCTAATTTTTGCTGCACAATGAACGTAAGAAACTTACGTTAACTTAATTTTTCTCTAATTCCACTCCATTCTGAATTTTTTCCAGCTTCCCAGTACATCATATGGAATAATAAATGATGCCATTATAAAGTACAATTTGTCCTGCACAAAAATAAGCCCTTTATGTGAACAGAAAATAAATAAATAAAATAAACAAATAAATATAAAATTGTAGTATATATATACAGTACCTTGCGAAAATATTCGGCCCCCTTGAACTTTTCAACCTTTTGCCACATTTCAGGCTTCAAACATAAAGATATAAAATTTTAATTTTTTTGGTGAAGAATCAACAAGTGGGACACAATTGTGAAGTGGAACAAAATTTATTGGTTATTTTAAACTTTAGTAAAAAATAAAAAACTGTAAAATGGGGCGTGCCAAATTATTCGGCCCATTTACTTTCAGTGCAGTAAACTCACTCCAGAAGTTCAGTGAGGATCTCTGAATGATCCAATGTTGTCCTAAATGACTGATGATGATAAATATAATCCACCTGTGTGTAATCAAGTCTCCGTATAAATGCACCTGCTCTGTGATAGGCTCAGGGTTCTGTTTAAAGCGCAGAGAGCATCATGAAGACCAAGGAACACACCAGGCAGGTCTGTGATACTGTTGTGGAGAAGTTTAAAGCCAGATTTGGATACAAAAAGATTTCCCAAACTTTAAACATCCCAAGGAGCACTGTGCAAGCTATCATATTGAAATGGAAGGAGTATCAGACCACTGCAAATCTACCAAGACCCGGCCGTCCCTCTAAACTTTCATCTCAAACAAGGAGAAGACTGATCAGAGATGCAGCCAAGAGGCCCATGATCACTCTGGATGAACTGCAGAGATCTACAGCTGAGGTGGGAGAGTCTGTCCATAGGACAACAATCAGTCGTACACTGCACAAATCTGGCCTTTATGGAAGAGTGGCAAGAAGAAAGCCATTTCTCAAAGATATCCATAAAAAGTCTCATTTAAAGTTTGCCACAAGCCACCTGGGAGACACCAAACATGTGGAAGAAGGTGCTCTGGTCAGATGAAACCAAAATCCAACTTTTTGGCCACAATGCAAAACGATATGTTTTTTTTTATTTTTTACAAAAGTTTAAAATATCCAATAAATTTCGTTCCACTTCACGATTGTGTCCTACTTGTTGTTGATTCTTCACTAAAAAATTTAAATTTTATATCCTTATGTTTGAAGCCTGAAATGTGGCAAAAGGTTGAAAAGTTCAAGGGGGCCGAATATTTTCGCAAGGCACTGTATATTTTTTTTAAAGGAAAATAAAAAAAAATGTCTGCAGCAGGGAGGGGTTAAAAATGAGCCAGGAGTGGCGCGATATCCACTAGATAGCCTTACTCACCTTGTTAGGTTCATCCTATAGGCAAATATGTAGAGACCTGTCATCTGTACAGGGAAAGGCCATCAGTAGGCCACCCCAGGGTCTCTTCTCCCGCTCCAGGGCTCATTTTTAAATGATGTTTTATCTACAACATAATTATTTGTAATGTCGGAGCCTTTGCAGTTTTCCTACCCCTGTGATTGGGGCAGCATAGGTCTTCCGACAGATTCACTTTAAGGATATGGCCTTCAGGATGGAGTGTTTTTGGCTCTTTTTGCCTCATTGATTACCAAAAGCCAAAACTTTTCTACTTTCTTTTGCTGATGAGGTTTTGTTTTTGTGTTTTAGGGTTTAAAATTTTTGGAACCTTTTTGGCATACATTAAAGAACCATTCCTTTATGTTTAGTAGATTGCAGACAATGCTGTATAGCAGAACTATATATATATATATATATATATATATATATATATATATTAGAAAAATGCAGCTGCAGCCACAAGCAGAAAGCAATCGCTATAGCAGGGACAGGGGGAATAGGTTGCTTAGCAATATGATGTGCTGTAGCTGGGGGCCAGATAGCAAGTGCTTGCACAAAGTGGAGAATATTTTTTTGGCATCAAATCAAATTTTTTAAATATGGATGGATAACCAAGATGGAAATTTCTGCAAATTTTCTTTTGATCGGTATGACCATCTTAACTTATCCCTATATTCTCAGGATAAGCTGTTGTGTGTGCATAAGGAGTGAAGCTATTTTTGGACATTATATGACTTACTGCAGTCATGTACTGCAGGTGTGGACCCAATTTTTTGTGTATAAGGCATAAAAATAGTTGTACAATTTTGCACAAATTGGGTGTTTGCGCAAAATATTTGTATCTTTTTTTCACTTTTGCATCACTTATGGCACTCCCATGGAAGGAGGTGTGCTAGACTTATTATTATTTGCACTAGTTTACAAGCAGTGTAGCAGTGGCTCAAGTCCAGATGGAGGGCACGTGCATCCTTAAACATAAGGTGCACCCTACACCAATGCAAGGGAAATTAAATCTGCTGCTGAAAAACGCTATTCTGTATTATTTGGGCTACTCCAGTTTTCTACAGTAAGTGATCACCTGGTTTTCACCCTTCAGGCCCGGGGTCCCACGTGGCTAGCAAATCCCATCCCCACTTTGTGGAAAAATACGTGCAGTGGACACGATGCGATTTCCAAAACCGTCGTGGTTTTCTTGTGTTGCCGCTGCGGTTTTTCCTGCAACGCTTTTTTGCTGCAGGATGCTACGTGGGTCCTTAGCCATACAGAGATTTGGTCTTCACTGCAGGGAACCACCAGGTCTCTACCTCTAGTAGTCACGGTGTAAGTTACAACTGCCCAGGTGGAACAAGAGACACTAGTGCATATCAACGAAGGATCAGGAAAGAGAGTAGTTGTGCTATGGTCTGAGATACATTTATGCAGATTAGGAGGCTGTTTCTTGGCCGATTTCTGTGGGACAAACTGACTTAAAGAGGACCTTTCACCACCTTCAACAAGTCCAGCTCTTTGCATAACTTAATAGTCGCTGCTCCACTGAGTCTAGGACAGGGGGAATTTTTTCTCTAGCCCCCACCATTCCTGAGCAATCAATACTGTTACTTTTGGTGTCTCATTTAGGCTCTGTACTGTCAGGTGGTCAGTGTCAGGCAGGAGCAGACAAGGGGTGTGATTCTAAGTTCTGGCACTGCCCTTCTGATAGTACAGAGTTTAAATAGCACCAAAACTAACTGTGCTTGTACTCAAGATTGGAGGGGGCTAGAGAGAAAATTCCAACTGTAGTACAAACGACTTGATATCTCCATTTTGAAGCTGTCTCTCCTATATACCTCTCTTTCTTTCTCAGTTTTATTTATGACTATCCAATCACAGGCCTCAGCCGTCCCTGGGGCCACTAACATCATTCAAGAGGCCAGAAGAGGCCTGATGTGGATGAGGAACTTCACTGTCTGTCACACACTGAATACTACCCTACCGAAGGTCTGTCTGAAAACAACCCTACATGATGCCCATCTAATCCATGTAAATTGGACTCCCTAGGAAGATTTTCTCACTCCTCATTGTGCACAATTTATGCCTAATGAAGGGTTTAAACAAATCTGGAACGTTGCATTGACTACATCCGCGTTAACCCTTATGTGACGCAGACATTTTTCATTTTTGTGTTTTCGTTTTTTACTCCCTACATTCCAAAAGCCATTACTTTCTCATTTTTACATTTATGTAGTCATATGAGGACTCGATTTTTGCATGACAAGTTTTACTTCAAAATGGCACCGTTTATTATTCTGTACAATGTACTTGGAAGCGGGAAAAAAAATCGGTAATGAGGTGAAATTGAGAAAAAAAATGCAGTACCACCATTTTCTTAGGGTGGGTTTACACTTGCGGCAGAGTCCGTCCGCCGTGAATCCGACTGAAAATCTCGGGAAACTGTATAGGGACTGGATTGCGAAAGGTTAGCGACACATTGCTTAAAAACTCATTCATTTGAATGGGTTTTTAAAGCAATGCGCGGGTGTGCGCTTACACCCTCTGCGCCACGAATCCAGTTTTTTTAGCTGGAAACAAAGTTCTGCATGTCCGACTATATGTACTATAGCAGTATCTATAGTAGTACCGCAATTTTGTAATGCATTGTATTAGTGATCAGACCCTTTGAGAAAAAAAAATAAAAATAAAAAAAATAAAAACTTGAATACCCCCCCCCCCCCTTTCCCTAGAACACTAGAAATATAAAAGTAAAAAAAAAAAAAAAAAATGTCAAACATTTTCCAATATAGTGAATATTGTAGAGGGAAAAAAAATCAAAAGAGCCAATCCGTTTTTTTTTTTCGCTATTTCACCTACCATAAAAATTTTGATAGAAAGCGATAAGAGCAATAGACATTCAACAAAATGGTATAACTAAAAAGTATATCTGTCCCCACATAAAAAGACGCCTTATGTAGCCCCATACATTGAAATATATATAAAAAAAGTTACAGGTGTCAGGATATGGTGTTTCCAAGAAATGTATTTTTTTTTTAAAGTTTTGGATTCTTTTTAGGGGGTTAAAATGTAAAACATAGTATATATTTTTGGTATCCCTGGAACCATACTGACCCATAGAATACAGGTGACGTTATTTTGGGTGCACAATGAGGACTGTAAAAACAAAGCCCGTAAGAAGGTCACACAAATGCAATTTTTCTCCAATTTTTACTCCATTTTTTTTTACAGCTTCCCAACACATTGTATAGAATATTAAATGGTACCATTACGAAGTACAATTTGTCCCACAAACATTAAGCCCTCCTATGACTCTGCAAGAGGAAAAATAAAAAAGTTATGGGGTTTGGAAAGTGGGGAGTCAAAAACGGAAATCGAAAAATTCCTGCAGTGGGAAAGGGTTAAGAATCTGTTTGCTCCTCCTTACCTACATCCTTTTACTGGAAGGGTTTACTGTATGTGTCTATACAGTATCTTACCGTCCACTGGTTATAATGTGAATGGCAGCCTGTTGAGAGTTTTGTTTGCAGGTTGCGATAATGTCTTAAATTGGTATCATGAGAAAATAGTCGATAATTGCAGCAAATTTGGAAACCTTACGAGTGGACACACCTGTACTGTAAAATCTGCAATTTTTTTTTATAATTTTACCCTTCATTGGTCGCAGAATTTAATATGCCTGGCTTTTATCAGGTTGCCCTGTGAAGAATGTATTGACATTCAATGAAGAAAAGGTTGTATCTTGAAGATGAGACGCGGTATCGATTTCATGCACCAGTAGATTCAATTGCTGAGACGTCTGATGATTTGCTTAGTAATGCTGTAGTCAATATGGGTCTGGACACCTAATCTTTCTACACAGAGCACACACTGAACGTGGAATGGATTTTTAGGAAAAAAAAATAAAGCGATACTTCAACGTTTAATTATAATTAACGGCAAATGCGAAATGATGAGATTTACTCGCAGTTCCCGGTTTAACAGCTGCAAAACCAACGGGGAAAACAAAAAGTCTAAGCACAATTCTACATTGTATTTACAAATGGCCTCATGTTTTCTATGTAGACACCTTTTAGATAATCTGTTGGTTATTTGTACATAAGTCTTAAGTGAGTGAAAATTACATAGGATTTCACAAGATACTACAAATTGATAATTCTGGGAGTCTCTCCTGCCTGTGCTATACACAATCGTGACAGTGAAGCCACAGACCCGCAGAAAGTCCCAACATCTTAGATATCTAGGATGCATGGACTTACAGTCTCATCACTGAGTTCGGGCTGCGATATTTGACCAATATACGGACACTTTGACATAAATTCGGCTTTTTTTGCTTTAGAAAGCTAGAAATTAGATAGTTTCCTAGGAGCCCTAAGAGTGTTCTACACTGTGTCTTAAGCCTATCTAAGGTATGGTTCATACCAAACTTATTTGACATGAAACATATCAGGAATCCCGAGCCAGCCGAACCTGAAACAAAATGGATACAGTAAAGTGTAATGTGCACAGTGATGTTAAAGTACAGGAATTACAGGAATAATACACACAGTGATGTCACAGTACAGAGATAATAAACACAGTGATGTTAAAGTACAGGAATTACAGGAATAATACACACAGTGATGTCACAGTACAGAGATAATAAACACAGTGATGTTAAAGTACAGGAATTACAGGAATAATACACACAGTGATGTCACAGTACAGAGATAATAAACACAGTGATGTCACAGTACATGGATAATACACACAGTGATGTCACAGTACAGGGATAATACACACAGTGATGTCACACTACAGAGATAATACACACAGTGATGTCACAGTACAGGGATAATACACACAGTGATGTCACAGTACATGGATAATACACACAGTGATGTCACAGTACAGAGACAATACACACAGTGATGTCACAGTACAGAGATAATACACACAGTGATGTCAAAGTACAGGGATAATGTGCATAGTGATGTCACAGTACAGAGATAATACACACAGTGATGTCACAGTACAGAGATAATATACACAGTGATGTCACAGTACAGAGATAATATACACAGTGATGTCACAGTACAAAGATAATACACACAGTGATGTCACAGTACAGGGATAATACACACAGTGATGTCACAGTACAGGGATAATACACACAGTGATGTCACAGTACAGGGATAATACACACGGTGATGTCACAGTACAGGGATAATACACACGGTGATGTCACAGTACAGGGATAATATACACAGTGATGTCACTGTACAAAGATAATACACACAGTGATGTCACAGTACAGGGATAACACTCACAGTGATTTCACAGTACATGGATAATACACACAGTGATGTCACAGTACATGGATAATACACACAGTGATGTCACAGGAGAGAGATAATACACACAGTGATGTCACAGTACATGGATAATACACACAGTGATGTCACAGGAGAGAGATAATACACACAGTGATGTCACAGTACAGGGATAATACACACAGTAATGTCACAGTACAGAGATAATACACACAGTGATGTCACAGTACAGGGATAATACACACAGTGATGTCACAGTACAGAGATAATACACACAGTGATGTCACAGTACAGGGATAATACACACAGTGATGTCACAGTACAGCGATAATGCACACAGTGATGTCACAGTACAGGGCAGAGTGTAATAAAAAATTAATTGTATTTTCATTGATCTCAGATGTAAAATAAAGACCTCCATCATTGTCATTTAGATCAGCCACAAAGTCTAGGAACCCCTGCTTAGTTCCAGTACAAATAATAATGTTTTTCTCCCCATCTCCTCACGCCGTTGCTCTCCATTGTCATATGTATACTGTATATCTCATACATGCTCTGTTTATTACACCATCTAGTTTTCAATGCTGTGATTGGTATTTTAGCTCCTTGTTGCTCTTTGTGATCAATGTGAGAATTCCTGCATGTCTACTTAATAGCAGTTAGTCAGATTCCAGTACGATATTCAGATCGCTGACTCCCATATCCTCTTTCCTATTTAGTTACCTTTGCACATCTTCTCTGCTGTATACAAGGTGTCTGACTGACTGTATTGGTATACGTGATGCTACCCTGTGTAGCGATCGCTCTCCATAGGACCTGTGTTTTGGATGAATCTCATGGTCCTGATTGGACAACTTTGGTGATATAGAGTGGCGGGCTTTGATGCTGGAGAGCGGGTAGATTGGATGAGGCCACCATGGCTGCATTGCCATAATGCTGAGTGTCTGCCAGTAAAAATATATTGACTGGGCCAGAAAAAAACCTGCCATGTGCATGGGGCCATGGAAATGAATGGGTTTGCATGTTATCAGTTATTATGGATACGTAACAATGGATAGCACATGGACCCAAAATATGGTCATGTACATGAGTCTTAAATAGTGACACGACACCGCGCCTCGGGCAAGTTGCACAACTCTTTTGATCATGTGACTTTACGTTATAAGTCGCCTTCATCCTACTTCACACTCAAGAAGCTGTAGGTGAATTTCTGTCTTATCTCTACATGATCCACCGTTCTAATAATAATGGCCATTAGACATCTTGAGTGAAGGCCGCCGTGTCGTTCCCATAGCTATACAATCTCTAGTTAAGAACATTGAGAGGAATTTCGAAGCAGATGGATCATGCTACATTCCTCAGTTTAACCTCCTAAATTTTCTAAAGTGACACCCCTGTGTGCAAAGCAAAGTCCAGGCTGCCCACAACCCCGGACAGATTAACCACTCACGTTTAACAATCTCTAGTCAAACAGATTAAGGTCCAGTACCAATAATGTATGTCAAATGTGTCCGTGTTTGCATGTCGGAGAATGTTTGTGAACAAGATGCGGCCTCACCTATAATGTTCACATTCATACCGTCACTCTGGTTCGCAAACACCGTCGGCCTTCTCGACACACTGCTACATTAGCAAGGACTTGTGACTATGAGATGGCAAAGACTCACGAAGCCTCAGGAATGTGGTCTTACTTAGTCAATCTGCTGCTGCTAAATGTTTTTCTCCGTTCCTGGCTCCACGAGCTGCTGTGCTACCAAGAAAAACAGAACTATGTTTGGAAAAAGCTGCGAAGAAGTGTTTTTAAAAAGGGTTTCTCAAGGCTTCTCGGCAAGTCCACCAAGTTCTAGAAGCAACAGTGATCTCGATAGATGTCATGTGCTCTAGTTATGTCATAAGTCCGTATAACGTCTCAGTGCAGAGCAGGATTTTACTCTCATGGTTGGCTCTAAATATAGTAAAAGATCTTTGAGACAACGATCCAAAGATAGAGGTCTTAGCAAGTGGTCTTCTCAAGGAAGATGGCCAGTATGCAAAATATATGGAACTGAAAATCTGCCATGGGAAATCTGGTCTGGATATGGAGGTGGTCTTCTCAAAAAGGTGGTCACCATTTTCATGGAGTCTAAAGAAGCCCAATTAATAATATTTCAGCCAAAATCTAAAGGTGCAGTTGTGCTTGTTTTGTCTTTCAACCTGAATGTCCTCGAGTCCTGTTCTTTGTGTAAAGTGGTATGATCTATAGCGGGATCAGATTGTGCCAATCCACCGCTGCCTCTTTAAGGGGGTTCTACAGGAAAAAAATGTAAAAACTAAAAACAGTTGTCGGGGGGAGCTGTCTTATTCCTACCTGCATCCTCTTAGGAAGATGCAGGGACTCTTTTTGCATCTAGGGTTATGATTGTGGAAAATAATTGCTGCCAATTTTCTTCTCTGTGTAAGACTTGTCCTGGACGGGTTCCCTGTTTTTGGAGTCAGGAGCTGGGGTAGAGCTTAACATCATTCATTTCTGTTCAGGCGGTGTACCGGCTAGACAGGATTTCTGAGACATTGACCAGGTCTACACTAATATCAGAAGATGATGGAGCAGACGAGGAGAGAGGTTGTGCTGCTCCACCATCTTCTGGTATTGGTGTAGACATGGTCAATGTCTCAGAAATCCTGTCAGTCTGAACACAAAGCAATGGTGTTAAGTCCCACCATGACTGCTCCTAGCCCCGTCCACAACCCCTGTCCAGCATGGGTCCTAAATAGTGAAGAGCAGTGGCAGACATTTTTTTTCACCCTCTTCTGCATCTTACTAAGATGCTGCAAAGAGGTGCCAAGGCAGGTGCCCTGATATGTTTTTCTCTTTTATCAATGACAATGCACCTTTACAGAGGACATTTCTCTACCTCCACCCACTCCAAAACTTTGCTGATTCCATTGATTCTGGCATAGTTGGAGTTTTTCTCTCAGCCCCCACCATGCCTGAGCAATCAGTGTTGTCAATATCAGCACCCAATATGCAAATCAGGCTCTCTACTGTCAGGTGGGCTGTCCCAAACTATCTACTCCAGCTGATAACATATTGGGTACTGAAATGAATAGCACGGATTGCTCAGGAATGGTGGGGACTCAAGAAAAAAAGTCCAACAGCCAGAATCAGTGGAGGAGAACTTATTACAGGTTGCAAAGTTTTTGGAGTTGGTGGAGGTGGTGAAAATTTCCCTTTAAAGGTGCATTGTCATTCTCCTGCTAGCTGAAGACAGGTTTCCCTTATGGGATTAGGTCGGATGATGGAGGCGAACTAGATGATGTTAGAGGGTGGTGTCCACCACCTTAATTAGAAATAGGAGGTGCTGTGGTGTTATAATACATCAGTGTTACACAATACTGTATATGTGATTTATAAAACATAATAAATGCCACAGATTAGGTGCGATGGCCACGACGTCCAAGACTAGAGAGACCTTTAAATGGGAGTTTCCTGGACTATAATATCGAGCATCACTTTCTCTTCTTGGGCCAGTGACATCCCATCCATTAGTCACCTAACCATGACGCAGCTCAGTCCCATCCAAAAGAATGGGGCTGAGCTGCAATACCAAGCATAGCCATTATTCAACATACAGTGCTGTACTTGGTAAGTAGTAAAGTATCCACAGCAATCAATATCATAGTCCTGAAATGCCCCTTTAAATAGGACTAATCCACTGTCCTGATATGTCTAGTTTAGTAAATACTTCTATACTTCATATATAGGCAAATATTATACAATTATAAATATTATAACTTCTTATCATAGAGAAATGGCACAACCCAAATTTTTAACAAAAGATGCTCCAGAATAATTATTTCATGTGCAGGTCATGTCAGGGGATCAGACAGGCCCTCTTTAGGTGCCTCTAGGGGTAACATATACTGTATGTATTAACTTAGGGTTAGGTAGAAAAAATATACAAATAGTCCATAATGTGAATATTATTTTTAGACTTTCCTATGTACTTGTGGACGATTCACACAGGGTTAATGACTTGCACGGCCATTATCATATTGTTAGCTCGCTTAGAGAAATAGTTTTAAGGGTTTCTAGGGTTAATGCTGTGTGTTCCAGCAGTGTGTGCCAACACCTACTGTTCCCCAGGGAAGTTGTGCTTTAAGTAAGGCCATCTGTAGAGCTGGACCATGCTATTTAGAGTCCTGACTCCTTGTGTCCAGTAGATGTCACTGTTGTAGTTTCTGACCTGAAAATATAAGCTCACTCCTTTTAAAGAGACGGAACCCTTAGAAAGTGAGCTCTAAGAATGGAATGTTGCGTAGATTTTAATAACCGTTATAATTAATTGTAAAAATTAAAGATGACTTTGGGACTTAGCATTATAGATTCTTATATCCTTGTGACCAAAGAAACTTGATAAATGTCATTGCTATTTGACTGCCTGGTGTCATCTGTGCACATAGAAAAGTATCTTATGAATATTGTGCATTATTGTAATATGTATTATTATTATTATTATTATTATTATTATTATTATTATTATTATTATTATTATTATAACTATTTTTATTATTTTAGTATTGTTATTATTCTTATTAATATTTTACTATTATTATTATCATCATCATTGTTATTATTATTATTATTATTATTATTATTATTATTTTTACTATTATTATTATCACCATCATTATTGTTGTTATTTTTATTATTATTTTTTTTCTATTATTATTATTATTATTTTTGCTATTTTTATTATTATTTTACTATTATTTTTATTATTATTATCATCATTGTTATTGTTGTTATTTTTACTATTATTATTCTTATTACTATTTTTATTATTATTTTACTATTTTTACTATCATTATTATTATTATTATCATCATTGTTATTATTATTAATATTTTACTATTATTATTATTATTATTATCATCATCATTGTTATTGTTGTTATTTTTACTATTATTTTTTTCTATTATTATTATTATTATTATTATTTTTATTATTACTTTACTATTATTTTTATTAGTATTATCATCATTGTTATTGTTGTTATTTTTACTATTATTATTATTATTATATTTTTCATTGTTACTTCTCAAAATGTTTTTTTTTTTCTCCTACTGAAGCAAATCGGCCATCGAGTTCAATTCTTGCTGAATAAATTCATTCTGAATGGAAAGAGCCCCAGTTTGCCTGAAAAGATTCTTAGACTGTCTCCAACCCCGTTCAAGCTCTTAAACTCCAAGACACCCTTAAGGTGTCTGATGCTGAATTTGAGGCGGAATTCCTATTCTTTTTAATGGGAGGCAATAACTGATCTTTTCAGCTAGTGGAAAAAATAAGTGTCCTGCTTGTTCTACAGGCGGATTCCACCCAAGAACTCCCATTGAAATGAATGGGGGGCAGAAAAATACATCTTTTCCATTGGCATGGAATTTGACTTGGAATTTGATGCAGAATTTGACATGGAATTTGGAATTTGGCCCTGCCCAATAATGGCAAAATACAGTGGCACTCTTTTGAAATTCTGCTTAAAATCCAACGTCAAATTCAGCATCAAAATTCTTGCCAGTTTTTGACGAGGAGAAAAAATCTGCTTCAAATTCCTGAAGCAGAAATTTTCTAGCTATGGCTAGAGAGTAGTGTTGAGCGAACCCATCAAAGTTCGGCCGAACTTTGCCCAAAAGTTCGGTTCGGGTACCCGAACTTCACCCGAACCCGAACCCCATTGAAATCAATGGGAACCTGAACTTGGTGACCCAAAAATGGCTGTAAAATGGGGATAGCAGGGTTAGAGGGCTGCAAAATGGGGGTAACAACAGGGCAAGTGCCTTGCAAAAAGTGGGGCGGGGAAAGAAATAAATAAATTAAAAAGAAAAATTTAATGTGCTGTTCGGGTTCGCTCATCACTACTAGAGAGTAAATACTTTTTGTGACTTTTTTATGTTTATTTGGTGTCACGGCTACCATTACAACAATGGTTGTCAGGCACACATTTTGTAGGGGTATTTCATGTGTAATTTTTTTTTTTTTTTTTGCATATTTTTATTTATTTTTTAAGGTCAGGTCCTTTAAGTGTGGAAAAGAGTGCATTTGGAAGCTTTTTTCTGTAAAAATTTTATTTACATTACATTTTTTACAGTATCAGGGGCCACACTGCATGCCCAGTTGGACTCAGCAGCAGCCTCGACTGGCATCAATTATGTGACCAGTCACTTGACCACCAGGGCTAACAGAGGTGGCAACAGTCTCTGGGCAGTCAGCTTAAACCTGTGCCATATATATACTGTATGGCTGGTGGCCATTAAGCTGTTACATGAGTTGGCCAATGTTTTAATGTTTTCCCCTTCCTACACAATATGGAATAACCTGCTGATAGGAGGGGATCCCCACCTTTTGTAAGAAAGGGGTTTCTGTTACAGATCAGGCACTGCCACTCCATTTATTCTCTATGGTACGGCCAGTAGCTGCGGAGCTGAGCACTGTACTCAGCTATCGCAAGCATTGTCCTATAGACAATGAATGGAGCGGTCAGTGGATCGATGTGCATAGGGGATCTAACCTCTATGGGGTTTTGCATCTACTTCCTCAGTGCCATCCGCTCCCATGAAGTGATTGCAGGAAAGCGATGACTTGTAATGGCAGCCAGGGGCTTAACAATAGCTCCCATATCAGTCACCTCAGTCCACCTCTTAGGCCTTGTCAGAGGCAGGACCTAATAGGTTGCTTTGCAAGCCATGGCACAATGGTCTAGTACACTGCAATACATATGTATAGCAGAGAACTATATTAGTAATTGAGTCCCCTAGTGATGGAGTACCATTGGGGAACTTGAAAAAAAAAGTAATAAAATGTGTAATAATACAATATAAACAAAATATGTAAAAAAAAAAACACAATTTTTCCCATCAAAAATTGTTTTGTCCAAAAGAAAAAAAAATGACCCATATCTGGTAACACTGTACTCAGTTATCTCCAGTAGTCCCATAGATGGGGGAAGGGGGCCCCTGTTCTTGTGATTGGACACCCATCCATCGGTGTGTTATCCTGTGGTTAGGAGATATCATTGAAGCTTGGGCCATCCCCTTTAATTTCAGTCCATTGATACAATACTATGCTACTAGGTTACATTGACTTTACCATTACAGTAGATTAAACCTAGCATTTAGGACTAAAAATACTTACTGTATGTTTAACAATCCTAATAGTAACTTGCATTGTCACATCGATGATATCCTGTATAGAGAGAATAGATCACTCGCTACACTATATATTGGTAAGGTCACAGTAAAGCTAATGCTTTCTACTCAGCCATTGCTCTCATACAACATGCCGAGTTAATGAAACGCTCCAGCCACAGTGATAATTCACTTGTAAAGTTGCACTTAGCTTCTATTCACGGAGGAATGTACAGCCATGTCAGTCAGCAGAATAATGCAAATCAAATAAGCATTGTACAAGCAGACGCTAATGAGGGGGCTTTCTTCTGTGTGAAAAGGCCATAATGTCCTTTGTTAATTCTGACAAAAATAAATGTCTAAGACAAATTGCCAGAGTGTTGAATCTTTACTCTCAGAGAGATTTCTTTTCCATACAAGGGAAGGAGGCAACTTGCATTTGTCAGGAAATCATACTTTGATGTTGACTGACAATGGAGTCTAATTGCTAATTTTCAGACTTGCTACTGTAACATGTAGGTGGCCGGGGGGAGGCAAGATGTCCATCAAGTACTAAGTATTTGTGTGGTCTTCTTGTAAGATATATAGACTTGTAAATAATCTTGAAGAATTTTAGACCAATGTCAAGTGCAGCTTATATAATATAACACAGCGCCATTTGTCTGCACTCTTTCTTCCATTCACCTCTTATTCTTTCCTCCATTTATCTCTTTCCTTCATACACCTCTTACTCTTTCTTCCATTTACCTCTTACTGTTTCCTTCATTTACCTCTTTTACTTTCCTTCATTTACCTCTTTTTCTTTCCTTCATTCACCTCTTATTCTTTCATCAATTCACCTCTTACTCTTTCCTTCATTCACCTCTTACTCTTTCCTTCATTCACCTCTTACTCTTTCCTTCATTTACCTCTTACTCTGTCATCCATTCACCTCTTTTTCTTTCCTTCATTTACCTCTTTTTCTTTCCTTCATTAACCTCTTACTCTTTCCTTCATTTACCTCTTACTCTTTCATCCATTCACCTTACTCTTTCCTTCATTTACCTCTTTTTCTTTCCTTCATTCACCTTTTACTCTTTCCTTCATTTACCTCTTACTCTTTCATCCATTCACCTTACTCTTTCCTTCATTTACCTCTTTTTCTTTCCTTCATTCACCTTTTACTCTTTCCTTCATTTGCCTCTTACTCTTTCGTTCATTCACCTCTTATTCCTTCATCCATTCACCTCTTTTTCTTTCCTTCATTCACCTTTTACTCTTTCCTTCATTTACCTCTTACTCTTTCATCCATTCACCTTACTCTTTCCTTCATTTATCTCTTACTCTTTCATCCATTCACCTTACTCTTTCCTTCATTTACCTCTTTTTCTTTCCTTCATTCACCTTTTACTCTTTCCTTCATTTACCTCTTACTCTTTCATCCATTCAACTCTTTTTCTTTCCTTCATTTACTTCTTTTTCTTTCCTTCATTCACCTCTTATTCTTTCATCTATTCACCTCTTACTCTTGCTTTCATTCACCTCTTACTCTTTCCTTCATTCAATTCTTATTCTTTCCTTCATTCACCTCTTTTTCTTTCCTTCATTTACCTCTTACTCTTTCATCCATTCACCTCTTTTTCCTTCCTTCATTCACCTCTTTTTCTTTCCTTCATTCACCTCTTTTTCTTTCATCCATTCACCTCTTACTTTTTCCTTAATTTACCTCTTACTCTTTCCTTCATTCACCTCTTATTATTTCCTTCATTCACCTCTTACTATTTCCTTCATTCAATTCTTATTCTTTCATCCATTCACCTCTTACCCTTTCGTTCATTCACCTCTTATTCCTTCATCCATTCACCTCTTTTTCTTTCCTTCATTCACCTCTTACTCTGTCCTTCATTCACCTCTTACTCTGTCCTTCATTCACCTCTTATTCTTTCATCTATTCACCTCTTACTCTTTCTTTCATTCACCTCTTATTCTTTCATCCATTCACCTCTTACGCTTTCTTTCAGTTACCTCTTACTCTTTCATCCATTCACCTCTTACTCTGTCCTTCATTCACCTCTTATTCTTTCATCTATTCACCTCTTACTCTTTCTTTCATTCACCTCTTATTCTTTCATCCATTCACCTCTTACTCTTTCTTTCATTCACCTCTTATTCTTTCATCCATTCACCTCTTACTCTTTCCTTCATTTACCTCTTACTTTTTCCTTCATTCAATTCTTATTCTTTCATCCATTCACCTCTTACTCTTTCTTTCATTTACCTCTTACTCTTTCTTTCATTCACCTCTTACTCTTTCATCCATTTACCTCTTACTCTTTCATCCATTCACCTCTTACTTTTTCCTCCATTCACCTCTTACTAGAGATGGGCGAACCTCTCAAGATTTGTTTAGTTTCAGGTTCGGGTGACTTGGGTCCCACATTCATTTCTGGCTGAACAAGTTTGGATAGAACCAGAAGTCAAATTATTATACTCTGAGGTCTTTTCAGGCCCCAGACTATAATAGGTGGAGGCCCAGGGAAGGTGAAAAAAAATAAAAAAAACATTTATACTCACCTTCCCTCACCTCTTTTGGGCCTCCTTGCAGCATCCAGCACTCTCTCAGCTTTCTTGGTGACGTCATGCGCCCGGGGTTAATGCTGAGGCCTGTGATTGGGTGTATCGCTAATTCTAGTGACCCCCCACTAATCAGTTTTATTAATCACTACCCCACTAATCACAAGGATAGGTTATCAATATTCCAGTCCCAGAAACTTAAAAAAAAAAAATATATGCCCATATAGATGTGTCCATTCTTACTGTTCCTTCTATTACAATTGCAAAATATTATTGAAACATAATAGTAAAATGTTTGACAGGTTGTAATTCACATCACAACCACCAGGTGTTTTCACAGAGACGCATACCGTATAAACAACTCCTGACAGAATATCCCAAAATCAAGTTTGTCTTTTTTAAAAGCTGTTCATCTCATGTCACTCATTACAGGATATGTTCAGCCAAGGTGAAAGGTGAAGTAGGACCTTGTGCTTCATAAGTGCGGATTGTCCTCTGTTACTTGCCCTCTTGGCTGAACATGTCCATATATAAGTATCACAAATTAAGCAGCTTTTCTTAACACAACATTGTTTCATGACAAGTTATAAGAAAGTGATATCCTATAAGTGTCTATGTGTGACCACCTTGTGGGGAAGGGGAATTGTAGCATTTTAAGTCTTATTTTAGAATGTTGTGATATTGTGTTTAGTTGGTTTCAGGAGAAATTGTAATCCTTACCAAACAGGAGATCAGATAAGTGAGGATGTATCTGTATGTGGAATAGGTGGTTTGTATGTATTTGCAAATGTTGATCCTAGTAATCTGATTTTGTAAAAGGAACCTGTCAGCATGCTGCCCTAACCAAATACTGACAGGCTCCCACATTGTAAAGCTCTGTGTTTTACTCTTAAACATTGTGGCATTTCAGAGAAAACATGATTTAAAAAGAGCTGGGCATGGGGTGAAGTGTCCGCTCTTTGCTCCCCTCTGTTTTCCTCTTGTTCAGTGTGAGGACTTTATATATATTCCGTATAGGGGGAGGCCAGTACATTTACACAGTAATTTAATTCCAAGACTACAGCTCAGATGACCCGCTCTCCCTGTGCCGATTCTCCTGATATCTCCTATCATTTTCTGACTGTTCTTTAAGCTTTTATCTGTGAATCTGTATAACCTGTTGTGCAGATATCTGTAACAAAATATAGCCAGAGATATAAAGTGCCCCCGAGCTATTTACACATGTCCTACAGATTGCAGGATATTACAGGAGTAGATGGAGACAATCATCAGTCCTGTAGCAAAGAATCTTCCATTTCACCATTCTGCTTTCAGATTTATTTTTTTTTCTGAATGTAGCCCCTGGGTGGTTTTCTATATATCATATATAGGGTGTATATATATATATATATATATATATATATATATATATACACACATATATATATATATATATATATATATATATATATACAGAACAGACCAAAAGTTTGGACACACCTTCTCATTCCAAGAGTTTTCTGTATTTTCATGACTATAAAAATTGTAGATTCACACTGAAGGCATCAAAACTATGAATTAACACATGTGGAATTATATACTTAACAAAAAAGTGTGAAACAACTGAAAATATGTCTTATATTCTAGGTTCTTCAAAGTAGCCACCTTTTGCTTTGATTACTGCTTTGCACACTCTTGACATTCTCTTGATGAGCTTCAAGAGGTAGTCACCTGAAATGGTTTTCACTTCACCGGTGTGCCCTGTCAGGTTTAATAAGTGGGATTTCTTGACTTATAAATGGGGTTGGGACCATCAGTTGTGTTGTTCAGAAGTCAGGTGGATACACAGCTGATAGTCCTACTGAATAGAGTGTTAGAATTTGTATTATGGCAAGAAAAAAGCAGCTAAGTAAAGAAAAACGAGTGGCCATCATTACTTTAAGAAATGAAGGTCAGTCAGTCCGAAAAATTGGGAAAACTTTGAAAGTGTCCCCAAGTGCAGTGGCCAAAACCATCAAGCGCTACAAAGAAACTGGCTCACATGAGGAATGCCCCAGGAAAGGAAGACCAAGAGTCACCTCTGCTGCGGAGGATAAGTTCATCCGAGTCACCAGCCTCAGAAATCGCAGGTTAACAGCAGCTCAGATTAGAGACCAGGTCAATGCCACACAGAGTTCTAGCAGCAGACACATCTCTACAACAACTGTTAAGAGGAGACTGTGTGCAGCAGGCCTTCATGGTAAAATAGCTGCTAGGAAACCATTGCTAAGGACAGGCAACAAGCACAAGAAGAACACAAGGAATGGACATTAGACCTGTGGAAATCTGTGCTTTGGTCTGATGAGTCCAAATTTGAGATCTTTGGTTCCAACCACCGTGTCTTTGTGTGATGTAGAAAAGGTGAACGAATGGACTCTACATGCCTGGTTCCTACCGTGAAGCATGGAGGAGGAGGTGTGATGGTGTGAGGGTGCTTTGCTGGTGACACTGTTGGGGATTTATTCAAAATTGAAGGAATACTGAACCAGCATGGTTACCACAGCATCTTGCAGCGGCATGCTATTCCATCCGGTTTGCGTTTAGTTGGACCATCATTTATTTTTCAACAGGACAATGACCCCAAACATACCCCCAGACTGTGTAAGGGCTATTTGACCAAGAAGGAGAGTGATGGGGTGCTACGCCAGATGACCTGGCCTCCACAGTCACCAGACCTGAACCCAATCGAGATGGTTTGGAGTGAGCTGGACCGCAGAGTGAAGGCAAATGGGCCAACAAGTGCTAAGCATCTCTGGGAACTCCTTCAAGACTGTTGGAAGACCATTTCAGGTGACTACCTCTTGAAGCTCATCAAGAGAATGCCAAGAGTGTGCAAAGCAGTAATCAAAGCAAAAGGTGGCTACTTTGAAGAACCTAGAATATAAGACATATTTTCAGTTGTTTCACACTTTTTTGTTAAGTATATAATTCCACATGTGTTAATTCATAGTTTTGATGCCTTCAGTGCGAATCTACAATTTTTATAGTCATGAAAATACAGAAAACTCTTGGAATGAGAAGGTGTGTCCAAACTTTTGGTCTGTACTGTATATATACATACAGTATAAGATAGGTCATCTCTATCTGATCAGTGGGATTAACACCTGGACCCCACACTGATACCCTGGAAACTATTATCCTGGACGAGGCAAGAAGAAGCTCTGTTCCTACTCAAGTAATAGGCACAGAGATGCAGTACCCCAGTGCCATAACGTGGATGGGGCTGCAGGTCTGTGTCTATGACTTGAATAGGATCAGTACTGCTTCTGGCCTAGTCCAGTGGAGTAGCTTCAGGCACCAGGAGGCCACTAGATCTGCTGATTGATGCGGGGTCTGGGTGTCAGACCCCCACCGATCATATACTACTGACCTATTCTGTTGGCAATGGAGACAAGCTGCCACCAGAGGTGTCCGGCAGAGACCTAAATAGGACGTTCCATCAATTCTAGTTCTTACCATCTGTTAATAGTTGCTGCTCCAATGATTTCAGTGCAGTTGGAATTTTTTTCTCTAGTCCTCACCATTCCAGAGCAAAACAAGTGCAGGTAGTTTTGATGACTGATGTGCTATTTAAGCTCTGTAATGTCAGGCAGGCGGGGTCATTGAGGGGGGCGTGATTCAGAGATCCAATCAGAAGCAGCCAGTGTAAGAGCTCAGAATCACACCCCTTGTCTGCTCCTGCCTGACACTGCCCCCTGACAGTACAGAGCCTAAATAGCATATCAGACACCAAAATTAACACCACTGATTGCTCAGGAACAGTGGGGAATATAGAGTAACTGTGCCAGAATCAGTGGAGCAGCAGCTATTAGCAAAGAGCAGGACTTGTTGGAGGTGGTGAGATTTGTTGTTGTTTGTTGGGGACTTCCCAATACATCTGCACTCTCTGCGTGGTTGAGTATGCTTGTGTTTTCAGTGGGGACAGGAGAGTATGCCAATGGCAGAGCAACGAAGGATCAGGCATGATAAAATTTGTCATGCCTGATCCTTCCTTCCTGCAATAAAATCTATAGGGGAGATGATTGACCACATGAAATTGATGGATTTGGTTGACTTCTTTTTATTTCCCTCTCGTTTTTTGAGAATTTTAGCCGAGTGTACATCTCTATAGGGAGATCATAACAAGTAGCTATTAAACGTGCATGACCAAATTTAGGTAGGCAAATAGAAGCGGGATGTCATAAGAGGTATTTAATACAGTATACAATATAACTTTATATTAGAGCATTTATTTAGCATTTTAATTTATTTATCATTTAATATAAAATCCTCGTACATTCAATCAACTGCAAAGTAATTTTATGGTATTTTACAGATTTTGTAATGAAAAAAAAAAAAATCCCCCATTGTGCTCCATTTCTTTTTGTTCCCCCGACTGTATTGAGCCTATATTGTCAATGCCAATCACACACCAAGTTTGTAGAAGAGAAGTCTGTGCAGTATATACCGTCACTGCTCAAAGAAACATCTTACACTCCCCTGTGATGCCTTACAAGTAGATACGGTATAGTGGCACGTATTCCTAAACAGTAACAACTATCGCTGTGTTTTCTACTACACATCCATTATAGGTATTGTTTGGCATATTCAGTATTTTGCACTAATAATGCAGCTTTTGGAACCATTTCCATAGCGATATTCTTCAGTGCAGACTGGCACAGAGCAGCCTCACTACTAAGAAAAGCTTTATTTGTTCCGTGAGCAGAATGCGGATACTTGATCATACACTTGATATTGTAAAAGAAGTGAATTTTCTGAGATATTTTGATATTATCTCTGCTAATCCAAAGCCTCCGTGCCTGTGGACGGGTAGAACTAACTGTTACAAATACGCTTGTTACCTACACAAAAAGTAAAGAGGCATGGAAATCCTCGAACATGCATGCTGATTTTCCAGCACTAGTGATATTTGCGAGGTTCACTTGCATATCTGGATTCCAAATTATCAGAGGTCCAGGGGAGGTGAAGAAAAATAATAAACTCACCTTTCCTGACCTCTCGGGGTCTGCTAACATCACCCAGGAGGGAAAGAAGACCTGGAAAGACATGGAAAGGTAAGATCTGTTCTTAACACCTCTCTGGGAACCTCCTTTGTTATATTCTAGAGTCTAAAGAGACCCAAGAGTATAATAACAATTCATGGGTGACAAACCCCAAAAATATTGGGTTCAGCCAATCCTCAGTTTTTTGGAAATCGCATAACAAACCTGGCTTGATACAAGTTGTTTTACTTATCCTTATCCATCACCATATTAAAGAGCTGGAGGAGCTGAGAAGTTTGATGGATTATTTCCTGTTCTTTTTAGGTTTAGGAGTCCAGTGGGTGGTCCTTGTCGCTGGTTGACATCTACAGATGTAGCAATCCCTAACAAGATGTCTAACCTTTCCAGACCTCCTCTCTGCTAAAATAACTTTCATTATGAAAATCACTGTTCTATCCTTCTTTAGACAGACTGCAGGTCACATGACTCAGATGACACATTTTTATAGATGTCTATGGAGCTAGATATGATAAAGCAGCAGCAGTATGGCATTAGCAGGGTGGGAAAACCCATGACTTTTGGGTTTTCCCTGCCCAGTAACAACAGCCTCCAGCTGCCCCAATACTCCACCATCACTAGCTGGTCAGACACTCTACCATACTATGCTCTTCCTGGCATCCCTGGTTGTGGTAGGTGCTGAATCAGCTAATATTAAGCCCCACCTTAGTAATGGATGCTGTCAGATAGCGGACATTACTAATGTAATAGAAATAAAGTTTAAAAAAAATGTGCAGAGACATTTAAAAGTATATAGAAATAAAATTGCAGCCCCAGGATATTAGTGTAGTTCACCAAGTCTGATATAGTCCAATTAGCAGAGCTGGGGAAAAAAAAGAGCAGAAAGAAAAGCAGCAAAAAAAAAATTAGAAAACCTAAATAAATAATATAATTATCTTACTTACACACTTATTGACATCTCATTGGCTGGTTAACATCATGTGATATATGGGTTACTAGAAATCATTGTCCAATGAACTCTATTAACTGTTTTTTGGCAAATGGAGCCACAGGATGCACAAGATGTGTGACTGGCTTCATTCACCAGAGTGTTTTTTTGTTTTTGTTTTTGTATTTGAGTTGGAAGGGACCTCAAGGGCCATCGAGTCCAACCCCCTGCAAAAGCAGGTTTTCCTAGATCATCCCAGCCATATATTTATCCAGTTTCCACTGGAGTGGAGAAGGAGTGCAGGGACTCCTTCTCCTACTGAATGGGACCTCGCACTCAAATGATTAAACATGGTCATGATAAGACCCTTATTGGGCAATCATTGATACGGTCACTTAGATGGAATCGCTAACTGCAAGAGGCTTGGAAATCAGCGTGAAATACAGCTCACCACCGCTCCCCAGGCACAGGGGGTGGTGCAGCATGTGGTATACAGATATAGTATAGTAGCTTTAATGGGTGTTTATTACAGACTTTATACACAACCCCCTGCGCTACAGTATAGCTTCCCTAAAGGATGTACAGTAGGGCTGCTATAGAGATACCGTATTTCTGTATATCAGCCCAAACAAATGTCAGGGTCACTATAATGTAGATTTGGAATGAATTTATTGAGACTGAACCAACCAAACACAAAACAAAACTTGAGAGGTTCGCCCAAAATTAGTTGGCTTTAGTACAAATCCACAACACCAATCTATGGACTGGTAGATGGCTCCAATGTTGCCAAGTCAAGAGATAATAGTTTGCTTTCTATCCTCACTTGTATACCTGCTAAGGCAATAAAATGTGAAGACGATGTGGTAAATTTGTAAGAGGGGACGTCAATGTTTGACATTATTTCCGTTCTTTTCTTTACTCTCTAAGGCTATGTATAAGGGGTAGAAATCCTCTTTTTAGATTTCTTGTATAAAATGTAATGTATCTACCTGATTCTCACATTATTACACACAAATCGAGTTAAAGCTCAGATGCTACACCTTTGTATGTCAGATATAAGATTGGTTCCAGGTTCTTCCTGAGAAAACACAAAGCTGTCAAAATTGCCGTACAAGCAAGATTCGATTTTTATAGCGGATCTGTCATCTTTCCTGACATGTCTATTTTAGTTAGCGCTTGTATTCTTCATGAAATAATAATGCCGGGGCTTTTCTAGAACACTATGTTGTGCTGCTCCGCTCTTCTTCCTCAGAGAAATATATTGACAAATGGGTTTTCCAGTTACCTGTACATGATAGTAATATTATTAGCCATATGAACTACATGTTAAGCCCTTAGTGACCAGCCTGTTTTTGTCCCTTCATAACCAAGCCATTTTTTTTGCATTTAATTTTTTGCAATTGTAGCTAAGGACGGGCGAACCTCTGAAGTTTTGTTTCGTCCGGTGTTCGGATGACGCAATCCCTCGGGTCGGTATGATGCAAACTTGTTCGGACAGAGCCAAATGTGAAATTATTCTACTAGTATAATAGGTGGAGGCCCAAGGGAGGTGTAAAAAATAAAAAACATTGATACTCACCCTCCCTCACTTCTTTCAGGCCTACTTGTTGCATCCAGCGAGCTGTGTCTTCCTCCTCCAGATGCGTGAGGTCACAGAAGAACACCAGACCAATGACTGGTGCTCTTCTGTGATGTCATGTGCCCAGGGTCACCGTCTTGACGTCATGACGCTCAGTGTGCCCATGTCACCTCAGATGCCCAATCACAGGCCTCAGTGGTGACCCCTGGTGCATGACATCACAGAAGAACACCAGAGTGCCCAAAGGAGGAAGACACAGACCACTGGATGCCACAAGGAGGCCTGACAGAGGTGAGGGAAGGAGACTATAAATGTTTTTTTTTTTTTTTTTTTTTTGCCATCTCCCTTGGGCCTCTACCCACTATAATCTGGGGTCTGAAGAGACCCCAGAGTATACTAATTTACTGCAAATCATATAACAGCGCCCATTTTAGTTCGTCCGAGGCAAAACTCAAATTGTTCAACTTTGTTAAAAAGTAAACAATTTGAAACATTGAAGCCGGTTTGTTGCGAATCTATTTGTCTAACACCAGTTGTAGTGTGTAATGGCACCATTTTGGGGTACATGTAGCTCATTCATGAACTTTTATTAAAAGTTTTTGGGAGGGTAGGGAAAAAAACAGCAGCATTTCCACCAATTCACTTTCTAGGTGAATACAATCGACATCCATAACAAATTTGTATATTTTTTCTTAAGTTTTGCTATTTTGCAAAGTAATTTTTTTCTAATTTTATTTTATTTTTTTGCACCACAACTTTCCAGGACCCACAAATTCATTGTTTTCCTGCCTATTGTGTGGGAATATTTTTGCAAGAAGACCCAACGTTTTGATGCCATTTTGTGGAACATAATACAATCGCTTTCTATCACATCTTTGGTCGCCAACAGATAAAAATATGGCAATTCCGGCATTGTTTATTTAGAATTTTTTTTTTTACATTGTTCATTGTGGGTGGGGGGGATAACTTTACAATTGTATTTAAGGGATAATTATGGGCGTGACAGAAAGCCCCCCTTCCCTGGAATCATGAGGGGCATTTTAGTCTAAGGCCCCACGTTGCGTGAAAGCAGCTTTTTGTTCCAAACATTTCAATGTATCTCTCTATGATTTTGGTTGCAGATCGCAAATTGCATACAATTTTTGCACCATAGACTTTAGTGGAAGTTGCATGCAACTGTAACTCGCATGCGACATGTTTGTGACTTGACTTGTTTTGGGCTAAGGCCCCACGTTGCCGAAACGCAGCATTTTTGTTGCAGATGTTACTGCAGTATTTTGAGCCATAGTCAGGAGTGGATTGGAAAGGAATGGAAAATATAAAGGAAGCTTCTTAGACATTTCCCTTCTGCTAAATCGACTCCTGACAACGTGGGACCTCAGCCTCAGTCCTTCTGTAGCTCAAGCCTAAGAGTGTGGTGTGCAAATGATGGACATGACAATCTACACAATGCAAGATAACTAGAGATGATTTATCTGCGCGATGATATCCTTGGCTGTCCACACTTCAGACACAAAGATCGCCTAGGCCATTGTCTTCCATGAGCAGTCAGGGACCTTTACTTGCACAATGAGGTGTTATTAAAGGTACTTACATATTTACCAATTTATTGTTTTTTTTCCCAATTTTGACCAGAAAGTGGCCAACCCCTTTAAAGTAAAGGTCTGTGTTAAAAATGGACAGGAGCAAAAACATGTGCAGTCATGCAGAGATAATTTTTTATGGCTATGGAAATCAGCTGGAGTCTAATTTGGGAGATTTGCCTATAGACAACCATAACAAAAGCAGAGACTGGAAATGTCAAATCCCAGAGGAGACCTGAAGGACCGTCTGTAGGTAAATCTGATAAATAAATTTTTTATGTTCCCTCACCTCCCCTGGTTCCCCGATCATTATACTCAGGGGTCTGAAAAGACCCCAGAGTATAATGATAGCAGTGTTTGTGGGGTTCGCGGTAGCAGCTGCCACTGGGCTCCGGCCCCCTTAATGTCCAAGGCTATGTGGCAGACGCTACTGCTGCTACCCTAAGAATTTATGCCCCGGATAATGTCTTAGTGGCCCCTGCAGAGGCATGATACATTCCCCTTGGAGGCCCCTCAGACATTATATCATAATGTCCCTGTGAAAGATCTCGTCCTACCAGAACACGCTTCTGGCACACCTGAGATCGCTTCGATTACCTCACACCCACTTTCCGTGAGTGCTGGTCCAACAGAGGATAATACGCAAGACGGGCCTTCTAAATTTTATATATTTATTAAACCCTAAATGGGTCGGCACTAGACACTTAACACATACATAGAATACATGCAGCAATTAGCAAGCAGATACAAGTGAAAAACAGCATAACACGGTACATAAAATAAAAATGGGGATAACAGAAAAAAAAAGAATATATACTACCAACACCAGCTTGTGATGGTTTCTCTGGCCTCCAGGTGTTGAGCCAGGGCACTTATCTTATGAACGTCCATCAGCAGATGATCCTAGCAGAGTAAAGGGCAGAAGACCCTTCCAGAACAAGTAGTTAGTCCATTTCTCTGAGCCCATGTGGCAGGCTCAGGGTACAGTCTTGAGCAAAGCATGTGTTGCCTACATGCGGTGGCATCTCTTCCATGTTCACAAAATGGCCTCAAGTTTGGCTTCTTAGGCCGCATGTCAGCCACATGTTGGTCACATGGCTGACTTTCCCCCACACCTCGCTTCTAGGAATTGCCCATCACTAAGGCCACCAGACAAAAGAGACTGGTTCAGCCTGGGCGGATCCCTTTTGTCTCCCCTGGTCTCCTCACTGAGTGAGGTCACCAGGGGGAGGAGCCCCGCCCCCTCTCTACACCTCTTAGAATAATTTTTTGGTATAATTCTCTGCCTGATGTTCATAGAGTCGGGCTGGTAGTATAATGGGGTTCCTGGCGAGATCCCCAATACATAGACTCCAAGATCGACACTCCATCTCCCTTTGGGTAAGGAGATCAGTGCCTGGACCTTTCCTGGGCTTTGAACTGTGACATGTGTATATTCTAAGCGTGCGCCTTGACCTGACGCATCTGGGGAATTTATCGGGGCAACTGTAAGATGTTCCCCAGGCCAGATATTGTCATAAAACCATAAGCCCTTTGAACTAACGGTGGCGCCAGTGCGTCTAGCAATTATATGCGGATCGTTTGCATAACATATCCTGTCTAAATGAACCCCCGCTGGGTTAATGAGGGTTGCAGTCTTATGCAGATACAGGCTTTTGACCAAATGGCTGATTGCTTCAGGGACAGGACAATAGGCCTGTGTCAGATAGTAGTTTGACCACATTCCATTTGCCCCACTAGCCTTGATCCTAGGCCCCAACCCCCACTGTGCAGTGATATAGACCAATATTGATATCATAAGACCATACCTGCACCTAATATCATGACAGTCCCCCTCCAGGTTTCCCCTTCAATATAATGTCCCCTTTCCAGTCTGATTTCATATCCATAAAAGGATTGTTTTCTCAGCATTGCCTCATCAGTTTTTGGCCACCAAGGTCTGTTTCTACTCCTATTAAAGACCTCTACATGGACTATTATTGGTTTGGGAGACGATATGGACCTCAGAGTCTCCCCTTAATTTCTAGGAGGAATAAAAAAAGATGCTTCTGGATTGTTTTTGGAAATATAAGTGCAGTATTTGCTAAAACCCCAGTCAGGAGCGGTGACGGATCCTCCTTAGATGATTCTTTACACAGCTAAGTACATTGAGTTACAGCAAGTCCTGCAATAGTTTTTCATGTCAGTGTTGTGTCCTCGGGACCCGTCTTTTTGGCTAATAATTGTAAACTATTTTTGATTTATTGTGGAGAACATTGACTTTAACCATTCCTTTATTATCTGTAAATGTACAAATCAAAGAAATTTTTGCACCGTCGTTGCTTATTCTGGAAAACGTCGCGTCCTGGAATCTCCTGCCATGCTCTCCAGTGAGTGTTTTTCCCATTATTTTTAAATATGGATTGAAATGCGTTCTTGGAATTTATATTTAATAGTCAAGATCTTCTGAATATTTCCCGAGACTGCCAATGTGGAGTCTAATATGATTAGAAGACCTTTTGTCTCTCCTCTTTTTTTCCTCTTCCTCTTTCTCAACACAATTATGTCGAGGGAGAGTGTCTGAGTTATACGCTTCACTTTTTATGGCTGTATTCCGTGAAACTCTCCATGTGTTTACCTTCACTTGTAGACTGTGCGTTCTCTGTGGTTCCTGGCAACACCTTAAATTCCTCGCTGTCTATTACTTTACAATGGAATGCGAAGCCACAGAATGTAGAGAGGTGGATCTCACAAGTACGAAAAGTCAGTAATCTCGGATAAAATGCACATCTTGAATAAGAATTAAGAAGGAATTGACGCCTTTCATTCTTGCTTTTTTTTCTTGTTCCATCCCCTTAATTAAAAAAGCAGATTTTGTGGTCATCAAAAGGGGTCACTGTGGTTCTCCTTAAGTTTATCTTGTGGTCATAGCTACTTTATTACATCACATAATAGAACTATTAACAACTATTTACATTGAAGAAAGATATGGACCAACTGTGCATCATATCTTGTTGTTATCAAATCAAAATGGATAATTTATTACCCACAACTCAGTTCATAAATATGGAGATCCTTAGCCGTAGTACAAGGCCTGTTAAAGGGAGTCTGTCACCAGAACCAGCATATCACCCCAGCCCTGCAGATAGATAGGTTAGTGTCACCAGAACCAGCATATCACCCCAGCCCTACAGATAGATAGGTTAGTCTCACCAGACCCAGCATATCACCCCAGCCCTGTAGATAGATAGGTTAGTGTCACCAGAACCAGCATATCACCCCAGCCCTGCAGATAGATAGGTTAGTGTCACCAGAACCAGCATATCACTCAGCCCTGCAGATAGATAGGTTAGTGTCACCAGAACCAGCATATTACCCCAGCACTGCAGATATATAGGTTAGTGTCACCAGAACCAGAATATCACCCCAGCCCTGCAGATAGATAGGTTAGTGTCACCAGAACCAGCATATCACCCCAGCCCTGCAGATAGATAGGTTAGCATCACCAGAACCAGAATATCACCCCAGCCCTGCAGATAGATTATGGTCACCTGAATCAAACTGTTGCAAATAAGCTCTTTGGAGCTATGGCAGCAACTTCATATATTGAGAAAACTGTGATATCTCAGCAATGGAGACAGTGATTCAGAAGCGGAACATAACATTTGATTTAGATGACCCTAACCTATCTGCAGGTATGTCTTGATATGCTGGGTTCTACTGACAGACTCCCTTTAATTGGTCAGATATTGACTATAGGGTAGCTCATGCCAATAGGTGGCACTACAGAGGCAACTTTCTATCTTTTAAAAGTAGTTTTTCCAGGAAGCATGACCTGGCCTGTAAGACTTCCTATGTCTACTTTGGTGCACACAAAGAGAAATGAGAGTTGATCTCCAAGGTCAATTATGATTTTTGCAAAATGAACTTAATTTTAAGTATAGCCATTAAACTTTACAATGACACAGATGTGTCTCTCCTTACCTTTACTCTCTGTTTGACATACTGTATCCGGAATTAAGTAGTTTGAGATGACCAGCTTTGAAAAAAAAAAATAATTTTGAGATACTCTGCCAGGAGTTTTATGTTATATGTGATTTTGCAGCTTGTCAAGGGTGTTTCTAGAATGTTGCATGTTATATTAAATTTGTATTAGAAATTGGAGTCCTCAGTTAAATTTAAGGAAAGATGAAGGTGGAGACGTGTACAGATTATTTTATAACTTATTTTATAACTGACACTGATAAGAAGTGAAAATGTAAAAAGGTAGCAAATTAGTTTAACATCTTATTGGTTTAGGTGATTTTATACAGGACGTCATACTTTGCCTTTTGATCCTGTAAATAATATCAAATATGTACGTCATAGCATTCTCAGGACTCCAAATTTGTTTAATTTCTGGTATCCTTAGTATCCTGTCATTACAAGGATGGTCATTCATCTGAATAACCATCCTTGTAATGACAGGATACTTATTTCTTGTTCGATGATCTCTGCAGGAAAAATACCGCAAATGTCTAAGGATCAAGGTAGGCTCCTAATGCAGATAATGGTGGACTAGGCTAAGAACTCAATCCCCATGCAAAGTATTTTGAGGATAGAAAATCCCTTTAACTGTTTGTAGGCAGGCTCTGGTGATGGGTACCTGACGGTATACTCTGATCTGACTCTGTACAGATGCCTCCTAACAACTTCTGGCCTTAAGTTCTTTTTCAGCTCTAAGGTGATCCCTAGGAAAAATTTCAAAGTCACATAACACAAAAATAGGGTGTAAACTCCACATTAACCCCTTAATGCCAGGCCAGTTATCTGTGAGTTTAATGGATTTGGTCATATAATTAGAGATTTTCAACTAAATATATACAGTGCACAGTAGAAGGTAAAGTAAGAGTTGTCAGATGGAACCCATTGCTTCTTAAAACTCAAGCTTCATTTAATGAAATGTCTTCTCCTTCACTAACCTTGTAATTGGGGCATATAAAGCCATCAACTGGGAGACACATACAAAATACAATCACAGGGTACACCGTGCCAGTGTAATGAGACCTCGTACCCCTCGCTTCAGCCCTGCTATACTGGAATATGCAAATCTATTTATAAAGGCAAAACAGAGAGCGACATAATGGTAGCTTAAAGTGAAGCTTCATTTTACAACAAAATACACAACGTGTACTATCTAGTGTATGTCTAGACTGTGACATACAGTACTGTAGATAGGTGAATCTCACAGAATTTGTTTAATTTCAGGTTTGGATGGCTTGGGTCTAAGGTTCGTTTCAGGTCAAACATGTTTGGTAACTGGTATGAACCACACCTAAAATGGTTTAAAATATAGTGTAGAACACTGTCAGGGCTCCTAGGAACCTATCTATAAAACATAGTGTAGAACACTCTTAGGGCTCCTAGGAACCTATCTATAAAACATAGTGTAGAATACTCTTAGGGCTCCTAGGAACCTATCTATAAAACATAGTGTAGAATACTCTTAGGGCTCCTATGAACCTATCTATAAAACATAGTGTAGAATACTCTTAGGGCTCCTAGGAACCTATCTATAAAACATAGTGTAGAACACTGTCAGGGCTCCTAGGGTCATATCTATAAAATATAGTGTAGAACACTGTCAGGGCTCCTAGGAACCTATCTATAAAACATAGTGTAGAACACTCTTAGGGCTCCTAGGAACCTATCTATAAAACATAGTGTAGAATACTCTTAGGGCTCCTAGGAACCTATCTATAAAACATAGTATAGAATACTCTTAGGGCTCCTAGGAACCTATCTATAAAACATAGTGTAGAACACTGTCAGGGCTCCTAGGGTCATATCTATAAAATATAGTGTAGAACACTCTCAGGGCTCCTAGGGTCATATCTATAAAATATAGTGTAGAACACTGTCAGGGCTCCTAGGAACCTATCTATAAAACATAGTGTAGAACATACTTAGGGCTCCTATCTATCCAATTTCTATCTCTCTAAGGCACACACAACTGAAGTCATGTTAAAGTAACAGTGACATTTATTATACTCTGGGGTCTCTTCTGAAGGCAGGTAATGTAGATGCAGAGGGAACGCTTACTATGAGGTGTAGTAAGACGTGATGTAGCAGTATAGTACCAGAGTGGTGAAGAAGGTGAGTATGAGTTGTTTTTTATTTACTTTTCCACGCATCCACTGTGTCTTTGATTATACTTTGGGGTCTCTCTCTCGGGCTCGCTTTGCGGCATCTCCAGATAATAGGCTTCAGCAGTGCCCTGGAAAAGTCCAGAAGACAAGACATTGGGCAGATCCCCAGAGAGGTGAGTATGAGTTGTTTATAATTTTTTTTGTCCCGGGGCCCACTTTATGATAAGAGGTCTTCTAATTTAGTCTGAAATAGTTTATTTATTTATTTTGCTTACTTATATAGCACCATCATATTCAGCACTTTACAGATATTGTAACACTTTCCCATAGAGGGCTCACAATCTAAATTCCTTATCAGTATGTTTTTGGAGTGTGGAGGTAAAGCCATGCAAACATGAGGAGAACATTCAGACTCCTTACAGATGTCGCCCTTGGCTGGATTCCAACCCAGGACTCCAGAGCTGCAAAGCAACACTGCTAACCACTGAACCAACCGAAACTTGTGGACCAACCTTAGAAACATTTACAAATTAAATCTTGCAAGGTTTGCTCGACTCTACTCATAAGCATGAGAACATTTATGCACAGTCTGTCTAGAGAGGCAGAATCACTTTATTACATAGTGAAGGAGGTTTACATTATGCAGCAGTGGGGGCAGTAACAGAGGTGTAACTTAAAGCCCTTGGACCCCCCAATGCAAACTCTGTAATGGGGCCCTCGCTAACCATGTGTAGCCTGTAATACTTGTGTCTTTTCATATTGCAGAGAGGCCTTTGGGCCCCCATCGGCTCCAGGGCCTGGTTGCAATTGCTACCTCTGCACCCGCTATTGCTTTGCCCCTGGACATTAACATTGTTGCTTCTATGCGGAGCCTGATTCAGGGAGAATTACCAGTGGTCTATGAGCCCGAGATGATAACTACAGGCAGATCCATGTCTCCATTGGGAATTTCCACCTTCAACTTTGTTTTTTAAGTATAATTCCTTCTCCTATCTTGAGAGCTGTTACTTTTATTTCTAGTGCAACAATCCTCTTAACAATGCATTAAGTGGACTGATGATTTCTTTCCCGGTTCTCCTCCACCTTGTAGATGTGGCATAGTTCTCCATTTAGTGCACTTTACTATTCAACAGAAAGTTAATGTCACAGATGGAAAAACTGAAATGTTATATAGAGAGAGATGGACAATAACGCTATTGTGTTTGCTCCGGCAATGTAGGCATGCTGCTTCTATTATAGAAGTAAGAAAGCTTCCAATTCTATAAACACATTGTCAAAAATGATGCTGTGTATTTATCTGAAAGTGTTTTCTACCAATGTCACAAATAAAAAACACCGTCACGCTGCGAACACATTGCACGGAAATGTCACTGATTATTGACCTGAATATTGTGATCACAGAACAGCAAAATGTTACAAATGGAAGACTGGACCGCCGGGGACATAGAACACTAAAATTACATGAATTATTTGTCAGTGCCGCCTGTCTAATTGATAGAAAAATCTAGAATGCTGCTGACACTGAAATAGTATTTTATTTGTTTGGCGATGTCTTTGTGTTGCAGATTGAAGAATCCTGAAAATGCTACAATCACAGAGCCCTAAAATTCCACTAACTATTCATCAATGTTCTCTGCGAGTGTCACAGCGGGGAATCAGATTTGCTGATATTTTTTGGTTTCTGCAGAGACTACATTAGTTTGGGATGTCGTGCTACACTAGGGTGTCCAGGATCTTCTTGCTCGCCATCGCTCTTCACTAGGAATTCCCCACTGCTACCATGGGTCACACCAGGGCCGTTTTAACACATTGGTGGGACCAGTGAAGAGGTTTCATAAGTGCCCCCCATCACTACCTGCTATTATACCCATCTAAAAGCTGCCAAAAACTGGGATTTTATAGGGTGACATTCAATAGGTGACAATGTGCTACGTGACTGACGGAACTTTCTTCCTGTCAGAAATGTTTTATATGTTCATCTCTAGTATTAATCGTTATTACTATTATTTTAGCGTGTAACGGATATCACTAGAGAGGCGGTCGGTGTATTTTACTCTATAAAGATCAGGTATGGAAAGGACAGGGACAGGGTCAAATGTAAACATTATTGATGACTTTGTGAAAGTGTTTGGTGCAACTCTTTTGGCGCTACAACCTAGACGATGGTAAGCATCTGGATCACAGCGCCAATAACTTCCTCATTATGTTATGTTCAGAGGGGTATTACATAAAATACTCCTGTGATTTGGCTATGCGCGACGTAGCAAATTTGGCTCCACCCACTTCTATGTTGACTCCGCCCGTTCTCATCCATTTTTCTATGTGCCCCCACACAGTATAATCCTCCTACAGTCACCCTAACATTATATGACACCACACTATAATGATCCCCTCCAATTGCCCCATAGTATGAATTCTCCTCTGCTGGTACCCCAGTTTAAACTGGCGGAAACTAGAGGGGGACATTAAACTGGGGTAGCCGGAGGGGGATATTAAATCGTGGGGTTAGTTGGATGGGGATATTAAACTGGGGGGCTGCTGGAGGGGGACAATAAACTGGGGCAGCTGGAGGTGGACATTAACCTGGCTCAACTAGAGGGGGGCATTAAACCGTAGGGGTAGCTGGAGGGGGACATTAAACCATAGGGGTAGCTGGAGGGGGATATTAAACTGGGGGCAACTAGAGGAAGACATGTCCCCCTCCAGCTACCCCCACAGTTTAATGTCCCCCTCCAGCTGCCCCCAGTTTAATGTCCCCCTTCATCTGTCCCCCTAGTTTAATGTCTCCCTTCATCTGCCCTCAGTTTGATGTCCCCCTTCATCTGCCACCATTTTGATGCCCCCCCTTCATCTGCCACCAGTTTAACATAATAAAACAGTGATACTCACCTCTCCTCGCTCCGCTGCCACTCTGTGAGGTCTCTTCTCCTGGACTGTTCAGGGAGCTGCAAGCTCGATGTGAGTGATGTCATCACATCGTGCCCGCAGCTCCAGGGATCGGAGCACACAAGGATGTGCTTCACACACAATGGTGAAGCAGGGGCTGTCCACAGATGGCTCCTGCTTCATCACTGTATTTAACTCATCTGCGTCTGGAGAGGACGTAGATGAGTTGATACCGGGACATACCTCCCACCTACCAGGACAGCGGGACAGGTCCCAGAATCCCAGATGGTTGGGAGGTAAGCAGTGGAATCGATAGGCCCTGTCTCCTCTATTCCACAGCCAGACTCCAACTGCGGCTCCTTTGGATAGACAGTAGCAATAAAGATCGTCTACTTAATCAAAAACCTAGTGATTGATTCCTATGAAAGTAAATATTTAACACATGTGGCATATCATTCATTATAATATCATTAGAAAATAATTAATCATTGTATTTTGAAGCTAGAGTCAAAGTTGGAAACTTTTTCTCGACTTTGACTCCAATTTTGGACTCCCTCTCCACTCAGTATTGGCCCAGACTGCCAAGACTCTGACGCCACAGCCCTGGTTGTAGCATATACAATGTCTATACTGTAGAGTATCGGGCAGCCCTATCAGTGTGCAGGCTGGGAGTTACCGCCCCCCAAATTAAATATTGATGGCCTATCCTAATGATACACCATAAAAAAAAAAAAATCCTGGAAAACACCTTAACTTAAAGGGACGTCTGGCCTTAACACATCTTTTTAAATTTTCACATTTCTGTTGCCTAAACGTACTGCCCACTAGCATATGTTATTCTGCGGCTATAGCGTGTGTAGGTTGCGAGACTGTAGAGTACGCCTCACATTTACGCACTCTTCCTTCGCTGCTTTCTAGCCTGGACTACCTAGTGAGTCATGTGAAGTGACCTTAGGAGGTCAATTAATCTGTATTATTTTAGATTTTCAGCAGGTCCTTAAAGCAGCTGACGCGCTCCTTAATTTGTTTACAATTTCTTAACCACCTGGCCGCCTAAACCCTCCGCGCTGCCATCCCAGCTCGCCTAGAAACATGCCCCCGTTTATAAGCCAAGGACGGAACATATATTACACTTCTAGTTCTATTTACTTTTTGAAAGCAGAAGGAACGGCAGACGGTGGACATTATACTGCAATATTGTATTAGCCTTCAAAAATAATAAAAAAAAAGAAAAAAAATTACAATGTGTGGTTTTTCTTCGGCATGAATAAGATTGCAGTGTGCTGCCAACTTATTAAATCGCCTGTTTGTCTAAGGAAACGTTAAGTTCAATTAACGATATTCTATCGCGCAGTGTTCCACCGATACGCCGAGCATTCCACCTCCTAAATGATCATTTGTTGAACAAATTCATGTCTTTATTAGTGAAAATACTGAGAAAACAGAGACCCCTGTGTTCCGCGATATTTGCTAATGCATGGTTAATTATCACATACAGCTTACTATAATTCATTTTACAGGGGACCTCCTGCAGCCCACATAGAGGAGTTTTATGAACCAAAATAACCTCACTATAGAGAGGAGAAGTGACTTTTTTTTCTCTCCCAGTAACTACTGGTCAGACAGTTGCTGCTTCTCACTCTACATGACTAATTTGAACAAGGTTTTATTTTTATATTTGTCAGCAGCGAGACTGTAGCGCGGTTGTTAAGCCTCTCGCAGGTCTAATTAGCGTAGCAATGCCGGCATTCATAATGAAAGTTGTGTCCCGGCACAGAGAAGTCAGCATTGGTCCTGCAGTAGCTTCCTGGCAGACAACTCCTGGCAGGTATAAGGTAACTTGTGGCTGCAATATTAAGTGACTCGAAATTCATAGGCTCCACTGTGGCTTATGCGTCTACATGACAACCAGTTTACATGTCTCCCGTCCAGTTCCAGCAAATGGTCCCATTTAAATATTTATTAGGTGATTATTGTGGAATTAAGCGAAGGGGGCTTGTCGCCGATCGGTAACACAACTTAAGGTGTATCCAACTGATTTTACTGTCCATGTAAACGACGTGATCCGGTACTTTTTTTATATCCTTTTCTTAGGTCCTGGAGGGACATATTATAGCTTTGTTAGAGTCTTGGAGAAAGATCTAAGAGGGAAAAAAAAGTTTTCAAAAAGTAACATATAATGTGGTCAGGCAATAAGGAAAGGAAACGACAAAAACAGAAATATCTGAGGCTGTTCATGACCCAGAGAAGTTGGATGCTGATAACCTATCCATAGGATAGGTCATCAGAATTAGATTGGATGGGATCCAATACCCAGACCCAGAGTCATTCAGCTGTTTTGGCAGCCAGAAGCCATATACAAGGTATATACAGCCAGAATGAGCTGTAGATCCTGGCACCACCACTGCAATGTACAGCGCTCCATATGCTGCATACAGCTCCCTGTCCATACATTACAGCAATTGTGGCTGGAATTGCAGCACTGCTCCAATCACTAGAATAGGAGAGGAACTATTTTTGGCCACATATCTCATATATGACCTCCGGTGGGTTAAACAGCTGACCAGCTCAGGGTTCTGGTGTTGGACCCCGAACAATTTAATACCGATGACCTATCCTTTAGATACAGACGTGGACAAAATTGTTGGTACCCCTCGTTTAATGAAAGAAAAACCCACAATGGTCACAGAAATAACTTGAATCTGACAAAAGTAATAATATATAAAAAATTCTATGAAAATGAACAAATGAAAGTCAGACATTGCTTTCCAACCAGGCTTCAACAGAATTTTTAAAAAAAGAAAACTCATGAAACAGGCCTGGACAGAAATGATGGTTCCCTTAACTTAATATTTTGTTGCACAACCTTTTGAGGCAATCCCTGCAATCAAACGATTCCTGTAACTGTCAATGAGACTTCTGCACCTCTCAGCAGGTATTTTGGCCACTCCTCATGAGCAAACTGCTCCAGTTGTCTCAGGTGTGAAGGGTGCCTTTTCCAGACGGCATGTTTCAGCTCCTTCCAAAGATGCTCAATAGGATTTAGGTCAGGGCTCATAGAAGGCCACTTCAGAATAGTCCAATGTTTCCTCTTAGCCATTCTTGGGTGTTTTTAGCTGTGTGTTTTGGGTCATTATCCTGTTGCAAGACCCATGACCTGCGACTGAGACCAAGCTTTCTGACACTGGGCAGCACATTTCTCTCTAGAATCCCTTGATAATCTTGAGATTTCATTGTACCCTGCACAGATTCAAGACCCCCTGTGCCAGATGCAGCAAAGCAGCCCCAGAACATAACAGAGCCTCCTCCATGTGTCACAGTAGGGACAGTGTTCTTTTCAAGATATGCTTCATTTTTCCGTCTGTGAACATAGAGCTGATGTGCCTTGCCAAAAATTTCTATTTTTGTCTCATCTGTCCATAGGACATTCTGCCAGAAGCTTTGTGGCTTGTCAACATGTAGTTTGGCAAATTACTTTTGTCAGATTCAAGTTATTTCTGTGACCATTGTGGATTTTTCTTTCATTAAACGAGGGGTACCAACAATTTTGTCCACGTGTGTATTAGTCAATATCCAACATAGCTGGGTCATAAACAACTCCTTTAAGAAGATCCTACATTCCTTTACTGTAGGTGGCCAATCATATCCTAATAAAATATCATGGCAGTCTTGTCAATAAGAGTTTGTTACCAGAACCAGCATATCACTTCAGTGCTGCAGATAGATAGGTTAGGGTCACCAGAACCAGAATATCACCCCAGCCTTGCAAATAGATATGCTGGTTCTGGTGACACTAACCTATCTATATGCAGGGCTGGGGTGATATGCTGGTTCTGGTGACCCTAACCTATCTGCAGGGCTGGGGTGATATGCTGGTTCTGGTGACACTAACCGATCTATCTGCAGGGCTGGGGTGATATGCTGGTTCTGGTGACACTAACCTATCTATCTGCAGGGCTGGGTGATATGCTGGTTCTGGTGACACTAACCTATCTATCTGCAGGCTGGGGTGATATGCTGGTTCTGGTGACACTAACCTATCTATCTGTAGGGCTGGGGTGATATGCTGGATCTGGTGACACTAACCTATCTATCTGTGGGGCTGTGGTGATATGCTGGATCTGGTGACACTAACCTATCTATCTTTAGGGCTGAGGTGATATGCTGGTTCTGGTGACTGTAGACTATCACCCCAGCCCTGCAGATAGATAGGCTAAGGTCACCAGAACCAGCATATCACCCCAGCCCTGCAGATAGATAGGTTAATCAACTTCAGGGTTTGGTTGTGCCTTAAAGTTTTGGAAAATTAGTAACAAATTTTATTTGCACATTTCTAATTCTCAGTATGTCTTTATGGTTCAAAATTGGAGTTTTGGGGAGAGCATTCAATCACTAAACCCAGAAACCTTTTGCTGCTCACTTCTGAGCTACAGTGGTCTCATAAAAATTGGCCAACTCTGCTTTTATGTATATGGGCATTGTCACCCTAAGTCGAAACCCTGAAACCTCCCTTCGAATGTATAACAAGCCAACATGGACATGAGACATAACTTAGACCGATTGCACACGACCATGTGCTTACCGCCGGCTGTGAATTAAAGGCAGGGGAGGCGCACAGGGGACACGCAGATGTCACCCATGTGCTGCCCGTGCACCGGCCGTGCTTCCGCGGCCCCTTTCATTAAATGAATAGGGGCCACGGAAGCAGGGCCGCAAAATCGGACAGCAATAGGTCCTGTTCCATAGTTTGCGGCCCGGACTGTCGGCCCGCACACGTGACCGTGCACACGGATAGCACACTGGCCGTGCACACGTTCATCTGCAAGGGCTTTTAGGGTAAGTAAGATATAAGCTGTAGTGTCTCATACAGAACTTCCAGCCTACACAGCTGCATGGTTCCTTTGTAGCACTTTGCTTTGTCAGTCACTAATGGATTTAATAACTACCTGGATGAATCCAATACTCCTTCGGGTCAACCTTTACAATGTGCAGGAAGTGTCTTTGTATTATCTATAAGTCAGGCTTTAGATTTTCATGTTACAATGTAAAATTGATAATCAAACAGGGACGTGAGAATTACAGACTACCTCAAGTATAAAATTGGTGCTTTTCCGTTCAATGTACTGTATGAGTAATGCTACATTGTTTCATGGTGAGACATACGGAGCATCGCACACAATAGAGGGACTTTATGAAAGTAAAATAGGACAAATATATTTGACAGTGAATATATTAAAAAGTGGTTCTAATTACATAGGAAGTTTCTAGAGGTCATAGTATATACTGTACAACTTGCAGAAGTACAGATGATCAGAACATCTCTAAAACTTTATGCCAGAATTATTTTAATTTAAAAGGGTAATATACCGAAGAGCTGGCGTACGACGTGATGGCATGTAGGTAACATCAGATTCCAAAAATCTTGGGGTTTAAAAGTGTGCAAATTTAAAGATCTATCATCACCTCCAATTTTTTGCATCCATTAATAGGTACTGCTCCACCGATTCCAGCACAGTTGGAATTTTTTCTCTAGCCCTGGTGTCGGCCCCCACCATCAGATACTGATGACCTTCCCCTTTTAACCTCCTAGCTTATTTCTGCAGTGAAAATTAATTTTGGGTCAGATTTTTTCAAATTGGCTGGAAGAGTCTATTAGAAACTAATTTATTCAGTCTGACTTAAAAGTGTCTGGAATGCCCTGAAAATAATTCTATTTGACTTCTTCAAAAGGGATATTTTCTTGACTCCTTAAATTGGTACTTTGAGAGACTGTGGTTAACATTGGCATCTCTATCCCATAATGTGTTAATGATACCTGATATTCAGTATACTTCCAAGATCGGGGGACTGGGGGTGTTAATTACATTAGCCATATCCACCTAGAACAGTGGTTATGATGTCATATAGATGAGATTTTTAGCTTTCATATGGCACCAAGGTCACTTGTGACAAAACCAGAGAGAGTTGAGAGTTCATGCTGCATATAAAGACTGCAATTTCATATGGTGATCTATTCACTTTTGTCATGGCAAGAAATGCAGTCTTGGTAGCATATGAGAGCTGATAATCTCAGCTTTTATATGACACCAGACTCAGAGATAAAAGTGGAGATATAGTTACTTGAAATGGAGACCCCCCGACCTCAGCCTCTTCCTACAGTGTAAGGAAATTGTGAAATAAACAAGACAAACACTTAGACGACTGTACATTGAGTCTCTCCCAATTTGCGTAACAGAAGGGGCCTGTCCATCACGAATGTCTCGACAGGTTTCCTTTAAATCTCTTGCCATTAAAGGAATTACAAATTTTTGCCAGGAGGCTGAGGAAGGTAAAAAAAACAAAAAAAAACACCTGTTCCTGGCCCACCAGTGTCTACCGCCACTGTCTGGTCCAGCAGCGCCTGGGAAGTTGTTCCTTCAGAAGTCCTCGCCGCACGTGACTGCTCAAGACAATGAGTGTCCTCAGTAGCCTAAGGAAAGGAACCGGGACATCCTTAGGCTGTTAATTGGCCCCAGCGGTGATGTGCAGCGATGGTTTCTGAAGGAACAAGACCCCGGGAGCAGCAGGACCGGACTGTGGTGGGAGACACTGGGGACAGGTGAGTATGTTTTTGTTTTTTTAATTTTTCACCTTCTCCAGCCTTCTGGCAAAAACCTGTAATTCCTGGACAACCCCTTTAATGTATATTCCTGTTATAAATGTATTATATACCTAAAACAAATAAAAAGTATAATTTAATAAGAATGATAAAGACCATATAAGCAGATACCTTCTTTCCATATACCTTCTTTTCACCATCATTACCGCACCAAGTCCCTGATGTTATGTTGAATCACTTGAAATGTAATTTTTTTTCCATATTAAATGTACTAAGAAATTTGGAAACATTTTTGTGGTAAAAGATTGAAAGTAAAAAACAGAATTTTATGAAGAACATTAGCGCTGGTATATTAGGTGTAACAAGGCAGCAGTGTGGTCAATAGACCAGCATATAATAAACTTTGAAGGGCCTTTTCACACCTCATTAACATTTATGTTACACATACTGTAGATACACCTTGCTTAAGAATTACATTCCTACCGAGCCCTGTATCTCACCGATCCTGGTTATTATAATATTCAGCTCCTCGTGTACTTATAATACATTAATAAATAGGGATCAAACACAGATTAGTCCATGAAAAGCTTTACATGTGAATCCGATCCCAGAGATATTCTCATAGAAATCCCAAACATTTTATATGACTTCACAATACTTTGTATACCAATGGATTAAAATCAATACAAGGAAGAGAAACCAACTAAATGTATTCATATACTTACATATGGGGGCTGGGGGGAATTCATTAACATATATACACCATTAACACATCTGGTGATGTGTGAAAAGTAGAGCTGGGCAAATCAGTACACACCGAGTTGGGTTCGACCCGAATATTCCAAATTGTTCTGCTTTTTACAAAACCAAACAAATTGAGATTCTTCTCACTAAATTGGCCACCGCATTATACTCTAGGGTCTAGGGACATTATTATATTCTGCGGCCTCTTCAGACCCCAGAGTTTAATAGGTGGAAGCCCAGGGATGGAGAAAAAAAAAAAAAAAAAACATTCATACTCACCTTCTGTTACATCTTTTGGGCCTCCTCGTGGCGTACAGCACTCTACTGAAGACGTCCGGCACAAAATAGGCCCGATCATAGGCCTCAGCACTGAGCACGGGCCGATGACATCACAGAAGAGTGGCAGACATCACCAGGAGAGTGCAGGAGGAGACCCAAAACAGGTAACGGAAGGTGAGTATGAATGTTTTTTTTTTTTTTTTTTTTTTACCTCCCCTGGGCCTCCATCTATTATACGCTTGGGTCTCAAGAGACCCCAGAATATAATAATGTTGCTTTCACATTCACATAAATTCAGCTGTGTTTGCCTTAAATAGCTACAAATTGGATAGACACTGTGTTTTATAGATAAGTTCCTAGGAGCCCTAAGAGTGTTATACACTATGTTTTATAGATAGATTCCTAGGAGCCCTAAGAGTATTCTACACTATGTTTTATAGATAGGTTCCTAGGAGTCCTAAGAGTATTCTACACTATGTTTTATAGATAGGTTCCTAGGAGCCCTAAGAGTATTCTACACTATGTTTTATAGATAGATTCCTAGGAGTCCTAAGAGTGTTCTACACTATGTTTTATAGATAGGTTCCTAGGAGCCCTGACAGTGTTCTACACTATGTTTTATAGCTAGGTTCCTAGGAGCCCTGACAGTATTCTACACTATGTTTTATAGATAGGTTCCTAGGAGCCCTAAGAGTATTCTACACTATGTTTTATAGATAGGTTCCTAGGAGCCCTGACAGTATTCTACACTATGTTTTATAGATAGGTTCCTAGGAGTCCTAAGAGTGTTCTACACTATGTTTTATAGATAGGTTTCAGGAGTCCTAACAGTGTTCTCCTAGAGATGGTTCCTGGAGCCCTAAGAGTATTCTACATTATGTTTTATAGATAGATTCCTATGAGCCCTGACAGTGTTTTACACTATGTTTTATAGATAGGTTCCTAGGAGCCCTAAGAGTGTTCTACACTATGTTTTATAGATAGGTTTCTAGGAGTCCTAACAGTGTTCTACACTATGTTTTATAGATAGGTTCCTAGGAGCCCTGACAGTGTTATACACTATGTTTTATAGATAGGTTCCTAGGAGCTCTAAGAGTATTCTACACTATGTTTTATAGATAGGTTCCTAGGAGCCCTGAGAGTATTCTACATTATGTTTTATAGATAGATTCCTATGAGCCCTGACAGTGTTTTACACTATGTTTTATAGATAGGTTCCTAGGAGCCCTAAGAGTGTTCTACACTATGTTTTATAGATAGATTCCTAGGAGTCCTAAGGGTTTTCTACACTATGCTGTAAGCCAGTTTAAGATGTGGTTCATAGCAAACTTGTTCGATCCAAAATGAATCATGAACTTGAATTTCCGAACACAAAACAAACATTGAGAAGTTCGTTCATCTCTAGAGAAAACGTGTTGCATCTTTGGTGCGAGGCAACATGTCTTCCATTCTGCTCCTCACTCTCCACTTTCCATGGGTGGGCCTACTGCGATGACTCGGTCCAACATATTTATTAGTTTTCCAATGTAAGTTATGTAGGAAATCTACCCCAGTTCCTACGCCAGAGCCTCTTAATAAATCAGGGATCCCTTGTGTTTTTTGGGCCCTTTATTAAGACTGGCATACAAAACTCTAGTTTTAGTAAATCTGTGACACATATTGTGTTCTGTGGCAGATGGATGGAAAATGGCAGCAAAAAAAGGATGTTGAATCTATTTTTTAATGTTCTTGTTTCAATGTACATGTGTCGGAGGCCTTACTGGTAACAGTTGTTGGTAACTACTACAGATAAAGGTCAGAGTACTATGATCAGCCGGCCATGGGTTAGAATACCTACAGTGCTGGCCAAAAGTATTGGCACCCCTGCAATTCTGTCAGATAATACTCAATTTCTTCCAGAAAATGATTGCAATCACAAATGCTTTGGTAATAATATCTTCATTTAATTTGTCTTCAATGGAAAACCACATAAAGAATTGTCAAAAAGCCAAATTGGATATAATTCCACACCAAACATAAAAAAGGGGGTGGACAAAAGTATTGGCACCCTTTGAAAAATCATGTGATGTTTCTCTAATTTGTGTAATTAACAGCACCTGTTACTTACCTGTGGCACATAACAGGTGGTGGCAATAACTAAATCACACTTGCAGCCAGTTGAAATGGATTAAAGTTGACTCAACCTCTGTCCTGTGTCCTTGTGTGTACCACATTGAGCATGGAGAAAAGAAAGAAGACCAAAGAACTGTCTGAGGACTTGAGAAGCAAATTTTGAGGAAGCATGAGCAATCTCAAGGCTACAAGTCCATCTCCAAAGACCTGAATGTTCCTGTGTCTACCGTGCGCAGTGTCATCAAGAAGTTTAAAGCCCATGACACTGTGGCTAACCTCCCTAGATGTGGACGGAAAAGAAAAATTGACGAGAGATTTCAACGAAAGATTGTGCGGATGGTGGCTAAAGAACCTTGACTAACATCCAAACAAGTTCTAGCTGCCCTGCAGTCCGAGGGTACAACAGTGTCAACCCGTACTATCCGTCGGCGTCTGAATGAAAAGGGACTCTATGGTAGGATACCCAGGAAGACCCCACTTCTGACCCAGAGACATAAAAAAGCCAGGCTGAAGTTTGTCAAAACTTACCTGAGAAAGCCAAAAACTTTTTGGAAGAATGTTCTCTGGTCAGATGAGACAAAAGTAGAGCTTTTTGGGAAAAGGCATCAACATAGAGTTTACAGGAAAAAAAAAGAGGCCTTCAAAGAAAAGAACACGGTCCCTACAGTCAAACATGGCGGAGGTTCCCTGATGTTTTGGGGTTGCTTTGCTGCCTCTGGCACTGGACTGCTTGACCGTGTGCATGGCATTATGAAGTCTGCAGCATAATGTAGGGCCCAGTGTGAGAAAGCTGGGTCTCCCTCAGAGGTCATGGGTCTTCCAGCAGGACAATGACCCAAAACACACTTCAAAAAGCACTAGAAAATGGTTTGAGAGAAAGCACTGGAGACTTGTAAAGTGGCAGCAATGAGTCCAGACCTGAATCCCATAGAACACCCAAGGAGAGATCTCACAATGGCAGTTTGGAGAAGGCGCCCTTCACATCTCAGGGACCTGGAGAAATTCCAGCAGAGCATTGTAAGAAACTCATTGATGGTTACCGGAAGCGCTTGTTCGCAGTTATTTTGTCTAAAGGTTGTGCTACCAAGTATTAGGCTGAGGGTGCCAATACTTTTGGCCAGCACTGTAGTAGACAGATCTGCAGGCGTGGGGTATTCTCCTCTTTTTTAACCTTCCTCCCACAGACCAATGTTGCTGGCTGGATATTCCTAAACCTTGCCTGCCAAGAGCCGACCACTACCTGTGGCCCAAAACAAATACATTAATAAAACTATGTAAAACATGTTGTGTTTCCAGGTTGTATCACTTTACAGTGCGCATAAAACCATAACAGATTCTGCGTAAAATGGATTGTCTGGGATTAAAAAAATTAATTGTAGTCAGAGGGGAGGGGTATAAAATAAATATGCGTTTGTGCTTCCCTGCATCCCTGCACTGCCTTCCCTTCAGACTGTTTGTCATATTTTAATCCCGAACAACCTCTTTATATATACAATAATAGTAAGTATCCTAAAGGAGCAAACACATCTTCCCAGCCCTGTCTTTTCAGGCGTTGTTGACCCCTTCCTATTATATCGCACATACATATTACATATATATATTTAAGATCTTTCAGCCTTTCCCTAGGGTTGCCCAGTGTAATATTGGCTTTACTATAAGTAAAGTGAACAAGCTCTGCATGCTCTTCTTTCCCGGAGGGACTATTTAACGTGATGTAATGTTGAGTTGTTACAAGCAGTGAAGTTGCCCCGGTGCACGGACATAAAGGGCATCCACTTCTACAAAAGATACAAAAATACAATGCAAAGCGCTACAACAAAATAAACGGAATAATAATGAAAGTCTGTTACTGCTTAGAGACAAGAAAATCTCAAGGACTCCAAGCAGGTGAACTACTCACAGAGGCTCATATTGGGAGATTTTTTTATCATCGTACGGTAGTTTTTTTCCCCATTTTTTGAAAAAATGCATTCACTTAGGTCAGATGGGTTATCATTGTCACAGCTGACTTTTCAGACATAGTCTATCACTAAATACACAGTAAACTGACAGAGAAGAATAAAATAGCAAATGTACGGGCTTCGTGCAGAGAAAATGGCAACAAAACAACCAAAAGTAACCAATCTACATATAGCGATGGTTTTCAAAGAATAGGGCTTTAAAAGTGATGATATATCTGATCATATTCTCTATGCATTATAGATTGCATATTAACCCATTAGACTCCCATCACAGATTTTTGTGGCTTGTAAAATTTGTATGCTTTACAGGAGTCTCCTCAGACTGCAGAATATAAAATGCGAAGGACCAGGGGAAGGGAATTAAAATAACACACAGTTATACTTACATTTCCTCACCTCTCATGGGTATCCTCACAGCATCCAGTGGTCATCTGGCATCCTCTGGAGCACCGCTCTTCATACATACACTACAGAGTTACAGTATTGGAGCACCGCTCTTCATAGATACACTGCAGAATTACAGTATGGAGCACCGCTCTTCATAGATACACTGCAGAATTACAGTATGGAGCACCGTTCATAGATACACTACAGAGTTACAGTATGGAGCACCGCTCTTCATAGATACACTACAGAGTTACAGTATGGAGCACCGCTCTTCATAGATACACTGCAGAATTACAGTATGGAGCACCGTTCATAGATACACTACAGAGTTACAGTATGGAGCACCGCTCTTCATAGATACACTACAGAGTTACAGTATGGAGCACCGTTCTTCATAGATACACTGCAGAGTTACAATATTGGAGCACCGCTCTTCATAGATACACTACAGAGCTACAGTATGGAGCACCGTTCTTCATAGATACACTGCAGAGTTACAGTATGGAGCACCGTTCTTCATAGATACACTGCAGAGTTACAGTATGGAGCACCGCTCTTCATAGACAGATTTTCTTGTATATTTAGATATTGAAAGCAGAGACTGATAAATGTTCCTTTTTTTTTAATCTGTTTTATTTTCTCACTTTTAAAACTTCTGCATTTATTCTATATGCAAATGAGCTGTTTGGTGCACTCAGGGGGGTAGGGCGCACCTTCACCTGGGACTTTGTGGAGACCCCCCCCTAACAGCTAACACCCAGTTATCAATTTATGAACCAATTCCCAGGTGGAATAATAGAGGAACAGCTCAAGACAAAGTCTTAGGAATACGTGATCCAGAATTATTATATTAGGAGGGATAGAATTCTCGTTAATTTAGAAATTATATTTGTTTTTTAAAACAATTTCTTGTTTGTGTAGGTTCACAAACTTTTGTTTCACTTAAAGTGCACCTCTCCTCCTCCTTATCTTCATTCACACTGTTTGTTTATATTGACTTGTCTCTGTATTCACAGAAGTCTATGGAGAGGGGAGGGGGAGGAGGTGACTGTTAATTGATTTATTGCCTCATTCTGTGCAGTGGTCCAGTCTCACCCTGAAGATACAGCAGTGTCAGAAGAGCTCTCACAGAGTGTAGCAGCTGCTGTTATTTGAGTGTCTTTTCCATTAGCCACCTCATCCCCCTTCCCTCTCAATAGACTTCTATTTAAAAAGTAACTCAGCCTGATAAGTGGAAAAGGAAACAGATTTCCTTAATCATTTATATTACAAAGTTTCTTATATTCATCTGAACAATTCATTTATGACAAGTTGTTTTATATTTGGAGGTTCACTTTAAGTTACTACATCTTTGTTTTTTTCCCATGTTGATGAATAGTAAAGGGACGCTACACATAAATATTCATATTTATATCCAAAGTATATGGGAAATGGTCATAACTATTTTAATTTTGTTTCTGCAGGAAAAACCTTCCAAGATTCATTTCATTTAGTTTCTAAAGAGACCTCAGTGCATAAAATATTACCGCAATGCATGTCGTGGCAGCCATTTTAGTTCATCCGAGATGAATCGGCAATTGTTTCGTTTCGTAAAAAAAAAAAAAAATTTGGAATATTTGGGCCAAACCGGGCTCAGAATGAATCAATTCGTCCATCTCTATCTATAATATAATATGTAGTAATATTAGTCTAATAATTTAAAAACAATGTAATATATAATAATATATAAACTGTATTGTATTTGTTGTTTATGTGTATTTTTATGTTTGCTTGGCTGCTATGATAGTAACATTTTAATGTCCCTTTTTTGGGATTTATAAGTTATATTTTATGTATCTCATTTTATCTTATCTTAAAGGGGATTTCCAAGCAAAAAAACTTTATTTGAAAAATGTATTTTAATGCTATTAATGGGTTAATAAGTGCACCAAAATAGCTTTAGCAGTGTTTTGAGTGATTTCTGGGTTTCTCTGGGAGCTCCTGGCATTTTCTGCATTTGTTTACATGGGTAACTTCCTGCTGTCTTAGCTTCAGATCCCCCTCTCACTCCCTCCCCTCCCTCTCTCAGACCCCCTCCCACAGACTACTAGCCTTACCTACCTACCTAGCTAACTAACTCAACCCCCCCATCCCATCATACTTACCTGTCTTCTGTGTCCTGGAGATCAGTTTCTTCTGTTCCGCTGGCTTCTTTTTCTGTGGGATTCTTGCGCATGCGTGGTAGGCAGGATCTTTCAGCTCTTCACTTCTCCCGGCGATTGCACAATAGAGATAGAATAACTGACTCTATTGCGCAGGCACCGGCAGAAACGAAGGAAGTGACGCTTTGTGCCCTGAAGACTGAAGACAGGTAAGTATGATGGGGTTGGGGTGGGGGGAGTATTGGTGACGTTCCATTTCTGGAAACGGGTAAATGGAATGTCACCGGATTATCAGAAAGTGTGCCCTGGCGATCTAGGTAATTATAGATTTTTTTTGAAACTAAGTAAATTAGAAGTTAGGTGGGGGAAGGGGGTTTAGTTTAGGGTTTAATTTTTATTTTATCCCGGACAACCCCTTTAAAAAAATAAAAAAATTAAGTGTTTTTTCCGCCAAAGGTGAAAATTATATCAATTTTAAAATGTTTATTTAAGTTATTCTTTAACCAGTTCCAGACCATCCACTGTTAACTCTGTAAGCACATACCTGTAGAACTAGAGCAAAGTACGTCATGGCGGCCATTTTTGTTTGTCCGAGATGAATCCCAAATTGTTCGATTTAGTTTGAATTTGGAAAATTCAAATAGAATCTAGATCGTTTCGAACGGATTCGCCCAACACTAGTTATGAGCTGACTCAGCCGTCTCTAATCGAGATCTCTAAATATAATGCGCAACCCCTTGATGTGTAATATCGCATCATGTGAATTTATGGTAATGGCAGATTCTAGGAGCCCAGGCAGCAGACGTCATCAGGGAACCCACAAAATGACTTCTTTGTTGGTCAATATATCACAATCTAAGCAGAGATACCAAATGACTTGTTGATTCATTATGCTCACTTTATCTGGCCTCATAGAATAAACCTAGTAAAACCTGGAAATATCATCGAACATAAAGCCAAATGTATTTTTTCCATTTTTTCTCGGGTTGTACAAGCAAGAACACCATTGGTGATGCCGCCATAAAATATAGAGTTTAATAATCTTTTCTCACTTTATGGACATGGAAAGAGATGTTACATTCCCTGCTTGCTCGGAGAGGACAGATGGTCGTAGGGAATATGGCTAAATAATTAATATGTCATAAATAAGCTGGATGGTAATCAGAGAACCTACTGAGCCGAGTGCGGTGTCAACACCACGTAGCATTTGCTTGGCAGACTGGTGTAATTGCTTGTCTCAGTCTACTGTATGTTTTTCGCTGCGGAATGAGACGAGATGACTTGAAAAGCGTTGCGTGGCTTACTAGAAGCAGAGATTAATGCGTGTGGTTAAACCACCTTTCATATCTGTAAATGAAACATTATTTATAGAAATCAATTAGTCCTCTGTTTCCATTATTTTATCAGGAATTGCCGCTCAATCCCTTGGCATGCGACATGATCGATGACTAATGGCCCGTTTCCAAAACATGCATTTTTTTAAAGGATGTGTGGATATTTAATATGCAAATGATAAAACATACGATTACGACATTCCTGGTTCTTGCATTATCCATAATTGTCAAATTTAGCAGCCAGATTAAGTGGTTTTAAAGAAAATGGGAACCTCGGCAGGGTGTAAAGTAACATCCCCCTCTTGCTAGAGTTTATCTATTAATGTCACATAATACCGCCATTATGTTATACAGTGGGGAAAAAAAGTATTTAGTCAGCCACCAATTGTGCAAGTTCTCCCACTTATAAAGATGAGGCCGGCCTGTAATTGTCATCATTGGTAGACCTCAACTATGAGAGACAAAATGAGAAAACAAATCCAGAAAATCACACTGTCTAATTTTTAAAGAATTTATTTGCTAATTATGGTGGAAAATAAGTATTTGGTCAATAACAAAAGTTCATCTCAATACTTTGTTATATATCGTTTGTTGGCAATGACAGAGGTCAAACGTTCTCTGTAAGTCTTCACAAGGTTGGCACACACTGTTGCTGGTATGTTGGCCCATTCCTCCATGCAGATCTCCTCTAGAGCAGGGATGTTTTGGGGCTGTCGCTGGGCAACACGGACTTTCAACTATGGGGGTTGAGATCTGGAGACGGGCTAGGCCACTCCAGGACCTTGAAATGCTTCTTACGAAGCCGCTCCTTCGTTGCCCTGGCGGTGTGCTTGGGATCATTGTCATGCTGAAAGACCCAGCCACGTTTCATCTTCAATGCCCTTGCTGATGGAAGGAGGTTTGCACTCAAAATCTCACGATACATGGCCCCATTCATTCTTTCATGTACACGGATCAGTCGTCCTGGTCCCTTTGCAGAGAAACAGCCCCAAAGCATGATGTTGTCACCCCCATGCTTCACAGTAGGTATGGTGTTCTTTGGATACAACTCAGCATTCACTCTCCTCCAAACACCACGAGTTGTGTTTCTACCAAACAGTTCTACTTTGGTTTCATCTGACCATATGACATTCTCCCAATACTCTTCTGGAACATCCAAATGCTCTCTAGCAAACTTCAGACGGGCCTGGATATGTACTGGCTTAAGCAGGGGGACACGTCTGGCACTGCAGGATCTGAATCCCTGGCGGCGTAGTGTGTTACTGACGGTAGCCTTTGTTACGTTAGTCCCAGCTTTCTGCAGGTCACTCACTAGGTCCCCCGTGTGGTTCTGGGATTTTTGCTCACCATTCTTGTGATCATTTTGACCCCACGGGGTGAGATCTTGCGTGGAGCCCCTGATGGAGGGAGATTATCAGTGGTCTTGTATGTCTTCCATTTTCTAATTATTGCTCCCACAGGTGATTTCTTCACACCAAGCTGCTTGCCTATTGCAGATTCAGTCTTCCCAGCCTCATGCAGGGCTACCATTTTGTTTCTGGTGTCCTTCCACAGCTCTTTGGTCTTCACCATAGTGGAGTTTGGAGTGTGACTGTTTGAGGTTGTGGACAGGGGTCTTTTATACTGATAACAATGTCACACAGGAGCCATTACTACAGGTAATGAGTGGAGGACAGAGGAGCCTCTTAAAGAAGAAGTTACAGGTCTGTGAGAGACAGAAATCTTGCTTGTTTGTAGGTGACCAAATACTTATTTTCCACCATAATTTGCAAATAAATTCTTAAAAAATCAGACAATGTGATTTTCTGGATTTGTTTTCTCATTTTGTCTCTCATAGTTGAGGTCTACCTATGATGTCAATTACAGGCCGGACTCATCTTGCACAATTGGTGGTTGACTAAATACTTTTTTTTCAACACTGTATAGTGCCAAGATAATACTATCATATTCAGCCCATAAAATTCAATATCCAAATAGTTCCTTTAAGTCCACAAATTACCAAAATAATAAAGCTTAAAGGAGTTGTCCAGAATGAAATAAAAATGAATACCTAAACTAAACTCCCTCCCCCCGCCTAACTTCTAATTTACATAGTTTAAAAAAAAATGTATAAGTACCTCGGTCGCCAGGGCGGTCATGTGACCACCCAGGCACACTTTCTGATAATCCGGTAACGTCCTGTTTCCCCGTTTCCGGAAGTGGAGCTTCACCAATACCCCTCTTCCACTAGAGATGCCACTCTATTTCTACTGCACAGCCGTCAGAGACACTTCCGGCCTGTGCACGCGCCAGCAGAGGTGCCATCTCTACTGCGCAGGCGTCTCTGGCCTGCGCATGAGCCAAGAGAGTCAAAGAAAAGGAGGAGCCATTCCAGAAGGGAAATCTAGAGAGGAAGACACGTAAGTATGATTTTTTTGCCCTGAAAACCCCTTTAATAATAATGACTGGTTTTAATTTGCTATCCATTCTAAGTCTATGTTCGCATGGTAGAATTTGCTTCTGAATTTGAAGTGGATTCTACCACAAAAATCAGCTCCAAATTCTGCCTGAAACATGCCTCAGTTGATTTCAATGGAAAGCAGATGCTGATTTTTTTTCCTTTAGCTGATTCTCCCCCCTAGCTAGCAGAAAAAAGAAAATATCATGCTCGACCTTCAGGTGGATTCCGCTTGATAACACCCATTGTAGTGAACGTGAGGCGGAATTTGATGTGGAATTTGATCAAGCTGAAACATTCAGTTTCAAATTCCTCAAGCTGAGTTTTCTGCTAGGAAAAATTCCTGACGTTGAATTTTTCAGCAAGGAAAAATTCTGCTGTGTGAACATAGCCTAAGAAGCCACTAGTAAATTGAAGCTCTGGTGCCTTAAGGAGTTCAAAGGTCCAACATACAGTGGGGAAAAAAAGTATTTAGTCAGCCACCAATTGTGCAAGTTCTCCCACTTACAAAGATGAGGCCGGCCTGTAATTGTCATCATAGGTAGACCTCAACTATGAGAGACAAAATGAGAAAACTAATCCAGAAAATCACATTGTCTGATTTTTAAAGAATTTATTTGCAAATTATTGTGGAAAATAAGTATTTGGTCACCTACAAACAAGCAAGATTTCTGTCTTTCACAGACCTGTAACTTCTTTAAGAGGCTCCTCTGTCCTCCACTCATTACCTGTAGTAATGGCTCCTGTTTGACATTGTTATCAGTATAAAAGACACCTGTCCGCAACCTCAAACAGTCACACTCCAAACTGCAGTATGCTGAAGACCAAAGAGCTGTGGAAGGACCAGAAACAAAATGGTAGCCCTGCACCAGGCGGGGAAGACTGAATATGCAATAGGCAAGCAGCTTGGTGTGAAGAAATCACCTGTGGGAGCAATAATTAGAAAATGGAAGACATACAAGACCACTGATAATCTCCCTCCATCAGGGGCTCCATGCAAGATCTCACCCTGTGGGGTCAAAATGATCACAAGAACGGTGAGCAAAAATCCCAGAACCACACGGGGGAACCTAGTGAGTGACCTGCAGAAAGCTGGGACTAACGTAACAAAGGCTACCGTCAGTAACACACTACGCCGCCAGGGACTCAGATCCTGCAGTGCCAGACATGTCCCCCTGCTTAAGCCAGTACATATCCGGGCCCGTCTGAAGTTTGCTAGAGAGCATTTGGATGTTCCAGAAGAGTATTGGGAGAATGTCATATGGTCAGATGAAACCAAAGTAGAACTGTTTGGTAGAAACACAACTCGTGGTGTTTGGAGGAGAGTGAATGCTGAGTTGTATCCAAAGAACACCATACCTACTGTGAAGCATGGGGGGGGCAACATCATGCTTTGGGGCTGTTTCTCTGCAAAGGGACCAGGACGACTGATCCGTGTACATGAAAGAATGAATGGGGCCATGTATCGTGAGATTTTGAGTGCAAACCTCCTTCCATCAGCAAGGGCATTGAAGATGAAACGTGGCTGGGTCTTTCAGCATGACAATGATCCCAAGCACACCGCCAGGGCAATGAAGGAGCGGCTTCCTAAGAAGCATTTCAAGGTCCTGGAGTGGCCTAGCCAGTCTCCAGATCTCAACCCCATAGAAAACCTTTCCTGTCCATGTTGCCGAGCGACAGCCCCAAAACATCCCTGCTCTAGAGGAGATCTGCATGGAGGAATGGGCCAACATACCAGCCACAGTGTGTGCCAACCTTGTGAAGACTTACAGAAAACGTTTGAGCTCTGTCATTGCCAACAAAAGATATATAACAAAGTATTGAGATGAACTTTTGTTATTGACCAAATACTTATTTTCCACCATAATTTGCAAATAAATTCTTTAAAAATCAGACAATGTGATTTTCTGGATTTGTTTTCTCATTTTGTCTCTCTTAGTTGAGGTCTATCTATGATGTCAATTACAGGCCGGACTCATCTTTATAAGTGGGAGAACTTGCACAATTGGTGGCTGACTAAATAATTTTTTTCCCCACTGTAACATAATAAGACACTAGTATTATAAATTGCACATATTGTCATGAGAAAAAAAACAAAATCCACTCTCTTTAAATTGTATGGTTTTACATATTGGGACATCAGAACAATGAAAAAATATCTGAACCTTAGACGGTCGTAAAATGGGTAAATTCAGTCTGAGCTGAAGCAATGCAAGAAGAATTTAGTATAAAAAAAGCATATTCACATATCCCTGAGGTTCTGTTGTCCACCCCCAATACCTGTTCAATCTTGTGCCGTTACCGCATTGCCGGAAGTCCTCAGCTTCATGTGACCATTGAGTGACACAGTGGTCGCTGGAGATGGACCAATGATGTCTCTTACATATTTCACCGGTTCCTTGCCAGAGACCGCTGAGGTCAATGATTAGTCTCAGTGGTCATGTGCGGCGGAGGATTTCCAGCATCAATTCACTAGCAATGGACAATGGAGTGCCAGGGAGATGTGAGTATGCTTTATTTTTTTTTATTATACACCTCCCCTAGCATCTACATGGGTTGATCCATTTCCTGGACAACCCCTTTAAGGAGTCTATGTGAGATCTAGTATTGGATTCATGAGAGACTGGTCTTGCCAAGTTAATCTAATTATCATCTAAGGGGAGATATTTTATACTTTTAAGTGAGTGTCATGGATGCTTTATATCTTAGTAATCCTATATCATATATAATAATATACTGGAAATGGCACCAGGGCAGGGTATAACTGCTACCCCGCACCCCTTGTACCCATGAATGGTAGCACTATAAAATGTGTTTGAGGACTATAAATGATCAGAGCAGTCAATTACACACAACTAGCGCCTACATATCTGACAAGGATTCCATGACGAGACGCCAATAAAAGGTTATGGAAGAGACAGCTGTTAATAAAGGGGAAGGATTAACATTTGGCTTTTTGAGGATCTGAGGATTTGCAGAATCAGTGTCTGTAAAAGTAAAGAAAGATACGAGATGGAGAGTGTTCAAAATTGCTGCCAAAAAGTATATGATAGTTTACAAGGATTAAATACATAAAATGTAGGCTTTGCTTTACTGAATTTATTGAAATACTGTATACTGTAGGTAGGAGTATATATGGATATAGGTATGCATAGATAGGTTCCTAGGGGCCCTCAGAGTATTTTACACTATATTTTATAGAGAGGTTCCTAGGAGCCCTGACAGTGTTCTACACTATGTTTTATAGATAGGTTCCTAGGAGCCCTAAGAGTATTCTAAACTATGTTTTATAGATAGGTTCCTAGGAGTCCTAAGAATATTCTACACTATGTTTTATAGATAGGTTCCTAGGAGCCCTAAGAGTATTCTACACTATGTTTTATAGATAGGTTTCTAGGAGCTCTAAGAGTGTTCTACACTATGTTTTATAGATAGATTCCTAGGAGCCCTAGGAGTATTCTACACTATGTTTTATAGATAGGTTCCTAGGACCTCTGACAGTGTTCTACACTATATATAATAGATAGGTTCCTAGGAGTCCTAAGAGTATTCTACACTATATATTATAGATAGGTCCTTAGGAGCCCTAAGAGTATTCTACACTATGTTTTATAGATAGGTTCCTAGGAGCCCTAAGAGTATTCTACACTATGTTTTATAGATAGGTTCCTAGGAGCCCTAAGAGTGTTCTAAACTATGTTTTATAGATAGGTTCCTAGGAGCCCTGAGAGTATTATACACTATGTTTTATAGATAGGTTCCTAGGAGCCCTAAGAGTATTCTACACTATGTTTTATAGATAGGTTCCTAGGACCTCTGACAGTGTTCTACACTATATATAATAGATAGGTTCCTAGGAGTCCTAAGAGTATTCTACACTATATATTATAGATAGGTCCTTAGGAGCCCTAAGAGTATTCTACACTATGTTTTATAGATAGGTTCCTAGGAGCCCTAAGAGTATTCTACACTATGTTTATAGATAGGTTCCTAGGGGCCCTAAGAGTGTTCTACATTATGTTTTATAGATAGGTACACCAACGTATGCAAATTATGTCAAAAGAACATACTATAAATTTATGCATAGGCAAAGAGATGTACAAAATACATGTAAAAAACCCCAAATATATCCAAAAAGAAACACAGCAATAGCCAACCCTGATATAAACTCACCTGGATAGCTCAGAACCCCAGTGCACGTTTCACCAAAAGGCTTCATCTGTTTTGCTCCTGGTGGTGGTAAAATCTTTTTTTTTCTTATATTCGTATACTAGAAATTACAACCTGTCCTTACATTCCCTAAAAGCTCAGAGTGTTATTAGGTTGATTCTCAAGTGAATGGTCACTGGTTTAAATCGAGGTTTAGCCATGAAGAAGTTTTTAGAAGATCCTACAAGATGAGTTACTTCATACAATCTAGTACTATAGGTATGAAAAAGACGACACAATGTTCCAACAGGACCCAAAGTATACGTCGAGATTAGCGAATGGATGGTTCAATGACAATGAATTAGAGGTACCAGATGATCGTTTAGTGGACTCTAACACAATAATGGTCCTGCAAAAGTCAAACTAATTTGAAGGGTATTTCATCCTACTCCTACCACCACCAACCACAACCCCCACCACCCTATCATATCCCTTGTTTATATACTGTCCATACTAGACTAGATCCATTTCAGGCTATACCAATTGTCATTACACACTTATGTATACTTATGTGTACCTATCCTCTTGTAATATTCTCATTTATTGCTGTATTTACTTTATTTCTTCAAAAGAACAATAAAAAAAGATTGGAAAAAAAAGAGTCCCTTATCGACCAGTTTAATCTCTCCTGTCGCTGGTGGTTGCTTCCAATCGTTGTTTTACATATTTTAGATTTTTTTAGATTTTTCAGCTATCCATATACAAAATTAAGTGGCCACAATTTACATTAATGACAATATCAAAAGAAGCAAAAATAATTGTAATGCCCTAAAAACGATGGAAATGCTTCCCCATGACAATGCAAAAGCCCCCGGCTAGAAATGAGCGGAAGGTGAGTATCAGTGTCAATTATGTTTCTCATCCTCCCCTGAGCCTCCAGTTATTATACTCCGGGGCTGAAGAGACCCCAGATTATAATATTATACACCGGGGCTGAAGAGACCCCAGACTACAATATTATAAACCGGGGCTGAAGAGACCCCTGACTATAATATTATACACTGGGGCTGAAGAGATCCTGACTATAATATTATACTCTGGGGCTGAAGAGACCCCTGGCTATAATATTATAAACCGGGGCTGAAGAGACCCCAGACTATAATATTATACACTGGGGCTGAAGAGACCCCGACTATAATATTATACACCGGGGCTGAAGAGACCCCTGACTCTAATATTATACTCTTGGGCTGAAGAGACCCCTGACTCTAATATTATACTCTTGGGCTGAAGAGACCCCAGACTATAATATTATACTCCGGGGATGAAGAGACCCCAGACTATAATATTATACTCCGGGGATGAAGAGACCCCAGACTATAATATTATACACTGGGGCTGAAGAGACCCCGACTATAATATTATACACCGGGGCTGAAGAGACCCCTGACTCTAATATTATACACTGGGGCTGAAGAGACCCCAGACTATAATATTATACTCCGGGGCTGAAGAGACCCCTGACTCTAATATTATACTCTTGGGCTGAAGAGACCCCTGACTCTAATATTATACTCTTGGGCTGAAGAGACCCCAGACTATAATATTATACTCCGGGGATGAAGAGACCCCAGACTATAATATTATACTCCGGGGCTGAAGAGACCCCAGACTATAATATTATACACCGGGGCTGAAGAGACCCCTGACTATAATATTATACACCGGGGCTGAAGAGACCCCAACTATAATATTATACACCGGGGCTGAAGAGACCCCGACTATAATATTATACACCGGGGCTGAAGAGACCCCAACTATAATATTATACACCGGGGCTGAAGAGACCCCTGACTATAATATTATACACCGGGGCTGAAGAGATCCCGACTATAATATTATACACCGGGGCTGAAGAGACCCCTGACTATAATATTATACACCGGGGCTGAAGAGACCCCAACTATAATATTATACACCGGGGCTGAAGAGACCCCGACTATAATATTATACACCGGGGCTGAAGAGACCCCAACTATAATATTATACACCGGGGCTGAAGAGACCCCTGACTATAATATTATACATCGGGGCTGAGGCTGAAGAGACCCCTGACTATAATATTATACTCTTGGGCTGAAGAGCCCAGACTATAATATTATACTCCGGGGATGAAGAGACCCCAGACTATAATATTATACACCGGGGCTGAAGAGACCCCTGACTATAATATTATACACCGGGGCTGAAGAGACACCAGACTATAATATTATACACCGGGGCTGAAGAGACCCCTGACTATAATATTATACACCGGGGCTGAAGAGACCCCGACTATAATATTATACATCGGGGCTGAGGCTGAAGAGACCCTTGACTATAATATTATACACCGGGGCTGAAGAGACCCCTGACTATAATATTATACACTGGGGCTGAAGAGACCCCGACTATAATATTATACACCGGGGCTGAAGAGACCCCTGACTATAATATTATACACTGGGGCTGAAGAGACCCCGACTATAATATTATACACCGGGGCTGAAGAGACCCCGACTATAATATTATACACCGGGGCTGAAGAGACCCCGACTATAATATTATACACCGGGGCTAAAGAGACCCCAGACTATAATATTATACACCGGGGCTGAAGAGACCCCTAACTATAATATTATACTCCGGGGCTGAAGAGACCCCAGACTATAATATTATACTCCGGGGCTGAAGAGACCCTTGACTCTAATATTATACTCTTGGGCTGAAGAGACCCCTGGCTATAATATTATACTCCGGGGATGAAGAGACCCCAGGCTATAATATTATACACCGGGGCTGAAGAGACCCCAGACTACAATATTATAAACCGGGGCTGAAGAGACCCCTGACTATAATATTATACACTGGGGCTGAAGAGATCCCGACTATAATATTATACTCTGGGGCTGAAGAGACCCCTGGCTATAATATTATAAACCGGGGCTGAAGAGACCCCAGACTATAATATTATACACTGGGGCTGAAGAGACCCCGACTATAATATTATACACCGGGGCTGAAGAGACCCCTGACTCTAATATTATACTCTTGGGCTGAAGAGACCCCTGACTCTAATATTATACTCTTGGGCTGAAGAGACCCCAGACTATAATATTATACTCCGGGGATGAAGAGACCCCAGACTATAATATTATACTCCGGGGATGAAGAGACCCCAGACTATAATATTATACACTGGGGCTGAAGAGACCCCGACTATAATATTATACACCGGGGCTGAAGAGACCCCTGACTCTAATATTATACACTGGGGCTGAAGAGACCCCAGACTATAATATTATACTCCGGGGCTGAAGAGACCCCTGACTCTAATATTATACTCTTGGGCTGAAGAGACCCCTGACTCTAATATTATACTCTTGGGCTGAAGAGACCCCAGACTATAATATTATACTCCGGGGATGAAGAGACCCCAGACTATAATATTATACTCCGGGGCTGAAGAGACCCCAGACTATAATATTATACACCGGGGCTGAAGAGACCCCTGACTATAATATTATACACCGGGGCTGAAGAGACCCCAACTATAATATTATACACCGGGGCTGAAGAGACCCCGACTATAATATTATACACCGGGGCTGAAGAGACCCCAACTATAATATTATACACCGGGGCTGAAGAGACCCCTGACTATAATATTATACACCGGGGCTGAAGAGACCCCGACTATAATATTATACACCGGGGCTGAAGAGACCCCTGACTATAATATTATACACCGGGGCTGAAGAGACCCCAACTATAATATTATACACCGGGGCTGAAGAGACCCCGACTATAATATTATACACCGGGGCTGAAGAGACCCCAACTATAATATTATACACCGGGGCTGAAGAGACCCCTGACTATAATATTATACATCGGGGCTGAGGCTGAAGAGACCCCTGACTATAATATTATACTCTTGGGCTGAAGAGCCCAGACTATAATATTATACTCCGGGGATGAAGAGACCCCAGACTATAATATTATACACCGGGGCTGAAGAGACCCCTGACTATAATATTATACACCGGGGCTGAAGAGACACCAGACTATAATATTATACACCGGGGCTGAAGAGACCCCTGACTATAATATTATACACCGGGGCTGAAGAGACCCCGACTATAATATTATACATCGGGGCTGAGGCTGAAGAGACCCTTGACTATAATATTATACACCGGGGCTGAAGAGACCCCTGACTATAATATTATACACTGGGGCTGAAGAGACCCCGACTATAATATTATACACCGGGGCTGAAGAGACCCCTAACTATAATATTATACTCCGGGGCTGAAGAGACCCCAGACTATAATATTATACTCCGGGGCTGAAGAGACCCCTGACTCTAATATTATACTCTTGGGCTGAAGAGACCCCTGGCTATAATATTATACTCCGGGGATGAAGAGACCCCAGGCTATAATATTATACTACGGGGATGAAGAGACCCCAGACTATAATATTATACTCCGGGGCTGAAGAGACCCCTGACTATAATATTATACACTGGGGCTGAAGAGACCCTGACTATAATATTATACAACGGGGCTGAAGAGACCCCTGACTATAATATTATACATCGGGGCTGAGGCTGAAGAGACCCCTGACTATAATATTATACTCTTGGGCTGAAGAGACCCCAGACTATAATATTATACTCCAGGGATGAAGAGACCCCAGACTATAATATTATACACCGGGGCTAAAGAGACCCCAGATTATAATATTATACTCCGGGGCTGAAGAGACCCCAGACTATAATATTATACTCCGGGGCTGAAGAGACCCCTGACTCTAATATTATACTCTTGGGCTGAAGAGACCCCAGACTATAATATTATACTCCGGGGATGAAGAGACCCCAGACTATAATATTATACTCCGGGGCTGAAGAGACCCCTGACTATAATATTATACAACGGGGCTGAAGAGACCCCTGACTATAATATTATACACCGGGGCTGAAGAGACCCCGACTATAATATTATACACCGGGGCTGAAGAGACCCCTGACTATAATATTATACATCAGGGCTGAGGCTGAAGAGACCCCTGACTATAATATTATACTCTTGGGCTGAAGAGACCCCAGACTCTAATATTATACTCCGGGGATGAAGAGACCCCAGACTATAATATTATACACCGGGGCTGAAGAGACCCCTGACTCTAATATTATACTCTTGGGCTGAAGAGACCCCTGACTCTAATATTATACTCTTGGGCTGAAGAGACCCCAGACTATAATATTATACTCCGGGGATGAAGAGACCCCAGACTATAATATTATACTCCGGGGATGAAGAGACCCCAGACTATAATATTATACACTGGGGCTGAAGAGACCCCGACTATAATATTATACACCGGGGCTGAAGAGACCCCTGACTCTAATATTATACACTGGGGCTGAAGAGACCCCAGACTATAATATTATACTCCGGGGCTGAAGAGACCCCTGACTCTAATATTATACTCTTGGGCTGAAGAGACCCCTGACTCTAATATTATACTCTTGGGCTGAAGAGACCCCAGACTATAATATTATACTCCGGGGATGAAGAGACCCCAGACTATAATATTATACTCCGGGGCTGAAGAGACCCCAGACTATAATATTATACACCGGGGCTGAAGAGACCCCTGACTATAATATTATACACCGGGGCTGAAGAGACCCCAACTATAATATTATACACCGGGGCTGAAGAGACCCCGACTATAATATTATACACCGGGGCTGAAGAGACCCCAACTATAATATTATACACCGGGGCTGAAGAGACCCCTGACTATAATATTATACACCGGGGCTGAAGAGACCCCGACTATAATATTATACACCGGGGCTGAAGAGACCCCTGACTATAATATTATACACCGGGGCTGAAGAGACCCCAACTATAATATTATACACCGGGGCTGAAGAGACCCCGACTATAATATTATACACCGGGGCTGAAGAGACCCCAACTATAATATTATACACCGGGGCTGAAGAGACCCCTGACTATAATATTATACATCGGGGCTGAGGCTGAAGAGACCCCTGACTATAATATTATACTCTTGGGCTGAAGAGCCCAGACTATAATATTATACTCCGGGGATGAAGAGACCCCAGACTATAATATTATACACCGGGGCTGAAGAGACCCCTGACTATAATATTATACACCGGGGCTGAAGAGACACCAGACTATAATATTATACACCGGGGGCTGAAGAGACCCCTGACTATAATATTATACACCGGGGCTGAAGAGACCCCGACTATAATATTATACATCGGGGCTGAGGCTGAAGAGACCCTTGACTATAATATTATACACCGGGGCTGAAGAGACCCCTGACTATAATATTATACACTGGGGCTGAAGAGACCCCGACTATAATATTATACACCGGGGCTGAAGAGACCCCTAACTATAATATTATACTCCGGGGCTGAAGAGACCCCAGACTATAATATTATACTCCGGGGCTGAAGAGACCCCTGACTCTAATATTATACTCTTGGGCTGAAGAGACCCCTGGCTATAATATTATACTCCGGGGATGAAGAGACCCCAGGCTATAATATTATACTCCGGGGATGAAGAGACCCCAGACTATAATATTATACTCCGGGGCTGAAGAGACCCCTGACTATAATATTATACACTGGGGCTGAAGAGACCCTGACTATAATATTATACAACGGGGCTGAAGAGACCCCTGACTATAATATTATACATCGGGGCTGAGGCTGAAGAGACCCCTGACTATAATATTATACTCTTGGGCTGAAGAGACCCCAGACTATAATATTATACTCCAGGGATGAAGAGACCCCAGACTATAATATTATACACCGGGGCTAAAGAGACCCCAGATTATAATATTATACTCCGGGGCTGAAGAGACCCCAGACTATAATATTATACTCCGGGGCTGAAGAGACCCCTGACTCTAATATTATACTCTTGGGCTGAAGAGACCCCAGACTATAATATTATACTCCGGGGATGAAGAGACCCCAGACTATAATATTATACTCCGGGGCTGAAGAGACCCCTGACTATAATATTATACAACGGGGCTGAAGAGACCCCTGACTATAATATTATACACCGGGGCTGAAGAGACCCCGACTATAATATTATACACCGGGGCTGAAGAGACCCCTGACTATAATATTATACATCAGGGCTGAGGCTGAAGAGACCCCTGACTATAATATTATACTCTTGGGCTGAAGAGACCCCAGACTCTAATATTATACTCCGGGGATGAAGAGACCCCAGACTATAATATTATACACTGGGGCTGAAGAGACCCTTGACTATAATATTATACACCGGGGCTGAAGAGACCCCAGACTATAATATTATACACCGGAGCTGAAGAGACCCCTGACTATAATATTATACTCCGGGGCTGAAGAGACCCCTGACTATAATATTATACACCGGGGCTGAAGAGACCCCAGACTATAATATTATACACCAGGGCTGAAGAGACCCCTGACTATAATATTATACACCAGGGCTGAAGAGACCCCAGACTATAATATTAGCACTCTGGTAAAGTTCAGCCTGAAATGAAACAAGCGAACCCACAAATAAACAAATCTGGTGAAGTTCACCTATCTCTACCCCTGTGAATTCACATCTAGAATCATCATACTGTATCTGAGCATACAGGAATGTTATGCAGTCCATATATTTTTTTATTCCAGCCGATATATCACCATCTGAGCATTAGCTTTGGCTGAATCCATGTAAGTGACAAAATGATATTAAATGTTGCTTTAAGAAGGAGAAGTTTAGTCCTCGTTCTGTGTATAGAGGAAGATTCGTGGAGACTACATTTGCACCCAAAAATAAACAATTAAAGCGAGTCTATGGTGAGATTCTTCTCAGTCTAAACTTTTCCAAACAATCCTACTATACATAGCAGCGGGGATAATTAACTAATTGCTGACATGTAGACAGTACGATAAATACGTGCACTGTGCACCGGCATATTGACTTACTGTGCGCCAATGCCAAACATTTTGTGTCTCCTGGCCGGGATTCAAGTACATACAAAGATCTAAATATGGGAAACTGATTGTGCCTACTACATCCAACGTCTTACTGTAAATGCGGCATAGAAAAGATGCCATATATGTGGCTATGGGGTTATTTTCTACAAACCTGAGAATGTAATAAGTAAGTTCAAAATAACTTTGTGGATGTATTTTATGCAGTATACAACAATGGAATGGGTTTTCCAGGGAATTTCCTTACATAGGCACGGTTGTTTCAGCAAACCTTGCCTAAATGAATAGTACAGGTGATATAAGAAACTTTGTAATATTGCAATCTTATCAGAGAGAAATTCTTCTTCTGCTTTTTCCAGGCTCCTGTCCCTCTGCTATATTACGTTTCAGTCTGAAAATCACTGATGTATCCATCTGGAGGCGAACTGCAGGTTATAGGACTCAGATTACTCATGTCCATAAAAGTCCATGGAGAAGGGTGGGGGAAGAGTGAGCAGGTAGTACAGGTGATAAGAAAAAAAGACAGGCTTAGACTCATACTAGAGTTAAATAGAAGCTTTTTTTAACACAACCAAAGCACTTAAAGGGATTGTCCAGGCAAAAATGAACAACACTTTTAAAGTTTAATTAAGCAGGGGGCAGTGAAAAAAATTAAAAAAAATGTATACTCACCTGTCCCCGTTGCTCCAGTGTCCTCTGATGTCCTCCCGTGTCATCTGCTCCCGGCGTTGTGCTGAAACCTCTGATTGGCCTCAGCTGTCACATGACTGCTGAGGCCAATAAGTGAAGGGCCTGAATGTCACTACCTGTGACATCACAGGTCCTCTTCCTGAGGTCTGCTGAGGCTGCTGTCACGTGACCGCTGAGGCCAATCAGTGGCTTCAGGACAACACTGAAAGAGACCCGAGAGAGCAAACGAATCGGGAGGCGCGGGACAAAAACAGAGCAACTGGGACAGGTGAGTATGTATTTTATTTATGTTTTTTCACTGTCCCCAACGTATTTAAACTTTAAAAATTTAGCCTGGACAACCTCTTTAACTCACATTAGTACATGTCAGTATTTCTCTATATATGTCCTGCATGGTCCTGGGCTGTTTCTAAGTGACAGAAAGTTTTGGAGCAGATTCTTCTCTACTTACTGTGAGCAGTGTATGACAGCTAGTCTCCACCACCAGCTCAAAGAGTACTAAAAATTCAAAACATTGCATGCTGATGGTGGAACTGCTATAGATTGCAGAATTCAAGACCTATAACACTGAGATATAGTGTTACTTTTCATGTACACACACATAACACCTTATCCTGGAAAGACAAATAAAAAGACAGGTACACTGTGTACAGATGTGTCCACTCTTACTACTCAACAGATTGCAATTCACATCACAACCATTGGGTGCCAACTTCAAGACGCATACAGAATAAACAACTCCTGACAGAGTTACGCAGAATATATATATATAAATATATATATATATATATTTTTTTTTTTTTTTTTTTTTATTTTAAAGATGGTCATCTTGTGCCAGTCATCTCATGTCTGGCCAAGTCATCTCATATGTCATGTCAAGAAGACAGGTAAGGATGGACATCTGTACGTAAGCAATGTAAACAAAGCAATCTATCGTACTTGTCTGTATACTCTGTATCCTTATCGTCCATGTAATTCTCAGAGTCCACTTCAACAATAAAGTTCAAAAACATCCATATTCCTCATTGTCCATCCTTCCCATCCGTAATTGACATAGGTAAAAGAACATTGTCTGGACAGAAATGATGTTTTTTAGTTTTATAGACATATAATGACTTTTCAAGAGATCTCTCAAGCCTGGTTTTCTGGATGTTTTATCCCTCCCTTACTAAGTGCCATAAGTAATCTTAGACTGCCGACTTCTTTGTTGTCAAAAATTGATACAAGTAAGCAAAATCTGTCCGATATCTTTCCTCTGCCTTTTGGTATCTTAACATTTCTTTCTGCTTCTAACTTTCCTTTCTCTTCAGTGTTTTCAGATATGACTATAGTGTCAGTGACATATCAAAGTTTTCTAACACTTCTTCAATCTTCAGTCTTAGGTTCTGCTTATCTTATTGTACAGCATGTTCTTACTACAGGGGGAAAAGTTATGGTAATGTTATGTAGCCTTTTCCAGTAAAAGAAAATCACCCTCTGATGTACCAATTTTATGGTAGATTTCCCCATAACATCAAGAAATCAAAGGCATTGCTTCAGTTCTAGTTATTGTGTATAGTATATAGTTATATAGTTAGGGGTCATAAAAGTTAAAAAAAAATTTAAAGGGAATTATAGTAATTGATCCTGTATCATGCAGGGAAGGTAAAGAATATTTCACAGCTGGATATTGACTCAGATATCTTATTACTTGTTGAAGGGATTTTGCATACAAAAGTTACATAAAAAAATACAGTTCAGTCTACAAGAAGTATGTTATAGAGCAGGAGGAGCAGATTGTACATAGTGTCCTATCTGCAGGTTATAGAGCAGGAGGAGCGGAGCACATTGTACATAGTGTCCTATCTGCAGGTTATAGAGCAGGAGGAGCACATTGTACATAGTGTCCTATCTGCAGGTTATAGAGCAGGAGGAGCACATTGTACATAGTGTCCTATCTGCAGGTTATAGAGCAGGAGGAGCTGAGCACATTGTACATAGTGTCCTATCTGCAGGTTATAGAGCAGGATGAGCTGAGCACATTGTACATAGTGTCCTACCTGCAGGTTATAGAGCAGGAGGAGCTGAGCACATTGTACATAGTGTCCTATCTGCAGGTTATAGAGCAGGAGGAGCTGAGCACATTGTAAATAGTGTCCTATCTGCAGGTTATAGAGCAGGAGGAGCTGAGCACATTGTACATAGTGTCCTATCTGCAGGTTATAGAGCAGGAGGAGCAGATTGTACATAGTGTCCTATCTGCAGGTTATAGAGCAGGAGGAGCTGAGCACATTGTACATAGTGTCCTATCTGCAGGTTATAGAGCAGGAGGAGCTGAGCACATTGTACATAGTGTCCTATCTGCAGGTTATAGAGCAAGAGGAGCTGAGCACATTGTACATAGTATCCTATCTGCAGGTTATAGACCAGGAGGAGCTGAGTACATTGTACATAGTGTCCTATCTGCAGGTTATAGAGCAGGAGGAGCTGAGCACATTGTACATAGTGTCCTATCTGCAGGTTATAGAGAAGGAGGAGCTGAGCACATTGTACATAGTGTCCTATCTGCAGGTTATAGAGCAGGAGGAGCTGAGCACATTGTACATAGTGTCCTATCTGCAGGTTATAGAGCAGGAGGAGCACATTGTACATAGTGTCCTATCTGCAGGTTATACAGCAGGAGGAGCTAAGCACATTGTACATTGTGTCCTATCTGCAGGTTATAGAGCAGGAGGAGCGGAGTAGATTGTACATAGTGTCCTATCTGCAGGTTATAGAGCAGGAGGAGCTGAGCACATTGTACATAGTGTACTATCTGCAGGTTATATAGCAGGAGGAGCACATTGTACATAGTGTCCTATCTGCAGGTTATAGAGCAGGAGGAGCGGAGTAGATTGTACATAGTGTCCTATCTGCAGGTTATAGAGCAGGAGGAGCTGAGCACATTGTACATAGTGTCCTATCTGCAGGTTACAGAGCAGGAGGAGACGAGCACATTCTACATAGTGTCCTATCTGCAGGTTATAGAGCAGGAGGAGCTGAGCACATTGTACAGTGTCCTATCTGCAGGTTATAGAGCAGGAGGAGCTGAGCACATTGTACATAGTGTCCTATCTGCAGGTTATAGAGCAGGAGAAGCTGAGCACATTGTACAGTGTCCTATCTGCAGGTTATAGAGCAGGAGGAGCTGAGCACATTGTACATAGTGTCCTATCTGCAGGTTATAGAGCAGGGGGAGCAGATTGTACATAGTGTCCTATCTGCAGGTTATAGAGCAGGATGAGCTGAGCACATTGTACATAGTGTCCTACCTGCAGGTTATAGAGCAGGAGGAGCTGAGCACATTGTACATAGTGTCCTATCTGCAGGTTATAGAGCAGGAGGAGCTGAGCACATTGTACAAAGTGTCCTATCTGCAGGTTATAGAGCAGGGGGAGCTGAGCACATTGTACATAGTGTCCTATCTGCAGGTTATATAGCAGGAGGAGCACATTGTACATAGTGTCCTATCTGCAGGTTATAGAGCAGGAGGAGCTGAGCACATTGTACACAGTGTCCTATCTGCAGGTTATAGAGCAGGAGGAGCGGAGTAGATTGTACATAGTGTCCTATCTGCAGGTTATAGAGCAGGAGGAGACGAGCACATTGTACATAGTGTCCTATCTGCAGGTTATAGAGCAGGAGGAGCACATTGTACATAGTGTCCTATCTGCAGGTTATAGAGCAGGAGGAGCTGAGCACATTGTACATAGTGTCCTATCTACAGGTTATAGAGCAGGAGGAGCTGAGCACATTGTACATAGTGTCCTATCTGCAGGTTATAGAGCAGGAGGAGCAGATTGTGCATAGTGTCCTATCTGCAGGTTATAGAGCAGGAGGAGCGGAGTAGATTGTACATAGTGTCCTATCTGCAGGTTATAGAGCAGGAGGAGCACATTGTACATAGTGTCCTATCTGCAGGTTATAGAGCAGGAGGAGCAGATTGTACATAGTGTCCTATCTGCAGGTTATAGAGCAGGAGGAGCACATTGTACATAGTGTCCTATCTGCAGGTTACAGAGCAGGAGGAGACGAGCACATTGTACATAGTGTCCTATCTGCAGGTTATAGAGCAGGAGGAGTAAATTGTACATAGTGTCCTATCTGCAGGTTATAGAGCAGGAGGAGCTGAGCACATTGTACATAGTGTCCTATCTACAGGTTATAGAGCAGGAGGAGCTGAGCACATTGTACATAGTGTCCTATCTGCAGGTTATAGAGCAGGAGGAGCAGATTGTGCATAGTGTCCTATCTGCAGGTTATAGAGCAGGAGGAGCTGAGCACATTGTACATATTGTCCTATCTGCAGGTTATAGAGCAGGGGGAGCTGAGCTCATTGTACATAGTGTCCTATCTGCAGGTTATAGAGCAGGAGGAGCACATTGTACATAGTGTCCTATCTGCAGGTTATAGAGCAGGAGGAGCACATTGTACATAGTGTCCTATCTGCAGGTTATAGAGCAGGAAGAGCTGAGCACATTGTACATAGTGTCCTATCTGCAGGTTATAGAGCAGGAGGAGCTGAGCACATTGTACATAGTGTCCTATCTGCAGGTTATAGAGCAGGAGGAGCTGAGCACATTGTACATAGTGTCCTATCTGCAGGTTATAGAGCAGGAGGAGCTGAGCACATTGTACATAGTGTCCTATCTACAGGTTATAGAGCAGATGGAGCTGGGTCCGTTGATATATAGTTTATGGGAACAGATTCATGTAACTTGTAATTCATTCATTTATCCCTCTCCTCAATCTTGGGCTTCGGAGTCTGTGACTGACAGCTCTCTTTATATACATACGTACACAAGGAATGCTGTACTAAACTGACTAGGACCACCCACTGGACTCCTAAGCCTAGAATGAGCAGATATTTAAACAAATGAATTACAAATCTTTCTACGTCTATTCACACAATACTATATCAGTTAAACTTTTCCTGCTCTATAATGTGCTCCCTGCAGATTGCACTTTATTTTAATGCGGTTCCCTTTGAAGGGGTTTTCCAGCCCCTAATGCATGTCTCATACTGATGACCACAGGATAGCTATTCCTCCGGGTCCTCCGGCTGTAGCAGTCAGCTTCTATTTAACTAGTAGAACTAGAGCTGTGGCCTTATCCTCTATATAGTGTTGGCACTGGAGTACCACAATAGGGGCCGTAAAATTCCTTTAAAGTAAAATACATTTAATAACTTTCCTTATACCAGCAGTTCTCTCTGCCTGACAAGCTAAACTATAATAATCTCAGTATTTTACAAATGATTGTCACTTTTTAGCTTAACATGTTACTTTCTATTTACTGTGTTTACTACCAGCCATTTTTTATAGCCCAATTTCTCTTAAAGAAGTTTCACAGATTTGCATATTAAAAAACTCCACGTTTTACTACAACAGCAACGGTTTTGGAAATTGCGTGTCCGCAGCATGTATTTTTTTGCACGGTATGGATGGGATTCGCAAGGGACGTTTTTTTCCTTGGCCAAACCACGATGTTTGCGCCACGTGGGGCCCCGGCCTAAAAGAGTCTTTTATGTGTCATGGGGAAACCTCTCTTCCTATAGATTACTCATACACAGCCTGGGCCTAATAGATACATTTCACTCATGTTACAGTAACGTAGCAGGGTAGTAACATACTTGATAAGGTTGAATAGAGACATAAACCAATGAAGTCGAACCTATAGTCCTACCATAATAATCCAGAGGAAGCCAAAAACCTCCATGAGGTGGATGCAAATATCCCCAAAGTTGGTTTCCTAACTCCAAATATGACATTTAGAATAAATCCTTAGATCCAATATCCCAAAAATCCAGTTCCTATAAGGTGATATTTTCACTTTCAAGGCATGCCTCCTCACCCCTTCTGAATGTCCATGAATTCACCATTACAGCATCCTGTGGCAGGGAATTGTTCTATAGTCTCATTACAGTTATCGTAAAGATTCCATGTCTATGATGACATTGACATTTCCTTTCTTCTAGACATGTAGGATACCCCCTTACCATATTTACAGGACTAGGTGTACAGAGATTAGAAAGATCTCTGTACAATCCACTGACGAAATTGTACATTGTGATTAAGTTACCACTAAGTATAGATGAGTGAACTGGGTGGATCAAACTGGATACAATCCGAATTTTACAAAAGTTTCAGGATTTTGGGATTCAAGTCTCATCAGACCCCAGATTATAATTAGTGGAGAGCCAGGGGAGGTGCAGAACCATAATAAACACTTATACACACCTTGCCTTACCTCTTCTTGGTCCTTTTCAATGGGCTTCCTGTCTCTTCTGGCCTCTTGGTTGACATCACAGGGTTGGTGGAGAACTGCTGTGGCCTGCAATTGGTCCTCCAATGGTCAAGTAAGGCACAACGATGTCATAACGCTTGTGTTACATCACAAGCCTCAGCAGTCTCCTGATGACCCCAATGAATAGCCTGGAGGAGGACCCCAATGGAGTTTCGGACAACACCAGGAACCCAGGAGTGGTGAGAGAAGGTCAGGTGATTCTTATTGTTGAATAAGTAATAGTAATAGCACTTCTGGTTCAGGCCAAACAAGTTCAGCCAGAAATGAGACAGGCAAATATTTGGTAAAATGTATTTGTGAGGTTCTCCAATCTTTACCCCTAAGTTGTTTTTTCCGGTAAATTTCTGTCGTCTAGAAAATCTAGTGTCACAAACCTAGAAAAATTGGATGTGCCTGCTTGTGGTGGCAGTTTTGTTGGGTTTTGTGGTTTTTACACTACAGAGGTCTATGTTTGCTTGTAATACAGCTATAAAAAACTGAAGTGCACCAAAGTAACAAGCACAAACCCATCAGGTTTAGAGGAGATTCAGGTTTAGATAAGATTTATGTTGCTTTGTACATCTTCCTATTTATATCACGTCTTCTTAATTAAGTACAGTCAGTCCAAATTTACTGAAAATAGCAAAATTCTGCGCAAATCTTAAAAGATGCTACAGCGATAATTGAAAATGTGTTACGTACATGAGTCTTCATTACGGTACACGTCCTACATGACATCTTTACATGATCTAATTTACATTTTCGTGATTATGTTACGACGTGCATGAATTCTCTGCAATGTCTTATCTTTTGTTTAAGTCAAACTGACAGATGATCTAATACCTTCGCTATAGCAGGGTGTTGTTCTTAATGAGAATAGACATGACTGACGTTCTTCCACCAATTCTCCCACACACGTTAGTCACTTCCAAAGGCCAATGAGCGTTCCGGTGCTTCACGAGAGCAGCTCAAATGTCATGTGTCATGTGTTATGTGTCATGTGTTATGTGTCATATGAGCGCCTCTGATGATGCGAAGCAACTCCTGAGTCACATGAGCAGCTCTGGCGTGATAAGTTATAGAGCACATTTTACTCAAGAAAACTCAATCCGTCTCAATATCTTCTATATAACAGAATTGTCCAATTCTTTTTAATTTTCCTTTTTTTTTTTTCCATTTTACCGAAAATGTCTTAAATTGCAAATAGATTTTTTTCAATAAAAGGCTTCCTAATTTCAAGAGGGCAGCATACAATTAAAAATACCATTCATTACTATTGATATAATGTATATTGACAGGGGTATGCATAAAAATAATGGGGCTCCATAGCAAAAGCCATTAACCCATTTATACCAGTTTTTCGGTGTAGTTGGGTGTTAATGAGGCGTATCTTTGGTACACACCCACAACTACCATTCTGCACCTCTCTCGCCACTTTCTGAGAATGTGGGTAGATCAGGGTGGGCCAGGATGGGTGGGTACACATCAGCCCAAAATATTTATTATAACTCATATCAAAAAAATCCTGCCTGGCATGGATTTCCATTTTGGTACACAGATAGGGAGCCTGATTTATTAAAGGGCGAGAGCTAAAGATAGGAGAATCTGATGGGATTCGTTTCGACTGTCCGGTTACATTAAAGTGTCATGATGACAGTGACCCTGGAGTGCATGACGTCAGCACAGACGATCTCAGAAGAGGACACCAGAGGACAGGGTGATGTCACAAGGATTCCCAGGAGAGGTGAGTCAAGTTTGTTATTTTTACTCGCCTCCACTAGCCTCCACTTATAATACTCTGAGGTTTTATTGTTGATGAACCCCAAAAGTTTCAGATATGGATCCTGTTGGAACATTGGGGTTGAATCCGGTTTGATCCAAATCAGTTCACTCATCCCCACTCCTGACTGGGTAGAGGGGCATGTCTAACAGATTCCAGCTTAAATCTGAGTGAGGGATCTGTTGTAGAAGGGATTTGCAGACCCCCTCCATCCATGGGCCCACTGCCTAGCCTGCCTCCAGGGTAGGTGCACCATTGTATAGTAGAGGCCTTATGGCCCAGATGTCAAAATTAACAGAGAGCAGGGCAGGGGTTAATTACTTCAGTACCGGGCTATTTTCCCTGGTTCAGGACAGGACATACTGTATTTTGGGCTTTTTTCGGACATGCGGTTTTAATGGCTATAACATTTTTTCCATTTGGTTTATTCAAATAATTTTTTCATTTTTTTTTTCGGTGATAAATAGGGTTTTATTTTTATTGTTTTTTTCCATGTTTTTCTTTATTTTACAGAAAATGTAAACAAAAAAAGGAGGGGAAATGTCTTGTTTTTCACATTTAGAAAGTGCTACTAAAAAAAAAATAAATAATAATAAAAAAATAATTCATAGCTTTCTCTCTGTTACGGTCATTTTTACTTTGCTGACACTTATTGTTGGGTTGCTGGGGGCTGACCTAGAACCTGTGATAGGGGTGTGGTAGTGGCAGGGGGGTCGCTTTATTTATTTTATTAATATAATTTTTACACATTGTGCCCTCCCATGAGGTCATAATAGACCATTGAGGGGGCATTTAATCTTTTTTTTTTTTTTTTTTTTTATGATTTCTCCTGTAACTGGGGCTGATACATTAGGGTTAGGCGGGTACATACAATCCCAGTCACACGAGGAATACAGTCTCCTATGCTGTACTCTGGAGCTGATGTGGGTTCTTTAGGACCCAGCAGGTCTTGGAGTACCCGTCTCCCTAGTGGTGACCCATGTGACCACTGGGTTAGGAAGGTACATATCAATCGGGAAGGCAGGGATGGTAATAAACTATCCCTGTATTCCCTATGGGATGTCAGACTGTAGTAACAGCCGGCATCCTGACCCAACATCTGCACAATTTCGTGCAGCTGGCTAACCCTGCAAGGATGTATGGGTTTGAAGTTGACATATATAGTCTATGGTCCGTCCGGAAGGGGTTAAATAAAAAAAAAAAAAAAGAAGCTATACTCACCTGTCTTAGGATTCAGCAACCCAACTCTAGATCTCTGGTTTCCAATGCTGATCGTCTGTTCTGGTACTCCAGTGTTGACGAGTCTTGGGTTTTTGGGTACGTCCATTTTTAGATAATTTTTTAAAAAATATTGAGGCCATAGCTAAAATAATTTGTGAACCACCGAAAAAGTCAGTTTAATGTAGCCATAAATCAGTGGCAGGGAGAGGAATTTAGATGCCCCATGACTGTCGATAGCCTACTAAACCTAACACCCTATATTCCCGCTGAAGATTTAGTTTATATGGATACAAGTTTGCGAAGAGAAAAAGATCCTTCTTCATGTAGCCGTAATATATCACTTGGAAAATATATTGTTTCAATGACATCAATAACTTTCTAAACCTGAAGAGACTTTTTACATTTTTGGATAAAATACTTTTTTGCTGTACAGACCTTAAAGGATAAAAGTTGAGAAGACTAAACAAGATTTTTGTGAAGAAACAGGAACTGGCAAGCAAAATAATTTATTGCCCTCTTATCTCTAGCAAATTGAACAGATAAAAGTCAATGGTCTTAAGCCATCAGTATCGTATCTGTTACCGGCAGATCATCCGTCTTTTGTGATGGCAGATGTTCCTATTACGCTATGATCTGCTCCACCATTGTGCTGTAAATGATCACATTTGCGAAGAATAAAAACATTGTACACCGAGACAGTGAGGACACTGGGGTGATATAGCAAAGTGTAATTACATCACAAAAAAAAGAAATTAAACCTTAAAAATAGATATTGTACAATGGAATTATTTACTGTATAGAGACACCCAACGCTATGAGATATGAATTTTTTAAAGAAAATGTGTAATCATAAAATGATAAATCATGTTTTTATGTTAAACCTATTTTTCAAGATTTTTTATTTTTTTTTCTATGTTGCTATCTAGATTGAAAAAAAAATCTGAAATTTTGTTGTTTTCACTAAGGCTGGGTTCACATCAGCACATGTATTTCGTTCGGGGTTTCCGTTCCCGAACCTGTTTAAAAAATTCTGCGAGAAAAGCGCTCTCCGCATTTCTCTCTGCATTTTTCGCCCTTTTCGGTCGGAGGCCGCGGGTTTCCGTGTGTAACAACTTTTTTAAGCGGATAAGGTTTCTGTTTGGGGGGGGTCCCCAAGAGGACCCCCCAAACGGAAACCCGAATGCATGTGTGAACCTAGCGTAAGGCCACTCGTAATAGGCTGACACTTCCTGCTTTGTAGAGATCACGTCTTAACAGTTATCACATTGTCATCATAGGCAGGATTACAGTCACAGGTAATACCTACAGTATACATAGATAACACAGGATCCTTCATACACACTAGGTCATGTGATGGTCACAGGTCACCAATATCTCCCCTACGTCACAGACCATGCCCACAACACTCTCCAATAGAAGTCAAAGAGACTGAGTCTTTAAGACTAGAGTTTTCCATACCAGTCTTCATAATCCTTGCCCACCAGTTTGCACCTAAAGTATGACAAGGTGCACATCTCAGCATAATTTATACTCGATGAGTCTAAACAGATATCTACAACTCCTTGGTGGTGTCCATTTCTGGACTCATTTACCCCAAAATACTGATGTAAATGATGATAAATATGACAGGCCAGTGGCCCCTCTCCCCATCATCCCCTGCTGCACCCCTTTGAGGAAACTTGCATGCAAGATGCAAAACTTGAAAAATCAGAATTATTTTTTCATAGCTTGCATGTCACTTGTCTGATGCTCACACCATGATATAGTGACAAATCATCCCAATGAGTCGTTTGCAGAATACAGGCTGCTATAGTCAACGTGGCTGCTGTAAAGCATATCTCTGAATGTTGTTAATAGCAGCTTGGGCAAGATGACTTCCCCGTAAAATCATATACAGAATATAAAATTAAAAGATCCAATCAAAATACCCAAAGAAAGTAAAAAAAATAACCAAATCAAAAATATGTCAGTATCTGGTTTTAAGTGATAAAAAAAAAATATCAGTGATACAGTTTTGCATGCAACACGGAAAACTTAAAAAAAAATAAATCACAATTTTTGCACAAAAATTCTGACTTGTGACAAAAATTGTGCAATTTTTTATTGCTTTAAAGTCACTTTTCTGGAGGACCCAGATCAGCTCTGCAGAACATGCAAAAAGGCTATATTCCTCTTGTAATATATCAGTCCCAGCAAAAAAAAAAAAAAGTTAAAATGCCCACAAAGGTATATTTTGTAGGTGGAGGGGCATAATGTGCAAGAAAAAAAAGTAAAAAAAAAAAAAATAATAATTAAAAAAAAAAAAAAAAGAAAATAAATAAATAAAAAATCTCAGTATTATGCCTACAGGTTCTAGCCCCACCCCTGGCTATACAAAACAATGTATCACCTACGCAAAGCTATTATTTATTAACACTTTATTTTATTTAAAAAATGTGAAAAATCATTTCCCTGGATATTAAACAAAATAAAAAACAAACTAAAGTAAAAATGACATCAAAATAAAGCTTTAGATATCACCAATAAGAAGCAATAATTATTTTAATGACCCCACCAAAAAAATGTTATAGCCTTCAAAAGTGCAATGTACCAAAAAAACAAGTATGTCTGGTTATGAACCAGGGAAAATGACCTGGTCATGAAGTGGTTAAAGTTGTGCACTATGTTTTTAGAAAATTAGTTTGATGCTCAGATTTACAGAACAATGCAAATGAGTAGGGATATATAAAATACAGATTGTAGAGCTTGACATGGATTTTCAAAGTGAATTTTACCCCTTGCATTGCAAAGTTGACACAGGGTTCACATTAACGTTCCGGGGCTTTATCCCCCATTCCGCTTAAAATAGGAGGATGTCAATTTCAGTATGAAATCAGCGGAAACTGGAAAACTCCATTATAGTCTATGGGGTCCGCGGGTCTCCGTGCGTAACCGCTTTTTAAGCAGGTAGGGTTTCTGTTTTTGGGGTCCCCAAGCAGATCTGAAGAGCGGAAACCCGAACACTAGTGTGAACCTAACGTTGGGCCCCATGTTGCAAAATAGCTTTTTTTGTCGCAGATTTTGCTGGGGTTTTTTTTAGCTACACCCAGGAGTGACTATAAAAGGAATGGGAAATACAGAGGGAAACACTTTGGCTGAAGCCCCACGTTGCGAAAAAGCAGAGTTTTTGCCGCTGTGGAAACTCTTCGGCCAAAAAGGCTGCGTTTTACCGTTCCTGCAAAGTGAATGAGATTCTGGCTAATCCCATCCACACATTGCAGAAAAAAATTTATAGTGGAAAACCTGCGCTTTCAAAAATGCTCACAAGTTCCCTATTAGATATAATAAGGGCAGAAAGTCTGTAGAGAAAAACTCTGCAAAAATGCAATGAAAAACAGTGCGGAAAAAACACATGATGTGTTTTTGCTGTGTTTTTTTTTTCTACATTTTCTACATTCTGCATGGGGCCTTAGTCTTATATTTCTCCCTTCTATCTCAAAAAAATGCAGCAAAATCTGCAACAAAAAAAAAAACAGCTTTGCTGCAATGTGGGGCCTTGACCCAAAACGTCCACATCAAAGCTGCGCCAAAATCTGCAGAATTTGCCTTTAAGGCTGAGGCGCCACATTGCGAAAACGCAACTTTTTTTGTTGCAAATTTTGTTGCGTTTTTTTGAGCCAATGCCAAGAATGTCTACAAAAGGAATGGGAAATATATAGGAAGTTCTACCTTCTGCTCAATCCACAACACTTTAGGGCTTTAGCCTAACACGTTTAATACAGATTCACTTTAGATTTGTTGCAGATTTGATGCAAAAAAATTAACATTAACGTCTTACAAATGCAAAAACAACTTATAAAAAAACTTATAAAACAAAAAAAAAATTCAAAATTATTCAATTAAAAATACACTAAATAAAATAAAAAGGACATATGGAAAATGTTCCCTCTTACAATGATTCGATATATTATGGGTTTTTTTTTTTTAAGATTAAAGTTAATGGATATGATTATTAAATTATGAAATCTTTAGGTGAAAAGAAGTTTTGGCAAATGTTCCCTGAAGCGATGGTGTAAAGAGAGCAGTGACATATTTTATAAAGTTGAGTGACTAAGGACTCCTATTAGTGTGATAAAATAAGCTGTGTCACATGGTCTTACTGGAACGTAAGGTCATGGAGATCTTCTTGGAATATGCATTAGTAGCCTGTAGTTAGGATCGAAAACCTAAAATACAAAATGAAGGGGTCCAGTAACTTCCCTTTGGCACTCAGGCCCTGCTGCTCTCCACTAATTTTTAATATATCCTCACCTTGGGAAACTTTTTCTGTAGAATTGGACAACCTCTTTAACTTGGTACTTTTTTAATAGCTGCAACTAATTTATCAAAGTGTATATGCCATTTTTTTAATTTTTTTCTTTGTGATTTGTGTCTTTTTTCATAAGTGGCCTTGGTGGGTACAGTTTAGATGGTGCTTAGGTATACACCTAATCCATTATATGGGACTTTTTGAAAAAGTTTAAATGTTTGTACAAGGAAATTTGTAACGTTAGGTTCACACAAGTGTTTGGGTTTCCATCCCATATACAGAAACCCTATATGCTTAAAAAGTGGTTACCCGCGCAATCCCGTGAACCCCATAGACTATAGTTTCCGTCGAAGATGGCAGAGAAAAAAGTCCTCCTTGCAGGACTTTTCTCTCCACCTATTTTAAGCGGAATGATGGAAGGAGTGACTCAAACTCTAGTGTGAACCTAATTTGACTTGAATTAAACCAAAGCGCCAAAAATTCTTAGCGAACTCCACTTATAAAAATTTCAACAAATTCATGAACCAGGGTGAGATATTTGATAAATTTGTTGCAAAAAAAAAAACCACTAGAAAAAAATAATGCAAGTCTCAAAAAACTCACAAAAGCATTGAGCTATCACTCTACCTTTTCAGTGGCTTTGTCTTCTGTGACAAAATATCACACTACAGCCAGATATTAGTGCTGAGTTAAAATTTGGTACATCTGTTCCTTAAATGGCTGAAATATTTTCATAAAACCCAATTACAAAAATGGTTTTAGCTACAAATACAGGCAAGTAACTGATTGCTGATCGCCCATTCACTTTTTACATTCCGGGCAGCCAGTAATCTAAAAAAATAATAATTATAAAAATAGTAATAATAATAATAATATAAAATAATTCATATATATATATATATATATATATATATATATATATATATATAATTTTAAATTATATTATAGAATTATTAATATTGTACAATTAATTAGATGCATAATTTGTTTCATATTTACTTTCAAAGAAATTCAAACCCTAGCGTTGTCTGTAATTTGCTTTCAGCCATTTATAAAAAAGTTGGAGTCAGAGTTGGAGTCAGGCTATGGAAAAATAAAAGAGTTAGAGTTGGAAAAAAAGGACATTTCCATGCCCACATGACAGGTAACAAAACTATGTGTCACCAACATAAAAATCTCCGCAAAAAAATTTTTAGTACTACTTTGTGCTATTAAAAACATGGAAAAAAGAAAAAAAATAGGCATGTTTTCCTCCCCTTTCTACATTTATCTGGTTTAAAAAAAAAAAAAAAAAAAAAGTTACAAAAAATTATAAAATGAAAAAAAAATAAAAAGAAAAAAATAAACAACCCTGAACAAAAATGTACTTTAAAAAAAAAAAAAAAAAGTATCTGATCATGTATAAGGGAAAAAAGGCTCAGTCATGAAGCGGTTTAGTAAAGAAAAAAAAAAATCCCATGGATATCTATATTCTTTTACTATTACATATAGTTTTGGAAAGTTTTTATTTGGTGCCGTGCGACTTAGGAAATTATCGTCGTCGTTCTGCTGACTAGATGTCATTATTTCACGAGGCTTGACACAGTCTAATCAAAATGCTGACATGGCGACCACCAAGAAATTCACCTGAACTCACTCACGGTATTTGTTTTGATCAAAGGAGACAAATCATTCTATCCGGTGCTCAAGACGGACCAGCCTAATTGTACCCAGAAGAGCCGGTTGTCTTACTACTTTGATCTTTAAAGAGCAGCCATGAAAAAAATCAGTAGTATTCCTGTAAAATTAGAGAAATGGATGTTTTTTTATCAATTATTTTTTCCAGTAAGTGGCACAGACTGCTAATGATGGCTCTTGGGAGTTGCTGACTAAGTGGCATCTGCATGATGACTCAACATTTGAAGCCGAAATTGCCAATTCAATATAGCTTTTACAAGCTGTAAATGACTAATTGGTGGTCAAGTTGTAAGTGAAATGGATTTGATTGTCCTCATTATCATTGCTGCGCAATTCCTCACTGACACAAGCAGAGGTCATCTGATGGCGCTGTAAAGATTAGATTTTACAGATCTGATAACATGAACACATCTATATATAGAGCGCCCAGTGTTACTGCTAAGGGAGCGCAATTAAGGGTGCCAAATCCAAAAATAACCCAGTGCACACTCAAATACCTTATAGGTAATAGATGGAGATGTGCCCATGACCGGTGTACTCAGTAGGACATATTTATTAATGTTCTATGGCACTTTTGTTAAAAAAAAATTGCAAACCTCAGGTTTGGGGCGTCTAAAATGTCACTTGTGAGAAAAATTATTGCAAGCGGTATTTTTACGCCATCACTTTATTGGTAAGGGTGTGACATGGCATTTACGGGTGTAAATAATGGCTGAACTGTACGCCAGCTATAAGCTGGTGTAGATTTCGGTGCAGACAATTGTTCCCACTGGAGGATGCGCCTGATTTATGTACCTTGTCATAAATGAGTAGTATCCTTTGGCAGTGAAGGGGTTATCAAGACAGGCATACTAAATGCTAGTCTTGATAAAAACCCTCCCCAATGAGTGCGGAGTATACAATAGAAGTGACAGGAACGCTGATTTCGTTGACCTGGTGATCACTTGATCACTGGGACAACTGTCAAGTGACAACCTTGGTTGCGACAATGGTCCTTTCATCAGGTCTGATTTCCCCTGTACTTTGGGTTACTATGCTGTATCATGTATCCCAAAAGTCTATTATGACATTTAAAGGGAGGGGTTAAAGGGGTTGTCCAGAAAGTGTAATTATATCTACCTGGGCTGGTCCTGACCCTCAGGTCACATGATCATAGCCAGCCCCTGCTGCCTCCAACTTCTCTCCCATACTCATCCCTATTAACCTGTGCTATGATGGCTGGCTTTACCATCATAAACTTCCTGTGTACATGGGAGAGCAGAGCCGAAAGGCATCGTGTAATAGATCTAATGTAATGACAAGCCTGGGAGCCTTCAATAGGGTCCCGGCTGTCATAACAACTGATCACCGCCCTATGATGACGTTCAGGAGGGCGGCAATCGGTAAAAGATGGCGGCATGGGGACCCTATTGAAGGCTCCCAGGCTTGTCATCACATTAGATTTATTATACGCTGCCTTTGGGAGTGAATTTCGCTATGCACCGCAATACATTAGTATTGTATCCCTAAGGGATCTGATCATAAAAGTAAAAGATAAAAAAAAAAGTTTTTTAAAGTATTAAAAAAAAAACACAAAAAATTTAAAAGTTCAAATCACCCCCTTTCTTTTCCCTAGATCACATAAAAAAATAAAAAAAAACAAAATTAAACATAAACACTTTAGGTATCCCCGCGATCCAAAATGTCCAAACTATTAAAATATTAAAATATTTGTCCCATACGGTGAACGGCGTAGCGGAGGGAAAAATCAAAATGGCCAAATGGCTGTTTGTTTAAATTTTTTGCCTCCTATAAAAAAAATGGAATAAAAAGTGATCAGACCATCAGACCTTCCCCAAAATGGTATCACTAAAAACGTCATCTTGTCCCACATAAAAAGACGCCATACCCAGCTCCATACACATAAATATAAAAAAAAATTACAGGTGACACAATATGGCGACACAAAATATTTTTTTGTGTTTTGCAAACATTTTAATTTTTTAAAAGGTATCAAAACATTACAAATACGATATAAATTTGGTATCGCTGCGATCGTACTGACCCGCAGAATATAGGCAACTGGTCATTTTTACCATATAGTGAATGCCGTAAAAATTAAACCCATAAGAATTTGGCGTAAATGGTTTTTTTTTCCAATTCCATCTCATTCTGAATTTTTTCCAGTTTCCGCTACTATGTGCAGGATATTGAAGGGTGCCATTACAAAGTAAAATTTGTTCCGCAAACAATAAGCCATTATATGACTCTGTGAACTGAAAAATGAAAAATTTATGGCTCTTGGAATGGGGGGAGGGAAAAATGGAAATGCAAAAATGAAAATTGTCTGTGGTATGAAGGGGTTAAAGAATCTGTTTCTGTATTTGTGCTAAAAGCAAACTTTGCAGTAAATGAATCCAAAGCTTCTGAGCTCTTACATCAGACAAGGCTTTCACAGCTGTTGACTGAATTATTCTGATTTCATTGAAGAGATTTGTCTATAATTTTTTGAAGTGCTTTTAGAGTAAATAATGATTTATAATATCTTTTATGGACCATTTATGTATTTTTTACAAGTTAATCAATTCTCTTTTTTCTTAAGCAAAATCACTTTAACGTGCTTAATCTTTTTTGTTTTTTTTTCATTATCTATTTCTCATGAATTTTTCTTTTTTTATTCATTTTTTTCCCAGTGGCTTGCTTGTATTAAAAATGAGCTTTTGTCTATAACAGAAATGTCAACTCGATCATTATTTGGCAGCTTGCCATCAAGTGATTGAGTCTTGGACTAAAATAAGTGACTTTTCTTAAATAGACATATAGCAAAGTATAACTTGATGCTGCCTTAAATACACACACAGCCATGCTGTAGCTAAATCCTATTCAAATGAATGAGGTTGAGCTGCAATACCAAGCACAGCCACTAGAGATGGGCGATCGGATTCGACACCAATATAAACAAGCCGTCCTAGTATGTCATGCGGGTCAACTCGCTCCACTCACTCAATCTTGCACTCACCTTCACTCAGGCTGCAAACTGAGCGTAAATCGCACCCCAACACAGTCTAAACACCCTAAATACACGCTGCCACCATCTATGGTATGCAAAATCAAGGACCAATAAGAATCTTCATTCAACCCTATCTCATCAAAGAAAGCCTATGATTGGACCTCAGCGGTGAATCGAGGTCCCTGACATCAGCGAGGAGGTCACAAGATGCTAGGGACACCTGGAAAAATAAATCAGATACCACAAAAGGTGAGTATAACGGTTTAGTCATTTTTCTGATCTTCTCTAGCCTGTGTTTATTGTACTCTTGGGCCTTAAGAAACCTCAGAGTATAATGTGGATTCATGGTTGGCGAACCCAAATAATTTCTGGTTTGGCCGAACCTGAAATTTTGGGAAAATTTGTAAACGAACCCAGTGAGTTCACTCGTTACTAACCCCTAGCGATCAACACTTCTAATACATCACCAAGACATATCAATAGAATTCTGAATGGGCGTTAGCCGGACTTCCTAATCTACAGTATGTAACATTAACTTGAAAGCAAAAACACATTCTACACAAAATCCGTAAAATTAAAAATCTGTTGAGAAGTGAAACCTATTCTGTCTTGGCCTGTTGGTTCACCCCGTTCTGAGCTGGTATCCATTAGGTCATCACTTCCTCAACTCATGTTGCGTTCTAAAGCTTTTTTTCCAGCCCAGTGACAAGCAGTTGATATATGACTTCTATTAATGTATGATGTTAGACAATATATGTTTGACATTGCGGCACAGAAATCATTCATTATACATGGTTGTAGCATTTCAGCTGTCTCTTCATGGAAATCCATGCTAATTTCAGGCCTACGATAGCTTTGAGCATTATTGCGTGAATATCTAAACAATAATATTAGCAGTGTTGATACTAAATGTGTTATATATTAATCCTCAGAATATTATTTCTTTATTTCAAAGTCTCTGGGCTCAGGCAGTGGGAAGGAATTGTGGGTAAAACAATCATGTCTTTTGTAGCCATTTGAATATGAAAATATTACAAGAAAGTATAGATGAGTGAGTTTCCCAAAATTTGTTCATTGGAGTTCATGCGGCCAAATAAATTTGGTACAAATTAAAAGTGCTCCATGTGCCCTGAAAAGTTCAGCGTGACACTCTGAGGTATCCTAGGACTGTATCCAACCCTGTTAAAGCTCTTTAATGCTAGGGATGAGTAAACCAGCTCGTAACAAGCCAGGATTAATATGAGTTTTCAAAAATGTCCAATTTCTTGAGATTTTTGGGTTTCACCACCCACAAATTGTTATTATTTTTGCTTATGGTCTATTCGGACCCCAAAGTATAATAATTGGAGGTCCCAAGGAGGTGTGGAAAAATAATAGACCTCATAAACTCACCTTTTCTCAACTCTACTGGGGTCCGCCATGGCATCTGGTATCATTCCTGGCCGCCTGAATGACGTCAGAGGGCGGCGCATTGACCTCATGATGCCCAATCACAGGAACTCACACCTATAATCCCTCATGATTTGCTGTGCCAGAGGGAAAGCTGCCTGCACAGCATTATGGGGAAGCCCACACTAGGTCATATGATCCTTCTCCTCTGTCATCTTCTGATCTGTAAAATGGTGGCTGCCATTTCGAGCCTGTGAATCCAAAAAGTTTGAGATTAGCTTAAATCCAGGCACTTTCAATGCGGATAGAATTTATTCAGGCCGAATCGAATCTGACCCAAAGCTAATTTTGGAAAATTCACTCATCTCTCTTTAAGTTGGTAGAATGCTTGCTCAGATCTTCAAGGAAAGTCAAGCAAAGATCAGAACTGAACAGACACAGCGGTAAGCTGATCGTTCTGCTCCTTCGTTTTAGAGATTGGTGGGGATCTCATCTAATAGACCCTCACCCATCAAAACCTTTATGTCAGAATGTTTCTGAAGTTGAAGGGACTCTTTAGCCTTCTGCATTAATAGTCACATTTCATTCAGATCGCCCATACACATCAGAAACCGGATATAGTGATTTCTATATAAAAATAGGAATGTAAAGAAATGCAACCAAGCATATGAAAATCATATCACAGGTTATGGGAGCGAGAAATCTCTGGGATAGGATGCTGATCCAGGGAATTAGCCCAACTACCATATCTGAAGAGAAGAAATTTTTTCCTTTGACAGGTCATTGGCCTTAGCCTCGTTGAGTTTTTTGCCTTCCTCTGGATTCATTTGATAGGTGTAAGGGTCTTGCCAAACGTAGCAACCCTGACACTACTGCAGCGGTCTGGGAGGAAGGACAGAGACAAGTGAGCCCTAATCTCACCCCAGCCACTGTCCCTTCCTACTTGCCTCACTGTCCTAATGACAGGAACAACTTGGAGCCGGTCCCTACACTGAATAAGTGACAACACAGAACGAAGACAGGACGCACAAACAACAAAAGAGAGGTCAGGAAGCCAAGGGGTCAGTCACAAACGAGCAAAGCAGTACAAAGTCAAAATCCAAGAGAATAGTCAGGGGCAAGCCAAAGGGTCAGAGAATCAAGTAGCAAAGTATCAAGGAATATAGTAAGAGAGCAGGCAAAACACAAGTGAAATAAGCGGCAACCTGCTGAGAAATGACATCCTGTATATAGAAAGTCTGGGCCCAGCCACAGATCTGATAGGAGCACAGGCTGTCAATCACACAGGCCAGGAAGAGATTAACTCTATGCAGTCCAGAGAGAAATGTTCCTAATTACACGGGTGTGGCTTTACACAGCAAGAGAACTAGGACCATGTTCAGACTGAGCATCAAGAAACTTAAACAAAGAACCAAACTGAACACGCCTCCTTCGCCACAGCGTGCGAGCGGAGGGCGGCGCCGAGACCCGAAACGGCAGAGACGTTACAATAGGTTTATAGGTTTGACTTGATGGAATTGTGTCTATATCCAACCTTATCTACTATGTATGTATGTACATTACTATGTAAGGCATATGTTATCAGGTTTATTGTAATGTTAATAATTTTAAGGGACAAAATGTACGGAGAATGTCACCTCTGTAATCTCATAGTAACCTAGAAATAATTCCTAAGCAATAAACTGGATACATTTATTCCAAAATTTTCATATGACCCTTCCCCTCCCAATGAATTCTTGCTTGAAATGATATGACAAGTCTTATGGATACCAATAGATCTACAATTGGTTGAAACAAAGATTTAAGATTTTAGAACACAAATAATAGACCATCCCTCGATCTCGCTGATATGTGGTAGAGAAATTTTAGTAATAATACTGAGTTTACAAGCTCCAATCGCTCTCAATCTCTCCCAATGGAATGGATGTCTATATCATTTATGTTGGTCGGACTTCTACACTTTGGAGAAAGTGATTGTCCCGCGGATAAATATCCAATGTAACTGTGACATCTTACAAATCAGACCACGTTTTCCATTAAAATAATATAATAATATGTTCGAGCGTCTCAATATTTGCAGTTGCGTATTTGTTATGGTGCTCACTGGTGACTATTAAATTCCTTCTCAGAATGTCCTCCTAATGTGTCCAGTGATGGTGAGAAGACAATTTTTGGTGGATGTCCTGCACAATAACAAAATTGCTGCACCACCTGTGTTCAAGAGTACTCAGGCGGTGACACTGAGCATGTGTGACCACCGACACCGAATGTATTAGGTGGACATTTTGCGAAGCAATTAAAAAAACACCAGGTGACACCATAACAATTATGTGACAGCAAACTCTAGACACAGGAGAATTAATAGAATAAATTTTAAATCTTACAAATAAATATAATATTAAATCATGGAACAATCCCCTTAAAAGCCTTTGGATAGGTCATCTATATTAGATCTGCAGGGGTTCTAAGGACAGACCATCAAGAGTAGAAACCCGGATAGACCCCTAAAGATACAATTAAATACATTTCAATGACCATGAACATTTAGATCCCTCTGTCACAACACTGGAATCTACTCCTTAAGGTGACCACCCGATGTGGACAAGAAGACAAGCGCACGTCTCCAATCTTCTTGCGAGGACATTAAGAAAAGTTGAGGCCATAAAGTGGTTAAACAAGTAAAATGACTATTGACCCTAAAAGCAATCACTGTGTCCATGGAAACTTTATTGCGAACATATTGAGCAGAATGTATTGGACAATGCTCATGACATCAATGGATGACTTTCCTATAGACTAAAATATCTATAGAATTACTTACATTGTATAGAATTTCCCACGAGGATTGACAATTGCCAGATTATAAATTGTACACAAGGGAGAAGTAATACGAGATATTATTTAATCAATTTCCTTTCTACTCAGCCGAACCTCTCCTCACACCAGGAATACCCTTTAACTATGGGACTAAAATAAATATTTTCTTGGGTACAGGATCATTTTTGGGCTGATGGGCTTTGACTTTAGCATCATGTACTGAATGATTGTTTGCCTGGTAATCCAATTTAGGCCAGGTTCACATCTGCGGGGACTCTGTCACAGAGTCCGACGAAAATCAGAGGAGAAAAAAGTCCTGCACAGAGAACTTTTTTTCTCCACCGGACACCCAACCGACCCCATTATAGTCAATGGGGTCCACTGGGCTTTATGTGTAACTGCTGTTTAAGTGATCCATCTTTCTGTTGTTCGGGTTCCCCAACAGACTAGAACAATGAAGAGCAAGCGTTAGTGTGAACCTAGTTTAAGTTGACTTTTTATTTTGGTATAAAATTACTTAATTTAATAAATATAAATGTTTTTCAGGCCAGGGCCCCATGTTACAAAAATGCAGCGTTTCCATCGCGACAAAAAAACCTTGACATTACCTGCAAAGTGGATGGGATTCTAGATAACCCAATCCACACATTTCAGAAAAAAATCTGCCGAGGAAAAGCTGCGATTTCAAAAACCCTTGTGTTTTGGAAAATTGCAGCATGTCAATTATACCTACGGAAACGATGGTATAAAAGTCAGCAGAGGAAAATTCTGTGGAGTTTCTGGGAAAAAAACGCTGTGGAAAAAACTGCAATATGTTTCCGCAGCGCTTTTTTGCAACAATTTGCTACGTAGGGCCTCACATTATGGGAAGTTTTGCGTCTTCTAACAAATCTTCTTTAAAGTGACAAGCCCTTGAAAAAATATTTATCACCCAGAGGGATAAATGGTAAAATGGTCTATGCTCAAAAAAAATGATGCAGTAGTTCAAAAATGTTAGAATTCAACAACAACAAAAAACGGGCGTATTAGAAAAGCAGACGACACCCTATTATTTTGTACAATTTATAACACCCTGATGCAGCTCTATTCTAGTGTATATTCTAGATATAAAGCATCCTACCCTACTGTTTGTGACTGATAAAGGCCCTGTATTCATGTATCAGTAACGTAGGTAGCAGGACCTTCTTAAAGGGAGTCTGTCAACAGGGAAAGCGGTATAAGACTAATGACAGTACCTTGCATGTACTTGTATGCAAATTAGCTAAAAGGGATTTAGGGGCGTGTCTTCTCCTCCTAGGGCTTCACTCCCTGCTCTGAATACCCAGCCCTAACAAAAGAAGACACACCCCTAAAGCCCTTTCAGCTAATTTGCATAAGAATAAATGCTGATTTTCATGGAAATGGAGCTGCAATTAAGAATAAGAAAGACATCTTTGGAAAGTGTAGCAGCTACAAGGGTACTGTCATTAGTTTTATGCTGATTTTCCTGCTGACAGACTCCCTTCACATCTGTTCAGACAACTCTTCCCTATCAGAGTTTGCAATGTGATCCAATTCTATCTTGTAAATCGGACCAGCAATGCTTCTTCTTCCCTGTCATGACTGCACATTACTGGTAATATGAGGGGGGGTGTTAAAGAACGGAGCATTGCAGGTCAGCGCTGGGATATAGATTGGAATCATATTATACTCTGATATGGATAGGGAAGACTGAACAGATCTAATACAATACAGGTGCAGATTCCTTAAGAGTATATACCACTGTCCTGGTGTAAAACAGTTGCAAACCTTGCATATGGAGTTTTTACACTGCAACTGCTATTTTTATGCCACTTTCCCAAAAAGGGGACATTGCAAGGTCCCACCAAATTCCCCATCATTTACACCGGGTTTCTGGTGAAAAAGATGCCTAAAATGTACGCCAGCTATGAGTTGGGGTAGATTTCAGATAGGTCAGTGGAGGATGTGCCTGATTTATAAGTCCTGTGCATTTTCATAAATCAGTCTAGTACTCTACTGGTGCAAGGATCTTCCAGACTGGCATACATTACACTGCTCTTCATGTCAAAGTCAGAGGTGCTCCTGGACCCCAATGAAAAATCTGTAATGGAGCCCCTATCTTCCTTGTGCTACTTAGAATAGTGGTATATTTTATGTGGCAGAGGGACCTTTGGGGTCCAGGGCCTGTTAACGTCTGCTACCTGTGCACTCCTTATAGCTACACCCCTGGTCAAAGCTTATCACTTACTAACATACATACCAGCATCCACTGGGCTAATTCATAGATTTTCAGGGTGCTGTTGGGGGCTCTGCCTCTGCTGCTGACAATCTGACTATCTGACCCAGCTCTACTCTATATACAAGCAGCAGGAGTAGAGCTGGGTCAGAGTTGGAGCAGCAGCAGCAGAGGTACAGTGCAGAGACTTCCAGCCATCGCAGTGTTCTGCAAATCTAGGAACTGGCACAGCAGGGATTGTTGTGTATATTAGTAAGTGTGCTCATATTGGGCCACAAGTACACTACTAAAATTTTAATTGCCCACCCGTCTGGACTATGATACAGGTTAACACAATTATTTATATCCAGTTATGGTTTTACAAGCCATTTTACTTAGTTGTTATTTTTTTTTATACTGTATATCTACAAGCTTATACTATAAGTTCATGTTGCTACGAACTGCAACCCCTTCCCTTGTGACTCCACTATTATTTATGTAGCATCTTCAAACCCGCATTGCTAATGGTGCTGAACTTTAGCTTGAACAGTTTGTAGCTGCAAAGTGGTAAAAAGCCATCGCATTCCCTAGAAATCAGTCGTGGCTGTTGGCGTTCACGCGTTCACGGTTGGACACGTGCCTTACATATTTGTTTGTGTATAGGAAAGAGCGCAAGTTTCTTTATCGCTCTAGGAAACCTTCTTTTCCCTCAATATCCAGCTTTGTAAAGTTTGTTTCCATGGCAACCTTTGTGAGCCCCAAGGACAGGCATCTTCATTGAATTCTATTTTTTTTTCCTTTATTATTTTTATTTATTTTTTTTAGTATATGAATAAAATATACAATTTTCTCACGATGCTATCGAGAAAAAAAAACGTAACCGATGAATTTGCAAATTAAATGAGTCTCTCGATAAGTTACGGCTAAGATGTTTGCAAGGACCAGAAATTGTCTCATCCTCTATTCTTTGTCTGTATTGTCCAGTTATTATTTATGACGTTCCGCAGAAGGTAAATAGAAATGACGAGGATTTCTTTGCTTTATTCAGGAGCCATTCGAGGAACAAGAGCCGGAAAACTGTAAGTGACTATTTCTAGATTTGCATATTTGTCTAATTCATGTGTGCAGTTGACTGCTGTGGATGTGTCTGCTTTTATGGTGCTATTAATACAATGAATGCATTCTCTGCCGTACAGTACGATGCAAGATGACATTGTTACGGAGATGAAGCGACGCAATTACAAGCCAAAGTGGCGGGTGATGGTTCTAAAGCTTTTAGATGAAAAGGCTTTTTATTAAGTTGTGTCGTTTCAACATTGCAAAGTCATTAACATCAAATATTGATGAGCTAGTAAGATGAGATATCGTTTCCTGTCATAAGATTTAAGGTGCGAGATAAACTTTCTATCGATAATAGAGCGGAATCTTCAAGGTATTAAGAGAACGCCATGGCAAAGTTTTGGAACTGAGAGACATGACAAATACAATTGGGTAATATTGGGGAAGATAAACTGATGGAAAAGCACCAGAATTCCGGCATAATCTGAGCCAAAAAACTGGCTTTGCACCCGTTCAAGACCATGTGATGGACATTTTTGCAACGATTGCTTTTAGAACACAATGGGGGCGATGTATTCTTCCATTTGCTCTGGATTACTGGTGGGTTTTTGTGGCTTTCGCAACTTTTTATACCTTGCCTCAAATTTATGATTGCTGGTCACCATTTTTATAGTGATTTGTGCAAAACAATCTTTAAACAATAGTTGGTGCATAGCTTGGAAGGGAGTCTGCCACCTCCCCGAGACACATGAAATGGCCACCACCATATTATAGACCACGTTACAGCGATAAACATCAGACCTTAGTTTAGTCACTCTTGTAGATTTTGAGAAAAACAACTTTGAAGTCTTATGCAAATGAGGCAATTGGTGCACTGGAGGTGGGCCTTACCACTTATGTTGCTACTCAGACCCCAACCATGTCCTTGCCTGCACCATCCAATGCAGTGGGACTTGATCCTTCCCATCACTCATCCTTGTGCAGCAAGAACAGTGCTCCCAGGGCAGAAGGTCCACCCCCAGTGCACCAACTGGATCATTTGCATTAGACTTCAACGTTGCTTTTCTGTTGTGGTGGTGGAAGCTGAACATGCCTGGGGGATGTGCTAGACTCCCTTTAAGCCTAATTTATTACTTGTGACTTTTTAAAGAGTTGCTAAATTTTTGCAAAAGCACATTTCACTTCCAACTAAAAATTTCTTGGTGAACTCCTGCGCCCTGCACACAGAGAATTGCTGCAAATTTATGAATCAGATGATTTGATAAATGTGTCACAAAAAAAATTACTAGAAGAAAATAAGTAAAAAAAGTGGCTAAAAAATTCCCTCATGATAAATTGCTCCCATTGATTTCCCATATTCTATTTTTTGTCTATTTTTTTTAATGGATTCAGAGATCTGATAAACAAAAGCCAAAAGTTTGGGACTGCCCAATGCAAATAGGTCAACAGCCAATGGGATCACATGAAATACTAGAGAAAAAAATATAGGACCACAGTGGTGCCCCAACTGGACGTGGATTGTATTGTTGAGTGGTGTAACCCGAGCCAAATGGGGGGGTACACTGGTTAATATTGGTTGAAGCTGCAGCTCAGCCCCGGGACCACATGTCGGATCCGACCGTAGTAACACACATAAAACAATACATGGTTCACGTTCATATCCCCTCTATATATACCCTAACCAACATCTGCCTTCACACAGATACCTCCCTGAGCCTCCTAATGTTTTTGGCCTGATGAAGATGTCCTATTGACGTCGAAACGCGTTGCCCTTTTACATTGTGACTGTGTGAAGTTTTTTTATGTGGAGAGTCTCCAACTCTCTGATTCCTTTAGCAGCACTCGGATATACCCCCGATTTTTTCTCTCTAATGGGATCATATGGTGCAGTATGGAGACTTCATGGCCTGAGTGGGTGATCAATAAAAGGTGTTCCCCCGACCCCAAATCGATTTCTCATATTGATAACCAATCCACAAGATAGGTCAGTCATTAGAATAGAATAGAAACTTTATTGATCCCAATATTAAGTTTTCCACCATCTCTAGTAAAACCAAACCAAACAGTAAGTGCACTGCATCACATTAACAGGATCATCAACATTATTTGGGTTAGTAGTACAAGTACATACAAATCAGTATGTGATCTGTGGAGGTCAGACCCCCGGACCCCAGGCTGCTCCACCATCGTCTGGGCACCGGAAGCTGAGGACAGGGAGTGCGTATATTCTCTACTCTTCAAGTAATAGGATTAGCACAGCAGCTCCATCCATTGTAAAGTGGTGGTTCTGGAAAGTGCAGTGCCACTCCCACTACTTGATTAGGAGAGCCTGCACACACTCCCCGTCCATTGTTATAGCTTACGGTGCCCAGATGTTGCTAGACAAGCTGGTCTATGCAGCGTCCAGGTGTCAGACCACCACAGATCACATACTGATGACCCATGCTGCAGGAAAGATCGATATGGGGTTGGTCAACCCCTTCCTTTGCCAGTACAATTGGCTCTTTGAGAACTCATGAGCATGTACACACATAGTGGCTGCATTCATTTCTTTCTCATGTGGTATATGTTTAATATATTTTCAATAAATTGCTTCTTTTATAATAGAGCTTACAGGTGGAGGACGACATTCTTTCTATAATTTGTCTCTCATATTTCTAAAATTCTGAATTATTATGAACAATGAAACTTCTGAACGAGAACTAAACTAAGCTCTTTGAGGGCCCTTGGGTGTGGGCCATCTGGCCTTTGTGACTTGTCTACAGATTTGCTGAACACAATTACTTGTAGCCAATATCAAAGTAACTGAACTATAAGTAGCCTTTATTGTTTCTTGTATGTCAAATATTTTGCAACATTTCATTCTCTTTCATTGTTGTGCTGAATCATTTTACCTGAATGTTCTGCCTAGTTAAGTGCTGGCTTTTATATGGCAGCTTCTATAATACAGCGTATATCCAGCAAGAGCGAAATATTCACCTGGTAACCCCCCCAGCATTCCATGATTTCCAGTGTTTTATTGTTTACTTGACTACAGTCATGATACAATGTTCCTGATATAAGCACTACAGTCACGACTCCCTTCTTCTCCAACATGCCTAATCCTTTTTGCCTTTAAGGAACAGTGCTGTGTAAAAGTTTTAGGCGGGTATGAAGAAAATGTTGCACAGTAAGAATGCTTTCAGAAGAAGGGTTAATATTTATTTTTTGTCAATTACCAAAATGAAGTGAATCAAGAAAAAAGAAATGTAAAGCCTATCAATATTTGGTGTGATCTTTGCCCTTTGGAGGAGGAGTCCTGGAAGTGATGATCTGGCCCCCACAGATATAGCCCTGATCTCAACATCCTTCAGTCTGTCTGGGATGACGTGAAGAGACAGAAGGATTGGAGCAAGCCTACATCCACAGAAGATCTGTGCTTAGTTCTCCAAGATGGCGGCGGGAACAACCTCCCTGCCCAGTTCTGTCAAAAACTGTTTATACCTAGAAGAAAGCAAAGAGCAAAGGTCACACCAAATGTTGATGGGATTTACATGTCTCTTTTCTTCATTCACTTCTTTTTCTGAAAGCATTCTTACTGTGCAGCACTTTTTCCACACCTGCCTAAAATTATTACACAGTACAGTTTACTAAACAAACTTCAGCAGAGCAATTCACATAAATTCTACACTACATTTTATAGATAGGTTCCTAGGAGCCCTAAGAGTGTTCTACACTATGTTTTATAGATAGGTTCCTAGGAGCCCTAAGAGTATTCTACACTATGTTTTATAGATAGGTTTCTAGGAGCCCTAAGAGTGTTCTACACTATGTTTTATAGAGAGGTTCCTAGGAGCCCTGAGAGTATTCTACACTATGTTTTTTAGATAGGTTTCTAGGAGCCCTAAGAGTGCTCTACACTATGTTTTATAGATAGGTTCCTAGGAGCCCTAAGTGTATTCTACACTATGTTTTATAGATAGGTTCCTAGGAGCCCTAAGAGTGTTCTACACTATGTTTTATAGATAGGTTCCTAGGAGCCCTAAGAGTATTCTACACTATGTTTTATAGATAGGTTTCTAGGAGCTCTAAGAGTGTTCTACACTATGTTTTATAGATAGGTTCCTAGGAGCCCTAAGAGTGTTCTACACTATGTTTTATAGATAGGTTCCTAGGAGCCCTGACAATGCTCTACACTATTTTTTATAGATAGGTTTCTAGGAGCCCTAAGAGTGTTCTACACTATGTTTTATAGAGAGGTTCCTAGGAGCCCTGAGAGTATTCTACACTATGTTTTATAAATAGGTTTCTAGGAGCCCTAAGAGTGTTCTACACTATGTTTTATAGATAGGTTCCTAGGAGCCCTAAGTGTATTCTACACTATGTTTTATAGATAGGTTACTAGGAGCCCTAAGAGTGTTCTACACTATGTTTTATAGATAGGTTCCTAGGAGCCCTAAGAGTATTCTACACTATGTTTTATAGATAGGTTTCTAGGAGCTCTAAGAGTGTTCTACACTATGTTTTATAGATAGGTTCCTAGGAGCCCTAAGAGTGTTTTACACTATGTTTTATAGATAGGTTCCTAGGAGCCCTGACAGTGTTCTACACTATGTTTTATAGATAGGTTTCTAGGAGCCCTAAGAGTGTTCTACACTATGTTTTATAGATAGGTTCCTAGGAGCCCTAAGTGTATTCTACACTATGTTTTATAGATAGGTTCCAAGGAGCCCTAAGAGTATTCTACACTATGTTTTATAAATAGGTTTCTAGGAGCCCTAAGAGTGTTCTACACTATGTTTTATAGATAGGTTCCTAGGAGCCCTAAGTGTATTCTACACTATGTTTTATAGATAGGTTCCTAGGAGCCCTAAGAGTGTTCTACACTATGTTTTATAGATAGGTTTCTAGGAGCCCTAAGAGTGTTCTACACTATGTTTTATAGATAGGTTCCTAGGAGCCCTAAGTGTATTCTACACTATGTTTTATAGATAGGTTCCAAGGAGCCCTAAGAGTATTCTACACTATGTTTTATAAATAGGTTTCTAGGAGCCCTAAGAGTGTTCTACACTATGTTTTATAGATAGGTTCCTAGGAGCCCTAAGTGTATTCTACACTATGTTTTATAGATAGGTTCCTAGGAGCCCTAAGAGTGTTCTACACTATGTTTTATAGATAGGTTTCTAGGAGCTCTAAGAGTGTTCTACACTATGTTTTATAGATAGGTTCCTAGGAGCCCTAAGTGTATTCTACACTATGTTTTATAGATAGGTTCCTAGGAGCCCTAAGAGTGTTCTACACTATGTTTTATAGATAGGTTCCTAGGAGCCCTGACAGTGTTCTACACTATGTTTTATAGAGAGGTTCCTAGGAGCCCTGAGAGTATTCTACACTATGTTTTATAGATAGGTTTCTAGGAGCCCTAAGAGTGTTTTACACTATGTTTTATAGATAGGTTCCTAGGAGCCCTAAGTGTATTCTACACTATGTTTTATAGATAGGTTCCTAGGAACCCTAAGTGTATTCTACACTATGTTTTATAGTGGTTCCTTGGGTCTAGGAGCCCTAAGAGTGTTCTACACTATGTTTTATAGATAGGTTCCTAGGAGCCCTGACAATGCTCTACACTATTTTTTATAGAGAGGTTCCTAGGAGCCCTGAGAGTATTCTACACTATGTTTTATAAATAGGTTTCTAGGAGCCCTAAGAGTATTCTACACTATGTTTTATAGATAGGTTTCTAGGAGCCCTAAGAGTGTTCTACACTATGTTTTATAGAGAGGTTCCTAGGAGCCCTGAGAGTATTCTACACTATGTTTTTTAGATAGGTTTCTAGGAGCCCTAAGAGTGCTCTACACTATGTTTTATAGATAGGTTCCTAGGAGCCCTAAGAGTATTCTACACTATGTTTTATAGATAGGTTTCTAGGAGCTCTAAGAGTGTTCTACACTATGTTTTATAGATAGGTTCCTAGGAGCCCTAAGAGTGTTCTACACTATGTTTTATAGATAGGTTCCTAGGAGCCCTGACAGTGCTCTACACTATTTTTTATAGATAGGTTTCTAGGAGCCCTAAGAGTGTTCTACACTATGTTTTATAGAGAGGTTCCTAGGAGCCCTGAGAGTATTCTACACTATGTTTTATAAATAGGTTTCTAGGAGCCCTAAGAGTATTCTACACTATGTTTTATAGATAGGTTCCTAGGAGCCCTAAGTGTATTCTACACTATGTTTTATAGATAGGTTACTAGGAGCCCTAAGAGTGTTCTACACTATGTTTTATAGATAGGTTCCTAGGAGCCCTAAGAGTGTTCTACACTATGTTTTATAGATAGGTTTCTAGGAGCCCTAAGAGTGTTCTACACTATGTTTTATAGATAGGTTCCTAGGAGCCCTAAGAGTGTTTTACACTATGTTTTATAGATAGGTTCCTAGGAGCCCTGACAGTGTTCTACACTATGTTTTATAGATAGGTTTCTAGGAGCCCTAAGAGTGTTCTACACTATGTTTTATAGATAGGTTCCTAGGAGCCCTAAGTGTGTTCTACACTATGTTTTATAGATAGGTTCCAAGGAGCCCTAAGAGTATTCTACACTATGTTTTATAGATAGGTTTCTAGGAGCCCTAAGAGTGTTCTACACTATGTTTTATAGATAGGTTCCTAGGAGCCCTAAGTGTATTCTACACTATGTTTTATAGATAGGTTCCTAGGAGCCCTAAGAGTGTTCTACACTATGTTTTATAGATAGGTTTCTAGGAGCCCTAAGAGTGTTCTACACTATGTTTTATAGATAGGTTCCTAGGAGCCCTAAGTGTATTCTACACTATGTTTTATAGATAGGTTCCAAGGAGCCCTAAGAGTGTTCTACACTATGTTTTATAGATAGGTTTCCAGGAGCCCTAAGAGTGTTCTACACTATGTTTTATAGATAGGTTCCTAGGAGCCCTAAGTGTATTCTACACTATGTTTTATAGATAGGTTCCTAGGAGCCCTAAGAGTGTTCTACACTATGTTTTATAGATAGGTTTCTAGGAGCTCTAAGAGTGTTCTACACTATGTTTTATAGATAGGCTCCTAGGAGCCCTAAGTGTATTCTACACTATGTTTTATAGATAGGTTCCTAGGAGCCCTAAGAGTGTTCTACACTATGTTTTATAGATAGGTTCCTAGGAGCCCTGACAGTGTTCTACACTATGTTTTATAGAGAGGTTCCTAGGAGCCCTGAGAGTATTCTACACTATGTTTTATAGATAGGTTTCTAGGAGCCCTAAGAGTGTTCTACACTATGTTTTATAGATAGGTTCCTAGGAGCCCTAAGTGTATTCTACACTATGTTTTATAGATAGGTTCCTAGGAGCCCTAAGAGTGTTCTACACTATGTTTTATAGATAGGTTCCTAGGAGCCCTAAGAGTATTCTACACTATGTTTTATAGATAGGTTTCTAGGAGCTCTAAGAGTGTTCTACACTATGTTTTATAGATAGGTTCCTAGGAGCCCTAAGAGTGTTCTACACTATGTTTTATAGATAGGTTCCTAGGAGCCCTGACAGTGCTCTACACTATTTTTTATAGATAGGTTTCTAGGAGCCCTAAGAGTGTTCTACACTATGTTTTATAGAGAGGTTCCTAGGAGCCCTGAGAGTATTCTACACTATGTTTTATAAATAGGTTTCTCGGAGCCCTAAGAGTGTTCTACACTATGTTTTATAGATAGGTTCCTAGGAGCCCTAAGTGTATTCTACACTATGTTTTATAGATAGGTTACTAGGAGCCCTAAGAGTGTTCTACACTATGTTTTATAGATAGGTTCCTAGGAGCCCTAAGAGTATTCTACACTATGTTTTATAGCTAGGTTTCTAGGAGCTCTAAGAGTGTTCTACACTATGTTTTATAGATAGGTTCCTAGGAGCCCTAAGAGTGTTTTACACTATGTTTTATAGATAGGTTCCTAGGAGCCCTGACAGTGTTCTACACTATGTTTTATAGATAGGTTTCTAGGAGCCCTAAGAGTGTTCTACACTATGTTTTATAGATAGGTTCCTAGGAGCCCTAAGTGTATTCTACACTATGTTTTATAGATAGGTTCCGGAGGGCCTGGTTTCTACACTATGTTTTATAGATAGGTTTCTAGGAGCCCTAAGAGTGTTCTACACTATGTTTTATAGATAGGTTCCTAGGAGCCCTAAGTGTATTCTACACTATGTTTTATAGATAGGTTCCTAGGAGCCCTAAGAGTGTTCTACACTATGTTTTATAGATAGGTTTCTAGGAGCCCTAAGAGTGTTCTACACTATGTTTTATAGATAGGTTCCTAGGAGCCCTAAGTGTATTCTACACTATGTTTTATAGATAGGTTCCAAGGAGCCCTAAGAGTATTCTACACTATGTTTTATAAATAGGTTTCCAGGAGCCCTAAGAGTGTTCTACACTATGTTTTATAGATAGGTTCCTAGGAGCCCTAAGTGTATTCTACACTATGTTTTATAGATAGGTTCCTAGGAGCCCTAAGAGTGTTCTACACTATGTTTTATAGATAGGTTTCTAGGAGCTCTAAGAGTGTTCTACACTATGTTTTATAGATAGGTTCCTAGGAGCCCTAAGTGTATTCTACACTATGTTTTATAGATAGGTTCCTAGGAGCCCTAAGAGTGTTCTACACTATGTTTTATAGATAGGTTCCTAGGAGCCCTGACAGTGTTCTACACTATGTTTTATAGAGAGGTTCCTAGGAGCCCTGAGAGTATTCTACACTATGTTTTATAGATAGGTTTCTAGGAGCCCTAAGAGTGTTTTACACTATGTTTTATAGATAGGTTCCTAGGAGCCCTAAGTGTATTCTACACTATGTTTTATAGATAGGTTCCTAGGAACCCTAAGTGTATTCTACACTATGTTTTATAGATAGGTTCCTAGGAGCCCTAAGAGTGTTCTACACTATGTTTTATAGATAGGTTCCTAGGAGCCCTGACAATGCTCTACACTATTTTTTATAGAGAGGTTCCTAGGAGCCCTGAGAGTATTCTACACTATGTTTTATAAATAGGTTTCTAGGAGCCCTAAGAGTATTCTACACTATGTTTTATAGATAGGTTTCTAGGAGCCCTAAGAGTGTTCTACACTATGTTTTATAGAGAGGTTCCTAGGAGCCCTGAGAGTATTCTACACTATGTTTTTTAGATAGGTTTCTAGGAGCCCTAAGAGTGTTCTACACTATGTTTTATAGATAGGTTCCTAGGAGCCCTAAGAGTATTCTACACTATGTTTTATAGATAGGTTTCTAGGAGCTCTAAGAGTGTTCTACACTATGTTTTATAGATAGGTTCCTAGGAGCCCTAAGAGTGTTCTACACTATGTTTTATAGATAGGTTCCTAGGAGCCCTGACAGTGCTCTACACTATTTTTTATAGATAGGTTTCTAGGAGCCCTAAGAGTGTTCTACACTATGTTTTATAGAGAGGTTCCTAGGAGCCCTGAGAGTATTCTACACTATGTTTTATAAATAGGTTTCTAGGAGCCCTAAGAGTGTTCTACACTATGTTTTATAGATAGGTTCCTAGGAGCCCTAAGTGTATTCTACACTATGTTTTATAGATAGGTTCCTAGGAGCCCTAAGAGTGTTCTACACTATGTTTTATAGATAGGTTCCTAGGAGCCCTAAGAGTGTTCTACACTATGTTTTATAGATAGGTTTCTAGGAGCTCTAAGAGTGTTCTACACTATGTTTTATAGATAGGTTCCTAGGAGCCCTAAGAGTGTTTTACACTATGTTTTATAGATAGGTTCCTAGGAGCCCTGACAGTGTTCTACACTATGTTTTATAGATAGGTTTCTAGGAGCCCTAAGAGTGTTCTACACTATGTTTTATAGATAGGTTCCTAGGAGCCCTAAGTGTATTCTACACTATGTTTTATAGATAGGTTCCAAGGAGCCCTAAGAGTATTCTACACTATGTTTTATAGATAGTTTTCTAGGAGCCCTAAGAGTGTTCTACACTATGTTTTATAGATAGGTTCCTAGGAGCCCTAAGTGTGTTCTACACTATGTTTTATAGATAGGTTCCTAGGAGCCCTAAGAGTGTTCTACACTATGTTTTATAGATAGGTTTCTAGGAGCCCTAAGAGTGTTCTACACTATGTTTTATAGATAGGTTCCTAGGAGCCCTAAGAGTGTTCTACACTATGTTTTATAGATAGGTTCCTAGGAGCCCTGACAATGCTCTACACTATTTTTTATAGATAGGTTTCTAGGAGCCCTAAGAGTGTTCTACACTATGTTTTATAGAGAGGTTCCTAGGAGCCCTGAGAGTATTCTACACTATGTTTTATAAATAGGTTTCTCGGAGCCCTAAGAGTGTTCTACACTATGTTTTATAGATAGGTTCCTAGGAGCCCTAAGTGTATTCTACACTATGTTTTATAGATAGGTTACTAGGAGCCCTAAGAGTGTTCTACACTATGTTTTATAGATAGGTTCCTAGGAGCCCTAAGAGTATTCTACACTATGTTTTATAGCTAGGTTTCTAGGAGCTCTAAGAGTGTTCTACACTATGTTTTATAGATAGGTTCCTAGGAGCCCTAAGAGTGTTTTACACTATGTTTTATAGATAGGTTCCTAGGAGCCCTGACAGTGTTCTACACTATGTTTTATAGATAGGTTTCTAGGAGCCCTAAGAGTGTTCTACACTATGTTTTATAGATAGGTTCCTAGGAGCCCTAAGTGTATTCTACACTATGTTTTATAGATAGGTTCCAAGGAGCCCTAAGAGTATTCTACACTATGTTTTATAGATAGGTTTCTAGGAGCCCTAAGAGTGTTCTACACTATGTTTTATAGATAGGTTCCTAGGAGCCCTAAGTGTATTCTACACTATGTTTTATAGATAGGTTCCTAGGAGCCCTAAGAGTGTTCTACACTATGTTTTATAGATAGGTTTCTAGGAGCCCTAAGAGTGTTCTACACTATGTTTTATAGATAGGTTCCTAGGAGCCCTAAGTGTATTCTACACTATGTTTTATAGATAGGTTCCAAGGAGCCCTAAGAGTATTCTACACTATGTTTTATAAATAGGTTTCCAGGAGCCCTAAGAGTGTTCTACACTATGTTTTATAGATAGGTTCCTAGGAGCCCTAAGTGTATTCTACACTATGTTTTATAGATAGGTTCCTAGGAGCCCTAAGAGTGTTCTACACTATGTTTTATAGATAGGTTTCTAGGAGCTCTAAGAGTGTTCTACACTATGTTTTATAGATAGGTTCCTAGGAGCCCTAAGTGTATTCTACACTATGTTTTATAGATAGGTTCCTAGGAGCCCTAAGAGTGTTCTACACTATGTTTTATAGATAGGTTCCTAGGAGCCCTGACAGTGTTCTACACTATGTTTTATAGAGAGGTTCCTAGGAGCCCTGAGAGTATTCTACACTATGTTTTATAGATAGGTTTCTAGGAGCCCTAAGAGTGTTTTACACTATGTTTTATAGATAGGTTCCTAGGAGCCCTAAGTGTATTCTACACTATGTTTTATAGATAGGTTCCTAGGAACCCTAAGTGTATTCTACACTATGTTTTATAGATAGGTTCCTAGGAGCCCTAAGAGTGTTCTACACTATGTTTTATAGATAGGTTCCTAGGAGCCCTGACAGTGCTCTACACTATTTTTTATAGAGAGGTTCCTAGGAGCCCTGAGAGTATTCTACACTATGTTTTATAGATAGGTTTCTAGGAGCCCTAAGAGTATTCTACACTATGTTTTATAGATAGGTTTCTAGGAGCTCTAAGAGTGTTCTACACTATGTTTTATAGAGAGGTTCCTAGGAGCCCTGAGAGTATTCTACACTATGTTTTTTAGATAGGTTTCTAGGAGCCCTAAGAGTGCTCTACACTATGTTTTATAGATAGGTTCCTAGGAGCCCTAAGAGTATTCTACACTATGTTTTATAGATAGGTTTCTAGGAGCTCTAAGAGTGTTCTACACTATGTTTTATAGATAGGTTCCTAGGAGCCCTAAGAGTGTTCTACACTATGTTTTATAGATAGGTTCCTAGGAGCCCTGACAATGCTCTACACTATTTTTTATAGATAGGTTTCTAGGAGCCCTAAGAGTGTTCTACACTATGTTTTATAGAGAGGTTCCTAGGAGCCCTGAGAGTATTCTACACTATGTTTTATAAATAGGTTTCTAGGAGCCCTAAGAGTGTTCTACACTATGTTTTATAGATAGGTTCCTAGGAGCCCTAAGTGTATTCTACACTATGTTTTATAGATAGGTTACTAGGAGCCCTAAGAGTGTTCTACACTATGTTTTATAGATAGGTTCCTAGGAGCCCTAAGAGTATTCTACACTATGTTTTATAGATAGGTTTCTAGGAGCTCTAAGAGTGTTCTACACTATGTTTTATAGATAGGTTCCTAGGAGCCCTAAGAGTGTTTTACACTATGTTTTATAGATAGGTTCCTAGGAGCCCTGACAGTGTTCTACACTATGTTTTATAGATAGGTTTCTAGGAGCCCTAAGAGTGTTCTACACTATGTTTTATAGATAGGTTCCTAGGAGCCCTAAGTGTATTCTACACTATGTTTTATAGATAGGTTCCAAGGAGCCCTAAGAGTATTCTACACTATGTTTTATAAATAGTTTTCTAGGAGCCCTAAGAGTGTTCTACACTATGTTTTATAGATAGGTTCCTAGGAGCCCTAAGTGTATTCTACACTATGTTTTATAGATAGGTTCCTAGGAGCCCTAAGAGTGTTCTACACTATGTTTTATAGATAGGTTTCTAGGAGCCCTAAGAGTGTTCTACACTATGTTTTATAGATAGGTTCCTAGGAGCCCTAAGTGTATTCTACACTATGTTTTATAGATAGGTTCCAAGGAGCCCTAAGAGTATTCTACACTATGTTTTATAAATAGGTTTCTAGGAGCCCTAAGAGTGTTCTACACTATGTTTTATAGATAGGTTCCTAGGCGCCCTAAGTGTATTCTACACTATGTTTTATAGATAGGTTCCTAGGAGCCCTAAGAGTGTTCTACACTATGTTTTATAGATAGGTTTCTAGGAGCTCTAAGAGTGTTCTACACTATGTTTTATAGATAGGTTCCTAGGAGCCCTAAGTGTATTCTACACTATGTTTTATAGATAGGTTCCTAGGAGCCCTAAGAGTGTTCTACAATATGTTTTATAGATAGGTTCCGAGGAGCCCTGACAGTGTTCTACACTATGTTTTATAGAGAGGTTCCTAGGAGCCCTGAGAGTATTCTACACTATGTTTTATAGATAGGTTTCTAGGAGCCCTAAGAGTGTTTTACACTATGTTTTATAGATAGGTTCCTAGGAGCCCTAAGTGTATTCTACACTATGTTTTATAGATAGGTTCCTAGGAACCCTAAGTGTATTCTACACTATGTTTTATAGATAGGTTCCTAGGAGCCCTAAGAGTGTTCTACACTATGTTTTATAGATAGGTTTCTAGGAGCCCTGACAATGCTCTACACTATTTTTATAGAGAGGTTCCTAGGAGCCCTGAGAGTATTCTACACTATGTTTTATAAATAGGTTTCTAGGAGCCCTAAGAGTGTTCTACACTATGTTTTATAGATAGGTTCCTAGGAGCCCTAAGTGTATTCTACACTATGTTTTATAGATAGGTTACTAGGAGCCCTAAGAGTGTTCTACACTATGTTTTATAGATAGGTTCCTAGGAGCCCTAAGGGTATTCTACACTATGTTTTATAGATAGGTTTCTAGGAGCTCTAAGAGTGTTCTACACTATGTTTTATAGATAGGTTCCTAGGAGCCCTAAGAGTGTTTTACACTATGTTTTATAGATAGGTTCCTAGGAGCCCTAAGAGTGTTCTACACTATGTTTTATAGATAGGTTCCTAGGAGCCCTAAGTGTATTCTACACTATGTTTTATATATAGGTTCCTAGGAGCCCTAAGAGTGTTCTATACTATGTTTTATAGATAGGTTCCTAGGAGCCCAAAGAGTGTTCTACACTATGTTTTATAGATAGGTTCCTAGGAGCCCTGACAGTGTTCTACACTATGTTTTATAGATAGGTTCCTAGGAGCCCTAAGAGTGTTCTACACTATGTTTTATAGATAGGTGCCTAGGAGCCATAAGAGTATTCTACACTATGTTTTATAGATAGGTTCCTAGGAGCCCTAAGTGTATTCTACACTATGTTTTATAGATAGGTTCCTAGGAGCCCTAAGAGTGTTCTACACTATGTTTTATAGATAGGTTCCTAGGAGCCCTAAGAGTATTCTACACTATGTTTTATAGATAGGTTTCTAGGAGCCCTGACAGTGTTCTACACTATGTTTTATAGATAGGTTCCTAGGAGCCCTAAGAGTGTTCTACACTATGTTTTATAGATAGGTGCCTAGGAGCCATAAGAGTATTCTACACTATGTTTTATAGATAGGTTCCTAGGAGCCCTAAGAGTGTTCTACACTATGTTTTATAGATAGGTTCCTAGGAGCCCTAAGAGTATTCTACACTATGTTTTATAGATAGGTTTCTAGGAGCTCTAAGAGTGTTCTACACTATGTTTTATAGAGAGGTTCCTAGGAGCCCTAAGAGTGTTCTACACTATGTTTTATAGATAGGTTCCTAGGAGCCCTGACAATGTTCTACACTATTTTTTATAGATAGGTTTCTAGGAGCCCTAAGAGTGTTCTACACTATGTTTTATAGAGAGGTTCCTAGGAGCTGTAAGAGACAGCCAATGTTGTCCTAAGCTTCATTTGTCTGTATAAACTGTTAATGTTGAATGTATTTCTGTGATTCTGTTCCTTTAAGACAGCAGCCATTGTAATTGTGACATGATGCTGGAGTGAGACCCCCCTTTTATGTCAGCCTGCCTGTTCTGCAGACAGAGTGTGAGCAGAGAAGCAGGAAGTGACGAGACAGAGAGCAGCAGCCATCTTGGCAAGTGTTGTATTGAACTGGTGTGGAGATTTTTCTGTACAGCTAAGCTGTATCTTGGTCCAGAGACAAACAGAGTGTAAACAGACAACAGGACTAGTGAGTCCATGTGAAAGGAACTGTGCTCAGTGGCTGATCAGTGAGACTGACATTGTGACTGTGTATATGGATACCACAGATAGAGACTCGCAGTGCTGTTGATGTACTGGACAGCACCTGCTAAACCCCGGCTTACAACCCAGCTCAGTGTATGGATTCGGCAGGACTGTCAGTGTGCTGAGTGGAATCTGCTGTTGGATTACATTGCATTCATTGGGTTTCCCTGTTAAAGAGGACTTCATTTCTCCCAAGATCCTGATAACAGTGAGGAGAGGACGCTTCACTATAAAAGAAAGGAACGACTTTGGGCCCCACCGCGCGCTTCTACGGACTGTAAGCGGTCCACCTGGACCACTGGGGAAAAGGGGGTGCACCCAAATGTGATGTCAGGGTCAGTTAGGGATAGTTTTGAGTATATTGTTCATTCAGTGTCCATACTGCAGAAGTGGACAGAGTAAAAGTAGAAACCATTGCAGAATTTGCCTTGAAATTGTTCATGCTATATTGTATATTTTGCTTGTCTTTATCCCTGTCATTTTACCTTCAAATAGCCTTTATTAACTTATAGTAAATATATATTCTTTTCTTGAACTACCGCGTGTGCGTTCATTTCTGGTTGCGGAGTCCAAACCACCTGCCTTGCTCTCGGTTCACAGAGCCCTGAGAGTATTCTACACTATGTTTTATAGATAGGTTCCTAGGAGCCCTAAGTGTATTCTACACTATGTTTTATAGATAGTTTCCTAGGAGCCCTAAGAGTGTTCTACACTATGTTTTATAGATAGGTTTCTAGGAGCTCTAAGAGTGTTCTACACTATGTTTTATAGATAGGTTCCTAGGAGCCCTAAGTGTATTCTACACTATGTTTTATAGATAGGTTCCTAGGAGCCCTAAGAGTGTTCTACACTATGTTTTATAGATAGGTTCCTAGGAGCCCTGACAGTGTTCTACACTATGTTTTATAGAGAGGTTCCTAGGAGCCCTGAGAGTATTCTACACTATGTTTTATAGATAGGTTTCTAGGAGCCCTAAGAGTGTTTTACACTATGTTTTATAGATAGGTTCCTAGGAGCCCTAAGTGTATTCTACACTATGTTTTATAGATAGGTTCCTAGGAACCCTAAGTGTATTCTACACTATGTTTTATAGATAGGCTCCTAGGAGCCCTAAGAATGTTCTACACTATGTTTTATAGATAGGTTCCTAGGAGCCCTGACAGTGTTCTACACTATGTTTTATAGATAGGTTCCTAGGAGCCCTAAGAGTGTTCTACACTATGTTTTATAGATAGGTTCCTAGGAGCCCTAAGAGTATTCTACACTATGTTTTATAGATAGGTTTCTAGGAGCTCTAAGAGTGTTCTACACTAGGTTTTATAGATAGGTTCCTAGGAGCCCTAAGAGTGTTTTACACTATGTTTTATAGATAGGTTCCTAGGAGCCCTGACAGTGTTCTACACTATGTTTTATAAATAGGTTTCTAGGAGCCCTAAGAGTGTTCTACACTATGTTTTATAGATAGGTTCCTAGGAGCCCTAAGTGTATTCTACACTATGTTTTATAGATAGGTTCCTAGGAGCCCTAAGAGTGTTCTACACTATGTTTTATAGATAGGTTTCTAGGAGCTCTAAGAGTGTTCTACACTATGTTTTATAGATAGGTTCCTAGGAGCCCTAAGTGTATTCTACACTATGTTTTATAGATAGGTTCCTAGGAGCCCTAAGAGTGTTCTACACTATGTTTTATAGATAGGTTCCTAGGAGCCCTGACAGTGTTCTACACTATGTTTTATAGAGAGGTTCCTAGGAGCCCTGAGAGTATTCTACACTATGTTTTATAGATAGGTTTCTAGGAGCCCTAAGAGTGTTTTACACTATGTTTTATAGATCGGTTCCTAGGAGCCCTAAGTGTATTCTACACTATGTTTTATAGATAGGTTCCTAGGAACCCTAAGTGTATTCTACACTATGTTTTATAGATAGGTTCCTAGGAACCCTAAGTGTATTCTACACTATGTTTTATAGATAGGCTCCTAGGAGCCCTAAGAATGTTCTACACTATGTTTTATAGATAGGTTCCTAGGAGCCCTGACAGTGTTCTACACTATGTTTTATAGATAGGTTCCTAGGAGCCCTAAGAGTGTTCTACACTATGTTTTATAGATAGGTTCCTAGGAGCCCTAAGAGTATTCTACACTATGTTTTATAGATAGGTTTCTAGGAGCTCTAAGAGTGTTCTACACTATGTTTTATAGATAGGTTCCTAGGAGCCCTAAGAGTGTTCTACACTATGTTTTATAGATAGGTTCCTAGGAGCCCTGACAGTGCTCTACACTATTTTTTATAGATAGGTTTCTAGGAGCCCTAAGAGTGTTCTACACTATGTTTTATAGAGAGGTTCCTAGGAGCCCTGAGAGTATTCTACACTATGTTTTATAGATAGGTTTCTAGGAGCCCTAAGAGTATTCTACACTATGTTTTATAGATAGGTTCCTAGGAGCCCTAAGTGTATTCTACACTATGTTTTATAGATAGGTTCCTAGGAGCCCTAAGAGTGTTCTACACTATGTTTTATAGATAGGTTCCTAGGAGCCCTAAGAGTATTCTACACTATGTTTTATAGATAGGTTTCTAGGAGCCCTAAGAGTGTTCTACACTATGTTTTATAGATAGGTTCCTAGGAGCCCTAAGAGTGTTTTACACTATGTTTTATAGATAGGTTCCTAGGAGCCCTGACAGTGTTCTACACTATGTTTTATAGATAGGTTTCTAGGAGCCCTAAGAGTGTTCTACACTATGTTTTATAGATAGGTTCCTAGGAGCCCTAAGTGTATTCTACACTATGTTTTATAGATAGGTTCCAAGGAGCCCTAAGAGTGTTCTACACTATGTTTTATAAATAGGTTTCTAGGAGCCCTAAGAGTGTTCTACACTATGTTTTATAGATAGGTTCCTAGGAGCCCTAAGTGTATTCTACACTATGTTTTATAGATAGGTTCCTAGGAGCCCTAAGAGTGTTCTACACTATGTTTTATAGATAGGTTTCTAGGAGCCCTAAGAGTGTTCTACACTATGTTTTATAGATAGGTTCCTAGGAGCCCTAAGTGTATTCTACACTATGTTTTATAGCTAGGTTCCAAGGAGCCCTAAGAGTATTCTACACTATGTTTTATAGATAGGTTTCTAGGAGCCCTAAGAGTGTTCTACACTATGTTTTATAGATAGGTTCCTAGGAGCCCTAAGTGTATTCTACACTATGTTTTATAGATAGGTTCCTAGGAGCCCTAAGAGTGTTCTACACTATGTTTTATAGATAGGTTTCTAGGAGCTCTAAGAGTGTTCTACACTATGTTTTATAGATAGGTTCCTAGGAGCCCTAAGTGTATTCTACACTATGTTTTATAGATAGGTTCCTAGGAGCCCTAAGAGTGTTCTACACTATGTTTTATAGATAGGTTCCTAGGAGCCCTGACAGTGTTCTACACTATGTTTTATAGAGAGGTTCCTAGGAGCCCTGAGAGTATTCTACACTATGTTTTTTAGACAGGTTTCTAGGAGCCCTAAGAGTGTTCTACACTACGTTTTATAGATAGGTTCCTAGGAGCCCTAAGTGTATTCTACACTATGTTTTATAGATAGGTTCCTAGGAGCCCTAAGAGTATTCTACACTATGTTTTATAGATAGGTTTCTAGGAGCTCTAAGAGTGTTCTACACTATGTTTTATAGATAGGTTCCTAGGAGCCCTAAGAGTGTTCTACACTATGTTTTATAGATAGGTTCCTAGGAGCCCTGACAGTGCTCTACACTATTTTTTATAGATAGGTTTCTAGGAGCCCTAAGAGTGTTCTACACTATGTTTTATAGAGAGGTTCCTAGGAGCCCTGAGAGTATTCTACACTATGTTTTATAGATAGGTTTCTCGGAGCCCTAAGAGTGTTCTACACTATGTTTTATAGATAGGTTCCTAGGAGCCCTAAGTGTATTCTACACTATGTTTTATAGATAGGTTACTAGGAGCCCTAAGAGTGTTCTACACTGTGTTTTATAGATAGGTTCCTAGGAGCCCTAAGAGTATTCTACACTATGTTTTATAGCTAGGTTTCTAGGAGCTCTAAGAGTGTTCTACACTATGTTTTATAGATAGGTTCCTAGGAGCCCTAAGAGTGTTTTACACTATGTTTTATAGATAGGTTCCTAGGAGCCCTGACAGTGTTCTACACTATGTTTTATAGATAGGTTTCTAGGAGCCCTAAGAGTGTTCTACACTATGTTTTATAGATAGGTTCCTAGGAGCCCTAAGTGTATTCTACACTATGTTTTATAGATAGGTTCCAAGGAGCCCTAAGAGTATTCTACACTATGTTTTATAGATAGGTTTCTAGGAGCCCTAAGAGTGTTCTACACTATGTTTTATAGATAGGTTCCTAGGAGCCCTAAGTGTATTCTACACTATGTTTTATAGATAGGTTCCTAGGAGCCCTAAGAGTGTTCTACACTATGTTTTATAGATAGGTTTCTAGGAGCCCTAAGAGTGTTCTACACTATGTTTTATAGATAGGTTCCTAGGAGCCCTAAGTGTATTCTACACTATGTTTTATAGATAGGTTCCAAGGAGCCCTAAGAGTATTCTACACTATGTTTTATAAATAGGTTTCCAGGAGCCCTAAGAGTGTTCTACACTATGTTTTATAGATAGGTTCCTAGGAGCCCTAAGTGTATTCTACACTATGTTTTATAGATAGGTTCCTAGGAGCCCTAAGAGTGTTCTACACTATGTTTTATAGATAGGTTTCTAGGAGCTCTAAGAGTGTTCTACACTATGTTTTATAGATAGGTTCCTAGGAGCCCTAAGTGTATTCTACACTATGTTTTATAGATAGGTTCCTAGGAGCCCTAAGAGTGTTCTACACTATGTTTTATAGATAGGTTCCTAGGAGCCCTGACAGTGTTCTACACTATGTTTTATAGAGAGGTTCCTAGGAGCCCTGAGAGTATTCTACACTATGTTTTATAGATAGGTTTCTAGGAGCCCTAAGAGTGTTTTACACTATGTTTTATAGATAGGTTCCTAGGAGCCCTAAGTGTATTCTACACTATGTTTTATAGATAGGTTCCTAGGAACCCTAAGTGTATTCTACACTATGTTTTATAGATAGGTTCCTAGGAGCCCTAAGAGTGTTCTACACTATGTTTTATAGATAGGTTCCTAGGAGCCCTGACAGTGCTCTACACTATTTTTTATAGAGAGGTTCCTAGGAGCCCTGAGAGTATTCTACACTATGTTTTATAGATAGGTTTCTAGGAGCCCTAAGAGTATTCTACACTATGTTTTATAGATAGGTTTCTAGGAGCCCTAAGAGTGTTCTACACTATGTTTTATAGAGAGGTTCCTAGGAGCCCTGAGAGTATTCTACACTATGTTTTTTAGATAGGTTTCTAGGAGCCCTAAGAGTGCTCTACACTATGTTTTATAGATAGGTTCCTAGGAGCCCTAAGAGTATTCTACACTATGTTTTATAGATAGGTTTCTAGGAGCTCTAAGAGTGTTCTACACTATGTTTTATAGATAGGTTCCTAGGAGCCCTAAGAGTGTTCTACACTATGTTTTATAGATAGGTTCCTAGGAGCCCTGACAATGCTCTACACTATGTTTTATAGATAGGTTTCTAGGAGCCCTAAGAGTGTTCTACACTATGTTTTATAGAGAGGTTCCTAGGAGCCCTGAGAGTATTCTACACTATGTTTTATAGATAGGTTTCTAGGAGCCCTAAGAGTGTTCTACACTATGTTTTATAGATAGGTTCCTAGGAGCCCTAAGTGTATTCTACACTATGTTTTATAGATAGGTTACTAGGAGCCCTAAGAGTGTTCTACACTATGTTTTATAGATAGGTTCCTAGGAGCCCTAAGAGTATTCTACACTATGTTTTATAGATAGGTTTCTAGGAGCTCTAAGAGTGTTCTACACTATGTTTTATAGATAGGTTCCTAGGAGCCCTAAGAGTGTTTTACACTATGTTTTATAGATAGGTTCCTAGGAGCCCTGACAGTGTTCTACACTATGTTTTATAGATAGGTTTCTAGGAGCCCTAAGAGTGTTCTACACTATGTTTTATAGATAGGTTCCTAGGAGCCCTAAGTGTATTCTACACTATGTTTTATAGATAGGTTCCTAGGAGCCCTAAGAGTGTTCTACACTATGTTTTATTGATAGTTTTCTAGGAGCCCTAAGAGTGTTCTACACTATGTTTTATAGATAGGTTCCTAGGAGCCCTAAGTGTATTCTACACTATGTTTTATAGATAGGTTCCTAGGAGCCCTAAGAGTGTTCTACACTATGTTTTATAGATAGGTTTCTAGGAGCCCTAAGAGTGTTCTACACTATGTTTTATAGATAGGTTCCTAGGAGCCCTAAGTGTATTCTACACTATGTTTTATAGATAGGTTCCAAGGAGCCCTAAGAGTGTTCTACACTATGTTTTATAAATAGGTTTCTAGGAGCCCTAAGAGTGTTCTACACTATGTTTTATAGATAGGTTCCTAGGAGCCCTAAGTGTATTCTACACTATGTTTTATAGATAGGTTCCTAGGAGCCCTAAGAGTGTTCTACACTATGTTTTATAGATAGGTTTCTAGGAGCTCTAAGAGTGTTCTACACTATGTTTTATAGATAGGTTCCTAGGAGCCCTAAGTGTATTCTACACTATGTTTTATAGATAGGTTCCTAGGAGCCCTAAGAGTGTTCTACACTATGTTTTATAGATAGGTTCCGAGGAGCCCTGACAGTGTTCTACACTATGTTTTATAGAGAGGTTCCTAGGAGCCCTGAGAGTATTCTACACTATGTTTTATAGATAGGTTTCTAGGAGCCCTAAGAGTGTTTTACACTATGTTTTATAGATAGGTTCCTAGGAGCCCTAAGTGTATTCTACACTATGTTTTATAGATAGGTTCCTAGGAACCCTAAGTGTATTCTACACTATGTTTTATAGATAGGTTCCTAGGAGCCCTAAGAGTGTTATACACTATGTTTTATAGATAGGTTTCTAGGAGCCCTGACAATGCTCTACACTATTTTTATAGAGAGGTTCCTAGGAGCCCTGAGAGTATTCTACACTATGTTTTATAAATAGGTTTCTAGGAGCCCTAAGAGTGTTCTACACTATGTTTTATAGATAGGTTCCTAGGAGCCCTAAGTGTATTCTACACTATGTTTTATAGATAGGTTACTAGGAGCCCTAAGAGTGTTCTACACTATGTTTTATAGATAGGTTCCTAGGAGCCCTAAGGGTATTCTACACTATGTTTTATAGATAGGTTTCTAGGAGCTCTAAGAGTGTTCTACACTATGTTTTATAGATAGGTTCCTAGGAGCCCTAAGAGTGTTTTACACTATGTTTTATAGATAGGTTCCTAGGAGCCCTAAGAGTGTTCTACACTATGTTTTATAGATAGGTTCCTAGGAGCCCTAAGTGTATTCTACACTATGTTTTATATATAGGTTCCTAGGAGCCCTAAGAGTGTTCTATACTATGTTTTATAGATAGGTTCCTAGGAGCCCAAAGAGTGTTCTACACTATGTTTTATAGATAGGTTCCTAGGAGCCCTGACAGTGTTCTACACTATGTTTTATAGATAGGTTCCTAGGAGCCCTAAGAGTGTTCTACACTATGTTTTATAGATAGGTGCCTAGGAGCCATAAGAGTATTCTACACTATGTTTTATAGATAGGTTCCTAGGAGCCCTAAGTGTATTCTACACTATGTTTTATAGATAGGTTCCTAGGAGCCCTAAGAGTGTTCTACACTATGTTTTATAGATAGGTTCCTAGGAGCCCTAAGAGTGTTCTACACTATGTTTTATAGATAGGTTTCTAGGAGCCCTGACAGTGTTCTACACTATGTTTTATAGATAGGTTCCTAGGAGCCCTAAGAGTGTTCTACACTATGTTTTATAGATAGGTGCCTAGGAGCCATAAGAGTATTCTACACTATGTTTTATAGATAGGTTCCTAGGAGCCCTAAGAGTGTTCTACACTATGTTTTATAGATAGGTTCCTAGGAGCCCTAAGAGTATTCTACACTATGTTTTATAGATAGGTTTCTAGGAGCTCTAAGAGTGTTCTACACTATGTTTTATAGAGAGGTTCCTAGGAGCCCTAAGAGTGTTCTACACTATGTTTTATAGATAGGTTCCTAGGAGCCCTGACAATGTTCTACACTATTTTTTATAGATAGGTTTCTAGGAGCCCTAAGAGTGTTCTACACTATGTTTTATAGAGAGGTTCCTAGGAGCCGTAAGAGACAGCCAATGTTGTCCTAAGCTTCATTTGTCTGTATAAACTGTTAATGTTGATGTATTTCTGTGATTCTGTTCCTTTAAGACAGCAGCCATTGTAATTGTGACATGATGCTGGAGTGAGACCCCCCCCCTTTTATGTCAGCCTGCCTGTTCTGCAGACAGAGTGTGAGCAGAGAAGCAGGAAGTGACGAGACGAGAGCAGCAGCCATCTTGGCAAGTGTTGTATTGCTGGTGTGGGATTTTTCTGTACAGCTAAGCTGTATCTTGGTCCAGAGACAAACAGAGTGTAAACAGACAACAGGTCTAGTGAGCCATGTGAAGGACTGTGCTCAGTGGCTGATCAGTGAGCTGCATTGTGCTGTGTATATGGATACCACAGATAGGCTCGCAGTGCTGTTGATGTACTGGACAGCACCTGCTAAACCCCGGCTACAACCCAGCTCAGTGTATGGATTCGGCAGGCTGTCAGTGTGCTGAGTGGAATCTGCTGTTGGATTACATTGCATTCATTGGGTTTCCCTGTTAAAGAGGCTTCATTTCTCCCAAGATCCTGATAACAGTGAGGGGGACGCTTCACTATGAAAGAAGGAACGACTTTGGGCCCCACCGCGCGTTCTACGGACTGTAAGCGGTCCACCTGGACCACTGGGAAGGGGTGCACCCAAATGTGATGTCAGGGTCGTTAGGGATGTTTTGAGTATATTGTTCATTCAGTGTCCATACTGCAGGTGGACAGAGTAAAAGTAGAAACCATTGCAGAATTTGCCCTGAAATTGTTCACGCTATATTGTATATTTTGGTTGTCTTTATCCCTGTCATTTTACCTTCAAATAGCCTTTATTCTTATAGTAAATATATTTCTTTTCTTGACTACCGCGTGTGCGTTCATTTCTGGTTGCGGAGTCCAAACCACCTGCCTTGTCTCGGTTCACAGAGCCCTGAGAGTATTCTACACTATGTTTTATAGATAGGTTCCTAGGAGCCCTAAGTGTATTCTACACTATGTTTTATAGATAGTTTCCTAGGAGCCCTAAGAGTGTTCTACACTATGTTTTATAGATAGGTTTCTAGGAGCTCTAAGAGTGTTCTACACTATGTTTTATAGATAGGTTCCTAGGAGCCCTAAGTGTATTCTACACTATGTTTTATAGATAGGTTCCTAGGAGCCCTAAGAGTGTTCTACACTATGTTTTATAGATAGGTTCCTAGGAGCCCTGACAGTGTTCTACACTATGTTTTATAGAGAGGTTCCTAGGAGCCCTGAGAGTATTCTACACTATGTTTTATAGATAGGTTTCTAGGAGCCCTAAGAGTGTTTTACACTATGTTTTATAGATAGGTTCCTAGGAGCCCTAAGTGTATTCTACACTATGTTTTATAGATAGGTTCCTAGGAACCCTCAGTGTATTCTACACTATGTTTTATAGATAGGCTCCTAGGAGCCCTAAGAATGTTCTACACTATGTTTTATAGATAGGTTCCTAGGAGCCCTGACAGTGTTCTACACTATGTTTTATAGATAGGTTCCTAGGAGCCCTAAGAGTGTTCTACACTATGTTTTATAGATAGGTTCCTAGGAGCCCTAAGAGTATTCTACACTATGTTTTATAGATAGGTTTCTAGGAGCTCTAAGAGTGTTCTACACTAGGTTTTATAGATAGGTTCCTAGGAGCCCTAAGAGTGTTTTACACTATGTTTTATAGATAGGTTCCTAGGAGCCCTGACAGTGTTCTACACTATGTTTTATAAATAGGTTTCTAGGAGCCCTAAGAGTGTTCTACACTATGTTTTATAGATAGGTTCCTAGGAGCCCTAAGTGTATTCTACACTATGTTTTATAGATAGGTTCCTAGGAGCCCTAAGAGTGTTCTACACTATGTTTTATAGATAGGTTTCTAGGAGCTCTAAGAGTGTTCTACACTATGTTTTATAGATAGGTTCCTAGGAGCCCTAAGTGTATTCTACACTATGTTTTATAGATAGGTTCCTAGGAGCCCTAAGAGTGTTCTACACTATGTTTTATAGATAGGTTCCTAGGAGCCCTGACAGTGTTCTACACTATGTTTTATAGAGAGGTTCCTAGGAGCCCTGAGAGTATTCTACACTATGTTTTATAGATAGGTTTCTAGGAGCCCTAAGAGTGTTTTACACTATGTTTTATAGATCGGTTCCTAGGAGCCCTAAGTGTATTCTACACTATGTTTTATAGATAGGTTCCTAGGAACCCTAAGTGTATTCTACACTATGTTTTATAGATAGGTTCCTAGGAGCCCTAAGAATGTTCTACACTATGTTTTATAGATAGGTTCCTAGGAGCCCTGACAGTGTTCTACACTATGTTTTATAGATAGGTTCCTAGGAGCCCTAAGAGTGTTCTACACTATGTTTTATAGATAGGTTCCTAGGAGCCCTGACAGTGTTCTACACTATGTTTTATAGAGAGGTTCCTAGGAGCCCTGAGAGTATTCTACACTATGTTTTATAGATAGGTTTCTAGGAGCCCTAAGAGTGTTTTACACTATGTTTTATAGATAGGTTCCTAGGAGCCCTAAGTGTATTCTACACTATGTTTTATAGATAGGTTCCTAGGAACCCTAAGTGTATTCTACACTATGTTTTATAGATAGGCTCCTAGGAGCCCTAAGAGTGTTCTACACTATGTTTTATAGATAGGTTCCTAGGAGCCCTAAGAGTGTTCTACACTATGTTTTATAGATAGGTTCCTAGGAGCCCTAAGAGTATTCTACACTATGTTTTATAGATAGGTTTCTAGGAGCTCTAAGAGTGTTCTACACTAGGTTTTATAGATAGGTTCCTAGGAGCCCTAAGAGTGTTTTACACTATGTTTTATAGATAGGTTCCTAGGAGCCCTGACAGTGTTCTACACTATGTTTTATAAATAGGTTTCTAGGAGCCCTAAGAGTGTTCTACACTATGTTTTATAGATAGGTTCCTAGGAGCCCTAAGTGTATTCTACACTATGTTTTATAGATAGGTTCCTAGGAGCCCTAAGAGTGTTCTACACTATGTTTTATAGATAGGTTTCTAGGAGCTCTAAGAGTGTTCTACACTATGTTTTATAGATAGGTTCCTAGGAGCCCTAAGTGTATTCTACACTATGTTTTATAGATAGGTTCCTAGGAGCCCTAAGAGTGTTCTACACTATGTTTTATAGATAGGTTCCTAGGAGCCCTGACAGTGTTCTACACTATGTTTTATAGAGAGGTTCCTAGGAGCCCTGAGAGTATTCTACACTATGTTTTATAGATAGGTTTCTAGGAGCCCTAAGAGTGTTTTACACTATGTTTTATAGATAGGTTCCTAGGAGCCCTAAGTGTATTCTACACTATGTTTTATAGATAGGTTCCTAGGAGCCCTAAGTGTATTCTACACTATGTTTTATAGATAGGTTCCTAGGAGCCCTAAGAATGTTCTACACTATGTTTTATAGATAGGTTCCTAGGAGCCCTGACAGTGTTCTACACTATGTTTTATAGATAGGTTCCTAGGAGCCCTAAGAGTGTTCTACACTATGTTTTATAGATAGGTTTCTAGGAGCTCTAAGAGTGTTCTACACTATGTTTTATAGATAGGTTCCTAGGAGCCCTGACAGTGTTCTACACTATGTTTTATAGAGAGGTTCCTAGGAGCCCTGAGAGTATTCTACACTATGTTTTATAGATAGGTTTCTAGGAGCCCTAAGAGTGTTCTACACTATGTTTTATAGATAGGTTCCTAGGAGCCCTAAGTGTATTCTACACTATGTTTTATAGATAGGTTCCTAGGAGCCCTAAGTGTATTCTACACTATGTTTTATAGATAGGTTCCTAGGAGCCCTAAGAGTGTTCTACACTATGTTTTATAGATAGGTTCCTAGGAGCCCTGACAGTGTTCTACACTATGTTTTATAGATAGGTTCCTAGGAGCCCTAAGAGTGTTCTACACTATGTTTTATAGATAGGTTCCTAGGAGCCCTAAGAGTATTCTACACTATGTTTTATAGATAGGTTTCTAGGAGCTCTAAGAGTGTTCTACACTAGGTTTTATAGATAGGTTCCTAGGAGCCCTAAGAGTGTTTTACACTATGTTTTATAGATAGGTTCCTAGGAGCCCTGACAGTGTTCTACACTATGTTTTATAGATAGGTTTCTAGGAGCCCTAAGAGTGTTCTACACTATGTTTTATAGATAGGTTCCTAGGAGCCCTAAGTGTATTCTACACTATGTTTTATAGATAGGTTCCTAGGAGCCCTAAGAGTGTTCTACACTATGTTTTATAGATAGGTTTCTAGGAGCTCTAAGAGTGTTCTACACTATGTTTTATAGATAGGTTCCTAGGAGCCCTAAGAGTGTTCTACACTATGTTTTATAGATAGGTTCCTAGGAGCCCTGACAGTGTTCTACACTATGTTTTATAGAGAGGTTCCTAGGAGCCCTGAGAGTATTCTACACTATGTTTTATAGATAGGTTTCTAGGAGCCCTAAGAGTGTTTTACACTATGTTTTATAGATAGGTTCCTAGGAGCCCTAAGTGTATTCTACACTATGTTTTATAGATAGGTTCCTAGGAGCCCTAAGTGTATTCTACACTATGTTTTATAGATAGGCTCCTAGGAGCCCTAAGAGTGTTCTACACTATGTTTTATAGATAGGTTCCTAGGAGCCCTGACAGTGTTCTACACTATGTTTTATAGATAGGTTCCTAGGAGCCCTAAGAGTGTTCTACACTATGTTTTATAGATAGGTTCCTAGGAGCCCTAAGAGTATTCTACACTATGTTTTATAGATAGGTTTCTAGGAGCTCTAAGAGTGTTCTACACTAGGTTTTATAGATAGGTTCCTAGGAGCCCTAAGTGTATTCTACACTATGTTTTATAGATAGGTTCCTAGGAGCCCTAAGAGTGTTCTACACTATGTTTTATAGATAGGTTCCTAGGAGCCCTGACAGTGTTCTACACTATGTTTTATAGAGAGGTTCCTAGGAGCCCTGAGAGTATTCTACACTATGTTTTATAGATAGGTTTCTAGGAGCCCTAAGAGTGTTTTACACTATGTTTTATAGATAGGTTCCTAGGAGCCCTAAGTGTATTCTACACTATGTTTTATAGATAGGTTCCTAGGAGCCCTAAGTGTATTCTACACTATGTTTTATAGATAGGCTCCTAGGAGCCCTAAGAATGTTCTACACTATGTTTTATAGATAGGTTCCTAGGAGCCCTGACAGTGTTCTACACTATGTTTTATAGATAGGTTCCTAGGAGCCCTAAGAGTGTTCTACACTATGTTTTATAGATAGGTTCCTAGGAGCCCTAAGAGTATTCTACACTATGTTTTATAGATAGGTTTCTAGGAGCTCTAAGAGTGTTCTACACTAGGTTTTATAGATAGGTTCCTAGGAGCCCTAAGAGTGTTTTACACTATGTTTTATAGATAGGTTCCTAGGAGCCCTGACAGTGTTCTACACTATGTTTTATAAATAGGTTTCTAGGAGCCCTAAGAGTGTTCTACACTATGTTTTATAGATAGGTTCCTAGGAGCCCTAAGTGTATTCTACACTATGTTTTATAGATAGGTTCCTAGGAGCCCTAAGAGTGTTCTACACTATGTTTTATAGATAGGTTTCTAGGAGCTCTAAGAGTGTTCTACACTATGTTTTATAGATAGGTTCCTAGGAGCCCTAAGTGTATTCTACACTATGTTTTATAGAGAGGTTCCTAGGAGCCCTAAGAGTGTTCTACACTATGTTTTATAGATAGGTTCCTAGGAGCCCTGACAGTGTTCTACACTATGTTTTATAGAGAGGTTCCTAGGAGCCCTGAGAGTGTTCTACACTATGTTTTATAGATAGGTTTCTAGGAGCCCTAAGAGTGTTTTACACTATGTTTTATAGATAGGTTCCTAGGAGCCCTAAGTGTATTCTACACTATGTTTTATAGATAGGTTCCTAGGAGCCCTAAGTGTATTCTACACTATGTTTTATAGATAGGTTCCTAGGAGCCCTAAGAGTGTTCTACACTATGTTTTATAGATAGGTTCCTAGGAGCCCTGACAGTGTTCTACACTATGTTTTATAGATAGGTTCCTAGGAGCCCTAAGAGTGTTCTACACTATGTTTTATAGATAGGTTCCTAGGAGCCCTGACAGTGTTCTACACTATGTTTTATAGAGAGGTTCCTAGGAGCCCTGAGAGTATTCTACACTATGTTTTATAGATAGGTTTCTAGGAGCCCTAAGAGTGTTTTACACTATGTTTTATAGATAGGTTCCTAGGAGCCCTAAGTGTGTTCTACACTATGTTTTATAGATAGGTTCCTAGGAACCCTAAGTGTATTCTACACTATGTTTTATAGATAGGCTCCTAGGAGCCCTAAGAATGTTCTACACTATGTTTTATAGATAGGTTCCTAGGAGCCCTGACAGTGTTCTACACTATGTTTTATAGATAGGTTCCTAGGAGCCCTAAGAGTGTTCTACACTATGTTTTATAGATAGGTTCCTAGGAGCCCTAAGAGTATTCTACACTATGTTTTATAGATAGGTTTCTAGGAGCTCTAAGAGTGTTCTACACTAGGTTTTATAGATAGGTTCCTAGGAGCCCTAAGAGTGTTTTACACTATGTTTTATAGATAGGTTCCTAGGAGCCCTGACAGTGTTCTACACTATGTTTTATAAATAGGTTTCTAGGAGCCCTAAGAGTGTTCTACACTATGTTTTATAGATAGGTTCCTAGGAGCCCTAAGTGTATTCTACACTATGTTTTATAGATAGGTTCCTAGGAGCCCTAAGAGTGTTCTACACTATGTTTTATAGATAGGTTTCTAGGAGCTCTAAGAGTGTTCTACACTATGTTTTATAGATAGGTTCCTAGGAGCCCTAAGTGTATTCTACACTATGTTTTATAGATAGGTTCCTAGGAGCCCTAAGAGTGTTCTACACTATGTTTTATAGATAGGTTCCTAGGAGCCCTGACAGTGTTCTACACTATGTTTTATAGAGAGGTTCCTAGGAGCCCTGAGAGTATTCTACACTATGTTTTATAGATAGGTTTCTAGGAGCCCTAAGAGTGTTTTACACTATGTTTTATAGATAGGTTCCTAGGAGCCCTAAGTGTATTCTACACTATGTTTTATAGATAGGTTCCTAGGAGCCCTAAGTGTATTCTACACTATGTTTTATAGATAGGTTCCTAGGAGCCCTAAGAATGTTCTACACTATGTTTTATAGATAGGTTCCTAGGAGCCCTGACAGTGTTCTACACTATGTTTTATAGATAGGTTCCTAGGAGCCCTAAGAGTGTTCTACACTATGTTTTATAGATAGGTTCCTAGGAGCCCTAAGTGTATTCTACACTATGTTTTATAGATAGGTTTCTAGGAGCTCTAAGAGTGTTCTACACTATGTTTTATAGATAGGTTCCTAGGAGCCCTGAGAGTGTTCTACACTATGTTTTATAGATAGGTTCCTAGGAGCCCTGAGAGTATTCTACACTATGTTTTATAGATAGGTTTCTAGGAGCCCTAAGAGTGTTCTACACTATGTTTTATAGATAGGTTCCTAGGAGCCCTAAGTGTATTCTACACTATGTTTTATAGATAGGTTCCTAGGAGCCCTAAGTGTATTCTACACTATGTTTTATAGATAGGTTCCTAGGAGCCCTAAGAGTGTTCTACACTATGTTTTATAGATAGGTTCCTAGGAGCCCTGAGAGTGTTCTACACTATGTTTTATAGATAGGTTCCTAGGAGCCCTAAGAGTGTTCTACACTATGTTTTATAGATAGGTTCCTAGGAGCCCTAAGAGTGTTCTACACTATGTTTTATAGATAGGTTCCTAGGAGCCCTAAGTGTATTCTACACTATGTTTTATAGATAGGTTCCTAGGAGCCCTAAGAGTGTTCTACACTATGTTTTATAGATAGGTTCCTAGGAGCCCTGACAGTGTTCTACACTATGTTTTATAGAGAGGTTCCTAGGAGCCCTGAGAGTGTTCTACACTATGTTTTATAGATAGGTTTCTAGGAGCCCTAAGAGTGTTCTACACTATGTTTTATAGATAGGTTCCTAGGAGCCCTAAGTGTATTCTACACTATGTTTTATAGATAGGTTCCTAGGAGCCCTAAGTGTATTCTACACTATGTTTTATAGATAGGTTCCTAGGAGCCCTAAGAGTGTTCTACACTATGTTTTATAGATAGGTTCCTAGGAGCCCTGACAGTGTTCTACACTATGTTTTATAGATAGGTTCCTAGGAGCCCTAAGAGTGTTCTACACTATGTTTTATAGATAGGTTCCTAGGAGCCCTAAGTGTATTCTACACTATGTTTTATAGATAGGTTCCTAGGAGCCCTAAGAGTGTTCTACACTATGTTTTATAGATAGGTTCCTAGGAGCCCTGACAGTGTTCTACACTATGTTTTATAGAGAGGTTCCTAGGAGCCCTGAGAGTATTCTACACTATGTTTTATAGATAGGTTTCTAGGAGCCCTAAGAGTGTTTTACACTATGTTTTATAGATAGGTTCCTAGGAGCCCTAAGTGTATTCTACACTATGTTTTATAGATAGGTTCCTAGGAGCCCTAAGTGTATTCTACACTATGTTTTATAGATAGGCTCCTAGGAGCCCTAAGAATGTTCTACACTATGTTTTATAGATAGGTTCCTAGGAGCCCTGACAGTGTTCTACACTATGTTTTATAGATAGGTTCCTAGGAGCCCTAAGAGTGTTCTACACTATGTTTTATAGATAGGTTCCTAGGAGCCCTAAGAGTATTCTACACTATGTTTTATAGATAGGTTTCTAGGAGCTCTAAGAGTGTTCTACACTAGGTTTTATAGATAGGTTCCTAGGAGCCCTAAGAGTGTTTTACACTATGTTTTATAGATAGGTTCCTAGGAGCCCTGACAGTGTTCTACACTATGTTTTATAAATAGGTTTCTAGGAGCCCTAAGAGTGTTCTACACTATGTTTTATAGATAGGTTCCTAGGAGCCCTAAGTGTATTCTACACTATGTTTTATAGATAGGTTCCTAGGAGCCCTAAGAGTGTTCTACACTATGTTTTATAGATAGGTTTCTAGGAGCTCTAAGAGTGTTCTACACTATGTTTTATAGATAGGTTCCTAGGAGCCCTAAGTGTATTCTACACTATGTTTTATAGATAGGTTCCTAGGAGCCCTAAGAGTGTTCTACACTATGTTTTATAGATAGGTTCCTAGGAGCCCTGACAGTGTTCTACACTATGTTTTATAGAGAGGTTCCTAGGAGCCCTGAGAGTGTTCTACACTATGTTTTATAGATAGGTTTCTAGGAGCCCTAAGAGTGTTTTACACTATGTTTTATAGATCGGTTCCTAGGAGCCCTAAGTGTATTCTACACTATGTTTTATAGATAGGTTCCTAGGAACCCTAAGTGTATTCTACACTATGTTTTATAGATAGGTTCCTAGGAGCCCTAAGAATGTTCTACACTATGTTTTATAGATAGGTTCCTAGGAGCCCTGACAGTGTTCTACACTATGTTTTATAGATAGGTTCCTAGGAGCCCTAAGAGTGTTCTACACTATGTTTTATAGATAGGTTCCTAGGAGCCCTGAGAGTGTTCTACACTATGTTTTATAGAGAGGTTCCTAGGAGCCCTGAGAGTATTCTACACTATGTTTTATAGATAGGTTTCTAGGAGCCCTAAGAGTGTTTTACACTATGTTTTATAGATAGGTTCCTAGGAGCCCTAAGTGTATTCTACACTATGTTTTATAGATAGGTTCCTAGGAGCCCTAAGTGTATTCTACACTATGTTTTATAGATAGGTTCCTAGGAGCCCTAAGAGTGTTCTACACTATGTTTTATAGATAGGTTCCTAGGAGCCCTGAGAGTGTTCTACACTATGTTTTATAGATAGGTTCCTAGGAGCCCTAAGAGTATTCTACACTATGTTTTATAGATAGGTTCCTAGGAGCCCTAAGAGTGTTCTACACTATGTTTTATAGATAGGTTTCTAGGAGCTCTAAGAGTGTTCTACACTATGTTTTATAGATAGGTTCCTAGGAGCCCTAAGTGTATTCTACACTATGTTTTATAGATAGGTTCCTAGGAGCCCTAAGAGTGTTCTACACTATGTTTTATAGATAGGTTCCTAGGAGCCCTGACAGTGTTCTACACTATGTTTTATAGAGAGGTTCCTAGGAGCCCTGAGAGTATTCTACACTATGTTTTATAGATAGGTTTCTAGGAGCCCTAAGAGTGTTCTACACTATGTTTTATAGATAGGTTCCTAGGAGCCCTAAGTGTATTCTACACTATGTTTTATAGATAGGTTCCTAGGAACCCTAAGTGTATTCTACACTATGTTTTATAGATAGGCTCCTAGGAGCCCTAAGAATGTTCTACACTATGTTTTATAGATAGGTTCCTAGGAGCCCTGACAGTGTTCTACACTATGTTTTATAGATAGGTTCCTAGGAGCCCTAAGAGTGTTCTACACTATGTTTTATAGATAGGTTCCTAGGAGCCCTAAGAGTATTCTACACTATGTTTTATAGATAGGTTTCTAGGAGCTCTAAGAGTGTTCTACACTAGGTTTTATAGATAGGTTCCTAGGAGCCCTAAGAGTGTTTTACACTATGTTTTATAGATAGGTTCCTAGGAGCCCTGACAGTGTTCTACACTATGTTTTATAAATAGGTTTCTAGGAGCCCTAAGAGTGTTCTACACTATGTTTTATAGATAGGTTCCTAGGAGCCCTAAGTGTATTCTACACTATGTTTTATAGATAGGTTCCTAGGAGCCCTAAGAGTGTTCTACACTATGTTTTATAGATAGGTTTCTAGGAGCTCTAAGAGTGTTCTACACTATGTTTTATAGATAGGTTCCTAGGAGCCCTAAGTGTATTCTACACTATGTTTTATAGATAGGTTCCTAGGAGCCCTAAGAGTGTTCTACACTATGTTTTATAGATAGGTTCCTAGGAGCCCTGACAGTGTTCTACACTATGTTTTATAGAGAGGTTCCTAGGAGCCCTGAGAGTATTCTACACTATGTTTTATAGATAGGTTTCTAGGAGCCCTAAGAGTGTTTTACACTATGTTTTATAGATCGGTTCCTAGGAGCCCTAAGTGTATTCTACACTATGTTTTATAGATAGGTTCCTAGGAACCCTAAGTGTATTCTACACTATGTTTTATAGATAGGTTCCTAGGAGCCCTAAGAATGTTCTACACTATGTTTTATAGATAGGTTCCTAGGAGCCCTGACAGTGTTCTACACTATGTTTTATAGATAGGTTCCTAGGAGCCCTAAGAGTGTTCTACACTATGTTTTATAGATAGGTTCCTAGGAGCCCTGACAGTGTTCTACACTATGTTTTATAGATAGGTTCCTAGGAGCCCTGAAGAGTGTTCTACACTATGTTTTATAGATAGGTTTCTAGGAGCCCTAAGAGTGTTCTACACTATGTTTTATAGATAGGTTCCTAGGAGCCCTAAGTGTGTTCTACACTATGTTTTATAGATAGGTTCCTAGGAACCCTAAGTGTATTCTACACTATGTTTTATAGATAGGCTCCTAGGAGCCCTAAGAATGTTCTACACTATGTTTTATAGATAGGTTCCTAGGAGCCCTGACAGTGTTCTACACTATGTTTTATAGATAGGTTCCTAGGAGCCCTAAGAGTGTTCTACACTATGTTTTATAGATAGGTTCCTAGGAGCCCTAAGAGTATTCTACACTATGTTTTATAGATAGGTTTCTAGGAGCCCTAAGAGTGTTCTACACTAGGTTTTATAGATAGGTTCCTAGGAGCCCTAAGAGTGTTCTACACTATGTTTTATAGATAGGTTTCTAGGAGCCCTAAGAGTGTTCTACACTATGTTTTATAGATAGGTTCCTAGGAGCCCTAAGTGTATTCTACACTATGTTTTATAGATAGGTTCCTAGGAGCCCTAAGAGTGTTCTACACTATGTTTTATAGATAGGTTTCTAGGAGCTCTAAGAGTGTTCTACACTATGTTTTATAGATAGGTTCCTAGGAGCCCTAAGTGTATTCTACACTATGTTTTATAGATAGGTTCCTAGGAGCCCTAAGAGTGTTCTACACTATGTTTTATAGATAGGTTCCTAGGAGCCCTGACAGTGTTCTACACTATGTTTTATAGAGAGGTTCCTAGGAGCCCTGAGAGTATTCTACACTATGTTTTATAGATAGGTTTCTAGGAGCCCTAAGAGTGTTTTACACTATGTTTTATAGATAGGTTCCTAGGAGCCCTAAGTGTATTCTACACTATGTTTTATAGATAGGTTCCTAGGAGCCCTAAGTGTATTCTACACTATGTTTTATAGATAGGTTCCTAGGAGCCCTAAGAGTGTTCTACACTATGTTTTATAGATAGGTTCCTAGGAGCCCTGACAGTGTTCTACACTATGTTTTATAGATAGGTTCCTAGGAGCCCTAAGAGTGTTCTACACTATGTTTTATAGATAGGTTCCTAGGAGCCCTAAGTGTATTCTACACTATGTTTTATAGATAGGTTTCTAGGAGCTCTAAGAGTGTTCTACACTATGTTTTATAGATAGGTTCCTAGGAGCCCTGACAGTGTTCTACACTATGTTTTATAGAGAGGTTCCTAGGAGCCCTGAGAGTATTCTACACTATGTTTTATAGATAGGTTTCTAGGAGCCCTAAGAGTGTTTTACACTATGTTTTATAGATAGGTTCCTAGGAGCCCTAAGTGTATTCTACACTATGTTTTATAGATAGGTTCCTAGGAGCCCTAAGTGTATTCTACACTATGTTTTATAGATAGGCTCCTAGGAGCCCTAAGAATGTTCTACACTATGTTTTATAGATAGGTTCCTAGGAGCCCTGACAGTGTTCTACACTATGTTTTATAGATAGGTTCCTAGGAGCCCTAAGAGTGTTCTACACTATGTTTTATAGATAGGTTCCTAGGAGCCCTAAGAGTATTCTACACTATGTTTTATAGATAGGTTTCTAGGAGCTCTAAGAGTGTTCTACACTAGGTTTTATAGATAGGTTCCTAGGAGCCCTAAGAGTGTTTTACACTATGTTTTATAGATAGGTTCCTAGGAGCCCTGACAGTGTTCTACACTATGTTTTATAAATAGGTTTCTAGGAGCCCTAAGAGTGTTCTACACTATGTTTTATAGATAGGTTCCTAGGAGCCCTAAGTGTATTCTACACTATGTTTTATAGATAGGTTCCTAGGAGCCCTAAGAGTGTTCTACACTATGTTTTATAGATAGGTTTCTAGGAGCTCTAAGAGTGTTCTACACTATGTTTTATAGATAGGTTCCTAGGAGCCCTAAGTGTATTCTACACTATGTTTTATAGATAGGTTCCTAGGAGCCCTAAGAGTGTTCTACACTATGTTTTATAGATAGGTTCCTAGGAGCCCTGACAGTGTTCTACACTATGTTTTATAGAGAGGTTCCTAGGAGCCCTGAGAGTATTCTACACTATGTTTTATAGATAGGTTTCTAGGAGCCCTAAGAGTGTTTTACACTATGTTTTATAGATAGGTTCCTAGGAGCCCTAAGTGTATTCTACACTATGTTTTATAGATAGGTTCCTAGGAACCCTAAGTGTATTCTACACTATGTTTTATAGATAGGTTCCTAGGAGCCCTAAGAATGTTCTACACTATGTTTTATAGATAGGTTCCTAGGAGCCCTGACAGTGTTCTACACTATGTTTTATAGATAGGTTCCTAGGAGCCCTAAGAGTGTTCTACACTATGTTTTATAGATAGGTTCCTAGGAGCCCTGACAGTGTTCTACACTATGTTTTATAGAGAGGTTCCTAGGAGCCCTGAGAGTATTCTACACTATGTTTTATAGATAGGTTTCTAGGAGCCCAAAGAGTGTTTTACACTATGTTTTATAGATAGGTTCCTAGGAGCCCTAAGTGTATTCTACACTATGTTTTATAGATAGGTTCCTAGGAACCCTAAGTGTATTCTACACTATGTTTTATAGATAGGCTCCTAGGAGCCCTAAGAGTGTTCTACACTATGTTTTATAGATAGGTTCCTAGGAGCCCTGACAGTGTTCTACACTAGGTTTTATAGATAGGTTCCTAGGAGCCCTAAGAGTGTTTTACACTATGTTTTATAGATAGGTTCCTAGGAGCCCTGACAGTGTTCTACACTATGTTTTATAAATAGGTTTCTAGGAGCCCTAAGAGTGTTCTACACTATGTTTTATAGATAGGTTCCTAGGAGCCCTAAGTGTATTCTACACTATGTTTTATAGATAGGTTCCTAGGAGCCCTAAGAGTGTTCTACACTATGTTTTATAGATAGGTTTCTAGGAGCTCTAAGAGTGTTCTACACTATGTTTTATAGATAGGTTCCTAGGAGCCCTAAGTGTATTCTACACTATGTTTTATAGATAGGTTCCTAGGAGCCCTAAGAGTGTTCTACACTATGTTTTATAGATAGGTTCCTAGGAGCCCTGACAGTGTTCTACACTATGTTTTATAGAGAGGTTCCTAGGAGCCCTGAGAGTATTCTACACTATGTTTTATAGATAGGTTTCTAGGAGCCCTAAGAGTGTTTTACACTATGTTTTATAGATAGGTTCCTAGGAGCCCTAAGTGTATTCTACACTATGTTTTATAGATAGGTTCCTAGGAACCCTAAGTGTATTCTACACTATGTTTTATAGATAGGTTCCTAGGAGCCCTAAGAATGTTCTACACTATGTTTTATAGATAGGTTCCTAGGAGCCCTGACAGTGTTCTACACTATGTTTTATAGATAGGTTCCTAGGAGTCCTAAGAGTGTTCTACACTATGTTTTATAGATAGGTTCCTAGGAGCCCTAAGTGTGTTCTACACTATGTTTTATAGATAGGTTTCTAGGAGCTCTAAGAGTGTTCTACACTAGGTTTTATAGATAGGTTCCTAGGAGCCCTAAGAGTGTTTTACACTATGTTTTATAGATAGGTTCCTAGGAGCCCTGACAGTGTTCTACACTATGTTTTATAGAGAGGTTCCTAGGAGCCCTGAGAGTATTCTACACTATGTTTTATTGATAGGTTTCTAGGAGCCCTAAGAGTGTTTTACACTATGTTTTATAGATAGGTTCCTAGGAGCCCTAAGTGTATTCTACACTATGTTTTATAGATAGGTTCCTAGGAGCCCTAAGTGTATTCTACACTATGTTTTATAGATAGGTTCCTAGGAGCCCTAAGAGTGTTCTACACTATGTTTTATAGATAGGTTCCTAGGAGCCCTGACAGTGTTCTACACTATGTTTTATAGATAGGTTCCTAGGAGCCCTAAGAGTGTTCTACACTATGTTTTATAGATAGGTGCCTAGGAGCCATAAGAGTATTCTACACTATGTTTTATAGATAGGTGCCTAGGAGCCATAAGAGTATTCTACACTATGTTTTATAGATAGGTTCCTAGGAGCCCAAAGCATTTTCTACACTATGTTTTAAGCCAATTTAAACAAGCTGGGGTCTATACATGAGAGGTTTACCCATCTTTACCAGACACTAGATAATAGTTACTTCTTAGCCATGAAAGGTTGAAGAGACCTCAGAGTTTAATGTTGCAGCCATTTTAGTTCATCCGAGACCAATCTCCATTTCGGAATATTGGGGTCAAATCTGGCTCGGTACTAACCAATTCACCCATGTCTAGTGCTTAGTAGAGATGAGTGAACTGGTTTGTAATGAACTTGATTCTTTACAAATTTTTCAGAAATGTTGGGTTCATCTGATAGGAATCCAGGAAAGTTGATTAATATAATTTCTTAAGGCTGCATAGCTTACAAATCAGAGGCCAGGGAGGGTGTGTAAAAATAAAAAAAGCAATCACCTGGGCTACGCCACCTCATCCTCTGGTGTTCTGGTCTTCTTCCCTGGGTGCCCTAGATGCCTCCCAGCTCTCTGTCTGATGTCATTGATCTGAGGTCTCCACCACTGAGGACTATTATTGGTCCTCAAAGGTCATGTGGGCGTCAACATCATGATGCTTTGACACTGCTCTGGCCCAGTTACATGCCTCAATGGTGACCTTAGGCCGATGACATCAAAGGGAGAGCTGGAAGACATCAACAATGCCCGGGAAAGACAGAGGATGCCAAAGTGGAGTGATTATAATAATTGGGGGGTGAAGAAGTCTCAGAGTATAATATCGCACACTTAGTTCGAAACATCTTCACAGTGAACCTCAGGATTCCTGAATTCGTACACTACAGTGAAAATGGACACAGGAGGTCTCAGCACTTAGACCACCACCCAACAAAACTTCTGATATGTCCCTTTGACTTTTCTGAATTTTGGCCTAACCTGTAACTAGTATATAAAACACATAAAACACGGCTTATTGTACTGCATTACAAAGGTCACGCGGTGCCATAATGATTATTACAACATAATTACCTAATCATTTGCCTACAGGAGATTTTCTAATGTCTCATCTTCAGAATTCCAGATACAACTAAATATATTCAGCCTCACGTCTTACACATTAGGCAAAAGGGCAATAAGTTTTCCAGACTTTTACTTTTAGTCCCAAAAGTCACACTGCAACTTAAAAAGGAAATCAATTTTAGACACAGCGTTGCCGGCTGTTTTATTGACTTTGATATACATTTTGAATTCTACGGCGCTTATGGGGCGCGGGGATGTGAAATGTTGTGTTGTAACTGATGGAGAGCTAATAATAGGAGATAGTTCATGAACTGGATTCCAGGCTAAAGCCCTTCAAAATGTTTGTTTCTAACAAACATTTTGAAACTTTTCTAGTTGGAAACTTGCAGTATCTTTTTTTCTCACTCTGATACCATATATGCTATTATAAATATACGGCAGTCGTCCAAGTCATCACAATTCTGGCTTTGCCAAAGTTGCTCCCGAGGGGCACCATATACATTTTGATGGTTGTTACAATGGACAATGAGTTTCATGACATTGGTCACTCGGCCACTAATCACTGTCATGTGAATGTAGCTTTACACCCTTTTCCTGCTCCCAACATATTGGGGCACATCTGTTATTACTCCATGCCAAAAAGTTGCAAACTTGGATTAGCAACTTTTTGAATGCCAGTTGCAACATAAACTGTCACAACTGGTGTTTTTGTGTCGTCCATGCCATTTTTCTGCAATGGGGGAGTGTTGAGAGTGTGATTTATTTAGAAAACTGGTGTAAATGATGCTTCACACTAGGCGCACGTTGAACACGACAGTCTTCATAAGTCTCCCCAAAAACAATCTGAGCACTTGCTGCCGAATATATTCCAGCCTTTGACGAAAATGTTAAAGACTATGTCTACCTTCACAACCAGCTTATTTATTGTTCTAGTGCATCTGAAAAACTTTACAAAGAGTCTCAATAAAAAAAGACCTTCTATTTTTTATATACACCTTGTGTGCATTGCCATGGTAACAGACTACATTCAAAAGCTGTGTTGTCTGATCACTCTTTCTTCTGTTCATGCCCTACTTCTTGCTGATATCCAGCTTATACATTAGCAACAAGTATGGGACAGATGGAAGGAAATATGACTCCATATGGTTTGTTTGTAGTCTGTGACCATGGAAACATATAGGTGGCATGGGAGCTGTATGCATAAAACAATAGGATATTTTCATTATGTTCCGTCTGGCTCTGTACAAGTACTAAGCCCAGAATCAGTCCCAAACAGCTGATAGGTGCGAGGGCTGGGTGTCGGACACACACTGATCAGATATTGATGGCCTATCCTAACAATAGGCCATAAAATAAAATATGATGATGACTTACCTTGGTGGTTTCCTTGCAATGTTGTCAATAGGGTCCCTCAGGCTCTGTTCCTGTACGTTATTTTCGGGATCCATTGTTTTTCTGTTCTGTTCTAATGGACCAGAAGAATGGAAATCAAACTGCATATGTGAAGCTAAAGGGGTATCAGAATACATGTCTGTCTGTGGCATCCTGAGGTGGCCAGTAGAGATGAGCGAATCGAAGCTGCAGAAGTGGAATTCGACCCGAATTTCAGGAAATATTCGATTCGCATCCGCCATCCGCGATTCATTCCGCCATTTTGCCGCCCACCCTGGCTCTCTGCAGCCAATAAATAGCTGTTTTTGGTAGGCAATTCGCTGCAATTTAATTCGGATTGAATAGAATCATATAGCGAAATTTGGCAAAATTGCCGAATCAAATTTTTGAATACTTTGCTCATTTCTAGTGGCCAGGATTACAAAAAAAGTTGTAACTGTTAGCTAGTGTCTGGTAGAGATGGGCGAACCTCTTGTGATCGGGTTAGGTGGCTCAGGTACCCAGTTCGTTTCGGGATGGACAAGTTTGGTATGAACCAAACTTTAAATTGGCTTAAAACATAGTGTAGAACATTCTTAGGGCTCCTAGGAGCCTATCTATAAAACATAGTGTAGGAATACTCTTAGGGCTCCTAGGAACCTATCTATAAAACATAGTGTAGAACACTCTTAGGGCTCCTAGGAACCTATCTATAAAACAGTGTAGAACACTCTTAGGGCTCCTAGGAACCTATCTATAAAACATAGTGTAGAACACTCTTAGGGCTCCTAGGAATCTATCTATAAAACATAGTGTATAACACTGTCAGGGCTCCTAGGAACCTATCTATAAAACATAGTGTAGAACACTGTCAGGGCTCCTAGGAACCTATCTATAAAACATAGTGTAGAACACTCTTAGGGCTCCTAGAATCCTATCTATAAAACATAGTGTAGAATACTATTAGGGCTCCTAGGAACCTATCTATAAAACATAGTGTAGAATACTCTTAGGGCTCCTAGGCAAACACAGCCGAAGTTATGTCAAAGTGAAAAGTGGCATCATTACACTCTGAAGAGACCCCAGACTATAATAGGTGGAGCCCAGGGGAGATGAAAAAAACAAAACAAAAAAACATTCATACTCACCTTCTGTTTCCTCTTTGGGTCCTCACGGTCTGCCGCACCATCCTAGTGATGTCTGGCACTCTTCTTTGACATCATCAGCCCAGGGGTCGCAAGGAGGCCCAAGAGAGGTAACAGAAGGTGAGTGTTTTTTTAACACCTCTCCTGGGCCTTCACCTATTATACTATGGGGTCTCTTCAGTTTGTCTGGTGGCCATTTTAGTTCGTCCAAGACCAATGTCCATGTGTTTGTTTGCTTTTTTTAAAAACTAACAATTTGGAATATTTGCGCTTGAAGAACTTTTTCTGCCATTACGAAAGTAAACAAACATAACAGAAGAAAGCTTCCATCATTTTTTTTACATTAGAGTGAATGCAGATGGATGTCAGGCGGAGGGGGCTCAACCTGCGTCCATCACTTGACTATCATTAATGTCCATTAGACTTTCATAACTGCAAATTAGGGAAATAGTGTAGCTTTCTGTGCTACTCTGTTTCCAAGGAAACTATAAATTGCCCTGCAAAAATATCCTCCTACAACTACACAAATCACCAGAAAAATAAAAATGTTGTGATCACCGAAATCCCAAAAGACGGAAAAACTACAATTCAGGTCCTAAAGGTCAAAACTGGCAGGGTCCCCTAGAAGTTAAAATCTCCTTCACGTTGAAACCATTCATCACGCCTGCGTTTCGAACAGCATTGGGTTAATACTTTTTTTATTCCGAACAAAAACTTTCCATTCACAAAAATATGTTGATGTACGTGAAGAGTTACCGAACAACATCAATGTGAAGACAGAACATTAGAAGAAAAATATGAAGCGGCGGCCTATTAAAGAAAATAATGGCTTTTCATTGTATAAAAAATTTAAATAGAAGAGAAGATGGTGGATTATACGCTTAGTGAGTCCATACAGGAAATACCAGGAGACGCTCAGATCGATTCAATGTATGGATTCTGTAAAACAACGATGCAGAACTGTCCTCGCCCCGTCCCCTCATCAATTCTGACTTAATGCCGTTGTAATTACAAGAATGTATTTAGAGAGGGAAAGGGATTATACACGCAAGACCGTCCTAGACAGTCGGGGAACTATATATTTTTAAGTGACAGGCTATAAGGCCACTGTTCCTGTGAGCTCTATAGTGTACACATGGACCTGACAGGTTTAGAGGCAATTCCAGGTGATTAATGGTAATCTAATTCATTGCAGATCCTACAAAGGACGTATATTTCATTTTCCATGTGCGCTCAGGCTTTATGGTCTTTTCTATAATGCAAGGTTTTTTTTTTTTAGTTATTGGTTTAATAGAAAGTATAATCAGACACAAAAAAAGAAGCAACAGAACCAACTTAGGGGAATCACCCCCACACGATGCACCCTGATCTCTTCTTCAGGTATAACCAAATAATAACTCTTGATCTTCATCTTGCCAGATTGATGGAAAGTTTTTTATTGGAGCCAATAACTCCACTTATCGGTACTTAGGAAAGTCTCCTGTGAGAGCTGATACATGGTGGTGCTGGCTCCAATACAAGGAGTCTTCAAAAAATTCTGAACTTTTTTTAAACTCTATTTGTTAAGAATTTCGAAAACAAATGACATTATTTTTCTACGTACATCAAGGACACCCCGAAGATGACCGTTTACTTCTCCTCCCGTCCTCACCATTTCCAACAAAAATATAAAAGTGCAGAAACGTTTTGAAGACTCTTCGTAGATGGGTGGAGACATATTGTTTATAGATAGATACAAACCATACATCATAATGTGCAAGTCATCTTCAAGCCACCAAAACAGCTCTGACTTGTCAAGACGTAGACTCTACTAGGTTTGTAAGGCCCCATGGACAGGGGAATCTGAGCTGAAATATCCAGTATGTACAGCATCCATATTTCCAGTATGGGACAGTGAAGCCACAGGCAGGCAAGGACTCCTAGAATCATCAATTATTATGATGTAAGGAGTCTTGTTCTGCTGACTGGGTTAGGATAGGGAAATTTTCCTGCCCATATTTCCCTGTTTGTAAAGCTGGGAAGGTATCTTGTGTTATCTTTTAAATAGGACCCTTCACCAGCTCCACCAACTCCAGTTCTTTGCATCCTTTAATAGGCACCACTTTACAGATTTCAGGGAATTTTTTTCTCTAACCCCCACCGTTCCTGAGTAATCATTGTCTTTAGTTTTGGTGCCTGATATGTTCAATAGACTGGTCAGGTGGTTGGTGTCAGGCAAGGAGGCATGACTCAGAGGTGAACAGTGTAACAGCTCAAAATCACGCCCTCTTGTCTGCTCTTGCCTGACACCACCTACTTGACATTAGAGAGCCTACTTATCATATTAGGCACCAAAACTAACTGAACTGATTGAAACAGTGGGGGCTAGAGAAAAAATGTGTCGGAATTAATGGAGCAGCCACTATCAAAGGGCACAAAGAATAGGAGCTGGTGAAACATTCTCTGTACTTTGTGTAAATTATGAGATTGGACCTCCATGTATTTGACCTCTTTATCCTGTTGCTCAAACCATTCCTAAAGAATGTTTGCAGTGTGGCAGGGCCCATCAATCTCCTCAAGAAGGTCATGGCCATTAGAGGTTTCTGCTTGTATGAAGGGGGCAGCTGACCGGTACATTAGGTAGGTGGTATTTATCAATGTAACATCCATATGAATGCCAGGACCCAAGGTTTCCGAGCATCAGAGCATCACACTGCACCGGCCAACTTTCCTTCTTCCCATACTACATCCTGGTGCCAGCTCTCCTCCAGGTAAGCGACACACATGTATTCGACCATCCACATCATGTAACAGAAGATGTAGATAATCCTTGAAACATGACTTGGGCTGCAGTACCAAAGGAAGACTTGTCCTTAAAATAGTCTCTTCCTTTTTGGAGGAAACTCTGGTTTGGCTAAAGAAAAAGTTTCATGATTCTGTAATGGGTCAAATACGGACTTACAGGGTAATAACTACAGTACCTATAGCTGGCATTAGACAGCTTTCTTTCTGGAGCAGAGCTAATTTGTATCCCCTTGGTTAGCAACATTGTAACGATGTACATTATGTTCCGCTATAATTGCAGCACATAAAATTGTTCCCCTGCATTGTGTTTACGTGTCACCATACGAAGCCTTCAAAGTTATATTTTATACAAAATCAAACAATGCACATAAATTAACAAAAATCAGAAGAGCTACTTTTTTTAATTAGTCAATTATTAGGCGACCACTTCCATTAGACGGGTCTCAGTCTGCCGTGCATCTAAACAGGTACAGGACTTTAGTTGCACAATGTTTATTAATTACGGTCCTATTAAATTGTTCTGGAAGTCTCAATAACAACCACTTTTCGGCAGGCCTGATGAACGTCTAGCATTTTCATCAAAGCCTTCACATTTTTGCTAAAATTCTTTCTATTTTTCTCTCTTTTTTTTTTCTGAGGATCAGTAAACTTTGATTGCGCCGCATCTATTCAGACAATATGATTGCAAGGTTCACTTATTTATTGCATCAGATTTGATTTGATTTGAGTTAGGAGAAAAATCTTTAAAGTTGTGTTGTATCGTCCAGTCTAAGAAGTTGTATATTATTGTATTGTCCAGTCTAAGAAGTTGTATATTATTGTATTGTCTTTCACTTTTTTATTGTTTGTAAATTGTCACTAACTTTATCAGCAAACTTTGCATAAATCAATAGTTTAAGCAAATATAAGAAATTTGTAATATAATTCATGTTTTCAGATAAAAATGCCTCTTTGTCTCCTTTACCTCTTTTGCTGTCCCCCCATCCTTACTTTTAGGCTAAGGCCCCACGTTGCGGAAAAGCAGCTTTTTTGTTGCAGATTTTGTTGCAGTTTTTTGAGCCAAAGCCGGGAGTGGATTGAGCAGAAGGTAGAAGCATAAGAACTTCCTATATATTTCCCATTCCTTTTATAGCCATTGTTGCCTTTGGCTCAAAAAAAAAAAACCGAAACAAAATCTGCAATAAAAAAAAGCTGCGTTTCCGCAATGTAGGGCCTTAGCCTTAAACTGACTTTCACTCTGAAATCTCTGCTCAATCTGCATTCCTATAACAGGAATAAGGCTAGGTTCACATCTGCGTTTGGGTTTCCGTTTGAGGGGTCCGCTTGGGGACCCCCCAAATGGAAACCTAATCTGCTTAAATAAGTGGTTACCCGCGGAAACTATAGAGTATAATGGGGTCCGCTTGGTTTCCGCCCGAAAATGGCGAAAAATGCGGAGAGAAAAGTGCTGCTTGGGAACGGAGAGCCAACGCTGGTGCGAACCCAGCCTGAAGCTAACATCGGTGTCAGATTACAACTCACAATAGAAATCTATGGAGAAGGGAGTGAGATGATTGAACAGGGCAGAGAAACATAATCACAGATAAAATCCTCTAGAGATGAATAGGAAGTTGCTATCTCACTGCAAGTGCTTTATTTATATCAGCACTGGTTAGTACATTTCTATATCAACCTATATGACCCTGTTGATGATGTTGATGATTGAGTGAAAAAGAGATAAAATTAATGAGCAGATTCTTCTCTTTTTGTGTGTAATGTATGGCAGATATTATAGCAGCTAGTCTCCACCCATCAGCTCAGGGAGAACTGAAAAATAAAATTAGAGATATGTTTTTGCTGAAAGGTTAGGTGTGCTTTATGCCATGCTTTCAACACTTATAATTCACCTATACTAAACAATACTGTATTTTTTTTATTTTCGCTCTGTAAGGTATTTTCTTAAATCATTTGCTTTTTTCCCTATAAACTTGTATTTTCTATAATCTCTAATTTTCCAGTATCTTAATCTCCAACTCAGTTAAATACAGTTCAGTTCAGTTTGCCAAGGCCACAGCTTGTGCAGCGCTCCCCTCCACAGAAGGACTACATTAGTAGCAACATGAGGGTAAGAAATGGGATCGAAAGTCAATGAGGCACCAAATGAAGTGGGAAGATTAGGGAAGCTAACAAGAGTCTCCTTTGTCCTCAAGGAAAAAGCCAGCACCGTAGCACCATACTGCTCCATTGTTATTGAGGAATTTTTTTTTTTTTTACAACTAAGTTCAATTTTATAAAAATAAATAAATAAAATAAATTTTAAAAACAAAACATAATATAAAAAAATCATTAAACCAATATTAAATCATGACTTAAAAAACACTTTACACTTATAAATATAGTGGCCGTCCCTTCTTGTCTGTCACATACAAGCAAAGTTTAACCTGACACTTATGGAGTCAAATAAACATCTACAGACTCTAACTTGACTGTTTCAATGGCTTTTACATGGATTTTGTTATTAATCTGCAGCAAGTTATCAAATTCAAGTTGAACTTTGCTACATCTGTACCTTCTTTAACAGGGGTAGCTGATGTATCTTGAGTGATAGTGGGTCATACACCCCTAAAGCCATGTTTTCTACTAAAGATGGCCGAACCTCTGAAGGTTTGTTTCATCTGCTGTTCGGACGAAGCTATCCTTTGGTTTGGTTTGGTCTGAACTTTTTCAGATAGAACCAGACGTGAAAATATTATACTCTGGGTCCTCTTCAGACACCTCAAAAGAGCACCAGAGTGTGTGACATTATGATGCTCCAAGTGCTCATGTCACCACTGCGGCCCAATCACAGATCGCAACTTTGACCCCTGGCGCGTGACATCACAGAAGAACACCGGACGTCCTCTTCTGAGATGTCAAGCACACGAAGGAGGAAGAAACAGATTGCCCAAAAGAGATGAGGGAAGGTGAGTATGACTGTTTTTTTTTTTTTTTTTTTTTTTGACACTTTCCCTGGGCCTCCCCCTATCATACTCTGGGGTCTGAAGAGACCACAAAGTATAATAATTTGCATTAAATTATGTTGCAGATGCCATTTTAGCTCACCCAAAACGAATCCCAAATTGTTTGGTTTTAGTAAAAACCAAACAATTTTGAATATTCGGGATGAATCCGGCTCGTTGTGAGCCAATTCGCCCAACACTAGTTGGTACCTAGGTATTTCTTCATACAAAGCTTCCCTGCAATGGGGGGAGCAACATATTAAAGATAATTGAAATGAAAATAGCAGTGAGGGAAAAAAAGACAAAAAGTAGCAGGAAAACACTCGGCTATAGGTACAGACAAACGAAGGCTTCACCCCCTAACAATATAAACGTCAGAGCACTAGTAATGTCACTGTATACATTTAGTATTATCTCTCACGTAACATTCTCTGGAATTCTATCATAGTTTTCTAACCTCTTACGCTAGGTTCACACTAGCGTTCTTGGTCTCCATCGTTTGAGTCCGCATAGGGACCCAAAAGACAGAGACCCTGTCCACTTAAAGAGCGATTGCCTGCGGAAACCAGCGGACCCCATAGACTATAATGTGGTCTACCCATTTTCCACCCGTTTTCCGGCGCATGACTTTTCTCTCCTCCAATTTTAAACCTACATTGACACCAATGCAGATGTGAACCTTGCCTTAAATGTACTCTATTGGCCTAATAAAACAAGCTCCACCTGCTGGAATTTTTCTCTAGTCCCCGCCATTCCTGAGCAATCAGTGTTGTTAGTTTCAGCACCAAATATGCAAATTAGACTGACCCAGGCTGTCTGCTTCAGCTCAGGGCTTCCCATCCTGACAATATGGAGCCTAAAAAACATATTGGGTGTAGAAAATAACAGTAACAATTGCTCAGGAACAGTGGGGGCTAGAGAAAAATGTCCAACGGTGCCAGAATCAGTGGAGTGGCGCCTATTAAAGAATGCAAAGAGTTGGAAATGGTGGAGATGATGAAAGATCCTCCATATAGATGCTTGAACATGTAAAAATTTTTACCTTACTGCCTTGTTTTCTGCATTTAGAAGATGTTTATCTCCAGGCTGACAACCTCTTTATTCTAACTTGCCGTTCCCTGCTGCTATTAAAATAGAGTTCCATCACCAGGGAACCAAATGGAGGTTATAAAGCTATAGGAATTAAAGTGCAGTCGTTCTCATGTTGACAAATTACTGTTTGTTAGACTGTTCTGCTAAACAATGTTCTGTTCCATAAAAAACACTTAATGGTGGGAAAGGGAATTTTTTAGAGTGATGGCAGAAAAGTCAATGTCAGATGTTTACTGATTTGGGACATGGGCTTACATTTGGTTAACTGGGTTTTCTACACTAACAAGAAAACCCAGTGGTGGCCGGGGCAGGTGTAAAATGCAGAAAGAAGTTACTGTATACTCCCCTATGCCTCAGGCAGTATGTCCCTGTTTCCTCAACTGCCCAGCTGGGCCAGAAGTGGTGAGGTTCCCGTGAATGCTACAGCCCACTTGGCTTATGTTACTGCTGAGACATCACCAGTTTCACAAATTTGTCACTGGACCCAATGGCCATGGGAGCCTCATTCCTTTAGCTCATCTACAACCGGTAGTGGATGGAACGGGCATGCACCAGCTCAACAGAGCGCCAAGGGTAGGTGAGTATAACTTTTTTTTTTCATTTTATGCTTCCCCCGACCACCAGTGTGTCCAGTTATTCTACAAAACCCCTTTTCAGGCTCCAATTTCTCATGAAAAAATGCAGTATAATATTGTTTTGTAAAGCTGGTTATCTTAGGACATAACTTGGCTGAGAGGAAAGGTAACGAAAGAATACATCTCTAAAGCAAAGGCCGAAACCTTCCAGTAATGTTACATTTAATGGTTGTGAAATAGATACAAATTCTCTGCCTAGAAATCCATGTTCTTGAGCATGCTGACCTGATCTATGTATAGGTTCAGCATACTCCAGCTAGTTACCCCAGCAAACTCATTGATTGTAGTCACTAGTCATGGTAGCCATACACCTTAGACAGCTTCAATAAAGTGCTCATCCACTGGCCAGCTATTTCTGCTGGGGATTCGGCACCGATATGTCCATCTTCACCTTAGCTAGAATTTGGACTTCCGTTTCTCTTGACACCAATTCTATAAATATCACAAGTCATGGCATGCTACAGTAATCTGTGACAGTCTTCAATTCATAACATAAGCACTGGGTGGCCATAAGTAGATGCACTGTGCATTGAGAAATCCAGTTTTCTTGAAAATCTGGTCATCTCATTCCCTACAGTATTGCGCAAATGTTTCCAGCAGATGTGAAAAAAATGTTGCAAACCAAGAATGCATTCAGGAATAGAAGGGTTAATAGTTTATTTTTGTCAATTAACAAAATGAAGTGACTGAAGTAAAGAATAAAGTCCATCAATATTTGGTGTGACCTTTGCCCTTTGGAGGAGGAGTCCTGGAAGTGATGATCCAGCCCCCACAGATGTATCCCTGATCTTATCATCCTCCAGTCTGTCTGGGATGACATGAAGAGACAGACGGATTGGAGCAAGCCTACATCTACAGAAGATCTGTGCTTAGTTCTCCAAGATGGCGGGAACAACCTCCCTGCCCAGTTCTGCCAAATACTGTCTGGACTGAGAAGAAGGCAAAGGGCAAAGGTCACACCAAATATTGATGGAATTTACATTTTCTCCTTTCTTTATTCACTTCATAAAATAAACTATTAACCCTTCTATTTCTGACACCATTCTTACTGTGCAGCATTTTTTCCAGACCTGTATAAAACTTTTGCACAGTACTGTACATATGTGGACGTGTCCTTTTAAGAGGAAATGTAAGGAAGGACAAAACTGCACTGCAGGGTTTCCAACAAAAAAAGCTATGACTCCCTTCACTTGGATATCACTTGCACCAGACACAACCTATGAATGTGAGTGGTATCTTTTCTAAAAAAAAACAAAGCAGTCCCTTTTCTAATAGGTCTAGTAGGTCTCTATGCTTAGTCTCCCCTGCTGTTTCTCCAGCTCTCTGTGACATCACTGACTCTGCTCTACTCCAAGTACTTTTGCATAGAGTAGGGCAGAGTCACTTGTGTGGCAGCAGGAGACACGGGGACCCTCATCTATATGAGTAAAAGGATTAAAGAGGTTACTTGTAAACTTCTGTTTTTCGCGACTACCTGAAATTTATCATTAAAAATGACTCATTTGCATGAAGTATTGTGAAGCGTGTTCATACAGCAAAGATTTGTGCAAACTGGATGTTGTAATGTTCCTCTTTGGTAGCGATGCTTGTCTTCTAAATTCCCCCAAACAGTTCTCAGTTATGGATATTTTGTGCGCTTAGCCGAGGATATTTGGTTCACAAAGGAATCTGTCCCAATTCAGTCCCATCCACAACGTGACCATCTGCTTAATAATTCATTATCTCCATGAGACATCCACATAAGATTTATTGTTGTCCAGAATGCTCACCAGGATATAACTCATAAATGGTTTATTGGTCTCTTAAACCTCTCCGATCCTCTCCACAACCTCCTCAGATACATAGAATGATGCTTAGACTTTTGTCCTCCAGACTGTCTCCTAAACTTGTCAGCACAGAATTTGTTACTATTCACATCCATGTGTTATAGAGTTTGGGCCCCTGCTGGATAGACAAACTTAGGGGAAGCTCCATGTTGTAGATTTATGCTTATTAAGACGGATTGTCTCCACATTCTACGGTAATTACAATCACTTTCTATTTCGCTGATCTTTTTACATTCTATAGTAGACTGTGAATTAACAAATAAATAAGTACAGATGTCCCCCCCCCCTCAACTCTTCATAAATTTTGTTAAGGATTCCAATTTCTCACAATATTAGCTTAATATATTATTGCAACATGCTATACCCTTACATGCTGCAATTCACAACACAACCACTGGGTGACCTCACATGGACACATATAGCATCAACGATTCCTCAAAGTAAAGCGAAATCATGTTTTTTTTCATAGCTGGTCATCTTGTGATACTCATCGATACTCATAAGCTGAGCTAAGATGAAACGTACAGACTTGTCCTCACTTACCTCTTAACTGGACATGTCCAGATACAGATATAGCAAAGTTTATCTTGACTTTCTGTATTGAAGTCAACAGAAGCTGAGCTGCAGTGGAGTATATGGAACTTTCTGCTTCCGGATCTGTATATTGTATAGGTACCAGACTCAACCCAAACAGCTTATCCATGAAAGAGCGGGCTATTGTCCCCCTACCAATAAGAAATAAAGGCATATCCTAAAAATAATCTTCTTAAAGAGGTTCTGTAACAACTAAGATGTTTATTAGAACAAAAAGGTCAGGCCATGAGGGACGAGAGGGTTACGAAACAGAGGGAGCAAAGGCGATATCGGGCTTTGTAACCTAAAGCTGAAACAGATTCTCCGCCATAGTTGCAGGATATAACTGGTCACTTTTGCGGTATCTGGGAGTGGGTGGGAGGCTGAATGTGGAGTCCATAAGAAAGCTTGCAATGAGGCCGGGGTGACCAGGGCTGATTCCAGGGCTTCCCATTGTGGGCAGTCCACTTTATTATAGATGGCACAGATTTCAGAATATCTAGCAGCAATGTAATATTTATAAAGATTAGTTACCGAGAGGTCGCCCAGTGTCTTATGATAATGCATGGTTAGCCTCCGGATCCACAGATGCTTATATGCCCATATAAAATAAAAGATTTCCTGCTAAAGAGGAGGAGGTAACCGGGGTCGGGAGGGTACGGAAATGGTAGAGAATGCGAGGTAAGGTGACCATTTTAACCGAATGGATCCTACCAATCCAGGAAAGACTGGGGCAATGCCAAGCAATGAGGTCCTTTAAGAACTTCAATATAAATATGGCATGATTCCATTTAAAATGGCTGTCTAAGGGACTGCAAAAGTTTACTCCAAGATAGGGCAGATTTTTATTTTTATTTTTTAATTGTAGTAATATTTTTTCATTAATAATAATAATAATAATAATAATAATAATAATAATAATAATAAAAATATAAATAGTATTATTAATAATAGTAGTAGTAACATTGTTGTTATTAAAAATAGCAGTATTGCTATTATTATTATTAATAGTAGTAGTCATAGTATTGTTATTACTTATAGAAGTTATAGTATTAGTGACATTATTTTTGTTTTTGCATTATTATTATTCCTTTTTAGTGTTAATATTATTATTGTTACTATTATTTTTAGTAGTAGTAATAGTGTTATTAATTATTATTAATAGTAGTATTGTTGTTATTACCACTATTGCTATTATTATTTCCTATTGTTATTAATAAAAACAATAACAGTAAAATATTATTATTTACTATTATTCTTGTTGTTGTTATTATTATTTTTGTTAACTCTTCTTAGGCCCGGTTCACATCTGCATTCGGCCATTCCGTTCGCAATCAGTATTTTAAATCTTCAAAAACTGATTTTGTGCGGTCGAGATGACAACCCATTGATTTCAATGGGTTTTCAAAGCAATCCGCACGTATCCGCATGTGCCCTTTCCGTCTGGTTTTCGCTTTTCGTGCGGAGTGAAAAGTAGAACTTGCAGTACTTTCTCTCTGTACTGAAAATAAGGATTCCAGACGGACATTGAGGTCTATGGAAAAAGGATTTCATACTGAGAGCATACTGATTACAAACTGATAGCAATCAGTTTGTGTCCGTTTTGCATTCTGTTTTTCCCTCTGTGCATGCTCAGAATGAAGAAGGGGATGGTGAAAAAAAAAACAGATTGGTCAAAAGCGGACACAAACTGATTGCTATCAGTTTTTAATCAGTTTTTGAAGATTTCAAATACCGATTGCGAACGGAATGGCCGAACGCAGATGTGAATCGGGCCTTAGTTAAGCTACTTTATGATTCATGACTATAATATTCTAGTTTAGAAGGTCTATTGTTAGGACCTACAGTAGTCATGGCCACTCATTCAGCAAGGAAGGCCATGTGTATCCCCGTCCTTATTAGTGCAGGAAAATTTTTGTGGGAACCAAGGGAAAGTGTAGATTATCTAGGGTCAAAGCAAGAACCGAACCCTGGAGGATGTTCTGGATCACATGACATTCCCTGGCTTCTTTCCACACCCTACTTTGGTGACTCCTACTTCTGGTAAGACCATTATTATTTATCTTTGCTACCGGCAGATTACAAGATGTGATGGTCCTTAGATATTGTGTTAGGGGACATTCACACTACCGTTATTGTATCTGTTAGAAAATGTTAACAATGGACATTAACAGATCCGTGAAAAATCCATTAAAAATCCCATTGATTCCAATGGGATTTGATCTGTTGTCCATTAGTGTCCATTTTTACCAAATCAGTCACAGGTCGGTTATTTTGCCAGAGATTAGAATGCAGGGTACAGGACTTTTGGTTCCATTCAAAATAATGGATTTATGGCAGATGTGAATTCTTAGTGCTGTCATAGTAAAGCGCTGCGGAATATGATGGCGCTATACAAGTAAGCTAAATAAATAAATAAATAAATAGTACGGCGTGGTAAGCTGTAATGTCGCGGACTCAGGAGCTGATGATACTTGGATTAACCCCCTGAATGCCATGATCAATAGCAATCATGGCACCCAAGAGGTCCTGGGGTAAAATCGCCACCCCCTGCAATTCCTTGGATCTCCAGCAATAGGATTGTGGGATCCAAGGAGGCTGAGCAATGGCCTCCTGACTGCCTATGCACAGTTCCCATAGGAACTAATGTGCGATGTGAGATCCCAAGATCAAGTCCCCTTGTGGTACATGTAAAAAGTAAAAAATAAACAAATAAAAAGTTAAAAATAAAACTCCTTTACTTTTAAAAAACGCAAAATGTAAACAAAAAATAAGCAAATATGTTAGATATCCCCATGTACGTATAAGCCCCCACTATCCAAAAATAGCATTATTTATCCAACACAGTGAACGCCATAAAAAAAAAAAAAGATATATTTATAAAACCACAAGGTCATACATACCAAACATTGGTACCAATAAAAAGTACAACTTGTCCCGCAAATAAAGAGCCCTGACATATCTCCCTCAACAAAACAGTAAAAAAAGTTATAGGCATCAGAATATGGAGACCCCAGTAACATCGTTCGGAAAGTGACATTTTATTTGTAAAAGCAGATTGATCAGTGAAAAAACGGGAACATTAAACATCAGTTAGTGTCCGATAATGTCCATTATTACAAGTTGTTTTTTTTTTAACTGACCCTATCATAACGGACTTCCAAAAGTAATGTGAACACCCCCTTACTGATATTTATGTTGGAGAATGATTTGAAGGTATGGAAGGTGACTAAAAAAAAGTTTGAAAAGTTTTAAAAATATTATAAAAATTCAAATCACCCCTCTTCACCTTCCCCTAGATCACAAAAAAAAAAAAAAAAAAAAAATCATAAAATGTCATACTGCAAACACTGTAAGAAAAAAAAAAAAAAAAAAATCATAAAATCTCATACCGCAAACACTGTAGCTGTAAAAAAAAAAAAAATATATAAAAATCTCATACTGCAAACACTGTAGTGATAAAAAAAATAAAAAATCATAAAATCTCATACCGCAAACACTGTAGCGGTAAAAAAAAAAAAATCAAAATAGCCAATTCACCATTTTGCCTCCCCAAAAAAGTCAATAAAAAAAGTGCTCACAACATTAGGAAATCCACAAAATAGTACTAATAAAAACTACATCTAATGCTGCAAAAATACCGAGCTCTGTACACGGAAACATTAACAAATATAAGAAATGTGACATTTTTACCACACAGTGAAGAGCGTAATCATGAAACCAGTAAGAGAGTAGTGCAGGTTTCTCTAGCTTTCCAGTTCATTGTATGTAATATGAAATTGTACCATAATGAATTTGTCCCACCAAAAATAAGCCCTCATAGACTTTCTATTACCTCATACAGTTATGGTTTTTGGAAGGCAGGGAGTTAAAAAAAAAAAAAAAACTAAGACATGGCTGCAAGGGGTTAATAAGTCACATGCTGCATTGGAATGACCTGTCAAGTGTCCTCTGGGCTTTCCTGAAATTTCTTTTTCACTGCAAACCCTCCCTAAGTTCTCACATCTTTAGGTTTAGGGGTGAGTCGGTAGCAGTGCCTTTCCCTGCCATGGGCTAAGGCTTCACTATCACCAGCTCCCCAGTGCACACGTGTAGCCAAGTCAACCTGCCATTTCACACACCAGCCGCATTTCCCTGTTTTCCTTGACAGTCTATGAGAGTGTTATATCCGAGCTCCCATAGATATACCGTAGAAGCAATGACTTCCAGCTAGCGTGTGCATTGGCAGGTCAGTCTGCCTGTGTCACGATGAGCCAGAGGACCAGCTCGGTGGCCATATTACCAAAAGAAGCCCCCAGGGGTGTAAACACAGGAGTGCTGCTCTAAAGGGCTCTTCTGACCTCGCCCTCTAGAGTTTTTGATACTAATGACCTATCCAAGGAGAGACCATCAGAAACTGATGGGTGGGGTCCGACACCCAGTCCCTGCACAGACCACATCATCTGGCTGCTGGAAGCTATGGAGATAATGGGAATTATTTATCATCTGCCCCTTTTTTGGCCATACTTTTCGCAGGTGAGCCTTTTTTTAGACTAGTTTTATTGTGGTGTTTATTTATGATGTCCGTGTCTCCTTGTTACATGATGTGCACATGTTAGTGTAGATGCGCCATTTATTTAGACTAATTTTATTGCCGTGTTTATGATGTCCACGCCTTAGTGTATATGCGGCTTTTTTGGCCATGTGCACTTTGCCCCTTTTTAGTCAAAAAGGCACAAAAAAGGCACAATTGCCCCTTTCTAATGCATTCTAACCTGACTAAGCTCTTTTACACTGCCCACGTACTGGAGGGCATTCGCGCTTTTTTTGCGCCTTTTTTGAAAAAGGTGCAAGTCATAAATACAGCGTGAGGCCGGGGCCCACATGGTGTAAACACCGTGATTTGCTGATTTCGGAAACGGCGCCAAAAAAATCACGGCGTTTTACAGTCAGAATTCTAGCGATTCCCATGCCCACTTTGCGGTAAAAACCGCTCTGCGGACACGCGGTGATTTCCAAAACCGGCGCGGTTTTGGAAATTACAGCATGCCAATTATACCTACGGAAACGCTGGCAGTTTCACCATAGGCATAATTGAAAGAAAAAGTCCGCAGAGAAAACCTCTGCAAACTTTCTGTCTAAAGCGTTGAGGGAAAAACCGCGATGCGTTCCCGCCGCGGTTTTTCCCGCAGCACTTTTTTTTCTGCGGGACACCACGTGGGGCCTTAGCCTGAAAAGGATTTTAATTTAGGCCACGCCCCTTTTCTCGTGTCGAGAGCAGCATTACAGCGTTTAAAAAGTCGCAAAAGCTTAATAAATGAAGCATAGGGCAGAAAATTACCTCAAAAAGGTGCAATTACACTAAAAAAGGCGCAAGTAACTTAATAAATATGCCCCAATGAGAGCAGGGTTGCAGTGCCCAGAATATAGAGTGGAGCCCTGTACCTATTACTTAATTGGGAACAAAGCGTCTTCTGGCTTCTAAAGGCAGCTAGATCTGCTGATTTGTGTAGGGCCCGGGAGTCAGACGACCCACAGATCAGATACTGATGACTGATACTGTGGATAGATCACCAGTATCAAAAACAACGGGTGGCCCAGAAAACCCCATTCAGCTACATTCATGTTCTCTGAGATAGTTGTCAGTGTTATTTTGTTGTAATCTTGCTCCCAATTCATTAGAGTCCCAGGATCTTGTCCTATTGTATACAGAGAGTCAACTTGACCTGATAAATCCCAACAAAAACCATTGAGCGCTTTGGAATACAATGACGCTATATCAGTAAGCAAAGTGAATGCGATGGAAAACTGGTGCTAAAGAGATTAGCAACTGTTTACTTAATGTGTTAAAAGTCATTTTATACTTGGCTACATCTGTATATCCCAATATTATAGTTTTACACTGAAGCTCAGTGTGTTCTGATGGCTGCTATACATAAGCACAAGCCCTGCACCGTTAGTGAGAAAAAGGATCAAGTAATAGACACACAAGGGGGAATTTATCAAGTAATAACTATATAATGTGAGAAATATGAACTTCTGCTCATAATATGTTTTTCTCAAATAATCCAGGTGTCTATTTGAACATGGGACCCCCCATAGACCACTTGTAGGGTGCAAAAAATCTCCAGGGGCCAGACTCCTAGGTTACCCTCCAATCTGCAAAAAGACTGTTCCAGTTTTGGAGAGCGTCTTCTTTGCTTTTGGTTATTTGTGTCATCGACTATGAAAACCTTCTATATACTGAGTAGTATCTTGACATGGAGCGTGATAGAGATGTAGTGAGGGGGTGACGTCTACTGTCTTACAAAACCATATTAGCAGAATTTGAGAATTACCGCTCCCCCCATCATTAAAATACCAAGTTATATTGTTATATGGCCCTGTAAACTTTACTTTTACTACGTGATATTTTCCTTTCCCTGTAGACAGACAAGTTAACTTTCCAGCATGAAAACTTCTGTAACCTTTCGCGGCGGTATATTTTATGTGCACTGCCTGGAGCGCGCTCTTACGCTTCCAGGAGAAAAGCAGTAACATTAAATAATTAGCCCGACGTCCCCTTCGCTCTTCTCTTTCTTCTCCTCCATAAATTTGCTGCTCTCTCAGTGTATTGCTAAGTGATCTGATATAACAAAAGGCTAATAGGTATCTGCAGTTTTCATATACCTTGTTTCAATCATTTAGGCCGGGGGGCCCACATGGCGTAAACGCCCCGGAAAAAAAATGCAGCATTTTACAGTCACAGCAAAGTGGATGGGATTCTAGGTTTCCAAGGATACCGCAGCATTAGTGACTGATACATGATGGTCGGAATCTTTAGCATTAGCAGCGACTCACTTTAGATACAGAAGTTTCCACCCTGACCTTGCCTAAAATTTCATTAAGGATTTCTCATGTAACAATTTCAATATTGCCACATAATAGCAAAACCTTTTATGAGCTGCAAGTCACAGTGCAACCACTAGGTGGCCACACCTAGGTAAATGCAGGATAGATGTCTTGTGACAGACTATCATGTTTTTTCTAAAAGCTGGTCATCTCGTGCCACATATCTGAGGATATTCTGAGCCAATTTATGGGTTAAAAATGCTACTATTTGGACAGTGTGTCCAACTGGCTAAAATGCCGCAGGTTCTGGGGTACAATGGACACGTTTTGTTTTTTTTTATTTTATTTTGGAATGTCTATATATTTTCTATGATGGTGAACTTCAGATACATATGACATCTCTCATTGGCGCATCTCAGGTACTCCAGAAATTTACATCTATACCATCCGGTAGATTTCAGACATCAAGCCTTTATTCGCAGCAGTAAATTTGCGGAGGTTCAAAGTGGCAAGAGAGGTGCAAACAGCGGGAAAGTTGCAATTTTATGGTTATGTGCCAAAAAAAATAATATTTTTGTCTTTTGTGAATCAGTCCCATATTTTTCAATGTATTTACATCAAACAACTGTTATAAATACACTGATAAATATCCTCTATACAGATCACTCAGTTTTACAGAGTAATGAAATTTGCTGCCTGCAGTCACCACTAGGGGGAGCTCAGTGCATAAGAATCAATACAACTAACATTGAACTGTACAAATCTCCTTACGCTGTGTTTCCCCCTGGTGGCAGCTGCAGGAAAATGCAACGAATCTGTGTGGGGAAGCGGAAGAAAAAGATCAGTGCTGGGCCCCCTCCGCCCGCAGGCCCCATAGCAGCTGCATGGTCTGTCTACATGCTAGGTGTACCACTGATATAGATCTATTCACATATCTTATATTTAGCTCAAGTCTATGGGGAGCCATGAAAATGAATGCAAAACGTTCATGAAATTGGTTGTGTGAATACAGCCTTAGTAGCACTTTGTATTTGACAGGTTTTAGTAATAGTTTCCAGAATACAAAGTGAAGTTTTTATGTTAGGTTTGAAACTATAACAACTATAAAATACATGTCCTGGCCATAGGTGTAACTGTAGGGGGGCAGAGGTTGCAGTTTCATCTGAGCCTTGAAGCTTGAGGAGGCCTAAGGGGTCTTTGACCCATATGAAGAGACTAAAGAAGACCAAACTGCTTCGGGTTGAACCAGATTTGACCCAAATTTTGACTTTTGGGATCCGTTACCCATGAAACACTATTATACAACATAACAAGCAGCTATACTCGCCTTGCTTCACCTCTCCTAGACATCCTTGCAGCGTCCTGCGGTCGCCCCCTGCATCCTCTTCCAGCCTCTGGCTGACATGACGCTCCCCGGGGTCACTGCTAAGCAGAGATGGGTGACTTGGTTCGTATTGAACCAGATTCAACCTAAATATTCCAAATTGCAATTTGGGATTTGCCACGGATGATCTAAAATGGCGCAGCGACATGCATTGTGGTAAATTAATATACTCCGGGGTCTCTTTAGATCCCAGAGTATAATAGGTGGAGGCCCAGGGGAGGTGACAAAAATAAAAAACTAAACTGACCTACTGTTAACTCTTTTGGGCTTGGTCGCGGGTCCTGGGCGTCATGAGCTCCATGTGCCCTTGTGATTGGGCCTCAGCGTTGACCCTGGATGCATGACGTCACAAGAGAGCACCAGACGTCACAGAGGAGTCAGAGACAGATCACCGGACACTGCAAGGAGGCCCTACAGAGGTAAAGGAAGGTGAGTATGAATGTTTTTTTATTTTTGTCACCTCCACCTATTATACTCTTCAGACCCCAGAGTATAAAAATTTCACTTCCATTTCTATCCAAACAAGTTCAGACTTTAACGAATCAGAGGATCGCTTTGTCCAAGCATGGGACGAAACAAATCTTCAGAGGTTTGCCCATCTCTACTGCTTAGCCCAATCACAGACCGAGCATCATGTTGTTGGTGCGCCCCATGGGGTCATTGAGGCCGGCGTCCACAGGGTGCGTGATGTCAACCAGAGGCTGGAACAGGATGCCAGGGACGCCAGGGCACTGACCAGATACACTTCTGGTATATGAGCAAGTTTGGAACTAAATGAGGGCCAAACGTCACGACTAGTCGGCCATCTGTAGAGGACATCAGTACTATAAATAATGTGTGACCCTTAGAGGGGGTTGTTAGAGATTCAGCATTAGGACTAAGAAGCTTTACATTACGCCTCTGGCCCTGGCTTCATCCAAAATTAGAAAAGAAAATGATCTCAATAAGAACATTGTGGATTTTGTGTTCATTTTTGAACTTTTTTACTATGGCAACAAATGTATCGCTGTTTCATCTGTCGTCTATCAAAGTTTCCATTCTCGGACTCTGTACGTGACGTTCCCTCCATATGATCCTGATTAGCACCATAGAACGACGTTTTCACGGCAAATAAAAGAATACTACATCATCTTAATAAAACCATTATGCAGGACAAGACGTTTAGGGTTTGCTGGATGTTGTTTGAAAGGCGTCCTATTATTCCCCTCCCTGGACGTACACACATAGGCTACAGACGGAGATTCTAGACTTCAAAAACAACAAAGTCAGGGGCCACGTAATCAATCTGCTGCGAATGGTGCCAGCCCGAAATTATCTTAGCAAACAGTCTACAGAAACTATGGAAAATAATGTGGACTGTAAATAGACACGACTCTACGTGCTCCGATGTCATAAGGATATTGTTTGGACTAATCTGCACAAATAGAAGCTATCCCACTGCGCAGAGCTTGATACCAATGTACTTCACTATTTAAGTGTGTTTTTGCCAAGAAATATTTAATATCATCTGAAATGGGGAACATAATGTGTATAAAATCCCAAATGTATTCAACTGAAGAAATATATAAAGAAGTACACAGTACTTAAAGGGATTGTCCACTTTCAGATCAATATTGAGAGACAAATGTTATTCTATAATACAAAGTTGTACAATTTTCCAATGTACTTTCTGTATCAATTTCTCGCGGTTTTCTAGATCTCTTCTTGCTGTCATTCAAATCAGTCCATGGTCATGTGATATACAGTCCATGGTCATGTGATGGACACACAGGTGCACAGCTCATTACCGGGAAGATGTCAGAACTGAGTGCTCTGTATGGTGCAATGAGATGAATCACAGATCCTTCCCTATCTCCGCCATTACTGTAATGCCTCATGTGATATACAGTCCATGGTCATGTGATGGACACACAGGTGCACAGCTCATTACCGGGAAGATGTCAGAACTGAGTGCTCTGTATGGTGCAATGAGATGAATCACAGATCCTTCCCTATCTCCGCCATTACTGTAATGCCTCATGTGATATACAGTCCATGGTCATGTGATGGACACACAGGTGCACAGCTCATTACCGGGAAGATATCAGAACTGAGAGCTCTGTATGGTGCAATGAGATGAATCACAGATCCTTCCCTATCTCCGCCATTACTGTAATGCCTCATATGATATACAGTCCATGGTCATGTGATGGACACACAGGTGCACAGCTCGGTACCAGGCAGATGTCAGATTACTGTGCTGTGACTATAATGAGTGGCACCTGTCTATATAATAATAATAATTAATAATAATAATTTTTATTTATATAGCGCCAACATATTCCGCAGCACTGTACAGTGTATATCACATGACCATGGACTGAATCCAGGACAGATGTCCTCCTCAAAATTCTCTTTACTTTCCGATGTCTGAACAGGTTGTATCTACTTGTATGGAAAGGACTGTATTACACTCCAGTAGGTCTAACTCAGCAAAAAACGGAGCCCCAAAAGGAGCCTACTGAGGTTCTGTCGCCCAAGGGCTCACACAAACCTGTGGCTGACCTTGTGCATATCATCCAGCAAGTGCACTGGGGGCGGGGCCTGATTTGCCAGATTTGTTTACAAACAGCCACAAGTGCTCCAGTTCTCCGTTGGTACCTTTAGCTGTAAATAACATTTTACAATCTCTGATTGTGTTGCGGCTGTCTGTAGGTAAATCTGGCAAATGAGGCCCCACCCCCTGTGCACTTCCTTGTTTATTTTCATGTACATAAAAAGATATGGTGATTCCTGTTTACCTTTCTGGGCATTATAGAGACTGTGTGGAACAGCCATGTTTGACTGTTTCTGTAATTCTCTACCTTGTGGTCAGAAGGTCGAGCCTCATACTCCTATTTTTGCTATGCTCGCCTGAGATGGATCCCTTATAGGGGAAACCCTAAGGGCCTGTTCACACAGTGGAGTTTGCTGATTTTGAGATTCAATGGGAGGCAGAGATTGGAGCAGGACATTGAAAAAATAAGTGTCCTGCTCATTCTTGAGATTTTGCAGCTGATTCAGCCACAGAGTCCTGGGCTTGAGACTTCCTGCAGATTAGTTCCATACATCTCGGATTCATCAGCTGCAGAAAGCCATTGTAGAATACTGAAGCTCTGCTTTGGCACTCTGCTGCAGGAAACCTCTTAACTGTCTGCTGTGTGAGCGTAGTCTAAAATGTGAAATTTAGTTTCTGGTGATACTAACCTATCTATCTGCAGGGCTGGGGTGATATACTGGTTCTGGTGACACTAACCTATTTATCTGCAGGGCTGGGGTGATATGCTGGTTCTGGTGACACTAACCTATCTATCTGCAGGGCTGGGGTGATATGCTGGGTCTGGTGACACTAACCTATCTATCTGCAGTGCTGGGGTGATATGCTGGTACTGGTGACACTAACCTATCTATCTGCGGGGCTGGGGTGATATGCTGGATTCTGGTGACACTAACCTATCTATCTGCAGGGCTGGGGTGATATGCTGGTTCTGGTGACTATAACCTTTCTATCTGCAGGGCTGGGGTGATATGCTGGATTCTGGTGACACTAACCTATCTATCTGCAGGGCTGGGGTGATAGGTTAGGTTCTGGTGACACTAACCTATCTATCTGCAGGGCTGGGGTGATATGCTGGTTCTGGTGATACTAACCTATCTATCTGCAGGGCTGGGGTGATATGCTGGTTCTGGTGACACTAACCTTTCTATCTGCAGGGCTGGGGTGATATGCTGGTTCTGGTGACACTAACCTATCTATCTGCAGGGCTGGGGTGATATGCTGGTTCTGGTGACTATAACCTATCTATCTGCAGGGCTGGGGTGATATGCTGGTTCTGGTGACACTAACCTATCTATCTGCAGGGCTGGGGTGATATGCTGGTTCTGGTGACAGACTATCTTTGGTTGTACATTAACCTACAGGTGGTGCTAGGGATAATTTCTTCCTTCTGGATGAGAGCTAGCGTAATAAAAGCTCGGCCATAAATATGAAATTCTCTTTGTGTTTCTATCTTTAGTGATGTCTAATAACATCGGGACTCTTAGGACAAAGACCTCATTAGAGTTTCTCCGTAATCTTCTAAGAAGCAAAGGGAAATGAGCTCGTTATAAAGGACTCATCAGACTCTCTCCATAGGGTTGTACAAGACAAACAAAATATTTATTACACAATTACAAATGAAGGTTCTTCACATCTCTTTAGCTCTAACTACGTTAAGACTCTGAACAGTTTTAGAATATGAAGTATATTTATGGATCAGAATTAAATTCCTCTCCGATTTCCCAGGACGCAACTTTTCATCATCTAAAGTATTTAGTTCACTAATCATATGTGTCCATGATTGTTCGCCGCACGAATAGAAAATGGACGACATGGAAAATCTGATCCCGATCAGCTGAAGAGGCCGCAGTGGTGGGCGAGTACTAGAGATAGGCGTTTCGTTCTGACCTGGGTTTGACACAAGTATTCCAAATTGTTTGGTTTTTAATGAAACTAAAGGGTCATTCATCTCAGATAAACTGGAATGGCCGCGGATACATGCTAAAGAGAAACAAATCACATGTCTGTGAGTCATTGTGATGTTCTGGTGTCACCTGATAGCCTATTGGATAATAGTCGGTGTTAGGTGGGCACCTTATAAAGCTTATGTTACATAGAGTCTATAAGATGCTGTGGGCACGAACACGAGGCATTGCAGGGATGGTGGAAGTTGGGGATGGAGTGTAATTCATCACTGCATGATCCAAAGCCATTGCTCCAATTTCTTCAACAATACTGCAGCAAAGCCTGTAGAGCTAGAGTATACAAATAAAACGCCACTTTTTGAAAATGGGGTCACCGTATTCTGACGCCTATAACTTTTTTACTGTTTTGCTGACAGAGATATGTCAAGGACAAGTTATACTTTTTATTGGTACCAATGTTTGGCATATAAGACTTTTTGATCACTTTTTATTGCTATTTTTTGGTGAAAGTGAAGTGACCAAAACACTTTAATTTGCGCATTGTAGTATTTTTTTTTTTTAATGTCATTCACCGTACGGGATAAATAATGCTATTTTTAAATAATGGGGGCTTATACAAACATGAGGATACCTAACATGTTTTCTTTTTCTTTTTTGTTTACGTCATGTGTTTTTTAAATGTAAAGGTGGGATTTTTTTGAACTTTTTATTATTTTTGATTTAAACTTTTTAAACTTTTTTTTTAAACTTTTTAGATGTTCCATAGAGCAGGGGTCTCCAACCACCGGTCCGTGGACCAGGACCGGGCCATTGGGGGTTCTTTGCCGGTCTGCAGGCTGGCTTCAGTCTTAGCTGGATACTTCGCGCTAGGCCACGTTGCTATGGTAACGTGTAAACTATTGGGTAGTGAGGCGTCCTGTAGCTGCTAAGGATGACGCGCTACCCAATAGTTTACATGTTACCATAGCAACGTGGCCTGGCGCAAAGTATCCAGCCTCGGTGTCGCTTACCTTACCATCCCGGCAGACAGTCTTCCCGTCCACATGGTGGAACCAACATATAACCCTGCCCCCATATGACCAAAGCCCCACCCTTGCCCCACCCCGCCCTGCCGGGCCATCCTTTACGGCAGCTGGTACCTGGTGCAAAAAAGGTTGGGGACCACTGCCATAAAGGACTTGAACCTGGGATCTCAGATCCCCAGTGCAATGTACAGCAAAACATAGTACTGCAGAACATTACACATAGTTTCCCTATGGGAACTGTACATAGGCAGTCAGGAGGCCGTTGCTACCCCGAAGATAAGATGTCAGGGGGGCGAGCTTGGCCCCGGACCAAATGGATGCCGTGATCACTATTGATCATGGCATTCAGGGGGTTAATCCACCAACTTTGGGCAATGGGTCCTAGCCCTCGGCTGTGTGCTGGAGGTAATTCCGCAGGCACAGCTCCTGTGCCCTCGTCATTACAGCGCTGTACTATTACGGCGCTGAGCGTTAACTATATGCTCAGCATGACGTAATAGTACGGTGCAGAGCAGGAAGGGGTTAATGGTAATTTAATAAAGTAAAGTGAATTTTTGTTTGTTTTTTTTATCGCAGACATCTAAAAATATCCTATTTCCTGGTGACACTTTCCCTTTAAAGGGGTTCTCTTTTCAATCTATAAATACTTTCATCTTTCGATGTTTCATATGTGACAAAGTCAAGGGTTCCATGCGGGTTCCGGCCCTGGGTCACATGCTCTGATCTGTATCATGGTGGCTGGTTGAATGCTATCAGTAAAGCCATGGTACAGGTAACTGATAGATAGGAGCGACTTGTGGGTCAGATGCTGGTCCGATTACATGATATTGGGCTGAAACCAGTCCGGAACCCCTGGATTCATCGCATGGAAAACCCAGAGGATGAAAGAGTCCATGAAGACCCCCTTTACGTATGATGTGAATGGGCCTTGTTTAGATCCTTTTCTTCAATTTTTTTGTTACAATTTATTTCAACTTTTTAACGCCGAGGCAACAGGACGGGTCATTTTTGGATCTACCAATCTGAGCCTCATTGTGTTTGTTTAGTTACAGACATAATAAATGTAACACAAAAACTCGCACAGGGTGGATGTGAAGTAAGTAAAAAAAAAAAAAAAAAGTGTTTTACAGTCCGTTCATGTCATAACTGATTGTTCTGTAGCTAAAACAGTTTACACTAGTCTGCCGGGACGTAAGGTCCACAGAAAGAAAAAGCAAATTTCTCATTAAGTTGCCACCGTCTATATTAGAAGGCCCATCAAATTATACAGACTGGGAGATTATTAATGGAGCCTGTGTGGAGCATTATGAGGCCACCAAAGGGTGGTCTGCTCAGCAGGGTGGTCTCACCAGTCAAGGCCTTGATTGTATACATGAATGTTTAAACATATACCGACAGACCGTTAACACCTATAATCTTGTAAATATTTGCCATTCTCAAGGCGATGTATAAAAGTGCGTAAGCGCGGCTTTTGTAAGCATCATTCTCAACTCCATTAGGAGCAAATCGAGACGTTATAGCCCCATCAAAAGAAGATATGTTATATGCTAGAACCTTCCAGTCTATGTACGATCCCAGGACTAAACTGGTGTCTCCTCCTGGAATTAAATATTGCTCTGAGAGCACCGTAGAAAACCCCGCGGGAATACTTTATAGATCTCCTGTCATGGAGAAAAAGAGGGAGACAGAAGAAACTGATATTTGTTCTTGAGTTCCTCCTCTTGGCACTCGCCGCGGGTCCAGTTGTGACTCACGTTACTTCTTGAAGTTCTTTTTGGTATGGCTTTACAAACTAATTTTAAGAGTATCTGCACTTTTTGAAATTTTTTGATATCAGTGATGGGCAAACCTCGCAAGAAATGTGAGCGGTTCGCAAAAATCATTTCAGTTAAATCGTTGCATAGAAGTTTTCTTCAGGCCCCGGAGTATAATAACTAGCAGGTGGGAAAGGTGTGTAAAAATTAAAAAAAAAATAAACATTTACTCACCTTTCTAGGACTTCTCAGTATTCTTCGGGTTTTCGATCCTTTTTCCCAGCCATCTTCCACCTTTTTTGACAGGTTACCAGTAAGGCCTGTGATTGGGCTTAAGCAGTCGTGTGGCTTTAACGTCCATAGTGTGATGCCGAGTTCAACCCAAATATTCTAAATTGTTAATTTTTTTATGAAACCAAACAAATGGAAATTTGCCTCAGGCAAACTAAAATGGCTACTTCAGACCCCAATCGCTGGAAGCCCAGAGGAGGTGACAAAAAAAACAAAAAAAAAAAAACAATACTCTCATTCCGTTACCTCCCTTGGGCCTCCTCGCAGCATCTGGTGCTCTTCTGTAATATCATCGGCCTGGGCACGCTGAGTGTCATGACATAATGATACTCGACATGCAACATGTGACTACTGGTAGCCCAATCACAGGACTCAGCTCTGATCCACTGGCCAATGACATCACAGAAGAGCTCCAGACGCCACAAGAAAAGTGCCAGACACCTCCAGCCATAAAACTATGGGATCTGAAGAATGAGTATAATAATGTCACTTTTCAATTTGACATAACTTCAGCTGTGTTTGTCTTAGCTAGAAATTGGATAGATAGGTTCCTAGGAGCCCTGACAGTGTTCTACACTATGTTTTATAGATAGGTTCCTAGGAGCCCTAAGAGTATTCTACACTATGTTTTATAGATAGGTTCCTAAGAGCCACAAGAGTGTTCTACACTATGTTTTATAGATAGGTTCCTAGGAGCCCTGACAGTGTTCTACACTATGTTTTATAGATAGGTTCCTAGGAGCCCTAAGAGTATTCTACACTATGTTTTATAGATAGGTTCCTAAGAGCCACAAGAGTGTTCTACACTATGTTTTATAGATAGGTTCCTAGGAGCCCTGACAGTGTTCTACACTATGTTTTATAGATAGGTTCCTAGGAGTCCTAAGAGTATTCTACACTATGTTTTATAGATAGGTTTCTAGGAGCCCTGAAACAAATTTTTGACCAAAGCCAAACGAACCCGAAACAAAACGGATCCCTATGATGTTCGCTCATCTCTAGCAATATGATCTGTGGGTTATCCATTTTGTTGTTAATTGTTTTGCCAGACCAAAAAAAACTTTTTTGTCCACAATTTTAGATGGAATCTGCAGTGGAGGCTTCTAATGGAGACTAAAATTTGTATTAGAGAGAAGCAGATAATACCTTTTTTATCATTTCATAAGAGCTCTGTGAGATAGTGTTATTATTGCAGTCGCTCTCTGTAGGTTCCAGCAGTCAAGAAAATTCCTATTTCATCAGGACGTATTCAACAACTCTGTGGATCTTCTCTGAAGGCTGCAACTTATTAGTAGACAGACCCTCCTGCTAAAGAGTGAAATTCTTACAATTACTTTGTTACTAAATTTAATGTATATTCTTGTAAGTTTATCCACATGTATTTTTGGTCTTGTCACCTGCAGGGACTTGTTGAATTTTGTGATTGCAAAAAATTAAGGACTGTTCTGACAAATTTGGTAATATTGGCAACTGTGTATAATATCAATCCTAATATAATATAATATAATATAATATAATATTGTTCTAGTGTCTGCCCAGCAATGTATGTATAGTCTAGTCATTAATCCCTAGATTCAGTAAAGGAGATGTGATCATTTCTTGGTGTTATAGAGAAGTTAAAGGGTTTTCCCATAATTATATTTGTAGACAAATAAATGTTATACATGTTTGCAAATGTAAATAAATACAAATTTTGCACAGTTTTAAACATTTTCTCCAACTATGTTAGTGGTGATGGTCACCACAAAATGATCTATACAACTACTGTGACATTGTGATGTCACATTATAGAGATAATATACACAGTGATGTCACAGTACAGGGATAATACACACAGTGATGTCACAGTACAGAGATAACACACACAGTGATGTCTCAGTACAGGGATAATACACACAGTGATGTCACAGTACAAGGATAATACACAGTGATGTCACAGTACAGGGATAATACACAGTGATGTCACAGTGCAGGATTATACACACAGTGATGTCACAGTACAGGGATAATACACACAGTGATGTCACAGTACAGAGCTAATACACACAGTGATGTCACAGTACAGGGATAATACACACAGTGATGTCACAGTACAGGGATAATACACACAGTGATGTCACAGTACAGGGATAATACACACAGTGATGTCACAATACAGAGATAATACACACAGTGATGTTACAGTACAGAGATAATATACACAGTGATGTCACAGTACAGAGATAATATACAAAATGGTGTCATACTACAGAGATAATACATACAGTGATGTCACAGTACAGAGATAATACACACAGTGATGTCACAGTACAGAGATAATACACACAGTGATGTCACAGTACAGGGATAATACACACAGTGATGTCACAGTACAGGGATAATACACACAGTGATGTCACAGTACAGAGATAATACACACAGTGATGTCACAGTACAGAGATAATACACACAGTGATGTCACAGTACAAGGATAATACACAGTGATGTCACAGTGCAGGATAATACACACAGTGATGTCACAGTACAGAGATAATACACACAGTGATGTCACAGTACAGGGATAATACACACAGTGATGTCACAGTACAGGGATAACACACACAGTGATGTCACAGTACAGAGATAATACACACAGTGATGTCACAGTACAGAGATAATATACACAGTGATGTCACAGTACAGAGATAATATACACAATGGTGTCATACTACAGAGATAATACATACAGTGATGTCACAGTACAGAGATAATACACACAGTGATGTCACAGTACAGAGATAATACACACAGTGATGTCACAGTACAGGGATAATACACACAGTGATGTCACAGTACAGGGATAATACACACAGTGATGTCACAGTACAGGGATAATACACACAGTGATGTCACAGTACAGAGATAACACACACAGTGGTGTCACAGTACAGAGATAATACACACAGTGATGTCACAGTACAGGGATAATACACACAGTGATGTCACAGTACAGGGATAATACACACAGTGATGTCACAGTGCAGGGATAATACACACAGTGATGTCACAGTACAGGGATAATATACACAGTGATGTCACAGTAGAGGTATTACAGCCAATTAAGAAAACTATAATACCCAGTGTGTACTCACACCTTTCTATCATAGCCAGCAGTAACTTCTTCAGCCATTTGGGGTACAATAGCTCTTCTGTACTGTAGGATTACACCGGATGTTCTAGCCTTCACTCCCCACTTGCATCAATGAACCTCGCGCATTCGTGACCCTCTTTGCCACATTACAGACCTGTTACCATTTTTACATACCTGAAAATAAAAAACATCATTAGGGTTATTTATAAAGCATTTATCTCTCTGATAAAACACGATGCCTAAATAATAAGGGAACAATTTTAGTAGTCGACTTCTGTGCAAGCTACGACTTCTAAGGGTTCCGGGATGTTGTGAATGACAATGACTCTCACATTGTGATTTGTAACTTGGGCTGGCGTTGGAAGTCATTGTCACTCTCACGCCGAGTTCTTTCATTGACAGGAGAACATTTTGTGCCTTTCTTTCTGAATGATATAGAACAAACATGTTAATAAGTGAAGTCGTCTCCTTAAACCAAGGTATTCGCAAATTCAAGATGACATCTTTTGTGGCGCGTCGGGAACTAAAAAAAAAATGTGTTTCATTATTGCATTGTGTCTTTGATGGTGACTTTATTCTCAGGGGCTTTTGTTTTTTCTTATCTTGAGAAGGACTTTTTTTTTTGGGTAACATTTTTGTGTTAAATAGTGTAAAGTAGCTTACTGAAGAGGCTTTCTCTCTGCTTCTATGTAATACACCCCTCGTGGATGACTTTCTATAGGTTTAGACATTGGTAGGACGGGTGTAACATCTTTGCCTCACTTCGGTCACACACTTCGGCGCAGGAGGCGTGTTCAGTTGTGATCCTTTTCACTACTTGTTGTAGGACACATCTGAAGATTCATTGCTGTGTGTTAGTCCAGCCAGTACTTTACTTCCTTTGGTTACTATGGAGTTAATTTAGTAGCCTTTGATTGACATTCCTCTTGGCCAATGAAGTCTAGGGCGGATTCCTTTATGTACTTTTCCAGCCGGCTCCCTTATGCTTGCTATTATCTTGTGCGTGCTGGCTGTATACTGGTTGCTATCTATATTCATATTTCTGACCTTGGCTATTTCCTCTGACTACTCTTTTGGATTCTGACTCTGTACTTTGCTGCTTGACTGGTTCCAGTCCCTTAGCTAGCTGACCACCCGTTTGTTGTTGTTTGTCTTGTCTGCGTTCTGTGATATCACTTACATCGTAGGTAGGGACTGTCGCCCAGTTGTCCTCTACCACCTAGGGTTTGGTGAGGCAAATAGGCAATGAGTGGGGGTGGGTTCAGCTTTAGGACTTACTGTCTTGTCGTTCCCCTCCTCCCAGGTTTCACCAGCAGTTACTGGGGAGTTTCTGGGGAATCTAGCAATTCTCTAACAACAGGTTATTAGTTATCACCTACACAAGTTATCTTTAGCCTTCTTTAAACCCTTCAGATTGCGTTTTTATTTTTTCCCTTTTGTTTTAAACTCCCCATTTCCAAAAGCCATAGCTTTTTAATATGAGGGTTTATTTTTTGCAGGACAAATTGTACTTTATAGAGGTACCTTTTAATATTTGATACAATTTTCTGCGAAGCTGGAAAAAAATTTAGAATGTGGTGGAATTGTGGAATTGTTTTTTATTATGATTAAAAAAATCCAAAGCTTTTAAAAATCAAAATCAAAATTCTGAGTTGCCACTTTTCTGAAAAGGGAGCGTGGTCAGGGTGTGCAGGGGAAGGCCTATCACCCTGCTCAGATATATTATTATTTACACCAGAAATCTGGTATAAATGAGGCTGGAAATCTATGGCAGCTATGAGCCTATAGCACATGCACCGTCCAGACACATGGTCATCCTATATGAGGCACACCCTCCGCTGGCAATGGGGTTATGAAGACTGGCATTGATAATACCATTCTTCCTATATCTCCACCAATATGTTTTATATTTTGCACTTTAGCAGTTTTTCCCTCTACAGAATTTATCTCTAATTTTTCAGTTATCCCTGAGCTGGTAGGTAGAGGTTAGCTGCTATGATGTGAGACATAGATTGCACACAGTAAGTGTAGGAAACTGCTCATCTACTGCTCTCACTCACTCAGAAGCATCAGTAGGGCCATATAGGTCATTATAGAGTAGTATTGATCTCTATTAATGGGAGATACTAACTTCCTAGTTGTCTCCAGCAGTCTCTGTCTGTGCATGTGCCTCTCCTCTCTCACTCAGCATCTGCTCACTTCTCCGCCTTAAACTCTCCATAGACTTCTAGGTAAAGGTGTCACATGACATCTCTGTGAGCTGTACTCCATTGCAAATTCAGCAAAGACTTCAGAGTGAATCAGAAGCATAACCTGAAAGACCAATGTCATACTGATGTCTTCTTATGTTGTAGAGACGTCTTTGGGCCCCCTGAGGCTCCAGGGCCTGGTAAAGTTTTCTACCTCTGCATCAGTTCAAAAGGGAATGAAGATCGGGGGAAAAATTGGATAGGTGAAAGAAACATTTTTCTCCAATGCAATATATAGACATATACAGTAGATATATAAGAAAAGCTTCTATTATTTACCTGCACTGATGATTTAGGAAGAGGGAATTCCAGGTCTTTTATATTGATGACCTATCATTAGATTAGGCCATCAGTATCAGATCGATAGGGATATGATTTTCAGCGTCCTCACATTCAGTTGACTGTAGCGGCCTTTTCCTTGTATACCGGTCTAATGGGTCAGAGTGTAAGAAGGACCATTTGACCTCGGTCACTAGGAAGAGGCCACAATGTTTTCCCGAGCATGAGACCACTTGGTGGATATACCAGGATACTATATGGCAAGAATTGTCCATGATACATCCCATAAAAGGTATTTCCTGTAAAGCGGGAACCTCTGCACTGGTTCTCACGGCCTAGTAGTATAAGGGAAGGGAACTTCACGACAAGGGTACCATAGTAGTTCTTCGAGTTTAGGTTTTTACCAATCTTTAAAGTAAATCTTTACTTATTACAATATACTTTACTAAAGAAAAGTGCCTGTGTCTTTAACTATTACTCCTATCTTCACTTCTTATCTGATTGATTTTAGTCTGTACTCTGTGCAGTGTCAGTTTACAATGAAGTCTATGGAGAGGGGAGGCGAAGGACAGAGTTATGAGACTGTCTACATATCAATTAGTCATTTCTGTCACTAGAAGGCTGGATAGTAATTAATAATAACCCGGCTGTGTTGTGAAAGAAAACAGTCTCTCTACAGTGCAGATATTTCTCTCTGCTTCCTCCCCCCTCCCCTCTCCATAAACTTCTATTGTATAGATTTGATCAGCGGCAGAAGGAGGCACATAAGTGAAGAAACGGCTGCTTATCTCTAATAAACTATATAACAAAGTTTGATATCTTCCCCTGCACTATGAATCTGCGGAAAAATAAAAAACACTTCAACCCATTTATGGCATTGGACCCAGGGCAATCGGAGGATACTCGGGTGAGCCATTAATTCTGAATTCTGAAATAAAGATTTGCATTTTTATGACCACACAGCCCAGTCCATCATTTGCATGACATAATGCTTAGTATGCTGAGCTACTTTAGATACTTGATGTGTTTTTAATTATTCAGATGTGACAACATTGTTGTTTTTGTAGCCTATGAAATATTGAGCATTGTAATGTAAATTCTCCCTGAAATATTCATTTATTTGCCTTAATATGTTACTTTGCATCAATTGAGGCCGTATTTGTGCCCTACATATTAGTAACCCTGCCTCTCATATTTCTCAATTATTTCAGATGTGATTACAGAATAAATATATACGGCGATAACCACATTACCCACGGAACGCTAATGAGATTGACGAGTCGCTCATCGTTCCGGTTCTTATGTTCCCTTCTTAATTGGTTTACATAACACATTTAATTATATAAAGTGTTTTCTAATACACCATGGTCATGTATGAATAGGAATGGTAATAAAAGGATTCAATGTTACTAGAGATTTTTTTCGGAAAAACACTGCAGATTTTGTGGCCGATTTTGAGGCAGTTTTTTGAGCAAAAACCAGAAACTCATTCAAAAGTAACAAGAAATATAAAGGAAGGGCTTCTTCCTGTTGGATCCAGGTCGAAACACTGCATCAAAAGCTGTACGCCGTTTTTTCCAAAATGCTGTGTGTGAAATCATGCTTAAGCCCCTTGCAGACGACTATGTGCTAGGTCAATGTGTGATCTGGGTTTTTCCCGGATAGCACACTGACCCATTCATTTCTATGGGCCCGTACACATGACCATGAATTACACGGTCCCGTGTGCGGGCCGACAGTCCAGGCCACAAAATATGGAACAGGTCCTATTCCTGTCTGATTTTGCGGCCCAGGCTTCCACGGCTCCTATTTATTGAATGATGGGACCGCGGAAGCACAGCCGGTGCATGGGCGACACATGGATGACATTTCTGCAACAAAAAATGCTGCGTTTCCTCAATGTGGGGCCTCAGCCTTAGACTGCAGAAGAGCTGTGGTTTTTGTTGTAGATTTTATTGTAATTTTTTTTTTTTTTTTAGCTAATGCCAGGAGTGGTTTTTGTGGAAGGGGGCAGTATAGCGGCTTCCAATATATTTCTCATTTCTTTTGAAATAATTCTTGGCTTTGGGTCAAAAACGCAGAAAAAATTGCAACAAACAAGACAGTTTTTCAACATAGCAACATGTGGACTTAGCCTTAATGGGGTTGTCCAGGAAAAAAAATATTTTTCTCTGGAGGCCGGGGAAGGTAAAAAAAAAAAATATATATATATATATATACTCACCTGTCCTGGTGCTCCGGTGTCCTAGACCACTTTGCAGTCCTGCGGCTTTTGACTCCTGGCCGCATTTGACTGCTGAGGAAAGGAACCGGGACGTCACAGGTGACATGTGAATGACGTCCTGTGACCTTTCCTTAGGCTGCAGATTTTCCTCAGTGCTCATTTGCAGCAAGGCTGGAAAAGCCCCAGTGCTCTGGGCCGGACAGCGGTCTGGGACACCGGAGCTCCAGGGACAGGTGAGTATGGAAGGTTTTTTTTTACTTTTCACCTTCCCAGTCTTCAGAGAAAAATAGTTTTTTCCTGGACAACCCCTTTAAAGGTTGTTCGAGACCTTGTCTCATCTGAGCATATCCAAGAGCCTGTTTAAGAGAATAGGATTGTGGACCAGCTGCAAAGGAGGGGGTCAACAAGGGAAGGAGGAAGAAAGGATGAGGAGCCGAGAAGAAGAAAAAGTAAGAGAGAAAGGAGAAGAAAGTAAAAAGGGGAAGGGGGGAGAGAGCGTCCTTAGGGCATCACAATCTGGGCCACTCAGACACAGAGAAGTAACAGTACGTGGGGGTGATACTCCAGCAATCTAATAGATCAAATTTTCAAAGTTGTCGCACTCCTGGAATACAATCCAAATCTGCCAAGGAGCAGAAAACCTGATGGGTCCAAGGAGTCCTCCAAGCCTAACATTTCCATTAAATGGAATGGGGTAGATTTTAAGTCTGCAGCCTGTCAATTTGTTTTGCAAGTTTTTCCTGGGGATTCTACCTTTGGATGAAACCTGCGACTAACGTTCGGCAATAACGCCATGAATTCTAGTGAGGTTTTTGCCACTGCAGATTTTGTTGCGATTTTTCCTCTGGTTATCAGTCCTGAGCGTTCATATGCTAAGCCCTCTTTTACAGCAAACACTTACGTAAAGTAACATATTGTAGGATTTCTCTTCTATAGTCTGACATCTGATCAATCAAACTAAAATGATATGTGTGATATATGATTCCCCTTTAAGAAACCTTTGCATCCCCCGGCCATCTTAGGAGCTAAGCTACGGCTTGTGTGACATAATGATATGTATATTGGTAATGCTTTACCTGCCTTTCATAATTCTTGTAAGGCGCAGCGTTCATGAGCTGAAAATAACCTGACTCCTTACAGTAAAGCCTTTGAACATGTAATATTCTTGGACGTCAGCGAGCTTTGTGCGGTGTGTAAGAGACTACAGTGCTGACTACGTGATGTCATGTCCCTGGTCCATTGTATTCTGCAGTTCTGTTGTCATGGTATATGTATTGTTGTGTAGGGATGACTGCTTTTATGTAATTCACTCATCTCTGGCATTAATGCTGGGGTTATGGCTCAGGAAATCAGTCCGGTCATTTCTGTTCCACAAGTTCCACTTCAGCCAAAAAGAAACCTGAAATGTGTGCAATATGTCAATGGCACCGCATCTCAAAAGCTTATCCAAACTTAAAGGGGTTGTCCAGAGAATCTTTTCACACTTACTTCCTCCTGGACCTAGGGGTTCCAAGCTGGTTCCCACCCCAGGTTTAGAAGTGATTTTGGTGTTGACAGACTCCCTTTAAAGTCCTGTACTTAGGGCTTCCAGGCTGGTTCCAACCCTGGATCATGTGATCAGAACCAGTATCTGGGCCCATTCCACCTTCTCTCCCTTGTTCACGCACTGGCAGGTATTACTAAAGCCAGAGGGTCGGAGTGACTTAGGGGTCGGGCCCTGGTACCAATCACATGATGAAGGGTCAGAATCAACCCGGAACCCCTAATTGCGGGACCTTAAAGAGAATCTACCATCACCCAAGTCACTTCTAAACCCATTATATGCTGTTATAAGGTCAGTTAGTGAATATAACTTTATTGTGTTGTTGCTGCTGAGAAATTCAACACTTATTCCATATGCAAATGAGCTGTTCAGTGCACTCAGGGCATAACATGCTGAGAATGCCTGGGAAAGACCGGACTCCATGCCAGAGCCCCGACAGATGAGTGAGTATAAGGATTTAAGTAAATTAAGTATAAGTAATTCGGCTCAACTGTGATACACTGTTTCTGTAGCTCCCATTCCCCTCTATGCGACACTTACCTTCTTCCATAAGCCCCATCTTGGTGGTAGGGTCTTGTGGCCAGTGATTCCCTTCTCAGTCATGATTTGCTGAGATTAGAATAACCTTTTAAGTGAGTGATAGAAGTAGCCACAGAAAGACCATTGTATGTTATATCGCAATCTGAGGCCATTGCAAAGGAACAGACCCACCAGGGTGGTTCAAATGTATGGAGGCACTAGGGTGGTCCTAAGGTATGGAGACACCTGGATGATCCAAAGGTATGGAGGCACCAGGGTGGTCCAAAGGTATGGAGACACCAGGTGGTCCAAAAGCATGGAGACACAAGGGTGATCCAAAGGTATGGAGGCAACAGGGTGGTGCAAAGGTATGGAGGCACCAGGGTGGTCCAAAGGTATAGAGAAAACAGGGTGGCAAAAAGGCATGAAGCACCAGGGTGGTGCAAAGGTATGGAGACATCAGGGTGATCCAAAGGTATTGAGACACCAAGGTGGACCAAAGGTATGGAGGCACCAGGGTGGTCCAAAGGTATAGAGGCACCAGGGTGATCCAAAGATATGGAGACACCAGGTGGTCCTAAAGCATGGAGACACCAGGGTGATCCAAAGGTATGGAGGCAACAGGGTGGTGCAAAGGTATGGAGGCACCTGGGTGGTCCAAAGATATGGAGGCAACAGGGTGGTGCAAAGGTATGAAGACAACAGGGTCTAGAAAAGGCATGAAGCACCAGGGTGGTGCAAAGGTATGGAGACACCAGGTTGGTCCAAAGGTATGGAGGCAACAGTGTGGTGCAAAGGTATGGAGGCACCTGGGTGGTCCAAAGGTATGGAGACAACAGGGTGGCGAAAAGGCATGAAGCACCAGGGTGGTGCAAAGGTATGGAAACACCAGGTTGGTCCAAAGGTATGGAGACACCAGGGTGATCCAAAGGTATGGAGACACCAGGGTGGTCCAAAGGTATGGAGGCACCAGGGTGGTCCAAAGGTATGGAGGCACCAGGGTGATCCAAAGGTATGGAGACACCAGGTGGTCCAAAGGTATGGAGGCAACAGGGTGGTGCAAATTTATGGAGGCACCTGGGTGGTCCAAAAGTATGGAGACAACAGGGTGGCGAAAAGGCATGAAGCACCAGGGTGGTGCAAAGGTATGGAGACACCAGGTTGGTGCAAAGGTATGGAGGCAACAGGGTGGTGCAAAGGTATGGAGGCACCTGGGTAGTCCAAAGGTATGGAGACAACAGGGTGGCGAAAAGGCATGAAGCACCAGGGTGGTGCAAAGGTATGGAGACACCAGGTTGGTCCAAAGGTATGGAGGCAACAGGGTGGTCCAAAGGTATGGAGAAAACAGGGTGGCGAAAAGGCATGAAGCACCAGGGTGGTGCAAAGGTATGGAGACACAGGTTGGTCCAAAGGTATGGAGACACCAGGGTGATCCAAAGGTATGGAGACACCAGGTTGGTCCAAAGGTATGGAGACACCAGGGTGATCCAAAGGTATGGAGACACCAGGGTGGTCCAAAGGTATGGAGGCACCAGGGTGGTCCAAAGGTATGGAGGCACCAGGGTGATCCAAAGGTATGGAGACACCAGGTGGTCCAAAGGTATGGAGGCAACAGGGTGGTGCAAATTTATGGAGGCACCTGGGTGGTCCAAAAGTATGGAGACAACAGGGTGGCGAAAAGGCATGAAGCACCAGGGTGGTGCAAAGGTATGGAGACACCAGGTTGGTGCAAAGGTATGGAGGCAACAGGGTGGTGCAAAGGTATGGAGGCACCTGGGTGGTCCAAAGGTATGGAGAAAAGAGGGTGGCGAAAAGGCATGAAGCACCAGGGTGGTGCAAAGGTATGGAGACACCAGGTTGGTCCAAAGATATGGAGACACCAGGGCGATCCAAAGGTATGGAGACACCAGGGTGGTCCAAAGGTATGGAGGCACCAGGGTGGTCCAAAGGTATGGAGACACCAGGTTGGTCCAAAGGTATGGAGGCAACAGGGTGGTGCAAAGGTATGGAGGCACCAGGGTGGTCCAAAGGTATGGAGACAACAGGGTGGCAAAAGGGCATGAAGCACCAGGGTGGTGCAAAGGTATGGAGACACCAGGTGGTCCAAAGGTATACATGGAAAACAGTGCTTGGGAACACCATCTTGTATATAAATGTGCTTCTCTTCCGCCCAGTAGTCTATAGAAAAATACTGAATTACCTTTTACTCAATAGACTATTAGTCTGAAATTCTTATATTTGTTTTGCCTATTTTTTCAATATTGTAATGAGAAATATTTGTAACGCTCTTTTCTCGCAGAGACTCAAAGCACAGGCAGTGTTGTGGTGTCCGTGGCTGGCATACAGGCGCTCATCCCTAACACCCACAAGGGTCAGTTGTTTGTATGGGCAGCCAATTTGCCTATCAGTATATTTTTGGCATGTGGGAGGAAACCCACACAAACATGGGTAGAACATACAAACTCCTTGCAGATGTTGCCCTTGGTAAGATTCAAATCCAGGACCCCAGCGCTGCAAGGCTACAGGGTTAGCCAATGTGCCACTCCTATCCTAGTCCCACACTGCCCATTTTCGGTTTTGATGTCTATCTCCACTAGCATCTCTATCCATAGATACTTCCTTATGTATCCTTCATCTCTCTTCGTTCTACTTTTTAGTGATTCTGCATTCGCTCTGCGTCCTCCATCACTTCACTTAGCTGATCAGCTCCTGACACCCAAATCCCTTCATCTCTCCCTATTACACTGTGATCCCGGCTTCACTGTCAAGCCTTCAGTTTCAGCGTCCTTTGCTTCTTGTCATCTAATTCTGGACTTCTTTCATGCTAGCGTCCTTTTTCCAAGGTAACCCTGCCTCTGCCAGCCTCTGTTTTCATTGTCCTCTAGTGTCTGGTCCTCATGACAACCTTACTTTTGGTTATTTTGGTCACTTTTGTTGCTTGATATGTTTTTCCTTGCAGTGAGCTCTGGGGTTGTCTTCTCTACGTTTATCCACTTTCTGGCGTACATGAACTACCTGGCCACATAGTGGTTGTGTTGGGATTTGCAGTTTGTCAAGGATTTTGCTACAATGTTGCGATATCATATTGGATTTGTTTCATTGTAAATAGGAGTCCTTAAGACTCAGGAAAGACATCATGATCACTGATTCTTTACTGTAAGAGCAGTGAGACTGTGAAACTCTGTGCCACAAGAATTTGTGATAGAGGAGCCTTGACGCCTATTAAAGGAAAGGTGTCAAAAAATGTTCTATTTTTTTAAACCAAGTTTTTATGTTAAATAGATTTTTACAGATTGATGATTTTACTTTTAATTTTCCACTTCACTATCTATATTTTTAAAAAGTACTCAATTCTGCAATTTCCACTCTGGCCACTAGGCCTAATGATAGACTGACAATTGCCAATTCTGCAGAGGCTTTCTTTTGCAGCAGTCACTTCATTTACATCACAGACGGGATTACAGTAGAAGAGAACACCTCTATAGATAACACCACTGAGCCATCATTACATCCACTACTGACAATAGATGATGTCACAGCTTATCTCCTCCCCCTCCCTGCACAGAGCATGTCTAGAAAATTCTCCCATAGACCTCAATGAGTCAGCTCCAGGCTATTGATGCCTATGCCATGACTTACTCTGGATCCACACTAGGATTATACATTACACTTGATAGACCGGAACCTTAACTATAAAACTTGCAATGATGTAACTATGGACATATATGTAGATTTCTATCCACGGTGTCACAAATTCCTCCTCATGCATTTTCCTATTACTAGCACCATATATATATGTAAGTAAAGCATCAGTAAAGGTGATGGGTGACTTTAAGGTTTATGTGCCTATGTATAATGTGAATGATCCTCGGCTTCTCTCCTTCAGCAGATTCTATCACATTTCTGTTGCTCCTTCCATGAAATCCATCCGTGTCTCCTTTGTATAATTTATAACCTGGAGTCAGGACTCTGTGTTACCCGATCCCGTGTAGGTTTCCTCTAACCGCACCACACCTATCACGAAGAGTAGTTTTTGTTTTAAAGAAGCAGCATGAGCGTATGGGGTCAGATGTGATATCACACCAGGCGCGACCTCTGAACTGAAAGAATGCAGGTTAAAGGGGTTATCCAGTTTCTAACATTGATGGGTTCTCCTTAGGATAGGTCATTAATATTACACCTGTGAAGGTTAAAGAGCTGCGACTCCCTGCAGATCTGCTGCCCTGGGACAGCGCAGCTCCCAATAATGTTTATATGCCGGGCGCCTCGCTGTATGATTTGTACCTGTAGGTTTTGGTACTGTAATGCAGTCCATTGAAGTCTATAGTACAGCGCTGTAATACCAAAACCCGCCACTACAGTTTGAATGGCGAGTGAGCAGCACGACTCCCGGCATGTAAACAATACTATGGACCAGCACATATGTGGGGGGTCTCGGCTGACGGACCATCACACATCTAATATTGATGACTTGTCCTAAGGACAGGCCACCCATATTAGAAATTGGATTACCCCTATAAGGTGGAGGTTACATACACTGACTTTTTGCGGCCATATATTGCAGTTTAATTACTAGAGTTCCGATACTGACACTAAATAAAAAAAAAAAATCTGTTTGGCTTTCACATCCCAGCTCCATTAATATTACTTTTGTCGGAAAACCAAAAAAATCGCCGGATTTGACCAGAATATCCCAAATTATTTGGCTTTTAACGAAACAGAACAATTGGGGATTCGTCTTGGACGAACTAAAATGGTCACCAAATTGCATTGTGCTAAATTATTATACTCTGGGGTCTCATCAGGCCCCAGAGTATAATAGGGGGAGGACCAGGGAAGGGGATAAAAATAGAAAACATTTATACTCCCCTTCTGTTACCTCTTTTGGGCCACCTCGTGGTGTCCAGCGCTCTCCTGGTGACATCATGCGCCCTGAAGTTACATAATGTCATGACGCTCAGCGTGCCCATGTCACCTCTGAGGCTTAATCACAGGCTTCAGTGGTGACCCTGAGGCGCATGACGTCAACAAGGAGACCAAGAGAAAGCGCTGGACGAGGGACAAAAAAGGCCAAAAGAGGTAACGGAAGGTAAGTATAAATGTGGAGTAAAATTAAAAAAAACCTTCATACTCCTCTTCCATTACCTATGTCACTATGTTTTATAGATAGGATCCTAGGAGCCCTAAGAGTATTCTACACTATGTTTTATAGATAGGTTCCTAGGAGCCCTAAGAGTGTTCTACACTATGTTTTATAGATAGGTTCCTAGGAGCCCTAAGAGTGTTCTACACTATGTTTTATAGATAGGCTCCTAGGAGCCCTAAGAGTATTCTACACTATGTTTTATAGATAGGTTCCTAGGAGCCCTAAGAGTATTCTACACTATGTTTTATAGATAGGTTCCTAGGAGCCCTGACAGTGTTCTACACTATGTTTTATAGATAGGTCCCTAGGAGCCCTAAGAGTGTTCTACACTATGTTTTATAGATAGGCTCCTAGGAGCCCTAAGAGTGTTCTACACTATGTTTTATAGATAGGTTCCTAGGAGCCCTAAGAGTATTCTACACTATGTTTTATAGATAGGTTCCTAGGAGCCCTAAGAGTATTCTACACTATGTTTTATAGATAGGTTCCTAGGAGCCCTGACAGTGTTCTACACTATGTTTTATAGATAGGTCCCTAGGAGCCCTAAGAGTGTTCTACACTATGTTTTATAGATAGGCTCCTAGGAGCCCTAAGAGTGTTCTACACTATGTTTTATAGATAGGTTCCTAGGAGCCCTAAGAGTGTTCTACACTATGTTTTATAGATAGGCTCCTAGGAGCCCTAAGAGTATTCTACACTATGTTTTATAGATAGGTTCCTAGGAGCCCTGAGAGTGTTCTACACTATGTTTTATAGATAGGCTCCTAGGAACCCTAAGACTATTCTACACTATGTTTTATAGATAGGTTCCTAGGAGCCCTGACAGTATTATACACTATGTTTTATAGATAGGTTCCTAGGAGTCCTGACAGTATTCTACACTATGTTTTATGTCCTGAGCCCTGACAGTATCCTACACTATGTTTTATAGATAGTTACCTAGGAGCCCTGACAGTATCATACATTATGTTTTATAGATAGGTTCCTAGGAGCCCTGACAGTATCATACACTATGTTTTATAGATAGGTTCCTAGGAGCCCTGACAGTGTTCTACACTATGTTTTCAGCCAATTTAAACTGTGGTTCGTACCGAACTTGTTTGTCCTGAAATGAACAGGGGACTCGAGCTGCTGAACTCAAAACAAATTTTGAAAGGTTTGCTTTCTCTAATAGATAGACACATATCTAGGTGACCTTGTCTGTATATAAAACTATTGGCTAACTAGTAATTGTTATTTATTGCCTCAAATTACAGCAATTTTTTGATAGGTAGTGACTATTTTGTATATCATAAATAAGAAGCCATGGTTGAGCTGTGTGTGGCTACATCCATATACAGTGGGGAAAAAAAAATATTTAGTCAGCCACCAATTGTGCAAGTTCTCCCACTTAAAAAGATGAGGCCGGCCTGTAATTGTCATCATAGGTAGACCTCAACTATGAGAGACAAAATGAGAAAACAAATCCAGAAAATCACATTGTCTGATTTTTAAAGAATTTATTTGCAAATTATGGTGGAAAATAAGTATTTGGTCATCTACAAACAAGCAAGATTTCTGTCTCTCACAGACCTGTAACTTCTTAAGAGGCTCCTCTGTCCTCCACTCATTACCTGTAGTAATGGCTCCTGTGTGACATTGTTATCAGTATAAAAGACGCCTGTCCACAACCTCAAACAGTCACACTCCAAACTCCACTATGGTGAAGACCAAAGAGCTGTGGAAGGACCAGAAACAAAATGGTAGCCCTGCACCAGGCTGGGAAGACTGAATCTGCAATAGGCAAGCAGCTTGGTGTGAAGAAATCAACTGTGGGAGCAATAATTAGAAAATGGAAGACATACAAGACCACTGATAATCTCCCTCCATCAGGGGCTCCATGCAAGATCTCACCCCGTGGGGTCAAAATGATCACAAGAACGGTGAGCAAAAATCCCAGAACCCCACGGGGGGACCTAGTGAGTGACCTGCAGAAAGCTGGGACTAATGTAACAAAGGCTACCGTCAGTAACACACTACGCCGCCAGGGACTCAGATCCTGCAGTGCCAGACGTGTCCCCCTGCTTAAGCCAGTACATATCCGGGCCCGTCTGAAGTTTGCTAGAGAGCATTTGGATGTTACAGAAGAGTATTGGGAGAATGTCATATGGTCAGATGAAACCAAAGTAGAACTGTTTGGTAGAAACACAACTCGTGGTGTTTTGAGGAGAGTGAATGCTGAGTTGTATCCAAAGAACACCATACCTACTGTGAAGCATGGGGGAGCAACATCATGCTTTGGGGCTGTTTCTCTGCAAAGGGACCAGGACGACTGATCCGTGTACATGAAATAAGGAATGGGGCCATGTATCGTGAGATTTTGAGTGCAAACCTCTTTCCATCAGCAAGGGCATTGAAGATGAAACGTGGCTGGGTCTTTCAGCATGACAATGATCCCAAGCACACCGCCAGGGCAACGAAGGAGCGGCTTCGTAAGAAGCATTTCAAGGTCCTGGAGTGGCCTAGCCAGTCTCCAGATCTCAACCCCATAGAAAACCTTTGGAGGGAGTTGAAAGTCCGTGTTGCCCAGCGACAGCCCCAAAACATCCCTGCTCTAGAGGAGATCTGCATGGAGGAATGGGCCAACATACCAGCAACAGTGTGTGCCAACCTTGTGAAGACCTACAGAAAACGTTTGACCTCTGTCATTGCCAACAAAGGATATAGAACAAAGTATTGAGATGAACTTTTGTTATTGACCAAATACTTATTTTCCACCATAATTTGCAAATAAATTCTTTAAAAATCAGACAATGTGATTTTCTACATATGTTTTCTCATTTTGTCTCTCATAGTTGAGGTCTACCTATGATGACAATTACAGGCCGGCCTCATCTTTTTAAGTGGAAGAACTTGTACAATTGGTGGCTGACTATATACTTTTTTTCCCCACTGTATACAGTCGATGGAGCATGCTACAACATGTCAGTTGGCTCCGCTCCACCGACAAATATTGACAGCCAACCTTTGCTTATTAATCAGATCCATCATGCATAAAGTTGTGTCATTTCTTAGAAGTCGGCTCATAATGCATATTCAGGCCCCCAGGCTTGTATAAATACGAGTGCCGTCATGGCTTGCTAATGGCGACATCGCTCCACATACAGGTGTATGGTTTCAAGCACAGACATTACATCCAAAACGGAATCCTTCACCGTCCACGATCCTTGATTAATTCCTGTTTGTTAAGAAAACACCGAGCATCGAGAGATATTTCTGGTCACGACTGGCAGCACAAAGACTTTCTATCTGAATTCAAGACACAATTTCGAGTCTTCGTGAAGGGGCCATCGTGGTTCTGTCCTTTTGAACTAGTTGTATCCCTGTTATTAATAATGTATGTGGCGGCACTAGTCACTGCTATGGTGTTGTTGAATTCTAAACACTCTCCGGTCACTCTCGTGAATAATTATCATTCCGTCCACACAATACCGCCACGTACGCCATGATTTTATAGAATGTACAAATATCAAAGATAAATTGTAACCATCACAAATCTAGTGTGATCAATCATTTAGTGATGTAATGAACAGTGCACTGAAATACTTGGAGAGGACTCTCATTCCTGTCTGTATCATTAAAGCTCCCGCCAGACTCCCCATACCAGGCCTCATTTACCTAAGTACATATGTAGCGGCTCCCTGATACTTCTCCTCATTAGGATTTGAGTCGTTTGTATTTATTTGCTGTTCTGGAACTCTTGGTATTATAGCACTTACTATGTAATAGATTTCTCGGGAGGGGCTGGTGGTGGTCCCGTATCGCAAGGGGATGGGTCATATCAAATCACGGAGTGCTAATAATGCCCCTACACTGTATAACATCCAATACAGTATATTGCCCCCTTTAATGGCACCCCTGCACAGTATAGTACCCTCTTTACTGGCCCCCACAGAGTATTTTGACCTTTTTTGCTCTCTTCATTGGACCCCTTATAGTATACTATGCTTTTTTGCCCCCCCCACAGTATATTGCCCCTTTTGTTGGCCCTCACACAGTTTATTGCTCCATTTGTTGGCCCACACACATTATATTGCCCTTTTGTTGGCCCCCATACAGTTTATTGCCGCTTTTGTTGGCTCCAACTTTGTGCATTGCCCCTTTTGCTGGCCCCTACACATTATTTTGTCCCTTTTGTTAGCTCCCACACAGTTTATTGCCCCTCTTGTTGGCCCAAACACATTATGTTGCTCCTTTTGTTGGCCTCCATACAGTATAGTGAAGCTTTTGTTGGCTCCAACATCTTACAATGCCCCTTTTGTTGGCCTCTACACATTATTTTCCTCCTTTTGTTGGCTTCCACACAGTTTATTGCCCCTCTTGTTGGCCCAAACACATTATGTTGCTCCTTTTGTTGGCCTCCATACAGTATAGTGAAGCTTTTGTTAGCTCCAACATCGTACAATGCCCCTATTGTTGGCCTCTGCACATTATTTTCCTTCTTTTGTTGGCTTCCACACAGTATATTGCCCCTTTTGTTGGCTCCAACATCGTGCATTGCCCCTATTATTGATACCCACACGTTATATAGCCCCTTTTGTTGACTCCCATACAATATATTGTCACTTTTATTGGCCCCGACACAGTATATTGCCCCTTTTATTGACACCCACACAGTATATTGCCCCTTTTATTGACACCCACACCATATCTCATCCATTAATAAGCCTGGAGCACCCATTTAACAATAATTAGAACAAATAGACGGATGGACACATCGGCAAGATGGACATCTCATGACGAAATATTCTGAAATTACGTTTGTTTTGTTTTAGGTTTGTTTTCACAGTATGGAAGGAAAGTTAAGGAAGGACAAACAGACAAAAATTTAGACAGAAATTTACACAGACTAGTATAAACTAAAAAATATCTCACCTTCCCGCACTTTGGAAATTGTGATGCTGACAATATCAGATGATTATAAATATATGTATAGATGTAGCACTGTTTGACTCGACCATTGCAGTAAGATATCAGATCATAGTGCACAACAAAAGCCATCGAAAAACCATCATCAAAATCAAGCTAAAGTTCTGTGCCACAGAGGAGTTCAGGCTAGGTTCACATCCACTGGGGGACCCAAACGCCGGAGATCCGGACCTCTAAAACAGAGGTTACCCACAGACCCCATTGACCCCAACGTAGACTCCGGCACAGATGTGAACTTGGCCTAACACATTAAAGGGAATGCCAGAAAAATACCTATTTTTTTAATCAAGTTCTATGTTTAACATATTTTTAAAGAATTTTGGTGATATTTTCATACATTTTACATCTTATCTATATATTTTTTTTAAATTCCTAAAAATCCTGCAGTTCTGGCGACTAAGCCAAATAATATGCTGATTGTTTTCTGTTGGAGATTTCTTTGCAGCAGCCACCTCACTTACAGCACACTGATGATCACATCGATCATGTCTATGTAGATAAGACACAGAATCCACAAGTCACAATTGGTGATGTCACATCTTATCTACTCCTCCTCTACACAGGTCACAGAGCATGCCCAGAACACTCTCCCTTAGAAGTCAATAGGGTCTGCTCCAGATCGTTGTCCCTATGGTCTTTGGTCCATCTCCAGGAGACAGGAAGATCAATCTATTTTAGGCTTAGCGTTAAGAGTCAGAATTGCAAGATTTTTAGGATCATTTTAAAATATAGGTAATAACCTGGAAAATTAAAAACATCATCGAATATTTTTGAAAAAATATCTTGATTTGAGCAATACAGTTGGAAATTTCCCGGCAACACCTTCCCTTTACGTGTAAAGTAAAATTTTCTACATCTGCACTTGACATAGCTCATAGTCTTTAAGATTTATCTGTGGCTAAAGTCAATAATCACGCTTCAAATAAGTAGGGAAAAGAGTGGCCGCCAATGTCTGCCATGATGGGGTCTACATTAGAGCAGGTTGCAGGGCACAAGTACACGGTGTACTCACTGGGATAAACTCTTTATAATAACTAGTCATTTCTCATTTTGTGTGGGCTGCCGTGTATCACGTGTAGTTCATCCAAACCTTACATTGTACCAGACTAAATCTTACACTCCGCCGATGAATGATTTGCAATTTAATGAGCACCTAAGGTGTTAAAAAAGCTAAGTCAATAAGCTGATTCTAAGCTCTATGTACTTCCCTTAAGACTTAAGGATCCCCTGCAGCGAAAAAATTCAACTTGCCGGCGATGGCAGAAACCTGGGCAAGTGTCCTAAAAACACAAATCTTTTTTGACTCGCTGTTTGTTTTTCATCCATGCGGTGTCACAGGCAGCGGCGATATAAGATATAAGGTGAATCTCGGCTGACATTCCAATTTATTGGGTTTTACGTTAGTCATCCAGTTCATTGCGGTTAGAGGTGTTGTTGGCTGAATACACAGAGTTAAAGGAATTGTCTAAGAGCACAAAAAGTTTTTGTTCTTTTTTTCAAAAACAGTGCCGTGGGTCTTGTCTGGTGTTGCGGCTCAAGTGAATGGGACAACGCTGTGAAATCTAGAACAGTCGCTACAAAAAGTATGGTACTCTGAGCACTGCAGCATCCGCCACCAAATATAACCAATAAAGAGGCTGCGGCACCCATAAGAGCACCGGGGCCCCTTCACATAGCTAACCGGCAAGGGTTCCCAATCCGATCAACTTTTTCCACATCTTGAGTGTTTTGCTTGTGTCTGATTTCTCTTCTGTGCTTGTAAAAGGAAAGTATACCTAGACGAGATTTGGTCCCCTACATGACAACCTATATACTCTCTGCTATTCTATGCAGAAGCCTATCCTTCGAGCGGTTGTCAGATGATGCCAGCCCCATGTCACACAACGGGCGGCCTGACAATCAGCTGATTGCTGTCATTCTGGCTCCTCTAACCCCTGGTGTTCGGCAGGGTAACTGTAGTATAACTCGATATCAATGCATTCAATAAATGGGTTATTATGTAACACATAGATGGCCAAAGCGAGAGACGCTCATAGAATGGGACTCTAATAGAAGGGCTGTTTTATAAGACATTCATTTCAATGTAAGAAGCATTTTGCAAACTGCTATAATAATATGATAATACTTGCAAAAGATGATGAAATATTACATTTTCATCCTCCTCCCGGTCAATTTCTCTGCAAAGTGGAGAACAAAAAGCTAAAGGTGATTTAAAGTGTTATTATACTTATTTTTTTTTCCTAAATCCATAGTACAAGTGAGGAGAATAAAGATTGTAATATACTTTATTAAAGAAAAATGCCCATGTCTTTACTTATTTGCCTCCTTCTGCAACTGATCAAATATGTACAATAGAAGTCTATGGAGAGGGGAGGGGGAGGAGAGCTCCTCAATGCAGAGAGACATCTGCCTTGTGCCCTCTCGCAACACAGCTGGGTTATAAGGAATTACTATCCATCTTTCTCCTGGAAATGACTCATTTAGTGCTGTAGAATCCTCATATCTCTATTTCTCGTCTCCTCCTCTCCATTGACTTCATGGCATTTTTGTGATCAGAGATGGTACAATTACAAAAAGGCAAATTCCAGATGAAAACCGGCATGGCTTCAGATGACCAAGTAACAATGTGTGTTTGTAACAGCAGTGGGCAGCCACTAGAACCTGATCAATAGCAATATGGCTGCTCCTTCTGAGTTCCTCTATCGCTGACCAAAACCCGAACACCACTAGCCCATGCCTGCCCTATCTAAGCTGCCATCCAGACATTGACTTTCTGGGTCACCTGAGCTGCCCACTAGTAATAGCTGACAAAGGATACTTGACTCCTCACTGAAGGCTTCTTTCCTATGATAGATGTTACATATACATCAAATGGAATACTTCAGTGACATCACAGTTGACAGGTGACAACAACAGCTAAATGTCACGTTGTGTGTCGCAGGATTCCAGGCCATGGTGAGGAATATCATGCTTCTGCTATCTCGGGGAAGATATCCCACCACTGAAGAACACATGCTCTTACTCATAAGTGTCATAAGGGTTCATTGGTTTGTAGAATGGCAAATGGCATCACTATGGTTATTAATCCACTTACAAGTGTCGTTGAGTTGTATAACCGAATGGCGTCTCTTTGGTTATCAGTCTGTTCACAAGTGTCCTAAGGGTGCATCAGATCATAGATCCATTTGGCATCTCTCTGGTTATCAGTAGAGATGAGCGAAGTATTCAAAAATTAGATTCGGCAACTTTGCCAAATTTCGCGATATGATTCTATTCGATCCAAATTAAATCGCGAATCGCGTACCAAAAACAGCTATTTATTGGCTGCAGAGAGCCAGGGTGGGCGGCAAAATGGCGGAAACCCTTGGATGCTGCGCTCATGTTTGATCGCTGCATCCAAGTTGTTAAAACCCCGGATCGGTTATGGAGCAGGGTGTTGGCTGTCAGTTACAGCTGTCACTTACAGCTAACACTCTTCTCCATAACCGATCGGGAGGATTTAACACCTTGGATGCGGCTGTCAAACATGCCGTGTGCGCTTGCGAAGGGGATGTGACATCACAGGGCTGGCTGCTGATTGGCTGCACACATGGCATTGTGGGTGATACTGCGTTCCCAGAGTTCCTTGCCCCATGTAGAGCAGCCATTTTGAACTAAATGCGAATCGTTACCATGAAGCGTGAGGAAATTTGGATTCGATGTGAATCGAATATTTCCTGAAATTCGGATCGAATTCCAGTTCTGCAGCTTCAATTCACTCATCTCTAGTTATCAGTCTTTTCACAAGTGTCCTAAGGCTGCATTGGGTTGTATAACCGAATGGCATCTCTTTGGTTGTCAGTCTGCTCACGAATGTACCAAGTGTGGGTCACATTATAGAACAAAATGGCGTCTCTTTGGTTGTCAGTCTTCTTACAAGTGTCATAAGGCTGGATTGGGTTGTATAACTGAATGGCGTCTCTTAGGTTATCAGTCTGTTCACAATTGTGCTATGGGTGCATCAGATCGTAGAACCGAATGGCATCTCTTTGGTTATCAGTCTGCTCACAAGTGTCCTAAGGATGCATCAGGTCATAGAACCGAATGGCGTCTCTTCAGCAATCTATCTGCTCTACTTCCCAAGCTATCCGACAAGTTTCCAAGCTCACCTCCTCTCTTTGATCATAGTCAAAAGCTGTCCTCCTTGCCTACAAGCTACCCTCCTCGCCTACAAGCTATCCTCCACACAAGCTGTCCTCCTTGCCTACAAGCTGCCCTCCTCGCCTACAAGCTGTCCTCCACACAAGCTGTCCTCCTTGCCTACAAGCTGCCCTCCTTGCCTACAAGCTGTCCTCCACACAAACTGTCCTCCTCACAAACTGTCCTCCTTGCCTACAAGCTGTCCTCCACACAAGCTGTCCTCCTTGCCTACAAGATGCCCTCCTCGCCTACAAGCTGTCCTCCACACAAGCTGTCCTCCTCACAAACTGTCCTCCTTGCCTACAAGCTGTCCTCCACACAAGCTGTCCTCCACACAAACTGTCCTCCTTGCCTACAAGCTGTCCTCCACACAAGCTGTCCTCCACACAAGCTGTCCTCCTCGCCTACAAGCTGTCCTCCTCGCCTACAAGCTGTCCTCCACACAAGCTGTCCTCCTTGCCTACAAGCTGTCCTCCAAGCTTGGACACTCTCCAAAAGTATGGGAATGGACCATTAAAGAAGAACCACCTCTGCCCTGGGTAACCTGGGAACGCCTGACATCAATAAGTCATACCACAGGGGAGCAACAAACAACTTCTCCGGTGGAGTAACCAACCAGCACAGCTTAGTTCCACCTCTAGAGGATCTGACCACATTTCTGATCGCACAACACCCTACACCCATTTAAAGTGACACTTCTCAAATAACACAATATACAACTTAGTCTAAACCTATCACAATGGGTGACATATATACAGTATAACAGTCAAATTTCTTGCTCTGTGCCTTTGCTACCACTGCATAAGCGATTTGAACAGGGCATTAACCCCTCCTATACCAACCTCAGACAACTAGCCAATAAAGTATGGTAGAAGCCGCCACAATGTGTGCCTTTGCACCCCCTTAGATGTTCATTGGAAATCCCTTGGTTTTAGCAGTGTCTGATAGTTGGGCAATGATTCTGCCAATAGTGTGTCAGCTTTGCATGTTCAGCTTAACAAAGCCGATACATTTCATTGATTTAGTTCCATTCTCTGTTTTGTCATGGAGGAAGTGACTTTATTACATTCTATTGATTCCTATGTGGGAATTCGGCTGCTATCATAAAGCCATGTCTTTTTGATACAAAAGGCACAACTTAAATTTATCCCCAAGACATGAAGTAGAAATAGCATAGAGACAATTCGATAATGTCCATGACTACATTGATATTGTTACCTTTTACCATTGACTTTCTGCAGACATTTCGGGAGATACAGTAAGCTGCTGCGAGGTGTCGGGCAGTGACTTATCCCCTCTCTACACTGAAATACACACTTGAAATGTACATTCAGCCAAGTCAGATATCTCAAGTGCACAGATATCTGGACTTAAAAGAGTTGTCTGAGCACAAATACATTTGCAAATGTAAATGAATAAAATTTACTAATAGTAAAACTGAATATTACATCAATGGCCAATTTCAGACCCCTCCAATGGCTTCTGCTGTTGTTCGGACTTTCTTCCTGGCTCACTAAGCCAACCCCTTCCCCATGATAGCTGATGCAGAGATAGAGTAGGGGGCTGGCTTGGTCAATGGGAGTAAGGAAGGAAGTTTTCTCCCTGTGTCAGAGTGACAGCAGAAGCCACCCTTCTGGGACCATGAGAAGGAATCTGAAATTGGGCTAAGGCCCGGTTCGCATCTGTGCATGGGTTTCCATTCGGGGGGGGTCCCCAAGCAGACTCCCTGAACGGAAAGCAATCCGAATAAAAAAGCGGTTACCTAAGGAAATCTGCGAAACCCATAGACTATAATGGGGTCCGTGTGGTTTCCGCTCGGTTTCCGCACGAAAAATGCGGAGAAGAAAGTGAACCCAAAATGAACGGAATGGCCCAAACGCAAGTATAAAGTATATGGTAGATTTATTAATTTATATTAGAAGAAACAAATAACTTTTCTTGTAACAGCCAGGGGTGGGATTTCCATTTTTAACAACAGGTGCCTCCATATCATGCATGTCGAAAAATTCTTGCCCAAATTATCTTCACCGAGAAGCGCCACATTGCGCTAGAAATGCCCCATGTTTATGCCAGTGTCCAGTCTCATCCACAATAGTACATCAGGGCCAATGTCTGTAAATTACAGATAGCTAAACCATCATATTGACACATCCCTATTTATTTATACATTTCCAGGAGGAATAAGAGAGGAACGTAGGTTTACAATAAAAGATGCACCAGAATAAATAAACTTTTCTCTGCAGGGTCTCTAGTACTCCGCAGTGTTGTGTCCTCCTCTGAGCCTTTTCATTACAACGAATGCCCTGTTCTGCTGGCGCCATGTCTTCTGTGGATGGTGCTCCCATCCATAACATGGCGGATGAGGACCATGTGACTGTATACATCACTTGGCCTCCTGCGCTCCTTTATGGAGGTATCAAGGAGGCTGAGTCATGTAATAGTCACAAGGCTCTCCAGTTGCCACCATGTTATAGACAGAAGAGGAGGGTCGGAGCAGCCATCAATTGTAACGAAAAGGCACAGAGGGGGAAAGACTGTAACTGGCTATACTTTATCCAGAACTACAACTGTCTCGTAGTACGGCCCTGTGACCCATAGACATAATATCACTTCCTGAGAAGAGAAAATAGACCTCAGTATCCTAGTGCTGGATAGCCCCTTTAACATACAGACCCGACATACAGTGGCCAACCCCTTTAAGTCTTTACCAAACCATACGTCTCATAAAGACAAGTCCTCTTCGATGCCCCATTACCATTTCTCAATGTTTTCCCTTTACTTAGGCTACCTTGTATTCTATGGATTGTTCTGCTAGTTTTGAGTAACATGAGGTCTCGGTAGGCTCATTCATCATCCTGAGTCTGTCTTAATTATTAATGAAGAGCCGGCTACATTGTGCAGTATATCACCGGATCCCGCTATAGTCAAGTGCGAAAAAAAAAAGAGAAAATACAGAGCTAATGTCACCTAAAAAATCTATGAAAGGAGAGCATTGGAATTGCATATTTGTGGAGTACGGTGATAACAAATAGCACATCTCTATTACAGCGGCCATCAAAGGTGTGATTCATTAATAATTAAGCTGCGGAAATTACAGGCCTTACACAATGACCTGATATTCTTTGTATGGCCTCCCTTTGTCATGCAGATGCTCTCAGCTCCGGGAAGAACTTTTAGTTGCCTAGGCTTTGAAGTAATAGTCTGCTGCAGTCAGTGGCCGCCTTAGATGGTGCGGCTGCCTGCCATTGTCCTGATGCTTCACGTCTCTTATCAGGGAATGGATTACATGTGATCAGTTTACGAGGTGCGTTTCTTCCACCAGGTAATAAATTCAGTCCAGTCTTGTGAATTTACGTCCAGAGCTGGAAGGTTTTGTCTATGGGTGAGCTTGGCTTCGACTCCTCTGACTCGACTACCCCTTGGATATTTACAAGTATTGCAGGTATCGTATTATTCCTCTCACCTCTACATGTAAAGTTTTAGGTGTCATTTATTGCTTTTTCATGTTTTGCGTTGTCTATACTTTATAGTGGATGAGCCGAGTTCTTCTGACATTTCAGATACTTTCCATACAACTTCTAATGCTCCATACGAGACTAAGATATTTCGCCTTTCTGGTCCGTGAATGATCATATTCTTGTACCATATGTAATATATATGACTTTTTTATGATCTCTAGATTATTGCTTATAGAAAAAATATATCTAAAAAATACAACGTTCTGCTCATATCTGCCTAAAGTATGGGACAGTATTAGGAACTTCCCATAATGCCCTCGCCTCTATTATCTATCCATCTGTTTGTATATTTCTGTATGTTCTCTTTTTTTGCTTATATATTTATGTATTTCTCGCAGTATAGAATCCTCTCTTATAGACTATACTATACTACAATGTGAGGTCATCTGCTAACATAGAGAAATTGCTATTATAAGATCTTATACATCATTAATAATTAATTAAAATAACCGAGGACCCAGCACTGACTCCGGGGGGTACACCACATATACCAGAGGACCCGGCACTGACCCCTGGGGTACACCACATATACCAGAAGACCCAGTACTGACCACTGGGGTACACCACATATACCAGAGGACCCAACCCCCGGGGGTACACCACCTATAACTGGGGAGAATATGAATCATTGAGGCCCCACTCTTTGGGCTATAATGCACTTCCTAAACCTATAGAACTTATTTTACTTATTAGGAGACTATGATGGTCAGTGTCAGATGCCACTAGGGGGGAGTTTACTAAGACTGATGATTCATATGTCAGTATTAAACTAAAGTGATTAAGAGACACACACCCCTTACATTAATCTTTTAACACCAGAAAACCCAATACCAGGAGGTCAGAAGATGAAGACAAAAGAGATGGACAAAGTCAGGGAAAAAAATGAGATGAAACACAGATCTATATCAAGCAGTATAAACAAAACACCATAGCAAGACCTCTAGCAAGCTAGGAACCCAAAAGCTCAGGCCCGGTGTGGCGGGGGAAGCAGACAGAGATAGACAGGAGAGGATTTTCTGGCACATGTCCTATGCCTTTAAGAACTGTGAATCTGTGGAATAGCCTACTACAGGAGCTGGTTCTATACTGTAAGGACTGTGGGGATACCAGGGGCGCCGGGGTTAACAGAGGCCCGTGCCCTGGGGTACTGGGGTGCCCCTGGGGTTATATACAGGGCCGTGTGGGGTATCCGGGTCCTCCGTGAATCTGTGGAATAGCCTAACCCAGGAGCTGGTGTACACCACTTCCCCCAGCCTGCCCCTGGGGTCCCCTACCGGGCCCGCCTGCCCCGGGGTCCCCCCGGGCCCGCCGCCCCGGGGCCCATACCGGGCCCGCCTGCCCCTGGGGCCCACACCGGCCGCCTGCCCCTGGGGCCCACTTCCGGGCCCGCCTGCCCCTGGGGCACCCCCGGGGCCCGCCTGCCCGGGGTCACCCCTTCGGGCCCCCCCCCGGCCCCCCGCGCCCCGGGCCCCCCCCGAGCCCGGGGGGGGAGGGAGAAAGGGGGGGAAGGGGGAAAAAATGGCACGCCGCCAGGGGGGGGGGGGGGGGGGGGGCAAGACTGAATCTGTGAATACCTACCCCGGGCTGGTCTATACTGTAAGGACTGTGAATCTGTGGAATAGCCTACCACAGGAGCTGGTTCTATACTGTAAGGACTGTGAATCTATGGAATAGCCTACCCCAGGAGCTGGTTCTATACTGTAAGGACTGTGAATCTGTGGAATAGCCTACCACAGGAGCTGGTTCTATGCTATAAGGACTGAGAATCTGTGAAATAGCCTACCCCAGGAGCTGGTTCTATACTGTAAGGACTTTGAATCTGTGGAATAGCCTGCCACAGGAGCTGGTTCTATACTGTAAGGACTGTGACTCTGTGAAATAGCTTACCCCAGGAGCTGGTTCTATACTGTAAGGACTGTGAATCTGTGGAATAGCCTACCCCAGGAGCTGGTTCTATACTGTAAGGACTTTGAATCTGTGGAATAGCCTGCCACAGGAGCTGGTTCTATACTGTAAGGACTGTGACTCTGTGAAATAGCTTACCCCAGGAGCTGGTTCTATACTGTAAGGACTGTGAATCTGTGGAATAGCCTACCACAGGAGCTGGTTCTATACTGTAAGAACTGTGAATCTGTGGAATAGCCTACCACAGGAGCTGGTTCTATACTGTAAGAACTGTGAATCTGTGGAATAGCCTACCCAGGAGCTGGTTCTATACTGTGAGGATTGAGAATATGTGGAATAGCCTACCACAGGGGCTGGTTCTATACTGTAAGGAATGTGAATCTGTGGAATAGCCTACGCAGACTTTTAGAAATGTATAGAATACTTTCCTTCAGTCATGGCCTTTCCTAACCCCTGGTTGAACTTGATAAACATATGTGTTTGATCAACAGTGCTAATTTTGTAATATTGCACTATGCTAACAAAAACATTGCCAGCCTGAAGCCCACAACGAAGCCACTAGATGGCCTCACAAAGACAAATATATAAAATATTCTCCCCATAATTATGTTGTTTTGAAAGGCTGGTCCTCTGATGACACAAATATCTGGACATGTCTAATCTAGAGGAAAGGTTAGGAAGGGGCACATCTGTACATAAGCTTTAGTCAATGGATTTATTCATATAAACCTTTATTGATTCGAGGTTGTAATGGCTAATACAAGCTCTTCTGAACGCGGTTTTCATCTGATTTTTCTGCTGACCTTTAGAATTTTTTACACAGAGAACATTAAAGAAAGAAAAGTCAAATTAAAGACATTTTACAAATAATTGACTTTTCCACTTGTTTACTGTGCGTAGTGGAACGGTATTTGTGTGATTGATTTGTAAACACTATTTCTTTCTGATGCAAGTTCAAAAACTTTTGTGGCAATTTTCCCCAGACTTGTTCTTGTAGAGTTGTGTTACATTTGTTTTACGTGGGCAATTTTCCACCAATTCAACAGCTAATTAAGTAGGAGAGGTTTGATATTGTTATAATTTGGCTACAATACAGAGAGTTGGCGCTCGCTCATCATCATCATCATCATAAACTTCTAGACTTTCACAGATGAGTGCATCAATAGAAGGTCCAGCACAGGGCAGCATCAAACCTAAGGTAAGCCCAATGTGGGCTTTTCCCGTGAACATAACCTTATTTAAATTTGTAGTCAATTAAAAGTTAAATGTTTTTCAAATATAAGTAATTTAAATTTTGCAAAGTCTTCAAGGTTTTCTCTAACCATCTTATTGGTGGCAGTCTATAGTCTTGATCGGATGTCAATAGACATGATCATGATTGCTGGAGCTTTCTGTGGTTGGGGAATTGTCATAAATCCAGCCATGATGTCCTTATTGTGTTTGGGTTATCTTCTCATACATATAGTGTCCTCCTGATAACCAGCCATGATGTCCTTATTGTGGTCAGGTTATCTTCTCATACATGTAGTGTCCTCCTGATAACCCAGCCATGATGTCCTTATTGTGGTCAGGTTATCTTCTCATACATGTAGTGTCCTCCTGATAACCAGCCATGGTGTCCTTATTGTGGTCAGGTTATCTTCTCATGCATGTAGTGTCCTCCTGATAACCAGCCATGATGTCCTTATTGTGGTCGGGTTATCTTCTCATACATGTAGTGTACTCCTGATAACCAGCCATGATGTCCTTATTGTGGTCGGGTTATCTTCTCATACATGTAGTGTCCTCCTGATAACCAGCCATGATGTCCTTATTGTGGGTGGGTTATCTTCTCATACATGTAGTGTCCTCCTGATAACCAGCCATGATGTCCTTATTGTGGTCAGGTTATCTTCTCATGCATGTAGTGTCCTCCTGATAACCCAGCCATGATGTCCTTATTGTGGTCAGGTTATCTTCTCATACATGTAGTGTCCTCCTGATAACCAGCCATGATGTCCTTATTGTGGTCAGGTTATCTTCTCATGCATGTAGTGTCCTCCTGATAACCCAGCCATGATGTCCTTATTGTGGTCAGGTTATCTTCTCATACATGTAGTGTACTCCTGATAACCCAGCCATGATGTCCTTATTGTGGTCAGGTTATCTTCTCATACATGTAGTGTCCTCCTGATAACCAGCCATGATGTCCTTATTGTGGTCAGGTTATCTTCTCATACATGTAGTGTCCTCCTGATAACCAGCCATGATGTCCTTATTGTGGTCAGGTTATCTTCTCATGCATATAGTGTCCTCCTGATAACCAGCCATGATGTCCTTATTGTGGTCAGGTTATCTTCTCATATATGTAGTGTCCTCCTGATAACCAGCCATGATGTCCTTATTGTATCTGGGTTATCTTCTCATACATGTAGTGTCCTCCTGATAACCAGCCATGATGTCCTTATTGTGGTCAGGTTATCTTCTCATACATGTAGTGTCCTCCTGATAACCAGCCATGATGTCCTTATTGTGGTCATGTTATCTTCTCATACAGCAGAGACCCGGCGGCTATGGCAGTCGCTCACCTCGTCAGTGGATACCATATTTAAATACCCAGGAAGGGGTTAAAACACTGCAAAATTTTTAATTATTTATATTTGCAAAAATGTTTCAATTTTGTCTGCAGATTTAGTATGCTTATGCTTGTGGGAATACCTTTAAACATCATATTTCTTAATGTACTGTATATTCGGCATTCAGCATGTACATGTATTCATTTTATATGTTTGTCTGCGATCAATTGGAAATCGAGCAAGTTAATTATCCATTTTTGCTTCCAAACGAACATCTTCACAGTAACAGCTGTACCATTAAGTGATTTTAATGAATTATACAAGATAGCGAATCCACACATTCACTTAAACACTTGTCATTTCTCTGCCAGAGCACCTGAAGCCACTTTGGAGTCCTGTGTAATAGTCTTTTATGTTTAACTCATTTACTTTATAATTTCATGGATGAAACTAAATTAGAAAATATTTAGCTTTACTAATAATGTATTGTATGTACTTAAATGAAGAAAGTTTTGAGCGACATAGAAAGAGAATTTACTGTACTATTAGGTTGTCTTTATTAAGTATTTAGTGATGTGGGCAAATTAGGGGCAGAATCCCACATAGTAGTAGTCAAATGCGGCAGGAAAATGTGTACACTTGGAGTGGTCTTCAAACTGCTAGTTAAAGGGGTTTTCCCATGCACATAACCGTATTCAGATTTATAGACAGTTAAAAGGTAAACATTTTTGCAAATATAAATAGTTAAAAATGTTCCTGGGTTTTATAGATTTTCTCTAACTATCTTACACTAGGTTCACACCTACCATTCAGGTTTCCGATCGTGGGGTCTCCTTGGGGACCCCACAAACAGAAACCTAATCCGCTTATAAAAGCAGTTATCCATGGAAACCAGCAGACCCCATAGACTATAATGGGATTCATTAGGTTTCTTCCCGATTTCTGCCCAAAAAATGCATTCATTTTTAAAGCGAAATGGGGAACAGATATCCCAAGCGGAGATCAGGCGCAGGTGTGAACCTAGTCTGAGTGGTGACATCTTTTGTGGTCTTTCTGTGGTCTGGTACTTGTCAGAAACCCAGCCATGATGTCCTTACTTTGGACAGGATATCAGGATAGACAGTACATGTATGAGAAGATAACCTGACCACAATAAGGACATCATGGCTGGTTATCAGGAGGACACTACATGTATGAGAAGATAACCTGACCAAAATAAGGACATCATGGCTGGTTATCAGGAGGACACTACATGTATGAGAAGATAACCCGACCACAATAAGGACATCATGGCTGGTTATCAGGAGGACATTACATGTATGAGAAGATAACCTGACCACAATAAGGACATCATGGCTGGTTATCAGGAGGATACTACATGTATGAGAAGATAACCTGACCACAATAAGGACATCATGGCTGGTTATCAGGAGGACACTACATGTATGAGAAGATAACCTGACCACAATAAGGACATCATGGCTGGTTATCAGGAGGACACTACATGTATGAGAAGATAACCCGGACACAATAAGGACATCATGGCTGGTTATCAGGAGGACACTACATGTATGAGAAGATAACCTGACCACAATAAGGACATCATGGCTGGTTATCAGGAGGGACACTACATGTATGAGAAGATAACCCGACCACAATAAGGACATCATGGCTGGTTATCAGGAGGACACTACCTGTATGAGAAGATAACCCGACCACAATAAGGACATCATGGCTGGTTATCAGGAGGACACTACATGTATGAGAAGATAACCCGGACACAATAAGGACATCATGGCTGGTTATCAGGAGGACACTACCTGTATGAGAAGATAACCCGACCACAATAAGGACATCATGGCTGGTTATCAGGAGGGACACTACATGTATGAGAAGATAACCCGGACACAATAAGGGCATCATGGCTGGTTATCAGGAGGACACTACATGTATGAGAAGGTAACAAAGCACAACTTCTACTGTCATAGTGTTCAATCCACCTTGCATGACACAATCATGTGAATGGGTGCAATGTTTCTTCTGCAATGGCCAGAAGACACCCTCAGATCTTACCCCATCATCTCTCACTCACAGCTATTTACCATGAGCCTTCCCCTCACACTATGCACAGGTATGCCTTACTGAATCTATGGCTGGATGGTGCTGGGTTTACTTCAGATATCTTGTGCATTCTTATTTTCTTAGTATCGAGAGCAAAGCCTAACTGTGTATCAGCATGAATAGGGTTATACATGTCTACCTGCAGATTTCCAACTGCATAGCATAAAAGCTGTAAAACAGTCATGGAATGTTTTTCAGCAGCTGGAAAGCCACAGGTTATAGGATAATGATGTATACAAAGCATATAAATAATGCATGGGAGCCTTGGATGCACATACTGAATAATGTATAGACAGGTATAAAGTTAATTACCTGGCATGGTGGAAAATTTAATGAAATGATGACATCATCATCATTACCATTATGTGCAGACTAGTATACCAGGTAAAATAGAAGAGAATATAGCTAATGTCATTCATTCAATGACTATCTTTAATGCAAAAATGTGAGTGCACACAATGGGGGAGTTTTATCAAGACTGGCATTCCCTACGCCAGTCTTGTACACTGGAGTAAGATGCTCCTAATGTATTAAGATGCTGTAGTGCGTCTCCAGCCTTGTGTGTGCCAGAATCTCCAATCTGTGGCAGTTAGGGTAGATTTGAGCTATAACTGGATTTGACAAATGAGTTTGTACCAAGTCAGTTTTGTAATGGCCAAACTCAAAATTTTTGGGGTTCACCATCCACAAATATAACAATCGGAGACCTGTGACAATGCTCCTTTCTAATCTGAGTGCTCTGGGAAGGAACGAGTTAACAAGGTTAAGAAACTAGAAAGGAGGTTTAGCTGTTTCTAAGGATTAGAATTTTTAACCCAATTATTCCTAGAGCACACAGCTTAAAGGGAACAGTGGCCGGGGAAGTTGTGTAAAAATGAAAAAATAAAACACTTTCCAGTCTTCTTGGTGGACTTTCTGCCTTGTCCTCCAACTCTCAGGTCACCGCTGTGATTGGGCCTCAGCGGTCATGTGAGTGGTGTCACACCTGGGGGCGGGAAGTCATAGTAAACGGCCCAAAAAGACTGGAATGCCATGGGATGCCGCAGCAGAGCCAACACACCTTCTCTGAACTCTATTTATTATACTCTGGGGCCTGAAGTGACCCCAAAGTATATTAATCAATTTCACCCTATAATTCTGGTTCATTCACTTTCCAGACGAACCACCTGAATATTGGCAAAACGACTCTTACGAGGATCACCCATCACTAGCTATAATGTACACCAGTTTCTGGTGTAAATTTTTAGTAAATCTGCTGAGCTGCCAAAGTCCTCACCTCCACCAGCTAAGTCCTTCTTAGACACTCACTTTTATAAAAAGTGGCATTGCAAATTTTGGCACAAAAATGGGCATGCACCAAAATTTGCAATTTTTATCTTACATTTTATGCCATAAATTGGAAATGGAGGATAATGGACTGAAGGTCTAACTTTAAAATGAATGCAATGATAATATAATAATGTGCTGCCCACTTACCATGTGCAATATATAATACCAATGTCTTCTTATGTGGCAATCGATCTTTGGGTTCGCCTTTGTCACTACTACCTCTGCGCCCTCTATAGCCACTCCTCAAAACAAAATTATACAACTAAGCGCTATTAACCCTTTATTGACCGGCCTGTTTTAAGACTTGATGACCATGTCATTTTTTGTGTTTTTCCGTCGTCCCATACCAAGCCCTATAGCTTTTTAAACATTTTCTGTCAATATAACTATGCACTATTTTGCTGTAAATATATTTCATTGATTTAACTTTTATTAACTGTTTCTGGGAAGGAATAAAAAAAAAACAGCAATTTTGTCATTGCCTTTTCATGCTATAAATTTTGCGCCATTCACTGTGCAGCTTAAATAACCAGATACATTTATTCACTGGGTTGATACAATTGCTTTAAGGTTATCATACTGACCTGGTAAGTTTCTGCAGTGTTCAGAGTTCTCTTAGGAGTATCCAATTAGAAGCTGAGGAGACAAATTTAATTCCTCTTCCTCTTGAGCCAGGTGCCTGCTAATTGTTTGTACCTAGGGTGTCTTTTTTATCCATATTGTGTGTACTGAACTGCTCTACCGTTACCTTTAGCTTGTTACTGGCTATCCACTTGTCTTCCAATTTGTATATAAATTTGTATATATATATTTTTTTTGCTATTTTTGAAAAGTTAAGAACCCTTTTTGTAACAATATTTTTTGCATTGTCACTTTCCAAAATCTATAATTGAACTATTTTTTTTTTTATCAATGTATTTTGCAAGGACTTATTTTTTGACCTGACATTTTGGGGAACAGAACACTTTTTGATCGCTTTTTATAATGTTATTTTCGCTGGTTGATAGACAAAAATGGCAATTCTGTAATTTTTTTTTAGATTTTTTTATTTATTTTTTTTTACATCCTTCAACAAGCGGATCATAATGGATGCAGCAGTACTCAATATGTGTATATCCTATACTGACCTGGGAAGCTTCTGCAGAGTTCAGAGTTATCTTAGGACTATCCAATTAGAAGCTGAGGAGACAAATTTAATTCCTCTTCCTCTTCATCCAGGTGCCTGCTAATTGTTTGTACCTAGTGTGTCTTTTTTATCCATATTGTGTGTACTGAGCTGCTCTACCGTTACCTTTAGCTTGTTACTGGCTAACCACTTGTCTTCCAATTTGTATATAAATTTGTATATATATTTTTTTTTTGCTATTTTTGAAAAGTTAAGAACCCTTTTTGTAACAATATTTTTTGCATTGTCACTTTCCAAAACCTATAATTGAACTATTTTTTTTTTTTATCAATGTATTTTGCAAGGACTTATTTTTTGACCTGACATTTTGGGGAACAGAACACTTTTTGATTGCTTTTTATAATGTTATTTTTGCTGGTTGATAGACAAAAATGGCAATTCTGTAATTTTTTTTTAGATTTTTTTTTTTTACATCCTTCAAGAAGCGGATCATTATGGATGCAGCAGTACTCGATATGTGTATATCCTATACTGACCTGGGAAGCTTCTGCAGAGTTCAGAGTTATCTTAGGACTATCCAATTAGAAGCTGAGGAGACAGATTTAATCCCTCTTCCTCCTCAGCCAGGTGCCTGCTAATTGTTTGTACCTAGTGTGTCTTCCTTATCCATATTGTGTGTACTGAACTGCTCTAACTTTACTTTTGGCTTGTTACTGGCTATCCACTTGTCTTCCAATTTTGGCCCTGTTGTTGCCTCATGGACTGACTCTTGGCTTGGACATTCACTATTCTGTTTGATCCTCTTGATTTTGATCTGCATTGTAAGGTATCATGGTTTTTGGTTTGACTTCAGTTAGTGGAGAGTTTCTGTGGTGATAAATTGAGCCCCAAATTCTGCACAACTCTATCTGGCTTCGAGGCTGCCTCTGGTGAAGGCATTTAGGTGTCTGGGATCTATCTCTTAGCACTGTAAAGAATGGTCTAGCAAGTTCTACTGCTATCTGTTGTCAGCCAGTTCCAGTAATGCCTGATACTTGCTCCAGATACTCTATCATAACAGTCTGTCTTTTTGTTACATCTTTTTCCTGTAAGCTCTGTACTCTGTACTTTTTTGAGTATATTAAATCTCTAAATTAAGATTGTCCTTGGTTCTAATGGCATAATACCACTTAGCTTTGTTAACTTTTGTATGCCAGTGTTCTAGAGGTTCACTGTGTAGTGCCAGAGGGCACAAGTGTACATGGTCTGGGTATATCACTGTCTCGTCTACCTGTAAGTGGTGGGTCAGCTTTTTGTGTAGATGTGCAGATCTTGGGGTCACTTCGCTCCTTTGTAGCATAGTGTGATAGATAAGTATAGAAGCGGGCGTAGAAGCAGAGTCCCCCTTTTTTGCTTGTACAGTTGGGGGTTCAGATCCCTGTCACTTTATATTCAACTTTTGTACTGCAATATTACCTAAATAACTAGTTTTGGAATTTTTTTTCTTGAAATTCATCTGCATAAGGAATTTGAGACCTTGAGAACATTTGCAATGCAGACACTCATTTCAGTGATCCATTACAAGTCATCAATAGGTTAAATGAGACATTCATTTCATTCTCAGAGGTTTTTTGAACTTAGGAAAACTTACATTGTGTTACGACATTACAGTACATTACTACATAATGACAACTCTCCTTCAAATGAGCCCATTACAACGTTTTCCTTTGTAGAGCAAATTATTGGCAAATGTTTTATAACATCTCATAACATTACTGTCTAGTCTTACAGCGGCGGCAGATTGTGGAGCTGGCAAATGCACAAACAATATATGAAGTGCAGGGTAATCCATTGCTTGTGGTTTACCATGATGGGATGCCATAAACGTAATAATAACCTGAACAGAAATTAATTGAAATAATTGTCAAATAATTGCCCCATTATGTAACAGAGATATAGCAGGATGGATTGCAGCCCAAGATCCAGCTCTACCTGTAATCCTACCTAAGATACTCACATACCCTGGTCCTCCATTCCAGCATCGCCTGTTACATCCCCAGCCATACTTGCTGGCTCAGGTGATCGCCTTGGCCACTCACTGGCTTCAGTGATCTCATATCTTATACCAGTGACATCACTAATACATCATGAATACCCAACATGTAACTACTGATGCCAGTAAATGGCGGCAGCGGACACCTGAGCTCCTTCACTTCCGGCTCACTCAGTGGAGGAAGTGAAACCCCCCAGGGTTGTCCAATTTATCTGGAAAGCCCCTTTAATTTTGCCAACCAGTTCCAACCAGCTGCTGTAAAGGTATATAATCTCAATGGGATTCAAGCTTGATATAAATACACTTGACAAGAATATACTTTGTAACCAATATACATATCACTATTAGGATCACATCTGGATTATGCAGACATTTTTGGGCATGAGTGTACACAAAGGACAGTGAACTAGAGCTGGACAAGAGGGAGTGCCCAAGTTTAACCTGCAATGTTAGTCTAGAGCAGGGGTAGGCAACCTCTTTTGTTCGGCGTGCCGATTTCGATTAAAGAAATAAAAGTTGAGGTACTCGGAGTGCCGGTCAATAATTGTAAGTTTGATGACCCCTGCACACGATATTATGCCCCATAGCGGACCCTGCACACGGTATTATGCCCCATAGCGGCCCCTGCACACAGTATCTGAAAACTGCCAAAAACTAGTATTTTATACACATTTAATGGGTAAAAATTTATTATCTGACTGACAGAACTTCCGTTTGTCAGAAATGTTTTATACGTTCATCGCTAGTGATAATTGCTATTGCTATTATTTTAGCGTGTAACGGATATCACTAGAGAGGCGGGCGGCGTAATTTACTCTATAAAGATCAGGTATGGACAGGACAGGGACAGTGAAAAAATGTAAATTTTATTAGTGACTTTGTGCATGTGTTGCGTAAGTGTTTGGTGCGACACTTTTGGTTCTGCGACCTGGACGATGGTAAATGTCTGGGTCACAGCGCCAATAAACTTCCTGGTTACGTTCAGAGGGGTATTACATTATTCCTGTATGTGACAATCAGAGAGCAAAATTACAGTATGCTCTCTGATTGATAGGAGAGGGGATAACATTGACAGAAGTCTCTGCTACCCTCCATAGGGTAATCTCTAGCTTATGCACAGACAATGATGATTTATCATTGTCTCTGCAGTCTGCAGCTCCTCCTCCCCCCTCCTTCCTTCGCTCTAAGATGGTGCCTGAGGCAGGAGGGGGGGGGACACTTTAGAGCCCCATTTCTAAGGATCTGTTAGGGCCACAAAGATGCAACTAGATTCATTTTAAAGATGAGAATCTCATCTTTAAAAAGATACCAAGGTCGCCATGATAGACGTTACAGATTCAGAGCGATTCACTGTTAAAACGATGTCGGGAATTGAGATCGGCATTGGGATTTCAATGCCGAACATCGTATTCACCAGCTAATCGCTCAGGATGTATAAGGACAATCATGGTGATCTTGGTATCATTTTAAAGATGAAATTCTCATCTTTAAAATGAATCCAAGTGTTTCTTTATAGCTTTAACCAATCCTGAGCAATTCACTCAGGTACAGTAGTGAAGCCGGCAATTACCGGCTTCACTACTGTACATAGACTGTGCAGACACCGGGTGCTGCCACATCCATCTTCAGACAGCACCTGGCACTAATGACATTTTAATAGGATCAGGCACATATCTGGGTGAGGACTCCCTTGCCCGTGCCAGGGAAATATGCCTCGCGTGCCACTCTTGGCACGAGTGCGGGGGGTTGCCGACCCCTGGTCTAGAGGAAAGCAAAAAATTCCCATGACAAAGAGGCCAATTTTTTTTTTATCTTTGGGAAATATATCTTTCCCTATTCTATGTATTGCAAAGAAAATTTATGAATCAATGATCAAAATTTTTTTCCAAACTAACTAAACCCGAATTTTACAATTGTACTGCAATTTTAACCACTGAAGCTTTGCTATGTCTTTATTGTGTACCGGTGTCCAAACTGTACATAATTCCATTTGGGTTCTATTAATTTGTAAACTAATAGTAACATATTCTTAATCATGTGAATCTATGCACCATTTATTGCACACTGTGATCTTATTTGCCTTGGCAGCAGCTGCCTGACACTGGTGTTACAGCTCCATTGGCGGCATGAATTTTTCTGTTCTCGGGTGCCTTGCATTTATCAGTGTTAAAGGGAGTCTACACCACCAAAATCACAGGCAAACAGGTGTGCGGTAACAGAGGTGGCCACATCCCTGATGTACTGAACAGCAAATTTGCAAATAGTTTAATTCTTTCTTGATATCCACTGTACTATTACGGCCAGTGTCGGACTGGGATGTCTAGGGCACACCAGTGGAATTGTTTCTAGGGGCCCACCATCAGAACCCCTGCAGATCAGCGGTACCGAGACAGGGCGGCTAAAGGTAATAACATGCCGGGAGCCATGCTGCTCACCCACTATACCATGTGCACCACTGCACTACCTAAACCTACTGCTACACCTTGTATGGCAAGCGAACAGTGTGGCTCCTAGAATTGTTACCTTTACCTGTAACCACACTGTCCTGGAAAAGCTGATCTGCAGAGGTCCTGACTGTTGTATCATCGTAGATGTAATATTGATGGCCTATACTAAGGACAGGCCATCAATATTAGGAAGATGGATAAATCCTTTAAAGAGGTTGTCGAAGGAATTGGAGCAACCCATGTAGCTGGCGGGAGGTGTAAAGTAAAAAATAAGTAAATTAAAAAGCATACTTACCTGTCCCCGGCGCTCCGTTGTCTGCTGCCAGTGTCCATTCAGACTCGTGCCGGCGACTCCTTGCTGGGAGTCCTGCACCTCATGTGATCGCTAACACCAATTAGGTACAGGATTTCCAGAAATGAGGCGCCGCCATGAGACCGAACAGACACAGGCAGGGGACAACGGGGTGCCGGGGACAGGTGAGTATGCTTTTTTAAAAATTTTCTTATTTTTACACCTCCCCTGGCGGCCGACACAGTGGTCGCTCCAGTTTATGGAAACCTCTTTTAAGGGGTTGTCTGGGCCAAATTTTTCTATGGTCACTTCACTGGTCCCCCCACATAATGGCCTCTTTACTGGTCCCCCATACTGCATGGGGAACAGTGATGGGGTCATTATATTGTGTGGGAGCAGTGATGGGGGCTAACATCCTGTGGAGAGGACATTAAACTGTATGGGGCATATTAAAGGGGTTGTCCAGGGTTAATCTTTTTTATGGCCTATGCTCAGGATAGGCCATAAATACCTGATCGGTAGGGGGCTGACACACGGCCCCATCAGCTGTTCGGAGCCACTTCCGGCACCTGCTCTGTACACAACACAGGACCGGAAGCAGAAAGCTCCATCCTCTGTATAGCAGCCCGGCGCCTTCACTGCAGCTCAGCTACTACTGACTTCAATAAATGCTGAAATACAGTGAAGGTGCCCGGCTAATATACAGTGGACAGAGCTTTCTGCTTCTGGCCCTGTATTGTGTACAGTACGGGCATCAGAAGTGGCTCCATACAGCTGATCGGTCCGGGGTCAGCCCCCTACAGATCAGGTATCTGTGGCCTATCCTGAGGATAAACCATAACAAATTATGCCTGGACAACCCCTTTAATATACACCCCTAATGCACCACACTTTAAAGAGACTGTCCAGTATAATTTTTTTCTTTTTTTATGATTAGTCTGGGGGAGGTGAATCCCCCCTACCCCCCCCCCCCAAAAAAAAAAAAAAAACATGCTAAACATACTCACCTGTCTCTGGTGCTCCGGTGTCCTCCCAGCACGGTCCGGTCCTGCAGCTCCGCTGTCTTCTTTTTGCCGGAATTCCTCACTGGCTGTGACGTCCCAGGTCCCTTCCCTTAGGCCACTGATTGGCCTCAGGGGTCACCTGACGTCACAGGTAGTCATGTGCAGAGGGAACTTCAGCTGGAAGAAAACAACAGAACTGCAGGACCGAACCGCGCTGGGAGACACTGGTGACAGGAGACACTGGCGACAGGAGAGAAAGTTTGTGGGGGTTTTTTTTGTTTTGTTTTTTTCACCTGCCCCGGCGTAATTAAAAAAAAAAATGAAGGAGCCACTGTATGGAGTATAAGCTCCACAGTGGCCCCCACCCAGTATTATAAGCTCCACAGTGGCCCCCACACAGTATTATAAGCTCCACAGTGGCCCCCACCCAGTATTATAAGCTCCACAGTGGCCCTCACACAGTATTATAAGCTCCACAGTGGCCCCCACACAGTATTATAAGCTCCACAGTGGCCCCCACCCAGTATTATAAGCTCCACAGTGGCCCCCACCCAGTATTATATGCTCCAAAGTGTCCCCCACCCAGTATTATAAGCTCCACAGTGGCCCCCACCCAGTATTATAAACTCCACAGGGGCCCTCACATAGTATTATAAGCTCCACAGTGGCCCCCACCCAGTATTATAAGCTCCACAGTGGCCCCCACCCAGTATTATAAGCTCCACAGTGGCCCCCACCCAGTATTATAAGCTCCACAGTGGCCCCCACCCAGTATTATAAGCTCCACAGTGGCCCCCTCCTAGTATTATAAGCTCCACAGTGGCCCCCACACAGTATTATATGCGCCCAATAGCCCCCCTCCGCTTCAGTGCTATTATTATACTTTGGGGTCTCCACAGACCCCAGAGTATAATAATCGGAGGCCCAGGGGAAATGATTAAAAATAACAAACTCTCATACTCACCTTGCCTTACCTTTCCTTGGTATCCTCGCTCCATCCTGTCGTCTTCAGCGTCTTCAGGCCCTCTTCCGACGTCGCTGCCGAGGCCTGTGATTGGGCCTCAGCGGTCACATGGGGGCGCACTGATGTCAATACGCGGCCGCGCCCCCATGTGACCGCTGGGGCCTAATCACAGGCCTCAGTCACATAACAGAAGAGCGCCGGAGAGAACGCTGCGCCCAGGAGAGGTGAGAATATGTGTTTATTATTTTCAGTCACCTCCCCTGGGCGCCCTGCCCTGCCATCTATTGGAAAGGGTCCTGAAATATGCCAGGGCCCCTTTCCAATAACAGTATGTATAGCGGTCGGGGAACCAGGCTTTCCCCGACCGCTATCATAGTGGTCCGGGGCCCCGGCCATCTCCAGCTGGCCGCGGGCCCTGCACCCTTCCGGGTCCGGTCGCGGTCGCGCCCCCTGCGACCGCGATCGTAACGCCTCTGCTCAGGGGCCCGATCGGGATGGTCAGGATCCCGATCGGGCCCCCATGACATGAGGACTAATAGTCGGGGCTCGGGGCCCACCAGTGGATTCACCGGTTCCCCGTTGGGCCAGTCTGACCCTGATTACGGCAGATGTCTGGTCTTTAAAGATGGTGACCTCTCAGGAGCTGTTACACAGTGGATACCTAGCAGCAATGCCTGCTATCAGTGCACACACTGATTTACCCTACCTTGTACCTTGGTCATTTTGGCTAGGAAGAACATCCCTCATGATGATATCCAGAGTGGTGATCCATTGCCTAGACAGCCAAAAGACTATTGAAGACTCTCAGTCCTGTCTTCAGTACTCTATTACAGACTGAGCTAGGCAGCCTGTAATAGAAGTGTATGATTTTTGCAATACATTGCAATGTGAATAAATTAGTTTGGTTGCGATAGAAAGCTTCTATTCAGCTGCAGAATGAGATTAAGCCTCTATTTCTGCATCTATCCTTTTCTGCAGGTGATCAACCCTCCCCTCCATAGACTTCTATAGACGTCTGTAATCTAAGCAACCTACAGTCCATCTTGAGATTGATATAGCAGAGGTTTTCAGAGTAAAAGTCAGTTTAGCAGAGGGAGGGAAGCAGGGAAACAGAGAAATGTAGTGGTTGTGGTACAGTCCCTCAAATAAAAGCTTATGAAAGCACAAAAACACTGATGTCCGCTGCATCACAATTATTGTGGGGATCTTTGAGAAAAACAGAGATTTGGAATATACAAAATAACTATTTCTCACTGTGTATTTGATGTGATTCTGCTGAATTTCCACATTAATACAAATCCCATTGCAACAAATCTAATGAACATCTACACATTTATGTCATAATTCATGGAGCCAAGTTATCTATGCTGCAATTTATGGCATACAGTGCGGTAGAATGAAGGAAAGAAAATGATGGCATGGGGTCCGGATTCTGATTATATTTTTAGTCTGAGATCCAACTTTTCTGTTTGATCATCACATGACATGACTTTGTTCCAGAGAGAGATTGTGCAGGAACCATCAGGGTGTTACCTTGCAAATTGAAGGAGTATTATAGAAGTGTCATAGTTCACCTGGCGTAATGTCCTCCGCTAAGCATTTTGAGACTCTGCAGCTGCTGTGATAAAGGACTTTGTAGCCTTCGGTGAATTGTGTATAGAATTTAGTTGACAAGCAGTAAAGATGGAAAAAAAAAAGCTATTTTGTGGATGAAAAATGTATTTAACAACCGCTCTGTTCTGTTTTGTAAAAAGGAAGAAATAACCACAGATTAATGGAATAGTTCAAGGATCTGCCTAAATTTTAACAAATTTCCTAACTTTGGCTGAGTAACGACTTCAGTTTAAGGAAAACAGGACCAATGATGCTTGTGTGTCGTCAACAGACCAGGCACTTTATATCTAGGGACAGCAAAACGTAGATCTGATACAGTATTATCACCCTGTCTATTGTGGGATCACCCATCTTTTTAATATGGGCAAACAAGTTCGTGTCAAACCAGATTTGACCTGAAGTTTCCCAAAGGTTCAGGCTCTACCTGGTTCATCACTCACAAATCATTTTGGTACTCAGGGTTCTCTTCAGACCCCATAGTGTAAAAAGTGGAGGACCAGTGGAGGTATAGAAACATAATAAACACATACTCACCTCTCCTGGGCTGCCTCAGAGTCTTCTATGGTGGTCTTCCAATTGGGCTGTACAAGTCTGGTCCAAAACAAAAAAAAAAGGCACCAATCTCTATTAGTATGGAATGTAAATGGGTTGTTCAGGATTTTTTTTTTAAATCTTACTAAAGACAGGGAATGTGTACAGCCTGTAGTACAAGTCTATGCAGCCAAGCCTGGGAGCCTTCAATAGGCTCTTGGCTGTCATGGAAGTGAATTTCTGCCCCCAGATCTCATTCTGAGGGCCAGCAATCCACCCCAAAATGGTGATGTCCATGTGTTGCTGGGGAAATGGTGCCTCAGTCAGCCCGCGAACAGTGCCTCTCTTGGAGAGGTTTCAAGAACCTTTGTACAGTGACTTGAGAAAACCATAGTAGTGTACAATGGGTGGGAGTGTTCAAGAATAGGGCAAGACCCGGGGTGAGTTGTGTGTGACTGGTGTCAGGGGACCATCTGGGGAAAATAAACTGGTTCTTAGAAGTTACAGCTTACATGCAGTCAGGACCTGCCCGGCAACATTGATTGTTTAGAAGTGATCAGTCGCAGTTTAGTAGTTTAGAAATGATCAGTCGCAGGTGACCAAGGTAGAGTGTCAAGTGGTGAAGGGGATAGGTGGTTTTTCAAACTGGACCCTGAGTTTAGAGTGTTTATGATGGTGCCAGAGTGAAGAAATCAGGCGACACCTTTTAGAGGCTAACTGAGTATATTTGATAGTGAGCTTTCGAGAGTACTAGCTCTCTTCTTCAGACATGGTGTAATGCTAGAAACTGAAAATTCACACTATTTATACACTACTTATAAATAGTGTAAATTTTCAGTTTCTAGTAATTACACCATGTCTGAAGAAGAGAGCTAGTACTCTTGAAAGCTTACTATCAAATATACTCAGTTAGCCTCTAAAAGGTATCGCCTGATTTCTTCACTCTTCCACTACTTTCTATGGCTAACACGGTACAACATTATACTACTATGATGTGCCAGTCAAGGATTCCCATGCCATGTAATATAATATATCTGGGACCACTAGACCCCCATTTGATTTAGCTAAGGTGAGCGTGATTCTCACTATTCTTAGAGGTTTAGAGTGCCAGATAAATCTATTAAAGAGTGTGCAGACCAAGGGAAAACATTGTTGAGGCAAGGAAATGAGTATGAGTTGAAAGAGGTATAGGAGTTGAGGGAGTATGTTCATTTTCAGGATATTGATATGTCCTAGCCAAGAAATGTCCCAGGGTTCCCAGTTACTTAAGTCTCGTTGCAAGGGTGCAAAGTTCAGATTGTATATGTGAGATAGGGAAGTGGATACATGGATACCGAGGTATTTGATATAGCGAAGGGACCAAGAGAATGGGAAGGAGGAGCGTAAACGCTGAACTAGCTCAAGGTCTAGGGTAATGTGGTGGTTTTACTGACATTAATCTTATAATTGCTAAAGAAAATATAGGTGTGAATTTTGAATTGTAAAGTGATAGGAGATGGAACCGTTATACCTGAGCTTGAGGGCCATTGTATAGGGCATGTATAAAATTCAACATGTTACGGCCAAGGCTGATCTGAAAGAGGACGGCCTCCATGAAACCACAATACATCCGGCCTTCTCAGCATCTACTGAGAGTAGCATTAAAGTGATATGCCTCTTCTGAGCCTAGCGAATGATGGAAAAAGTTTTGAGCATATTATAATACAGGCACATCTCAATAAATTAGAATATCTTTGAAATGTTTATTTCTTTCAGTAATTAAATTTGAAAACGTGACCTTCTATATTTTCTAGATTCTTTACACACAGAGTGTTCTGTTTCAAGTGTTTTATTTCTGTAAATGTTGATTATGGATTAAAGGTAATGAAAACCAAAAGCTAAGAAAATTTTAATATTGCAAAAAAGTTCAGTCTTGTAAATTGAGTGTCACCTGCCAAGGTTTCCTAAGCCTTTAAATGGTCCCTCAGTCTGGTTCAGTAGGACACACAATCATGGAAGACGCTGATTATGGATTGTATTACTGAAATGAATGAACGTTTCACAGATATTCTAATTTATTGAGATGCACCTGTATGCCTCCCTTTGGGGCATGAAACCCACTTGATACGGGTAGATCAGGAATCCTTGGCGGCCGCCGAGTCTATTTGCCAGCCGTTTGGCATAAAGTTTCACGTTGGTATTTATTAAAGAAATTGGGCAGTAGATTTGACAAAGTTAGACATCTTTGCCCTCCCTAGGAATATTGGAAATATTGGCATGCTGTAAGGATGGAGGGAAATTGGTAGTAGTCGCTGTGGCATTAAATGTCAATTGAAAGAAGGGTGTAAGCATAGGGCTTTGTAGAATAGGGCAGTGTACCCATTGGAGCCTGGGCTCTTTCCCGTTAGGAGGTCTCTGATGACCTGTGAGATCTTCTCTCATGAGAAGGGTTCCTCCAGGGCTTCTGCCTCCTTCTGGAATAGCGTCGGAAGCAGCAGCTATATATTGTGACAGTGAGGTAGTTGTACCTGGCACTAGGTTGGTGGTGTCTGGGGGAGGAGGGTTATAGTGCTTCTCGCCAGTGGATCCACCTGATCCACTTTAAGAGACCCTTGAAATGCTCCTTACATTAGAACTGCTCCCTTTAAATACTACAATTGTGCAATTCTTTGAAAACCGTAGCTGAGAATCGAGCAATCTTTCCAATGATCTCTGGCAACTTCCTGCAGTGTGCCTCCTATTAAATTAACACTTAGCGTAGGAGACATGGCCATGTAAAAACAGCTCTAATGAGTTCACCATTTTTAATGTCTCTTAAAGGAAAATGATTTAGCTTTTGCTGTGTTTTTTAGCAGTAATCCTCAAGTTCAGTCAGAAACGATAGTGCCAAAATTGGCTTTTCTCTAGATGCGTAGGTGGTAGACACGCATCAATTGCCAACTATCTAACATAGCTTATTTCTCCCAGACGACTCGAATGGGTCTTGGCTGAAAGCTTTCCAATAGTTTGGCACAGATAAATATTACACGACCTTGATGAGTTACAAGATCTGCCTCATTTCTCAGCATCTCCTCAGGCATGAAAACATGACCCCACTGAGAAAGGGTTGGCAAGCCAAGGGCCCTCTTGATGTCCTCAATTTTTTGAAATCTGGTAAATATGCTACGATTACTATGTTCGACTGTCAGGTTCTACTAATTTATGTTGTATAAATCCACTATTGTTATAAATGTGGCATAAAATGTACCGTATATGAGCTGTAACACTCTCATTAGACCGCACAAGTCAAAAGTTTCACCATTGGTTTTATCTGTGAAGGATTATTGGAAAAAGTTGCCCATCCAAGTCTTCCATCATTTCCCTTACAAAGGTTTGTAATGATGTAAGATGTTGAAGATCTGGTGGTGAAAACAACTCAGCCTTGTAAGATACGTATAAAACAATCTCCTAACAACTTATAACTATCCACAGGACAGAAGACAAATGTTTGCATCGTTGGGACCCCCACTGATCAAAAGAATGGGGTTCCTGTGTCCCAGACCCCAGAGTATAATAATTTGCTGCAAACCATGTCATGGCAGCCATTTTAGTTAAACTAATCCTAAATTGTTTGATTTTGTTAAAAACTGAACAATTTGGAGAATTCGGGTCAAAACCAGTTCCTTGCGAATTGATTCACCCAACACTATCTGGGTGCCATATGCAAAGTAGCCAACTATATGTGCCATATGCAAATTATAGCCATTCATTACCAACATATGTAACATGAAGACTTTAATAACAGTTGTCACAACTCTGACTTGTTAACAATATGTAATTTATTACTCAAGTTTCCTAAGACAAAAAAATAATAGATTTTATTCGTCTGACATGATGCTCGGGATCCCAGTAAGTCGCGCTCACTAAATCACTCGTGGACTGTGATTAATTTGTCTTCTGCAATTGCAGCTACTAAAAGATTAGAAATTCTCCTTCTCTGGCTAATTACAATAAATTTCAATTAGTAGGGATGTAACAGTGATTATATCTGGAGAGCTCATTGGAATTCCTCTAAAAACTGCTTGCTGGGGTTTTGATTCTACGCCAAGACTGTGTAGAGGATTAAATATACTGAACTCCGAGACAGCCGTCAGTTGGAGCATATACTGGTTACAGGCAACGATTTTACAGCAGAAACAGCAAGTTGTTTAAGCGGATTTTCTTGTATTTCAATGTTATGGTTTGATAGCTAAAGTAGAGACCCATCGTGTGAATATTGCCATATGGCGTGAATGGTATGGATTGTAGCTGGTCAGTGGAATTGGTGTAAACCACAAAATATAGTCATACCCACCTATCTCTGACAATCTGTTCTACAGTCCAGGTCCCCTTTACCTTTTGTGTTTGGACTTGCCGAGCCAGAAACGGAGTCGCTTATATGACCCCTGAGACCAATCCCTAGCCTCAGCAGTCACTGGATATGGACTTGTGACATCACTCACATATATAATAGGTTCCTTACAAGTGATCGCTGAGGCCATTGATTGGTTTCAATGATCATGTGAGCGACTCCATTTCTGGCTCGGCAACTCCCAACATCGAAGGGAAAGGGGACCTGGACTGTAGAGATAAGTGACTATGACTTTTTTGTTTTATACTCACTGAGTTTGCTATAACTCATGAATAACCCCATTAACGTTGGCCGAACCAGTCAGCTCATAGACAGACCATCCATTCCATGTGTATAGGGGTGTCCCATGTCCCTTGATGGCCAAATCCTAGGTGTCTCCAGGAATTGTTGTCTTGTGTGGCTTGAATTCTAGTAATAAAACACATTCTGTATCCCAAAAAACTGTTGCCATGAGCTTTCTAGCTAACTGGTGCACAAAAAATTTCTTTGGTGTTGCCGATCCCTTGTGTTTTTATTGCAGTGACTCTTGTCGGGTCTCAGGATCATGGTAGTGGACACATGTTTCATCCCCCGTAAGAACCCGAGATTAGAAGCCTTTTGGATTTTCTCTAAGCATGTCTAAATTCTCTTGGCTAAATTATGGCAACATATTGTTTGCTCACACGTCAACATTTGTAGCACCCAATTGGTACTGACCAAGCCATCATGAATGACACTGGAAACCGTGCCAACTGAAACTTCTAATTCATTACCTATAACACTGACTATGACCCAACGATCTTTCAAAATCGTAGCCTCCACTTTATGGCACATAGGGGGGCCATCTTCAATTGATTCTCTGCCCCATTTAAACTGCTTGACCCAAAACTTTACTTGGTGGTAAGAAGGTGCATCATCACCATATACAGATATCATCCTTCCCTGGATTTTTTAGGCTTATTTTCTTTTTTGGAAGAAATGTAATCATAGAGCAATGCTCCAAACTGCAAGTCTCAAGCCACAGGGAACAACAGAAGTCCAAACTTTGAAGGATCGCTGCATTGGTTTTGCACATGGTGTCGTGATGTGGAATTTTTAACATTTGGACAAAAAGGTGAAGTTTTATGGATCCCTCCTGTGCTGGATGTTTGGCTTCAGTGGATAATGGACAGGTCATACTGGATTCAGGATTATGAGGCCCTTACGAAACAAGATGAGCCCATGATATCTATGTTGATATCCTTAAATATGATACAAGTTTTGTTAAAGGGCTCATCTATTGCACTTTAGGTCTGCTGATCCCTACGAAGTGGTTCTGTCAGGTCAGGGGGTTCTTCTTGGCCTTTTGGCTAACACGAGTGGAGTACTGTATCTGTTCCAGAAAATTCCAAATGGCTCCCTTCTTGACATCTTTGGCCCTATAATACCACTGAAGCCTGTGAATGTGACAGTGGTTATGTGGGGGTTTCGACAACATGACACTTTGAAACTTTGATCCATGCTGTATCATCCAAGCGGTAAGACTTCCCCACCACCCACGTGACTACCAATATTCAACCACAGCCCTCAGCAGTGACCTGGGGCTGATGATGTTAGGGAGAGAGCCAGAAGACACTGAGGATGCAAGGGAAAGACAACTGGATGCCACCTCAAAGACCAACAAAAGTGAATATAAGTTTTTTTTACATTTTTATTCACCCTCCCTGGCTTCTGAGGCCCGATGAGACCCCAGAAAATAATAATAGCACTTCTGATTTGGACAGAAATGTCTTCCTGGCAAAACTCTGGAATATTTGTAAAAAACAATCTTGCAAGGTTCTCCCATCAATAGTAACTAGGTGCATAATACGCAGCTACATACCTGTAGGCTACTTGGGCCCACCAGATTGAAGCCATGTGGTTGGGATGTCTGAAAGCAGAAGTGCAGAAGAGCTCCAGGAGTGATGACCCTACAATGCCTGAACTCGTTGGAGATAACACATTTGCACACACTTCACTTTCTCACATCTGAGCACACTGACTTTTATTTTCTTAGGCCTTAGGGCTATGGATAGTATACGTAAATTTTATAATCCCAGCCAGATGTCAGGGCTGCAAGATTGTTTTTACTTTCCATGTTTGTCACAGGATCTTCCAGGGTAAAGTACCCTTATGGAGATATAACAAGTTTCTTATCTCCTAGGTGAGCTGACTTAGACTTAGGTTCCTTGATGGTCTCTCCCTAAGACTTAGCAAAGAAAGGCCATCCTTGACCCATACAGGGCCCCATGGCTCGTAGGGTTGGGGAAGTTCAATGGGGGGAGAGTCCTTCTCCTTTTAGAAAGGTCTTGTGATAGACTTTAGTAGCCTTTAGGCTTTCAATAAAAAAAAAAAATTACAGCTAGGAAATTGACTTATTGGGTAGCAATATCAGCACTAGTCCCTATAGACAGTATAAGGAATTTTTATAATCCCAGCCAGATGACAGGGCTGCAAGACTATTTACTTCCCATGTTTACCACAGGATCTTCCAAGGTAAAGTACCCTTATAGAGCTCTAACAAGTTTCTTATTATATCCTAGGTGAGCTTACTTAGACTTAGGTTCCTTGATGGTCTCTCCCTAAGACTTAGCAAAGAAAGGCCATCAATCGTTGACCCATACAGGAACCCATGGCTCGGAGGGTTTGGAGAAGTTCATTGGGAAAGTCCTTCTCCTTTTAGAAAGGTCTTGTGATAGACTTTAGTAGCCTTTAGGCTTTCAATAAAAAATAAAAAAAAATTACGGTTAGGAAATTGATTTATTGGGTAGCAACGTCTTATAGGTGGCACTAGTCAGACTTTTCTTTTTTTTTATTTTTTTCGTTTATGGAGGAGAGCTACTTTGTATGTTTTTCTTTCCTATGAAGCATTTCCTATAAGACTCCATACTTTCGGCAGACCTCCTTAATAAGAACCAGTACCCCCCTGAGTATCCTATTTTTGGTGCAGATTGTGTACTGTAAAAGCTATTCCTGGTGATATAGCTCACTAATGATAAGAAAACAAATCATTTGCAATTCAGATTTTTTTTTTCTTAATCCTTTTACAATTTTCAAAATTTTGCCATTTGTAGCCCATTGCGGAGCAGTCACATGTCATACTGAGATGTATTTAATTATAATGACATCATTTGACACTTTGTTCCTTTACACTCCTATAATAAAGAGGAATGCGCCTCCCTTGGCGACCTGCTTTTAATTACAGATACAAGTGTTTTTTTAAGCCAAGGTTTTGGAAAATATGAACTAATCTAGAAATTGAGCCAGGGCTTTGATGACCAAAGTGGATTCGTTTTCAGGCTGTTGGAGCATTACATAACACAAACATGTTCCATCTCAAGCAGCTCATCTGATAGATTGCTGGTGGCAGGTGGGAGTGGCAGCCGAGGCCGTATTGTCACCCACAATTGTATGGATGTTTGATCTCTATCATAGTTGTATGGGAATTATTCAAAGAAACACTTCAAGGACAAGCTCCGGCACCCTCCATATGCACAATCATTTCCTTTTATCAAGTGTACCCATGAACGCATGTGGGGATTTACAATATATGGCACTTCATTGCACAATATCTCCTTCTGAATGTACGATAAGAGAAAATAGTGTAAAAGTACATAGGCTTCTAGTACTGTAGAACAATGCTCCATTGTCGTCTTACTTCTAGACTGTCTCTGCCTTTCTCCAATATACATACTATGTATCAGCCATGTATTTCACCAATTGTGGCTATGTCAAGAAGAAAGTCAAGAATTAAAGCAACTCCAAAAAAAACAAAAACAAAAAAAAAAGATAAAACAAGATATACAATAAATCAAAGAAAACATCAAACTCCACCTACAGATGTGTCCGCACTTGACTGATCTCCAGTTTGGTTATGGGCTTGTATTTGTGGGTATTTGTATTCACTTTGGTTTTCTTTATATATTTCTTCCAGTTTTTATACTGTGTAAACTGGATGGAAAAAGAATGCGTTCTCGTATCGAAACGCGTTGCTATATTTTATTGTGACTTTCATGTTCAAAAAACACATCCTCTAGTTTTTTCTCAGCAGTGCTCGTGGTACTTCCCATTTATTGTTTTTTCCGATTCCCTCTCTGTGCGAACTGGATATCTGCTCACAATTCAATTGTTAGGGTCTTGCCAACCGTAGCAATACCCTGACACTACTGCAGCGGTCTGGGAGGAAGGATAGAGACAAGTGAGCCCTCATCTCACCCCAGCCACTGTCCCTTCCTATTGCCTCAGTTACCCTAAACGGTAAAAGGACAACCAGATGACTAGCCCTATACTGGGTAAGTGACACACAGAACAGGACAAGACAAAACAACACAGAAGCAGAGTGAGCAAGCCAAGGGGTCAGTAACAAACGAGCAATGCAGTACAAAATCACAATCCAAGAGAATAGTCACAAGGCAAGCCAAAGGTCAGAGAATCAGGTAACAAAGTAGCTAGGGATATAATAAAGAGAGCAGGCAAAGACAGTACAATAACCGGCAACTTGCTGAGAAGGTGACATCCAGTATATAGAAAGTCTGGGCCCAGTCCCAGACCTGATAGGTACACAGGCTGTCAATCACACAGGCCAGGAAGAGATTAACTCTGTGCAGTCCAGAGGAAAATGCTCAGAGCACGGGTGTGGCCGGAAATCCATTACCTTGTCTAGGACCATGTTCAGACTGAGCAACAAGAAACCTACACAAGGAACCAAACTGAACACGCCTCCTTCGCCACAGCGTGCGAGCGGAGGGTGGCGCAGAGACACGAATAGGCAGAGACGTTACAGTACCCCCCCTTTATGAGGGCCCACCGGACCCTCACCAGATAAACCAGTTTTAGTAGGACCCAGTATTTTCTCTGCCTTTTAATTGCAGATCTCCCTGAACAGCAACAACAGGCACTGGAGGACCAGGCAAACGTTTTTTTATTCGCCTGGCATTTCCAACCTTTACAGCTGAGACCGTCTCCTCACTGACACAATCTAAGGTGTGCAAAACAATACAATGGGATGAGCACTGATCTCCCCATTTTACCAACTCCCTTTTACCCCAATCAAAAATAGGGTTATGGAGGTTCAACCAAGGGAGCCCCGAAATAATATCGGAAGACAGATGCTCCATAACAAAAAAGCTCATGACCTCTGAATGAGCAGAACCAACTTGCAACGTGATTAAGGGGGTCTTGAATCGGACCTTACCCCTGGCCAGTGGGGCAAAATCCGCTCCAGTAACCGCCAGAGGAGTGTCAAGTGGCAAAAGCTCAATGCCTAAAGCTGAGACAAACGAGAATGTGACAAAGTTTGCCGCAGACCCAGAGTCAACTAAGGCCTGGCCAGAAACAGATCTGTCCCCAGAGGACAGAGACACAGATAACAACATCTTATTGTTACTACTGGCTAATACCTGGTTGCCTGAGTGGTTCTTCCGACTACCACTCAGGCACTGAAGCTTTTCCCCTGGTGTGCGGGGTCTGATGGAGCAGTCTCGTATGATATGCCCTGAAGTACCACAGTACAGGCAGAGGTTATTCCGGAGACGATGCTCTCGTCGAGTCTTGGCGTCCATAGCTCCCAGTTGCATGGGTTCCTCACCAGGAGTCATGTGAGAAATAACAGGTTTTTCAGGAGAGAGAGAGGGAGAGACAGAAAACTTGGAAGAAGCAGACCCTACTCTCTCTTTAACATTTTCCCGGATCCTATGGTCAATACGGACAGCCAATGTCACAGCCTGCTTAAGAGTAGGGGGATCTGGGTGACCAACCCAGACCTCCTTAACACGGTCACACAGGCCTTGTTTAAAGTGAGCCTTTAGAGCAGACTCACACCAACCTGCAGTTACACTGCACTTGCGAAATTCTGAGCAGTACTCCTCAGCAGAGCGTTTGCCCTGTCGCATAGTGAGGAGTTGCGATTCTGCAAGTCCAATGTGGTCTGGCTCAGCGTATATAGACCCCAGGGACAAAAAAAATTTTTCAAAGTTAATCCACTCCTCAGCTCCAGGAGGGAGTTTAAGAGCCCAAGCTTGTGGATCCCCCTGTAGGAGGGATATAACTACTCCCACCATTTGGGCCTGAGATGCGTGTGGGTTAATCCGAAAATACAGGCGACAGGACTCCCGGAAAGTCTCAAATTTTTCAAGATCCCCTGAAAAACGATCCGGGAGTAACATCTTCACCTTAAAAGGGGAAGAAACAGGCGGGGATGCTGCAGCAGCCTCAGTAAGGGTCTGAACCTGTTTAGCAAGCTCAGTTACCAGGCCTACCAAACCTTCCAACTTGGCCGCAAGGCCCTGAATAGGATCCATGCTGACCCTAGGGGAAGCAATGGCAGAAGGTTATGGGCTGGTTATTCTGTTAGGGTCTTGCCAACCGTAGCAATACTCTGACACTACTGCAGCGGTCTGGGAGGAAGTACAGAGACAAGTGAGCCCTAATCTCACCCCAGCCACTGTCCCTTCCTATTGCCTCAGTTACCCTAAACGGTAAAAGGACAACTTGAAGACAAGCCCTACACTGGGTAAGTGACACACAGAACAGGACAAGACAAAACAACACAGAAGCAGAGTGAGCAAGCCAAGGGGTCGGTAACAAATGAGCAATGCAGTACAAAATCACAATCCAAGAGAATAGTCAAAAGGCAAGCCAAAGGTCAGAGAATCAGGTAACAAAGTAGCAAGGGATATAATAAAGAGAGCAGGCAAAGACAGTACAATAACCGGCAACTTGCTGAGAAGGTGACATCCAGTATATAGAAAGTCTGGGCCCAGTCCCAGACCTGATAGGTACTCAGGCTGTCAATCACACAGGCCAGGAAGAGATTAACTCTATGCAGTTCAGAGGAAAATGCTCAGAGCACGGGTGTGGCCGGAAATCCATTACCTTGTCTAGGACCATGTTCAGACTGAACAACAAGAAACCTACACAAGGAACCAAACTGAACACGCCTCCTTCGCCACAGCGTGCGAGCGGAGGGTGGCGCAGAGACCCAAATAGGCAGAGATGTTACATCAATATAATATCACAGCATGCTAACAAAACTCTTGAAAGTTCATATCCTACCACTAAGTGGTCCTACATAGACACTTATAGGATGGCTAGCGTATCACTTTGTGATAACTTATCACAAAATCACAATGTTTTAGAAAAACTGCTTATCTCATGATACACAGACATAGAAGTTGGCAAACAAACACTTGTTGCACAATTTCCATTCAACGCACTTTAGCATGGCCACTTCCCATACAAAGACAATGGCTGCCGTACTGTATCTGGACATGTCCAGTGAAGGCAAGGGAGGACACCTTGGTATAAGTACCAGATATGGGTCAGAGCTGTGAGTACCCACATAAATAAAAGATCACATAGATGAAGCTTAAAGGGATTGTTTAGAATTTCAAAAAATGAAGCTAACAGGAAAAAAAAAAGCCATAAATAACCTTTGTTAACCAAATAAATCCCCATTGCATTGGCCATTTCAGATGGTCTCTGTTTACTTTACTACAGTGATGACGTATCATACTGTACATCTGGTAAGAATCTGTGTCCGAGTTCCTGTTTCTCTAACTTGCAGCTGTCACTTTTAGGTTACTAACAGAGGCATAGCTCTGGGGCCCCAGTGCAAAATATGTAATGGGGCTCTTGTGTTATTTAGAATAGCAGTATATTTTATGTGACAAAGGGACCTTTTGGACCCCATCAGGGTTGAAGGCCTGGTAATGAATGCTACCTCTGCACAATAGCTACACCCCTGGTTACCATGTCCAAAAGTCTCACTCTAACCAAAAAAAAACCTCCATATACTCCTGACCACAAAGTAAATATTTAAACACCAAAAGAATAAGTCAAGAAAAAAACAAAATCTCAAAAATATATAAAATATATATTTATTAATAAAAAATGTAATAAATAGTACATTGAAAAAATACTTAATCCAAAAATACAAGTGATACAGACAGACATAGATGATACATAACACAAGACACATGTGTCACATAAAGAGGCTCAACAGTGATACAAAATATAAAGATGACAGTATATATGACCCAGGATATAGACTAAATAATATAACACCAGGTGCACAAAAATTGCAAACCATATATAAATATCAAAATAGGGAATTTACCCGACCAAAGAGTGATAATCTATGCCATATGGGAAAAAAACTATATGGAAATGTAAAGGTTAAGACACTATCCATACACCGCTAAATACTGATATATACCATATACTGAGTAATAATAATAATAATAATAATAATAGTCCTTTAATAGTCCCACAATGGGGAAATTCAGTGAAAGACAAACAGTAGTAGGTGGAAATCATGTCAAACAGACCAATGAATGAATATAAAGTAGAAATAATTACCTCTAACCATTAAAATAACAAAGTTGAGCCCCATCGAACACAAATGGTATGCGTTGAAATGCACCTCAACGCGTTTCGCTTAAAAAAGCTTCCTCACTCTGCCTGGGTCTGCTTGGTCGGTCAGAAATTTGACCCACAGATCCAATCAGAATTCTGCTTCACCATCCAATCCTGGCTTGAGGTGGGGTATTTAACCCTTTAAGGACACAGGGTAGTTTGTACGTCAATCCTCGGCAACTTTTTTCATATTTTCCATCCACACCTTTCAAAATTCATAGCTTTTTTATTTTTCATTCAACATAGCTATGTGAGGGCTTATTCTTTGCGTGCCGAGTTGTATTTTGATTTAGCACCATTTTGGGGTACATATAATGTTATGATTAGCTGTTATTAATGTTTTTTGCGAGTTCTATCATAATTTTTTGCATTTTGTTTTTACGGCGTTCTTTATAAATGACATGGCAGCTTTGTCCGGCGGGTCATTACGATTACGGCGATACCAGATTTATATCGGTTTTATTATGTTTTACCCCTTTTACAGATAAGATGTCATTTTTTGAAAATGAATGATTTTTTTTTGGGGGGGGGGTCACCGTATTCTGACGACTATAACTTTTTTACTGTTTTGTTGACGGAGATATGCCAGGGGTCTTTATTTGTGGGGCAAGTTGTACTTTTCATTGGTACTAATGTATTAATTTTTTTTTTACCACTTTTTATTGCTATTTTTTGGGGAAAGAGAGGTAACCAAAATACATTATTTTGCGCATTGCGGTATATATATTTTTTTACGGCATACAAAATACCGGATAAATAACACTAATTTTTGGGGACATACGCATATAGGGAAACCTAACAACATGTTTGTGTGTTTTTTGTTTAATGTGTTTTTTAACCAGTTCTAGACCGCCCATGGAGTATTTACGTCCAGACGGTCCATTCTAAATTCTGCAAGGGCATACCTGCATGCACGGAATCATGCAGCTGCAGAACTGGGGATACAGTTGTAACTATAGCCAGAGCTCCTGTAGAGAAGGCAGGATGGGATGCTATGGCAGCCGCCCTGATGTGGCTCTCCTCTGACACAGCGGTGATGTCATCCACCAGGGACCAGAGACTGTAAGATCTGTTATGATCAGGAGACATTCCTCTTGTAACTGGGGCTAATGTATCAGCCAAAAACAAAAAAAAATTCTGTTAAGAGCCCCCCAAAAGGTCAGTTGTGACCTTATGGGGGGGGGGGGGCAGAATGTGAAAAAAAAATAAAAAGGCAAATAAAAAAAATGAAAGCAACACCGACATTACAGGTTCTAGCCCCGCCCCCGGCAACACAACACTACATAAAAATTACTGTAATAGAGAGAGAAAACTATTTTAAAAAGTTTTTTGGTAACAATTTTTCCCTCCTTTTTTGCTTACATTTTCATATACAGTCATATGAAAAAGTTTGGGCACCCCTATTAATCTTAATCATTTTTAGTTCTAAATATTTGTGTGTTTGCAACAGCCATTTCAATTTGATATATCTAATAACTGATGGACACAGTAATATTTCAGGATTGAAATGAGGTTTATTGTACTAACAGAAAATGTGCAATATGCATTAAACCAAAATTTGACCGATGCAAAAATTTGGGTACCCTTATCATTTTATTGATTTGAATACTCCTAACTACTTTTTACTGACTTACTGAAGCACAAAATTGGTTTTGTAACCTCACTGAGCTTTGAACTTCATAGCCAGGTGTATACAATCATGAGAAAAGGTATTTAAGGTGGCCAATTGCAAGTTTTTCTCCTATTTGAATCTCCTCTGAAGAGTGGCATCATGGGCTCCTCAAAACAACTCTCAAATGATCTGAAAACAAAGATTGTTCAACATAGTTGTTCAGGGGAAGGATACAAAAAGTTGTCTCAGAGATTTAACCTGTCAGTTTCCACTGTGAGGAACATAGTAAGGAAATGGAAGACCACAGGGACAGTTCTTGTTAAGCCCAGAAGTGGCAGGCCAAGAAAAATATCAGAAAGGCAGAGAAGAAGAATGGTGAGAACAGTCAAGGACAATCCACAGACCACCTCCAAAGAGCTGCAGCATCATCTTGCTGCAGATGGTGTCACTGTGCATCGGTCAACAATACAGCACACTTTGCACAAGGAGAAGCTGTATGGGAGAGTGATGCGAAAGAAGCCGATTCTGAAAGCACGCCACAAAAAGAGTCGCCTGAGGTATGCAAAAGCACATTTGGACAAGCCAGCTTCATTTTGGAAGAAGGTCCTGTGGACTGATGAAACAAAGATTGAGTTGTTTGGTCATACAAAAAGGCGTTATGCATGGCGTCAAAAAAACACAGCATTCCAAGAAAAACACTTGCTACCCACTGTAAAATTTGGTGGAGGTTCCATCATGCTTTGGGGCTGTGTGGCCAATGCCGGCACCGGGAATCTTGTTAAAGTTGAGGGTCGCATGGATTCAACTCAGTATCAGCAGATTCTTGAGAATAATGTACAAGAATCAGTGACGAATTTGAAGTTACGCCGGGGATGGATATTTCAGCAAGACAATGATCCAAAACACAGCTCCAAATCTACTCAGGCATTCATGCAGAGGAACAATTACAATGTTCTGGAATGGCCATCCCAGTCCCCAGACCTGAATATCATTGAACATCTGTGGGATAATTTGAAGCGGGCTGTCCATGCTCGGCGACCATCAAACTTAACTGAACTGGAATTGTTTTGTAAAGAGGAATGGTCAAAAATACCTTCATCCAGGATCCAGGAACTGATTAAAAGCTACAGGAAGCGACTAGAGGCTGTTATTTTTGCAAAAGGAGGATCTACTAAATATTAATGTCACTTTTCTGTTGAGGTGCCCATACTTTTGCACCGGTCAAATTTTGGTTTAATGCATATTGCACATTTTCTGTTAGTACAATAAACCTCATTTCAGTCCTGAAATATTACTGTGTCCATCAGTTATTAGATATATCAAATTGAAATGGCTGTTGCAAACACCCAAATATTTAGAACTAAAAATGATTACGTTTAATAGGGGTGCCCAAACTTTTTCATATGACTGTATATATATATATATATATATATATATATAGAAAGAAAAACATGCAAAAATTTAAATAACATAAAAATAAAGCCCTAAAAATTATTTGAATAACCTGAGCGAAAAAATTTTTTAGCCCTCAAAAGCGAATGTACGAAAAAAAAACGAAAATGCATCTGGTCCTGAACCAGGGAAAATAGCCCGGTACTGAAGTGGTTAAATAGAAAGGTGGGGTTTTTTTTTAAACTTTTTTTATTATTTACTTTTTACTGTTCCACAAGAGGACTTGAACCTGGGATCACCAATCCCTAGTGCAATGTACTGCAATAGATCGTATTTGTGTCGCAGGGAATGGCAGACAGGAGGCTATTGCTCAGCCTCTTGGCTGCTATGGCAACCCCTCCGGGTGTGATCAGGGCATTCAAGAGGTAAATCCGCCGGTGTTGGAGAATCTTCATACATCGGTGGCTTGTCCCGGGCCTCTGCTCAGAGCTGGGAGTAATGCCACAGTCATAGCTCCTGTGCCCGGCGTTAACTATACGCTCAGCGCAACGTAATAGTACGCCGCAGAGCAGGAAGGGGTTGGCTTTAGCACTAGTCATTTGTCTGAGATGGTTTTTGCAGCCAGGCTCCTTGTGTTCCTGTATGTTCATCCTGAACCTCTTCCTGACATTGCTGATCTCCTGGTACTGATATTTGAATTGCTCTCCTGGATGTCCCCTCTGTTCGTGATTTGGCTGTATTTGTGACCTCCTGGATTTGACTACAGCTTGACACATCTCAGGTTATATTTTGACAACTCCACACTCTCCTGGTTTGACCTCGGCTTGTTTATAATCTACTTGTGCCGCCATAGGGTTACTGGTTTGGTTCTTGGCTCTGGTGAATACAACGGGGGTGCCTTGTACTCTGCAAATCAAAACGATGTTGGATTATAGGTAGCTGCTTACTTGCTGATAGTACTGATAGTAGACCTTGGATGTGGGGGCCCTACTTAGACCCTCAGCTGCCATGACAACCCTTATGTACCCTACAATTATACTGCATTGTGCCATAACTACTTTCTGAAATATCCCATTACTAGTACACCTGTTTGTCAGAAGTGATCGCTCTGATTGTGAGGGAATGGACAGTGAAATAGAAAACGAACAATCTGCAATTATAAAGGGGTCAGTTTTACGATTTGAGGGATATTTGTCCACTTTAACAAAAAGTTTACAACAAGAAAAGCAGAAATGACTAAAAAGGCTGAATAATCTGCTGTCCGTGTAACCTGTCCTGTGCTATCGATAATACAGCTCAGAGAAAAGCACAAAAAATGGAAGAATTCAGAATGAACGTATTTATTTGATAACAAAAATGAGAGTAGAAGGTTAAGGAGTTCTCCAATGTCAACAAATAAAGTGAATTCCACTCTACAATTTTCTAATATCCAGTCCGTAGCAATTTCTCACAGTATTGAAGATCTCTGATGTCAGGGGAAAAATGGAAAAATGAGCAGAGCTTAATATACAGGAAATGCGCTTTATTTAGGGAACCCTTTATGATTATATACGGGAAAGCAAACGTTTTCTAGTAAGTGTAAAGAGGAAAATATATCATTACCTACAAGAAAAGGTAGAGGTAGCCTAAACTCTATAGGATAAGTGATCATTGTCTAAGTGCTGGGGGCCCCACCAATCATGAGCACAAGGCTTTCTCCGATGTTCCGGTCTTCCTCAGCATCTTCTGGCTCGCTCTCTAACATCATTGATGCCAGGTCAATGCCGAGACCCGATCACAGGCCACACAGGTGACCTGGGGCAAGTGATGTCAGGAAGAGAACCAAAAATCATTGTGGGAAGAAGACCAGATTGATGTTGGAAGCCACAGTGGAGCCCAGAACCCTTTCTCTGGTCTCTCATTATTAGACCCCAGAGTATAATATTCAACTCTTCTGGATTTCTTTCAGTAAACCCCCAAATTTTGGATTTGGCTGAAACTCGTAATTGTTATAAAATTTGTTACAAACTGGTTCTTTCATCTGTAGTGATAAGTGTTACTCTCGGGACGACCACTGTAACTATATGATACGAGTATTGAAGAACTTTCAGTACTCTCACAGTATTATTGAATCAAGACTAATGAGAACAACAAGATTGGGACGACAGACAAATAGTCCAATGTATATCAATTCTCAAGTGCCAAATGACTCGCTCACTTCCATCATCTTAATTATCCTCCACTAGTTCATTAAATCCTTTCGGACCAGCCAACTTAAACTAAGGGGCTGCAGAGCCGGTCCTTGTATCTGCGACCCGTTAACGTAAGTGTTCGGATCCTGTTATAATGATATCTCTCAGTGCTGGAACAAGTGCTGAGCAAGATATCGAGACCAGATTGGTGACAATCCCAAGACATAATCGCCATAGTAAACCAATCATGGTGTTCGTAAAAAAAGTTTGTTGCAGTAACAAAGTCTTGAGCTGATTGTAACCTTGTTTCTCCTTCCTTTCTGTCAGATCGTTCTTGCAGATAGAGAGAAGACTCATTGCGCCAAGCAGCTGTAGCGTCATAAAGACAAAAAAATGATGAAAAACACTCATCTACAACCCGCCCCCCCCCCCCACATAGGTAGTTTAGTGCAGGTAGGTAGTCTTAATGAAAATAATAGATATAAATATCTAATAAATATACATTTATTTCAAAATAGAAGGATTTATGGGAGGTTTCTATTATTTGAAACCACAAAGTCACTTCAGAAATGAACTAGTGCCTTGAAAATTTGGTTTTGGAAAGCTTCTTGAAAATTTATAATATTTCTGCTATCCTTATAAGCCTACTAACATCCTAAGAAAAAATTAAAAACATGTGCAAAATATTATGATAAATTAAAGTAGATATTAAAGATGGGCGAACCCCAGAAGATTAGTTTCCTCCTGGGTTTGGACAAAGAAAACCCCCGGATCAGTTCGGTCCAAACTTCTGTTTCTGTGAATTCCTCCTGGTAGCGTCTGGTGCTCTTTTCTGACTCTTTTCTGAGTCACTGGTGAGTCTTGTGATTGGGCCTCAGTGGTGACGTGGGCATGCCCAGCGTCATGACGTCATAATGCTTGGCGTGCTCATGTCACTGCTGTGGCCCAATCACAGGCTTCAGCAATGACCCCAAGATGTGACAGAGAAGCGCCAGACACTAACTGGCTTGGTACGAGTCGATTCACCCATTTCTTGTGGATATAGGTTAAATGTTTACTATTTTATGTGATATAATTATCCATCTTACAAGCATAAAAATTTAAACTTTAAAAATTGCAAATTTTTCAAAATTTTCTGCATTAATTTTTTTTTTATAATAAATAAACTCGAAGCCAATGATGATATTCTGAAGTTCCCATAATTTCTCATGACAAAATTCAATACAATATTGCAGCATGCAATGTAAACCCCTGACAGGCTGCAAATCACAACATAACCTCTAGGTGGCCCCATAGAGATGCGCATAGCATGGATATACTGTGACAGATTATTGCAAAATCAAGTTGTTTTGAAGAGCTGGTTATCTTCTGGCACACAAATAGATGTGACCACACTTAAGTGGGCTCCAGTACGGTTAAGCACTCCATGTTGTCTTGACAGCAATTCAATCTTTAAAGACTGCAATTCACCGTCCCCCACCTGGTGGCCACCTTTAGACACAAATAGGTTACTTAGCATATCATATGTCATAATGTGTCACAAAACTATGATGTGTATAGAAAAACTGCCTAACTTGTGATACACATATCTGGACATATCTAGACAAAAGGATGGGTCTGGGAGGACACCCCTGTAAGTGAGCTCAACATTTCTGCTCAACTCAATGGAGCCATTTTCACGGTCTCGCATGTATCAGTGTATGTATCTTTTGCTGAGTTGAAGGGCTACATTTCTGGCTTTTTCTATAATTGTGTCACTTAGTGAGCGTCTTCAGGTTTATGCACACTCCACTTTTGCTATAAAGTGCTGCCTCTCCTTCTATTTTCTATCTACCTATTATCTATATAGATTTGTCCTTACTTACCTTTCCTCTTGGCTCAGAAGATCTTGAGACGTACGTGACATCAAAGCACAACATCCACAAAAAGGCACCCAGACAGTACAGTACTCACTACCTACATAAAATGTCTAATTGCGGATAAAAGGCAGAAAACAGGGTTACAAGATTAGTAAGGGCACTATCAGTGCACACACAGCTAAACATCCTCTCTAATCCCTTAGATACCATGAATGACCCTGGCATCTGAGGGGTTAAATGGCTGCTATCTCCAATCTCGGCCAAAGCAGCGGTCAGTCAGCTGCTGATGGTTTAGTCGATACTCCTTAGTAGTGTTGGGAAAAACGTGCAAGATTCGTCTCACAAATAGTCAGGAGGGTCTCTTCCCAGTCTTCTGTATTGGAGCCTTTCCAGGGGTTTGTTATCAAGTCCGAATATCTACTGAATTGGTTCCATGAGAAACTGGAGTCCTTAACCAAATTAGAGTTAAATGGGTGTCCGATCGGTGGAGGTCTAACCGCTGGGTCCTCCAGTGATCATGAGAACGGGAGACCAAAAGCCCCCCTAAAGCCTCCTTGTGCGCTTGCATCACCGGTGCTCCATTCAGTTCTATGGGGCTGAGGGGACTGTAATCATTGTCCGCCCCATAGAAGTGAATGCTGCTCCATTCACAAGGAGGCTTTAGGGGAATTTTCGGGCCCCACTCTCCAGATCAGGAGGATCCAGTGGTTGGACCTCCAACAATCTGATAGGGAAAAGTGTAGATAGGGATTAAGTATCCTTAATGGTACAACTGGGAGAGCCAACAGGTTGTCTTTAGTAAGTACAATAGGTTTATAGAATGAGTTACAAGACATATAACTAGAGATGAGTGAAGTATTCAAAAATTCGATTCGGCAACTTGGCCGAATTTCGCGATATGATTCTATTCGATCCGAATTAATTCGCGACAAATAAATAGCTATTTCCTGTCTAGAGAGAGCCGGGGTGGGCGGCAAAATGGCGGAAGCCCTTGGATGCCGTGGTCATGTCTCTCTCTCTCCCAGCACGGACAACTTTTATTCATATGGAAGGATCTGCTAACAAGCAAAGACACGCCTACCCAATCACATCACTAGAGAACATCATGTGACCGTCTGATGTCACAAAGGTCCTTACTAAATATTCGTTACCGCGAAGCATCAGGAAATCCGGATTCCATGCAAATCGAATATTTCCTGAAATTCGGATCGAATTCAACTTCTGCAGCTTCAATTCGCTCATCTCTAAGTATAACCTATCACTTCTATTATATATTAATCCCTGGATGTTCTTCTGGATTATGTAGTGCTGTGAATGTTCTGTATATTCATCTTACATTATCCAGTATCTTAACACTGAATTTAAGATTTCCTTATTCCAGTGAATTTCAGATAATAAAACTAAGTCTACTTAGAGATTTGGCATCTTGGTCTCTAGATGTTACCAGGGCAAATAATAATAAAAAAAATAATAATAATTAAAAAAAAAATCAAATAGAAAATACAAAAACAATTATTAAAAATATAAACTTCTTTTCTATTATAACTCAGACATTCAGCTAATACAGATATGAGGTTTCTTGACAGGTTGGCAGATCAGCAGGAAATACAGGGAACAATTACACTGAAAAGAATAATTACATGGAAAAGAACGGCAATTGAGAACACTGTATCCAAGCACTTCTATGACAATATGTGCACAGTTGGCAGAATATGCAAATAAGTCTTCCTTGTTGGAAAAAGGAGAACTCCATCTAGCGCCACCTTTTGGAAGGTAGTGTGGTGCAGTCAAAACTGCATCAAAAAAAGTGCATGCAGCTTTGATGTGGTTTCTGGTGAGGTTTTATACCTTTACAAGTGAAGGAAATTTATTTAACCTTCCTGACATCTGCTGTACTATTATAGTGGATGATGGGTCTTTAAAGATGGCGGCCACTCTGCTGAAAAAAGACCGCCATAGCTACCGGGTCACTGCTAATGCCTGCGATCAGAGTGAACCACTACTGTGTGGCCCCCCAAAGAAAAAAAAAAATGCTACCTGGGACCAGGCCAACTCCTACATGGCAAGATCACAGAGCCAACCTGTTCTTCTGACAGCTGAAAGCCTTATGAAGGCTCTCAGGCTTGTCATAGGAATATTACTATTAAGGCTGGTCATCAACCAGCCTCAATAGTAATGTAGCGAATCTCCCATAGACTTCAATACAGTTGTATTGCAATCTATGGGACTTGCAATCAAATGATTGCAGGTTCAAGCCCCCTAGAGGGGCTAATAAAATAGTGAAAAATATATTTTTTAAAAATTTGAAAAAGATAAAACAATAAAAAACTAAAAGTTCAAATAAATAGACATAGAACTAGCAAAAGACATTCCCCAAAATGATATAACCAAAAAGTACACCTGGCCCTGCAAAAAAAGACGCCTTATGCATCCCCATACACGGAAATATAAAAAAGTTACGAATGTCAGAATATGACGACTTTAACAAAAACATTTTTTTGCAAAGTTTTGTATTTTTGTTAAGGGGTTAAAATGTAAATAAAACCATATAAATTTGGCATCCTCGAAATTGTACCGAAACATAGAATGCAGATGACGTCATTTTGGCTGCACAGTAAAAACAAAACCCGTAAGAAAGTCACACAAATGCACTTTTTCTCCCCATTCTGAATTTTTTCCAGCTTCCCAGTACATTATACAGAATAATAAATGGTACCATTATGAACAACAATTTGTCCCGGAAACATTAAGCTCTGTGAAAAGGTTATGGGGTTTGGAAGAGGGGGAAAGTCAAAAATAAAAATTGAAAAATGTCACTGATGGAAAGGGGTTAAAATGTTTCCCTTGTAAAAACTATGCTAAAAACCACATCAAAATTTCTGCTTTTTGATTTTTAGTAGAGGTGTCCCAAATTTTTTTTTTCCTTTTTTGCCCCAAGTCAGGAAAGTGTTGAAGCACTGAAACAGGTGAACCAAATTTGAGCTAAGGTAAGGGTGGACACCTCTGTATCTCATTCTTATTATGAGCAGTAATATTTTAAAGCAATGCATGTGACCTACTTGGTGGTATAAAACACAAGACATACTGCGCTGACTATCCTGAAACGTCTGGTTCGATAAGTTTGTGGCATCAAGCCATCCATTGCCTCTTGATTTTTGATACATTGTAACAAACGATAAACCCTATAATCCCATGAGATACTGAGTGAATATGATAGAAAGCACACAGCGGAAGGCTAGGTAGTATCAGAGCCACGTATCGGGAATATGGAAGGGATCATTTTCAGTCTAGTAATGCAGATAATAGCGTATTGTTACGCAGCAGAGCATTGTCAGGTCCATAAGGTCTAATTGCTGCTCCGCCATCATCGAATCTGTATCTATTGTCTATGATAATGGTAGCCTCGATAAATGGAGAGCTCTGAGGGATAAATAATGGCTAGGTTTTTCATGTAATAACAAAATGACAAATGGCATAATCATATCGGAATATTTTTCCATTCATTAATGTACAGTATGTGGTAAAATAATGATATGTTTCTTACGGTTGCGGTTTTACAGATGCGTCCTCACTTACATATCAGCAAAGACTGCCATTTCTCACAATGAAAGTAGAATACAGTTGTACTAAAAAGTTTACATACCCCGGCAGATTTTTAGTTTTTTTGGCTTTTTTTCAGAGAATATGAATGATAACGCAAAAACTTTTTCTCCACTCATGGTTAGTGGTTGGTTGAAGCCATTTATTACTTCTGTGTTTTCTCTTTTTAAATCATAACGACAACCAAAAACATCAAAATGACCCTGTTCAAAAGTTCCCATCCCCCAGTTCTTAATACCGTGTATTGCCCCCTCTAATATCAATGACAGCTTGAAGTCTTTTGTGGTAGTTGTGGATGAGGCTCTTTATTTTCTCAGATGGTTCTCCAGTTCCTATAAATTCCTGGGCTGTCTTACACGCTTGAGATCTCCCCAGAGTGGCTCAATGATATTGAGGTCAGGAGACTGAGATGGCTACTCCGGAACCTTCACTTTCTTCTGCTGTAGCCAATGACAGGTTGACTTGGCCTTGTGTTTTGGATTGTTGTCATGTTGGAACGTCCAAGTCCGTCCCATGCGCAGCTTCCTGGCTGATGAGGGCAGATTTGCCTCCAGTATTTGCTGATAACGCGCTGCATTCATCTTTCCTTCAACTTTGACCAAGTTTCCTGAGCCTTTGAAGCTCACACATCTCCACATTATCAGTGATCCACCTCCGTGCTTTACAGTAGGAATGGTGTTCCTTCCATCATAGGCCTTGTTGACACCTCTACAAATGTAACGTTTATGGTTGTGGCCAAAAAGTTAGATTTTTGTCTCATCACTCCAAATGACCTTGTTCCAGAAGTTTTGAGGCTTGTCTCTGTGCTGTTTGGCGTATTGAAGGCGAGATTCTTTGTGGCATTTGCGCAGTAATGGCTTTCTTCTGGCAACTTGACCATGCAGCCCATTTTTCTTCAAGTGCCGCCTTATTGTGCATCTTGAAACAGCCACACCGATAGTTTTCAGAGAGTCCTGTATTTCAGCTGATGTTATGTGTGGGGTTTTTCTTTGCATCCCGAACAATTTTCCGGGCAGTTGTGGCCGAAATTTTGGTTGGTCTACCTGACCGTGGTTTGGTTTCTGGGCATGTTATCAGGGCAAAATCACCAGGGTATGTGAACTTATGAACAGGGTCATTTTGAAGTTTTTGGTTCGTCTACCTGACCGTGGTTTGGTTTTTACAGAGCCCCTGAGTTTCCATTTGTTAATCACAGTTTGAACACTGCTGACTGGCATTATCAATTCTTTGGATATCTTTTTGTATCCATTTCCTGTTTTATACAGTTCAACTACCTTTTCCCGTAGATCCATGGACAATTCTTTTGCTTTCCCCATGACTCACAATCCAGAAACGTCAGTGACTGGAGGAAAGATGCAACAGTCTGTCTGGAGCCCAGAAACTCACTCAGCTTTTATGCACACACTGAGTACAAGCAAACAGGTCACAGGTGAGGAGGTTACCTTTAGTAGCCATTCAAACCCCTTTGTGTCAACTTCTGGGCATGTTATCAGGCCAAAATCACCAGGGGATGGGAACTTTTGAACAGGGTCATTTTGATGTTTTTGGTTGTCATTATGATTTAAAAAGAGAAAAGACAGAAGTTTGACAATAAATGGCTTCAACCAACCACTAACCATGACGGTGGTTAACCGTGGCATCCAAGGTGATAAAACCCTCAATTAGTTATTGAGCAGGGTGTTAGCTGTCAGTTATAGCTGTCAGTTACAGCTAACACCCTGCTCCATAACCGATCAGGGGATTTAAAACCTTGGATGCAGCGGTCATACATGCCATGTGCTCTCGCGAAGGGGTTAAAGGAATGTGACATCACCGGGCTGGCTTTTGATTGGCTGCACGCATTGCATTATGGGTGATCCCGCATTCCCAGAGATCCTTGCCCCATGTCCTAATATGTACAGAAGCCATTTTGATCTAAATGCCAATCGTGAGAAAATTTGGATCAAATTCAACTTCTGCAGCTTCGATTCGCACATCTCTAGTCTCTTCCCTCACTTCTCTTGGTCTCCTCAGCAACGTTATGCATCTGGGGTCACTATTGAGACCTGTGATTGGGCCTCAGCGGTGACATGATGTCATGATGCTCGGAGTGTCCATGTCACCGCTGTGGCCCAATCACAGTCCTCAGTGGTGACCCTGGGTAAATGACGCCACCAGGAGAGCGCCAAATGCTGTAAGGAAGTGGTGAGGGACGGTAAGTATAAAGTTTTGTTTGTTTTTTCACCTCCCTGGGCTTTCATCTATTATACCCTGTTGTATAATAATTTACCACAAGGCATGTCATGGCAGCCATTTTGGTTTTTCTGAAACTAAATGCCAATTGTTCGGTTTTGTTGAAAACGGAACAGTTTGGAATATTTGGGTCAAACCTGGCTCAGAACAAATCGGTTCGCCCATCTCTATTTACAGTGCAGAGATAATCTATGTCCTCTAGGACCCTGCAGCTCAGGCAATTACCAACACTTGGATGTTCACTTGACCACTGGGCAGGAGGAAGCCACATCATGGCAGCTCCTATAGCTGTACACACAGAACTCATTGAGAACTGTGTATACAGTGATCCTGAAAGTAGGGACAGTGATAAATCACTCTCTGAGGACTCCGTCTGCCGCTGACCACCAACTGCACAATCTCATGGAGCTACTAACTGCAAGGACATACCTGTATGTCCTCGCAGAGCTACACGCTGACCGGCCGACCATATAAAGTCAATGGACAGTTTGGAAGCCATTAATGCCCATTGTATTTGATCTTTTATCAGCACTGGAACTGGGATACAATTCAGAAGATTATTTTTGTTATTTTGTCTTATTATTTTATTACATATATTATATAATATTATTATATTATTATATTTTATTATTTTAAGTCATTTTAGAACATGACACTATGCATGAGGGATAAAGCAGCGAACATATATCCCATATAAGCACGGCCCACCCTAATATGTGCCTGTGTAAAATTTAAAGCCATTCAGCATTCAATTATTCCATTAACATTGTGTGAAATTGGTTCATTCTAGCCTGTAAAACACCTCATAAGTCTCCAAGCAGAGACCATTAATCATGTTAAATGGTACAGAGGTTTATGTGATGTCTGGGTGCGACCACCAATCTTTGACTCTAAAGAAAATTGTTTCCTCTGGGTGAAAAGCTGAATTTTCCTAATTAAGCCACTTAGTTATCAAACCGCTTCTATTCAGTAGCAAGGAGCCATTTTCAAAAACAGAAAGGAAAGATTGGCCGTAAAGCCTCGGCAATAAATGGAAATCCATAAATAATTGCTAAGAGCAACTGGAATTCAGAGCCGACTTAATAATGCTAGGAAATTTCTCCTTCATTATTGCGATGTATAATGGCATCTATTCTAACCCCTCCGTGGCGGTGTTTTTACCTCACATCTAGAAGCAAATATGGCAATTTATCCCACCCACACACGATAAACTATTAATTTTGTACACTTTTTGAAATTGTATATTTTGTCCTGCAATTTTTAAAAGAAAATATGATATCAGTCTATTGTCTATGAGCAGGGTGGATCATGCTGGTTGGTTGTTCTCAGTCAATAAAAAGAATGGCCATGACAATTTTTTTGGAGAATTTTTTTTTTTTCAATCCAACAACTAGTACTGTAGTCTAGGCTTGGTTCACACTACCATTATTTAATGTCCTGTGATGGATGAGAGCAATAGACTCCAAAAGACAGATGTTGAAGGAGCTTCCTCCATTGGAAGTCCTTCTGAATTCATATCCATATAAAAAAAAAAATCATGACGGAAGATATTCTTTTTCAATCATCTTCCTTCCATCCGTCATGTTTTTTACTTTTCTGAAGGGTGAAGTCCTGCATGCAAAACTTTTTCTTCCGCTGCAAAAGTTACTGCACTTCCGTTAATGTACATTACTGTCATCCTATGATGGATAAGAGCAACAGACTGTACTAACGATGGTGTAGACATACCCTTAAACCAGGTTGGTTTAGAAGTAAAGCAGAGTAGATGGCTGCTTAGGTTGTAATAAATTGGGAAGAGAATGAAATGTATGGACTATAAAACATAAATCTAAGAAATGATAACATTTTTGCATGAGATTTACAGTAAGGTGAAAAAAAAATCCAATACACCCTGACAAATGTTGGGGTAAAGAAGGATTGGGCAAGTTGAAATTTAACTCCAGATCTATTTGTTCTCTACTGTAGTGAGGTAAAAGGCAGGACTGGCCAAGCATCTAATATGTATGGGTTGTCTCTATCCTCCACCAACCATGGATGTTAGGAAAAAGAAGGGTTGAACATGTTAGATTTCAACATGCCCAATCCTTTTGTTCCCATGGGAGTTGTCCGACTCTGGTTTACAGTTACCTCTGTCTTGAAGTGTCTGAGGTACAATAATATTCTCAATTTAGTTGAAAGACCCCATTTATCTACAAGGAAATAAATTGATAGAGCTTTCTGTAGCCTAGACAGATATATAAGCTTATTAAAAATGGTCTCCTTGCCAAATGTCTGCCTCATACCTTACCCAAAAAAATTCAGAAAGATTTATGGAATCCTTCATGGCTTCTTTTATCAACAACCCCCTCATGCTTCGCCCATCTATAGGTGCCAGAAGCTGATCCCAGTATGTACACAGTTGGTCTAAGCCATCTGGAGGCTTGATGTACTCTCTGTAGATCTCTGGTTGGGTTGTATGAAGGTCTCTTTAGCCTCTGTTATTGCTTTGAATGCCCCAAGTTCTAGTCTGTAATCCTCTGATTTATGAACATAGCTTTGGAAATCGCAGCATGTCAATTATACCTACGGTAATGCTGGCGATTTCTCTATAGATATAATTGAAGCAGAAAGTCCGCAGAGGTTTCTTCTACGGACTTTCTGTGAAAAGCGCTTTTTTGCTGCCGCCCACTACATGGGGCCTTAGCCTAAAGGGGTTTTTAGGGACTTTTAAATTGAAAACCTCTCCTTAGCATTTGAAGATCTGTAGAAGATTTAACACCTGCGAATCAGTTGTTAGATCAGGCAGCGTCACTCTGTGAGAGCGCTTTTGCTTATCACGAGCAAGTGATGTCATGCTCATCAGTCACATGGCCTGATCACAGCACAGTCCCATTTAAGTGATGGGATGAGTACAGCCTCTAAACAAATGTACAGTGTTTTGCTTGGTAAGTAGCAAGCAGCTCTTCTAACAGCTGATCGGCTGGGGGCCCTATCCTAATTGTGTAGACTGGAAAACCCCTTTTATACAGTACATGGCTTCTCCTAGTATATATCTTCTCCCAGTACATGGCTTATACCAGTACTTGATTTCTCCCAGTACAGGATTTCTACAGCTACATGATTTCTCTCAGTATATGGCTCCTCCCAGTATAAGACTCTTCCCAGAACATGATTTTTCCCAGTATACACACGTGGACAAATTTGTTGATACCCCTCGTTTAATGAAAGAAAAACCCACAATGGTCACAGAAATAACTTGAATCTGACAAAAGTAATAATATATAAAAATTCTATGAAAATGAACAAATGAAAGTCAGACATTGCTTTCCAACCAGGCTTCAACAGAATTTTTAAAAAAAGAAAACTCATGAAACAGGCCTGGACAGAAATGATGGTTCCCTTAACTTAATATTTTGTTGCACAACCTTTTGAGGCAATCCCTGCAATCAAACGATTCCTGTAACTGTCAATGAGACTTCTGCACCTCTCAGCAGGTATTTTGGCCACTCCTCATCAGCAAACTGCTCCAGTTGTCTCGGGTTTGAAGGGTGCCTTTTCTAGACGGCATATTTCAGCTCCTTCCAAAGATGCTCAATAGGATTTAGGTCAGGGCTCATAGAAGGCCACTTCAGAATAGTCCAGTGTTTTCCTCTTAGCCATTCTTGGGTGTTTTTAGCTGTGTGTTTTGGGTCATTATCCTGTTGCAAGACTCATGACCTGCAACTGAGACCAAGCTTTCTGACACTGGGCAGCACATTTCTCTCTAGAATCCCTTGATAGTCTTGAGATTTCATTGTACCCTGCACAGATTCAAGACACCCTGTGCCAGATGCAGCAAAGCAGCCCCAGAACATAACAGAGCCTCCTCCATGTATCACAGTAGGGACAGTGTTCTTTTCAAGATATGTTTCATAATTTCGTCTGTGAATATAGAGCTGATGTGCCTTGTCAAAAATTTCGATTTTTGTCTCATCTGTCCCTAGGACATTCTCCCAGAAGCTTTGTGGCTTGTCAACATGTAGTTTGCCAAATTCCAGTCTGTCAGATTCAAGTTATTTCTGTGACCATTGTGGGTTTTTCTTTCTTTAAATGAGGGGTACCAACAATTTTGTCCACGTGTGTATGATTTCTCCCAGTACATGACTTCTCCCAATATATGGTTTCTCCTGGTAAATAACATCTCTCAGTATATCACTTCTCTGAGTATATGACACCTCCCAGTATATGATTATTCCCAGTATGACTCCTCCCAGAATATGACTCCTCCAAGTATATTATTTCTCCCAGTACATGACTCCGCCCAGCATATGACTCCTCCCAGTATATGGCTCCTCCCAGTATATGACTCATCCCAGCATATGACTCCTCCCACTATATGGCCCCTCCCAGTACATGACTCCTCCCAGCATATGACTCCTCCCAGTATATGGTCCCTCCCAGTACATGACTCTTCCCAGTTTATGATTTCTCCCAATACTTGAAAATTGTCTACTGTGGCTTTTTTTTTATAATTTTTTTTTAATAATTTATATATTTTTTTTATAATTTATCTGTTTTTTTTGTATGGTTTGCAAAACCTATAAAATACCCTGCACTCCTGACACAAAATAAACTGTAACATCAGTCATAAATAAAATTCATCAGTTCCACGGGAAATTGCTTAATACTCTGCACTTGGTGTATCTACTGCAATATAAAAGAATCCCTCTCATCTTTAATAGCTAAGGTGCCCCTGAGATAAAAGGGCCCCTTTACTGCCCTGACCCCAGCCCAACACCCACAATGGCCTCATTAGAGTTATAAATACGGACCATTGTGTTAACTTCATAATTACTTTCCATCTGATTCCCTTAATAAGAGGTAGAAGGAAATCTACATTAACAATAATTCATTTTAAATGTCATATTAAAATCCCGTCTTTGCCAGTTTGGCTACAAAAGCGAAGACAATTACATAGACAAAGATGCTGACGCTGGAGTTTAAGGAATTATCATTAGGATTAATTGCCTTCAATTCTCCGGTCTTCGTCTTGTCCTAGTGTGACTGTACAGATCCGAGCTGTAAGGAGAATATAAAGCATTGTCTCATTATAAAATTGGAAAGATTTGATGAAATGATACCGAGCGTCGGAGGTAATTGCCAGTATTATATTGGCATGGAGGGTAATTCATAGCTCAGTAAAGATATTCATTCAAAAACGTCATCAAACGATAGCTGTAAAGTTAACACGACAAGTTAAACAATTGCCATCGCTTGACCTTGACTATTTCAATGGCTTGTTGTGAATTATCACACTGCAACAAGTTATCAGGTTCAAGTTAAAGTTTGCTACATTTGTATGATATGTCTTTTCTTGAACGGGGTAATTTTGGAATAGGCTTTCATGTTAAAACTCTTAAAGGGACCCATCACGTTGTACATGCAGTCCTGTCTGTGTGTCATGCTGTATAGAGCAATAGGAGCTCTATAATTTGTATATGGGAAAATATAATAAATATTCATTCATTTACATACCTGTCCCCTGTTCTTTCTATGCTTAGGGGTCCAGTGGGCGGTCCTATTCAGTGATTGACAAATGGGCAACTTGATATATAGTACGGTATCCATCACTATTAACACTTCTATTTCTGAAAGCATTCTTAACCTTCGTCCGTCTGAGTAGGTACAAATGTAACTATTCCGTTTTAAAATTGCAATAACTTTTTTTCAAAAAGCCGTAGAGGGCTGAAATTTCGTGACATCTCTGCAGTTTTGGTCCAGAATATATTGGCCAAATTTCAATAAAATATCTCCACCCCCTTCCGAGATAAGGGGTCGAGATATTTTTGCATCCATAACAAGCTGCATAGGTACAAATGTACCCTCATATATTTTGAATGAAGATAATGCAAGGAAAAAAGAATAATATTTTTTTTAATGATAATGCTATTTTATTATTATAAATAAGTAAAAAAAAAACTGTTCATTTACATTATAAAAGAAAATGTAAGAAACTTTTTTTATTGATTTTCTTCACAAGTAATGCATGTTGTCTTTGCTACCGAGTGTTCATCGCAAATGGGTTTCACACAAACCACACAAGACTTTCTAGTCTTACGTTGTTTTCGCCTCAGGTCTCGGCAGACATAGCAACTACCAACAACAGGGGAGGGTCCACGACTACCATGAGGTATTTGAGGGCCAGCTGCTGCTTGCGATGCTACCAGAATGCATCGTCCAAGCACCATTTCTACTGCACCTCGAAGAAAATGGTTTCTCATCATCATTCGGTTTGTAGTACGATCTTCAATTGCAGGCATACACAGCTGATTTGCGAGATCTTTCAGGAACTTTCTTCGTTGATCCTTTGTCCTAAAGCTTGGATTGTGTTCTCTGTAGATGATGTAGGATGCTAACCCAGTGACGTCAATCATATTGTAGAAAAATGCCAGAGGCCAACGTAATGTTCGTTGTTTCACAGTGTACTCTCCCAACATTTTATCCATAACATCAACTCCTCCTTTTGTTTTGTTGTAGTATTTTATTATCTCTGGCTTGGCTGCTAGTGTCTCTTCAACTTCTCCCGTAATGTGCATAGATGATAGAAGCACGACTGATTTGTTCTTCTTTGGTACATATGAACAGACTGTTGCATCATGATTGTAGGCAAAATTTGTCGAGTTTACAGGCCTTTCTTTGGCAGGCTGCATGTTGCTAGGTAGGAACCTTTTGTTTTTTCTCACTGTACCAACTAGTGTCATGTTCCAGGAGGTCAATACCTTAGCTAGTTCCATGGTTGTAAAGAAGTTATCGGTGGTGACATTTCTTCCAGAGCCTTTATACGAGCTCACTAGGTCCAATACTGTTCGTTCACCAATGTTTACTTGTCGAGGACCATCAGTTGGTTTCCCAGTGTAGAGCTGACTTTGTAATGGGTAGGCATTTGACGAGTCACAAGCCCAGAAAATCTTTATGCCATATTTAGCTGGTTTTGAATGTATATACTGGGTAAATTTAGTATGGCCTCTAAATGGAAATAATTGCTCGTCGACGGTGATACAATTATATGGCTTGTAGGCTCTCTCCAGACTTCTGTTCATCATTGTCCAGATGTCCCGTATTGGTGCAGCTTTATCTGTTTGCACACGTTCTGCACGTGTATTTTCGTTGTCAAATCTGATGAATCTGAGTATCATCTTGAAGTGGTCATGAGACATGGCTGCACGTATAAGAGGCAGAGCAGCAACATTCCACATTTCCTCCAGATTCTCTTTGTTGTCTCTGTGCACACCAGCAGCAATCAGTATGCCCAAAAATGCATGGAGTTCAGTTTCAGTAAATTGCTTGAATGTTTTTTGTGGTGGCCGTTCAGAAGAATCAGGAAAACGTTGTACCAGTTCGTTGTTGTAAGCATCACAAACTCTCTTGGCCTTTCGATTCGTTTCTCGTAATATGATGTCACACATCTCGGGAGTCATGATTGACTTGAATAGCTCTTTTGCAGTATACAGGTTGCTGATTGCTGCAGGGCCACCTCTTTGTCGTAGGACATTACGAGATTTTGTTTGTGCATTTGGCAGTGGATCACTACACCATTGAGTTTTATCCTTAGCAGTCCAAATGTCGCCTGCACTTTGAGGCACAGACTCATCCTCAACACTTTTGTCTGAGTCGTATTCTTTTTCCTGCTCTATGACCATTTCTTGTGCAATGTCTGAATCTTCTTCAGTAACATCCACTTGTGGTACATAGTTTTCATCATCAGATGCAACATATGGTTCTTCCTCATGCTCAGAATCAGATTCTTCTAGCATTCGCATTATTTCGTCAGACGTAAATCTGTAAATATGAAAAATAAATAATTTTCCGAAATACTACACAATACTACATTATTGGCTTTTCACAAAATGATACTAATCTGCGAACACGTTTTCTTGGATTATGGCGGAAACTAGATCCAGCATCACTATCACTCATGATGACTTGGTAGATGAATTTTGGCTTCGTAATTTAGTTCAGTAACACGTGGCAAGTAGAATGAAACTCGATTCTAAAGTGCAGATAAAAAAGTAAATTATTTCTAGTGATAATTATTTATAAATGTAATTTATAAATTATGTAAACCGTATACGGTTCCAGAATTTTCATTCCATCTTCGACTGTTTTTTCGACCAATAGGAAAATTGTAACAGAGCCACCATCTTTATTTTGTGTAAAACATCGTAAAACAATATGTAGATACTAATTATTATCCATTTTTCGTATAAAAATCATACCTATAGTGATAAGTTTCATACAAAATATATGAAGGTACAATTGTACCTCTGCAGCCTGTTAACGTTGTAAAATTATGCAGCCTGACGAAGGTTAAGCCTGGTTCACATCTGCGCATGAGTTTCCATTTGGGGAGTCCACTTGGGGACCCCCAAACGGAAACCTAACTGCATAAAAAATTTGGTTACCTTAGGAAACCGGTGGACCCCATAGACTATAATGGGGTCCGTGTGGTTTCCAGTCGGTTTCCGCACTAAATATGCAAAGAGAAAAGTACTGCTTAATTTGCAGCATTTTTTTACACCTGCCTAAAACCTTTGCACAGTACTGTAGAAAAATGAATAGGACCCCACACTGGACCCAAAAAGATCAGAGATCTAAATGAATAAAATACAGATAACACTGAATCTTTTCCCACTAAACTATATAGAGATATGCTCAACTGTTCTATAAAGACTTGTTCACATTCATTTTTTTTGTAACTTTTTTATGAGTTTTTGGGGCATCCATGAAAAAATTACCCATTTTTTTGTGTTAAAACATTCCTCTGTGCATATGAAAGACTTGAAACCACACAAAAACCGTGCCAAAAAACCTGGAAAAATCCTTAGGTTGAAAAATCACATCATGGTTGTTTTACTGTGGTATCTACTTCAGCTGCTTCCAAAAAATAACAAAAAAAAACAAAAACAAAAAAACCACTCTTTGATGTCCTAAGATGCTGCCCACAGATAGGACCATATGTACAATGCCACAGGTTCCCTTTTATTGTCCATAGCTTTATATGACTTGTTTGTATGAAAGGACCCAAAAAATGAAAAAATATGCCAAAAACGCTTAGGTTTGGAAAACATTATCTTGACTTTTTTAAGTGGTTTCTGCATCAGTATTTTTTTCTTTTTCCAAAAAAAACCCAAAAAACTTGTTGCCCACAGAGAGAACTGTGTGTCCAATGTGACTGGTTGCCTTTAATTGTCCATAGTCTTATACGCCCTCTTTTTAATATTGTGAATAGAAATTAGCCGATTGTTATCTTATCCACCAATTTGCCAGTCTAGATAATACAAATGTAACCTCGGTTCACTGATTATTTGCTACAAAGTGTCAAAGGGAATCATCAAATTGCATCTCAATCCATCCTAATAACTGCAAATTTGGACCAGTTTGTTCTTTTTTGATTGTAAATCACTTTATAAAGCCCCTTTTTCTCTAGACAAATAATAAAGTCCATGGACAAAGATTAACGAGTGAGCTGACCTAGACACAAATGTTTTACTGTAAGTATTTGCAAACCATTGGAGATTCAATGTGGATATAGGTGAAGTTATGGTACATACAGGTATATGAGGGCAGCGTGCACCAAAAAGGATCTAACCCTACTCATAGGTCATGGACTAATAACGGATTTCATTGGCAATTAGGAGCGACCAAGCCCAGGAGTGTCCTTCAAGGTGATAAATGAGGCCAAGACTCGAGAGGCAAATAGGAACGGAGAATCTTTCTGTGTGAATGGGAGTTGTTTTTTACATAAGGGGTAAATTACTGTGTCAGAGTTTGGGTTAGCCAAAGGATCTTGTGGTACTTCAGTGGGTCAGTCTGTCCCTCATCCTGTCCATAGTTACTGCTTTAGGTGTTGGTGGTGGTTTGTGCCTGGCAGAGACTGGAAAATCTAGGATCACTTTATGTTACCCACATCAAAACTGCTAGAGATACAGAGGCGTTTTGGGGTCTTACAGCTCTTATAGCTCAGCAAGTGCCAACAATTTAGGGATGACCTCCAAATGAACCAATTGGGAGAGAGGACTGAACCACCAGCAAATTTGCAAGTTTAGTATTTAGTTAAAATAAAATACCTGTTTAAGACCCTACCCCACTCACACATAAGAGAAAAGTAGTCCAAACCCACTAATTTTGGTGGGATCAAACAATTATCTTATGTGTATGGGACCTTTCGACCCTCTGCTGACGGATGATGTTGGGGAAGGATGAATCAGCCATGATGAACCACCATGAGTGGTGTCTAGCTAAAGCTTACTCTACTACTGTCCCCATTGAACACATGCTCGACTGATCTGACTGTGTGTGTGTAACATGGAGGTGATGGACAACCAACTAGTTTGGAAGTGTTTTTTGCAGAAACTTGAAAACATAAGAATAACTTTTCAATAGAGTAACAATCAAATTGATAAAGTGTTCACTACTGGTCTTCACTAGAGATGGGCGAACCGCTTCAGCACGAGCCAGGTTCAACTCAAATATCCCAAATTGTTTGGTTTTTAATGAAACCGAACAATTGGGGTTTTGTCTAAGACCAACAAAAATGGCCACCATGACATGCATTGCGGTAAATTATTATACTCTTCAGACCCCAGAGTATAACAGGTAGAGGCCCAGAGGAGGTGAACAAAATTAAAAATAATTTATACTCACCTTTCCTCACCTCTTTTGGGCCTGTAATTGGACCTCAGTGGTGACATAGGCACACCAAATGTCATGACGTCACCAAAGAGACCAAGAGAGAGCGCCGGATGCTGCGAAGATGCCCAAAACAGGTGAGTGAAGGTGAGTATCAATGTTTTTTATTTTATACAAGCTGGGCCTCCATCTAGTATACTGTGGGGTCTGAAGAGACCTCAGAGTATAATAATTTTACTAATTAAACGAATATTGGACCCAAGCCACCCAAACTAGAAATGAAATAAATCATCTCTAGTCTTCACCAACCTGGCCAATAAAACACAGGGCAATGCTATCAAGGCCAATTCTGGGATACTGTTGCGCACTCTCCCAATCTTGGGTTACGCTCCAGGCTCCTTCTGATGCTGTTCTCCAGGTTCTCCTCAGTAGGTTTCCTCACTTACATGGATATTTGGGAACTCTTGATCATCTGTGAACCAACTGAATGAGTATGCCAAAAAGTGGGGTTTTACCATGGCAGTGCTCCACGCACATGAAATCCTGTGCTTGCCATGCGGTCCACATCTGCAAGACCAGCACTCTTTGGCTTTCTAGGGGTTAGTTGTGACCTCATTACACATGCGTATGGAGGAATAGTTGTTGGTCAAATGAGGTATGTGGGCACAGTCAGAAGCTTTAAAAGACATAGGTGGTGAGTGACATAAAGACGGAAGACAAAGGGACAACAAACCTCACCTGATCTATCCCTAGAGCAAATTCAATTCTGGCCTCCAAATTGTGGTGCAAAAAGCATCTGCCGGAATAGCACATATAGGATATATTGGCAGCTTTACCCAACTAACAACAAAACTAAATAAAAATCAACACCAGATACAAAATATGGTGAGGCTCCGACAGAATATTTTTGAGGCTCCGGCGGAATATTTTCTTTCTCCATATATTTTTAGCAAAGTTTCCTCAAATATGTTTCAGGACATCATGACTGACGTTTTTGGTTCATGATTGGTTCTTCCTAATAGTAGACCTGCCACAAGTCTTACTGAAGTGTCACACAGTCTCTTGACAACATTATTAGATCTCCGACATTCTGTAGTACATTTTCCATGAAGGTGAAGAAATGAAAGAGAATTACGAGCTTGTAAATAACTGCAACAATCCTGTGTCGTGACCATCTCCGAGCAGTCACCAGGCAACAGGCATCCCTCCTTCTCACAACAATCTTTTCATATCTCCTATGAAATGAGAGAAGTATGTGAGCGGCGATACGGGAAGATGATAGATAAGATGGCAGTAATAATCAGTAACCAATAGTCACTCTCTTCATGTGCTTATATCGTAGATACTGTGTATGATAAAGACAAATATCTGGCACTCAATGTTCAAAGAGCAAAACTGAGGATATTGTCAGAGTAGCTTCATAGAGGGAGGAAAATAGATTCACATTAGTGTTATTATTATTAATATTATTATGGTCAAAAATCAATTCTGAGATCTTAGAATAAATAGTTTATTAAAGGGGTTTTCCAGGACTGTGCCATTGGTGAACTATACTTAGAATAGGTCATCAATATGTGATCGGTGGAGTCTGAGACCAAGGTGGTCTCCTCTGCACTGATGATGTCACATTAATAGGTCACATGGTACAGCTACAGCTCAGTCCCATTAAACTGAATGGGGCAGAGCTGCAATGCTAAATACCAAAGCCCAGCATATCCCCACAACCCTGGTTAGGGTAACCAGCACCAGCATATCACACCAGCCCTACAGGTAGATAGGTTAGGGTCACCAGAACCAGCATATCACCCCAGTCCTGCAGATAGATAGGTTAGTGTCACCAGAACCAGCATATCACCCCAGCCCTGCAGATAGATAGGTTAGTGTCACCAGAACCAGCATATCACCCCAGCCCTGCAGATAGATAGGTTAGTGTCACCAGAACCAGCATATCACCCCAGCCCTGCAGATAGATAGGTTAGTGTCACCAGAACCAGCATATCACCCCAGCCCTGCAGATAGATAGGTTAGTGTCACCAGAACCACCATATCACCCCAGCCCTGCAGATAGATAGGTTAGTGTCACCAGAACCAGCATATCACCCCAGCCCTGCAGATGGATAGGTTAGTGTCACCAGAACCAGCATATCAGCCTCCCAGCCCTCTCTGATAGATAGGTTAGTGTCACCAGGACCAGCATATTACCCCAGTCCTGCAGATAGATAGGTTAGTGTCACCAGAACCAGCATATCACCCCAGCCCTGCAGATAGATAGGTTAGTGTCACCAAAACCAGCACATCACCCCAGCCCTGCAGATAGATAGGTTAGTGTCACCAGAACCAGCATATCACCCCAGCCCTGCAGATAGATAGGTTAGTGTCACCAGAACCAGCATATCACCCCAGCCCTGCAGATAGATAGGTTACTGTCACCAGAACCAGCATATCACCCCAGCCCTGCAGATAGTAGGTTAGGGTTACAACCCAGTGGTTATGCTGGGCATTGTAGCTTATAAATGGTATTAGCATGTTGTGATATTACATTGAATTGGTTTCATGAGAAATTGAAAGCGACTCGTGGGATCGAGTGATGATTCATATCACGTAAAGCAGTTAGGAAATCCATGATTTGTCAACAAAAGAACCAGGGGAAAGTATATATAAAAATCCTCCCTGTAGAACACCTTTAACTTGTGATACACAAGGACATATCCAGCCAAGAGGACAGGTAACGAAGGACAGATCTGTATATACTTGGTCTAAAGATGTGCCATAGCTTTCATTTATTCCAATATACAGTACCACCTAACCAATCCTAACAGATCAGGAAGAGCTTTCTTTGCAAAATAGGGTTAGTCAAGAGAGATGTGCCATAGTTGTCATTTAAAAAGTGAAGAACCCCATTCCAATGGGGTCCTTTCTTAAAATATCTATATTTTTAGAGGATAAAGTCCTGTTTTCTGATTTAGAACTCTAAATCTCATAGACATAGATGATAAAATTCTGACTAAATGCAGCTGACACTAAAGCGAGTCTGGGGGCTTACCACATATCTACAATAATCTGAATAGGCTGCCCCCAGTGGTGAGGGGAAACAAATGATATGAGAAGCAAACAATGTAAAAATATAGATTAACCCCATTTTCTGGAGGTTTTTTTTTTTTTTGGGGGGGGGGGGGTTAATCAGAACTGAATTTTGGACTTTTTTAGTTTGAAGAGGAAGTGAGTGTTTTATAACGGAGGATGTTAGTGTGTTCAGCGAAGGGTATGTCACCTGGTAAACAGCAGACTAGAATCACTGCAGAGTTCGGTCGCTTCCTGATAGATGCTAGAATATATTCCCCTGCAAATAGCAACGATACATTGAATTCATCTAAATGCAGAGGAATAAGCCGAGAGAATCATGGATAATTTAATAATCACTCGCGGCCCCTCAAGGGATGTAAAAGCTTAATAATTAATTTTTATTTCATACGATTCATTTTTTTCCACATATTGGAAAAAGGGTAAAATTAAATGTATTCTTAAGCAAGTGCCGCAAAATGAATCCTGACTTCTATAAGGTCATTGAACTGGATCTAAATGCTGAAAATTAAACTTTCTCTTTTAACCTGCATTCACCAGATCAATAAAGTCATATAAGGTATAATATATAGATTATTGTATTCAACAGTTGCCATAACTAGTGTTGTGTGGACCTTGAAAGATTTGTCTTGCAAATTTTTGCAAGGTTCGCCTGGTAGTCTAATTTTGGACCAAGCTTCGGTCACAACCGGATGTGCTATTATCATAGTCTGGGGTCTCTTCAGACTCCAGAGTATAATAAGTAGAGAACGGGGAGGTGAGTAAACATTACAAACAGTCTTACTCTAAGTTCACACATGTGCTTGGGTTTCAATTCTTCGGGTCCGCTTGGGGACCCGAAAATGGAAACCCAATCCGTTTAAAAAGCAGTTACCCGCTGACACCCGCGTGTAACCCCCATAGACTAGTCCTGCTTCCAGGACTTTTCTCTCCGCATTTTTCAAGTGGATTCGGGGACAGAATCCCCAAATGGAAACCAAGCGCTGGTGTGAACCTAGCCTTACTCACCTCTCCTGGGCTCTGTCAAAGTGTCCAGTGCAGGTTCCCATCTTCTACAGGCTTATTCTGGTCTTGGAATGATGTCAGCAGCCCTGGGGTGCACCACTGAAAGCATCATCACAGGCCCCAATAGTCCCCCAGGTCCACTGATGTCATTCAGTAGATCAGAAGAGAACCGAACCGACTGGGCCTTGCATGGAACACTGCAATGGAGCCCACGAGAGGTGAGTATGATTGTTTATTATTATTTCTCGCCTCCACCTATTATACTCTGGAGTGTGTAAAAATCTGTAGGGTATTATAATGATTTTTGAATGGTGAATCCCAAAAATGTAGGATTTGAGCAAATCCAAATCTTTTGGTAAATTCTTAATGAGCCCAGTTCATTATGACACAGAATACCCCCTAACTAATTCTAATAGATCTGAAAGAGCTTTCTTTCCAAAAGAGGGTCAGCCAAGACCCTCAATTGATGTTGGGCTAACAAAATACATTTTGCACCATTTTTTGTGACATATATTGCCATTTTAATATCTTTGTTGGAGTCACAGGAAAACTTGCTAAAAACATAAGCTTTATTCTAAATGATGAAAATTGAAGACATAGGGGCTAAATGGATTCCCCCCTAGATTACTCTCATATCAAGGGTCTTGCAGAAGATCTACCCCAATAAGGGCAATCTCATGTAGGGATCTAACCTAAAGGCTGTCTTCATACCAGATTGGAGATTTTATGGATACATAAGTATTCCCAATTGGTATTGAAAAAATGCAAACAAAACAAAAAGTAGACTTAGGTCCTGCACTGCCTGCCATGTAAAGATGGTGAGTGGTCAGTAAAAGGGCACTCCAATCTGGGTATTTAGAACTATATTCACAACATATGCCATGTGCCACGACTGAGAGATTGGGTCCCACCTCTGAGGCCCATAACTGTTTCTAGAATGGGGGTCCTCTGGCCCCCATTTGTAGCCAATTTGAAACGAAAGACAGCCATGCATATGCTTCTCTTTATTCACTTATATGGAGTTCCAAAAATAGCTGCCTACTTGGGGCTCCCATACAAATGGATGGAAAGAACCATGCATACACGGCCAACTCTTGCTTCACTACAGCCATAAATGGAGGTGGAAGCTGCAAATGGGAACACCCCTTTAAAAAAGAAACTCTACAATTCTGAAACAGAGAAGACTGTACAAAAGTTGTTCTTGTCTATCAATAAGACTTCATGTACACATTGACCCATGAACAGGAGGTTTCATGGAGTTCCTGCAGTTCTAAACTACAAATCCATAAGCACTCTGTGCTGCCTTATGGTGCATCAGTATTGTACAGTATCATCTGTAATATGGCACCCAGTGGAGCACACCACCATTTTTTGGATTCTAATGGAACCCTATAGAAATATCCTCCCTCTTCTTCCCTATGAAATCAGAGGTACATTATGACTCCATAAAAGTCTGTAGGTGTCATATTATAGTACCTGACTATTTCAAAGTTGTACTAAGTCATAATATATTGATGTACACAAGACCTTACGTCTTTGCGCAAGAATAAATTTCTCCTAAAAGGATGACTGCTTGCGTAGAGTGGCAGATATTCTCAACTTCAAAGAATACGCAATGTATCAGCCTTTCGGGTCACTAATAGAGCAGCCATAGGAACCAAAAATAGAAATGTCCTTTCATTCAAGTTTTAAGATCATGAAATAAAAGGGCTACAGTATGTACTCATAGCGTAAATCAATAAGTGCCACGTTTCCAGGCAAGATCTTAAACTTCAGGCTCAGTCTTTTTTTAATGGATGACATTTTCTTCTATTCATGTTGACCTATATCTACATTCAATCAGTTTTTCTTCAGCAATGTCACACACTGAAATAACCAAAAAAAATTAGTCTACTTGTACTATAAAATACTGTATGTGGCCATTTCGCTTTGGTTTGCTTTGGATAGTAACAATGGATGAAGAAGTCTTTTAGAAAAAGCATAGTTGATATACTTGTGTTAAGGGTTTGTCTGATGACCTAAAAAGTTCCCGAGAGGTTTTCAAATGAAAATGAATTAATTTTACTAATATACTGAAATTCTGAAAACCTCATGGATTGCGCAATTTTAGTCCCCACTCAAGGTCCCAGTAGTGGAGCTTATTCTGCTGAGTTGTGATGGCCCAGCACAACAGAGAATGTTTCCCCTCATGTCTGCCTTGGTTCATTAGCTAAGTCAGCCCCTCAAGGCAGTGACACACAGTACTATAGATAAGTGATACCGTGAGTCTGGGTCTCCAGATAAAGTGTAGTTGGGTAAATATACAGACTATATGTTCTGGAATGGAACTGCCCATGTGCAGGCACTCTAAAACATGTCACCGACAGAGTCCCATTCCAGGACCACAGATGGGGATCATAATTGGTCCATCCAATTTTTTGTTGGACAACCTCTTTAAAGAGGACCTTTCATGTCCTCCTACACATGTGGTTTGAATTCAGCGCACTGTCGGCTTTCCCGGTATGTGCCGTCCATAGCTCTGTACTGTCAGAGGGGGCGTTCCTTACCGCCCAGCGATGACACTGAGCTGTGACGACCGCCCCCCCCAGTACAAGTCTATGGATGAGTACTGTCATGGAGGGTGTTCCTCACAGCACAGCACCAATGTCTCCAGCCCCGCATGTGCATGAGGACGTGAAAGATCCTCTTTAAACTTGTAAGTGTGTTAGAGCTTTGCACAGCAGCCCCTGGAGTATTTAATGGCCCATATTATGTAGCCATATAATGTCATTATGAGGCAGTCATCCCCAAGATGCAATGTGGAAAAGATACAGTTGGTACAGACCCAAGATGGAGACTACCTTTGTCAAGGTGGTTATTGGCACCATAGTATCTTACAAGCCTTGATTCAGCATAGTGATGAGGGGGTTGCATTGAGGGGATGGGGTAGGGTCCCCCTGGGAACTCCTTCTATATGCCTCATGTGTGATGCTGTTTCAGGGTGCCCTTGGTGTTACATCAAATGAAGGCAGAGAAGACAATCTGGTAGTTGAAACATGCGTATTTCGCGGTTCGGTATGCTTGGCAAGATTCATCCAGTTACAGAGCAACATGGAGGCACAATTCACTTACAGAAGCAGGTTTCTCATGTATGGCAGTTTAAAAACATGGACAGGAGTGACTATTGCTCTTCACCACCTCTTCCTTTGACCCTTTCCACCTTGGCATTCTGGGGCAATCCTAGTTCTAGCTTTCCAACCACTCTTGGAGAAATGTAGGGCACGTTTTTGTTGTATATCTAAGTTTCCATACTGGTTTAGCAGTGGAGATGTTCAGTAAAGTTCAGGATCAAGATAGCTTGGTTCTGAGATCTTGGGGTTCATTAACAAGGGACTGCATGTAAAACCCTAACTACCACTAACTAACTTGAAGAGCTCATGGTGCTCTTCCACAAACTGGTGCCCTCATTTAAGGCTAACTGAAGACTGAAACAGGGAGTAATGATCCCGCAGAAGGCTTGTGTCTTCTCTCACTAAGCTCTTCCCACCTTCTAAAATCATAGAAAGCAGAAACCACAATTGCCCACATTACAGCATAGAAATAAGAGCAAACATCATAGAATATTCTAAACCATATTGTGCATTAATAAAGTAGTTTAGTCTTTAGCAGTGGTCTTTTCGGGGAGCAAATATTTTTTTAGGGCAAATACTTTTATAATACATCATTTGATGGAACTTGCCATCATTCTTTTTCAGTTTGGATCTCTCAAATTATTTTTCATAAAACCACAGGCACATGGCGCACTAATACGGGACCACAGAAGGTCAGATAATGGATCTGAGTTATATGGATAATCCTTGACCATGAGCCTGAAACAGATAATTTACTGCTTCTCTAAGGAAACTAGCGACGCAACCTGAATATTCACTCTGAGACACAAATAGAATGGAAGACTCTCGAGTTCACATCCAGAAACCAGCTAATTAGAGTAAATAATTGCGAGCTGATGACCCTTCCATTAAAAGCATCACCTCCACAGGATAATTGTATTACTAGAAAGAGGCATTCCTGGAATGTCATTTCAGTGGCGCGATGCTCATGATACTAGTAAAAGGGAAGCTTCATGACATTTTCCATTAAATTACCATCTGCCAGCAGTTTCCTTGTCTACCATGGTGATTAATGAAGAAGACAATTTGTACAATTTTTTAAGTGAAGTTTTTGTAGTCCCCATTGCTTTTCACTATGCCCCAAGTTTCATAGAGCAGCATACAGAGGTTTTATTCATATGGTATCCAACAGAAAAATGTGCTATGTCCGTTAAGCAATCCCCCAGTACAGTGGCGTAACTAGGAATGGCTGGATCCCAAGGCGAACATTTGACATGGGCCCCCCCCCCCCCAGACGACCACCCCCTCCATCCCCCCCCCCACAAACCGCATTTCTGCGCACACTATTATGCACCATAGTGGCCCCTACACACACTATTACGCCCCAAAGTGGCCCCTGCACACAGCATTACACCCCATAGTGGCCCCTGCACACAGTATTACACCCCATAGTGGCCCTTGCACACAGTATTACTCCCCATAGTGGCCCCTGCACACAGTATTACGCCCCATAGTGGCCCCTACACACACTATTATGCCTCATAGTGGCCTCTGCACACACTATTATGCCCCATAGTGGCCCCAGCACACAGTATTATACCTCATAGTAGCCCCTGCACACACTATTATGCCCTGTAGTGGCCCCTGCACACAGTATTATTCCTCATAGTGGCCCCTGCACACAGTATTATGCCCCATTGTGGACCACCCATGAACGATTATAATACACTGGGGTATTTTCAGACCCCAGAGTATAACAATGATCCTAGACCCAGGGGAGGATACAAACAAAAAAAAACAAACAAAACAATGTCACTTACCTCTCCCTGGCTCCGCTGCTCTACTTCAGCCCTCTTCAATGTTGGACCAGATCTCGCGCGAGCCAGGCCAGCTTCGTGACGCATAATGACGTCAGCTGACGTCGGGGACGATACCAAACAGGCCTGTAGCCTGTGGAGCATAGGAGAGGTGAGTTACAGTGTTTTTTATGTTCCCTCACCTCCCCTGGGTCTCCGATCATTATACTCTGGGGTCTGAAAAGACCACGGAGTATGATGATAGCAGTGTTTGTGGGTTTCGCGGTAGCAGCTGCCACAGGGCTCCGGGCCCCTTATGTCCCAGGCCCTGTGGCAGCCGCTACCGCGGCTATCCCGATATTTACGCCCCTGCCCCAGTAGCTGCTGCTGGAACCTGGGAGGAAGGGGAAAGACGGAGACAGTGAGTCCTGATGCTAGAACCACCCCGAAGTCCCTATCTACTTGCCTCAACTACCCTAAGCGGTAGAGGACAACTGGGCGACGGTCCCTTCCTATAATAAGTGAAACACTGAACACAGACAAGACAAACAACGAGAACAGGTGGTCAAACTAGCCAAGGGTTCGGAACCAGGCGGCAACTAGGTACAAATCGGAATGTAAGGGAATTGCCAGTTGAACAATTCTCCAGTGCTGCAGCAAAAACCTGAGAGGAAGGGAATGACAGGAACAACTTGGAGCCGGTCCCTACTCTGAATAAGTGACAACACAGAACGCAGACAGGATGCACAAACAACAAAGGGAGGTCAGCTAGCCAAGGGGTCGGTAACAATCGAGCAATGCAGTACAGAATCAAAATCCAAGAGAATAGTCAAAGGAAAGCCAGTGGTCAGAAAATCAGAAGAGCAGGTAACAAGGAACAAGGAGTATAGCCAGTAAGCGAAATGCAATAGCAGGCACCAATGGGAAAGTGAGCAAACAATAAATAGGGAGAAAGAACCCGCCCCAGACTTGATAGGAGGACAGGCTGTCAATCACAAGTCAGGACTAAAGTTAACTCTTAGTGGAGCAGGGGGAAAGCAAGGTGAAGGAGAAGGGCGTGGTGGAAAATCAATTAAGGAGGTGAGGGAATAGGACAGTGTTCAGGCAATACAAGAAAAACCCAAGGAAAGAATTACAACCTGGGCACGCCTCCTGCGCCACAGCGTGCGCCCGGAGGATGGCGCCAAAGCTCGGACAGGCAAGGACGTTACACGGAATCCAGAAGTATAGTCAAGAGGGTAAGCGAAGGTCAGAATATAGATATCAGATAAAAAGTAATCCGCTAGCACGCTCTAAGAGACTAATGGCAAGCACCCATGTGTGGACTAATGGGCTGTATATGGGAAGCCCAAAATCCACCCCAGACGTGATGTCAATCATAGAGCAACAAACGCTAACTCTTCACGAAACAGAGGGAACTCAGATTACTGGCTAGACTGATACACAGAAACAAACTCTTAGCTGTACTAAAACCGAATACAACCAGAGGCCCAGGAGTAGGGGATCATAAGTGGACACACCTCTGGCGCTGTACCATGCAGTCGGAGGATGGCACAGAAGTCTGAATGGACAAGGATGTTACATATGCTCTATTGGTCACTGCCTGTATCGAAGCATAGACAGTACCTGGCAGAGCCCTTTGATGGGCACCATTTCTTTAAAAGCACATTAACTTTCATTCTCGATTTATTTTTACAGTCCTCAACATGATGCTACATGGCTAACAAAGCCAATGGAGAACATGACCTATATTTTTCTTCCATCATTGACTTTCCCTCCACAGGTTCTCGTTTAAGTTCTGAAAATAACTTTTTGTGAGTCAGGGATTTGTTGTTTTTCAGTATTTTGTTCAAAGCTATTGAGTCACCATTCAGTTGGAAACTAATGTGCCATTTGGGAGTCAAGTGTAAGTTGTAGACATGTTATAATGGACTCATTTTATCCCACAGAGACTCTTTGATGAACAGACTGTACGTTTCAAGAGGGGTTTGGTAATGTTAGTATCATCCAAGTTCCAGCCATAGGAAGGAATTGAAAGCCAACAATGGGTGGGTTCACAAGTACATCATGAATGGCAATTGCTTGGTGAAAAATGGCAAGAACTAAGCCTAGCTGTATCTAAATAACAGAACACATGCTAGGATGAGAAGAGAAAAATAAAGTAAATTATCTGGCTATTCACAAAATATAAAGAATGGTGGGAACGGATGAGAAATTGGCGTGAGCCATAGGTTTGGCAATCTCAAAAATTTTACATTATAGACTTTTGCAAATACCATGGATAAACTAAGGATACCATAGGCATCAATAAAAACAAACACGAGGGTCATTGTATGCTCAGTGATGTTGCAGACATCTGTTCACTAATTCACTAATAGGAAACTATTGTTTGTCTTGTTCCAGACACTGCAAAGCTGCAGCTCGGTCACAGTCACTAATAAGTCACTGCTGATGCTGCTGTAAGCACAGGACTTTATTAAGTAGCAGACAAAAAAACAAGTTGCATTTTTTAGTTTTGGTTTCAAATTAAAAATTTTTTTTTTTTTAAGGCAAAAGGTAAAGGGCTTCAGTAAATGAAACCTACTCCTCCACTACCTCAAATAGAAATTAATGTAATGTACAGTACATAAATAAAGATAATAAACTGAATATTCTAGCAGTCTTTTAATTCAATCTCTGTAGGTGCCATTTAAGAATTTTGAATTCAATTTTGACTAAAACAAATTACAACATTTTCATGTATTTTATTATACAGTTGCATTGACCCTACAAGGAAAATATAAAATGATACTACATACTGGCAAAAGAACAATGCATGAATGATGCAAGTTTCCTTTGGCTCATAGTGGAGAGTTCCAAGCAGGAGTTCACCCTCTGTGATGCCTATATTGGACAGGACAACCCTTTAAATGCATTTTATATGTCACATTACTTGAACTATAAGATATTCTAAATGATAAGATATATCAATTTTTTTTTTTTACATCTACGCCGGCCATGTTGGCTCTGTACTGTAAGAATAACAGCGCTGTGGAGACGGAGAAAGAGCTGGGACCAATTTTGTATGGAGTCAGAGTCAGAAAAAAGCTACCAACTGTGACTGTGGCTTCAAAATAAAACTATTATTTTTTATATTATTATAATATAATTAATTATATAATATACAGTATAATATAATTAAATTTAAATGTAATATAATTAATAAGAATAAAATTTATAATGAAAAGAACTGATCACTGGATTATTAATTATATTATAAAATTAATATTATATAATTAGATGTAGTGTTTGTTACATATTTACTGCCATAGAAATCAATCACTGACTTTTTAATGATTTAGAAGATCTTTACTGCTTATGTCTGACCTTTGTTGTCAGCCATTTATGAGTTGGCATTGGACTATGTAAAAATAAAGGCGTCAGAGTCAGTGGTTTGGGCTACCAACTCCACAACCCTTAAATATAGCCAGTTTTATTCCAGTTGCCATATAGTTTCTTGCTTCTAGAAGGCATTACCCAGTGGCATAACTAGGAATGGCTGGGCCTCAAGGCGAACATTTGACCCACCCAGCAACTTCCCCCCCTCGCACAGATCGCATTCCTGCGCACACTATTATGCCCCATAGTGGCCCCTGCACACACTATTATGCCCCATAGTGGCCCCTGCACACACTATTATGCCCCATAGTGGCCCCTGCACACACTATTATGCCCCATAGTGGCCCCTGCACACACTATTATGCCCCATAGTGGCTCCTACACACACTATTGTGCCCCATAGTGGCCCCTGCACACACTATTATGCCCCATAGTGGCCCCTGCACACACTATTATGCCCCCAGACCCCAGAATATAATGATAGCAGTGTTTGCGGCCCGCGGCCTTACCTTACCGATCCCCGATCCTGCTCACAGCCTCCTCCGCAGAAGGAGAAGCGCAGTTGGCCGTGAGCAGGAGCGGGGATCGGTAAGTAAATAGGGCCCGTTACGTGCTGGTGTTACACCACCAGGTAACGGCCTATTAAAAAAAAAAAAAAAAAAAAAAACATCAGGATCCCGCTGGGCCCCCTAATGTCCCGGGCCCTGTGGCAGCCGCTACTGCGGCTACCCTAGTATTTATGCCACTGGCGTTACCATATACTCTTCTGTAATGTCTGTTAGCTAGATATTGACTTCAGTATGGTGCACAGCTGGAATCATATGCAAGTGTGAATAAGGTTTAATAGCCAAAAAAAGAGCAGATGCTACCATATGTTATTCAGAATAAATAGACTAAATGAACAATTACACTGACAGCAAACCAAAGGCATTGGATAAATCTGTTTGGATACCTTTACTTTCCACATAGGTTACAGAACTGAATGATTGGAATAGTTTAGAGATAACAAGAATATTGTTTTCCCGACCTTATCCCATGGTTCCATGACTCTGGATTCCACAAAGGAAATATTGCATTCTAAATTATGGTAATTCATCTCTATATTTCCTTTTGTTGAATAATTTAGCCTCATTATATTATGTTGATATAGCCCCAGAATATATTTATAGGGAAACAATTTCAATAGTAAATAGCAGCTGAAAGATTTGGTTTACTCTAAGGTCAACATATATAAAATCTACGGCAAGAAACAAAATGAGAGCGATGCATCCAATGTAATGATTTACCCAGGATATGAGCAGCTCGCTGAACCACATCCCAAAGATATACTCATATAAGGAAAAAAATACTCAAAGGTTAGCAAAGGTTAGCAAAAATCAGAAAGGACAGTCTACACACACACAAAATTGTTGGTACCCCTCCTAATGAAAGAAAAACCCACAAAGGTCATAGAAATAACTTGAATCTGACAAAAGTAATTTGCCAAACTACATGTTGACAAGCCACAAAGCTTCTGGGAGAATGTCCTATGGACAGATGAGACAAAAATCTATATTTTTAGCAAGGCACATCAGCTCTATGTTCACAGATGGAAAAATGAAGCATATCTTGAAAAGAACACTGTCCCTACTGTGACACATGGAGGAGGCTCTGTTATGTTCTGGGGCTGCTTTGCTGCCTCTGGCACAGGGTGACTTGAATCTGTGCAGGGTACAATGAAATCTCAAGACTATCAAGAGATTCTAGAGAGAAATGTGCTGCCCAGTGTCAGAAAGCTTGGTCTCAGTCGCAGGTCATGTGTCTTGCAACAGGATAATGACCCAAAACACAGCTAAAAAACCCCAAGAATGGCTAAGAGGGAAACATTGGACTATTCTGAAGTGGCCTTCTATGAGCCCTGACCTAAATCCTATTGAGCATCTTTGGAAGGAGCTGAAACATGCCGTCTGGAAAAAGCACCCTTCACACCCGAGACAACTGGAGCAGTTTGCTCATGAGAAGTGGCCAAAATCCCTGCTGAGAGGTGCAGAAGTCTCATTGACAGTTACAGGAATCGTCTGATTGCAGGGATTGCCTCAAAAGGTTGTGCAGCAAAATATTAAGTTAAGGGAACCATCATTTCTGTCCAGGCCTGTTTCATGAGTTTTCTTTTTTTAAAAATTCTGTTGAAGCCTGGTTGGAAAGCAATGTCTGACTTTCATTTGTTCATTTTCATAGAATTTTTATATATTATTACTTTTGTCAGATTCAAGTTATTTCTGTGACCATTGTGGGGTTTCTTTCATTAAATGAGGGAGGGACCAACAATTTTGTCCACGTGTGTATAAAACCCCTTCACAGAGCTCAAATTACTTAATCTTAAATCCATTTTTGGATGCCAGCCTTTAGGCTGGGAACACTGCACCTCTGAATCCCTAATACACCAACTAATAGAAGGAATGAGATACTGTGCATGCTTCTGTCTTCATCTTTTTATGCCACAGACAGTTTTAGGAGACAACACAGCAAACCTGATATTTCCTAAGGGGACCCCGGGGAGCAAGTATTATAGTCCCTTTTCTTAACCTCTTCTGGGTGCCTGGTTTTCTTACCTGATGTCTCTTCTTCGCCCAGAGGCTCTGGCAGCCTCTTCTCTAAATTCATGCACCCTTTGGGTTCCTCTGAGGTCTGTGATTGGATCTCAGTGGTCATGTGGGGCATCTGACATCATGACGCTTGCATCAAAGCATCATGAGAGCTGTGTTCCCCACATGATCGCTGAGGTCCAATCACAGGGCTCAGTGGTGACACCCAGGGAGCATGACATGGGAGAAGATGCCATAAGAGGCTGCAAGAACCCATGGGTCAAGATTGAAGACTGGGAAAGAAGACTGGATACGTAGCAGAGGTAAAGAAAGGTGAATATCAGTGTTTTTTTTAATGTTGTTTGTACCTGACCTGACCCTCTGCTTATTATACTTCAGAAGCAAAGTTTGCAGGAGAACCTCATGAATATTTGCAAAATGCACCTCTTATATCTTATATGAAAAGAGAACAGAGAGGGAGAGAAAGAGAGACAGAGATTCCAAAGCAGAGCAGAAGTGGGCACAGGTGGGGATGAGAAAAGATGACATTGCAATGTTACCTGCAAGGGCAAGATTCAGAATGGCTTATAGATAAGGCTTATATAATTTTAGTAGAAATTACAAGCTAACCTCTTTCCATTAGACAAAAATCATTTTTAGCTACGACTCCACAGACTAATAATAAGAACATGTCTGTGATTTACGTATTGCAGCTCAAATGCGAGCTGTGGGTACAGAAAAAGCCGTCGTAAAAAGAAATGACTGTACACAGAGGTCAGTAGCTCCTATTAACATGACATTCCGCTATAAAACGGAGCAAATTCATTACCAGTGGATAGTTTTAGAGAAGGTTAATTGCTTTCATTAGATACTGTATTAAAATAATTCTGAATGTTCTGCTCATAGAGAAGGTGGAATGGTGCTCCGCTCAGTAATGGCACACATTGATATGTATTCAAGGTATTATTACCTGTATTTTAGGAATACTTAAAAAGGGGGATACAAAGTGGGAGAATTCATCTAATAGTGACAACTAAATATATGGACCAACAAAAACAAAACCATTATGCTTACTGTCAAAATGCAAGGCACTCTATCAGACTTCTGCTTACGCTAGGTGTCAGGGATGGGGAATCCAACATGATGTCACTTGTGGAGATGGGCGAAACTCTCATGATTTTTTTTGTAGTAGAGTTCAATGGCTCGGGTCACTTTAAATTGGCTTAAAACATAGTGTAGAATACTGTTAGGGCTCCTAGGTACCTATCTATAAAACATAGTGTAGAACACTCTTAGCTGTCCTAGGAACCTATCTATAAAACATAGTGTAAAATACTGTTAGGGCTCCTAGGAACCTATCTATAAAACATAGTGTAGAACACTCTTAGCTGTCCTAGGAACCTATCTATAAAACATAGTGTAGAACACTCTTAGGGCTCCTAGGAACATATCTATAAAACATAGTGTAGAACACTCTCAGGGCTCCTAGGAACCTATCTATAAAACATAGTGTAGAACAATCTTAGGGCTCCTAGGAACATATCTATAAAACATAGTGTAGAACACTCTCAGGGCTCCTAGGCACCTATCTATAAAACATAGTGTAGAACACTCTTAGGGCTCCTAGGAACATATCTATAAAACATAGTGTAGAACACTGTAAGGGCTCCTAGGAACATATTTATAAAACATAGTGTAGAATACTCTTAGGGCTCCTAGGAACCTATCTATAAAACATAATGTAGAATACTCTTAGGGCTCCTAGGAACCTATCTATAAAACATAATGTAGAATACTCTTAGGGCCCCTAGGAACCTATCTATAAAACATAGTGTAGAATACTCTTAGGACTCCTAGGAACCTATCTATAAAACATAGTGTATAATACTCTTAGGGCTCCTAGGAACCTATCTATAAAACATAGTGTAGAATACTCTTAGGACTCCTAGGAGCCTATCTATAAAACATAGTGTAGAACACTCTTAGCTCTCCTAGGAACCTATCTATAAAACATAGTGTAGAATACTATTAGGGCTCCTAGGAACCTATCTATAAAACATAGTGTAGAATACTATTAGGGCTCCTAGGAACCTACTGTTTTTATCTAATTTTTAGCTCTCTAAGGCAAACACAGCTGAAGTTATGTCAGAGTGAAAGCGAAAAGATTACACTCTGAGGTCTCTTCAAACCCCAGAGTTTAATAGGTGGTTGCCCAGGGGAGGTGAGAAAAAAAAAATGCCTGTGATAGGGCCACCAGTGGCCACATGGGCACTCCAAGTGTCATGACGTCACAGGCTGAGGCCCACACTTATACCGAATCACAGACTGAGGCTCTGAGCCCTGGCCAATAATGTCACAGAAGAGCGGTGGATGTCACCAGGAGAGCGCCAGACACTGTAAAGAGGCCCAAAAGAGGTAACGGAAGGCGAGTCTGAATGTTTGTTGGTTTTTTTTATATTTTTTTAACCTCCACTGAGCCTCCAACTATTATATTCTGGAGTCTGAAGAGACCTCAGAGTATAATGCAGTGGCCATCTTAAAAAAAAAAAAAAAAAAAAAAAATTGAATTTTAATCACTTGGAATATTTGGGTGAAACCCAGCTTCGTTCGAACTGATTTTCTCATCTCTAGTCACATGCTCACATCATTCGATTACTGGTGGGGAACTAAAGTATATCCTGTCCCAAGAGAAATATTTTTCTAACTTTTCAGCCAGCATCTAAAAAAAAAAAGAAAAATACTATCGACAATGTCAAATTGTACTCTAAAACTCTTATAACATTTTTTTAATTTCTTGCCTTTTTACTGGTATATATACTATATTTGTAACTCCTCAGTTGAGTCATGTGACCAGCAATAATCCTCTCCATCTCTCACAACATCTTATGTGTAGACAGGAGGTCAGTTTCTCTATTCATTGCTATTAGAGTGTCAATGTGAGTCTCATTAGAATGGATAGAGAAACTGATTAACTACTCATACAGTGGTGGTCACCTGACATAGCTGAGGACCTGTTAGGACTGGATAAATCATAAAAATTAAAAAATTAACGTTACCCATCTGTTGAATGTGGTTGTCCCACACATAATTGTTGACCCATTGGGGGAGATTTATTAATTTGTTTTCAAAAATTATTCTGCAAGATTGCAAAAACTGCATAATTTGCAACAAATTTATCAAAATTAAGCATTTGGCTTGGTTTATAAATTTGACGACTTTTACAAGTACTCTTAGCCATGCCTCAACACTGGTGAGGATGGTGTAAAAATCGTCTAAAACACACAACACATTTGGTGCACAAAATGATGCATTTTCTGTAGTAAATTGTGTTGCCTGTTGTGTTGTCCATGAGAGGGGGTCAGGACTTACGAAGGTTTTAACCTCATGAGTGGTTTCCACTCAAGGATGGCAGAAAGAAAGTGACAGGTTTTACTCATAAGGAGACCACTTAGTTCTTAGTGGTTACTGACAGTCCCAGTTGGGGCAACTAGCTTAAGGGTCACAATATCTATCTTTGAGAGCACACAAAACGAAGAACGATAGCCCAGTCTCTCACATAGTCCTTAGGACACGTTCTCAGTCCCTGGTGACACTTTATAGGCACACTCCAGTCTGTTACTTAATAAGGACCATCTCTCACTTGTTGACCAAGCCTCTCAATGCTCAATGGAGCATCTCAACCTCTCAGCCTTCCTCAGATTTTCTGCCCTTATTATACCTATACGGAAAACACCAGGTATAATTGACATTGAGCATTTTTGGAAATGCAGCTTTTCTGCTTTCGGACTTTTTTTCTGCAATGTGTGGATGGGATTAGCCAGAATCTCATTTACTTTGCAGGTACTGTAAAACTTGGCAGTTTTGCAATGTGGAGCTTCAGCCTTATAGTGCAAATGTTCAATGCCACTTCTCAAGCACATGGGCAATTCTCTGTATGGACTCTATTGCGATACCACAGTCCATCACACACAGACTATCTCATCCTGTTTGAGTACATATACGGCTTTGTGCACACGACCATGTGCATGTACAGGTCTGTGAGAAAATGGCTGTCTGGGCCCTCTATGGAACCAAGGACTCAAAATGGATAGGAATAGGACGATCGTATGTAGGGGGTCATAGAAATAATGGGGCAGTGTGGTGTACATTAATTTATTTTATTAACGTATATAGCGCCATCATATTCCGCAGCGCTTTACAGAGATTTTGTTAACACTGTACCAAATAGGGCTCACAATCTACATTCCCAGACTCCTTGCAGATGTCATCCTTGGCTGGATTTGAACCCAGGACTCCAGCACTGCAAAAACATTGAGAGTACATTGACAAAGCCCACAGCCATATGCATGTAGCTTAAAACACCATTTGGGCGGTGCACCGAACCTACCAACGTCTTCTAGCAGCCAGAAAAAACAAGCTTTCATAGCAATCTGCAGGAGAATAAATATAATACAGCAACCAGGCGATATCACCACCTCAATAGTGAACCCAGCACAACCAGCACAAATCAGAGTCATGAAGGGTTATACAAAAGCATATTGTGTTTGTAATACGGTAAGTTGTTTCGCTTCTCTTCGATCCAGGCTTCAACATACAATATTAGCTGGGACAAAAGAGGAAAAAAAAGCAAAGTTAACTAAACCCAGTCTTTTGCTTTGCTGCACGGTAGGAAAGCCTCATGTATCGCAACAAAGAAAGAAAGCGAAGAAATTTAAAAACAAAAGTATTAAAGAACATTTCACAATATAATACACATGTGGGATTTGCACTTAAAGACTTGTTATTTTCTGTGATTTATGACTGTGTGAGTGGGGGTTAAAGGGGATCTATAGTTTTTGTTTTTTTTATAGTTTTTTGTTCTCCAAAACTAATATTTATATCAAAATCCACTCAGAGCTTCGATCTCAGGTATTGGGTTTGTTTCTGTAGACATTCATATAGTAGAGGACTCTGGGATATGTCAAGCACAGTACAGTACAATGTGCTCAGCTCCTCCAGCTCTATAACCTTCTTGCAGATAGGACACTCTGAAACAACACTCTGTACAATCTGATATTTCTGGCATTGAGAACTAATGGATTAGTCATGTTAAAACAGTCTGATCCTTCTTTCACCACATCTTATGTTATGGGACATTCAGGACTTCCCCATACACATTAGATGGTCTGATGGTTCCACTGAATTTGGGCAGTTTGGCAGTTTAGAAGCCATTAATCTAATGTCTCTGGCCAGCAGAAGAGGACTACGTTTGATGGATATCATTTCTTCTGCCTCGGGTCCTCTGCTAGATACTTCCATTCTGCTCCAGAACATAAATAGTCTCTTACCAGGAACAAGAGCTAAACTGCCTAGAAGAAATCGTCTTCAGAGCTGGGAGAGTAGGATGAATTCTCAAGCAGTATCTACAGAAAATCAAAATGAATTGTTTTCCTGCAGCTGATACTCGAGGGTCTTGCATGCCATTTAATTGCACTTGGCAGATCTCAGATACAGAGTAAAATGCAGGTGCTGAGCTTAATGTTTTATTGTACTCGGATCCCATAAATGTGTTGGAGGGCTAATAAAACATTTTACTGATCAGAACTGCCTAAGCCTCTGGAGAAGGAGCCTGACTGTAGAATATATTGATCACAATTACATTTCTCCGCTGTTTAAAGACTATAGAGAAGTATATCTTCCAGACCCCTGGAGACAAGCACTCCGCACAATGGTACTTGGCTGTGGTCTTCATGATATACAGAAAGTTGTAAGAGAAAGAAAACAAATCACATGAAAATTTCTTTGCTGTATTACTGTTCATTTCATGGTCAGTAAAATTAATATAATGAAATATTAATCTACAGTATGTGCAGTATGGGATTATCCACAGGGGCTTACAAAAAAAAAAGCACATTATAATGGACAGCAAATTGTGGACCCACTGTGTCGCCAAACTGAGTACTCCTAAGAACCTAGCTCAAATGGCCCCCATACCAGGTCGCTACCTCTTGAAGTGGTCCTGGTGTTGGTGACAACTGACCAGGCATGTCAGGGACTATGGTACAGTACATGAAAGAATCAGGCAAACGCAGAGTCTGAATACAGGTCAAGATCAGGAAAGGTAGCATAAGTACTCAGTAAACAAACCGGAGGTCAGGACAGATAGCAAAGTTACTGAAATCCAAAAGAGGCCAGGTCATCAAGAAATAGTCAGAGATTATATAGCTCAGTACTGAGGAGGCAGCCTGGGATCAGCAACATGTAACCAGTAGTATAAATAGCTCAGTAGATAAGAGGCGAAGACATCAGTAAGAGATACCCTGAAAAACAAAGAGGAACCCAAACACAATACAACAGACTAGACTAACTAGGAACTAATAGATGAGACTTTTATACACACAGAGATTGGCTGGGGAAAGACTTGGATGCACACCCTGACCCCTAAAAATTCTGAAGATAGTACACAGCCGCCCTATAGGTAGCATCAGTAAGTGCACATGCACAGTATTGTAGAGGAGCAGGAATTGTACAACATGTAGTAAAAGCAACCTGGCCACTGCGTCCACTGGAAGAGTACACCGGCGTTACACAAGTATTGTAAAAACACTATTATCCATTTTGTGAGTGTGAAACACCCATTGAAGTCTCTGGAATAAGTTGAAATGGTTGAATATACAGTATGCATTGATATGTTTCAGTATTGTACTGTATGTCTGTATGCCAACAGAAGGCAAAGTGCATGAGCCCCAATAATGTCAGCTTCACCATCCACTTGAAAGGAGGAAAATGGTCAACTTTTGTAATGCAATATGTCCCTATTGGGACGGAAGAACTTCCCACAGAGAGGTGCAAAACTTTAAAGTTGCTCCAAAGGTCTCAGTCTCCATGTAGCATTCCCATGTCTATGCTTTCCATGTATGTACTTGGCCTACTTGTGTCTCTCCTAACCTGGCTCGGCACCTTGGGTTAGACTCCCCCATTGTCAACCCAGCTTGAGCATATAGAAAAGCTAGACCTGTTTCTAAGAACTAGAATAATAAAATATACCAATGGTTCAAAGTATTTCCCTACTGATGACCTAAAGGATCCTAGGATAGGCCACTAATATGTGATTGGTGGGGATCCAACAAGTAGAAACCCAACAGATCTGCTGCTAGAACATGCCACAGAATTTGGGTGAGTGTAGCAGCCCCTTCACTGAATACTAAGCACAGTGCCATACAAATGGTAGGGGCTATGCTTGGTATTGCAGTTCAGCCCCATTCACTTTGCATCTTTCTAAATCAATATATCTTGTAATTTTATTGAACAATTTCTAATCCTGACCCATTTGTTCTTCTGTCTCTTCCTAGAGTGGTTCATTTTTATTTCTTATTTGGTAGGTGGCTTCAATCTTCTCCCAATGGACGGCCATTGGGACCATGTGGGTCAACGCTACAGTATGCTATGCCCCCAAGTCTCTATACATAGTGTAGCATAGACTGCTAGCCTTCACTAATTTAGATCAATATCCTAGCTGTATGAACATTTCTTTCCCAGGATACAACCCACGCTTTCTCTCACACAGTAGCAGTAGAGGTTTACGACAGACAATGGGATTGCTATGGGGCCAGTAGTAATAACCTTTCATGACATATTCCTGCAGCCATTTATATGGACCCAGGAGACATAGAACCCGTTCCTCTATTATCACAAATATCAGTTTGCACCAACATGCACAAATAACATTAATCCCTCATGACAGGGTTAAATTGTTTGGGTAGTATCCAAAATCCTTGCCGAAGATGTGTCCAAGGACACTGATAATGTTATTTTTGTTGCTAGGGGGACATAATGGTGTTTTTTTTTTCTGTTTTGTGCACTTGTTATTTTAAAGGAGAACATTACGGAGAAAATTGCAGCTTTTTAACCCAATTTGTATTTGCTAAATTACCATTCTGGTTTAATAAGTAGCATATACTTCAGCAGACATTATATATTCTGCCTAGTATATATGTTGCATTGATTCCACTTCACTTTGGCTCATGATGTATAATCATAGATTATCTCAGCTGTTCTTTTTGAGATCTCGCTCTTTCCATTCGTCGACATTCACTTTGTATTGAAGTGGTTGTATTACACCAAGAGCATATTGCGGCCAATGAACATTTGTTTGGTGTTTGCTACATTTGTTTGTCTCCCTTTTGCGCATCCATGGTAAATGGAGTCCATCAGTAGCACAGCTTGAGGTTCCTGGGCTCCACCCACCTACCATGTGCTATGTATGATGCTGATGTCTTCCTATGCGGCAGAGGGGGCCTTTGGACCACCTAAAGCTCCAAGGCTGGGTTTGATTGTTACCTCTGCATCTTATTTAGCTGAACCTCTGTAACCCATCATGCCATGCTCCAAGATGATATCATCTGGAGTATGTCGGGATTGGAAAATGTTTAATGTTTTTTGGGTTGATGTACGGTTGATGTGTTGTCATGGAATCAAATCCTCATTCCCACATACTTCATGTTGAAGAAAACAGTAATATAACATTGTGCTGTCAACATCCATGTATAAATGTGGCATGTTGTGCACTAGTAAAAGTTTTGAGGTCATTTTTCTGTTTTGAGGTCTTCAAGGAAAACTGCATACATGTATATGAAGATCAACACTGCAGATATGTTCGCCTAAAACAATTGTTGGTTTACTTAAAATAAAGCTATTCAGGATTTGTGTTAATTCCTCCTTCATAGAAAAGGGAAATTTGCTCTAGTGCCACCTTTTGGAAGGTAGATCCCTCTAGGTCAATGCCTGGATTTCTTGAAATCGAGTGACATGAACTGGGAATGAAGCCAAAGCTGAATATCTCCTCCAAAAGGTCCAGAGACCGATCCACAGACAGCTGTTCTGTGGTTATTGACTGTCATCAGAGCAAGGCAAGGCACTGGATGGTTGTGTGAGAGGTCATAGACGTGGGTCAGAAGGAGTATTATGTCTCCTATAGAAGACTTTTTGTGACCTATGTCTACATCTCACCCAGCTAACCAGTCCCCTGCTTCGCACTGAAGAGAAGCAATAACCTCGAAACAGCTGCATGCAGATGGGTCTCTTTTTCTTCTAGAGATTCTTGTTTGACTTTATTTACATCTTATCACTAGGTATCAGGAAAACTTGAACTTGATCTATAGGGAGATACCTTCCAAAAGGTGGCGCTAGATCAGATAGAGATGGCTGAGGGTCCCTGTGCAAAAACGGTACATGAGTCCTGTCTCTCCAATAGCTCAGTGTTGGGCACCAATTGTAGGTCAGTCCATGTATAATGGGGCTGCCTTTAATGGGGCATAATAGTCATTTTATTTACTCATTATATTGTCTGAAAGGCCATCCCCTCAATAGTAATCATTGTCACCTCACAGTGTCAGCAATATGAGCTTTTCCCCATCTTTAATAAGTCACATGATCACTGTCTGACCTCTTTCTTCTAGTATGGGTTGCTGTGCAAACAGGAGGTCTCTTTGTTGAGAGCGACCATATGAATCCCACTCCCCATGTTCTTCTGCCCTATCTTTTCTGCCTCCTCTGACTCTCACATAATCTGGTCCCTATAGCCCTCCTCTCTCACATATTACCCATAGTTCTCCTCTCTCTAACAGTTCGGTCACAATGCCTCCATTAACTTTCACGAAAAACAAAACAAAATGACACCCTCACCTATCCTTCATCTGTTCTGTTGTCCAGTCTTGGTCCCAAAGGAATAAATTGAAGTCCCTCAGCCCCAGTGCAAGATCTGTAATGGGGCCCCACTTATCGTGTTATCTATAATACTAGTGTCTATTTGTAAAGAAGCCTTTGGGCCCCCTTAGGCTCCAGGGCCCTGTACCAATTGCTACCTCTGCACCCCATATAGCTATGCCCCATCTGGTCGTCTTTTCTTCCTATGCTGGAACCAGAGAGGCTCACATTACTGCTCTGACCTCAGCAGTCTCTGGAGAGGGACGATGATGTCACTCATATACAGTTTCTTACCCTTGATGCCTTAGACCAGTGATTGGTCTCAGCAGTCATGTGACCCTCTCAGTTTCTGGTACATTGAGTTCCAACATAAGAGGGAAAGGGGATGCGGATAGAAAATTGGAGCACCAGGTATAGGTCAATACTTTTAGATTTGTTTTACCCCCACCCCAGCCACCCCTGAATTTTCCCTAAATCCTTGACAACCCTTTCACTTCATAGAATGCATTCGAGTTGCAGTTTTGTCACTTGGGAGAAGCATAAATCGATAAAAAAAGTAAAAACAAAAACCACTATTAAAACATAACGCGTGAGACGGCATGAAGATTTTTTTTTACGGCGTTATCCAACCAATTAATACCAATTACTTGCACTGTCTCTTCCAGCTCCGAAGCTTCAGCCTGATATTCTTTTCAGCAATTTACATAATTTCTTAGAAAGCAAATCCCTGATGCCATATAATCCGATAGACAAATAGAGCGCATATACACATATATAGAGATGTACACTGTATACCTATGGAGTTTCCTGCACTATAGTATACATGGTGTGTTCTAGCACAACAGTGCGGCTCCTTGTTATTGTGCTGCTATCTGGTAATCCTAGGCGAATGATCTTGCAGATGTCCCATAGCTATAGGTATGGTTGCTGTCTGTGTTGCTATGATGGCACTTGTAAGAGCAGTTTGACACTGAAGACATGAATAGAGCTTAAGCTTGCACCATGCATAGCTGGACATCATTACTGGGATTAGATCTCTTCTACTCTTCATCTCCTGTAATACATGGAAATGACTGCAGCAGTATAGTAAGAACAGGGCACTTTTCACACAATGTTCCTTACCTTGCTCTCTGCTGCATCTTGAGTGAGCTGGCCAATTGTCTCAGCAGAGGTTGCCAGCAGCAGCGGCAGCATCATCTGCACTACTACTCTCTGCTGCTAACAGGTTGCCTCTCTATTGAGATACAGAGATGCTCAGAGCTTTATGACAAGTCTTCATCTGGCTGAAATGTTGGGAACTAAGCTTGTCTTTCTCTTGAATGTTCACACAGCCTAGAAGAAGCAAAGGTGATTTTCTGGAGCAGAAGAAGCTGAAGGCAGTGTGACTTATTGAATGAAGTCTTTGGAGCATCTCCTGCAGACACTTCCCATATCCTACTGCATAGTGTGAAGTGGTGAGTGCAAATAAACATCTGGTTTTAACACCTTAGAACTTGTATGGATACTTTGTTACATTTCAGGTTTATTTTGTAGCTTTTGTATTTGTATCGACCAATAAGTAAATATTTATTCCATAAAAATGTACTTTGCATATGTGTTATTGATATTTGTTTCTATATGTATTTGTCCTTGTATGTACCCATGTGTTTGTTCCTGTGTGTATATGTTTGTGTGTATATGTGTGTGTGTGTGTTTGTTCCTGTGTGTATATGTTTGTGTTTGCTTGTGTATGTGTGTATACAGTATATATATATATATATGTGTGTTTGTTCCTGTGTATATATGTGTGTGTTTATTTTTGTGTGTGTATATATGTTACATATACAGTATATGTGTGTATATATATTTGTTTATATGTGTATATATGTGTGCATTTTTTATATTTTTGTTTGTTTATGTCTATACATGGGTGTCTGTTCATATGGCGTATACCCAGTTCTACACTAATAATATCACAGTCCGTTTTACTCTCTCCAGCACTCTAGTAGTTAACCTTATATCACTACTATAGGGTGCACTAGAGATACTCGAATACATAAATGTATCTGCAATATTACTCAGCAGATATCGTCCTGTAATAATGTCACCCTCGGGTCTTCGTTCCCATGAAAAACAAAACATGATTTGCAAACCATTGGACTGGAACAGGTCACAACAGCTGGAGGTAGTTGATATGTCATTGTGCAGGTTCATATGCACTCCCTGCAGATCCCTTTAAGTACCCTATATACAGTGCATGAATCAGTAGCAATCATCTCTTTTAAGAATAATCCGGTTGTTTACTGTACGTGGATATTGTATTATTATTTATTGCCTGTTTTATTATGAGAGATTTCTCTGCCCAGGAACATGCATGGAGCGCCATTGGCTGTGTAGACACATTAGGTACGCAACACTGAGTGTCTTATCAAACTCCTTAGGTATTCTAATATTTCAGTCGGGAGTTATTTAGTGGCTTATTGTGTTCTGAGCTTTTGCAGTTTATATATGCATAGAGTGGTGTGCAAAAGTTTTAGGCAGGCTTTGGGAAATGGTGCACAGTAAAAATGTTTTCAGACATAGAAGGGTTAATAGAGTTAGAAATAGAAGGGTTTATTTTGTGAAGTGAATGAAGAAAAGAGAAATGTAAATCCCATCAATATTTGGTGTGACCTTCGTCCTTTGCCTTGTTCTAGGTACAGACAGTATTTGGCAGAACTGGGCAGGGAGGTTGTTCCCGTCGCCATCTTGGAGAACTAAGCACAGATCTTCTGTGGATGTTGCTTGCTCCAATCCTTCTGTCTCTTCATGTCATCCCAGACAGACTGGATGATGATGAGATCAGGACTATATCTGTGGGGGCCGGATCATCACTTCCAGGACTCCTCCTCCAAAGGGCAAAGGTCACACCAAATATTGATGGAATTTACATTTCATTACGGTGTAGCATTCCCCCTGCCTAAAACTTTTGCACAACAGTGTGCTTTGGGCTGTCAGAGCATGCTTGGCGTTATACTGTAGTTTACCATCATATATAGAGCCTTTGGTCGGAGATCACTGCTTTACACCAAGCAAATGTGTGAACCGAGAGCAAGGCAGGTGGTTTGGTCTCCGCAACCAGAAATGAACGCACACGCGGTAGTTCAAGAAAAGAATATATATTTACTATAAGTTAATAAAGGCTATTTGAAGGTAAAATGACAGGGATAAAGACAAGCAAAATATACAATATAGCATGAACAATTTCAAGGCAAATTCTGCAATGGTTTCTACTTTTACTCTGTCCACTTCTGCAGTATGGACACTGAATGAACAATATACTCAAAACTATCCCTAACTGACCCTGACATCACATTTGGGTGCACCCCCTTTTCCCCAGTGGTCCAGGTGGACCGCTTACAGTCTGTAGAAGCGCGCGGTGGGGCCCAAAGTCGTTCCTTTCTTTTATAGTGAAACGTCCTCTCCTCACTGTTATCAGGATCTTGGGAGAAATGAAGTCCTCTTTAACAGGGAAACCCAATGAATGCAATGTAATCCAACAGCAGATTCCACTCAGCACACTGACAGTCCTGCCGAATCCATACACTGAGCTGGGATGTAAGCCGGGGTTTAGCAGGTGCCGTCCAGTACATCAACAGCACTGCGAGTCTCTATCTGTGGTATCCATATACACAGTCACAATGTCAGTCTCACTGATCAGCCACTGAGCACAGTTCCTTTCACGTGGACTCACTAGTCCTGTTGTCTCTTTACACTCTGTTTGTCTCTGGACCAAGATACAGCTTAGCTGTACAGAAAAATCTCCACACCAGTTCAATACAACACTTGCTAAGATGGCTGCTGCTCTCTGTCTCGTCACTTCCTGCTTCTCTGCTCACACTCTGTCTGCAGAACAGGCAGGCTGACATAAAAGGGGGGGGGTCTCACTCCAGCATCATGTCACAATTACAATGGCTGCTGTCTTAAAGGAACAGAATCACAGAAATACATTCAACATTAACAGTTTATACAGACAAATAAAGCTTAGGACAACATTGGCTGTCTCTTACATATTCCCCCCCACTTTAAGATTGGCAGTCCCTGCCTATGACTGTATATCCAGAGGGTTGTACTTTTATGCACAGGGTGGTAGTATACCGATGTATGGCAGGCCAAACAAACTCATCCTGCGCATACCGAACAGGGGGAATACCAGCATTTGGCCTAGTGGTCCGTCTGAGGACCGGTGGTATATTATGGGGTGTTGCAGCTATGGGCTGAGAAGGACCAGCAGATTCCGCACCAGAGGGGGCACAGGCCGGAGATACAGTAGTCACAGGTGGAACATCCCCAGGAGCAGGGATCAGCCAACAATCATCCTCCTCGTCTGAGGCCCATTCCGCACCTCCATTCTCTGACTGTGGGAGCTCATTCACATTGGCAAGCCCATCATGATTTGTCCCTTCAGAATGACACAGGCGCAACATATTTCGGTGAAGTACTCGAACACAATCAGTTCCTTCTTTCTGGACCTGGTACACTGGCCCATTCGCATACTTGCGGCCAACAACACGATACGGCAAAGCCTCCCATCGGCTTTCCAATTTCCCTTGGGGTTTCTTGACACGAACTAGCACCAGGTCGCCTGGTTGCAATGGTGCTTCTTGCACTGGGGTCTTATCAGGATGGGGATGTTCTTGCAGGCGCTGCCGCACCAATCGATGGATCGTCTCAAGTCTCTGCCGGTGCGCCCGCACCCAAGAGGTTGGATCCCTCGGAGGGAACCCATCCACATCATCCAACTGTAATTCTCCTACACTTCGCCCAGACCGCCCAAAGAGAAGTGTATAAGGAGAGTACCCCGTTGTAGAATGGACCTGATTGTTATAGGCCCACACCATTTCAGACAAGAACTGAGGCCACTGTAACTTCTTGTCTTCCTCCAGAGTCCGCAGCATCTGTAGCAGAGTTCTGTTGAATCTTTCACAGGCCCCATTTCCCTGAGGGTGGTATGGAGTCGTGTGCGACTTCTTTATCCCGTAGATACGTTGAACTTCTTTCATTACGTGTCCCTCAAAGCAGGCACCCTGGTCGGAGTGGATGCGTTTAGGGCACCCATATACTCGAATGAAATCTTGGCACAGAGCACGAGCTGCTGACTCAGCTGTCTGGTCCTTGGTGGCGGTTACCACCGCAAATTTGGTGAAGTGATCCACCATTACGAGGCAATACTGGTGTCTGCTATTGGATGGGCCCACCATTAGATAGTCTATCATGACGATTTCTAAAGGTTCCTGGGTCACGATGGTTTGCAGGGGAGCTCTCTGTTCTATTGCCTTATGGATCTCACAAGTTCGACAGCTGCGGCATACTTCTTCGACCATTTGACGAAGACCAGGGCAGTAAATCAGTCGCTGTAACCAACGAAAGGTCTTCTCATGACCAAAATGTCCATTCTTATTATGAGCCTCAACTGCCAACGAGCGAGCCAGTTCACTAGGCACCACAATTTGGTATCGAATGTCGATCTCAGAAGGTAAATAGACCTTTCGGCATAGCACTCCATTTTTCATCTCCAACTTTTCCCACTGACTCAGAACAGATAATATCTCACGTGTCAGTCGTTCTCTTTCCTCTCTACAGGGCTTCTGGCCTTTCTCAACACACTTGATCATCTGTGCCAGCCCCTCATGGGTCTGTTGTATCTGTGCCCATTCCTGTCGTGAGGGACCAAAGAAAGGAGCCGTTTCAGTCCCCTCCAACTCAAACTGATTAGCAGCGGCCAAGGCCTGTGAAAATCTGCTGAAGTCGGGCACCTCCACATGCTCCAACTCATGATCCACGTCTACTGTGGGGGTCTGGGCGGTTACCCTAGAAAGCCCGTCAGCATTCTGGTTCTCTGTCTTGGACCGATACTTAATGCGGTAATTGAACTTAGTCATTCGGGCTATCCACCTCTGCTCTAACGCCCCGAGCTTGGCATTTTCCAGGTGAGCTAGTGGGTTGTTGTCAGTCAGTACTAAAACTTCAGCACCGGTCAAATATTCAGAGAATTTCTCGGTCATGGCCCATACCAGTGCCAACAGCTCCAACTTAAATGAACTATAATTCTCGGGGTTTCTTTCAGAATCTCTCAAAGACCGGCTGCCGTACGCTATGACCCTCTCCTGGCCATCCTGAAGCTGGGAAAGCACTGCTCCAAGACCATACAGGCTTGCATCCGTATACAGCTGGAACGGCAAGTGGTAATCAGCATATGCCAAGATTGGGGCTGTTGTCAGTGCATCCTTTAATGCCTGGAAGGCTTGTTCCTGTTCAGGTCCCCACTTCACGGACCGGTTCTTTGGACCACCGGATGTGCCTCGTAGGAGAGCATTAAGTGGTGCTGCTACCTTGGCGAAATCCTTAATAAACCGTCGATAGTAACCGGCTACTCCAAGGAACGCCCTCACTTCTCGCAGGGTAGTCGGTATTGGCCAATCTTGAACAGCCGCTATCTTGTCTCTTGATGGTCTCACCCCTTCTCCTGATACGCGGTGACCCAAGTAATCAATTTCAGATTGGAACAACCGACATTTACTGGGTTTCAATTTGAGCCCATGTTCCCGCAATCTTCGAAATACTTGCCCCAACTGGTGGAGATGGTCTTCAAAGGTCGCAGAATACACTATAATGTCATCCAAGTAGATGAGAGTGAACTCAAAGTTGAAGTCACCGAGACATTTCTCCATCAACCGCTGAAACGTTCCGGGTGCATTTGTCAACCCGAAGGGCATCCGGTTAAATTCGTATAGTCCCATGGGCAAGATGAATGCCGTCTTCTCCTTGTCTTTTGTGGCCATCGGCACCTGCCAATACCCACTAGCCAGATCTAGTGAGGAGAAGTACCGGGCTCTCCCCAGCGCTGAGAGGGACTCCTCAATCCGTGGCAAGGGGTAGGAATCTCGTACGGTGCAAGCGTTTAACTTCCGATAGTCTACGCAAAATCGGATGGACCCATCTTTTTTTCTTACTAACACCACAGGAGCTGCCCAGGGACTCTGGCTTTCTTGGATGATCCCACCCTGTAGCATCTTAGCTAACAGTTCTTTTACTTCCTGATACAACTGTGGAGGAATTTGTCGGTAGCGCTCTCTAATTGGAGGGGTGTCTCCTGTGGGAATCTCATGGTAGATCCCTGTGGTACATCCAAAATCTTCAGCATACCGTGAAAAGGCGGCTCGGTTCTCCCACAACAGTTCATCTACCTTCTGCACACATTCCAGAGAACATGAACTTGCATCCATCTTCATCTGTTCTCGAATTGCACGGCCATTCCATTCAGAGGTGGGTTCCTCATCTTCTCCCATGGACACAGTTACGGTCCACTCATCCCTTTCAGTCGGCTTCAGCTGCATTGGAGTTACTTTCCTTACTTCCTCCGGAGTCACATAGATGTTAGCCAGCTGCCTCCCTGGGGTCAGGTCCACACTCTGGTCCTGAGTGTTTACACATCGAAGTGGTACTCTTCCATTGCGAACTATTGCCAAGGAACGGGCCACTAGCGGATCAACACCTCCTTCGGCTGCCTGCAGTGGTTCTACCAACACAGCTATGCCCTCTAGTTTCCGACAGGTGCCTACGGGCATAGACACTATTGACTCCCGACTGGGTGGCAGTGTAACTTTTGTATGCAAAGGAACTGAAATTCGAGCCAGAGGACGCTGCGCATCCGAACTTTTCTGTAAGCCACATGTCTGGATCAGCCGCTGGAAAGCTGTTTGAGTAGGCCGATGGGTGGTGGTTTCTTTCCAATAACCGTGACCTTTCTTTTCAAAGAGGATCTGATCTAATTCTTTTAACACATTCATCCCCAAAATGACAGGGACCTTTACTTCATGTGACTCCTGTACCACCACAATGCCTTTCCTACCCAGATCTTGGCCACATACCCGGACATTCATCCAGGCCACTCCCACGACTGGAACTGGTAACTGGTTAGCTGCGACCACTCGTACGAATGTATGGGGATCATATTTCACATGTTGCTGGAAGTACCGTTCATAACAGTCTCTACTCAAGGTCGTTACTTGGGAACCCGTGTCAATCATCCCGGTAACCGGAATACCCTCCATTTCCACCTGTATAACAGGACTTGCAGCGATCAGGTCATCATTAGGGCATTCTCCCCACATAGTCTCCTTGTCAGTCTCCCCTACTACACGCCCTACAGCAGCAGGGGACTTCAGTTTAACGGCGGTCTCTCATAAGTTTGTCGCTGCTCTGGACATCTAGCAGCAACGTGGCCCATCCGTCCACACTCCCAGCAGCATATCTCCCGTCGTTCTGGCCATCTGTTTGGGCCCCTTCGGTAAGCCCCTTCGATTTCTCCTGAGCACTGCATTAACTGATTTGGACCCCTTCGGTAGGTCCTATCCTCATCCCTCCAGCGGGGTGGTGGGTGATTCTGATTTTCTGGGTATGGACGGCTCACCCTTTCACCTCCAGTTTTCTGGAAGTCTGCAATTTTCATAGAATGTTCATCACAACGGGTGTGCAAGTGTTCCATTTGCTCTTGCAGTTTCTGCATTACTGTGAGAATTTCTTTAACCGTCCCCTTTTCTACTGTCTCTGAGCCAGAACTAGCCCCCTGTGACAAAGTAACTCCAACTGCGGTCTGGGGCTTCGGGAACATACTATTGGCACGGGAGATGGCCTCTACCTGTACATCATGGAATTTAGCATCAGTCTCTCGTCGTATAAAATCCTGCATAGTCACAGTTAAACTGCCGTCACGTATCCCCAGGACAAACTGGTCACGGAGAGTCCGATCAGGGTTACAGAAGGCTGGCGAGCCCCCTCTTTCCTTCACTTGAATATCTCGGAGCAGTTCTTGTAGGGCATTTGCATATTGGGGACGGCTTTCATTCTCCTGTTGTACCCTCTGGAAGAACCGAGCCTGCAGAGACCCCAGCAATGCAGTTTCTCCATAAATGGTTTCTAGAATCTGGACTACTTGCTCAAATGTCTGCCTTTGTTCAAATGGCCTCAATATCACCGTGGTCTTAGCATCCCCTTGTAATGTCAATATTGCTAGCTCTACTAGTACTTCTGGTGCGGTCTGGTACATTCGCTGTATCATTCGTATCTGTTCCACCCACATACTCACTGACATATTATTGCCATCAAATTTAGCTAACTGACTCATTATAGCCCCTGCTGGCATTCTTCCTCCAGCACCATTCTCCCGAACGGGTGCGTCACCGTCCATTCTGGTAAGCGGATCCTGCCGACTACGCCAATTTGTGAACCGAGAGCAAGGCAGGTGGTTTGGACTCCGCAACCAGAAATGAACGCACACGCGGTAGTTCAAGAAAAGAATATATATTTACTATAAGTTAATAAAGGCTATTTGAAGGTAAAATGACAGGGATAAAGACAAGCAAAATATACAATATAGCATGAACAATTTCAAGGCAAATTCTGCAATGGTTTCTACTTTTACTCTGTCCACTTCTGCAGTATGGACACTGAATGAACAATATACTCAAAACTATCCCTAACTGACCCTGACATCACATTTGGGTGCACCCCCTTTTCCCCAGTGGTCCAGGTGGACCGCTTACAGTCTGTAGAAGCGCGCGGTGGGGCCCAAAGTCGTTCCTTTCTTTTATAGTGAAACGTCCTCTCCTCACTGTTATCAGGATCTTGGGAGAAATGAAGTCCTCTTTAACAGGGAAACCCAATGAATGCAATGTAATCCAACAGCAGATTCCACTCAGCACACTGACAGTCCTGCCGAATCCATACACTGAGCTGGGATGTAAGCCGGGGTTTAGCAGGTGCTGTCCAGTACATCAACAGCACTGTGAGTCTCTATCTGTGGTATCCATATACACAGTCACAATGTCAGTCTCACTGATCAGCCACTGAGCACAGTTCCTTTCACGTGGACTCACTAGTCCTGTTGTCTCTTTACACTCTGTTTGTCTCTGGACCAAGATACAGCTTAGCTGTACAGAAAAATCTCCACACCAGTTCAATACAACACTTGCTAAGATGGCTGCTGCTCTCTGTCTCGTCACTTCCTGCTTCTCTGCTCACATTCTGTCTGCAGAACAGGCAAGCTGACATAAAAGGGGGGGGGGGGGTCACTCCAGCATCATGTTACAATTACAATGGCTGCTGTCTTAAAGGAACAGAATCACAGAAATACATTCAACATTAACAGTTTATACAGACAAATAAAGCTTAGGACAACATTGGCTGTCTCTTACAAATGAATCACCTTGATTATACAGATACATTAAATATGCATCACTGAATGTCTTATCAAACTCTTTAGGTTTCCTAGTTTTTCTAGACAAGCGTTGTTTTTGTTGAGTGTGAAAATTCCTATACAGTTGTGTCTATGTTTGATATTCAGTAGATTTACACTAGGGCTACATATGGTGACTTTGGCTATATGGCGGTGTCTTCATCATAAGTTATGATCGTGAGTGAGGTGGTGTTAAGCACACGACTTGACGTGAGGTTTGGTTTTCTTGTGATTGTCATGTTCAGGTAACTGGCGAGTTACATCGGGAGCTCCTTTACCTTCATTACTTGCGATATTGGCTCAACACTGAGGTGCGTGTCCGGGCCAAAGTCGCCATGTGGTCCTAGCCTAAAGTATACGGCAATGATTAAGTATGTGAAGAATACATTATTTGTCTTCTGAGGGATACAAGATGCCCCTAGGTAACCTATAACACCTACAACCTCTACAGCTTCACCAATGCCTGCGGAATTTTTTTCGACACAGCCGTAATATCCTATAGAGATTTCCTGATCTTCATGTATGTGAGCTAATGTGCATGTAACACTCTATTCAGATCATGTTTGTTACATCCATTTGCTTCCACTTCTGCCCGCTTTTGCATCCATTAAATGGATGTAAAAAAACTTGATCTGAATAGAGCCTAAAATAGTTTTGCCAGTTGACCAGTCAAGCTTCATTCACATGTGTTGTGGATCTGGCACGAATTTTCACTGGAGGGATTCCATGGTGTACGTTCCATGGTGTACGTTCCATGTTGTACGTTCCATAGTGTATGTTCCATGATGTACGTTCCATGGTGTACATTCCATAGTTTACGTTCCATGGTGTACGTTCCATAGTGTACGTTCCATGGTGTACGTTCCATGGTGTACGTTCCATAGTGTATGTTCCATGATGTACGTTCCATGGTGTACGTTCCATGGTGTACATTCCATAGTTTACGTTCCATGGTGTACGTTCCATGGTGTACGTTCCATGGTGTACGTTCCATAGTTTACGTTCCATGGTGTACGTTCCATGGTGTACGTTCCATAGTCGCCCGCCTGGTTAAATTGGGCTGTGTGAGCACAATATCGTTGTAGATTTGATATAAAGCCTTAGTCGTGAGTCCACGGCTGCACAGCCCTCTGCCTGGATCATTAACACAAAACATGTACCAAATAATCAGAAAATCTGATAGATGTACACAAATGGACTAAAGTGGTGCAGTAAAATCCATTGGTTACTACGAGTTACGGCACCGAACCGAACCCTTCATCAGGCTTACTAGTTTAGTCCATGCATTTAGATCCATCAGCATCAAAGCCGACCTGCAAATTTTTGATTTTCTGATTACTTTGCCCAGATTTTGACATGAATTCTGTAGACAATTCAATCATAATCAGCAACCCTGTTCACATTCTATGAAAATTTTCAGCACAAATTTTTTGTCAGCTGTGGAAATAAGGACCATGCAACCTGTTACATATAGAAACACTATGGATTATGCTCAACGAATAGCAATGGAGCTGATCTAAGACTATAAATGTCCAATCTGACAATATTATACGTTTATTTGAATGGTATTTTGTTGCATCTGGACTGGGATGTCATAGGTCGGGCGTCTTTACAGTAAGAGCGGTGAGTCTATAGCATTACAGAATATGGTGATGGCTGATACATTGCACAAGTTCAATGTCACGGATCACGGATTATGGGATCTAGAATCTCTGCAATAGATATAGATTCAGGGGTTTAGACCAATTGACATATTTGGAGTTACTGAGGAATTTTTCCCTCCTAATATGGGGCATATGCTTCATGGGTTCTTTTTGCATTTCTCTATATCAACGGAGTAGGATTATACATTGGACTTTATCAACTATGTTAGTAGAGAGGGGTCTGCCACTCAGGACCCTCTCCATGACCCAGGATAAGAGAATTGCCCTGACATAATGGCTTCCTAAATTGAACTCATAACGCCTTACAGTGAGAGCTTTCCTTGAAGATCGGAGCTAAATTTTGTAGTTCTGACCATGTCATTTTATATTACAGAAACAGATACATATTATATTTATTCAAACCAGTCCCTGTCCCCATTGGAGCTCCCAATCTATTTCCTGTCTCATACACACTCAAGGGACAATTTAAAGGATACTTATCATCGGAACCCAGCATATCACCCCAGCCCTGCAGATTGATAGGTTAGTGTCACCAGAACCAGCATATCACCCCAGCCCTGCAGATAGATAGGTTAGGGTCACCAGAACCAGCATATCACCCCAGCCCTGCAGATAGATAGGTTAATGTCACCAGAACCAGCAGATCACCCCAGCCCTGCAGATAGATAGGTTATTGCCATAAGAACCAGCATATCACCCCAGCCCTGCAGATAGATAGATAGGTTAGGGTCACCAGAACCCATTATATCACCCCAGCCCTGCAGATAGATAGGTTAGTGTCACCAGAACCAGCATATCACCCCAGCCCTGCAGATAGATAGGTTAGTGTCACCAGAACCCATTATATCACCCCAGCCCTGCAGATAGATAGGTTAGTATCACCAGAACCAGCATCACCCCAGCCCTGCAGATAGATAGGTTAGTGTCACCAGAACCAGCATATCACCCCAGCCCTGCAGATAGATAGGTTAGTATCACCAGAACCAGCATCACCCCAGCCCTGCAGATAGATAGGTTAGTGTCACCAGAACCAGCATATCACCCCAGCCCTGCAGATAGATAGGTTAGTGTCACCAGAACCAGAATATCACCCCAGCCCCGCAGATAGATAGGTTAGTGTCACCAGAACCCATTATATCACCCCAGCCCTGCAGATAGATAGGTTAGCGTCACCAGAACCAGCATATCACCCCAGCCCTACAGATAGATAGGTTAGTGTCACCAGACCCAGCATATCACCCCAGCCCTGCAGATAGATAGGTTAGTGTCACCAGACCCAGCATATCACCCCAGCCCTGCAGATAAATAGGTTAGTATCACCAGAACCAGTATCACCCCAGCCCTGCAGATAGATAGGTTAGTGTCACCAGAACCAGCATATCACCCCAGCCCTGCAGATAGATAGGTTAGTGTCACCAGAACCAGCATATCACCCCAGCCCTGCAGATAGATAGGTTAGTGTCACCAGAACCAGCATATCACCCCAGCCCTGCAGATAGATAGGTTAGTGTCACCAGAACCAGCATATCACCCCAGCCCTGCAGATAGATAGGTTAGTGTCACCAGAACCAGCATATCACCCCAGCCCTGCAGGATAGATAGGTTAGGGTCACCTGAATCCAACAGACTTTTCATCTTGTAAATTGGTGCCTCTTTTGCCAAGATATCAGCATTTTTGTCAATATGCTGGGTTCTGGTGACTGATTTGCCTTAATCAGCGGTCAATTAATAGATTGATATAAGAGATCCCAAATATACCAAAAACCACTGCATGGACAGAGTCATTTGAAGAACATACAGACTGGAAATAGATGTTTCTTTGGTCATATATGATGTCTGAAATCGTGTCTTATCTTGATCCAATATTTTTTATGCCGGTGACTTTGTAACTGTGACAACAGACTTTCACCCTTGAGTGCACAAATTGAATTTCTGAAGATCAGTCACATTGTATCTCTGTCACACCTGCTAAGTCTTGGGCTAAGCAGAGATATTTAGTAGTAGCTACATACATGTGTTTTTCCTTACCAATTCCCTTGGCTGGAAAGATACTGAGATAAGCAGTGCAAGATGACCAACTTTAAAAAAAAATTGGGTTACTCACAACTCTTGCAAAGTCCAACACAGCATTATTATAGGTTCCCGAAATGTTATATAGTGGTCATATCTGACTACTTTTCTGCTTATGTAGGCACCTTGTGGCCAGAAACGCACCTTTTCTTCATTCAAGGCAAAGGTTTGAGTTTGGTGGACTAACCCTGTGTCTATATACCCTGGCCAGGGCAAACGACATCTTGCTTTCCCCCCTTACTCTTAGCACTTGTGGCAGCAAATGTCATAAGTTTCATCAGCTGCTCCCCCCTCCTCTGCTAGATACAAATACACAATATACTATTTGCCAAAATAAATACAAACGTTTTATAGTGTTACATCTGTTAGACTGGTGGCATGTGTGCATTATATACAGTAGTTCAGCTATACGATACATACATATATACACAATACACACACATACATCTACCCATCCCTGACAGAACTTCCTCATGGATTAAGTTACAACAGCCAGTAAAAAGCTCCAGCTGTTGTAACTTTTTGGAGTAAAGTCAGAAAAGAAAGGGAGAAGGCAGGACTTCTAAAGAACCATGCCCTGTACCATCTCTACCTCTATCTATTACTATCAATGTTCTCCCAGTGGCCGCACATTTCTCCGGAGAAGACCACCCTATTGAAGATTTGTGAGTTGTGGTTTTAATGGGACATTTTAAGACGCAGAGGGAGAGAAAGGAATGGGAATATAAGTTAATGCAAAAAAATTCAAACTCTGCAATTTGGACTTAATATTCATGCCAGTTTCATGTCACACTATGTATGGACTGTGAGGGTCACAAATCACCACCTGATAGCAAACAGCAAGAATTACTGATCCCTCCGTCACGCACCACAAGTTTCCCAGACTGTTTCCTGACCTGTTGTAAATAACTTCCCTACTTATATTGCATTTTGTTATTCCAAGATCCTTTGAAGTTCCATGTCTTCTGTGTATAAAATGTCTGTGAATTTTCAGTTTCTTGTATTACACAATGTCTGAAGAAGAGAGCTAGACTTCCGAAAGCTCACCATCAAATATACTCAGTTAGTCTCTAAAAGGTATCGCCTGATTTCTTCCCTCTTCCACTACTTTCTATGGCTAACACGGTACAACATTATACTACTAGCAATGTTCTTCTACGTTTTCCTTGATCTTTCCGCTCTGCTTGTTGAACTCACTAGATTTGTCCTTTTACACAACTATGTAACCATACTACATAATAATCATACTACATAATAACAATACTACAATAGTAAAATAAGCTGCAATTAATTCCTAGATGAACTGTCAGAAAGTGTTTTAGCATCATGTAGATGAGAACAAGCTATGGACATCTCGGCCTGACATTGGAGTTACAATGGAGGTTTGTAGTCAGTCTTTGTCGTCTCTGTGTGATCTGATCTTATAGTTCTGATATACAGTTCATAGTTCACTGGGCTAAAATCCATTAATGGAAAAAAAATCTTAAGAGAGCTGTAATTTGCCAGTCTATATTTTTACAAAGAAGCCCCACAAATTGCAATGCATGAAGGTTACTGGATATTGCACTTGAGTCTGGGGCATATTAAAATATTATAATTTCTTATATATTAGCAGGTAACTTACTATGCAGTGCTCAGTACCCCTGAGTTTATATAGTTTATACAGTAGCAGGTAACCTACTATGCAGTGCTCAGTACCCCTGAGTATATATAGTTTATACAGTAGCAGGTAACCTACTATGCAGTGCTCAGTACCCCTGAGTATATATAGTTTATACAGTAGCAGGTAACCTACTATGCAGTGCTCAGTACCCCTGAGTTTATATAGTTTATACAGTAGCAGGTAACCTACTATGCAGTGTTCAGTACCCCTGAGTTTATATAGTTTATACAGTGGCAGGTAACCTACTATGCAGTGCTTGGTACCCCTGAGTTTATATAGTTTATACAGTGGCAGGTAACCTACTATGTAGTGCTTGGTACACCTGAGTTTATATAGTTTATACAGTAGCAGGTAACCTACTATGCAGTGCTCAGTACTCCTGAGTTTATATAGTTTATACAGTTTCAGGTAACCTACTATGCAGTGCTCAGTACTCCTGAGTTTATATAGTTTATACAGTTTCAGGTAACCTACTATGCAGTGCTCAGTACCACTGAGTTTATATAGTTTAGACAGTAGCAGGTAACTTACTATGCAGTGCTCGGTACTCCTGAGTTTATATAGTTTATACAGTATCAGATAACCTACTATGCAGTGCTCAGTACTCCTGAGTTTATATAGTTTATACAGTTTCAGGTAACCTGCTATGCAGTGCTCAGTACCACTGAGTTTATATAGTTTAGACAGTAGCAGGTAACTTACTATGCAATGCTCAGTACCCCTGAGTATATATAGTTTATACAGTGGCAGGTAACCTACTATGCAGTGCTCAGTACCCCTGAGTTTATATAGTTTATACAGTATCAGGTAACCTACTATGCAGTGCTCAGTACCCCTGAGTTTATATAGTTTATACAGTGGCAGGTAACCTACAATGCAGTGCTTGGTACCCCTGAGTTTATATAGTTTATACAGTGGCAGGTAACCTACTATGTAGTGCTTGGTACACCTGAGTTTATATAGTTTATACAGTAGCAGGTAACCTACTATGCAGTGCTCAGTACTCCTGAGTTTATATAGTTTATACAGTTTCAGGTAACCTACTATGCAGTGCTCAGTACTCCTGAGTTTATATAGTTTATACAGTTTCAGGTAACCTACTATGCAGTGCTCAGTACCACTGAGTTTATATAGTTTAGACAGTAGCAGGTAACTTACTATGCAGTGCTCGGTACTCCTGAGTTTATATAGTTTATACAGTATCAGATAACCTACTATGCAGTGCTCAGTACCACTGAGTTTATATAGTTTAGACAGTAGCAGGTATGCGTGCCGCCCTGAGTTTAACTGTACTATGCAATGCTCAGTACCCCTGAGTATATATAGTTTATACAGTATCAGGTAACCTACTATGCAGTGCTCGGTACCCCTGAGTTTATATAGTTTATACAGTGGCAAGTAACCTACTATGCAGTGCTCAGTACCCCTGAGTATATATAGTTTATATAATATCAAGTAACCTACTATGCAGTGCTCAGTACTCCTGAGTATATATAGTTTATACAGTATCAGGTAACCTACTATGCAGTGCTCAGTACCCCTGAGTTTATATAGTTTAAACAGTGGCAGGTAACCTACTATGCAGTGCTCGGTACCCCTGAGTATATATAGTTTATACAGTGGCAGGTAACCTACTATACAGTGCTCGGTACCCCTGAGTTTATATAGTTTATACAGTAGCAGGTAACCTACTATACAGTGCTCGGTACCCCTGAGTTTATCTAGTTTATACAGTGGCAGGTAACCTACTAAGCAGTGCTCGGTACCCCTGAGTTTATATAGTTTATATAGTATCAGGTAACCTATTATGCAGTGCTCAGTACCCCTGAGTTTATATAGTTTATACAGTGGCAGGTAACCTACTAAGCAGTGCTCAGTAGCCCTGAGTTTATATAGTTTATACAGTAGCAGGTAACCTACTATACAGTGCTCGGTACCCCTGAGTTTATCTAGTTTATACAGTGGCAGGTAACCTACTAAGCAGTGCTCGGTACCCCTGAGTTTATATAGTTTATACAGTATCAGGTAACCTACTATACAGTGCTCGGTACCCCTGAGTTTATCTAGTTTATACAGTGGCAGGTAACCTACTAAGCAGTGCTCGGTACCCCTGAGTTTATATAGTTTATACAGTATCAGGTAACCTATTATGCAGTGCTCAGTACCCCTGAGTTTATATAGTTTATACAGTGGCAGGTAACCTACTAAGCAGTGCTCGGTACCCCTGAGTTTATATAGTTTATACAGTAGCAGGTAACCTACTATACAGTGCTCGGTACCCCTGAGTTTATCTAGTTTATACAGTGGCAGGTAACCTACTAAGCAGTGCTCGGTACCCCTGAGTTTATATAGTTTATACAGTATCAGGTAACCTATTATGCAGTGCTCGGTACCCCTGAGTTTATCTAGTTTATACAGTGGCAGGTAACCTACTAAGCAGTGCTCGGTACCCCTGAGTATATATAGTTTATACAGTATCAGGTAACCTATTATGCAGTGCTCAGTACCCCTGAGTTTATATAGTTTATACAGTGGCAGGTAACCTACTATGCAGTGCTCGGTACCCCTGAGTATATATAGTTTATACAGTATCAGGTAACCTACTATGCAGTGCTCGGTACCCCTGAGTTTATCTAGTTTATACAGTATCAGGTAACCTATTATGCAGTGCTCAGTACCCCTGAGTTTATATAGTTTATACAGTATCAGGTAACCTATTATGCAGTGCTCAGTACCCCTGAGTTTATATAGTTTATACAGTGGCAGGTAACCTACTATGCAGTGCTCAGGACTCCTGAGTTTTAGGTCTGTACACATTCACATTTATCTTGATGTAGAGATTATGAAGTTTCTGAAAGATTATTGATGAGCTATTGTTGGGATAAGCAATTAATATTTGTTGGGTGGGGTCTGACTCTTTGGGGCACATTTAGTAAGTTACTTGCGCCTTTTTTTCGTGTAATTGCGCCTTTTTGTGGTCTCTTTCTGCCCTGAGCTTCATTTCTGAAGCATTTGCAAATTTTTTCATGCTGTTATTCTGTCCTCGCCAATTTTGCTTTTTGTCAAGAAAAGGGGGAGTGGCCTAATAGTGATCCTTTTCACGCTGTATTTATGACTTGCACCTCTTTAAAACGGGGCAAAAAAAGGTGCAAATGCCCTCCAGTCCATGGGCAGCATAAAAGAGCCGTCAGATTAGAAAGCATTAAAAAGGGGCAATTGCATAATTGTTTGGCATAAAAGGGGCAAAATGCACATGGCCTATAAAGGTGCATCGAAACTAACACGCGCACAACATTCAACAAGAAGGTGTGTCTACATCATAAATAAGTGAAAACTAGTAAAACTAGACTAAAAAAAGGCTCGCCTCTGAAAAATGTGGCCAAAAAAGGGGCAGATGATAAATAACCCCTGTTGTCTCTTTTTAACTTTGTCTCAATCCAAAGAATTCCACCCATTCACTTCTATGGGTTGAAAATAGTTCCCATATGGATCGTGCAAAAAACAAATGTGTACAAAAATACATCAGTGTGAATAAAGTCATGTGAATGTATTGCCAAAGTAAGAAATGAGTAATGAGAAAATGATGATAACAATTTCGGGTATCCCTTAAGTTGTACTTCTCGTAACGATCCCTTTTCAGGGAAGCGTTGAGGGTCAAAAAAATTGCAAATTTTTCTGTAGAAACCTGAGTTGCTCAAAATTGTTCAACTTTTTCATGCCGGGTATGCCAGATAAGGTATAATGGGGAATATTTATCAATAGTGTCTTAAACTAAAAATTCTATGAACCTATCGTACCGGCCTTCATGAAAATGGTGCATTTCTAGAAGCTCCAAAACTCTTACTCAAATACCATCCAAGTAAAAGTGTCGCGCTTCGCCACGAGACAAATATTTGGCGCAAAATCTGTACAGTAGACAAAATACTTGACTTGCAGGCTGTAAGGAACAAATATTTGGTGCACACATCAAAAACCCTACAATTTTTGGAGCATAATAAGCAGAAACAAATCATCTCTCACTTATTGAGGAGATAAATAGATGGCGCACGACGGGAATTTATGGCACACAAAGTAAATTGTCATAAATTCAGAAGTTTACATCATTTTAAACTTGGTCTACTTTGCACAAGAAAATCTGCGCCATATTCGTTCTTTTCTGTTTCATAAATGTGTCGTAAAGTGAGACACTTCTAAACCACGGCCATTATAAACCACACCCATTATAAACCACACCCATTATAAACCACGCCCATTATAAACTACACCCAGTACAAACCATGCCCATTATAAACTACACCCATTATAAACCACGCCCATTATAAACCACGCCTATTCTGGGGCACATTTTTCGAAATTCTCTATCCTGTTGTATTTTTCTGTTCTTTGTGGTGCTCACTGTTCATAAATATGTTGTAAATGTTGGGCACCAGAAATTTTGGCGCAAATGTAGACAGAAAAATGTCAGACTTCTAAATCTTTTTTTTTTTTTTTTTTTTTTTTTTTTGAGTTGGAAGGGACCTCAAAGGCCATCAAGTCCAACCCCCTGCAAAAGCAGGATTCCCTAAATCATCCCAGCTATATACCTATCCAGTTTCCACTTGAAAATTTCAATTGATGAAGAACTCACCACCTCCCGTGGCAGCCTATTCCACTCTCTCACTACCCTTACTGTTAAAAAGTTTTTCCTAATGTCTAATCTGAATCTCCTTCCCCTTAGTTTCATCCCATTACTTCTCGTGCTTCCTTCTGCTAATGAGAATAGGGTAGATCCCTCTGCACTGTGACAACCTTTCAGATATTTAAATACCGCTATTAAGTCTCCCCTTAGCCTTCTCTTCTGCAAACTAAGCAGTCCCAATTCTTTTAGCCTCTCCTCGTAGGACATGGTTTGTAGACCTTCCACCATTTTGGTTGCTCTTCTCTGGACCTGCTCCAATAAATCGATGTCTTTCTTAAACTGGGGAGCCCAGAACTGTACACAGTATTCCAGGTGGGGTCTGACCAGGGCAGAGTACAGCGGAATAATTACCTCTCTTGATCTAGCTTCAATGCTCGTCTTGATACATCCTAGAATTTTATTAGCCTTTTTAGCCACCGCACCGCACTGTTGACTCATGTTGAATTTGTGATCTATTATTATGCCCAGATCCTTTTCCCCTGTACTCTCACTTAGTACTATTCCTCCCATACTATATATGCTTCTTGCATTTCTGTTACCCAGATGTAGAACTTTGCATTTGTCCCTGTTGAATACCATTTTGTTCACCTCAGCCCATTCTTCCAGTGTGTCTAAGTCCTTTTGGATGCACTCTCTCTCCTCTCTAGTGTTGGCCATTCCTCCTATCTTTGTATCATCTGCAAATTTTATTAGTTCCCCATTAATCCCATCATCCAGATCATTTATAAAAATATTAAAAAGTACTGGGCCCAGGACAGAGCCCTGCGGCACCCCGCTTTTTACTTTCTTCCAGTTTGATTTATAGCCATTTAGAATTACTCGTTGTGCCCGATCATTAAGCCAATTGTGAACCCACCTCACTGATATTTTATCAAAGCCATACTTAATCATTTTTTCAATAAGAATGTTATGTGATACTTTATCAAATGCCTTACTAAAGTCAAGATATACTATGTCCACTGCATTCCCCTGGTCCAACCATTCAGTGATTTTATTGTAGAAGGAAATAAGATTAGTCTGACAAGATTTATTAGGCATAAAGCCGTGCTGGCTCTGATTAATTAAAGCCTTCCCATCCAGGTACCTAATTAAATGTTCTTTAACAATTTGCTCAAAGATTTTTCCTACTATCGAGGTCAGACTTACCGGCCTATAATTTCCTGGGTCGTCCCTATTCCCCTTTTTGTAGATGGGGACCACATTTGCCCTTTTCCAATCTAGAGGGACCACTCCTGTTTCCCATGACTTATTAAAGATTATTGCAAGGGGTTCTGTTATTTCCTCTGCTAATTCTTTTAAAACTCTAGGGTGTAAATCATCCGGTCCTGGGGACTTGGTTTCCTTAATCTTAGCTAAGTGCTCTCTTACCAAACCTTCACTTATAATCAGCTTGGAGTCCTCATTCCCCTCATCACTATCACCATTAATGTTGATATTTCCACTCCACCTGCTGATCCACCATGTTAACTTTTTCACCCTTTTCGTTCTTCAGGACTCCAATGGTTTCCTTCACTTTTCTTTTGCTCTTAACATATCCCCAAAAACCTTTTGCCTTACTCTTAACCTCTTTTGCAAGCTTCAATTCGTATTCAGCCTTAGCTTTTTTAATGCTTATCTTGCAGAGTCTGCAAACTGCTGTATACTCTCCCTTAGCTATAGCTCCCATCTTCCACTTGTTGTATGTTTCCTTTTTCTTTTTTAGCAGGTTATGTAATTTTTTGGTCATCCATCCTGGTGTTTTTAGGTGATTCCCTTTTTTTCTTCCTTCTAGGTATTGTTAGTTCCTGTGCATTAATGATTTCCCTACAGAAAATTTCCCACCCCTCATGTGCATTTTTGTGCTTAAGAATTTTTCGCCATGGAATTCTACTAACCCTTACCTTTAGGCTCCTAAAATCTGCCCTACTAAAATCAAGCCTTGAAGTCTGTGTCTTCTCAGGTCTTCTTTTTCTTACGACCCCAAACTTGAGTATAGCATGATCGCTAAATCCTAATGTCCCTGCTACCCTTAGTTCCTTAACCATGTCCTCCTTGTTGGTTAAAACTAGGTCCAAAATGGATGTTCCTCTCGTGTTTTCTTCTACTAACTGGGCAATGAAGTTGTCTGCTAAAGAGGATAAAAATTTGATAGAGCCTTTACTCGTAGCTGTGTGAGTTTCCCAATGAATGTCTGGGTAATTAAAGTCTCCCATGATAACTATTTCATGTTTCTTTGAGAGTGTGGTCATTTGCTGTGAAAAAATCTCATCCATGTCTTCTGTCTGTCCTGGTGGTCTGTAATAAACGCCTATTATGATGTCCTTATCATTGTTTTTCCCCTGAATTACTACCCAAATATTTTCTAATAAATTATCATTCTGTAAAACTGTAATTTCTGTGGAGATGTGTTCTTTTCTAACATACAATGCAACTCCTCCCCCTCTTTTATTAGTTCTATTCTTTTTTAATAAGTTGTATCCTTCCATCTGTATGTTCCAATCATGCTTATCGTTCCACCAGGTTTCTGTGATACCAATGACATCATAATTTTCCTTCTGTATTATCAGCTCTAATTCTCCCTGTTTGTTTCCCATGCTTTGTGCGTTTGTGTAAAAACATTTCAGATTGTGCTCTGTTGCTTCCTTTTTTTTACTTTTCTTCTGAGTATCCTGTCTTGGGTCCTCTTTACCACATCTAATAGCCTTGTTTAATATGTCCTTTAACTGCATGTTCTTGTCTTCCTTTTTTCTTCCCATCCCCTCCTCTGCTAGTTTAAAGCCCTCCTGATGAGTGTGACAAGTCTTCTGGCAAATCTGCCCCAGTTAATCTCCTCCTCTGTGTCTAAACCAGTTTGCAACCCAATTTTTACAGTCACATGAGCACTGTGGACCGTTTGCTCAGCTGATAGTCGCCCCCAACCAGTCTAATATTGATCACCTTATTTAAGGACATGCCATCAATTCTGAAAGACTAGATGACCCCTTTAATTATTTAATCAGTTACTGTTTGAGGCCGGGGCCCCACGTAGCGTTTTTTTTCCATGTTGTTTTACAGTGACAGCAAAGTGAATGAGATTCTAGTGAATCCCATCCCCACTTTGCGTTAAAATAAGTGCTGCGGACACGCCGCGATTTCCAAAACTGTTGCAGTTTTGGAACTAGCGGAATGTCAATTATACCTACGGAAACGCCAGTGGTTTCCCTATAGGTGTAATGGAAGCAGAAAGTCCGCAGAGGAAAACTGTCAAAAGCTCTGCGGGAAGAACCGTGATGCGTTACCGGTGCAGTTTTTCCCGCAGCGAAAAAAGCGCCACGTGGGACCTTAGCCCTAAGCTGCATTTTTTTCTGCAGTGCTTTTCACAAAAAGTCTGCAGAGTTTCCTCTGTCCCTATTATACCTATACGTAAACCGCCAGCGTTTCCGTAGGTATAATTGATTTAAGGAACGCAAACAGTTTTTGGAATCGCAGCACTTCCGCAGTCGATATTTTTCTGGAGTGTGTGGATAGGATTAGCCAAATTCCCATCCACTTTGCAGGTACTGTAAAAAGCTACTGTTTTTGCTGCGACATTTCCGTTGTGGTCAAATTGCGGCGTTTTCATGATATGGGGGCGCTGACCTTAGGCTAAGGCCATATGTAACGGATATGCAGTAGGTATAATCCCGCTGTAGACCTGCTTGCGGGGAGCAACTGAAATCATCTGCTTTTTGGCACAGCTTTGACGGCTGCAAGAATTTGACCTGCTGCTCAAGTGCAATGTGCTGATGGGATTTTATTAAATCATATCCACTACACTAGTACTGAATATCAGATCAGGTTAGCCACCGGCGATTCTGCCAACAACTATCCCACTGCGACTACTGTACGCCTCACGCGGCACCGGTCTTAGGCTCCAACTCATCTCTTATCGCAGCTCTACCACCATGAAGGGGGGGGGGGGAATCAATCTACTAAACAAATCTATTATTTCCGCTCGTTCTGATAGTCAGTGTAAGTGTGCCAGACAGATTCTCCGTTTAACCCTTTCAGTGACTCAGACTGTCTCTTATTAATGTAGACGCCTACGCCTAGGAAAGAGATCACTGCCATTAGTTCCTACGCTGGGGCTACGTCTGTCTGGATAGTCTTTTATACTGTTGTCAAGCTCGCTGCCTTCTGTAATGCTTTCCTGCTGGTTTCGTGGTGTATGGTGTGGTGTTGCTAAGCAACACAATTTAATGAATGGCGCTATACTCCCAAACTGCTACATTCAGGGATGTATATTGTTTACTACCGCGCACTTGTACAGATGCTAAATGACACAAAGTGAATGCTTATTATTGCTGGAGACTTATATAGATTCTTATAGTGCATGGCCACATAGATTAGGGACGTATAACCTGGATATACTGTATACCGTATAACCCATTGTTGATATACGTAAAATTGTGAAAAATAGTTAAAAATTCATGAAGTGTTCCATGTTCGGTGTTGTACAAATGTGGAGCTGCAATAAAAGGGCTAAATAAATCTAAAAATATAATAATTAAAATTAGAAATTACAACGCCATGTACTGGGAAAATAATGTTACAAAGGATATTAGTATAGAAGTATAAGGGAAGTCGGGAGACGGGGGATTCATTCAGAGGTACAGTATAGAGATTATATTTGTTGGATTACATGTAAGTATGACGTGCGCTCCTCTGAACAAGACCTTAAAGGAGATATCCAGGACTATGATATTGAGCTCCACTTCTTCTTCTTCTTGGGCAGTGACATCACGTCCATTGGTCACGTGGCAATGCTACAGCTCATTTCCATCCAAAAGAATGGGGCTGAGGTGCAATATCAAGCATAGCCATTATAGATGGGTTTGACCCGAATATCCCAATTGTTCGGTTTTCAACGAAACCGAGCAATTGTGGATTTGTCTTGGACAATCTAAAATGGTCACCACAACATGCATTGCGGTAAATTATCATACTCTGGAGTCTCTTCAGACCCCAGAGTATAATAAGTGGAGGCCCAGGGAAGGTGTAAAAATAAAAAAAACCTTTATACTCACCTTCCCGATCTTTTTCTGGGCTTCTCGCGGCGTCTGGTGCTCTCCTGGTGACATCATGCACCCGGGGTCAACACTGAGCCCAGGGGCATACCGAGTATCATGAGAGAGAGAGTGCCAGATGCTTGGAAGAAGCCGAAAAGAGGGGAGGGAAGGTAAGGTGAGTATAAATGATTTAGGGTTTTTGATTCTGAAGAGACCCCAGAGTATAATAATTTCACTTGCAGTTCTGTCAGAGCTTGTTCGACCCGAAAAGAATCAGGGACCCGAGCCGCCAAAACCTGAAATAAGATCAGCGCTCGGCCACTATTGAGGGACTGGAATCAACTGTTTTCGGCTTCATGCTGTGTATAGTAGGGGCATCAGAAGTGACCCCCAAACAGATGACCCATGTGGTGGCCAGCTGTGATCACCCACTGATCAGATATTTATGACCTTTCCTAAGGATAGGCCATAAAAAAGAATCCTGGTCAACTCTTTAAGTAGGTATGAAACTCCAACATTGTGGATTGCATTCTTGTGGAGACCGCCATGTGGAGCCTTAAAGGTCATGCATGACCAGAGAATTTTGGGAAAAGGTGTGCAAATTAGTTTTCATACTCTAGGTTCACACCTGTATTCGGGTTTCCGTTCTTTGAGTCTGCTTGGGGACTCGAGAAATGGTAACCCAATCCGCTTAAAAAGCGGTTACCTGCGCAAACCTGTGGACCCCATAGGCTATAATGGGGTCCACCAGGTTTCTTCCTGGTTTGTGTCCAAAACATGCAGAAAAATGCATAGAGAAAAGTCCTACTTTTCTCTCCACATTTTTCAAGCAGAATGAACGGGCAAAGAGCACAGGTGTGAATCCAGCCTTAGTTGGAAAAAGGAAAACTATGCCTTCCAGATGGTAATTCTAGATGCACAGTTTTCTTTTTTTCCAACAAAGAGTGCGCACCATGTCAACAGTGACAGCGTGAGGGTTGAAGTGGGTGCACACAAAGGCATCACAAGTGGCCCTCAGGTTGTAGGTTGTCTACTCTCTCTTAGAAATGTGTCTTATAAAGACAACCCCTGTGCATATGTTCTATCAGTATGGATGTCATATAAGAGATTCCACCACTTAAGATCCCACAATGAGCAGTGGGAGCCAGGCGAACTCACCGCAGCATCCGAGATTGGCGATAACAGCCGTAGATGTCTCAGTCAATAGAATTTATGGTAGGTCCCAATGATGCCCCTGACATGGCCCTCCTACGCCACCTTCAGGAGGTGCTGATGCATTTACATGACACCCCAGGGCCTAATCAAGCCCCTCATGTCTTCCATCTTTGTCCATAGTCCAGGTTCTGCTGTAATCAGTCATCATAATAATGTTATCCCTCAACCCTTTTGTTATTCAAAAGATGGTACGGAAACTGGAAATGAGGGGGATCATTGATCCCTTCTCATCTCAGAGGCTGCCCGAAAATGGCACAGGACAGAATCGATGACGTGTAACATCATCTGGAGTAGTCATCTTAGAAATCTCTGAAACGCCGAGAGCAGGAGATTGGGAACTTATTCAACATGTCGTAGAGATGCAAAATGTGTATCGTGTGAGGAGCTCAAAACTTGTCCAAAGCTCCATATACTGAGGAGCACATTGCAAGGCAATACTGTTCCAGGAATGCTGTTTTCGGTGACATTGCCTCTAAAAAATGGTGATCAAAAAGTTGTATATTCTCCAGAATGATACCAAAGTAAGTCTTATTCCACAAAAACAAGTGTCCAGTTATTTTAATGGAAAAATATAAAACGTTATTTGGTACGGATGCTGCAGAGTATAAAAAAATTTCTGAAGGGTGCCCCAAAGCCAAAAAGGTTGGGGAACATTGGTGCAGAGAGAGAGGCCGTGCTGCAGAGAGAATGTCTAGTTCAGCTGAGGTTTCTTGAGACAACTTTTTCATTTTCATCTCCAATAAATACATGCCTTATAGTTGGAAGAAGAGGCGGTGCACATTTTTGGTGTATTATTTTTGTTTCTCATTTTATATTAACCAAGAGCTGCTGTTTTCTCCTGCGGGAAGAGCACATTCTCTGGCGTAGATACAGCACATTTGGGACAAACATTGCAATTTTCTCGAATAACTTCTTAGATAGCATAGACAGTCACTAAAATATCATTTTTACTGGGAATTGCTTTCTGTTGAATTGAAATTTTTTGCTGCATTTTAATAACTGTCGCTTTACTCTTTATGGCTAGAATAGAGATCAACGCAGCTATAGAAACATAGAAAATATTCTGTTCAGATCCCTATTGGACTAGTAACATTGTATGAAGGTTTCTGTAAATTATTGTCGTCTGACAGTAAGAAATTTTGATCCTCCACCAGGGGCCATGCAGTCACTGGAATGGGGGTCTTCAAGCCCCTGATGACTGGAGTTCCCACTTTCCAAAAACCCCTAGGAAATAAACCATAGAATCCTTAAAATTTGTCTTCTGGAGCATTATTGTGTTAGAATCTGGATCGTCTAATATACTGGAGGGCCAGTCCAAAACTGACTGGGGGTCCCACTGGTGGAGTTACTAGTGATCACATTTGTTGGGCCCAAAATTTATTAAGGCTGTCATTGCGGTGCAATCTGTTTAAAACTATGTGACTTAATGACATTTTTGTAAGATTTTTTTTACTAAAATGCTGCAATTTTACAAACAATTTATTATTATTTTTTGTTGCAGATTTTGTTGCAGATTTTGCTGCGTTTTTTTGAGCCAAAGCCAAATGGGAAATATATAAGAAACTCTCATACTCTCCTATCTGTTCAATCCACTCCTGGTTTTGGCTTAAAAAAACGCAGCAAAATCTGCAACAAAAAAGATGCGTTTCCGCAACATGGGGCCTCAGCCTTTGACTGCTTTTTGCCGTGGGTCGGTCTGCAGTGGGATGTCCGAGGCAGATATTCCACAGTGGATCTGACCCATGAACTAGACTAATATATGGGATGGGAGGGATTCTCACGCAAAATACACTGTAGGCTAAGTTGACATCTGTGTCCTAATTTAAATTTTTTTTTGATCATAGGAATAGCAATGAGACAAAAAAAAAATAAGTATTAAAGTGAAGGTTTAAAGTAACAATAAAGTCCATTTTGCCATTAAAAATCTACATATACTGCAAAAATAAAAATATATTTATTTGGTATTGCGCCATATGTTGAAACGTAATAATAATATAATATAATAATTGTATTTGCAGCATATTGCATAGTACGTCGCATAGGGAAAAGTAAAAAAAAATAACAATAGCAAAATTTCAGTTTTTTCTCCATAAACCCCTAAAAAAATTCAAGATATTCAGTGACATATTTGTACACCAGAATGATACCATGGAAAAATATAACTTACCCTGTAAAAGCAAGCCCCCATAAAGATACCATGATGGAAAGTTATGGCTCCCTACATATAAAGATGCAAAATGATTTTTACCATGAAATATGTAAATTGTGCAAACTAGTAAAATACAAAAAAAAAATTATACATATCTACTCTTGGTGTAATTATAGTGACCCGTAGAATAAACTGTATGTGTTATTAACCATTTCCGGACCGCCCGTTGGGTATATACGTCCGGAGAGTGGTTGTCTTGTTCTGCAAGACCGTACCGGTACGCCCCAAGCAGTTTTAAGCAGCTGCACAAAATCGTGGAGCCGTCTGCTGTAACTACAGCCGGAGCTCCCATAGAGAAGGCAGGGGAGGTTTATTACTGTCCCTGCCTTCACAAATGCTGTGTACACAGTGCTCAATGAGCGATGTATACACAGCTATGGGAGACGCCATGATGCAGCTCCTCTCTGACCCGGCGATCACGTGATCTGTCACGGATCAGAGACTGTTAGAGCTGCTGGGTCCTACAGGACCCAGATCAGGGCAGAAGGCTGTATATTCCTCCTGTACCTGGGGCTATGGTATCAGCCCCAGTTACAGGGGAAATCAGCCCCACCCACCAAAAAAATAGTGTTCAGATGTCCCCAAAGTTCTATTATGACCTTATGGGGACACAATGTAAAAAAATAAATAAATAGAAAAGTAAAAAATTAAAGTTAAAGTAAAATAATTTAAAAAATTAATAAATAATACGCCCGTACCACTCCCATATCACTCCCATATCGCAGGTTCTAGCCCCACCCCTGACAACACAATACAAAATAAAAATTACCAAAATGGAGAGGAAAAACTATTTTAAAAAGTTTTTTAGTAGCACTTTGTGATATCAATAAAAAAAAAAAATTTAAAAAGTGACACATGAAAAACAGACACGTTTTCCTTTCTCTTTTGTTTATATTTTCCCGGATATTAAAAAAAAAAAAAAAAAAATGCAAAAATACAAACAACATAAAAATTAAAGCCCTATGTGTCCCCGAAAAAAAAAATTTGTTAAGTAACCCAAATGATAAAAATGTTACAGCCCTCAAAATCGCACAAACAAAAAAAAACAAAAATGTGTCTGGTCCTGGACCAGAGAAATTGGCCCAGTACTGAAGTGGTTAACAAAAAAAAAAAATTTACCCAGTACCCATTAAAAAATTACCCAGTGGTACCACTAAAAAAAAAAATCACATGTTTGAATATAATGATAAAAAATGCTTTTTCCTTAAGGCCCAAAATAGTGTTTCACTGATCCATGGAAATGATGATGTAGGGACCTGGATGAGTCCCCTGTGAGGCTAAGCTATCTGCAGTTGCCCCCTGGGGGGTTTATTTTGGCTTCCTTTGAGTCAATCAGGTTCCTAGAAATGCTGAGTTTTGTGTCATTTTCAGCATTTGTTACCGTGTAATTATTACTCTGCAGAGAATATGAAGACACACGGAGGCCATGGAGGAAATGCTAACAAGTCATTTTTATTCTTCATGGTTTTTTTTTTTACTTAGGATGCTTGGGAATATAGTAGAACAGTTTCTAGAATGTTGATTCAACCCAAAAAGTTGTATTACATATCTCAGATATGATCCAAATTACCAGTAAGAACAATAACAACCAAACAATACAAATGGAGACAAAACAAACAAATAGGGCCCAAGTATCACTTATTTATTTATATTCTGCTTACTTGTATAGAACTATCATATTCCACAGGGCTTAACAGACTTGTCAGTCATTTGGCTCACAATCTACATTCCTTGTGAATGTGTCTTTGGAATGTGGTAGGAAACCAGAGAATCTGAGATGATATGCTGGTTCTGGTGACCATAACCTATCTATCTGCAGGGCTGGGGTGATATGCTGGTTCTGGTGACACTAACCTATCTGCAGGGCTGGGATGATATGCTGGTTCTGGTGACTGTAGCCTATCTATCTGCAGGACTGAGGTGATATGCTGGTTCTGGTGACACTAACCTATCTATCTGCAGGGCTGGGGTGATATGCTGGTTCTGGTGACACTAACCTATCTATCTGCAGGGCTGGGGTGATATGCTGGTTCTGGTGACACTAACCTATCTATCTGCAGGGCTGGGGTGATATGCTGGTTCTGGTGACCATAACCTATCTATCTGCAGGGCTGGGGTGATATGCTGGGTCTGGTGACAGTAACCTATCTATCTGCAGGGCTGGGGTGATATGCTGGTTCTGGTGACACTAACCTATCTATCTGCAGGGCTGGGGTGATATGCTGGTTCTGGTGATACTAACCTATCTATCTGCAGGGCTTGGGTGATATGCTGGGTCTGGTGACACTAACCTATCTATCTGCAGGGCTGGGGTGATATGCTGCTTCTGGTGGCAGTAACCTATCTATCTGAGGGGCTGAGGTTATATGCTGGGTTCGGGTGTAGAATGTACTACAATATGGCTGCTACATTGATTATGTAAATGGACTCAAAGCAGTAAACAATATAAAACAATGAACTAATCTATAACCAACTTTTCAATCTGCCACACTGACCTTTCACTCTGACCTATATTTGCTCCCATCAAAAATTTGAGCATACATTATTACACGTCAGCTACGCCAGATGTATAAAGCATGACTGTGATGTAGGGGAGACGACACTACACCGTTAATAGTGAGTCATCTGTACAAGGATTGAGAGACAGTCAAAGGATTTCTTCAGTGTTACTGGTAAAAGGAATTTATTTATTATTAACACCAGATAGTGAAATCGATCACTTTATTTGAATCTGTTATTTTTTTCTGATTGTAGATTTTTTTTATTCTATTTTCTGTAAATGATTATGGGGGCGGCCATCTTGCCTGAGCTTGTCCTCCGCTCTCCTCTAAATATTGCACTATATTATACAGTCAACACTGACTATAAATATATACACACATATTTATGTGTAGCTTTATATCCTTGGATCTGTTTATACATTTATTGAATCAATTAAAGTAAGCAATAGCTTAGAGATGAGTCACTGAGAGTTTCCTAGACATGCTGTGTGCAGGGAGGGGTGGATAAGCTGTGGCATCATCTAATGTCAGTAGTGATGTAATGATGGGTCAGTGGTGTTATCTATAGAGGTGTTATCTTCTTATAATGTATAATCCTGTCTGTGAAACGCCTACAGAATTGACAAAAATCAGTCTAATATTAAGTTTAGTGGTCAGAGTGAAAATTGCATAATATAGCACCTTAAAAAAATATATATTTAAAAACAAGTTTAATATAAAACCATGGTTTAAAAACTAACCCATTTTCTTGTATTACATTCCCTGTTAACCCACAAAGTTATTTTCTTCTCTTAGCTCAAGATAGTGGCATAAAATAATCATGTTTGGTAAAAAAAAAAAAAAAAAAAAAAAATTAGCTTTATGTCACATTACATTGTAAGTAATGCAAACTCATGCCCTTAATATTGGTAGGCAGGAAACTTATCTCAATTAACCAGTACCAGGCAGCTGTCGCCAAGGCAAGTAAATGGATGACAATAACCATGACAAAGGGGCAAAGAAGGTTTCACAGTCATTGTATACTGGGGATTCTTTACTGTAAGAGCAGGAAGACTATGAAAATCTTGTACGAGAAAGGATGTAGGTCCATGGGTTTATATTTGGATTCAGGGAGGTCTTTATTCCCTAATCTTGGGCAATTGGTATCTAACTTTTTGGGACTTTTGTGCCTTGGTGGGATTTGATGGATCTGGGTCCATGTTCAACCTTACAGGTTTGTTACTACTCTGTTTATGTAAGTCTCCGATATACAGATTAGCGCAACCGCCATAGTAGAGTCCTTTGACAGGGGAACGAAGAATGTAGCCAAGGTGGAAACTAGGATCTGGATCAGAATTGGAATTAAGATGGGGAAGTCGAGAAACTAGAGATGTAACAGAAGTAGTTGCTAGTTTTAACTAAGAAGTCCTAATGTAATGTCGCAGCTGTTCACATTCCAACGTCCATTTTCCGACCTCCACATGCTTGTTACACATATTTCCCAATAAACACGATTCATGCGGATAATCTAATGAATGTCTACAACTTGTAGCATTATTTTCAGCGTAACATTATTACGTTTCTAGATGTCCATCGTCTTCACTGTGTCCATTCAATTAGGGTATGCTGTAAAGTTCTCTCCTCACAAGGTGCACAAGGTGTGCAAAACAATAAAAAGGATTCCATGAAGTCATTAAATATTTTAAAAAAATAAAATGTATATTTTTGAAACTAACAAAATAATCAAAAAATAAAATAAAATGTAATACATTAAATTTTTATATATAATAAAAACTTTTTTTTTTTTCGAAAAGTTCAGCAACCGATTAAACACATTTATCTGCAGAGTTACGTTTTGCCATCATCACATGTGACCAGAGACTGATAAATAGAATTGACTTTGCTTTTGGGATTTTATGGTTTATCCTGTCTTTTAATGTATTGTATCGGAATATTCAGGAAGCGCTAAGGAGATGCCTGAGATTGTTGGAATTTTCTGCGTTAGCTTCAGGAAAACAGTCCATCAATTACTTTCTGATGTAAGAGGAAGCTGACACGTCAAGCTCCCAAATTATCCCCAGCCTCCGACTATGGACTTGTAAGGATGAGCCTACGTCTGCTCTCAGTGGATCATTCCCCCTGGGGATTATTTGTAATGAAATACCCCTGTGTTTATGACATGAGTATTACCCCTTTTCATAAACAACTGGAGCAGATGGGAGACATGAGGGGGCTTGCACAATCATTGTTTCTTTGGCACCGGGCTTAGAAGAAGGCAAAACGGAAGCTCATTCAGAGTCTCATATTGAAATAATTAGGTTGAAAAATGTTCAAAATTCTCCACATTTCAAGAGTATTAACTGGAAGGACAGCTGAGTCTTGGGTTCTGTCGAGGAACTGAGGCTTCCTTTATCGCTCATTCTACTTTTTCATTTTCACGAGCACATTTTTGAAATATTCATTTGGACTATTCTTTGCTTCGTGCGAGGATTTAAGACTTGCGGATATTTAGAGATATTTTTCTAATCACTGAAAATGACTTTCACCTCTTACAATCCAGACATAGTTTGAGCACTGCGATCTTTTCAAATATTTTGACATATAAAATAACAAAGTATCTATAAGCAAAAAAAAAAAAAGTAGAGAAATAATCTAACTGTGGCAATATTTAATGACTCCCATAAAGTCTCTTATTTTACGGAGTGATACTTTATGGAGATCTACAACAATGTAACATAAATCTTAAAAGTAATTTTACTTTCCGGCAAAGAGTCTCCTGTATACAGGTATAGGTGTACGGTTACAGTAACTGTGTTCATATTGAATTAGAGATAGTAAAAATACATTAAAATAGAGGTAATAAAAGCAAAAATTTACTTCCACGTTGCAGAAAAGTTACTTTTTTTGCTGCAGATTTTGCTGCCAAAGCCAGAAGTGGATTGAGAAGGAGGGAGAAGTATAAGAACTTCTTATATAGTTCCTGTTCCATTAGGAGTCACTCTTGGCTTTGGCTCAATATTCCGCAGCAAAATCTGCAACAAAAGTAGTTACTTTTCCGCAATGCGGTTGTCCAAGGATTAGAAAAAAGGTCCCATACAAAGACGACAAGTTTCACTGTGAGTGGTCCACGGCAGTATCTTACGTGTGTAAAGCTATGGCCCCACATTAAGGCCGGGGCCCTACGTGGTGTAAATGCCGAGGTTTGGCGGCGGCGTAAATGCTGCAGAAAAAGACGCACCGTTTTACAGTCACAGCAAGGTGGATGGGATTCTAGCAAATCCCATCCACAACTTGCAAAAAAATATGCGCTGCGGACATGCTGTGATTTCCAAAACCGTTGCAGTTTTGGAAATCGCAGCATGTCAATTATACCTACGGAAACGCCGGCACTTTCCCTATAGGTATAATTGAAGCAGAAAGATCGCAGAGGAAAACACTGCGGACTGTCTGTTTTTGAAAATGCAACTTTCTGCAGAATATAAAAATGCAGCGTTTCCACAACATGGGGCCTTAGCCTAAGAGCCACTTGAAATTTCCCAACAGATGGGGCTGAGGAAAAGAAGAATTGGACATGTTTAACCACCTCATGCCCGGGCCATTTTCCCTAGTTCATGGTTTTGAAGGCTATTTTTTCATTTGCATTATTCGAATAACTTTTTGTGTGAAGTGACTTGTGGCGAGGACATAGTAATGCTGTTGTTTTATTTTATTATTTTTTGTCTCCATTTTTATTTTTATTTTTTATTACTCACGGTGTCCCTTATTAGGTCAAGATAGACCTTATATTTTTGTATTATTTATTTATTTTATTTTTTATGATTTTTCCTGTAACTGTGGCAGATACATTATTCCTAGTTACCGGAAGAATACAGCCTCCTAGTATACAATGCAGAGCTGAGATGGTCCCTACGACCCAGCAGCTGCCGCACTTCCTGTCCTGGCAGATCACATGTCCGCTGGAAGGAAGTCACAATATGGGGGCTGCTATAGCTTTTAGCTGCTCCCGATCTTGTGTAACTGCTAATTCTACAAGAACGTACAGTTCTGTCCAGAGATAATGGCTGATTACCCAGATGTACTGTATATAGTCAACGGGTGGTCGGCAAATGGTTGAGTTGAATATCCAAGCATGTGGCGGACAGCTATTGAATGTGTAATGGTACCCAAAAGAGTTGTTTTTTTATTTTTTTCCAAAAACACCTTCATTTTTGTCTGTAAGTCGTGTCTGCTATTACAGGCCTCACTTGCATAGGGCAGAGCGGCATTATTGTACCACACACTGATGGCTGATAAGAGTGTTGCGGAAGTAAAACTCTTTTTTACAGATTTTTTTTCCCCTTTATTATATATCAAACAGTCCATAACAAATAAAGGATAGCAAAAAATCCAAAAAGAAAGTACAAAAACCGATAACATAGATTACAAATAAATCCATTCACCCCCCTCCTTCAAGCCCACCCATCCCAGATGCCAAGGGCAGGAGGAGGAAAAAAAAAATCTAAAAACAATAACAAAAACAATCAAACATTCCTGCTAATAGAATCTTATTCATAAGATTTATCCATAAATGTACAGAATGGGGCTTTGGACACTTCCAGTAAAACAAAATAATTTTTTTAGCTAGAAGGGAACTTAATAAAATAATGTCTTTGCTGCTATATGACCCTGAATACCTCTATCAATCCCTATTAATACACAATGGGAATTTACTGGGATAGTTTCACCTTGAGGCCCCACGTTGTGGAAACACTGCTTTTTTTGTTGCAGCGGTTTTTTGAGCCAAAGCCAAGAGAATGGCTACAAAAGGAATGGGAACTATATAGAGGAAACTTCTTATACTTCTCCCTTCTGCTCAATCCACTCCTGGCTTTGGCTCAAAAAATTGCAACAAAAAAGTGTTTCTGCAATGTTGGGCCTCAGCTTAATAAAGCAGGTGGAAAAACAGGCCAAAATTTTCCCAAAAAATTGGTGTCATTTGGTGGACTGTCTTAAGAGATTCACCGAATCCGCTGATTATATCACACAACAATTGGAGTCTTGCCGAACACCTCAAGAATACAATAATTCTGGGGTCTAATGAACCATGTAATGGCCAAATAGGCTTATTTCCCATTCACTCATTTTTGCGAAGGTATCAGGACTAATTCTAAAACTTTGCTCTACAAAGGAAAAAAAAAAATAAAATAAAAATGAAGTTGTTGTCCTGAGAAAATCCCCTCAACGTCCATTATTTAACTTTTATATCTTTTTGGATCATTAGAACTTACTTTTGAGAAAAATGAGATCAGCTGAACATTTCCACCATCTTGTAGCCAAACAATGAAGACCATTAAACAGCTGATCAGCGTGGGTGCTGACAGTTCATCCCCAATCAATCTATTATTGATGATGGTCTATCCAAAGACTACTCCACCAAAATTCTGAACCTAGAAGATCCCTTTAAAATAAGTACAAAGTAAAGCCCAGAGCATGGAGTAATATAAGAATGTATCATCTATTGCATGTAGCCTTGATACAATAGTCAATTGATACTATTATACATTAGAATATTCCAGAATATAGAATACTCTGCACATAGAAATTGCAGGTTTGAGCTGTAGGAAAAAGGAGTAAAGGACAGGAATCAATTTATTGGGTGACTTTTTTAATTTATTATTAGGATTTATATGGCAATTACACAATGGTTCTCGTAGGTTATATTTATAGCATATTATGCTCAGATTATACATCAAGTGATAGGAATAGTATACAAACTGAAGCTCTTTGACTCTTCTTTTTTTTTTTTGTCAGTGCTTTCAGCTATACAATTGATATATATATGTTGAAGGACAAATTAAAGGAAACTTACTGTACCATTTATAAGGTTTCTGTGTTCATTTCTATTCATGTTGCCTCCTGTTCGAGCCCCGTGCCGGAGCACATTTATCCATCTATTGTTTATTATAGGTACAGTATGTCAGTAACCTTGTCACCTCAATTATCGCACTGTATTAACACGTCAGTCAGAGTCACGTAATCTTGCGCTATTCCAATATTATATAAACAACAACAGTCAAACTGTGAAATCTGGGCTGAAATATTAGGATATATTTTTGAAAAATGGAAATGGATACATAATCTTTATTTTGTATATGTTTGTCGATAGCAAAGTCTTCCTGGAACTTGGCGGACTCATCGAGACAACCTCTATGACAAGACCATCCCTTACCCGGCAAAGTCCCACCATAGACTATACATATTGGCCATCTTCTTTAAGCAGGTTTTTCGCCCAGAAGACCACTTTTGGGGTTGTTGTCTCAATGAGGTGTCACTGTTTGTCCTATTTTGGTGTTGTAATTGTTATAGGAGATAATGGTAAATTCAGCGTGGGTACATTACCTACTTGTTAGGCAATGCAGGAAGGCGATGACCTAGTAAGAACTACTATGCAGCCCATGGGTGAAGGTAGTTTTGGAGAGTGTAAAGTAGCACTACAATACAATACAGTAATACTGGTCCATGCTTGCACCACCTGTTATGTAAGCCCTACCCCAAGGGCTGGACGCTACAGATTGTTCCTTGCTTCTCCAGCACTTCTATATGTTAAGCTGAAAAAGCACACAAACAACTCGCAGGTCACCTTTTCACAGGTGCTTTATAGCAGGGGTCCCCAAGCACTGGTCCGCGGACCGGGAGCAGGCCGTTGGGGGTTTTCTGCTGGTCTGCGGGGCAGTGGGCTGGTCTCGGTAAATGCGGCTCCCGGCACATTATGTGGGGCAAGTCGGCAATCTGGCCACAGTATTGTTGCTCCTAGCCTAGCTAATGTCCCTATAGCGCTGTACACCGAGGTCCCGCCAGCACGCCCCGGTCTACAGTGCAGTTTAGTGTATAACCCCGCCCACATATGACCAAATCTCCACCCCTAACGCCCCCCCCCCCCCGTCTCCCCTGCCAGGCCGTGGAGAAAAAAAGGTTGGGAACCGCTGATTTATAGGGATTGTCTTTAGGTACAGCAGTGGTTAACACCAGTTTCTTGGTAACTTTTATAAAGACCAACAGCAACCTTCCAATAACATGGGAGTCATAGTCCCATGGTAACACACACCTGCTCACATAGGGGTCACACTCAGATCACATGGGTCCTGCTAGTCAAAGCTCGTACTAAGGGTCGCTCCACTGGCTTTCAGGTAAAACCTAGACCTCAACCACGGTCTGACCAAAAAAACTCTACTGATGAGGTCACAACGATCAGAAGAGAACTCTAACTCTGGATAGAAGACCCCAAAAGGTGCAGGAAAACATCATGCAATGTAATGCAGAGACTGATAAGTGTCAAGCCACAGCATGCAAAGGTTGCATCACGAGCAGTTCCAAAAGATACCACCAGTTGTAGAGTCAATGGTTATAACAGGGATCACCATAAAGCTTGCCTACACACTGGCAAACATTATGGAGAGTAACCGCACGGGCCCATACTGAGTGAGAACTTAATGAAAGTCACCCACTTAGGACTAACTTTGTGTAAGTAGGTTTACCACTCCTTCTGTAGCACACCAAAATTTTCTATAATGTGGTAGAACCTGACTGACCTGCAAAGAGCGGTCACATGTCATACATACCTGCATGACCACTGAGGGTAGTGATTGCCTGCAGCAGTTACATACGTGGAGAGTATGGTGAGTCGTCACTACAGAAAGTAAGAAGAGACTGGTAGCAACTAGAGATGGGCAAAGTGGTTCAGATCAAACCGGATTAGACCCATGTTTCCAAAACTTTTGGGGTTCATCCCTCACAAATACTACAGAGTATATTAATTAGAGGCACAGGGAAGGGGCATCAAAATAACCAAGAGTTATACTCACCTTGCCTCACGTTTCTTGGGCATCCTAGTGGCGTCTGGTGGTCTCTCAGTGTCCTTTTATGGCTTTTGGTTGATGTCACCTATCTCAGGGTCACCAATGAGTCCTTTGATTTAGCCTCAGTTGTCATGTCATGACTCTTTGACTCATGACGTCAGCAAACCTTAGGTGAGTATAATGGTTTGTTATGTTGCTATGCTTTCCTTGGAACTCCACTTATTATACTCTGGGCTGACCATGTTCGGCCTGAAACAAACAAGGTCCAAACTTCACAAATATTGAATATAGTAGCCACCACCAGAGTGGCAGTGCTGGAGCAGCAGGATATTGAGAAGGCAAATATTTTATTTCATCCCATTCCCAGCAGTTGGTCAAATTTTGGTAAATCCATGAAAACTTCTTTAAATGTACAGTAATCTCCTACTTTTTGGATTTATTGAATATATTTTAGTCTATAGTCATTCTTGAGGACAGAAAGGCAGTAGTCTAAACTATTTGGATTATATGGACTTTAAGAATAAAATAAAATACAGAGTATTGTGATTGAACAGTCACAACTTTTTGCGGTAAGATCAAGGTCTCTCCAGCTTCGAAGCCACAAGGTTCATCCTGTTCTCTTTTTTTTGTTTGTTTCTTTGGCAATGTCAACCGAAAAATACTTTTTATGTAATACTTGAAATATCTGACAATCCAGAGTAGCTTTTTTAATGTAATTCCTACTTTAACCTGGACTACCTTGTACTTTTAGTAATACAAGTTATTTTCAAGGTGACTCTCGAACAGAACAACAAAAATTGGCTTTCAAAATTAAAATGATCGATTTATTATGTAAATAAAATAATGGTTAGTAAAGAGTGATACTATGTATCTCATCAAAGGTTGCTCGGGATGTCAACAGCTCTTCTTTGGAAGACAAAGGACCTAACTGGCCCGGAGAAATGGTCCGGAGAATATATTAAAATACACGTTCTTGGCAATCACAAGTCTGATGGTGGGTGGATTTGTCAAATCTAAACAAGCATAAATGAATGTATTATGGGGAGAAATTACAGATATAATTACAGTTATCATCGCTAGGACGATGACTGCTTTGAAGGGTGATCTTTTTTGTTATTGTAATTTTATATATTGTATCTACAATAGCATCGGTCCGTAAAAGGATAAAAGGCTTCAAGAGTAGACAACAATGGAATAAATGCCTTACATCAGATGATCTCTACTTTGCTTTTAGTCAATGATTTTGTAATTTATGTTAGTGTCTCAATAATATTCTAAAAAGTCCATCTTTACAAAAAGGTTGTGAGTTAAAAAAAAAAAGCTAGAAACTTGGTTATAAGCTAAAATATGGCATATTTCAAAGGCTATGGACTAGAGATGAGCGAACCAGTTTGGAACAAACTCATTTCATCCTTTAATTTTCCAAACATTGAAAAACTCGAAACTTTGGTAGTTCTTCACATGTGAACCAGAAGCAAAACTATTATATATACAGTGGCATGCAAAAGTTTGGACACCCCTGGTCAAAATGAGTGTTATTGTGAACAGTTAAGCAAGTTAAAGATAAAATGATCTATAAAAGGCTTAACATTAAAGATTAAACACACTTGTCTATAATTTTAAGCAATATCAGTGTATTATTATGTTTGAGTACAATTTTAGAGTGAAAAAAAGGAAAGGAGTACCTAGCAAAAGTTTGGGAACCCTTGTAGATTTGTGTGCTCAGATAACTATGATCAAGGTCTCAGACCTTCATTAGCCAGTTCGGGTTATGGCTTGTTCACTATCATCATTTGGAAAGGCAAAGGGATGCAAGTTTTACAGCTTTATAAATACTCAGCCTCCTCTAACCTTGTGCAAAAAACAGCAGCCATGGGTTCTTCTAAGCAGCTGCCTAGCACTCTGAAGATGAAAATGGTGGAGGGCACAAAGCAGGCGAAGGCTATAAGAACATAGCAAAACGTTTCCAAGTTGCCCTTTCCTCAGGTGGAAATGTAATTAAGAAATTGCAGTTACCAGGAACAGTGGAGGTCAAGATAAGGTCTGGAAGACCAAGAAAAATATCAGAGACAGCTGCTCGTAGGATTGCCAGAGTGGCAAATCAGAACCCCCTCCTGACTGCAAAAGACCTTCAGGAAGATTTAGCAGACTCTGGAGTTGTGGCACGTTGTTCTACTGTTCAGCGATACCTGCACAAATATGGCCTTCAGGGAAAAGTCATCAGAAGAAAACCTCTCCTGCGTCCTCACCATAAAATGCAGCGTCAGAAGTTTGCAAAAGAACATCTAAACAAGCCTGATGTATTTTGGAAACAAGTCCAGTGGACCGATGAGGTTAAAATAGAACTCTTTGGCCACAATGCTCAAAGGTATGTTTGGAGAAAAAAGGGCACAGACTTTCAGGAAAAGAACATCTCTCCAACCATTAAGCGTGGGTGTGGATCATTCATGCTTTGGGGTTGTGTTGCAGCCAATGGCACGGGGAACATTTCACAGGTAGAGGGAAGAATGGCGTCAATGAAATTTCAGCAAATTCTTGAAGCAAACATACCATCTGTAAAAAAAGCTGAAATTGAAAAGAGGAAGAGGAGGAGAAGAAGGATGAGGAGGAGAATAAGGATGAGGAGGAGGAGAAGGAAGAGGAGGAGAAGAAGGATGAGAAGGAGGAGAAGGAAGAGGAGGAGAAGAAGGATGAGGAGGAGGAGAAGGAAGAGGAGGAGAATGAAGAGGAGGAGAAGAAGGATGAGGAGGAGGAGAAGAAGGATGAGGAGGAGGGGAAGGAAGAGGAGGAGAAGAAGGAGGAGGAGGAAGAGAAGGAGGAGGAGGAGGAGGAAGAGGAGGAGGAAGAGGAGGAGAAAAAGAAGGATGAGGAGGAGGATGGCTTCTACAAATGGATAATGATCCTAAACACGCATCAAAATCCACCATAGACTACCTAAAAAGGCGCAAGCTGAATATTTTACCATGGCCCTCGCAGTCCCCTGATCTGAACATCAGTGAAAATCTGGGGCTAGACCTCAAAGAGCAGAGCATGCAAGACGACCCGGGCCATTTTCATTTTTTGTTATTTTGAAAATGTAAAATATGAAAATATATATTTTTTTTTCCAAAAAATAACATTGGGAATGTGTCCACTTTAATGTTATGCCTTTTAACCCTTTCAGGTCTGAGCCCAAAAGTGTGTTAAGGACCAGGCCTCATTTTTCAAAACTGACATATGTCACTTTATATGGCAATAACTTTAAGACGCTTTAACTTGCACAAGTGATTTTAAGACTGTTTTTTCGTGAGACATTTTACTTCATGTTAGTGGTAAACATTGATCACTATTTTTGTATTTATTTATAAAAAAAAATAGCAAATTTGATGGAAATTTGGAAAAAAATCGCAATTTTCAAAATGTGAAATTCTCTGCTTTTCAAACAGATAGTCATATCACCCAAATACATTAATAACTATTATCTACCATATCTCTGCTTTATATCGGCATCATCTTTTAATCGTCCTTTAATTTATTTTGGACATTATAAAGCTTACAAGTGTAACAGCGATTTTCCAGATTTACAAGAAGATTTCTCAAACTAATTTTTTAGGAACCACTTCAGTTCTGAAGAGGATTATAAAGGCCTATATATTAGAAACCCCCATGAATCACCAAATTTTCAAAACTGAACCCCTCATATAATTCAAAACAGCATTTAGGAAGTTTGTTAACCTTTTAAGCATTTCACGAGGATTAAAACAATATAGAGGTGATATTTAGACATTTCATTTTTTTTTCAATAATACATTCATTTAGCTCTAAAATTAACACACTCACAAAGGGTTAAAGGAGAAAATGCATCTCACAGTTTGTTATGCAATTTCTCCCGAGCACAGAAATGCCCCACATGTGGGTGTAAACTGATGTTTGGGCACACGGCAGCGCACGGAAGGGAAGGAGAGACACTGGACGTTTGAAAAGCAGATTTTGCTGGAATAGTTTTCGGTGCCATGTCTCATTTGCAGAGCCCCTAAAGTACCAATACAAAGGAAACCCCCAAAAGTGACCCCATTTTGGAAACTACACCCCTCTCAGAATTTATCAAGAGGTATAGCGAGCATTTTGACCCAAATGCCTTTTCACAGATTTTATTAACATTGGGAATAAAATCTAATTGTAAATAAAAAAAATACTAAAATGTCACTTTATCCCCCAAATTTTCATTTTCACAAGGGGTTAAAAGAGAAAAAGCTCCCCAAAGGTTGTTAAACAATTTCTCCTGAACACGGCAATACCCCATATGTGGTTATAATCTGCTGTAGGGGTACATGGTGGGGCTTGGAATGGAAAGAGCGCTATTGGGCTTTTGAAGGGCAGATATACCTGGAATAGTTTTCGGGTACCACGTTACATTTACAGAGCCCCTAAAGTAACAATACAATGGAAACCCAAAAAAAGTGACCCCATTTTAGAAACTACACCCCTCAAAGAATTTATCAAGGGGTATTATCATTTTGAGTGTTATCTACAACAGACATGTCATGAATTCTAAGTATACAAAATCGACAAAACACTAGCAACGCTTATTTTTGGGGATTGGCTCTTATCTTGAGTTCATTCTATGCTGACTTAAGTTGCATTCAGTAGGAAGTAACATTTGCCCTTTCTTTTTAGGATTTCCAAGGCAACCATGACGCAACAGATGCAAAGTCTGCAGCTTACGCAATCCAAAAAGATCAGCGCCCCCTCCTCACCAAATGCAGCCAAGCGCCTATATCGAAACCTTTCTGAAAAATTAAAAGGCAGCCACTCATCGTTCGATGAAGCTTATTTCAGAGCGAGGGCGGACCGTTTCCGGAAACCATCTGTAGTAAGTTCTGTTCCTTTTAGTTAATCTATAGTGTTCAGTGGAAGTAAAGCTACTTTGTGTGTTTTCTACCACAAGGGTTTCATTTTAATGCTGCACCTTCCGTATCGGATGTTTCAGAAATATACTTAGTATAGGAGCTAGTGCTGGTTAATGTACCCATAATATAAGTGCTGGCATTATAGGTTGCAGAGATAAACAAACCAGACTCAACTCGAATTTTCCAAATGTTTCCAAATCCAAAACTTTTGGGGTTCATCACATATAAAACGCTATTATACTCTGGGGTCTCTGCAGCCCAGACCCAAGGGAGGTGCGGCAGCTTAAAGTTATACTCACCTTGCTTCCCCTCTCCTGAAGTGGTTGGTGGTCCCCTGGTATCCTCTCCTGCCTCTGGCCAGCAGGTCAATGCTGAAGCCCAGCATCATAATAGTTAGGTCCGGAATGAACTAGAAGGCTGAAACTCCAAACTCCAAACTGAAACTCCTTCCTTACATTTCCTCACGCATTGACATGTCCCATGATGATAAGTAGCTGGATATGACCACGTATGGAAAAAAAAACCATGGTTTAATTTTTTTTTTTTATATCCGGGAAAATATAAACAAAAAAGGAGGGAAAACGTGTCTGTTTTTCACTTTTCATCTTTTTTTTTATTTAATAAAACAAAGTGCTACTAAAAAACTTTATAAAATAGTTTTTCCTCTCCGTTACGGTAATTTTTATTTTTTATGGTGTCGTCGGGGGTGGGGCTATAACATGTAATAAGGGCATTTTATTGGCGTATTATTTTATTTATTTCTTTAATTATTTTATTTACTTTTTTTTTTTTTTTTTTAACATTATGTCCCCATAAGGTCATAATAGACCTTTGTTGGGGAGGCTGATTTCCCCTGTAACTGGGGCTGGTACATTTAGCCCCAGTTGCAGGAGGAATACAGCCTCCTGCCCGTTACTATAGAGCTGATCTGGGTCCTGTAGGTCCAGCAGTCTCAGTGGTAGCCCCTGCACTATGTCTTATTCTGTGAAGATACCAAAAATGTCAATGACGGCAGCAATAGCCCTAAAAACCTGTCAAAAATTATGTAAAGTTTAGTGCTAGCAGCTTAATTTTTGACGCCTTCTTTGAATGTCGCTTCTCTTTAAGTACTTGAATACTAAAGAAAAGATCAAATGGAATGAAAAATCACCCCAAATATCTACAAAAAGGGAATGAACTAAAGCAAATGCTAGCAAATTGTCCACTAAATCTTCGAAATGTTACAGACTACTCAGTTGTTCAGGTAAAGCAAGCTACATTTCCTTTGGTTAATAGACATTATTATTCTAAGCATTTAGACATACACACGTGGACAAAATTGTTGGTCCCTCCCTCGTTTAATGAAAGAAAAACCCACAATGGTCACAGAAATAACTTGAATCTGACAAAAGTAATAATATATAAAAATTCTATGTAAATGAACAAATGAAAGTCAGACATTGCTTTCCAACCAGGCTTCAACAGAATTTAAAAAAAAAGAAAACTCATGAAACAGGCCTGGACAGAAATGATGGTTCCCTTAACTTAATATTTTGTTGCACAACCTTTTGAGGCAATCCCTGCAATCAAACGATTCCTGTAACTGTCAATGAGACTTCTGCACCTCTCAGCAGGTATTTTGGCCACTCCTCATGAGCAAACTGCTCCAGTTGTCTCGGGTGTGAAGGGTGCCTTTTCCAGACGCCATGTTTCAGCTCCTTCCAATAGGATTTAGGTCAGGGCTCATAGAAGGCCACTTCAGAATAGTCCAATGTTTCCCTCTTAGCCATTCTTGGGTGTTTTTAGCTGTGTTTTGGGTCATTATCCTGGTGCAAGACCCATGACCTACGACTGAGACCAAGCTTTCTGACACTGGGCAGCACATTTCTCTCTAGAATCCCTTGATAGTCTTGAGATTTCATTGTACCCTGCACAGATTCAAGACACCCTGTGCCAGATGCAGCAAAGCAGTCCCAGAACATAATAGAGCCTCCTCCATGTCTCACAGTAGGTACAGTGTTTTTTTCAAGATATGCTTCATTTTTCCGTCTGTGAACATAGAGCTGATGTGCCTTGCCAAAAATTTTGATTTTTGTCTCATCTGTCCATAGGACATTCTCCCAGAAGCTTTGGCTTGTCAACATGTATTTTGGCAAATTACTTTTATCAGTTATTTCTGTGACCATTGTGAGTTTTTCTTTCATTAAATGAGGGAACGAGGGGCACCAACAATTTTGTCCACGTCTGTATATCAGATATATAGCCTAATAATAAGTGGTGATCATATCATGTACAGATATGTCCACCCTTAGCTTAGACTGAAGTTGGTTATCTCTCATGAAACCCATTCAATACAGTATCTCGATCTGTGACATAATAGCAAACCCTTGAAAGGCCACAATTCACAAAACAAAACAATACACAAAGACTCATAAAGGATATCACTTTGTGATACAAAGTCACAAAACAGTGTTATCTTGAAAGTCTAACTGGTAACATAGATGTCTGGACTTGTCCAGTCCAGTGGAAAGTTACAGTGGCCACTAATGGTCATGGCACATCATTGCTGACAGAGAGGGCAGTGGAAATATAACTGGGGTAATGGTCATGCTTGACCAATAAAGTCATTTTTTGATTCCCAGTTACAGTGTCTAGTCTCCTATTTCCCTCTGTCAAGTCTTCTTCTCCAGTCCTTCCTAGCATAGACACTGCACTTCCCCGCACTGTATTATTTCCTATCACTCTAAGTCTCACTGTCTGAGATGCTCCTATCTCTCTAATCTCTCCCACAAAATGGACACCTTGTCTTTCTGCCTTGGATTTTCATACTGCCTTTTATACTGCTATGAAGACCAATCACTAAGTCATCAATGACCTCAAACCTACAGTCCATAATAATTCGCTACCCCATTATGAGGGCTGCTTGCAAGATATTACAGGGAAGACTGCCTGATCATCAGATCATCAAAGTCATGTGATATTTCTTCCCTGCTTCCTCCAGGCTTTCACACGTCCAACATTTTATTCGGTTCGATGCAAATCCAACCACAAAAAGTTTGAATCCATTCAAAAATTTAGCAAAGTTCAGGTTGAATCCAGTTCGTTAGGAGCCAGCTGTCTTATCTCTACTATTGACACACTAATTAGACAAAATAGCTGCGTTAGGTATAGGTGTGATCATATCATATTCCCTAATGGGCTTCTTAGGACTCAGTTGTTTTGTGTCCGTAGATGCTTGAGATATGAATACGGCACTTCATACAGCCTAGCCAAAAACATTATCTTCCTAAATAAGGGCCCTGTAATGTTTTTCCCCCATCTGTGATTGTGGATGTGACGGAAATTAAGAGCTTCGTCTAGATATAGTTCTCATTTCTGCACAGAACTGGAAATAACAACTCTATTCAGTCCATGATTGAAGAGACGCATTGAGCTCAGATCACATTGAGATTAAACGCACATTTTGACCCCGCGTGTAATTTAATCAGCCTGCGGAGAATAAAATGAGTTGAGGAATATTTTTCTAACTTAACTAGCTAATGCAGACTGGCTCGCGGAATAATGATTTCACCATTGACATTGTTTATCAGGGTTTTAATATGGTAACATGGTCGATGCTATGATAAAGGGACATTCTATTCGAGATATAAATGGTTTCTCATAGCCTTTGACAATTCATCTACATCACTATTTGGTCTGGGTTTGACCTTGTTGAGTGTCATTGTTGTATGTTTTAGTTATTGTTTCTGCTCTTCTGTGGTACGAGCAGTGGTGGGGACAGTAGATGACATCATTGTGGTCCTCACAACCTGGTAGGCTTCCTTGAAGTGTTCATTAGGTTGGTTTCACATTCAGATTTTTGTCGGGGAGAAGTCACTGCAATTTTTTGATTCAGAAATAATTTTTTTAATGCAAACCAGAATTGATTTGGCAGATATCCTTCTGTTATATTTCCAATTTCTTTCAAATCTTCTTATGTCTATGGCTTGAACATTGCATACATTTTTTGTTCTCTCCAAAAAAACAAAACAAATGCTGTGTATTAAATCACCCTAAGGCTAACATGGCAGAAACGCAGCAAAAAAAAAAAAAAATGTTGTGTTTTACAGTACCAGCAAAGTCAATGAGATTCTGGGTCATCCCATCCACACATTGCGGAAAAAAAATCTGCTGTGGAAATACTGGGGCATTTATCAATCCAAGTCCTACACTTTTCTGTCTACATTTGCGCCAAAATTCATAGTGCATGGCACCAGAAAGAACAGAAAAATACAACAGGCTCGACACTTTTGAAAATTGTGCACCAGAATGGGTGTGGTTTAGAACATAATGGGTGTGGTTTAGAACATAACGGGCGTGGTTTAGAACACAATGGGTGTGGTTTAGAACAGAATGGGCGTGGTTTAGAAGTGTCTTATTTTACGACACATTTATGAAACAGAATAGAACGAATATGGCGCATATTTATTGTGCAAAATAGACCAAGTTAAAATGGTGTAATGAATTTACATCAATTTACTTTGTGCACCAAAAATTCCTGTCATGCGCCAAATATTTGTCTCATGGTGTGCCAGAATTTTGCAGCTCCTAGAAGCCATGCTTATGTATGAAGGTCCATATGACAGATTCACAAATATGTCTAAAACTACGAATGGGATTCATAGTTTAAGTCTGTGCAAAGATCGACAGTATTGATAAATTTGCCCCTATGCGTTTTCAAAAATGCTTGTATTTTTGAAAAACGCAGCATGTCAATTTTACCTGGTGTTTTCCCTATAGATGTAATTAGAAAAACGCAGCAAAAACGCAATGAAAAAGTCTGCGGAAACAAAAACATGGATGGGATTAACCAAAATTTCATCCACTTTGCCAGAAGAACAAAAAGAAAGGAAAGAAAGGGGTTAAAAGGAATTTCTTGCCAATTTTTTTTACTTTTTTTTATTAAACCAAATAGTAAAATCTATCTCTTTTTTCTAATCTGTTTTTATTTTTTGATTCTATTTCCTGTACATGATTATGGGTGGCCATCTTGCCTGAGCTTCTCCTCTGCTCTGTTAACAGCATTTAGTGATCTGCTTTACAGCACAGTCATGACCATAGGCAGCAATAGCCCGGAACCGACTCATTGAGGTCTATGGGAGAGTTTTCTAGACATGATCTGTGCAGAGAGGGGGAGGAGATAAGATGTGACATCATCTATTGTCAGTAGTAGTTATCTATAGAGGTGCTATCTTTTATTGTAGACTTGTTGACATCTATTCGCGGTGGCCATTTTAGTTCGTCCGAGACGAATGCCACGTTGTTCGGTTTTGTTAAAAAGCAAAAAATTTGTAATATTAGGGTCAAATCGGGTTTGTTACGAACCTCATCTCTAGTTGTGACATATCCATTTATTGAATTTATATATTAATATATAATGAAGAGCCCCAGCATGCCGGGTGGCAGCCCCCATGGGCGCAGCAATGGTGGTCATATTGGTTGCTTTCCTAAAAACAAGTTGAATTTAAAGGCAACATGTCATCAGAAAATGACCTACTTTTTAAATCACGTTTTATGCTAAACATAGTTTTAGAATTTTTTGATGATGTTTTTAATTTTCCATGTTATTGTTTAAATTAAAAAAAAAAATCTTAAATATCATTACAGCCTCCCATGGGAGACATAATGGTGGTCATATTGGTTGCTTTTCTAAAGTTGGATTAAAAGGGAATTTGTCAAAGTACCTATTTTTAAATCAGCTTTTATGTTAAACATATTTTTTAGTGATCTTATTTTTATTTTCCATGTTATTATCTATATTTTTTTTTTTTAAAAAAGCAACTCTTGCCATTAAGCCTAAATAATTTTGTGACTTTCTGTCTCCCAGAGATGGACCATGGGCCATAGACACAACGGTCTGGAGCCTATTGACTATCATGGATGAGTTTTCTGGGCATGCTCTGTGACCTGTGTAGAGGTCATTGTGTAGAGGAGGAGTAGATAAGATGTGACATCACCTATTGTGACTGGTGGATTCTCTACATGTCTTCTCTACATAAACATGATCGCTGTGATCATCAGTGTGCTGTAAGTGAGGTGACTGCTGCAAAGAAATCTCCTGCAGAAAACAAGCGACAGAGTATTATTTGTCACTGTGGTCATCGTCAAAATTGCAGGACTTTTAGGATTTAAAAAAAATATATATAATATGATTTTGTTAAAAAAAAAAAAAATCTTATAATACATGTTTAGGATAAAACTTGATTTAAAATGAGTTATTTTCTGGCGATACATTCCCTTTAAGAATTGAAGTGCCGTAATAGACGACTACTGTCTACAAGCCCCCACTTGATCCATCTGCTTCAGGTATAATACTGGGGAGACATAGGCACTGTTGATTTTTAGCATGGGTCCCAGGTATAACAAAACAAACCATTTCTGTGCGCAGCTGCAGGGTGTCTGCAGATTGTTCACGTACCAGTACAATGGTGCCCTGTGTCGTGCACCAGTAAGGCTCTTGTCACAGCGTGTAGAACAGGGCACCTATGTGATATCTGCAGCACAGGGAAGTCATTACCCTACATACAGGGTGTACAATGTGTGTATTGTGACATAGACATGGACTTGTACACTCTGTTCATTTAGTCTCCGGAATACGTAAACTGTAACTATTAGCACCAATATAATGTATAATGACAGATATTGAGTGCCAACCAGGATTGCAGCTTGTAAAAGCATCTGCAATACCAAATGGTCTTGTAGTGGTGGAGGAGCAGAGGATGATCTATATAGAAATAGACAGTGGTAGGGCGACCCAGCTTCCCCAGACAAAGATATGATGTAACTAGGTAACATACATGATGAGTGATAGATATATTCATCACTAGAGATGGGCAAACTGCTTTGGCACGAGCATTGCAGTAAATTGTTATACTCTGGGGTCTCTTCAGCCTCCGGAGTATAATAGGGGGAGGCCCAGGGGAGGTGAAAAAAAAACAAAACATATGTATACTCAATTATCCTCCCCTTATGGACCTCCTTGCGGCATCCAGTGCTCTCTTTGTGACGTCATATGTCCCAGGCTTCATGACACTCTGCATGCCCATGTCACCACTGAGGCCCTAATGGTGACCCCAGGCGCATGATATCACCCAGGAGACCAAGGGATAGCGCTGGACATTAACAGGTGACCGAAGTTGAGTATAATTTTATTTTTTTTTTGTGTATTTTTTACACTCCCCCCCCCCAGGCCTCCATTTATTATTGTCTGGGGGCTAAAGAGACCCCAGGGTATAATAATTTATTTTCCAGTGTGTACCGAACTTGTTCGACCCGAAATGAATCAGGGACCTGAGCCACCCGAACCTGAAAAGAAACGAATCTTGGGAGGTTCGCCCATCTCTATTCATACCATTTTGGTGTTACTTCCAGCATTGTGCCAGATATGTCAGTCACAATGTGGATATTGCCCAGTGTATCCACAAGGTACCAGCATGGGCACATCTGTAATACAACTGCAGGGATCAGATATAACTCCCAGCAATTCACCTCCTTACATAGCACACTCAGTAGCAACGGTAGCAGCGGGCTGTTTGACAGAGAGAAGGGGTCACCACTGTCAGCTCACCAGTCCCATAATGCTGATGCAATAAGGGGGCACTGACTGACTATCGTAGCATTTATGGCCTTACAAAGCCCTCTAGGTTTGCTATTTGTATCTGCCTATTAGCCCCCACAGAAGCGTGATTGAATAGGTTGCCTGTCATTGTAAGCATGGTCTAATAGGTTGCCTTTCAGTGTAAGCATGGCCTAATAGGTTGCCTGTCAGTGTAAGCATGGCCTAATAGGTAGCCTGTCAGTGTAAGCATGACCTAATAGGGTGCCTGTCAGTGTAAGCATGGCCTAATAGGTTGCCTGTCAGTGTAAGCATGGCCTAATAGGTTGCCTGTCAGTGTAAGCATGGCCTAATAGGTTGCCTGTCAGTGTAAGCATGACCTAATAGGGTGCCTGTCAGTGTAAGCATGGCCTAATAGGTTGCCTGTCAGTGTAAGCATGGCCTAATAGGTTGCCTGTCAGTGTAAGCATGACCTAATAAGGTGCCTGTCAGTGTAAGTATGGCCTAATAGGTTGCCTGTCAGTGTAAGTATGGCCTAATAGGTTGCCTGTCAGTGTAAGCATGGCCTAATAGGTTGCCTGTCAGTGTAAGCATGACCTAATAGGTTGCCTGTCAGTGTAAGCGTGGCCTAATAAGTTGCCTGTCAGTGTAAGCGTGGCCTAATAAGTTGCCTGTCAGTGTAAGCGTGGTCTAATAGGTTGCCTGTCAGTGTAAGTGTGGTCTAATAGGTTGGCAAGCTTTGTAAACGTGACCTAATAGGTTGCCTGTCAGTGTAACCCTGACAAGCAATAATTCTTTAGTATACTAAGAATTCCAAAATATTAAACAATCAGATGATAAGTAGATCAAATAGAGAAATTATGTTTAATAAAGCTTCATAAAAAAGCTTTTTTTTCAAGTAACTTTTTTCAAATATATATATATATATATATATATATATATATATATATAATGTTTAACATGATTCCCTATGTTTTTTCTTCCCTCTCAAAACAATGATTAAACTTGATCCATAAATTATACCCACTACAGAAAGTTACCAAAGTCATCAAAAGTCATCCTGCAAAACACAAGCCCTCATATGGCTGTGTCAAAAATAATAAAATTATACTGTAGCTGTAGAAATGTAGCAACAAAAAATATATGTTTCCATAAATATGTATTTATTGTGCAAAAGTTTAACCTATACATATTTGGTATTGCTGAATATATATAGAAAAAGAGTGAACATTTTTTACTGTGTGGTAAACAGTGGGAAAAAACCCCCAACAAAGATCAATGACAAAATGTCTGGGATTTTTTTTGTATTTTTTTTTTTTACATTTTTTAATAAAGAAATTAATAAACGCTAATCAATAAATGAGCTGTCCCAAAAGGGTGCCATTTAAAATAAAACTCATCCTGAAAAAAAAAAAAAATGTTACATCTACATTCAACAACAGAAAAATAAATAAGTTATGGCCCTTCGAATATGAGGATGGTAAAAATGACAAATTTCCTGGGTCTCCCTGGGGTTTCCCATGAATAATTAATTTTAGTATACAGTCCCATTATTAATTAATTTATTAATTTAGTTTTTTTTACTTTCTTGGCCCTTCTATTGTGTCAAACTGTTTCTGAATGTGGTTGGGTTAAGCCTATGTGGGTATGTAGCGGAGCTGGGGAGCTTGGCCACTATACTGCCTGTTATATTTCTGCAAGGCGAATAAGAAAGATAAGTGGTGGGGGGGCATAAAGATATGAAAGTGCCCAACAGAGCTAACTGAAGGACCCTGGCTCCCTTGCTCTGCAGGCTATAGGATACATTGGGGGGAATATTTTATAGTTACCACACCAATTTTCTGGAGCAAAAGTGTTGCATTTTTGATGCACAGCCATTTGTCCCAAAAAAGTGCCGAGAAATGTGCAGGATGGAGATCAAGGTGGACCATGCCTGGGACACATTGGCCTTTTTATTATAACTCATGCCAGAAATCTGTAGTGAAATCTATGCCAGTCCGAGATGGTGCACCAGAATTATTCAGAAGCTGGAGACGCTCACAATATTAAGATGCATTGGTTGCAATAAATTTCTCCTCACTGGGTGTTGGGGGCTATCGAGGCATCGGGAGAAATTGTGGAGAAACTGTGCCCATCATGTAAAGCCTAACCACAGGAACCTTGCACCCATGGGAAGATAATCTGACCACAAAAGCTATTGTTGGAACTTTGACACACTCTACCATGGAATGTGCATTCCAGGTCTTGTCGATTGGCAACCGAAGCAATCCCCCCCTCCCAAAAATGAGCTCAAAAAACAATACAAAAATTTTTATTTGGAAAATTGGATAACTTTTGCTATAAAATTTCTATAACCTTTATTGTGACCTTGGTCATTATGGGGTTATTACATTTAATTTTTTTTTTTATAACAATCTAATAGAACAAGATAACTCAGACTTTCCTGCCGCTTTTTTTCTTTATTTGTGTAATCCGCACAATGCTAGACTCGGTATATTTCACCGAAAAAGAAAAGGTCAGGTACAAGACGTACTTTAGAATTTTTTTTGTCATTTCTTACAAGATTTGTTTACAAAGTGCCTGCATTTTCCTGTATTAGATAGGATGAGTTTTTTGCTATTCTAAGAAGCACAATTGAAAATGTCAAAGTGCCACCTATCATATAGGGTAGAGTGCACAGACAATATGCAAGAGATTGCTCTGAAAAACAAAATGAAGGTATGAAGATGTATCTATAATCAGTAACATCTATAGAAGGGATGGACAGTAGTCTTATAGCAAAGATCAGACTGGTTCCTCTATTATGGTGCCAACACAAGGGCACGGTGTTTGGCCACAATGTTCTTTCCTTGATCCTTGTCCTAAAGCTGCGGTATACAATACTGCGTAAAAGTTGTAGGTTCAGAAAAAGGCTGCAAAGTAAAAATGATTGAAAAATAGAAGAGTCAATAGTTTATTTTGTCAAAAGAATGAAAGAGAAATCTAAATTCCAACCAATATTTGCCTTCAAATCGGCATCAATTCTTCTAGGTAAACTTACACCACATCAGGACTAAAAAGGACTAAAAACTGGGTGAGGAACAGCCAAACCCTGCCCCAATGGTGAGGTGGTGGAAGACAGTGTCATGTCACAGGTCAGACACCGTGACAAGACAAAGCAACAAGACACAAGATAGTTATAGTTAAGATGGGTCGAACCTCGTGTGTTTGAAGGAAGCAAACCCCTGTTTCAGTCTGAACTTGTTTGGATAGAACCGAAAGGTAAATTATTATTCTCTGGGGTCTCTGCAGATACAGGTCAGAAGATGTAACCAAAGGTGAGTATAAATGCTTTTTTATTTTTGTCACCTCCCCTGGGCCTTCAGCTGTTATCCTTTGGGGTCTAAAGAGACCCCAGAGTATAATAATTTACTGGCCGTGGCCATTGTAGATCATCCAAGATTAATCCCAAATTGTTCGATTTTGTGAAAACTGAACAATTTGGAATATTCTGGTCAATTCAGTTTGTTGCGAACAGATTTCCCATTTCTAGTTATAGTTCATCAGCAAGGTCTATCTCAGGAAAAGATTTCAGGGCAGATGGGGGTTCACAAAGTGTTGTTCAAGTACTTTTGAAGAAGCACCATGCAACGTTGAGGACCACAGACGCAGGAGTTGGCCAGGGAAATGTGAAAAGTGCAGCAGGTGAAAGACATGTCAGGCTTCCTTCCCTTTCAAACCAAAGATGTGCTGCAGTGCCATGGAGTCAGAACTGGCAGAAACCAGTGGGACCCAAGTACATCCATCTACTGTTCAGAGAAGTCTGACCAGAAGTGGTCTTCATGGAAGAACTGTGGTCCAAATGCCATATCTTCAACATGGAACCAAAGCCAAGCAACACAACTATGCACAACAACAGAACAGGGTGCAGAAAAATGGCAGCAGGTGTTTTGCACTGATCAAAATGTGAAATATTTGGCTGTAACAGAAGGTATATTGTTCACTGAAAGGCTGGAGAGCAGGATATTAATGAGTTTCTGGAAGCTACAGTGAAGCATGGTGGAATGCTATTTCTCCCATCCTTCTTTTCTCCATTGACATGCACTCTTGGCTTGTTTGTGAGTGCCTATTTTCTGCATGTAGAGAGGGGAATGCTCTGCTTCCAGACACCCTAACAACAAAAGGACTGGGCTTTAAAGCTAAGCATACACAATAATCACTGGTTAGGGAGAGTTGGGGCTAAGGTGTCTATTTATGTAGGATACTCAATATGTTAATATCACTTTGTTCTAATGTGCAGTATCAGAGTAAGGACAAAATTGCTAAAATGTGTTTTTTTTTTGTAACCTAAATAACTATGTTACTATGTTTTGTAGATAGGTAGGTCGGTAAATATATTTTAATTTAATATATTTTAATGATATATTTTAATGTCAACAGGGTTTTCAATGATTTAAAAAATAAAAGCCTAACAGCAGGAAATGCAGAGATGATATCATGGACTATGATCTCTGCAGCAAAGTGCAGTACTGACATCATGTACTGTGTTCTCTGCAACAAAGTACTGTATTGACATCATGCACTGTGATCCCTGCAGCAAACTGTAGTGATAAAATCATGGTCTATGATTACCGCAGGAAAGTACAGTACTTACATCATGTACTGCGATCTCTGCAGTAAAGTGCTGTATTGATATTATGTCATGTACTGTGATATTTGGAGCAAAGTGCTGTATTGACATCATGTACAGTGATCACTGCAGCAAAGTGCTGTATTGACATCATGTACTGTGATCGCTGCAGCAAAGTACAGTATTGACATCATGTACAGTGATCGCTGCAGCAAAATGCTGTATTGACATCATGTACTGTGATCGCTGCAGCAAAGTGCTGTATTGACATCATGTACAGTGATCGCTGCAGCAAAGTGCTGTATTGACATCATGTACTGTGATCGCTGCAGCAAAGTGCAGTATTGACATGATGTACTGTGATCGCTGCAGCAAAGTACAGTATTGACATGTACTGTGATTACTGCAGCAAAGTACAGTATTGACATCATGTACTGTGATCGCTGCAGCAAAGTTCTGTATTGACATCATGTACTGTGATCGCTGCAGAAAAGTGCTGTATTGACATCATGTACAGTGATCGCTGCAGCAAAGTACAGTATTGACATGTACTGTGATTGCTGCAGAAAAGTACAGTATTGACATCATGTACTGTGATTGCTGCAGCAAAGTACAGTATTGACATCATGTACTGTGATCGCTGCAGCAAAGTTCTGTATTGATATCATGTACAGTGATCGCTGCAGCAAAGTGCTGTATTGACATCATGTACTGTGATTGCTGCAGAAAAGTGCTGTATTGACATCATGTACAGTGATCGCTGCAGCAAAGTACAGTATTGACGTACTGTGATTGCTGCAGCAAAGTACAGTATTGACATCATGTACTGTGATTGCTGCAGCAAAGTACAGTATTGACATCATGTACTGTGATCGCTGCAGCAAAGTGCTGTATTGACATCATGTACTGTGATCGCTGCAGCAAAGTGCAGTGATAAAACCATGTACTATGTTTGTACATGAAAAATAAGAAAAAACAGTGGCAACCATTGGAATGGTGGCACAGGAGTGGTAGGGTATTTGACAGGTAAGTAATTTTTTTTGTAGTATTCCCTCTGAATGAAACTTCTGGCAAACCACTTTAAAGAAAAAAAAATTGTAATAAAAAAAATACATTTATAATTAAAAAAAAAAAGACTTTTCACTCCTGAAATGGGGCACACTGACTACACTGGCTTGATTGTTCATAGTGTAGGCACCCAGAATGGTTACCTTTGGTGGTTTGATCTTTTGCTAGCTGCCACCTAAACCTTACAGTATATTGCATTAAGACGCCTGTAATATGGACCCATTTTGGTGTCCATGTTTCAGGTGTATTGCTGGACCTCTTGCTGTTCTGAGAGGACCCTAAAATGCTAAAATATTTGTAAAAATCAGAAGGTTTCCTTACTCCGAAGGAGACCCTAAAGAACAGCTAGGGTGGGACGATTCCAGTAAATAGCACCTGAACGCATGCATATCAAGAGAGCAAGTCCAAAGTCTTTGTGTCTTTCCTTCTTTCCACTCCATTGACTTTGCCCCTTTTGTTCTTTGTTGTGTCATATGGCTCTTGTATAGTTTATGCCCACTCATCTATGGGAGGAAGGAAATTCATCACAGCATATCTTTAGGTTGGGTTACGGTTTAGCATGGCCTGCACATGTTCTGCTCATTACATAGTTTGCTCATAGTTTATACATGTTCAAGACCATTAACAAATTGTGATTTAGGATCTTTGAATTTCGAAAACCTTATCTGGAAAATAATCCGGGTTAAATATAGAAACAGATGGGTCTGACTACTACTGTGGTTTACGGCTACAGTAAACAAACCTAATTATATCTGACTTGTGCCCAAGGAAAGGAAACAATAAAGGCCTCGGATGATGATACTAAATAAATTACTGTGATTGCTAAGGAATGGCAGAGGAGGAGGAACGCAACGCAACGCAATATAATCCCTACCACACCGGGGCTGATCAGAAATCTTATTTCGAACCAAAAAAATATAAAACGTTACAAAGTCCTTCCTTTTATTGAGAAAGGAGATACTGAAGGAGCTCCTCAGTAAAGATGGGCAAATCGGTTCGTAACGAGCCGGATTCGACCCGAATATTCCAAATTGTTCAGTTTTTAACAAAACCAAATAGATGGTGATTTGATTCAGACAAACAAAAATGGCCGCCGCCACCATACTCACCTTTTGTTACCTCTTTTGGGCCTCATCACTGCATCTGGCACTCTCCTGTGATGTCATGCATCTGGGATCACTGCTGAGGAATGTGATTGGGCTACCAGTGGTCACATGGACACTCTGAGCGTTATGACAACATGACGCTCAGTGTGCCCATGTCACCATTGAGGCTTAATCACAGACCTCAGCGGTATCCCTGGATGCATGACATCACAAGAAAGCGTCATACGTCTCCAAGGAGGCAATGAGATAGCGTTGGACGCTGCAAGGAGGCCAAAAAGGAGTAAGGGAAGGTGAGCATTAATGTTTTTTTTATTTTACCTCCCCTTGGCCTCCTCCTATTATACTCTGCGGTCTGAAGAGACCCCAGAGTATAATAATGTGACTTTCACTTTGATATAACCTCGGCTGTGTTTACCTTAGAAAGCTAGAAATTAGATAGATAGGTTCCTAGGATCCCTAAGTGTATTCTACACAATGTTTTATAGATAGGTTCCTAGGAGCCCTGACAGTGTTATACACTATGTTTTATATATAGGTTCCTAGGAGTCCTAAGAGTATTCTACACTATGTTTTATAGATAGGTTCCTAGGAGCCCTAAGAATGTTCTACACTATGTTTTATAGATAGGTTCCTAGGAGCCCTGACAGTATTCTACACTATGTTTTATAGATAGGTTCCTAAGAACCCTAAGAGTATTCTACACTATGTTTAATGGATTGATTCCTAGGAGTCCTAAGTGTATTCTACACTATGTTTTATATATAGGTTCCTAGGAGCCTTGATAGTGTTATACACTATGTTTTATATATAGGTTCCTAGGAGTCCTAAGAGTATTCTACACTATGTTTTATAGATAGGTTCCTAGGAGCCCTGACAGTGTTATACACTATGTTTTATAGATAGGTTCCTAGGAGCCCTAAGAGTATTCTAAACTATGTTTTATAGATAGGTTTCTAGGAGCCCTGACAGCATTCTACACTGTGTTTTATAGATAGGTTCCTAGGAGTCCTAAGAGTATTCTACACTGTGTTTTATAGATTCCTAGAAGGCCTAAGAGTGATCTAAACTATGTTTTAATTTAAGGTGTAGTTCATACCGAAATTGTTCAATCTGTCACATGACCTGTTTGAAGTAGATATATTAAGTGAACTTCAATCTGTGACCTCACCATATAGGACATCAATATGTAATGTCCAACAAACCCCTTTCACTTTAGAGCGTTTAGTTAACCATTTTTTTCACCATATTCAGGTGTATTGAAAGTTAACTTTTCACTTGACACGTTAACTACAATGTGGCACAGAACCTCAACTGTACTCTATCAATGGCTTTTCAATAGCTTTTGTGTATTCTGCAAATTACTATCGTGCTGCAGCAAGTCATCATTGTCAGGTTAAATTTGGCTACATCTGTATCGGACGTCTGATAAATGCCCTGCCATAAAGGAATAGTTTTCCCAAATAATCATATTAGGAAGGCTTGTTGTGGCCACCAAACCTTATCCCCTTGCTAAGAAAAATGATCCCTCTGTTCTTTCTTTTCTCTGCTGTCCTAATTGTGGGATGAAGAGAGGGGCTATGGGTTTTTTGGGAGGCTTAAATGTAAAATAAAATGAGCAAAATGAACACTGGACAATTTTGTAAAAATTTTAACTAAATGCAGTTGTAATTTTTGCTCTCTTACTTCTGGTTTTGTAGAAAAAATTTTTAGAATTTATATTATTACCAAAATTAAAAAAAAAAAGGAATTGGATAACTGCTACATGTGAATATGCCTTATACAGGCAGCTGATACATTTTACCTAAAATGTAGCAAAGTGTCTTGGCATGACTGAAGCTGCAGATGTGGTAAGAGAACTTCTAGCTGTGAGAAACGTTATCAGGGCTCAATGCCCAGGGGAGGAACGGCAAAAATCACCTTTCTACAAAGACGATTATACTCACCTTGTCAACTAATATATATATATAAATACAGTACAGACCAAAAGTTTGGACACACCTTCTCATTCCAAGAGTTTTCTATATTTTCATGACTATAAAAATTGTAGATTCACACTGAAGGCATCAAAACTATGAATTAACACATGTGGAATTATATACTTAACAAAAAAGTGTGAAACAACTGAAAATATGTCTTATATTCTAGGTTCTTCAAAGTAGCCACCTTTTGCTTTGATTACTGCTTTGCACACTCTTGGCATTCTCTTGATGAGCTTCAAGAGGTAGTCACCTGAAATGGTTTTCACTTCACAGGTGTGCCCTGTCAGGTTTAATAAGTGGGATTTCTTGCCTTATAAATGGGGTTGGGACCATCAGTTGTGTTGTGCAGAAGTCAGGTGGATACACAGCTGATAGTCCTACTGAATGGCGTGTTCGAATTTGTATTATGGCAAGAAAAAAGCAGCCAAGTAAAGAAAAACGAGTGGCCATCATTACTTTAAGAAATGAAGGTCAGTCAGTCCGAAAAATTGGGAAAACTTTGAAAGTGTCCCCAAGAGCAGTGGCCAAAACCATCAAGCGCTACAAAGAAACTGGCTCACATGAGGACCGCCCTAGGAAAGGAAGACCAAGAGTCACCTCTGCTGCGGAGGATAAGTTCATCCGAGTCACCAGCCTCAGAAATCGCAGGTTAACAGCAGCTCAGATTAGAGACCAGGTCAATTCCACACAGAGTTCTAGCAGCAGACACATCTCTACAACAACTGTTAAGAGGAGACTGTGTGCAGCAGGCCTTCATGGTAAAATAGCTGCTAGGAAACCACTGCTAAGGACAGGCAACAAGCACAAGAGACTTGTTTGGGCTAAAGAACACAAGGAATGGACATTAGACCTGTGGAAATCTGTGCTTTGGTCTGATGAGTCCAAATTTGAGATCTTTGGTTCCAACCACCGTGTCTTTGTGCGACGCAGAAAAGGTGAACGAATGGACTCTACATGCCTGGTTCCCCCAGTGAAGCATGGAGGAGGAGGTGTGATGGTGTGGGGGTGCTTTGCTGGTGACCCTGTTGGGGATTTATTCAAAATTGAAGGAATACTGAACCAGCATGGTTACCACAGCATCTTGCAGCGGCATGCTATTCCATCCGGTTTGCGTTTAGTTGGACCATCATTTATTTTTCAACAGGACAATGACCCCAAACACACGTCCAGACTGTGTAAGGGCTATTTGACCAAGAAGGAGAGTGATGGGGTGCTACGCCAGATGACCTGGCCTCCACAGTCACCAGACCTGAACCCAATCCAGATGGTTTGGGGTGAGCTGGACCGCAGAGTGAAGGCAAAAGGGCCAACAAGTGCTAAGCATCTCTGGGAACTCCTTCAAGACTGTTGGAAGACCATTTCAGGTGACTACCTCTTGAAGCTCATCAAGAGAATGCCAAGAGTGTGCAAAGCAGTAATCAAAGCAAAAGGTGGCTACTTTGAAGAACCTAGAATATAAGACATATTTTCAGTTGTTTCACACTTTTTTGTTAAGTATATAATTCCACATGTGTTAATTCATAGTTTTGATGCCTTCAGTGTGAATCTACAATTTTTATAGTCATGACAATACAGAAAACTCTTGGAATGAGAAGGTGTGTCCAAACTTTTCATCTGTACTGTATATATATATATATATATATATATATATATATATATTTGTATATAGAGAGCGTTTTAGGCACTAGGCTGCAAAGATCTTTACATCTTTATATCATATTCTTTCTGCTGCCACTAGGAGGAACTTAGCTTGGACTAATTGTACAGTCAGTGGCATGATAATGATTGTGGTCTCAGGAGGTGCGACCAGGCCCGGAGTGCCATGATAGTGGTCAGAGAAAGCCTGGTTCCCTGACCGCTATACATATTGTTAATGTAAAGGGCCCCGGCGACATCTGGTAGATGTCTGCCCAGAGGTGATCACCCGGAGGTGATTAAAAATAAGAAATACTTATACTCACCTCCCCTGGGCTTCTGATAGTCCACAGCATCCTCTCTGAGGCTCTTCCGGCCTGGTGACTGAGGTGACGTGCCCCCAGGTGTCATTGCTGGAGTCTGTGATTGGGCCTCAACGGTCATGTGGAACGCGCTGAAGTCATTACACCGACGTACCTCATGTGACCGCTGCGGCCCAATCACAGGCCCTAGCAGTGACATCTGGGGTGCATAGCCTCAGTCACAGGCCGGAAGAGCCTCAGGAGAGGTGAGTATAAGTATTTTTTTTTTTTTTTAATCACCTCCTCTGGGCAGATATCTACCAGATATTGCCAGGGCCCTTTACATTAACAATAAGTATAACGGTCAGGAAATCATGCACTCTCTGACCACTATCATGGCACTCCGGGCCTGGTCGCACCCCCTGAGACCACAATCGTTATCATGCCACTGACTGTACAATTAGTCCAAGCTAAGTTCCTCCTAGTGGCAGCAGAAAGAATATGATTATTAAAAGGGGTTATCTAGGACTATAATATTAAGCTCCACTTCCTCTTCTCAGGAAGTGACATCACGTCTGTTGGTCACATGGCTATGCTGCAGCCCAGACCATACATTTGAGACTGAGCTGCAACATGGTCATGTGATCAATGGACATGATGTCACTTCCTGAGAAGAGGAAGTTGACCTCAGTATCATAGTCCTGGATAACCCCTGAAATCCTATTCACTGTAGAATTTTTTTTTTTTTTTTTGGTCAGAGTTCCATTGGATCTAGCATTTATGATCCATTCATTTATCCATAATATCCCTTTAATTGGCTTTAATTACAGCTGATTTCTAGCAGATCTTCTACATTTATTGAAGTTTTTACATTGGTTGACAGAATTTTGTTTTTTTGGACAGAACTTCCAGTGCAATGAAGCCATGTTTGAGGCAGTCGAGCAGCAGGATCTGGAGGCGGTGCAGATTCTTCTCTATCAGTACACAGCGGAGGAACTGGACCTTAATACACCCAACAGTGAAGGGTTAACACCTTTGGATATCGCCATTATGACAAATAATGTGCCGATTGCAAGGACTCTTCTAAAAGCTGGAGCAAGAGAGAGCCCGCACTGTAAGTAATGTCAGTTTTCTGTGGAATTTGTGGTCATCGTACAAAAATTACCATGTCATTCAAAGGACGTTTATATACGGGATATTTAATGTCCCGCCCTCTGTGCTGTCCCAATCATCACATGATTGTACAGGTAAAGCTTATTGGGTGCTGCGAGTGGGTGGAGCCTTTAAGAAAATGTTCATTCACTTTATATTATATCCTTGTATCCCTTCCCTGAATGATAGAATTCTAGATGTCTGCAGCCGCCAATGGACAGCCCGAAGAGGTTTATTTTTTAGTGATTTTATCCTATGTGATAGAGCACGAGGAGCAGTTTAGTGGGGAAGTATTCATTTTAATATCTGCTTATTCTGGGCTTAGGAGTCCAGTGGGCGGTCCTACTTAGGAGTCCGCCCACTAGACTCCTAAGTCCAAAATGAACCGGAATTTAACCCTCTTCTAGGCCTTGATGACCAAACCATTTTTTGCTTTTTTCCGTCACCATATACCAAGCCCTATAGCTTTTTTATTTTTTGTTAATATAACTGTATAAGGGCATGGGTTCTTATGGGGAAAGTGGTAGTGTGTATCAGTGATATTTGGGGTAGCTATACCTTTTTATTAACTCTTTGTGGAAAGTGAACAGTTTTGCCTTTTTATGCCATAAATTGTGCGCCATTCACCGTGTGGCTTAAATCACCTGTTAAATTTATTCACTGGGTTGATACGATTAAATTGATTTTTGTAATTTTTGTTTTTTGGTTCTTTTTTTTAAGCTTTACTACTTTTGCAAAGTAAAAACCCATTTTGTAATTTTTTTTTTTCCATCGCCACTTTCCAAGACTCGGAAATTAATTATTTTTATTATTTTTTTGTTAATGAAATTGTGCAAGATTTTATTTTTTGCGGGAAGACCTGATATTTTTTATTGATGCCATTTGGGGGAACATAAAGCTTTCTGATAGCTCTTTTTGGTAGCCAACAGACAAAAAAAAAAAAATGGAAATTCTATCATCATTTTTTAGATTTTTTTTTTTTACACTGTCCTTACAGACACAACAATACCTAATATGTGTGTTTTTATTTTTTAGGTTTTATTATTGGTTAGACATTTTGGGATGGGGAATTCATATGTTAATGTGATTTTAACAGTTTTTTTTTTTTTTGTTTTAAAGCTTTATTTAATTTTTTAACACTACTTTTTTTTATCCCCCTGCGGATAAAATGCCATAGGCATCTTTGGGGACCTCCATTAGGCTCCTGGCTGCCATTTAAAGGCATCGAGTTCCAATGCCTCTAGAAGGGAGCCCCCTACCTCCAAAACCCCTTAGATAATGTGAACCGAGAGCAAGGCAGGTGGTTTGGTCTCCGCAACCAGAAATGAACGCACACGCGGTAGTTCAAGAAAAGAATATATATTTACTATAAGTTAATAAAGGCTATTTGAAGGTAAAATGACAGGGATAAAGACAAGCAAAAAAATATACAATATAGCATGAACAATTTCAAGGCAAATTCTGCAATGGTTTCTACTTTTACTCTGTCCAATTCTGCAGTATGGACACTGAATGAACAATATACTCAAAACTATCCCTAACTGACCCTGACATCACATTTGGGTGCACCCCCTTTCCCCCAGTGGTCCAGGTGGACCGCTTACAGTCTGTAGAAGCGCGCGGTGGGGCCCAAAGTCGTTCCTTTCTTTTATAGCGAAACGTCCTCTCCTCACGGTTATCAGGATCTTGGGAGAAATGAAGTCCTTTTTAACAGGGAAACCCAATGAATGCAATGTAATCCAACAGCAGATTCCACTCAGCACACTGACAGTCCTGCCGAATCCATACACTGAGCTGGGATGTAAGCTGGGGTTTAGCAGGTGCTGTCCAGTACATCAACAGCACTGCGAGTCTCTATCTGTGGTATCCATATACACAGTCACAATGTCAGTCTCACTGATCAGCCACTGAGCACAGTTCCTTTCACGTGGACTCACTAGTCCTGTTGTCTCTTTACACTCTGTTTGTCTCTGGACCAAGATACAGCTTAGCTGTACAGAAAAATCTCCACACCAGTTCAATACAACACTTGCTAAGATGGCTGCTGCTCTCTGTCTCGTCACTTCCTGCTTCTCTGCTCACATTCTGTCTGCAGAACAGGCAAGCTGACATAAAAGGGGGGGGAAGTCACTCCAGCATCATGTCACAATTACAATGGCTGCTGTCTTAAAGGAACAGAATCACAGAAATACATTCAACATTAACAGTTTATACAGACAAATAAAGCTTAGGACAACATTGGCTGTCTCTTACATATTCCCCCCCACTTTAAGATTGGCAGTCCCTGCCTATGACTGTATATCCAGAGGGTTGTACTTTTATGCACAGGGTGGTAGTATACCGATGTATGGCAGGCCAAACAAACTCATCCTGCGCATACCGAACAGGGGGAATACCAGCATTTGGCCTAGTGGTCCGTCTGAGGACCGGTGGTATATTATGGGGTGCTGCAGCTATGGGCTGAGAAGGACCAGCGGATTCCGCACCAGAGGGGGCACAGGCCGGAGATACAGTAGTCACAGGTGGAACATCCCCAGGAGCAGGGATCGGCCAACAATCATCCTCCTCGTCTGAGGCCCATTCCGCACCTCCATTCTCTGACTGTGGGAGCTCATTCACATTGGCAAGCCCATCATGATTTGTCCCTTCAGAATGACACAGGCGCAACATATTTCGGTGAAGTACTCGAACACAATCAGTTCCTTCTTTCTGGACCTGATACACTGGCCCATTCGCATACTTGCGGCCAACAACACGATACGGCAAAGCCTCCCATCGGCTTTCCAATTTCCCTTGGGGTTTCTTGACACGAACTAGCACCAGGTCGCCTGGTTGCAATGGTGCTTCTTGCACTGGGGTCTTATCAGGATGGGGATGTTCTTGCAGGCGCTGCCGCACCAATCGATGGATCGTCTCAAGTCTCTGCCGGTGCGCCCGCACCCAAGAGGTTGGATCCCTCGGAGGGAACCCATCCACATCATCCAACTGTAATTCTCCTACACTTCGCCCAGACCGCCCAAAGAGAAGTGTATAAGGAGAGTACCCCGTTGTAGAATGGACCTGATTGTTATAGGCCCACACCATTTCAGACAAGAACTGAGGCCACTGTAACTTCTTGTCTTCCTCCAGAGTCCGCAGCATCTGTAGCAGAGTTCTGTTGAATCTTTCACAGGCCCCATTTCCCTGAGGGTGGTATGGAGTCGTGTGCGACTTCTTTATCCCGTAGATACGTTGAACTTCTTTCATTACGTGTCCCTCAAAGCAGGCACCCTGGTCGGAGTGGATGCGTTTAGGGCACCCATATACTCGAATGAAATCTTGGCACAGAGCACGAGCTGCTGACTCAGCTGTCTGGTCCTTGGTGGCGGTTACCACCGCAAATTTGGTGAAGTGATCCACCATTACGAGGCAATACTGGTGTCCGCTATTGGATGGGCCCACCATTAGATAGTCTATCATGACGATTTCTAAAGGTTCCTGGGTCACGATGGTTTGCAGGGGAGCTCTCTGTTCTATTGCCTTATGGATCTCACAAGTTCGACAGCTGCGGCATACTTCTTCGACCATTTGACGAAGACCAGGGCAGTAAATCAGTCGCTGTAACCAACGAAAGGTCTTCTCATGACCAAAATGTCCATTCTTATTATGAGCCTCAACTGCCAAGGAGCGAGCCAGTTCACTAGGCACCACAATTTGGTATCGAATGTCGATCTCAGAAGGTAAATAGACCTTTAGGCATAGCACTCCATTTTTCATCTCCAACTTTTCCCACTGACTCAAAACAGATAATATCTCACGTGTCAGTCGTTCTCTTTCCTCTCTACAGGGCTTCTGGCCTTTCTCAACACACTTGATCATCTGTGCCAGCCCCTCATGGGTCTGTTGTATCTGTGCCCATTCCTGTCGTGAGGGACCAAAGAAAGGAGCCATTTCAGTCCCCTCCATCTCAAACTGATTAGTGGCGGTCAAGGCCTGTGAAAATCTGCTGAAGTCGGGCACCTCCACATGCTCCAACTCATGATCCACGGCTACTGTGGGGGTCTGGGCGGTTACCCTAGAAAGCCCGTCAGCATTCTGGTTCTCTGTCTTGGACCGATACTTAATGTGGTAATTGAACTTAGTCATTCGGGCTATCCACCTCTGCTCTAACGCCCCGAGCTTGGCATTTTCCAGGTGAGCTAGTGGGTTGTTGTCAGTCAGTACTAAAACTTCAGCACCGGTCAAATATTCAGAGAATTTCTCGGTCATGGCCCATACCAGTGCCAACAGCTCCAACTTAAATGAACTATAATTCTCGGGGTTTCTTTCAGAATCTCTCAAAGACCGGCTGCCGTACGCTATGACCCTCTCCTGGCCATCCTGAAGCTGGGAAAGCACTGCTCCAAGACCATACAGGCTTGCATCCGTATACAGCTGGAACGGCAAGTGGTAATCAGCATATGCCAAGATTGGGGCTGTTGTCAGTGCATCCTTTAATGCCTGGAAGGCTTGTTCCTGTTCAGGTCCCCACTTCACGGACCGGTTCTTTGGACCACCGGATGTGCCTCGTAGGAGAGCATTAAGTGGTGCTGCTACCTTGGCGAAATCCTTAATAAACCGTCGATAGTAACCGGCTACTCCAAGGAACGCCCTCACTTCTCGCAGCGTAGTCGGTATTGGCCAATCTTGAACAGCCGCTATCTTGTCTCTTGATGGTCTCACCCCTTCTCCTGATACGCGGTGACCCAAGTAATCAATTTCAGATTGGAACAACCGACATTTACTGGGTTTCAATTTGAGCCCATGTTCCCGCAATCTTCGAAATACTTGCCCCAACTGGTGGAGATGGTCTTCAAAGGTCGCAGAATACACTATAATGTCATCCAAGTAGATGAGAGTGAACTCAAAGTTGAAGTCACCGAGACATTTCTCCATCAACCGCTGAAACGTTCCGGGTGCATTTGTCAACCCGAAGGGCATCCGGTTAAATTCGTATAGTCCCATGGGCAAGATGAATGCCGTCTTCTCCTTGTCTTTTGTGGCCATCGGCACCTGCCAATACCCACTAGCCAGATCTAGTGAGGAGAAGTACCGGGCTCTCCCCAGCGCTGAGAGGGACTCCTCAATCCGTGGCAAGGGGTAGGAATCTCGTACGGTGCAAGCGTTTAACTTCCGATAGTCTACGCAAAATCGGATGGACCCATCTTTTTTTCTTACTAACACCACAGGAGCTGCCCAGGGACTCTGGCTTTCTTGGATGATCCCACCCTGTAGCATCTTAGCTAACAGTTCTTTTACTTCCTGATACAACTGTGGAGGAATTTGTCGGTAGCGCTCTCTAATTGGAGGGGTGTCTCCTGTGGGAATCTCATGGTAGATCCCTGTGGTACATCCAAAATCTTCAGCATACCGCGAAAAGGCGGCTCGGTTCTCCCACAACAGTTCATCTACCTTCTGCACCCATTCCAGAGAACATGAACTTGCATCCATCTTCATCTGTTCTCGAATTGCACGGCCATTCCATTCAGAGGTGGGTTCCTCATCGTCTCCCATGGACACAGTTACGGTCCACTCATCCCTTTCAGTCGGCTTCAGCTGCATTGGAGTTACTTTCCTTACTTCCTCCGGAGTCACATAGTTGTTAGCCAGCTGCCTCCCTGGGGTCAGGTCCACACTCTGGTCCTGAGTGTTTACACATCGAAGTGGTACTCTTCCATTGCGAACTATTGCCAAGGAACGGGCCACTAGCGGATCAACACCTCCTTCGGCTGCCTGCAGTGGTTCTACCAACACAGCTATGCCCTCTAGTTTCCGACAGGTGCCTACGGGCATAGACACTATTGTCTCCCGACTGGGTGGCAGTGTAACTTTTGTATGCAAAGGAACTGAAATTCGAGCCAGAGGACGCTGCACATCCGAACTTTTCTGTAAGCCACATGTCCGGATCAGCCGCTGGAAAGCTGTTTGAGTAGGCCGATGGGTGGTGGTTTCTTTCCAATAACCGTGACATTTCTTTTCAAAGAGGATCTGATCTAATTCTTTTAACACATTCATCCCCAAAATGACAGGGACCTTTACTTCATGTGACTCCTGTACCACCACAATGCCTTTCCTACCCAGATCTTGGCCACATACCCGGACATTCATCCAGGCCACTCCCACGACTGGAACTGGTAACTGGTTAGCTGCGACCACTCGTACGAATGTATGGGGATCATATTTCACATGTTGCTGGAAGTACCGTTCATAACAGTCTCTACTCAAGGTCGTTACTTGGGAACCCGTGTCAATCATCCCGGTAACCGGAATACCCTCCATTTCCACCTGTATAACAGGACTTGCAGCGATCAGGTCATCATTAGGGCATTCTCCCCACATAGTCTCCTTGTCAGTCTCCCCTACTACACGCCCTACAGCAGCAGGGGACTTCAGTTTAACGGCGGTCTCTCATAAGTTTGTCGCTGCTCTGGACATCTAGCAGCAACGTGGCCCATCCGTCCACACTCCCAGCAGCGTATCTCCCGTCGTTCTGGCCATCTGTTTGGGCCCCTTCGGTAAGCCCCTTCGATTTCTCCTGAGCACTGCATTAACTGATTTGGACCCCTTCGGTAGGTCCTATCCTCATCCCTCCAGCGGGGTGGTGGGTGATTCTGATTTTCTGGGTATGGACGGCTCACCCTTTCACCTCCAGTTTTCTGGAAGTCTGCAATTTTCATAGAATGTTCATCACAACGGGTGTGCAAGTGTTCCATTTGCTCTTGCAGTTTCTGCATTACTGTGAGAATTTCTTTAACCGTCCCCTTTTCTACTGTCTCTGAGCCAGAACTAGCCCCCGTGACAAAGTAACTCCAACTGCGGTCTGCGGCCTCGGGACCATACTATTGGCACGGGAGATGGCCTCTACCTGTACATCATGGAATTTAGCATCAGTCTCTCGTCGTATAAAATCCTGCATAGTCACAGTTAAACTGCCGTCACGTATCCCCAGGACAAACTGGTCACGGAGAGTCCGATCAGGGTTACAGAAGGCTGGCGAGCCCCCTCTTTCCTTCACTTGAATATCTCGGAGCAGTTCTTGTAGGGCATTTGCATATTGGGGAAGGCTTTCATTCTCCTGTTGTACCCTCTGGAAGAACCGAGCCTGCAGAGACCCCAGCAATGCAGTTTCTCCATAAATGGTTTCTAGAATCTGGACTACTTGCTCAAATGTCTGCCTTTGTTCAAATGGCCTCAATATCACCGTGGTCTTAGCATCCCCTTGTAATGTCAATATTGCTAGCTCTACTAGTACTTCTGGTGCGGTCTGGTACATTCGCTGTATCATTCGTATCTGTTCCACCCACATACTCACTGACATATTATTGCCATCAAATTTAGCTAACTGACTCATTATAGCCCCTGCTGGCATTCTTCCTCCAGCACCATTCTCCCGAACGGGTGCGTCACCGTCCATTCTGGTAAGCGGATCCTGCCGACTACGCCAATTTGTGAACCGAGAGCAAGGCAGGTGGTTTGGTCTCCGCAACCAGAAATGAACGCACACGCGGTAGTTCAAGAAAAGAATATATATTTACTATAAGTTAATAAAGGCTATTTGAAGGTAAAATGACAGGGATAAAGACAAGCAAAAAAATATACAATATAGCATGAACAATTTCAAGGCAAATTCTGCAATGGTTTCTACTTTTACTCTGTCCAATTCTGCAGTATGGACACTGAATGAACAATATACTCAAAACTATCCCTAACTGACCCTGACATCACATTTGGGTGCACCCCCTTTCCCCCAGTGGTCCAGGTGGACCGCTTACAGTCTGTAGAAGCGCGCGGTGGGGCCCAAAGTCGTTCCTTTCTTTTATAGCGAAACGTCCTCTCCTCACGGTTATCAGGATCTTGGGAGAAATGAAGTCCTTTTTAACAGGGAAACCCAATGAATGCAATGTAATCCAACAGCAGATTCCACTCAGCACACTGACAGTCCTGCCGAATCCATACACTGAGCTGGGATGTAAGCTGGGGTTTAGCAGGTGCTGTCCAAAACAAAAAAAAAACCCACCCCCCCTCCCTCTGTGGTATCCACACACACACACACAAAACCCCCCCCCCCCCCCCCCCCCCCCCCACACCCCCCCCCCCCCCCCCCCCCCCCCCCCCCCCCCCCCCCCCCCCCCCTTTTTCCCCCCCCCCAAAAACCACCTAGCTGGACAGGAAAATCCCCACACCAGTTCAATACAACACTTGCTAAGATGGCTGCTGCTCTCTGTCTCGTCACTTCCTGCTTCTCTGCTCACATTCTGTCTGCAGAACAGGCAGGCTGACATAAAAGGGGGGGGAAGTCACTCCAGCATCATGTCACAATTACAATGGCTGCTGTCTTAAAGGAACAGAATCACAGAAATACATTCAACATTAACAGTTTATACAGACAAATAAAGCTTAGGACAACATTGGCTGTCTCTTACAATAATGCAGATGCTATTGACCACAGCCTCTAAGGAGTAAAACGCACAGGAATGGTAGTTTGACAATTCAAAGCAGGTGCCCGGCTGTGAGTACACAATCGGACACCCATGTCCGAGTGTACTGGAGACCCCGCATTACTCCGCTGCAGCTGACTATAAAGTCTATACACTGGTCACTAATGGGTTAAATAAAAACTCAGCCAGCAGTATTAATCTGGTGGCTACCAGACTGTCAGGGTCAGAATTGTATATCTCTATATCCATGCAGTGAATTGTGAGCTATGGAGAAAAAAAAAATTTCTAACGATATATTAAGGAATTAATACACACGGAATTCAGGCCCGAACAAAAAGTTGTGCATCCAATTAATGCAGACTTGTGTTCCATATAATGCCGGCCATACTGAGAGAGTATTTGTGGATAACATGTATAACAAGGTAGTTATCCTTCCAATCCATGGTGCAAACAACATTTATTCGGCTCCTGCAACATCTGTGAATACATATTTAGCAAAGTGTAAAATCACTCATAAAGAAGTCCAGCAGAATCCCTTTTCTCCACCACTCACCTGATTGTCCATCACAGTCCCGGCTTCTTTCATGCCCTCATATCCCTGCAATTCAGCTTGGTTATTATATTTCTCGTTCTCTTTGCTCTGCTATCAATCCTATGATGCGTCAGCACAGCATTACATGGACAGCTAGAGACTGTACTAGTTCTACCTGCAGGGGGCAGTGCAATTATCCTTCTCTCTATATTCTTCCAGACCAGTGGTTCCCAAACTGTGGGTCGTGACTTCCTGGTGGGTCGTGAAGACTGCCGGGAGGTCACAAGCCATCAGTGGTAATGCTGTGCAGTGCTGCGCTACAGTACCGATATGGCTGCTGATCTTTATCTGTAACAGAGCACAGAACCAATAGTACCAGTGGGCCCAGGGGAGGTGACTAAAAACAAACTCATACTCACCTCTCCTGGGCATCCAGCGTCCCGGCGTCTTCTTCAGGCCTCTTCCAGCCACTGGCAGAAATCACATGCCCGAGGGTCACCTTTGAGGCCTGTGATTGCAGCTCAGCGGTAATCACAGGCCTCACTGAATTCACTGAAATGAACATGGGGAGGGCAAACCTCACAGATATTTGTCAAAACAAATCTTGTGGGGTTCTCTCATCTCTACTACTATTACTCTAATAATGAAATAGTCACTGTGGAGCATTATACAGTGGAGGCTCTGGGGAGAATGTTATACTGTGTGGGGCCACTTTGGAGCATTTTATACTGTTTGGGGCCACTGTGGATAATTTTATACTGTGGGAGGAGCAGATTGTACTGTATGGGGTCACTGTGGAGCACTTTATAGTATGTGGGGCCACAGTGGAGCATTATACAGTTGAAGCACTAGGAAGCATTTTATACTGCATGGGGCAACTGTAGAGCATTTTATACCGTGTGGGGCCACTGTGGAGCATATTATACTGTGCGGGCGCCACTGTGGAGCATTTATACTGCGGAGTGGCTCTTGGGAGCATTGTATACTGTGGGGAGACACTGTGGAGCATATTATACTTTGTGAGGAGCACTGGGGAACATTATATATACTGTATGGGGGCCAAAGGACAGGAAAATGTAAGATACATTGGGGAGGAGGGTGACCCACAATATCTGGATGGCAAAATACAGTAAATGGCAGACTACAGTACTAAAAATCAGAATAAGAGGCCAAATACAAGTAGGGACATTTATTTTCAAATGCAGCTAAGTATAGTAGAGGGGGGGGGGGGTCTCCAACAAAATTCTCATCCAAAAGTAGGTCCCACCTTCAGAAAGTTTGGGAACCACTGTTCTAGACTATATAGTTAGGAGACTGAGCTGTGAGCTCCTTCATTATAACTGTGTGATAGGAACTGTCTGCTCATCAGTAGTAATAGAAGTTTCTGTCTCCCCTTGTGGAGAGTCTCTGCCGTACAGCTAATTGTATAGGAAGTCAGGAACCGACCTTTTAGCTCCTGTAGATTTTATCTGGTCAGAGCGAGAGTCACACGATCTTACTGAGGAGAAGAGTGCAGATGGCAAGGAATAACTAAAAAAGGCCATAATGGCTGAATTGTAGATATTGGGGTACTAGGTACATAATGAATGAAAAAACAAAAATTAGTAGATGGTTTCTTTAACACATAAGCAACACTATGACACAGAGTGTTAACCTGATATCTTCAAAGGCTTTTCTTTGGCTTTAGATGTCTTCTGCGATACCATGCTGCAGAAAGTCAAGTTAACTTTGTTACATTTGTACTGTTTAACTCTTTAGAATATGTCATCAATATCAGATCGGTACTGGCACCCAAGCTGAGCAGCTGATTGAAAGGGCTGCAGTGCTGATGTCATGTCTTGTAATTATTAGTTAATAGAACTGAGCTGCAATATAGCACAATGAGGACACAGTAAGTGCTGGGAGTACTAGGTGTCCCACCAATCTGATATTGATGACCTTAACCTAAGAATAACCCTTTATGTACTGGAAAATGAAATTCTATTATGATAGAAATAAATAACTAACGTATCGGCTGTAGAGTTATTTTATCCACTTGTCATCTCCTAACATATCCATCTAACTCAGATACAATAAAGATGGAGCTTTCCAGTATTTCTAATTTACATGAGAATTAGAGGTTTCTTAGTTTCTAGCACTAGACTCGTAAAGTGTGAAGACTTTCTGTATTATTCTTGAAGTGTCCCTTTATGTTTCTCTGATGACATTCATAAGATAATCTGCGCTTGACGTTCCTTTATATTCCTATCTGTCTTCTTTTCTGTATTTTCTTTAATGTAAATTGTAAACCTGAGCACAATATCTGCTTGCAGGATCACTAGTACTAACTGCCTACAGAATCCTAGAGAAAGGATGTGTCTCCAACAGCAACACTACCTGGAAAGCAATAATGGTACTAATCCGCATTAAAAGCAATAGCTAGAGATGGGCGAACTACATCGCCATGAGCCGGGTTTGACCTGAATGTCCCAAATTGTTTGGTTCTCAACTAAAACGAACAATTGGGGATTCATCACGGACCAACTATAATGATTTGTGGTAAATTATTATAGTCTGGGGTCTATTCAGGCCCTAGTGTATAATAAGTGGAAGCCCAGGGTAGGTGATCACAAAATACAATCATACTCACCTTCCCTCACCTCTTTTGGGCCACCTCGCAGTGTCTAGCGCTCTCCTGGTGATGTCATGCTTCCCGAGGCATGTGATTGAGCCACAGTAGTGATATGGGCACACCATTTATCATGACGTCATGACACTTGGACGGCCCATGTCACTGCTGAGGCCCAATCACAGGTTTCAGCATTGACACCGGGTGCATGATGTCACCGAGTAGACTGAGAGAGAGTGACGAATGCCACAAAGAGGCCCAAAAGAGGTGAGGGAAGGTGAGTATCAATGTTTTTCATTTTTTTTTTTTTTAACCTCTCCTGGACCTCCACCTATTATACTCTGGGATCTGAAGAAAACCCAGAGTATAATAATTTAATTCCCAATTCTGATTCTGTCAGAACTTGTTCAACCCGAAAAGAATCAGAGACGTTTTGTCTGAAGGATACTAGGAGCTGAGATATCGATAGGGAAGTTCAGTGGTGAACCTAGCCTCTTTGCTGCCTGAGGCGGACTATAGAAAGCCCCCCCCCCCCAAAAAAAAAAAAAAAAAAACTGAGTTTCCATGCTACTAGTTTAACACACTGTTATCGTCGCACAATATACACAATACACAAAGTTATAAAACAGTTTTTAAGAATTCTTCTTCCTGTATTACTTCAGTATCAGATCAACAACACGGCATTAACAATGAAAGTAACTTCACACATCTTCTGCTTGGTGGATGGACGAGCCCACGTGGCCCCCATTCTCTATAATAGGAGGCCGCAGATAGCTGAGTACTGGACTTCGGGTATCTTTGGCACTCCCATTGAAGTGAATGAGAGCCCCGCGGGTTCGTCCATCCACCAAGTGACACCTATATATATGGCTGCAGCCAGGCTGGATTCCCACCTAGTGGGGGGAAAAACAATTCTCAGGCTCAGTGGGGGTCTCAGCAGACAGACCCCCGTCACTCAGGTATCAATCCTCTATCATTTAGGTGAATACAGGGCAGTAACATTCTGTGACTTACAGGTGATGTCTCTGACTAATCCTTCACATTTCCCTTCTCTTCCCTTTGGACCGCCATGACCACTTCTTCCAGCTGTGACTTGTCTCTGTAAAGGTTGCAGCACAGACATCTTTGGCTCCTCACTTTTCCAGGAATCCAACCCACATTGTCCTCACTTACACAAAGCCCCCATTGTGCTGCTACCCCCAATTATATAATATATGATATAACCCCCCATAATGAATAATACCCCCAAGTGCATCTTTATATTAATAATGTCCGTGTGTACCCCTTATTAATAATGCCCAGGTGTTAACTAATTAAAAGGTTTTCCAGGTCATTAATAAACTAATCAGTGGGGCTCAAAAACCCAGGACCCCCACTGATCAGCTGTGTGAATGGTACCTGTGTAAGCGCCGTGACCGCTTCTCTGTTTACATAGTGTCATTCATCTCATAGCGGCCATGTAATGTAACTACAGCCTCGTCCTATACACGTCCATGTGACAAGGCTGCAATTACATCACACGGCCACTGTAAACAGACAGCGTATGATATAAACAGGCGCCATAGCCCCTGTTTATAACGCCCCATTTACACACACTATAATGTTCCACAGCAGCCCCTGCACACTGAATTATGCATCGCACCGGCCCCTGCACACGGTATTATGCTCCATAGTGGCCCCTGCACACTGTATTATGCCTCGCAGCGGCCCTTGCACACGGTATTATGCTCCATAGTGGCCCCTGCACACGGTATTATGCTCCTTAGTGGCCCCTGCACATGGTATTATGCCCCGCAGTGGACCCTGTACACGGTATTATGTTCCACAGCAACTCCTGCACACAGTTTTATGCTCCCTAGTGGCCCCTACACACGGTATTATGCCCCATATTGGCCCCTGCACACGGTATTATGCTCCAAATTTTCCCCTGCACGTGATATTATGCTCCACAGTGGCCCCTGCACACGGTATTATGCTCCATAGTGGTCCCTGCACTGGTATTATGCTCCATAGTGGCCCTTGCACTGGTATTATGCTCCATAGTGGCCTCTGCTACTGGAGTCCTGGGTTCGAATCCTGCCAAGGACAACATCTGCAAGGAGTTTGTATGTTCTCCCCGTGTTTGCGTGGGTTTCTTCCCACACTCCAAAGACATACTGATAGGGAATATAGATTGTGAGCCCTATATGGGACAGTGACTGTCAATGTCTGTAAAGCACTCCGGAATATGATGGCGCTATATAAGTAAGCCTAATAAAAAAAAAAATAATAATATTATGCTCCATAGTGGCCCCTGTACTAGTATTATGCTCCATAATGGCCCCTGCACTTGTATTATGCTCCATAGTGGCCCCTGCACTGGTATTATGCTCCACAGTGGCCCCTGCACTGGTATTATGCCCCATAGTTGCCCACCCATGAACTATTATTATATTCTGAGGTCTTTTCAGACCCCAGAGTATAATGATCCGAGACCCAGGGGAGGTGACAAACATAAAAACCAGTGTTACTTACCTATCCTGGACACCGGTGCACTCCCCGCAGCTTTCGGCCCTGTGTAATTGCGCACACACGTCACGTGATCAGTCCGGCGACGTGACCTGATGACGTCACCAGAGGCCCCAAGCCTGCTCGGAGTAACACCGATCGCAAGAGAGGTAAGTAGCATTGGTTTTTATGTTCTCTCACCTCCCCTGGGTCTCCGATTACTATACTCCGGGGTCTGAAAAGACCCTGGAGTATAATAATAGTAGTATTTGAGGCCCACGGCCTCTCTTACCGATGCCTGCGGCCGCTCACAGCGGCATCCACTTCCCTTTCTGCGTCCCATAGCAGAAGGAGAAGCGGGGGGTGGCAACGAGCAGACGCAGGGTAGGTAAATAAATAGGCCGTTACCTGCTGGGGATACTCCAGCAGGTTACGGCCTATTTATATATATAAAAAAAGTTATCCACACCTACCTGCGATGCCTTGATGCAGCCGCCATCCCTTCTTGTCCGCGACGTCTGTGTCTCAGCGTAGGCGGCGCGATGACGTCATTGTATCGCCACCTGCGCTGTGATGCGGACGTCTTGTAAACCAGCCCAGGACAGGCCCCACTCAGCTCTGTTTTTTTTTTAAAGCGGCCTGTCCTGGACTGGTTTAAGGTAAATATAAAGTAAAAAATGCCGCCCCCCAGACAGTGAGGGACAGTGCCGCCTGAGGCGGCCGCCTCACTTCGCCTCATTAGCAATGCGCCCCTGGGAAAGTTAATGTGCACTATGTGTGATTTCAGTCGCATTCACACTGTGATTACTGACAACTTCATCAGTTTTTTCCCAAATAATGTTAAAACCACAATTTCTTGGTAATTGCAACACAACACTGCATTTTGAACACAACATGTGAATGCAACCCATTTAGGCTAAGGTCTCACGTAGCGAGCCACAGCCAAAAAGCGCTCTGGGAAAAAAGGAGCGGAAACTCCATGAGGCGTGGCATAAACGGGAAAAAAAAGCGGTGTTTTACAGAAAAAATTCTAGCGAATCCCATCCACACATTGCAAGAAAATATGCGCAGCGTATTTGGCAATCACAGCATGTCAATTCTACCTACGGAAACACCGGCGGTTTCCCTATAGGTATAATGGAAGCAGAAAGTCCGCAGGAAAACTCTGCAGACTTTAAGTGAAAAGCGCTACAGGAAAAACCGCGATGCGTTGACGCCGCGGTTTTTCCTGCAGCGCTTTTCACTTAAAGTTTTTGCTCCAGCCCTCTATGTGGGGCTTTAGCCTAAAGGGGTTTTCCAGTCTTACTAATGATGACCTATCCTGGCGTGGGTTCAACACCTGGGCCTCCTGCCCAGGTACTTGAAGAAGCCACAGCACTTACCAGTGATGCAGCTTCTTCCTTGTGCTGATGATGTCACGTTTATGAGTCACATGGTGCAGCAGCAGCTCTGTGAGAAAATAAGGCGGAGCTGCAATACCAAGCAATGTCCCTACAATATGTACAGCTCTGTGTTTCTTTAACCAGCTGATCTGTGGGAGTCCTGGGTGTTGGACCCTCATCAATCACAATCACACTTTCCTAAGGATAGGTTAGACACCAATAGGTTTGTCCCAGAAAACTACTTTAAGGCTAAGGTCCCACGTTGCGGAAACGCAGCGGATTTTGTTGCAATTTTTTGGCTACAATAGGAATGAAAAATATGTAGGAAGTTCTTATACTTCTCCTTCTGCTCAATCCAATCCTGACTTTGGTTTAAAAAAAACGTAGGAAAATCTGCAACAAAAAAAAAAGCTGCTTTTCCACAACGTGGAGCCTCAGCCTTAAACTTTGCAGATTTTGCTGCTTTTTTTTTTTTTTTTTTTTTTGCGAAAGCTGAGCGTGGCTACAAAAGGAATGGGAAATATCTAGAAAGTTCTTTATACTTCTACCTTCTACTCAATCTAGTCCTTGCTTTGGCTCAAAAAACCGCAGGAAAATCTGCAACAAAAAAAAGCAGCTTTTCCACATCTAGGGGTGTCAGTCTAATGGTATTTTCACATGGAGGAATTTGAAGCTGAATTTGAGGAGGATTCCGCCTCAAAATCAGCTCCAAATGCTGAATGAAATCAGCCTCCATTCATATCAATGGGAATCACATGGTGATTTTTTCAGCTAGCGGAAAACTAAACCTCATGCTCGATCTTCAGGCAGATTCCACCTGATAACGCCCATTGAAGTGAATGGGAGGCTGAAAATACTATCTAGAATTTGATGCGGATTTTGAAGCAGAATTTGGACAAGCGGAAAAATCCGCTTCAAATTCGTGAAGCTGAATTTTTAGCTAGTAAAGTTTCCTCTGTGTGAACTGTCCCTAGGGATGGTTAGGAGCGAAAGGGTTGGGATATAACTAAAATTTTGGAATAACACACGCCATATATTACTGTCGTAGATGACTACAACTATATACTGTATGTACTTCAGATCTACATCCACAATATGTACAAGTTCTTGTTATTACATTTTTGCTACAGTTTAGTTTTTGTAATAAGTTGCAACATAAAAGATACATGATAAGAAATAAATAACGATTGTGAAAAGCAAAGGGTTAAAAAACCAAACCCCCTCGTCTGCTTAACATGGTTGCTTAAAGCTGTCCGCATGTCCATTCCTCTTTTTCTCATGTTGCTAATGATTCCATCCAGCACAAAGCCCCTTTAATAGGGAATAAGTGAGCAGTGCTGCCTTATGGCCAGAAATCAGGAAACGCTGTTAGTCAGTGGACAGGCTGGAGCCAGCTGTCAGAGGCTACACAATCCTCAGCGGGCCGAGCCACTACCAGAGCCTGGGGCCTGACTCTTACCCCTAAAGACTGCGAAAAACAAGAGCTCTGCTGAGATCATAAGTAACAGAGGCAGCGCGGGAGGCTGGGGCCGGGTGCACATGAGGAAATTCAGCCTCCAACGTTCCTCCGCTGTCACCGATCTGTCAGACTACAGGGCTCACTAGGCCATAGAAGTAAGGCAGCCGCTGCAGAAATCAATCAGCAGCCCGATAATATAATCACATGTAAATGAACCCTCTGTTGTGCGACATAGCAGAGCGATTTAGGAGACCTACAGTCCACAGGCACAAGGATGCTGCTGTTATTAGATCTATTACACCACCGCACCATTCCTAGGTTGCATTGTATGTTATTTATATATATATGAGCATCGTCACTGAGTAATCTTATATATTCCAAGGAACATACTGGCCTGGTATACGGCCCTTACCCTACACAGAGTATAGAGAGTCAGGTTAGGGAGTTGTAAAATACTGTCCTGTTATACAGCCTTATCCCTATACAGCATTAAAGGAATTTTCCAGCCCCAAATGCATTTTTCATACTGTTGACCGGTATATTATCTTTCGGGGTTTGTCACCCAGACCCTGCACAGATCAGATGATATGACAGGCTTCAGATGCTAAAAGTTACAGCAGTGGACAGGGAGAGCGTTCAAGTAATAGGAGTCAATGGTGCAGCAGCCTCTTCCACTGTATAGCGCTGGTTCCTATTACTTGAATAGGAGACCCTGCACACACTCCTTGTCCACTGGAGGCTGCTGGATCCAAGTGTCGCACCCCCATAGATCACATACTGGTGACTAGACCCCCTAGGATTTGTTTCGGGTTTAGCCAGCTTAGGTCCATGATTTGCTTTGGGTTGAACAAGTTTGGTACAGACCATGCCTTAAATTGGCTTAAAGTATATTGTAGAATACTCTTAGGGCTCCTAGGAACCTATCTATAAAACATAGTGTAGAATACTCTTAGGACTACTAGGAACCTATCTATAAAACATAGTGTAGAATACTCTTAGGGCTCCTAGAAACCTATCAATAAAACATTAGTGTAGAATACTGTCAGGGCTCCTAGGAACCTATCTATAAAACATAGTGTAGAACACTCTTAGGACTCCTAGAAACCTATCTATAAAACATAGTGTATAATACTATCAGGGCTCCTAGGAACCTATCTATAAAACATAGTGTAGAATACGCTTAGGGCTCTTAGGAACCTATCTATAAAACATAGTGTAGAACACTCTTAGGGCTCCTAGGAACCTATCTATAAAACATAGTGTATAATACTGTCAGGGCTCCTAGGAACCTATCTATAAAACATAGTGTAGAATACTCTTAGGACTCCTAGGAATCTATCTATAAAACATAGTGTAATACACTGTCAGGGCTCCTAGGAACCTATCTATAAAACATAGTTAGGTTTCTAGGAGCCCTAAGAGTATTCTAACTATGTTTTATAGATAGGTTCTTAGGAGTCCTGACAGTGTTCTATACTATGTTTTATAGATAGGTTCCTAGGAGCCCTAAGAGTTTTCTACACTATGTTTTATAGATAGCTTCCTAGGAGCCCTGACAGAGTTATACACTATGTTTTATAGATAGCTTCCTAGGAGCCCTAAGAGTGTTCTACACTATGTTTTATAGATAGGTTCCTAGGAGCCCTAAAAGTATTCTACATTATGTTTTATAGATAGATTCCTAGGAGTCCTAAGAGTATTCTACACTATGTTTTATAGATAGGTTCCTAGGAGCCCTAAGAGTATTCTATCTACCCCATTTATAGCTCTCTAAGGCTCTCAGGACTTGAACTCAGGTATTCCGATGTCCCAGGCTGCAGCTCTTCCAAGTGAGCTAGTCAGCTTCCTGTTCAGTGCCAGTTCTGATCTGAAGCCTAGTTCCCAGTGCCTCTAGTTTCCCGCCTCTCTGGTTTGCTCCACCCTGTTCCCTGATTGAACATCCTATTTAAACCCAGCCTTGCACTTCCTGCCTTTCAAGATTATTCTGTAACGACCTGGGTCTGGTTCGGAGTCTTTTTTTATTGCAGCTGCTTGGGATAAATTTCTATTTTGCAAAAAATATTCATGTTGAACCGTGTTCGCTACTAATCGATTTGCCCATCTCTACTGGTGACCCATCCATCAGTATGAAAAATTTTAATCGGGAAATTTGGAGCCTGGAAACCTCCTTTTAACATTATATCCACCTGGATGGATTTGATAAGAGTATTTAGGGTGCATTCAAACAGCCTATATTGATGTTATGAGATAGATATATATTAGATAGATAGATATGAGATAGATATATGTTAGATAGGTAGATAGATAGATAGATAGATAGATAGATAGATAGATATGGGCTAGATAGATATGAGATAGATAGATAGATAGATAGATAGATAGATAGATAGATAGATAGGAGATAGATATATACAGTGCCTTGCAAAAGTATTCGGCCCCCTTGAACTTTTCAACCTTTTGCCACATTTCAGGCTTCAAACATAAGGATATAAAATTTTCATTTTTTGGTGAAGAATCAACAACAAGTGGGACACAATTGTGAAGTGGAACGAAATTTATTGGTTATTTTAAACTTTTGTAAAAAATAAAAAACTGAAAAGTGGGGCGTGCCAAATTATTCGGTGCCTTTACTGTGAGTGCAGCAAACTCACTCCTAAAGTTCAGTGAGGATCTCTGAATGATCCAATGTTGTCTTAAATGACTGATGATGATAAATATAATCCACCTGTGTGTAATCAAGTCTCTGTATAAATGTACCTGCTCTGTGATAGTCTCAGGGTTCTGTTTAAAGCGCAGAGAGCATCATGAAGACCAAGGAACACACCAGGCAGGTCTGTGATACTGTTGTGGAGAAGTTTAAAGCCGGATTTGGATGCAAAAAGATTTCCCAAACTTTAAAAATCCCAAGGAGCACTGTGCAAGCGATCATATTGAAATGGAAGGAGTATCAGACCACTGCAAATCTACCAAGACCCGGCCGTCCCTCTAAACTTTCATCTCAAACAAGGAGAAGACTGATCAGAGATGCAGCCAAGAGGCCCATGATCACTCTGGATGAACTGCAGAGATCTACAGCTGAGGTGGGAGAGTCTGTCCATAGGACAACAATCAGTCGTGCACTGCACAAATCTGCCCTTTATGGAAGAGTGGCAAGAAGAAAGCCATTTCTCAAAGATATCCATAAAAAGCCACCTGGGAGACACCAAACATGTGGAAGAAGGTGCTCTGGTCAGATGAAACCAAAATCCAACTTTTTGGCCACAATGCAAAACGATATGTTTGGCGTAAAAGCATCACAGCTCATCCCCCTGAACACACCATCCCCACTGTCACACATGGTGGTGGCAGCATCATGGTTTGGGCCTGCTATTCTTCAGCAGGGACAGGGAAGATGGTTAAAATTGATGGGAAGATGGATGGAGCCAAAATACAGGACCATTCTGGAAGAAAACCTGTTGGAGTCTGCAAAAGACCTGAGACTGGGACGGAGATTTATCTTCCAACAAGACAATGATCCCAAACATAAAGCCAAATCTACAATGGAATGGTTCACAAATAAACGTATCCAGGTGTTAGAATGGCCAAGTCATTCAATCCAATCGAGAATCTGTGGAAAGAGCTGAAAACTGCTGTTCACAAACGCTCTCCATCCAACCTCACTGAGCTCCAGCTGTTTTCCAAGGAAGAATGGGCAAGAATTTCAGTCTCACGATGTGCAAAACTGATAGAGACATACCCCAAGCGACTTGTAGCTGTAATCGCAGCAAAAGGTGGCGCTACAAAGTATTAACTTAAGGGGGCCGAATAATATTGCACGCCCCACTTTTCAGTTTTTTATTTTTTACAAAAGTTTAAAATATCCAATAAATTTCGTTCCACTTCACGGTTGTGTCCCACTTGTTGTTGATTCTTCACCAAAAAATTAAAATTTTATATACTTATGTTTGAAGCCTGAAATGTGGCAAAAGGTTGAAAGATTCAAGGGGGCCGAAAACTTTTGCAAGGCACTGTATATTAGATAGATAGATAGATAGATAGATAGATAGATAGATAGATAGATAGAATGAGATAGATAGATAGTAGATAGATATGAGATAGATTAGATAGATAGATAGATAGATTAGATAGATAGATAGGAGATAGATAGATAGATAGATAGATAGATAGATAGATAGATAGATAGATAGATAGATATGAGATAGATAGATAGATATGAGATAGATTAGATAGATAGATTGATAGATAGATAGATAGATAGATTAGATAGATAGATAGGAGATAGATAGATAGATAGATAGATAGTAGATAGATATGAGATAGATAGATAGATAGATAGATAGATAGATAGGAGATAGATAGATATGAGATAGATAGGAGATAGATAGATAGATAGATAGATAGATAGATAGATAGATAGATATGAAATAGATATTAGATAGATAGATAGATAGATAGATAGTAGATAGATATGAGATAGATAGATAGATAGATAGATAGATATGAGATAGATAGATAGATAGATAGATAGATAGATAGATATGAGATAGATAGATATGAAATAGATATTAGATAGATAGATAGATAGATAGATAGATAGATAGATATTCTTTGTTATGCCTTTGTTTTCTATCCCCCTACTCCATTGACACTAAACCTGAATAAATACATAAATACATTTATTTAATACTTTAACATTTTTAAATACTTTTTAAATAAAAGGAATATTCTGTTCTTCTATGTGGACATTTCTGGAGCTGAGTATTTGGCGCGGCGCTGCTGCCTCCTTCCAGAGGACCACTTAGCTGTTTGTTTGGGGCGAGGGATGTTGATGGATTGTTTTCCACCTCCTGCCTGCTCTATAAATGTAAAAAAAATTCACAAATGGTGCTCGGGAACTGTATTAGGAAGCCGGAGTGACAGAAAGAGAAATGTGACCCGGGCGGAGAGACTGTCAGCACTTTCTTCCTGTGAGCATCTGAGCCTGTCATTAGTCAAAATAGATGGAGAGCAGCAAAACCGAGAGGAGGGGACCCATGTACTGAGGGGGCTGAGCATGTCTCATGGGGGTGAGCATAGCGGGTTTCTATCTGCATCATATATGACAGTATACAGTGTCAGGGTTTGTGCTCCATCTATAACCTGATAACCAGTAAGTGAGCCATTGTTATTGTTTCCAACCAGGGTTCCGCAGAACTATGGGGCGCCGAGGACTCAGACAGGGGTTCTGTGAACTGTCCGTGGTTCTGGACAGGTTAGAAGCATTAAAAGGCTTTTCCGACCCCAAGTGGATTTTTCATACTGGATGGGTCATCATCAGTATACGATCTGTGGGGGTCTGACACCTGAACCCCACATAGATCCATTGTCCCGGCAGACTCTAGGGCAGTCTGCATGTGCTCTCTGTCCATTGCAATAGCTGATCTGTGCAGGGTCTGGGTGTCAGATCCCCACAGATCAGATTCTACGGATAGACCATTAGTATGAAAAATCCATCTTAAGCTAGAAAATCCCTTTAAGACTAGGGCAACACGGCGACTTTGGCACTGCAACTCCTTCGCTAATATAAGTGAACGAAGTCGCCTTGAAGCCTAGTAGGTGCCGCCACCATGACTTATACTGCCAAAAAATTGAGCAATCAAATTTTTTTGTTACTAATAGTCGCTGTCTCCAGTCACTTATATTAGTCGCAGAGCGACACAGAGATGTTTGGTCACATGACAGGAGTTTCCTAGTGTTTCAGCTATCTTCAACATACCCATTGAATTAAATGGGAGAGAAGGTGCAACATTGTTCACCGGGGATTCGGCTGCCTTCACATCAGGGGCAAAACACCCCCAGTTCTCAGGATCTGGACCCCCCGCCAATGGTTTTCATGGTATAATCCCTTTAAATTCTTCACTGGGCCCCTCACTGTACATTAACCCCTTCCTGTCCTAAACCACCAGGAATACTAAAACGACCCCATCCTCCAGGTAAACCGACATTAACCCCTTCTCTACCCTAGACTACCAAAAAGTTAGCTACTTGAAAGCTTTTGGCCACCAGAAATATTGGCATTAACCCTTTTTATGCTATAGACCAGAAGGTGTACATGTAATGGTGTGTTCCCAACTTAAATTTTAGGGTATTTATTTAAGGATAAATAAATGTGGGTCCCACCTTTATAAATGGAAGTACTCCCAACCCATCTAGTAAGGTGGCTCCCCACTTCATTCAGGGGACCCCTCTTGTCCACATCGGTTTTGGTCCCAGGGGTGGGATCCACATCGATCAGACATTTATATCTATTATGCAGGATAGCCTTCACGCACCTAGATCATCAGGGATTCTGACACTAATGCCTTTAGATCCCAAAGGATGTTGGCATCAACCCCTTCACTGACCCAGCGTACCAGGGATACATGCATTAACCCCTTCACTGCTGTAGGCCACCCGGAATGGATGCAACAACCTGCACTAACTATTAGAGCTCAGTATGTTAATATTCGTGGTCCCTGCCTAGTTACAAAGACTTAGAGGAAATCGCTCTCAGGATTCTCTACCATGTGTAGCAAACTTTCATTGACGCTTTCAATGGCTTTTCATTTAGTTCCAGTATCAGTGTCAAGATAAACGATGTTACGTCTTTGCTGTCCATATGAGTATGTTAACTCCTAAAAAAAGATGAAAGCTCCAGTGGGGGGCAGAATGTCGCCCATAAATTGACTTCTTTCTGGCTTGCGACACACTAGGTGGTGTTCACGGTGCTGTAGAAGTCAACAACAAGAGATGAGAACAAACAAACTCCGGACAGGCTGTGTATTTCCTGGACAGTGGGCAAGCCCTCGCTTCTAATTTTGGGTTATTATAATTAATGATCCGTTTGCTTCTAATGCTTCTTGCCAATTGTAACAATTTGTCTTACAAACATTATTGACTTTGGCCGGTCCCGTTCGAGACAAACTAACTTGTAAAGATACATTTCTCCAGTGTATTCCTAATTTATGTGTTTAGCAGCTAAAAACAAGGCTGACATTCTCCTTCATCGGGTTTGGCTTCCCGCACCTGTTTCTAATTGTTTGACTTCTATGTATATGTTTTAGGAGATAAAACGAAAAACAATTTGACAAATGATTAATTTACGAAATATGTTAAAACCTTGGAAAGACTTGAATTACAAGGACTATGTTTGGATTATCTAGTAGAATTAAGTATTCCACTCCTAATGACAGGAATCTGTTACTTCAAAGTTTTTTCTTTGTAAAAAAAAAAAAAAAAGTTGCAACACAAAATAAAAATAAAAAAAATAGTAAAAATATTAAACAAAAATTCCTGCACACACTTAGATATGCCCCACACTTAAAATTCCTTCTCACCAACTTGTGGGTGCCTTAAAGGGCTTGTCCAGACAAAAATGGATAAAAAAAATTCATACTCACCTGTCCCCGATGCTCCAGTATCCTCCCAGAGCGACCCGCTTCTTCAGCTCCGGCAGCTTCTCCCGGGTCTCTTCCAGAGTTCCACTGAAGCTGCTGATTGGCTTTAGCAGTCACAAGACCGCTGAGGCCAATCAGCAGCCTTAGCAGGCCTAAGAAAGAGGACCCGTGATGTCACAGGTAGTGACATCACATGCCATTCACTGATTGACCTCAGCGGTCACGTGACTGTTTAAGCCAATCAGCGGTTTCAGTGGAACTCCGGAAGAGTCCCGTTCAAAAGAAGGATCGGAACGTGCCGAGAAGACACCGGAGCATCGGGGACAGGTGAGTATGAATTTGTTTTATTTTTTTCGAAGTCCCCGGCTAATTTTAAAAGTTAAAAGGGTTGTCCATTTTTGCCTGGACAACCCCTTTAAGTTGGCCAATTTTGGCAAAAAGGTTGACCATCTAAGGGGACTGGTGGTGTCCCAAGGGCTGATGTTGGGTTGAAGAAAGGTCAAGCATGTTGAACCTCTGTATGATTCTAACCCTTTGTTGTTAAAGGGGACCTTTCACTATCTCCACCAAATCCTTCAATAGGCGCCACTCCACAGATGGAATTTTTTCTCTAGCCCCCACCATTCCTGAGCAATCAGTGCTGTCAATTTCAATACAATTATGATCTTTGATGTCAGGTGGGCGGTCACTGTCTTTTTGCTTCAGCCCAGGACCACCCACATGACATTAGAAAGCATAATTGTGCTGAAAATAGCAAAAATAATTGTTAGGGACTACAGGAAAAATTTCCAACTGTGCCTGAATCAGTAGAGAGGTGCCTATTGAAGGATGAAAAGAGTTGAAGTTGGTGGAGGTGGTGAAAGGTCCTCTTTAAAGGAGGCCACCAAAGATGTCTGACTGCATTTTTGTCATGCCCCATTCCTATGCTCCTCAGATGCTCCATTTGGGACCTTAATTGCAGATTTTGTAAAATTTAATAGGAAAATTAGAGTCACATATAGTGGAACACAAGTCAAGTCATTACAGTAACGTTAAGTTGTATTTTGCTTGACGAACCTGAAACTTTTGGGTTCGCCGCCAACAAAACAGTATAACCTGACGTCATGCACCTCAGGGGTCACATGGGGAGTGCCAACATCATGACGCTGGGTGACCAGGCGTGCTCCGAAAGAGGATGCAGGAAGATCGCTGGAGGCTATGAGGATGCCCAGGAGAGGTGACGAAAGTGAGTATAAGGGTTTGTTGTTTTTACTCCCCTGGGCCTCCACTTATTATACTCTGGGCTCTGAGGACACCCCAGAAAATAGTAAGAGCAATGTGTTTAGTCACTTACTGTTAAAATAGCCAGAAAACTAAAGGGAATGTTTGATATTAGGTGAGCAGAGGTAACTGTGGACAGTATGTTGTGAGCAGATAAATATATAGTTTGTAGAAAAAAAATATTCAGTATAATCTATAACTGATTGAATGAAATTCTGCTTCTTCTATGTTTAGGAGTCCAGTGGGCGGTCCTTGATTGATCTCAGTCTGCAGGCTTATAGTGGGATCACCCACAGGACTTCTAAGAGTACACAGAGCAGGAATTTCAGTCAATTAGTTACAGATTATACAGATTATTTTCCTACAATCTATATATCACTTTGCTCCTCTGACTCTATAACCTGCTGTCTGCAGATCAGATACTATACTTAACGTCATGGGTTTACTTTAAATGGAGGATTTTCTGGGACACAGTTACATTTTTATTAACTGTAGTCTATATTTTATATGTTTATCTATCTGCCTCTTTTTCTATCTATCTAGCTAATATCTATCTATATCTTTCTATTGATCTATCTCTCTTTATCTATCTATCAATCTATCTCATATCTATCTATTTCTCATATCTATCTATCTCTCTTTATCTATCTCATATCTATCTATATCTTTCTATCTATCTATCTCATATCTATCTATCTCATATCTTTCTATTGATCTATCTCTCTTTATCTATCAATTTATCTCATATCTATCTATTTCTCATATCTATCTATCTCTCTTTATCTATCTATCTATATCTTTCTATCTATCTATCTCCTATCTATCTATCTTCTATCTATCTATCTCATATCTATCTCCTATATATCTATCTTTCTATCTATCTATCTCCTATCTATCTATCTCATATCTATCTATCTCATATCTATCTATCTCATATCTATCTATCTATCTCATATCTATCTATCTCATATCTATCTATCTATCTCATATCTATCTATCGATCTATCTCTCTTTATCTATCTATCTCATATCTATCTGTCTATCTCATATATATCTATTGATCTCTCTATCTATATCTATCTATCTATCTATCTATCTATCTATCTATCTCATATCTATCTATCTATATCATATCTATCTATCTCCTATCTATCTATCTATCTATCTATCTATCTATCTATATATCTATCTCCTATCTATCTATCTCATATCTATCTATCTCATATCTATCTATCTCATATCTATCTATCTATCTCATATCTATCTATCTCATATCTATCTATCTATCTCATATCTATCTATCGGTCTATCTCTTTTTATCTATCTCATATCTATCTGTCTATCTCATATATATCTATTGATCTCTCTATCTATACCTATCTATCAATCGCATATCTATCTATCTCCTATCTATCTATCTATCTATCTATCTATCTATCTATCTATCTCCTATCTATCTATCTATCTATCTCATATCTATCTATCTCATATCTATCTCTCTATCTATCTATCTATCTATCTATCTATCTATCTATCTCATATCTATCTCCTATCTATCTATCTATCTATCTATCTCATATCTACTTATCTATCTATCTCATATCTATCTATCTATCTATCTATCTATCTATCTCATATCTATCTATCTATCTCATATCTATCTCCTATCTATCTATCTATCTATCTATCTATCTATCTATCTCATATCTATCTATCTATCTATCTCATATCTATCTATCTATCTATCTATCTATCTCATATCTATCTATCTATCTATCTATCTATCTATCTATGTATCTCATATCTATCTATCTATCTATCTATCTCATATCTATTTCATATCTATCTATCTATCTATCTATCTCATATCTATCTATCTATCTATCTCATATCTATCTATCTCATATATATCTATTGATCTCTCTCTATATCTATCTATATATCTATCTATCTCTTAATGACCAAACCATTTTTCTGTTCTTCTGTCGTCACATACCACAAGCTAGAACTTTTTTTTATTTTTTTCATCAATGTATCATCATATCTGTATGAGGGCATGCGTTTTTGTGTTAGTGTTTCATGGCACAATTTTGGGGTAAATACACCTCATTGATTGATTTTTATTAACTCGTTCTAGGAAGGTAGAAAAAAATAAATAAAAAAACCCAGCAATTTTGCCATTGCCTTTTTATGTAATAAATGTTGTGCCATTCACCATGCAGCTTATGAAACCTGATAGATTTACTCCCTGGGACGATACGATTAAACTGATACCAAAACTGTATTTTTTTTTTTTTTTTTTGGTTTTACTACTTTTGCAGAGTAAAAACTCTTTCTTTCACGTAATTATTTGTTTATAGAATTTTGTGGGTTCTTATTTTTTGCGAGACGAACTGACTTTTTTATTGATTCCATTTTGGGGAACTTAACACACTTTGATAGTTTTTTATTTTTTTTTATTTTTTTGGTAACTGACAGATAAAAAATGGCAATTCATGCATCATTATTTAGAATTTTTTGTTACAGCATTCACTGTGTGGGGAATATAGCTGTTGTATTGGGTCATTATAAATGCAACAATGCTCAATATGTGAGTGTGTTGTCTTAGTTTTTTTTTGTATTATTTACTAAACATTTTGGATGGAGAATGAATGTTTTGTTATGATTTAACTTGTGTGTTTTTTTATACAAAACTTTATTTAATTTTTCTCTAATGTATTTAGCCCCCCTCAGGGACTTGAAATTGTGACCAGTGTAGAGCAATGTACTATATTGCCTGTCACAGGCACTGTATTAGGCCATGCCTCTGGCACAGCCTAATAGGTATGTACTAAAGTCAGACTTTATTAGGCACCCGACTACCGGATAAAGGCATCAGCACTTTGTGATCTCATTTGCAGTGGTGTCGATGCCTTGAAAAGGGAGTCCCCACAAAAACCATTTAAATTACAAGGTTGCTAAAGGGTTAAATGCACTCTTATGTGATGTCATTGGCCTGGGGGACACAGCTGAGGCCTGTGATTGGGCCACCAGTGATCACATGGACATACCAAGCATCATGATGACATGACGCTTGGCATGCCCAGGTCACTGCTGAGGCCCAATCATGACCTGTGATATCATCATTCTGGGGAATGCAGCTGAGGCCTGTGATTGGGCTACCATTGGTCACATGTGCACACCAAGCATCATGACATCATGACACGTGGCATACCCAGGTCACTGCTGAGGCCCAATCATGACCTGTGATGTTATTGGCCTGGGGGACACAGCTGAGGCCTGTGATTGGGCCACCATTGGTCACATGGACACACCAAGCATCACGATGACATGACGCTTGGCGTACCCAGGTCACTGCTGAGGCCCAATCATGACCTGTGATGTTATTGGCCTGGGGGACACAGCTGAGGCCTATGATTGGGCCACCAGTGGCCACATGGGCACACCAAGCATCATGATGACATGATGCTTGGCATACCCAGGTCACTGCTGAGACCCAATCACTGGCTACAGAAGAGCGTAGGACGTTACCAGGAAAGTGCCGGACACCATGAAGTGGCCATTTTAGTTAATCCAAAATGAATCTCCATTTGTTTGGTTTCCTAAAAGAAAAAAAAAAAAATATTTGGAGTATTTGGGTCGAACCCAGCTTGGTACGAACAGATTCGCCCATCTCTACCAGCTTCTTATGATATTGACCCAAGTGGGTGCTGGAGGATGAGCCCCTAAATGGCAGCCGCCTGCTCCCCCCCCTCTCCACTAAACAGCTGGAACTTTCAAGCACTCCCTAGTGTAAGAAAAGGGCATTGCAACTTTTTATTTTTGTTGTCTTAGAATTGAGCTTCGTTCTTTCCCATTTTCTGGATTCTGAGGCCCTTCGACAAAAAAACACCTCCACGTCCTCATTTCCTAGGTCCAAGCCTCTAAACTGGTGAGAGCGAGCAACTACCAAAAAGTTCCACTTTTTGTCAAACAAGTAAAGAGTCTCCTGAAATGTATATAGAAATAAATCTACACTCAGTAAATAATCCCTACGAATACAGCGACGCCAACATTCTTTCCGTAGATGCATAAACAGTCTTCTGTATTAATGTATCCGTCATCACGTGGATGGCCCTGGACGACTAAGCCAACATTCGACGCTCTACTCTTAGATTTAACCCTTCGCCGCTGTGCTATCTCGTAACATGCCGCGGTTTGTTTGTACAATTAGCGGAGATCTGTTAGTTAGACTTAGAACCTGTTTATTGTGGTAAAGCTGGGCTCCGATCTTTCATTCCACGCCACAAACAAAGGCTCCGAGGGGCTGATATCATCATACTTGGAGGCATGAAACCTCCGAGAAGAGAACGTTCAGATATGCTGAATAATCAAAAATATTTATTTGAAGTATTCTGGTGATCACACAACTCTAAATTCAAGCTGATGTCTCCATTCATACTTGTCATCTCCTGGCCCATTTCTATTACATGGGCTGTCAGAGACGCTCACTTGACCTTTGTGTGTTTCTAATAGCGCCCGACGAGGAAATTTAATGACAAACACTATTTATTACATTCCTGACCAAGGAACGGAGATCTAATACTTACCAAACCCAGGCGTGCCCTTATAGTCCTGTGCGATCAAACGCAATGTGTCATGCCACATGTCTTTAGCTTCCTGTTATCTGGAAACGTTTTACTTCATGAAACGGATGAGTAAAGATTTCAGGAGACAGTAAATAGCTTTTTGTGAATAAGATCAGAAGTCCGGGTCTTGCGAGAGATTTATGTTCCTGAGCATGAAGCATTGAAATGGGGACATAAACTAAAGTTACCTGAATACAATGTTTCACCGAGTGTGCTCCTATTTAAGGGGTTGTCCAGGGGTAAGGAAGCCAAGGGTGGAGGGTGTAAAATAAAAAATAAAGTATACTCAACTGTCCCGGCACTCAGTTGTCTGCTCAGCGGTCATTGGCAAGGAACTGGTTGCGTATATGAGTGACCTAACCGGTTCCTCACCAGCAACCACTGAGGCTTCTGATTGGTCTCATTGGTGAAGTTGAGGACTTTTGACCAAAAAGACACCATCAGCAGACAACAGAGTGCTTCGGGTGCTCCAATTCCTGGACAGCCCCTTAAACTTTCACCCTACATATACAGATGTGTTCTTCCTTACATGTCCTCTTGGCTGGACATGTCACAAGTTAAACAAGTTAACCACTTCCTGATCAAGTAATTGACCCTGGTTCATGACCGGACACATCTTTGGGTTTTTTCGAACATGCAGTTTTGAAGGTTATGGCATTCTTTCCATTCAAGTTATTCAAATAACTTTTGCATCTTTTTTCAGTGATACATAAGGATATTATTTTTGTCATTTTTTTTTTTGCATGTTTTTATTTTATGGGGAAAATGTAAACAAAAGAGGAGCAGAAACGCATCTGTTTTTTTAATGGGTTTTTTAAATTACTTTTCTCTCTCCATTACAGTAGTTTTCATGTAGGTTATATATATATAGCTTTGTCTTCAGGGGGTGGGAGGATTAGAAACTCTGATGTGGGCATGGTAGCAGCATTCTTTTTCTTTTTTAATTGACTTTATTTTTAATATTTTTGTCTTTTCTCTGGCGGATCACATGAGAGCTGGTGCGCTCTAGAGATCTGCCCTGCAGTATATACCTGAAGGCTGAATTACTTCTGTAATTGGGGCTACATCTCCATTCACTTTACAGAGCTGAGTTAAAATACCAGACATAGTTTAGGGATTGAATGGGCACAGGATAATATCCTATTAAACTATCATCTTTGTACATCTCAGACAGGTTAAGTTCATATCTCCGGAGAGAAAAGTTCAGCACGGAGGATTTTTTTTTCTCTCCACTGGTTTCAGTATAAAAACAGTGAACACCCAGCAGACATCCGGCAGACACCATTTTAGTTGTCCGTGTGCAGATGTGAACCTAGCCACAGGGTTTATCATTTTTATGGTCTCCAAAAAGGGAAATGGATGGAATCTACATTACCGTCATCATTGGAATCTGACGGAACCTATTAGTGATGAACCGACCTTCAGTTGTATATCTTTCTTAGAAATGTATTTTTACTTGCTCATATCAGTCCTCCCCCTACTTGTAGGAATGTTGTGCTTAAGTTGGGTGTACACTGCTGGACGATACGCGTCAGTGGTTTTATGTGTGTACTATGGGAGATGACCTGCGCTAGCCAGCCACTTTTATTATCCCTGGACAGATGCCCATGGGGGAGAGAAGGCCAGTGACCTTAAGTTCACACACAGACACACATCTCTCCCAGCACCTAGGAAGGTACCCATCTCTCCAAGGGTTCTGCAAAGGAGGAAGAAGGGGGACTGCCTGGGGAGGAGGTGTGGGTGGGGCACTAGCCATATGCTGAAAGGAGAGCTAGATTCTTTGTCACTCAGTAAAGAGGCAGCAAGGAGTTCCTATCTTGGAGAGGATGTGAGGGTATGTGATGCTGTAGACTGGAACATGGACCATGGGGCCTAGCCATGAGGCCTAGCCATGAGGCCTGAAGCCTTTTCCTTTGTTCTGGACAGCATGTAGTAGACATATGCTCTGTAACTCACTGAAGAAAATGCCCTAGGCCCAAGAACTTTCTGTGGCCTAGAGAAACAGACTACAAGCATGTGTCCGTATTTTTTCTATCTTTTATTCCCCATTTTATTTTCTGTACCGTACTGTTACTTTTATCTGTTTTTTGCTTGGTAATTGATATATATTTCTGTATATGTTAATGTTTAGTACCAATCCACTTGGGTTAATAAATATATAACATTTAAAAAGCTCATCTTTGTATTATCCTATCGGCCCAGAACACTCACTGGAGGTGGGTGTGAGGTCATTGAAGCAATCTCAGGTGTGCTGAAAGCGGGTTCGACAGGACAAGATCCTTCACACTATTGATTGTAAAGCTTTCTGTTGGGTTTTTGTCTTGGTTTCTGCTATTTCAACAGGCACAATAATGCAGCATGCTGGCCATTTTTTCTTTCATTTTGACAAAATCTACAACAAATATGTGATTGCAGATGTGAACAGGGCCTTACAATTAATTTTTGGAAAGGTTAAAGGGAAAGTGTGTCCAGGAGATTAAAAACTGACATCAATTTTTTAGAATGAACATATTTTTTAAGAATATTTGGTGATGTTGTTTTTAATTTTCCATTTTATTATCTATATTTTAAAAAAATCCTAAAATTTTTGCAATTCCAACTCTTGCCACTAAACCTAAAATAGTTTGTGACTTCCCCACTTCTGGAGTCTGACCATGGGCCCAAGGCACAATGGTCTGGAGCAGACCCTATGGGAGAGTTTTCTAAGCATGCTTTGTGACCTGGGCAGAGGGGGGAATAGATAAAATATGACATCCCCTGTGTGGTTTCAGTGTCTTATCTACATGTACATGATTGCTGTGACCATCAGTGTGCTATAAGTGAGGCGACTGCTGCAAAGAAATCTCCTACAGAAAACAGGAAGTCTCAGCATACGGTTTGGCTTTGAGGCCAGAGTCAGAACTGCAGGATTTTTAGGAATTTTCTTTAAAATATAGATAATAACATGAACGTTTAAAAAAATAAATAAACTCACCAAAAATTTTTAAAAAATATATTTAACATAAAAAATGATTATAAATAAAATAGGTCATTTTCTGGTGACACATTCCCTTTAAGATATACAATAAGTTTAATAAGCTTTACATTAGACATAGCTATATGTGCAATGAAATGTGAAGCAATTTCTATAACGATTATGTCTGCATCTTGGGTCTTAGCTCATGCAGAGGAGACTTCTTGGTCAGATTCTGTGTCGTGACCAGACTTCACATTAAAGCTTATCAAGCGAGTTGAATAACTATAATTTCTTCTGTGCTGTAATAACTAAAATCTTATATAATGACTTGGGATGTTGGGTTTCTATTTAGTACTAAAGCTGAGACCGGAGGAGCGCAAGTGTACAAGAATCCGCAGCTTGTATTATGTTTATTTAAAAGGAAAAAAAAAAATTCTACCATTTTCTGCAAAGGTGGACGGGGTTGTCGATGGTCGATATTAACAACCGAAATATTTTCATCTGGCAAAAACATTTCAATGACTTCCAAGTTGGAAATGCATTTTTTTTTCTTCTTTTCTTCCTATTTTGTGACCACTGCTGTGTCACTTGTGGAGCTGCTAAAGTTGACTCGTGAAAATGAATCATGGCTGGAGCGAGTCGGGAATTTCATACAGAAAAAAAAATAAAGCTATTTGACGTTAAATGTTTATTTTATTTGTGGTTTCTCTGATCTTATTGCAAGAACACTTTGAGGGCCTCTTTGTTTTTGGCTGAAGAATATATTAAGCACTTTAAGGAACACTAAACACGGAAAAAAAAAATCACAACTTTTCCATCCTTCAGATTCTCCTTTTTTAGGTCTTTTTTTTTTTATTATATTACAATTAAAGCTAAAAAATATATAAAGAAAACTTTTGTTAGTCCTAGGAGCTCAGCCGTGTCCCCCACACTGACCTGTGTCCTGCTGTAAGACAACTGGCCAGAGCAGGAGCCTCCCTGCTGTGCTCTGCCTTGTTTATCTCCTCCCCTTGGATAAGTCCCACCTCTTACTCAGTCTCCAGAAGAAGATGGAGAAGATTAAATGAACCTCTTTGTTCTTGGCAGAATTTCTACAAAACTGTTTAAGGATCATATAGAAAATGCGGAAGACTGAAAGTCAGCGCAGACAACTATCATTTTGGTTTACTTGTATTTATTTCTAGGTTCAGTGTTCCTTTCACCTCAATTGCATTAATATACATGAAACTTTTGTCATTTTTATTAAGGTTTTAATCAAATACAAAAAACCCCATAAAACATGAAAATAAAAATGTAGTAGATATATAATAGTCAGGGGCGTAACTACCGGGTTACAGGCCCTATTTACTTACCATACCATTCTGCGGAGGTGGCTGTAAGCAGGACGGGGCCGTGAACCCCACAAACACTGCTATCATTATACTCTAGGATATTCAGACCCCCGGGTATAATGATCGGAGGGCCAGGGGAGGTGAGGGAACATAAAAAACACTGTAACTTACCTCTCCTACGCTCCGCAGGCTTCGGGCCTGTTTGGTGACGTTACGTGGGCCGGGCCTGTGTCATTATGCGTCGCGACAGCGGCCCAGCTCACACGAGATCTGGTCCAACATTGAAGATGGCCGAAGTAGCGCACGGGAGTACATCGGAGCCAGGGAGAGGTAAGTAACATTGTTTTTTTTTTTTTTTGTATCCTTCCCTGGGTCTCCGATCATCTTTTCAGACCCCAGAGTATAATAATTGTTCATGGGTGGTCCACAATGGGGCATAATACTGTGTGCAGGGGCCACTATGGGGCATAATACCGTGTGTAGGGGCATCTGTGGGGCATAATACTGTGTGTAGGGGCCACTATGGGGCATAATACCGTGTGTAGGGGCATCTGTGGGGCATAATAGTGTGTGTAGGGGCCACTATGGCGCATAATATTGTGTGCAGGAATGCGGTTTGTCCGGGGGGGGGGGGTTGGGGGCGGCGGTTCGGGAGGGCCTCATGTCAAATGTTTGCCTTGGGGCCCAGCCATTCCTAGTTACGACACTGAAAATATTCCTGCAAAAAGTACAACCAAGTGCAGCAATGTTATAGAGACAAAGCGTGCCATATGTCATAGACATACAGGGGATGTACACATGACCAGAAGAGGCTCTTAGGCTAAGTTCACACAGTGAAATTTGCTACTGATTTGATTTTAAAAGGAGGCAGAGATCACAGCAGGACGCTGAAAAAATAAGAGTCTTGCTCGATCTTGCCGCAGATTCTCTTTAGTTGGCCCAATAATCTTCAGAACAAAGTTTTTGAGGGTCAGGACCATTCATCTGGACCTAATCAGCAGTGGAAAGTCGAAACGGAATGCCAATGCTCTACATTGCATTCCATCGACTACGTCAGAGGAAAATAAAGAGGAATTCTTCTTCATTTTCGGCCATGTGAACATACCCTTAAGGGGAATGTATCAATATTTTTGATTTATTAAAACCAGATAGTAAAATCTTTCACTTTTTTCTACTATTTTTTTCTAATATTTCTACTACTGTCCATGATTATGGGGGTGGCCATCTTGTCTGAGCCTTTAGTGATCTGCTTTACAGCATGGTCATGACCATAGACAGCAATAGATTGGAGCCGACTCATTGAGGTCTATGGGAGAGTTTTCTAGACATGCTCTGTGCAGGGAGGGGGAGGAGATAAGCTGTGACATCATCTATTGTCAGTAGTGATGTAACAATGGGGCAGTGGTGTTATCTTCTATTGTAATCCTGTCTATGACATAAATAAGGTGACTGCTGCAAAGAAAATCCCTACAGATTTGACAAGTGTCAGACCATTATTACGTTTAGTGGCCTAAAACCCACTTGGCTCATAGACCCTATTTGACATAAACATTAAAAGTGCTTATAGCTTTGGAATAACTGAACAGATTTGGATAAACAAAACTTTAATAGCCTCCGGGTGATCACGCCGATTAGATGATTTTATTGGGCTTTTCAGACCTGGTGACAAGTCCTCTTTAAAGCCCTATAGAATTAGAGTAAATAAAAAGGAAAAAATAAAAATTAAATGTCAAAAAATAAATAAATAAAAACAATCTTTCTGCTTGTAAGATCAGCGAGATGAAGGAGCTTCTGCTGCAGGATGTTGTGATAGTTGATTCACTGAGAGAATGGACTAGATCGCTGTGATTGATGCAGGATTTATTCGGACTTTTATTCCTTGAGCTGGGAAGGGATTTTCTTACCTCTAATATAAGAATTTTTTTTTCTTGTTCCTTGCTTTTATGCTGTTGGTGTTATGTACAGAAACACAGAAAATCAGCAGTCTGAACTTCTCAGTTTCAGGCTTATTTGCTTGTGTTTTTTTTTTTTTTTTTTTCAATATGGCACTATAAAGTAGGGCTTGACCAGTCTGTCCAATCCCAGATTACTTCAACAGGGGTCACAAGCCCTCATCGTGGTAGGCGATACCGATGCTGTGTAGACTCTGCTGTTCTAGACAATATCTATGGGACTGACAGAGAGCGGAATACAGTGCATGTGAGGCAGGGCACATTCATCACCACCATTCACATTTGGTAATGGGAGCTGAGGACCCCTCTTCTTATGATCACTGGGGGTCCCAGCAATCACACAGTTATCACCGTTCCTGTGGATAGGCGATCCTTTTGGTTTTTTTGAGAGATCACCCCTTCAAATTCAAGTTCTAGATTTTTTAGGTAACTCCCTCACCCATTTTGCACCCCAATTTTAAGGAATTTGTGTTAAAAAGACACTGAGCTTGTGCAAAAATATACCACAATTCTGGAGCAATTTGTAACCAAACTAACTTGTGTACACGCCTTGCACCTTACTTAGCAATCATTTTAGACACTTTTTTGGCCCAACAAGGGGGTGTGGCTTACCTAAAGTGGGAAAGGGAAACAACTTACTATTTTCTTAAATTTTTGGTGTAAACTAAGTCAGCATATTAATGGTGTGCAATTAGGCCAGACAGTCTAAAAATGAACCAGATTTATTGTCCAGCATCAGTCACTGGAATAAAACTGGTGCAGACTGTCTAGCCAAAGTTAACACAGTCTAATTTTGGAGTAGTATTAGTAAATCTACTTCAATATGTTTTTTGTAGGAAGCCATTTTGGGTTTGAGGCAGTAGCAAAATTGGACATTGTTACCAGCAATGTGAACATAGTCTTTATGGGTTTATATGAGACTAGATATAAAGGTCTGAGCTTCATTGAAAAATTTTTAACAAAGTTAGAGGTTTTCTGGGGACTATTTTTAACTTATTTCCAACTGGGTTCATTATGTGTTGAATGCCCGACTCATTTCAGAATACTCTTAGGGCACCTAAGAACCGATCTATAAAACATAGTGTAGAACACTGTCAGGGCTTCTAGGAACCTATCTATAAAACATAGTGTAGAATACTGTTACGGCTCCTAGGATCCTATCTATAAAACATAGTGTAGAATACTGTCAGGGCTCCTAGGAACCTATCTATAAAACATAGTGTAGAATACTCTTAGGGCTCCTAGGATCCTATCTATAAAACATAGTGTAGAATACTGTCAGGGCTCCTAGGAACCTATCTATAAAACATAGTGTATAATAGTGTCAGGGCTCCTAGGAACCTATCTATAAAACATAATGTATAATACTGTCAGGGCTCCTAGGAACCTATCTATAAAACATAGTGTAGAATTATCTTAGGGCTCCTAGGAACCTATCTATAAAACATAGTGTATAATACTGTCAGGGCTCCTAGGAACCTATCTATAAAACATAGTGTAGAATTATCTTAGGGCTCCTAGGAACCTATCTATAAAACATAGTGTAGAATACTCTTAGGGCTCCTAGGAACCTATCTATAAAACATAGTGTAGAACACTCTTAGGGCCCCTAGGAACCTATCTATAAAACATAGTGTAGAATACTCTTAGGTTCTTAGGAGCCCTATCTATAAAACATAGTGTAGAACACTCTTAGGGCTCCTAGGAACCTATCTATAAAACATAGTATAGAACACTCTTAGGGCTCCTAATAATGTGGCGGCCATTTTAGCTTTCCCGAGATGAATCTTCATTTATTCAGTTTCATAAGAAAAAAAACGAACAATTTGGAAAATTCAGGACAAACCGGCTCTTTATGAGCCAATTCACCCAACTTTAATGTTCAACACACGAAAAACAGGTGAACAGTAAATCAAAAATCGTCCCTGGAAAACACCCTTTAAAGTCCTACTGTAGGTAAACAATGAGCCAAACCCAACTCTCCTACATACGTAGTATTATACTGTGTGTTGTTCTTTAGTCTTTTTGCTTTCTGTCTGAAATTGAGCAGATATTTTAAGGAGTCTGATCATAAATGGAAATCTACGAAGTAATACAGAGGGCAATTTATTTTCTTAAGGGGGGTAAGTCAGCGATCAATGAAGTAGACAAGAATCTCACGCTTCTGTACAAATGACCAGTGGAGTGGAGTTTTATTAGTTTTCCATGTGAAAACCCCTCTCTCCTAAATTCCAAGATTTGATACTATTTGTCTATGATCTAAGGTGCTTTTCATGGCCGCCGCACTCACACAGCGTGATGTTATTGTAGCACTAGCTTTACCATCAATTATCATTACTCCTGACAGCCGTGCAGCCTACAGTCATGTCTATGCCCAGGAAGGTAGAGAAGACACCGAGCCACAAGTACGGATCTGTTCGCAGAGTTTTCATAGTCTGTTTACCAGAACAGTGTGAAAGCCGCCAAAATGTGGAAATAGGTTAAAACATACAAAGGCTAGTAATACTGAGAGTTCTGGCAGGGGTATCATCTTCCAAGACTTATTACTTACGGAGTGTCCTTGTTTCAAGGACATCCAGGAATGGGAGAGGACACTGGTCCACAGTGACTGATGGGTGATGTGTAAACCACTCATACTATTGCAATATACAGAGACATGCCTCTTAGTTCCCATAAGCTGATGATGAGTATGGGTATGATCTACTTACAATAAAAGCATTCATGAAGTTAATTTATGTGTTTCGGGATATGGGTTAAGTTGGCACAATAGATTAAACTGACCTTGTCACATTGAAAATGTAGCCCTATCTATTATCAACCATGATATGGAGCAGACAGAGCTGAGCAGATTAATATACAGTGGAGGACTTGTGATTTATTCATTTAAAGAGGACCTTTCCCCACCTCCAGTTCTTTACTTTAATAGGGTCCGCTCCACTGATTCCGGTGCAGATGGAATTTTTTTCTCTAGTCCTGCCCATTCCTAGACTGTCTGCTCCACCCACCTGACAGTAGTGAGCCTAATTAGCATATTGGAAGGTGAAACTAACAGAAATGAATGTTCAGGAATGGTGGGGGATGGAGAAAAAATTCCAACTGCATCGGAATCAGTGGAGGAGCGTCTGTTGAACAGACCCAGCCAAAGTGTGTATGGTAGGCATAGCAACTCATATGGTAGTTTAAACAGAGTAAAAGGGTTAATGAAATTCTACTAAGCAGATCCTTGGTTAATTTTACACATTTATTCTGTTGTTCATAGTTAAATGTGAGTCAGTGTTTTGTGTACATCAGGGGTGTTCTAGAAATACCTACTATATGGTTAATGTATGCATGCTCAATATGGTATCACAATTCTGATTGGACATGGTATCATTTAGTTTGAACTGCAAGGCCTGACACTATAAATAAATAGATTACTGTGGGTCACTCTAGAGACTTCACGCACATGTCATGTATCATGTGTTGTCTGTCTTTGATTTAGCCGACCTGTACCTACCCCAAAGGATGCTTAAGAATTAACTACGCAATGAGTTGGTTATAATGAAATTCTACCATAACACAACCTTAGAGCAATAGTAATGTGGCAAATGCGGATGCAGATTCACCCCCCAGCTGTGTTGCACAGTAGAGAATGACGACTGTTGGGCGGAAAAGTAGGAGTGTGAACATTCAGACTCCTGACTAAGAACAATTTCCTCTGGTGTGCCCAAGAAATCACAGTCTGATACTGGATAGATGGTGGGTCCCATTAGGATTAAGAACTAATCTGTGTAGAGCAATGGGGAATATGATGGCTATGTAAGGAACAGGATATAAATAATAGAACTGCATACATTAAAATATCCATAAAATATTAGAACTATATCATCTAAGAATTTTGTGGTTGATGAGATGTGGTTGTATTTGCCTTTTTTATATCATAATAATAATATTAATAATATAACTAATAATAATAATAATAAAAACAAGAATAGTAATAATGATAATAATAATATTAATCATATTACTAATAATATTAACAATAGTAACAATAGTACTGTAGTAATAATAATCATAATAATAATAACAATAATAATAACAGTAATAGTAATTATAATAATGATAATTCTTCTAGTAATACTATTATTACTACCGCTATGATGTTATATATAAATCAGTCCAGTTCTTCCCATTATCGCTCTATAGCACATCCTATGAAGCGGCCCCATGTCTGAGCTTGTTCTTTCCCATCGGTGTTGAGCAATATTTGCTGAGAGTTGGGTTTGGACATTTTACATCCTCAATTGATTTCCCCACAGTCATCTGCTATGTTATAATTGTAACTATAGGAGAGACAAGTTGTGAATACCATCCTCAAAGGCAGCCAGTGTTATGATGACGTTAAACTATTGTGACTGACAAGCCTCTAACTTCCCTGTAATTTCTACAGCTAAATAAGTAGTACAAGTGAATAAAAGACACTTTTACATATATGTTATTGAAGAATTAAAGAAACATTTATGGACACCAGCAAAGAGGTGGTGAAAGAAGGAGGTGGTGGTGCAATAAAAAGTGCAACATGTGGTCTTAGTCATAAACAGGGATGGAAGCAAACGGTGGCAGGGACCCAAGGAGCACTGGAACAGGAGCAGTGGGTGATGGATGAAGTTGAATGACTTATTCTAATTTTTTATGCCATGCTCAGCCTTTAAAAATCTTGTTTGGATGAACATCCCCTTTAAGTTTTATTGAAATATTGGCGTCAGAAGCCAAATTTTATGTGATCAAAAACGACCTTCAATTTGCAATTCCACCAAAGGCTTCCTTAGGATCCTCTGTTGGAGGTTCCATCGTATTTGATGGGTAGAATAGTACAGCATGCAACACAATTCTACTTCGCAAAATTTTAAGTCAATGGAGCTTATTGGACGCTATTATCGTCTTTTCTATTTTTTGTTCCATGCATTATCAGTGTATTTTTGGACACAATAATGGAATGGAGGTCAAGGTCAAAATATGCACTAGGTGATACATTACTCTTACTCATGCTACTAAAATCTAGAACCTGATCAGATAGACTGACGGGTTAGCGTGCAGTGAATCAGAGATGACAGATGCAACGTTTTGGTACATTCTGTTCCTACAAAGTCTTCATAAAGAACAGGATGTGATTTTGTTGTGAAATTGCCTACAGAACATTAATAGTCATGATGGCCACCACTATTCCATGTGGATGATTCACGGGTTCAACTCCCACAATGCTCTTAATTTTTACAAAGTTGAAACAAGCAAAAATAGTTCCTATATGGTCAATTTATGGATTGGTAAGAGTTTTTATTGGTCATTTTTTACTTGTATTGTTCTTTATTTTGGACTTTTTGAAAGGAAACAAAATATATCTATAGGCCATATAAATGTTTAAAGTGCGTGTAATATTTTTTATCTTTAGAATGCAGATAAAAGAGCTGCTCAATTAAAACCCTTTAATACGGCACAGGCTCCTCCGAGACTGAAACTTCAGCCGCACAATATTCTCATGATGAATTTACTTAGAACTTGCAAACACGAACTTGGCGCTGCTTGCCCAGTTCCCTTTCAAAACTAATACATTAGCTCATCCCTTTGTTCTCTGTTGAAAGCTCGCAGATTAGTTATTTTGGAATAAGAAAACACGGAGTCTCGCTGTGCATATGTTGTATTCGGCCCAGGGATGGCGTTGCACCTCTGTCACAGCCGCCAATGGAGGTGATAATTCTACAAAAGATAAGGGAGAAGAGTGATGAAGAGGTATTAATTGTTATTTTTATGTATAATCTCAGAATTAAAACCTGAAAATCAACAGTTCTCTGGAGTCGCTACTTTCTAGGAAGTTTAGCAGATACTTAATGGGGATCTGTCACCCCTCGTAACACGTTTTAGTAAATTTTTGTATTTCTTATAATAATTCTGGAGCACAGTTTCCTATACTTCTTGTGCCGTTCCTCTAATATCCCTGCCAGATATTTATGAATTAAATTGGCATTTGGATTTTACGGTTCCCTATGTCAGACGTCAGACGGGTGTGTCCCTGCACAATCTGGTACTGGCAGCACCGACTGGACTATATCCAATGGAGTAGGGACAAAGCCCCAACTGGTGACTCCCATCTGTCAGATTATTCGTAGGTATCTAGTAGAATTCTAAGAAAAGACAGTGATGGGCAACCCTCCCAAGATTGTCTCGTGAATATTTGCTAGGCTTGTCCGCACATTTTTATCGGAAACAAACGTGCTATTTTTATACTATACATAGGGGAGGAGCGTAAAAATAACAAACAGCACAAACTCAAGGTTTCTCATCTCATCTAGGGCTCCACCATGGTGAACAGTCTTATCTCCCAGTGTCTTTCAGCCTCTTCTGGCCTCCTGGGTGATATCATCAGTCCCGGGCACCACTGAGACCTGTGATCGGGCCTCAGTTTTCATGTGAGGGGCAACAACATCACAACGCTTTGATGCAAGTATCTTGACGTTGACACGCCCACTTGACCACAGAGGCCTAATCATGCCGGGGCCTCTGACATCACCCAGCAGGCTGGAAGTTGCTGGAAGAGAAGACCAAAAGCCGAGAGGTGAGAAAAGGTGAGTATAAGCAGTGTATTAATTTTTCCCACTTCCATGCGGCTTCCGAGTATTATCTCTTGGGCAAACCCCAAAAATCTTAGATTGAGCTAAGAAATCATAACAGATGTGATTCATTATGAGCTGGTTTGCTTATCCCTAGAAAAGGTTCTTCAGTATTTCCTAAAATTGACATATCAAGGGAGACATGTCTCTTCCACAGCTTACAGGTTATCCTCTTACATTGGAAAAGCCACATTTTCCACACCTTGCACTGATAATTGATTAAAATGGCCGTACGCATGTTGTATTTCTTGCCTCATGACAGGGCTGGGTGTGTGCTTTATGTGATGATTCTGCACACTGTGGGGCTTTATGGTTGCAGAAGGAAGCAGTGGTTCTGGTTGAATAGTCACTAGGACACTATTTTGGACCTTTAGAACCAGACACGGTTTTTGGACAAGTTCAAGATGGCCTTGGATGACTTTCTTGAAAGTAAAAGTATCACAGGTTATGGGAGCTAGAAATATTTGGGATAGGATGTTGAGCCAAGGACTTAGTCTATGTGACTTTTTTGGAGTCGAGAAGGGAATTTTTTTCCTCTTATGAGACAGCAGGAGTCAGTCTAGTGGTTTTGCCTTTCTCTGGATCAACTTGGTAGGTTTATAGGTTGGACTCGATAGACTTGTTTCTGTGTCCAACCTCATCTACTTTGTTACTATGTTACATTTTGCGTCTTTGGTAGTCAGGACAAATATAAACCCAAACCGACTGTTATATGCAGAAAACCACCAAAAATAAAAAGTTTAATGTGCAGAGTTTACATATATCACATAGACCTATGTCTATACCCAGATATTTTCATAAAATCACCAGAACCAGAAAGATCAAAAATCTGGAGTTTTTGAAAAAAGTAGCAACCTATAAAATCCAGGGATTACACACCTTGAAAAGTAAGTGCATCCCTGCACACTATATATTTCCTGAAAGCAAACAAACTGACAATTACAGCAATGTCCACCTTCAGGTAACTTTGTAATAAACAGGAGTATAAAAAATACATTAAAACATACATTTTAGAGACGAGCAAACTACTTTATAATGAACAGGGTTCATTAAAAATTTTCCAAAAATTTTGGGTTTGGCTGAAGTTCACCACCCACAAAGGGTCTCTTCAAGCCCCAGAGTATAATAATTGAAGGTCAGGGAGGGTGTGTTTATTAAAAAAAACAAAAAAAAAACAATTTTACTCACCTTTCCTAGGCTCCGCCACAGTGTCCAATCCCAGGTGTCTTATAACTCTCTCCTTGACATCATCAGCCCTAGGTCAACGCTAGAGATGAGCAATTTAGTTTTAATCGAACTGGAATCGACACAAATTTTCTAAAAGTTTCTTCAGACCCCCTAGTGTAATAGATGGAGGCCCAAGGGAGGTATAACCTTCTAACCTTTTCAGTCTCCTGCGTGATGTCATCTGCTTGGAGGTCACCCAAGAGGCCCAATTACAGGTCTCAGCAGTGACCATGGGCACATGACGTCAGCCAGGAGGCCGGAGGAGGCAGAGAGCGCCGGATGCTGAAAGTGACGGATTTTTTTACACCTTCCCTGGGCGTCCACCTATTTATTCTCTGGGATCTGAAGAAACCCCACAGTATAATGTCACTTTCGGTTCTATTCGAATAAGTATGGACCGAAACAAACCAGAGGGTCGACTTGTCTGAACTCGAGACAAATTTAATCTTCAGAGGTTTGCCCATCTCTAGTCACTGCTGAGGCCTGTGATGGGGCCTAAGTGGTCATGTGGGGGGCTTCAACCCCAGAGTAATAATATCACTTCCTGATTGTACCAAAAAAGGTCAGTCCAAAAAGAATCTTCCTGGTAAACGTCATGAAATGAGTCTCATGAGTAGTGATGAACGAATAGAAGCTGCAGAAGTGGAATTCGATCCGAATTTCAGGAAATATTCGATTCACATGGAATCAGGATTTCCTGATGCTTCGCGGTAACGAATATTTAGTAAGGACTTTTGTGACATCAGACGGTCACATGATATTCTCTAGTGATGTGATTGGGTAGGCGTGTCTTTGCTTGTTAGCAGATCCTTCCACATGAATAAAAGCTGTCCGTGCTGGAGAGAGAGAGAGACATGACCGCAGCTCTCAAGGGCTTCCGCCATTTTGCCGCCCACCCTGGCTCTCTGCAGATAGGAAATAGCTGTTTATTCGCCGCGAATTAATTTGGATCGAATAGAATCATATTGCGAAATTCGGCGAAGTTGAGTCACATTTTTGAATACTTCGCTCATCTCTACTCATGAGGTTTGCCCATTGCTAATATATTGAAAACTCACATCTCAGCTGAGTTTCCATAGATCATATACTGTATACCACAAGTGCCTACATCAACAAGAGCTGGTTCTCTTAAAAATGCTTAAACTGAAGCCGAGGAATACTTGACCGGGCCTAAACATCAACACCATGAAGCTTGTGTCATGATGTTGGCATGCCTCATGTGACTGCCCAATCACAGGATTCAGCGACCCCCAGGGGACAGTGACATCACAGAAGTGACAAGAGGTGGCCTGAAGAAGACCAAAGATGGGAATTCAGGGTTCATGCACAGGATGCCACGAGGTAGTCCAGGAGAGATGAAGGAAAGTGAGTATCAGCATTTTTTATTTTATTGCACCACCCTGGGCCTTTGTTTATTATAAAACCAAAAGTATCACCTTCACATATAGAACCTTCACAAAGCCATTTTGTACGAATGTTGAGGTTACGTTTCTTCTTCCCTTCCCCATTGATTCAGCCTGTGTGTCCCACCTAATGGTATGTAGTATGTGGCATAAATTTTCTGTATAGTTGCATTTTTGCTTGGGCTCAGGCTCTTTGCATATTTGAGTCGTCCTTTTGTTCTTTCTAGTATTATTCCTAGTTATACTTTGTATTTCTTAGTGCATTATTGTCTGGGGACTCTTTGTCTTCTTATTCTCTTCTCACGTACTGTATATTTTGTCTCTGTATTATAGTTATTATCTGCATTTGGCTGTTCTTTAGTACATGCATCAAGTCTATATTGCAATATAGTGATGAATTGTGAATGTTATTTTTTTGTAGAGTGTACGCATTTATTTGCCTGTAGATATAAGTTAGTTAGGTGGGATCTATGGTTGCTGTTTCGAGTGGGAATAGTGGCTCAGTATTTGGGGTGTTAGTCATCTCACCCATAGTGTCTCTCTTGATATATATTTTTATATGTTTAAAGGGGTTATCCAGCTTCTAAAAATTATCTGCAAATCCATGTCCAGCAGTGCTAAATCCTCACTGTTCCCTTGTGCAGCCTTTGCATGGCTTTATCTTACCTGCTGCTCCTTGTATCACTGGTATTTAGATGCAATGAATCTGTGGACAAACTACATTTCCCATGATTCATCTGCCTGCTCTCATTCTCTATGTACCACACATAATAAATCATAAATTATCACAGGTAATAAATTAATCCCATAGCCGAGATCATGTGTTGCTCTGATGTTTCGTTTGCTGGCTGCACTGCTCACAGGGAGGAGTAGTGAGCTTGCAAAGGAAACATCACAGTTGTGGTCAATGACTTGAAAATAAATCAGATAAACGGTGCCAAATTTAAACAGGATATATATTAGGGAGTGTTTTATATTATATTGATGCATCCTGTTATTTGGCCCATATTTTTTAAAAAACTGGATATATATTTTTGTGATTAATATATATACTGTATATATACTGTGTGTGTGTGTGTGTGTGTGTATATATAAATATATATAAATATATAAATTTATATTCTTTCGGCAAGTCCAATGAATTGGGCTTTGTGTGTTATACTCTGGGTTGTGAAGAAGTTTGGTCTGAAATGAAAATGACGGGTAAATCTTGCAAAAATAATCTTGTAAAGTTCGGCCATTTTTAATTGCTAACTGATTATTGGCTCTAAATATTTGACCATGTAAGTAGAAATTGGCGCAATACTCCTGATGTCTTGTACACTACCGATGAGCAATATCTAAAATTGCATACATGAAAACATAACGGAACAGTCACAACTCTCGGTGCGATGACTAATCTGCAACTTCATCTAAACTTCTAATTACATAATTAAGTTCTTGTTTGTTCCTTACTCTAAGGCAAAGTAAGTGATGGGATTAAAAATAATATTTCACTCCCTCCAAGCATTACGGCATTTGGTAAGTTTACCGTACCTGCGGCTGGACTGACACATACTGAGACACTGTCTTGAGCGCAACTGTTTTTGTTTTATAAGGCCATAATAAAAGTTGGCGGAGGGCACGTGTAACAGTCAGCGGAGGGCGCCGCTGGACACTATACCATTAAATTAAAGTTAGTTAAATTAACAACATTTAAAGCTGATGTCAATCTGGGAAACTGCAGGAAATTGCACCTTCAGGCTAATAATATATCCAAGCTTTCCAGCGGGGATTTTTTTCTGAAACGTGGTTGTACCTACTGCTAGACTGTGCCACATTATCTTGTATTCTTCCTTACCTCCCCCTGGGGATTTGGCATGTATAAGCAATCCCTGAAAGAGTTTTTTTTTTTTCTCCAACTTTTAGTTTTCTATTTATTTGTTTATTTTGCTGTCACGGATCATGAGTTATTTTTTTCGGAGAAGTGTGACACTATTTAGAGTCGGTGATTGACTGCTGAGGCAACATTCATTAACCATGACAAATGTGTTTTAAAAACACAGCGCCGAGTGTTCCAAGCAGCAGTAAAAAGAAAAACTAAACTTTTATTTTATTCATTGACCTCATCTGTAAATAAATAGAGCCTGTGGGTGGGGGGGAGTTGTAAAAAAAAAAATAAAATTCTAAATGAATTTAGGGTTTCATTTTTTTTTTTCAAGAATTTTGAACATAAAATGGCTTGCTGGAAAAATAATGTAGAAATATTCTGTCTAGTCAAAAAAAAAAAAAAAAAAAAAAAATTAAAAATAGAAAAATTCAAAAATAAAAATTAAGTTTAGTGTTTTTAATAGATCAGGAAATATTTTACGAGGAAGAATTATATAGCAACATATTAAATTTGATATTTAGACCTTATTCACACAACACAGATGGCCGTTTTGAGAATACGTTGATTTTGATGTGTCTATTCACATGTCCATTCACTTGATAGACCATTTATAATGGGTGTAAAAAAAAAAAAAGTCATTTAATCCATTTTGAGGGGAAAACTATCCTAATAAAAATCGATGGATCCATTTTTAATGTATGTAAAATGGATTGATCTCCATCTAGTATCTGTAAAAAAAAGATCAGTGGGTTGGGTCAAAAAAACCCAAAAAAAACAATGAAATTCAACAATTTTTTTTAAATGGCTGCCAAATGGGAAAACCAAAAATCCAAAGTAGATGCAAAATGTCCATCAAAAACATGTAAGTCTGCCGTTAGATATGTCAAAAATGTCACTGTCATGTGGTTAAGGCTGCCTTTACACATAGTATTTCTTTAAAAAAAAACCCTAAAAAGACGCCTGTATTGCTCTGTGTTTTTTATGATGTTTTCTTGCCTCTAGTGTTTTTTTATTCACACAGCATCTTAACAAATTTTTTTATGTAGTCTTTCTATAATAGAATTAGTAGAAAAATTCATAAAAAACACACCATACCCAGAACATGCGGCATTTTGATACTAAAGAAGAAAAAAGGCTATGAATTAAAAAAAAAATCCAAAAAACATGATGTAAGTATTCATAATTTGCTGTTGAATAACTCTGGCCATAGCAATATAAAATGCATTGTGGTTATCCCAAGAAGAACATTTATCAACTACCCATATGGTAGGTGATTAAAGTCTGATCACTTGGGGCTCCACTGATGGGAACCTCACTGATCACTAGAACTGGGGTCCTGGGCCCCCACCTCTGCCAGGGACCGTGCACGACTATCTCTCCATTCTTAATCCTCACTCTGGCCATACAATGAGGAGGAATAGGTTGCTCAGGAACCTCATTCTAGTGATCGGTAGGTCCCCAGTGATACACCGACTTGTTGACTCTGATATTTTGCCTGGACGTCCACCTCTTGGCTTTTGAATGGATGGACGGATTTCACTTCGTATTCTTCCACCTGTCCCGGCACTCACATGATGCAGTTTGACAATTTTCTTGGCCGAGAGACCACTATCGATGAGCTGGATGATGCTGTTTATCTTTTCTTGGGAAATCTTCTTCATGATTGATCCTTGATTTGAACCAAGGACCATTCACTTGGGAATACTCCTAATAACACCCTGAGCTATAGGGAATGTGAGAACAGGTCGTCATTTGTAGGATACAAGAAGGAAAAGATTTTTCCACCGCCAAGAGCAAAACAGTAACAATGACAAGAATCTGCATAACTAATCATATGCTAAATAATTGCAGGTCACATTTATGTATGACATGGCCAAGAGGATTGTCTATAACATGATGGGAGTCTCACGTTCCAAGCTGTAGCGAATGGTGAGAGATGGAGCCTGAAAGTCACAAGGAAAGAATATTGTTACCCTTTTGCTTGTCAGTTTATGTCCCCAGATGTTTTCCTTTGGATAGGTAATAAAGTCAATGCAATTGGAATTCAACATTAAAATTTAAGAAGACACAAACTACAGAATGAAGGAGACTTCCTAAAAGGTTTTCCAAGAATTGGGCAAAAATTAAACACTAAAAAAAGTCAGCATACCTGCCTTGAATGATATCTACCTGCATCATCTTAGTAAGATGTAGGAGCTCAATTTGCCTTTAGGGGGTATGATTGTACAAAAAAAAAGTCTGCTTCTGCAATTCTCTATGCAAAACCTGTCTTGGATTGGTTCCTGATTGCTGGAGGGGACATGGTTGGGAGTGGGGTCCGATAGGAGTTGAGGGTGGGACTTCATTTCTTTAAGAAGAATGCAAGGGGAATAATATTTCAGCTTTCAGACAGTGCGGGTTTGTTTGGAATGCACTAAAATGGCCATGGGATGGCCATTTTTTTTATTGGCCGTCACACGGCCATTTTAAAAACAATGAAAGTGAATGACAAATGGACACAGAATGGATGCGAAATCCCTCTCCCGTATCCAAGACTTCTCCCGAGTTGCACCACTTCTCTGGAATGCTCTACCCCGGACAATCAGATTATCTCCCAACTTCTACAAATTCAAGCGCATCCTAAAGACACATCTTCAGGCAGGCCTATTACAATTCGTAATCTAAATCCTCCCACATTTAGACTTCCTAAAACTAACCCTCCTCTGTTCACACTTCCACATTACCCCACAGGACATGATGCCGGACTGTAACCTCTATGTCCAGGCACCATCTGCACATAGTTATATAGTAGATGAGGTTGGATGAAGACACAGGTCTATCAAGTCCAACCTATAACCCTACAGTGTTGATCCAGAGGAAGGCAAAAAAAAAACCCACGAGGCTTATGTCAATTGCCTTCCTGAAAAAAAATCCTTCCCAATTCGAATCTGGCAATCAGCATAAAACCCTGGATCAATTTTTCCTTACCAAAATCTAAAACCCATAACCCGTAATGTTTTTCTCTTCGAGAAAGGCATCCAGGCACAATGAATCCACCATCACCACTTCCTGGGGCAGTGAGTTGCATAGTCTCACTGTTCTTACAGTAAAGAATCTCTGTCTATGTTGCTGGTGGAATGTTCTCTCCTCTAGGAGTAGAGGATTTCCCCTTGTCACTGTCACCGGTCTAGGTGTAGAGGATGTCCCCTTGTCACTGTCACCGGCTTAGGTGTAGAGGATGTCCCCTTGTGACTGTCACTGGTCTAGGTGTAGAGGATGTCCCCTTGTCACTGTCACCAGCTTAGGTGTAGAGGATGTCCCCTTGTCACTGTCACTGGTCTAAGTGTTGAGGATGTCTCCTTGTCACTGTCACCGGTCTAGGTGTAGAGGATGTCCCCTTGTCACTGTCACCAGTCTAGGAGTAGAGGATGTCCCCTTGTCACTGTCACCAGTCTAGGAGTACAGGATGTCCCCTTGTCACTGTCACCAGTCTAGGAGTAGAGGATGTCCTCTTGTCACTGTCATTGGTCTAGGTGTAGAGGATGTCTTCTTGTCGCTGTCATTGGTCTAGGTGTAGAGGATGTCTCTTTGTCACTGTCACCAGTTTAGTTGTAGAGGATGTCTCTTTGTCACTGTCACCAGTCTAGGTGTAGAGGATGTCCCCTTGTCACTGTCACTGGTCTAGGTGTAGAGGATGTCCCCTTGTCACTGTCACCGGCCTAGGAGTAGAGGATGTCCCCTTGTCACTGTCACCGGCCTAGGAGTAGAGGATGTCCCCTTGTCACTGTTACCGATCTAGGTGTAGAGGACGTCCCCTTGTCACTGTCACTGGTCTAGGTGTAGAGGATGTCCCCTTGTCACTGTCACTGGTCTAGGTGTAGAGGATGTCCCCTTGTCACTGTCACTGGTCTAGGTATAGAGGATGTCCCCTTGTCACTGTCACTGGTCTAGGTGTAGAGGATGTCCTCTCGTCACTGTCACCGGCCTAGGAGTAGAGGATGTCCCCTTGTCACTGTCACCGATCTAGGTGTAGAGGACGTCCCCTTGTCACTGTCACCAGTCTAGGTGTAGAGGATGTCCTCTTGTCACTGTCACCGATCTAGGTGTAGAGGACGTCCCCTTGTCACTGTCACCAGTCTAGGAGTAGAGGATGTCCCCTTGTCACTGTCACCAGTCTAGGAGTAGAGGATGTCCCCTTGTCTCTGTCACCAGTCTAGGAGTACAGGATGTCCCCTTGTCTCTGTCACCAGTCTAGGAGTACAGGATGTCCCCTTGTCACTGTCACCAGTCTAGGAGTACAGGATGTCCCCTTGTCTCTGTCACCAGTCTAGGAGTACAGGATGTCCCCTTGTCACTGTCACCAGTCTAGGAGTACAGGATGTCTCCTTGTCACTGTCACCAGTCTAGGTGTAGAGGATGTTTCTTTGTCACTGTCACCAGTCTAGTTGTAGAGGATGTCTCTTTGTCACTGTCACCAGTCTAGGTGTAGAGGATGTCCTCTTGTCACTGTCACCGGCCTAGGTGTAGAGGATGTTCCCTTGTCACTGTCACCGGCCTAGGTGTAAAATGATCTTTAGAAAGTTCTTTGTGCTGTCCCTTCATGTATTTGTACATTGTTATTAGATCTCCCCGTAGACGTCTTTTTTTCTAAACGGGATAACCCCCAGTCTGTCATTCTCTCTCTGTCCTCTAATCCTTCCATTTCCCTAATAATTTTGGTTGCCCTTCTTTGCACGCTCTCTAATTAAGTTATGTCCTCCCAAAATGCCACACAATAGTCTATGTGTGGCTCTACCTCATAGATTATAGGATCCTCAGTCCCATTGTGTGAATTGACTTATTACTCTGTACTGTCTCATATTGTCTGTACATTAACCCTAGGATTTGTAAAGTGCTGTGGAATATGTTGGCGCTATATAAATCAATTATTATTATTATTATTATTATTACTGGTATAAACAGCCTGAGACATTGAACATTTGTCTTACAAATCTCTTCCTTAGCGATGCAGACTTTGTCTTTCCTCTATTAGTTTATGGAATGTATATAGTATATTATATGACATCACTATATTATGTATTGTAACATTTAGACAGCTTGTAGACAGGTGGAAAATGCCTATATGGGATATGGATCTCGTCTGCCATCATTTTCTATGTTTGGAGAGCGCACGTACCTTGTCCAAATGTTACCCTGTGTGAACAAGCTCAATCCTCATAAATGGAGGCTGCTGAGTGAGACGTTCCAAAATGCATGTAAATAATAATCCGCGCTCTCACTTTAAATGTTCTACTTCTGATGTCTGCGGGTTTTTTCGTACATTGCTTACACTATATGTCAGATTAATTTAAGAACGTGGATGCGAAAACCTTTACAATGTGTACAGTGTGTGTAATGAAAACTATCGCTACCTATCCAGTCTACCAAGATGGATGACTTAGTAGCGATATGTCACAAGTCATACAATGGGTGGCAATACATTTTACTAAGTAAAGGAAATATTTTGGTGTCACTTATTTTTCATTTCCTTCCAAGGATGGGCATAGTCTAGCGCATCGTGTGACACCACAGGGTTTTGTGAACATTACTAGACATTGACTTATTTTCTTGGAGGAACCCCAGTGTAGGACCAGACCCATCATCAGGGCTTGACAGTGTCTGACATGATAGAAGTAGACCTGATGTTATACCGTATATGGTGTTCAGCACTATCAGTCATAACTTTCTTAGATTAGACCAGTATCTTAATCTATGAGTGATCTTGGCATCATGTTCTTTGTCTACTTTACTTGTTTTTTATCTGATAGGATTTATTAGTCATGTGAAAATTGTGCAAAATCTACTTTCCTATGAAAATCAGAAGCCTGTTTTAGCAAAAAATATAGGCATTTGTTGGTTTTTGGTATTCCCTAGAAAAATAGATTTGCCTGAGCAATGGACATTAACCCCTTCAGGCTATTTTTCCTGGTTCGGGACTGGACACATTTTCAGGTTTTTTCGTACCTTTTTTGTTTTGAGGGCTGAAACATTTTTTTCGCTCATGTTATTGAAATAATTTTTGCGTCTTTTTTCGTGACACATAGGGCTTTATTTTGTGATATATATATATATATATATATATATATATATATATAGCGGGCCACAGCAATAAAGCACTGCGGGAGCTCACGGCTTTTTCTGCAGCACTTTTCACAGAAAGTCCTCAGAGTTTTCCTCTGTGGACTTTCTGCTTCCGTTATACCTAAAGGGAAACCGCCGGCGTTTCCGTAGGTATAATTGACAGGCTGCGATTTCCAAAACTGCAACCTTTTTTGGAAATTGTATTTTTCTGCAATGTGTGGATGGGATTTGCTACGTTTTTTGCCATGATGTCTCTACTGCGGCCAAACTGCAACGTTTACGCCCCGACTTAAAATGGTTTTCCCTCTCCATTAAGATAATTTAAGTACTGTTGTGTCGCTTGGGAATGTGGCTAGAACTCTGTGGTGTGGATGTGGTTTTAGCTTCTTCTTTTATTATTAATATTTTACTTGTTTTTTTTTTTATTGCTTTTTTATTTATTTACATTCAGCCCCCGCCCCCTCCCCCCCATAAGGTCATGATATATATTTTTTCAGCCTCCTGATCTGAGCTGATCTGGGTCCTCTTACAGGCTCTGGTCTCAGGTGGATGATGTCACCGCTGGGTCAGGGGGGAGCCACATCATGGCGGCTGCCATAGCTGTGTACACAGTACTGTGTACACAGTGATCAGGACGGTAGAGACGGTAATAAAGCGTCCCTGCCTTCTCTATAGAAGGTCTGGCTGTAGTTACAGCCGGCTCCCTGATTTCGTACAGCTAGTTAACACTGCAAACATGCACAGGTACGTCCTTGCAGAGTTAAGAGTGGACCACCTGGACGTAAATAGTCTATGGGCAGTTCGGAACTGGTTAATGGTAGTAGAGTAACAGACACGGATTGAGCCCCCTCTGTCCGCGTCCATTCCCTTTGACTATAACATAAGAAACATAGTGGACACTTTCTCCCCTCATGTTTGTTTACTTTTGTAATGGAAGAAAAAGACCTGCAGTTTTTTATATGGGTGAATGCAGACAGACACCTGATGGAGGGGGCCCAATCTGCTTCTGTCTTTTAATTGACATTGCGCTCATCCCTTGACGGATGAGAGCAACGGACCTTAAATAACTAGTATGAACCTACCCTAGCACCAGTAGAGGGCTTCCTTTTCCTCTCTCATTGACGTGTATAAAGGGGGGTGGCTGTCCGGTTCAGTCCATAAGCAAAGCCGGCCCCTTAATCTGTCATAGCTGAAAGAAGATCAGCCAACCTCTTCGTACCCATCACTGACACACATTAGGGAAGGAAGTTTTCTGCCTGTGATCCACTTCTGGGACCATGAGACTGGCAATAAAAAAATTCATAAAGATTTCATAATAAAATTTTATGAATAAAGTTAATTTACATTTGGAAACCAATGAAACTTTTTGGAATCTTTTTATGTAAAATAATTTGGCCACTATTGCCTAGCTGTCCTGTCTTTTAATATGGATAACCCTTCCTTCAAGTGAAAGGGAACTGATCTGCAAAGTGGACAGAGTCCGTTCAATCCACTGGACAGTTCCATCAGCTGATCAATGGTGGTGTAGGGGGTTGGATCCCTGTAGATCTGATAAGATTGACCAATCAAAGGGACAAAAAAATTCCCAAAAATCCCTTTAGTTATGACAGATTAATAAAAAGATGCTCATTCTTTTCTTAGTAAATGTGGAGGCCCAGGGTAGGCACAATAAAAAAAAAAAAACACTGATACTCACCTTCCCTTACCAGTCCTGGGCTCCCTCTCTGCATCCGGGGCACACTCCCTGGCATATTTGGTCGTCTTTAGGCTTCTTCTAACCTCTTTTGTAACCGCACGGGCCCCAGAGGCAAGCGTCATGATGTGAACATGCCCCATGTGACTATTAAGGTCTAACCACAGGCTCCAATGGTCCCCTGTGACCTGTAACATCCCAGAAGAGGCTCAAAGATGCTGGGGTAGGTGCAACGGACAATGCGAGAGATGAGGTAAGGTGAGTGTCAGTTTTTTTTTTTTTTGCACCTTTCCTGGGCGTCCACTTATAATACTTCAGGTCTGAAGAGACCCCAAAGTATTATAGTGGTTTGTGGGTGGCTAGTCTCAAAATTCTTGTATTTATTGAAAATTTATAACAAACCCGGCTCATTCTGAACCAGTTTGCTCACCTCTAACTAGGATGACAATATCAATCATTCTGGTGATGTCGATGGTACTGACTGCAGAGTTATCAGCCCTTGTACACATGGATGACATCCTTGCACCTAATATTGTACCTATGGGACTACCCTTGAGATTTTACCACCCATGTCTAGTTATCTTCAAAGTCTGTAGACAATGAAATGCTTGTTCTGGATCGTCAAGCATCAAACCTTCCATTGGCTCCGTATCATAAACTTTATATGAAAGATTTGGCAGTCAATCCGGTCAATTTCACAGCCAGAAGTAATTTGTGCAGCCGAACCATAAAAACTTTACAGCATCTTGTTTCAATATTATGTAGTCATACATTGATCTCCAATTGACGTTGGAATATGGTGTCAAAAATGTATTTATACCATTAATATCGGGTTTCAAAGCATTATTAGAATGGAAAAATTTTATTATTTTTACTCTTCATTTCGTGGGATTCTTTTGACTATTAAAACTTCTCCAACATAAAAGATACATTTTATTAGAAACACTTGATCAATGGGTTTAAAGCAAAGGGTCATCTGTAGTATATACGGGAACTTTGTGTCCCAAAAACCGTGGGTTGTCCCAATATTTAGTTTGATCCATAGACTGGTTTTTGTGTTTTGCCTATTTTTTGTCTATACTTTTGGTGGGCGTGTATGTTTTTGGCCATATAGTAACAATACAATACCATTTTTTGGTTGTTTGTGCAGTTGTCAGTCTGGAATCGAGATCCATGCACCTGAATTCTCTGGTGGAAGAAGCCCAGATGAGGATGAGTGAATTGTCCGCGAAAATACAAAATGAAGGATTGGGAGTAGACAGCACCGACAAAGAGAAGCAGCTCAAATCCTGGGAGTGGAGATATCGTCTGTATAAAAGGATGAAGACCGGCTACGAATATGCAAGTGAGTATTTATCCAAAAAAAGTGAACCCATATAGAGTGAATATTAAATAACATGCACAATACTGTGTAACAAATAAATAATAGCAAAATAAGACAAATCAGTTTCAGTCCAGTATTTGTATCCTTGCTTCTATACGGCACTTGTTCAGTGGACCCTCAAGTTATCATGGCCTCAGGTTACAATATTTTCATCATACAGTGGTCCATTGTAACTAGATACCACGTTCAACCGGTTTCGATATGTGGCACATGTGATTTGGCTCGAAAAAGCCAACCAGTCAACACAGTAAGACACCAATATTACAGAAGTGCCTGCTCCGATTGGCTGTCTCTCTAAAGTACAGTATGGTGCTACGTGTTCTGTATGGCTCTCTACCTGTGCCATGATGAGTTGCCCTTTTGACACCAGGTGAGGGCGCTATTTTATTTTTCTGGTATGGTTTATGTACAGTACAAAACCTCAAGAAGGTTTCTGATTTGTACCTAGATAGCTATGTCTAAGGATGAGCAAACCGGGTTTTCGAATTTTTGATATTTTTGAATTTTTTTGGGGTTCTTTACCCACAAATCATTATTATACTCTGAGGTCTCTTCAGACCCCTGAAGAGGCAGAAAAATTAAAAACAACTCTCCAGGGCTCTGCTGCAGTGTCCGTGTCATCTTCCGACCTCCTAGTTTGTTGCCAGAGTGTATTGTTATACCCTCAAGGTCCAATTGGACACAGCCCCATCTGGAGCTTACTTGGTAACCAATCACTTGTTAGCAAGACCTATTTTTGTGTGCCTTTTTTTTTCCTTTTAAAGTTGGAAAAATTCTGAGAAAAAAAAAATTCCAAAAATTAGCAGGTAAATATCTGAGCACATTACCCAATAAGCCTGTCAATATAAAGGTCGTCTTACTGTCTGATCAAATGTGTATAACAAAGAACCTCTAATTTATAGATTATATTAGGTGATTTTATCAATATTAGTAGTGCCTTTTGGATTTCCATTTCCATATGTCCTAATGCTGTGTGCAGAGTGCTGCTGCAGTTTTTTTGCATTAGACAGGAGATAGATATATATGAGATAGATAGATAGATAGATATGTGTGTGTGTGTATATATATATAGATAGGAGATAGATAGATAGATATATGAGATAGATGGATAGATAGATAGATAGATATGGGATAGATATGAGATAGATAGGAGATAGATATAGGATAGATACAGTATATATGAGATAGATAGATAGATAGATAGATAGATAGATAGATAGATAGATAGATATATATATATATATATATATATATATATATATATATATATATATGTGTGTGTATGTGTATATATATATATATACTGTATGTGTGTATGTGTATATATATATATATATATATATATATATATACATGATAGATAGATAGATAGATAGATAGGAGATATATATATATATATATATATGAGATAGATGGATAGATATGATATAGATAGATAGATATGAGATAGATTGATATGAGATAGATAGATAGATAGATAGATAGATAGATAGATAGATAGGAGATAGATATATATATATATATGAGATAGATGGATAGATATGAGATAGATTGATATGAGATAGATAGATATGAGATAGATAGATATGAGATAGATAGATATGAGATAGATAGATAGATAGATAGATAGGAGATAGATATACAGTATATATATGAGATAGATGGATAGATATGATATAGATAGATAGATAGATATGAGATAGATAGATATGAGATAGATAGATAGGAGATAGATAATAGATAGATACATATAAGATAGATAGATAGATAGATATGAGATAGATAGATAGATAGATAGATAGATAGATAGATAGATAGATAGGAGATAGATAGATAGGATATACAGTACAGACCAAAAGTTTGGACACACCTTCTCATTCCAAGAGTTTTCTGTATTTTCATGACTACAAAAATTGTAGATTCACACTGAAGGCATCAAAACTATGAATTAACACATGTGGAATTATATACTTAACAAAAAAGTGTGAAACAACTGAAAATATGTCTTATATTCTAGGTTCTTCAAAGTAGCCACCATTTGCTTTGATTACTGCTTTGCACACTCTTGGCATTCTCTTGATGAGCTTCAAGAGGTAGTCGCCTGAAATGGTTTTCACTTCACAGGTGTGCCCTGTCAGGTTTAATAAGTGGGATTTCTTCCTTATAAATGGGGTTGGGACCATCAGTTGTGTTGTTCAGAAGTCAGGTGGGTACACAGCTGATAGTCCTACTGAATGGGGTGTTAGAACTTGTATTATGGCAAGAAAAAAGCAGCTAAGTAAAGAAAAACGGGTGGCCATCATTACTTTAAGAAATGAAGGTCAGTCAGTCCGAAAAATTGGGAAAACTTTGAAAGTGTCCCCAAGTGCAGTGGCCAAAACCATCAAGCGCTACAAAGAAACTGGCTCACATGAGGACCGCCCCAGGAAAGGAAGACCAAGAGTCACCTCTGCTGCGGAGGATAAGTTCATCTGAGTCACCAGCCTCAGAAATCGCAGGTTAACAGCAGCTCAGATTAGAGACCAGGTCAATGCCACACAGAGTTCTAGCAGCAGACACATCTCTACAACAACTGTTAAGAGGAGACTGTGTGCAGCAGGCCTTCATGGTAAAATAGCTGCTAGGAAACCACTGCTAAGGACAGGCAACAAGCACAAGAGACTTGTTTGGGCTAAAGAACACAAGGAATGGACATTAGACCTGTGGAAATCTGGGCTTTGGTCTGATGAGTCCAAATTTGAGATCTTTGGTTTCAACCACCGTGTCTTTGTGCGACACAGAAAAGGTGAACGAATGGACTCTACATGCCTGGTTCCCACCGTGAAGCATGGAGGAGGAGGTGTGATGGTGTGGGGGGCTTTGCTGGTGACACTGTTGGGGATTTATTCAAAATTGAAGGAATACTGAACCAGCATGGTTACCACAGCATCTTGCAGTGGCATGCTATTCCATCCGGTTTGCGTTTTGTTGGACCATCATTAATTTTTCAACAGGACAATGACCCCAAACACACCTCTAGACTGTGTAAGGGCTATTTGATCAAGAAGGAGAGTGATGGGGTGCTACGCCAGATGACCTGGCCTCCACAGTCACCAGACCTCAACCCAATCGAGATGGTTTGGGGTGAGCTGGACCACAGAGTGAAGGCAAAAGGGCCAACAAGTGCTAAGCATCTCTGGGAACTCCTTCAAGACTTTTGGAAGACCATTTCAGGTGACTACCTCTTGAAGCTCATCAAGAGAATGTCAAGAGTGTGCAAAGCAGTAATCAAAGCAAAAGGTGGCTACTTTGAAGAACCTAGAATACAAGACATATTTTCAGTTGTTTCACACTTTTTTGTTAAGTATATAATTCCACATGTGTTAATTTATAGTTTTGATGCCTTCAGTGTGAATCTACAATTTTTATAGTCATGAAAATACAGAAAACTCTTGGAATGAGAAGGTGTGTCCAAACTTTTGGTCTGTACTGTATATATATGTGTATATATATATATATATATATATATATATATATATATATAACATGATTTAGATAGATAACTAGATAGGAGATAGATAGATATATGAGATAGATGGATAGATATGAGATAGATAGATAGATAGATAGATAGATAGATAGATAGATAGATAGATAGATAGAAAAAAGGGGGAAAAAAGTAAATATGAATAGAGATGGGCAAACCGCTGCATGCCGAGCCTGGTTCGACTTGAATATTCCAAATTATTTGGTTCTTGAAGACACCCCAGAGTATAATAATTTCTGGTTCTATCTGAAACTGTGAAACTGTGACACATGACCTCGCTTATTTTTGGGCCGTGTGCTGTCCATGAAAACTAGACCAACTTTTTACAAAAATTTCCTATACTTTTTTATGTTTGTGGGTTTGTGAAAAATAGACTGCATGGCATCCGCGTACTATCTGTAATTTTCATGGATCCATTGGTCCATGGAAAACAAATGGACGCCTGTATGCACCCAAAAAAATAAATGGGTCAGAAATGGGGGCACAATTTAATTTCCAAATTCCAGACAGGCACAAATAGATAAATATACAAGACAATGGCCCAAATTTATTAAACTAAACTAAGTATTCCCATTTTATGTCGTAACTGCTCAGAAAAATGCTCTATTTTATCCATTTTATCCAGTGGTCAGAACAAGGTAGGGGTCAAGGAGGACCAGGGCAGGGATGCCTCAGCCCACACAGATTTATTAGAACTTGTGCAAGTTATACCTGAAATTTTGGTCTAAATTTCAATTCTGGATAACCAGGCCTCATAAGATAAGCCAGAATTATTAAGAGGCTGGAGCTTGTGGAGCATGTCACACCATTGGAGAAAATTCCATAAAACTGGCAGAGGAGATGACAGTCTTAATAAACTCCCCCGGTGTCATCAATCTGTCTTGGATGTTAAGAATAGCCGGGAGTATTTGGTGAATCTGATGTTATAGGCTAGGCTTGTTCACATCTACACTAGAGGCTCGGTTTGGAGCCTATATTGGCGATTCCATCATAAATGCCAGAAAAATTAGTGCTGGAATATTTTTTTATGGTAAAATTCCAGATGCCATTATGGAACCTCCAATATAGGTCAATGGGATCTATCAGGCATCATCGGTGTCCGCCATGTATTGGATGTGGTATTTGATGAAGACAGAGCCTTATTTGTGGAGCGTCTCTAAAATATTTAGCTCGTTTCTAGTTTATTCTGTCTCTTTTCCCAAACAATTTTCTGAAACCAGTTTCTTTGAAAGTTTTTACACCCAGTTCCTAGATAGCTTGACATTTTTTTTTTCTTGAAGAGATCTACAGTGTGCCTATTCCTGTGCTACACACTGGCAGTATTTGAGATGTGGGCAGTGTTAAGACGTACAGTACATGTAGGGTCGATGCGATGGGGAAGTTTTCAGAAATATTCATGGCTTGATAAATACATCGCACGTTCCATTTGTCCCCAAATGCAAAGTGTCTCAGAGTCGAGTCATTAGTGGTGGGTGAGAGGCGCTCTTCAGAAAGCACACTGTGTCCTGTCTCTTTGGGTGGTCTCTTCTGGCAGTAGATGGAGCCTGTCTCTGACTTTCCCCCCCGGCAGGCTATGGCTTGGGAAGGTTAAAACGGAACAGGCTCCTCAGTGATTCAATTGAGCGAGTGGCTCGTCCATTTTCTGGGCTGCTCAGACAGGCTTTCTTTTCTTCCCTCATTGATGCGACTACCATGTTTCCATCTGGCACATCGTCGTAGCACCCTCTCTCTTCTCCCCTCCAGTTTGGTGCTGACGTCTCGTGTCCCACTCCAGACCGCTATCACTCTCGCTCATAGTTCTGGTTACAGTAGATTGCTCTATTGGCTTGTACACAGGGCAGACCTGTAGAACAGGGAATTCTTTGAATACACGACTGATGTGTGCACTACAGATTTAGCACTTGGCTTAGTTATTTCGAGAAACTTACGGAATGTTTTCAAAAGGGTTTTGCAGATTTTTAACTTATTTTTGAATTTCCTTCAGGAGTTCTCGTCACGTTGTGTCAGATATTCTTTCGGATTGACCTCCTTTTAGTAAATACTTCTTCATGATATAGAAATCCGGCAGAATACTTTCTGCTTTGTTCTGTTCCTCTGTTATTCTTCCAAGAAAATATATGAGTGTCACCAGTTGGGGGGTGTCCCTAAACAGTCTGACATTGTCCAATCAGTGCTGTCCTAGTGAGAGTCTATAGGGACACATCCCAATAACAGGTAACACCTATTGTCAATTTATTCATAAATGACCTACTATTTTGATCCAGGTTTTTTATTTAACATTTTTTAAGAATTTTTTTATTTTTTTTTATTTTACTTGTCACTATCTATATTTTTTAAGTAATATATACTGCAATTTTCACTCTGAACACAAAGCCTGATAATAGACTGACACTTTTTTTGCAATAGTTATACTATTTACATCACAGATAGGATTACAATAGAAGATAACACCACTAAAGATAACACTAGAGATGAGCGAATCGATTCTGCAGAAGTGGAATTCGATCCGAATTTCAGGAAATCTTCGATTTGCCACGATTCCGGATTTCCTGATGCTTCGCGGTAACGAAAATATTTAGTAAGGACCTTTGTGACATCAGACGGTTACATGATGTTCTCTAGTGATGTGATTGGGTAGACGTGTCTTTGCTTTTTAGCAGATCCTTCCACATGAATAAAACGTGTCCATGCTGAAGAGAGAGAGAGACATTACCGCGGCATCCAAGGGCTTCTGCCATTTTGCCGCCCACCCCGGCTCTCTGCAGCCCGGAAATAGCTGATTATTCGCCACAAAGTAATTTGGATCGAAGCAAATTTTTTTGGAACTTTGAATCGAACTGCCAAATCGAACTTTTGAGAAATTCGCTCATCTCTAGATAACTCCACTGAGCCCTCATGACATCACTACTGACAATAAATGATGTCACACCTTATCTCCTCCCCCTCCCTGCACAGAACATGTCTAGAAAGTTCCCCATAGACCTGAATGAGTTGGCTCCAGATTATTACAGTCCATGGCCATGACTGTGCGGTAAAGAGTATCACTAAATGCTGTTAACAGAGCAGAAGAGAAGCTCAGACAAGATGGCCGCCCCGATAATCATGGACAGAAAATAGAATAAAACAATTTACAAAGAGAAATGTGACCCTTAGTGTGCCGTAACTTCTAGAACACTGCATGATCTAGATATATATACAGATACATATATATAACATATTATACATATATATACACAGGTATCCATTCCAGAGCTTGTGCATGAAACGTTTTCCTACAAGTCTTCTATTTGCGGAGAGGCGTCCGATGACAATCTACTTAATACAAGCTTTGGCCCTTTATTTGCCGAGTATTAGTCGCTCGCTCTATCAATCACTTCTGTTGCAACTCGGTTTGAGACTCTGAAAGGCGATGAAGGCCTTTGCATGATTTCAGCGCCTCTTGTTTAGTTAAGATTTATAGAGCCAAGTTCTGAAGATTCTGTTTCTTTTCAGGAGCCCCCGAGGTGCCGACCAATGTCTGCCTCGTGATAACAAGCAGCACATCAGTCACTGTCACCTTCCAGGAGCCTCTGAGTGTCAATTCAGCTGTTGTGACCAAATACAAAGGTAGGACTGAAGACTGCTGCCTGCTACCTGCCTGCCTTTGTTCTGTGTTTGCTCTTTGTAGATTTCTTTCTCTTCCTTCAAGACCTATTTTGAAGCAGTTCGGAGAATATATTTGCATTATGTGAAATCTTCAGGTCAATGCGTTGCTTCCTTATGAGATGAAACGTGTTTTTTTTTTTTTTGCTTCTTGTGCTAATGAGGGGCAAAAGGTGATAATAAAGATGCCTGAACTTCTGGTTTATATTACACCTGTCATGGCGTGTTACATGTCAATGCAGAGAATATTACTGGTAGACAAAGAGTAACAACTAGAAATACAGTGATGTAATATGAAGCACTGTAAATAAGGCAGAGTTTACAAAATGTCTTTATTTTTTGGTTCTGTATTATAAAATCTAGCATAAAATAAGCAATATTCACCAATTTAATTCCACTGCCACTGCAATGCTGCCGCTCCGGTGACTGCCGCTCCGGTGCTGCCGCTCTGTTGTCCTCCTGTCTTTGTTTACTTGACTTCAGTAATGATGTTCCCTTCTGCGCGGTCCGGCATGAGAATGATGAGGACAGTGAATGGTTGCCGTTAGAGATGAGCGAATTTTTCAAAAATTCGATTTGACCGATTCTCCGAAGTTTACAAAACAATTTGATTCAATCCAAATTAATTTGTGGCGAATCGTGTTAACCCCTTCCCAACATCTGTCCTAATAGTAAGGCGCTGCCGGGAAAAACTTCCCGCAAACTACGACGGAAGCATGGTGCGCACACAGAAACTGCCGTATGTAATGGCTGACACTGTCCTCTAACACTCCCAGTCGGAGCTGAGCTCCGATCGCAGGTGTTAGCCTCTGAGATGCCGCGGTCAAACATGACTGTGGCATATCAGGGGTTTTATTATATATGGGGGTCCCGTTCGGCCCGAAAATGTCGCGGGGTGCCAATACTCCTATTCGGCAGCCCGGGGTCTGACAAGTGACCCTGGGTCTGCCCCATCGCTGTCCCTCCACATACCTGGTTGATCCTGCCTTGAATGGAGACTGTCAGCCTATGCGTCTGCACGAGCTGACAGCCTCCTATACACTGCAATACACGTGCAGCGTATACCTATTGAAGCAGTGATCAGAATATCACTGCTTCAATCCCCCCCATTGAAGCATGGATCAGAATATTGCTGCTTTATTCCCCCCTCCTCCCCAGAGCTGGTGCTATTATTATACTCCGAGGTCTCCTCAGACCACAGAATATAATAATCAGAGGCCCAGGGGAAGTTATTAAAAATAACAAATACTTATACTCACCTCTCCTGGGAATCCGGCTATCTGACAGTCCTCCTCGCTCCTCTTCTTCCTTATGAATGAAGTCCTGCTCCCCGGACATCACTGCTGGGGCCTGTGATTGGGCCTCAGTGATCACGTGGGGGTGTGATGATGTCATTACACCGGCGCACTACGCTGGCGCCGACGTCATTACGCCCAATCACAGGCCCCAGCAGTACGGCCTGGGGAGGAAGAGCTCCGGAGTTACTGCTGAGCCCAAGACAGGGGAGTATCAGATTTTTTTTTATTTTTAATCACAGCAGGGGGTGCCTAGGGGGACAGGTAACATGGCGGAACCCCTTGGATGCCATGGTCATGTTTGACCGCGGCATCCAAGGGGTTTAAACCCACAATAAGAAATGTGCGATTTGATACATCAACGCATGAGGAAATCCAGAATCGATGCGAATTGAAGATTTCCTGAAATTTGGATCAAATTCCACTTCATCAGCTTCGATTCACTCATCTCTAGTTGCAGTGTCTATATGGATAGATGAGAACATCATTAATGCAGCCAAGTACAAAAAGAACTCGCAGGGATCAGCAGGGACCATCAGAGGTGTGGCACTGAGGGGCAGGGGATTGAATAGGTGAGTATTATGGACTCGGAAAACTCCTTAAAGTTTTTTTTTTTTTTTTATAAAATGTAATAAATCTGGTTTATCAGGCAAGTGTGCAAATGTGTGGAGATGTATACTGTTCATATGTAGAGATGGGCGAACCTCTTGAGATTCGCTTCATTTCGGTTTTAGGTACTTAGGGTTCTAGATTTGTTTCATGTGCAACAAGTTTGGTAAGAACCACAGCTTAGATTGACTTAAAACATAGTGTATGACACTGTCAGGGCTCCTGGGACTATATTTATAAACATAGTGTATGACACTGTCAGGGCTCCTAGGACTATATTTATAAACATAGTGTATGACACTGTCAGGGCTCCTAGGATTATATATCTATAAAACATAGTGTATGACAGTGTCAGGGCTCATAGGACTATCTATCTATAAAGCATAGTGTATGACACTGTCAGGACTCCTAAGACTATATATATATATATATATATATATATATTTATATATAACATAGTAACTGACACTGTTAGGGCTCCTAGGACTATATATCTATAAAATATAGTGTATGACACTGTCTAGGACTATATCTATAATACCATGTCTGATGAAGGAAGCTAGTCTTCTGAAAGCTTACTTATAAATATACTCAGTTAGCCTTTAAAAGGTATCGCCTGATTTCTTCACTCTTCCACTACTTTCAATGGCTAACACGGTACAACATTATAATAGTATGACATTGTCAGGGCTTCTATTAATCTATATCTCTTGGGTCTCCTCAAAGGGTCCAGCTCTCTTTCTTTGCCTCTTTGGTGACATCTGCTCCTCTCCTTTGATGTCATGTGCTTGGGCCTCAGTGGTGACATGGGTACACTGAGCGTCATGACATCATGATGCTTGGCGTGACCATGTGACCACTGGTGGCCCAAACACACGCCTCAGTGGTGACTCTGGATGCATGATGTCACAGGAGAGCCCCGGAAGCCACGAGGAGGTCCGAAAGTGGTAATAGAATGTGAGTATGTATGTTTTTTTTATTCTTTTCACCTCCCCTGGGTCTCCACCTATTATAATCTGTGGTCTGAAGAGAGAGTATAATGCGATGGCTATTTTTCTTCATCTAAAGCGAATCGCCATTTGTTTGGTTTTGTTAAAAACTGAACAATTTGAAATATTCGATGGTGCATTCAAGGACTTCAACATAAAGTGCAATAAAACCACCCATTAAGGGAACATGCCGCCATCCTAATGTCTAAAGCCTAATAACAGGCTCTGTCAGTCTGTTAATAAGCATAGGTACAAGCAGCTGCTGAGATCTTGTTCGCTCCATGAAATGACTATCCCTTGGAGATAGTTCTTCTGCCTACTCTATGCAATGACTAATCGGAGTGCAAGCAGAGACTCTGCCAATCTTGGCACGTCTCATCGGCATTTTCTTCCGCGGAGGACTAATATTAAGGGAAATCATCACTCTAGGGCTTTTTGTCACAGGAATTTATTCTATGTGTAGTACAAGGGATGGAAGAAATTCAATTTTTGTATTCAATTCAAGCAAAATAAAACTGAGAACGGAGCCTTTGAACTGTGTATCTCGGACCAGCGCGTCCAACTTAACACATTCTCAGTGACAAAATGGGCGTTGGCTGAGTTAATGAAATATAATGGAGCCAAATGGTAACAAGAGGAGGGTGGGGGGAAAGTTACTTGACTTGCAAATTATTCAACATTTTTTATTTTTCACGTATTTAGCAAAATCTGATTTTATTCAACTTTTCAAGTTCTTTCAGGATACCGTATGAGTAGAGACTTGAGAATCGCCATGAACTTATACGAGGGTATATACTGTACTTCTGTAGGGAACATCGGCCATCGCTATGCACTTATATGAGAGTATATACTGTACTTCTGTAGGCAACATTGGCCTTTGCTATGTATTCTATAAATATATGAAGTTATCATAACAATTCAACATCTGTAAGAGAAGGTATATACAGTACAGACCAAAAGGTTGGACACACCTTCTCATTCCAAGAGTTTTCGGTATTTTCATGACTATAAAAATTGTAGATTCACACTGAAGGCATCAAAACTATGAATTAACACATGTGGAATTATATACTTAACAAAAAAGTGTGAAACAACTGAAAATATGTCTTATATTCTAGATTCTTCAAAGTAGCCACCTTTTGCTTTGATTACTGCTTTGCACAATCTTGGCATTCTCTTGATGAGCTTCAAGAGGTAGTCACCTGAAATGGTCTTCCAACAGTCTTGAAGGAGTTCCCAGAGATGCTTAGCACTAGTTGGCCCTTTTGCCTTCACTCTGCGGTCCAGCTCACCCCAAACCATCTCGATTGGGTTCAGGTCTGGTGACTGTGGAGGCCAGGTCATCTGGCGTAGCACCCCATCACTCTACTTCTTGTATTTGCAATCATCCTGTGACTATAGAAGGTTCTTGCATCACATGTCACGGTGTTGAGCGGCCAACTTGGGGTATTTCTAGTCATGTCCAGGAATGCCAGAACTGGGGCATTTATTTCTTCCTCTATGACCTGGCACATGTGCTATTACTCAACTACCATTAGGTGGCCCATGTACACACCTAGAGATGTGTCCACCTTTATCTTAGCTCAAATTTGATTAAAGAGTAATTCCCATCTCTGCAAATCACTGTCACAATGGGAACAATTGGTCTCCCGATACCTACTGTGGGACTCTGGTGGTCTACGCTGTTCCCATAACTCCCATAGAGAAGAAAAGGAGCTACGGAAACAGCACAGCAAAGATGAATAACACTGTTTCCATAGCTTCACAGTTACTGAAACAGCAAAGCTAAAATGTGCTATACTGTTTCCATAGTTCCTATTCTCCCCTATAGAAGTTATGGGAACAGCGTAGGGCAGCGCAGCTCATCTGTTCCAGTAAGTCTCACCCTAGGGATTGGAACGGGGATCAGTTATTCCTATCAGGCATAGATTTGGTGAGATGGGAACAAGTCTTTAAGAACTCCAATTTCTAATGAAACAAGTTCAATACAGCATCGCAACATTGTAACACAACTCTTGACACACCGCAACACAACCAATGAGAGGCTGCACATATACCTATAGAAGATAGACATCTTGTGACACAGTACTGAAAATTATGTGTTTTTTTAAAATATTTTATTAATATTGCCTTTTTACACCACTCATCATGGAAAATGTTGCAACAAGAGGAAAGTTAAAGTGGAATTTCCTTTTTAGCCAAATCTGACCGAGATTGGAGTACGTGACTCATTCTCCTGACCTCGCTGTGCTACGCTGTTTCTGTAACTCCTATTTACCACTATGGGAATTACAGAAATAGTATAAGGCCCCACGTTACAGAAAAGTATCTTTTTTTCAGTTGCAGATTTTGCTGCAGTTTTTTAATCCAAACCCAGGAATGGCTACAAAAGGAATGGGAAACATAAAGGAAACTCTTCTACTTCTCCCTTCTGCTCAATGTCCACCTGGCTTTGGCTAAAAAAATGCAGTCAAATCTGCAACAAAAAAAGCGGCTTTTCCGCAACGCGGAACCTCAGCCTAAAACCATATGAGTAAGAACGCTTTCAGAAATAGAAGAGTTAAAAATGTATTTTTGTCAATTAATAAAATGTAAAGTTGAGAAGAAAAGAGAAACCTAAATCCCATCAATATTTGGTGTGACCTTTGGCCTTTGCCTTCTTCTTGGTACTTGCAGACAGTGTTTAACAGAACTTGGTGGTTCCCGCCATCTTGGAGAACTAAGCACAGATCTTCTGTGGATGTTGCTTGCTCCAATCCGTCTGTCTCTTTATGTCATCCCAGACAGACTGAATGATGTTGAGATCAGGGCTATATCTGTGGGGGCCGTATCATCTCTTCTTCTTTACACTATATATAGTTCTTAATGGCATTGCTAGATATTTGGGGCTGTTGTCCTGCAGCAGAATAAATTTGGCGCCAGTCAGACACATCTCTGACGGTATTACATGATGGATATGTAGTTCTCATCACTGAGGACACCATCAACTGAATGGGCTCAGCTGTGATACTAAGTTCTGGAAAAACCCTTTAAGGCCGGTGTCCCATTTGGCTTTGGCGGAAACGAATTGGCAAAAAACGTAGAGTTTTACAGTACCTGCAAAGTGGATGGGATTCTGGCGGAAAAATATCCGCAGCGGACTTGCTGCAATTTCAAAAACACTCACGTTTTTGTAAATCGCAGCTTGTCGATATACCTACAGAAACGCTGGTGGTTTCCCTATAGGTACAGTCATATGAAAAAGTTTGGGCACCCCTATTAATCTTAATCATTTTTAGTTCTAAATATTTGGGTGTTTGCAACAGCCATTTCAGTTTGATATATCTAATAACTGATGGACACAGTAATATTTCAGGATTGAAATGAGGTTTATTTGTACTAACAGAAAATGTGCAATATGCATTAAACCAAAATTTGACCGGTGCAAAAATTTGGGTACCCTTATCATTTTATTGATTTGAATACTCCTAACTACTTTTTACTGACTTACTGAAGCACAAAATTGGTTTTGTAACCTCACTGAGCTTTGAACTTCATAGCCAGGTGTATCCAATCACGAGAAAAGGTATTTAAGGTGGTCAATTGCAAGTTGTTCTCCTATTTGAATCTCCTCTGAAGCGTGGCATCATGGGCTCCTCAAAACAACTCTCAAATGATCTGAAAACAAAGATTGTTCAACATAGTTGTTCAGGGGAAGGATACAAAAAGTTGTCTCAGAGATTTAACCTGTCAGTTTCCACTGTGAGGAACATAGTAAGGAAATGGAAGACCACAGGGACAGTTCTTGTTAAGCCCAGAAGTGGCAGGCCAAGAAAAATCTCAGAAAGGCAGAGAAGAAGAATGGTGAGAACAGTCAAGGACAATCCACAGACCACCTCCAAAGAGCTGCAGCATCATCTTGCTGCAGATGGTGTCACTGTGCATCGGTCAACAATACAGCACACTTTGCACAAGGAGAAGCTGTATGGGAGAGTGATGCAAAAGAAGCCGTTTCTGAAAGCACGCCACAAACAGAGTCGCCTGAGGTATGCAAAAGCACATTTGGACAAGCCAGCTTCATTTTGGAAGAAGGTCCTGTGGACTGATGAAACAAAGATTGAGTTGTTTGGTCATACAAAAAGGCGTTATGCATGGCATCAAAAAACACAGCATTCCAAGAAAAACACTTGCTACCCACTGTAAAATTTGGTGGAGGTTCCATCATGCTTTGGGGCTGTGTGGCCAATGCCGGCACCGGGAATCTTGTTAAAGTTGAGGGTCGCATGGATTCAACTCAGTATCAGCAGATTCTTGAGAATAATGTACAAGAATCAGTGACGAATTTGAAGTTACGCCAGGGATGGATATTTCAGCAAGACAATGATCCAAATCTACTCAGGCATTCATGCAGAGGAACAATTACAATGTTCTGGAATGGCCATCCCAGTCCCCAGACCTGAATATCATTGAACATCTGTGGGATAATTTGAAGCGGGCTGTCCATGCTCGGCGACCATCAAACTTAACTGAACTGGAATTGTTTTGTAAAGAGGAATGGTCAAAAATACCTTCATCCAGGATCCAGGAACTGATTAAAAGCTACAGGAAGCGACTAGAGGCTGTTATTTTTGCAAAAGGAGGATCTACTAAATATTAATGTCACTTTTCTGTTGAGGTGCCCATACTTTTGCAGCGGTCAAATTTTGGTTTAATGCATATTGCACATTTTCTGTTAGTACAATAAACCTCATTTCAATCCTGAAATATTACTGTGTCCATCAGTTATTAGATATATCAAATTGAAATGGCTGTTGCAAACACCCAAATATTTAGAACTAAAAATGATTAAGATTAATAGGGGTGCCCAAACTTTTTCATATGACAGTATAATAGGGACAGAAAGTCCTCAGAGGAAATCTCTGTGGACTTTCTACAGAAAGCACTGCGGAAAAAAAAGCAATACACATTATTTTATATGGACATGCCCAGCAGAGAGGAAACACTTCTACAGGTAAACCTATTGGGTGTATATGGTCTATTTCCAGGAATGATGTTAGGGATCGATACAATTCATCAAATATTTTCAGCAATGACCCCTTTTCTGCTACTTTTTGTCTTGTTCTGTACAGGAGCCTCCCAGGCGCCTTGAAGTAATGATACAAATACTTTTCTACTATGGAGCTTGACATTGTTCTGACATGAATCTGCAGCGGTTTTGGAACATTGTGTATCTCGCTGTGTTTCACAATAATGTTTAAGATCTCTTTATCCAACAAAAACAGCAGCACAGCTTTGTATAATTCAGTCCCCGCCGAGCCCTCTCCTGTTACCTGCTCCCACATTAATACACGTCACAGGGCGACCATGATGATTTATCTGGAAAATATTACAATAACAATAACTGGAGTATATCCACCGCCGTGTACGAGCAGGACCGTAAGAGGAGTCAGATCACAAATTCTGTTACTTGCATTTTTTACATTGCTTTCTTCTGAATAGTAGATAAAAGGGTGGCCACTGGGCGGACATCCTGGGGGCCTGAAAAAGATCAATCCAGAAGTACATTCAAGTCTTTGAGTTTTCTATGATTTCCATTAAATTATAACCTAAATGATTGCCATTTACATGCACTTGACTATTACTTTTCAAAAACACTGTTTGAGCACCAATTTTTCCAAAAAGTTGAAAGAGGTTCCCCACCTCGATGTAGTTTAATAACACTGAGATGTTGTGCATTGAGTTGGGAAATGGCGTGACTAGACTGGCGGGTACTTTTTCGAAAAGCTTACTAATGTTTTGTGAGTTCGGGCAAACACATTAGATCCCGGGCCGACAACTGTCGGTGCCCGACTATTCAAGTCCAAACCTTCTCTGACATGAACAATAGCGCAAAAACTGTGCCCGTCAGGAGTTTTATGGCACGTGTTCCCATGGCTGAGCAGCTGTTTGCAAGTAGTGTTGGGCGAATCGGTTTTTAACGAAACCAAAAAATTTGGGATTAGTTTCGGACAAACTAAAAAAGGCCACCGCAACATGATTTGTGGTAAGTTATTATACTCTGGGCTCTCTTCAGACCTTACAGTATAATAGGTGGAGGCCCAAAGGTGGTGTACAAAATAAAAAAAAAACATTTATATTCACTTTCCCTCACCATATGCGGGCCGTAATCCGGCGATCTGTGTCTGCGCTCCGGCGTTCTTCTGTGACGTCATGTTCCTGGGGTCACCACTTAAAAGACACAGATCGCCAAATGCCACAAGAAGGCTGAAAGAGGTAAGGGAAGGTGAGAATAAATGTTTTTTATTTTTACCACCTCCTTAGGTTCGGACCGAACTGAACCAGAGAATCGCTTTGTCCGAACACCAGTCGAAACAAATTTTTAGAGGTTTTCCCATCCTTATTTGCAAGCCTTACAGCACCAAAAACAGTGACTGTGAATGAGTGTACACATAAGGGACATACTGTGACCCCTTTGGGGCCTGTGTAAAAACCTCCGAGGGTTATGAGCCATTCATCCATACTTTAATCTTAGGCTAGGTTCACACTTGCACCTGCTCTCCATTGTTCATATCCACCATGGGACCCGAACGATGGAGAGCCTGCCTGCTAAAACAGCAGTTACCCGCGGACTCTTGTGGACCCCATTGACTATAATGGGGTCCACAGGGTGTCCGGTGGGTTTCCGACGGTTTTATACTGAAACCAGCAGAGAGGAGAGTTCTCTGTGCAGGAATCTGCGATGGAGTCTTTTACGGAGACGCCAACGCAGATGTGAACAAAGCCTTAGACAAACGGTCCTAGCAGTTTAGAAGCTCAATGAGTGTTTCCATCAGAACTAATGGAGGAATTTATTGGCATTACTGGCGACCCAAGAAGCAAGCTGTGAGAGGGATCCATTACTCACTGCTCCGCTACCACTTCCTATCTGATCCACGAGCCCAATGTGGGGGCATTATACTGTATATAGGGGCACTGAGGGGGCCATTATATTTTGTGGGGGCACTAAGGGGTTAGTATCCTATGTGTAGGCAAAATGGTGCATTATACTATGTGGGGAGAAGTAAGGGGGAGCATTATATTGAGGGGGCCAAAAAGGGAGCCATTAGGAGTGGTGTGAAGGAGTATAGAACGCAGCAGAGTGTACAGAATTACAGACAGAACACACCTATTGTTTTTGATTTATTTTTCTATTGTAAGTGAGCTAGAGGGGTAGCAAACAATTCTTGCCCAAAAGTGCTATTGCCTTCAGAAAGTTTGCCCTAAGCAATCAACAGACTATAAGTCATATATAAAAAAAAATCTGAATTTTAAAGTGCACAAAAAATAAATAAAAAAAAAAAAAAAAAAGTGCAAAAACAACATGAACCGATGCTGTTTGATTGGCAGAAGGAAAAAGCCCAATCCAAGTTAGTTTCCCGCCGCTGCAGCTCTGCCATGGGATGTGTTGACATACTTCAGTGCAAAACACACCTAATATCTGACTGCAGTTTACATTACTGCAGGGTTGCTACAATGGACTGTCAAAGCAAGTCATCATTTTATGAATAGATCGATGAGAAATCTGACATTTTATTTCTTCCAAGTATTACAAATATGAGTTTTGAAATCATCGACCCTGTCGGCATTGACTTTCCTATGTTATGAATGTGAAGTCTTTGCAGTGGGCAGGTGGTGCGCGAAAAAGAAGTAAATACATGGAAATCCCTCGGGACAAACTGACTTTTAATAATCTTTGCAAAAAAACATTCAATAATAGGGGCACTTAGAATGAGATCTAATGTTTGGCTGTTCTGTCCCAGACTGTCGCCGGTTATGCAGTCCGATGACATCAGTGCTGTATACAGGTAGCACTGTAGTGTTAAACCTTTAAAAACACCAAACAGTCGCTGCCTTATTACTGACACAGTCCTCGGCTTTACGATACTAATTCAATTGGGGCATTTCCTGGAATAAAAAAAAAAAAAGGAAAAGTTAAGTGGCTTCAGAATGGAAAAGCTGCAGTCAAGAATAATTCATAGAAATAGATTAATACTTGCTCTATTCTCTTAGAAACAGCTGCCGAAATAATCAGCTCTATATTAGAGTATCATCATCCACCTCGAAAGGAAGAAGAGAACCCTGGAGAAATTTACCCATAAAAGGTTTCTAAATTAAAAAATAAGAGTGAAGATGGCACTCCACCGGGATGGTACGGTCAGGACGAGAGAGGACCGAAGACGATTCATTTCATTTCGAGTTCATACAGTTTGGGCCAAAGGTTTGTTGTGGGTTGAAAAAGTTCATCACAAACTGGAAGTGACATTATTATACTGTGGGGTCTCTGCAAGTCCCAGAGTATAATAGGTGGAGGCCCAGAGGAGGTGTAAAAAATAACAAACACTTATACTCAACTTCCTTCACCTCTTCTGGGCATCGTCACGTCATCTGGCACTCCTTCTGAATCCTCTTCTGGATTACTTGATGACGTCATGCACTCCGGAGTCACCACGCAAGTGTCATGACATTGACCGTCCCCACGTGACCGCTTAGGTGATTGGGCTACAGTGGTCAAATGGAGCAGGCCAGCATCATGACGCTTGCACGGTGACCCTGGGGTGTATGACGTCACTCTGGAGGCCAGAAGAGGAACTGCCAAACACCGTGAGGATGCCCAAAGAGTTGAAGGAAGGTAAGTATAACTATTTGTCATTTTTCCACACCTCCTCTGATCCTCCGTCTATTATACTCTGGGGGTCTGAAAAGACTCCGGAGTATAATAATTTCACTTCCTATTCACGGGTGACATACCCTAAAATTTTCAGTTTCGGGACGAACCCGAAATTGTTGGAAAATTCAGTCCACACTGATTCAATCATCTCTAGTCTAGACTAGACTAGACATTTAGATCAAACCAAATGTGGTCCAAACCTTCCAAAAATTTTAGACTCATCTCGAACCCAGATCTTTTGCCGAACCATCGTAAGGTTTGTCCAGCTCTAGTCCGGACTTATGATATTACCAAGGCATTAACAATGCTCACTTACATATACCAACATATCTCAACATCTAGCATGTAGAAAGTAAGTGAAAAATGGCCATGTGACTGTTGTTTTTTAAAGACATACTTGTAAACATTTTTAAACTAAAAATAAGACAGAGGATGGCACTTCACTAGGATCACATGCTTAGGACTAAAGAAGAGTGAGCTGGTTTTGATCGAACTAAATTCGACTTGAATTTTCAAAAAAAACTTTCAGGCACGACCCAAACCCAAAATTTTTGCCGAATCCACGAAAATTTTGTGAGGTTCACCCATCTATAGTCAGGACTGATGGTATTACCAAGGTATTAAAAAAGCTCATTTGAGTATACCAATACAACCCAACATTTAGCATGCAGAGAGTTAGGCCTTATTCACACAGCAGCAGCCATGGGATGCCAATTTTTTAACAGCTGTCACACGGCTGCATTAAAAGCAATTCATTTGGATTGTCATTTTTAGTGGACCGTTAAAAAATAGGACATGATCATTTCCACCCATTTTTTCAGATTTCTTAATAAACTCAAATCAATGAGGGATCCCTGAAAACGGGTGCCCCATAGATGCGAAACGGTCATTAAAACTGATCCTACCATCGTCCGATCACCATTAGTCACATCTAAAGTGTATTGCCAGCTTAACTTTCAAGGTGATCCTGACTGCTGGTTCTAGGGTCGAAGCTATAGGGGGTGTAACAGTAGCTACGACTACTGGGCTTGTAAACCTAACGGTGCCCCATGGTGTCCCTGACACAAAAAATATACCACTATTCTAAATGGCACAAAGTAAGTGTGGACCCCATTACAGATTTTGTATTGGGGTTCAAGTTACGCCTCTGGCTGGTTCCCAACATTAACAGTGGGTATTGACTTGGTATCAAAATTTTGTGCAACACATTTGATAGGGAAAAAAGTGCTGTGGTATTTGGACCAAAGAAACATGAAGTTGGTTTATAAGAGCTGTGAAGAACTTTACCCATAAGGTGTTAGGTCCTTCAACCATAAGGCAAAGTCTTCATCAGTAATTATAGACTTTGCTGCCAGGAAAATAAAAAGGATGGCAACAGGGATTTTTTGGCTAATTTTTACTTTCATTCTAATGGTAGACATTTTGAAGATAGATTGGGATGGGATAACTTACATACAGTACATGGTGTAACTCCCGGGTATATCAGTTGCCACCAAATCAGGGGTCCATATCCAATGAGGTATAAAGTACAGTTAGTAATGGCTGTGTATGATGAAAGGGGATGTAGAAAATGGTATGTGACCCCATCCCCCTTTTAGTATGAAGTCCAATGGTTATCACTACTGTGTGCAACATCCCTCTTCAGCAGCATTACCTTTTCCTTATTCTTGTACTGTGACATCACTGTGTGTATTATCCCTGTACTGTGACATCACTGTGTGTATTATCCCTGTACTGTGACATCACTGTGTGTATTATCCTGTACTGTGACATCACTGTGTGTATTATCTCTGTACTGTGACATCACTGTGTGTATTATCCTGTACTGTGACATCACTGTGTGCATTATCTCTGTACTGTGACATCACTGCGCGTATTATCCTGTACTGTGACATCACTGCGTGTATTATCCCTGTACTGTGACATCACTGTGTGCATTATCTCTGTACTGTGACATCACTGTGTGTATTATCTCTCACCTGTGACATCACTGTGTGTATTATCCTTTACTGTGACATCGCTGTGTGTATTATCCCTGTACTGTGACATCGCTGTGTGCATTATCTCTGTACTGTGACATCACTGCGTGTATTATCCTGTACTGTGACATCACTGTGTGTATTATCCCTGTACTGTGACATCACTGTGTGCATTATCCCTGTACTGTGACATCACTGTGTGTATTATCCCTGTACTGTGACATCACTGTGTATTCTCTGTACTGTGAAATCACTGTGTGTATTATCCCTGTACTGTGACATCACTGTGTGTATTATCCCTGTACTGTGACATCACTGTGTGTATTATCCTGTACTGTGACATCACTGTGTGTATTATCCTGTACTGTGACATCACTGTGTGTATTATCCCTGTACTGTGACATCACTGTGTGTATTATCCTGTACTGTGACATCACTGTGTGTATTATCCCTGTACTGTGACATCACTGTGTGTATTATCTCTGTACTGTGACGTCACTGTGTGTATTATCCCTGTACTGTGACATCACTGTGTGTATTATCCCTGTACGGTGAGATCACTGTGTGTATTATCTCTGTACTGTGACATCACTGTGTGTATTATCTCTGTACTGTGACATCACTGTGTGTATTATCCTGTACTGTGACATCACTGTGTGTATTATCCCTGTACTGTGACATCACTGTGTGTATTATCTCTGTACTGTGACGTCACTGTGTGTATTATCCCTGTACTGTGACATCACTGTGTGTATTATCCCTGTACGGTGAGATCACTGTGTGTATTATCTATGTACTGTGACATCACTGTGTGTATTATCTCTGTACTGTGACATCACTGTGTGTATTATCTCTGTACTGTGACATCACTGTGTGTATTATCTCTGTACTGTGACATCACTGTGTGTATTATCTCTGTACTGTGACATCACAGTACAGTATATTATTTCACTTCACTGTGTTAAATACTCTCAATATTATTTTATTCACCAGATTTCCTTCTAGTCGTCCATAATTTCTATATATATATATATACACATCACTGCATCTCCTGACCTACAGGCATCAGGTTCTGAGCTCTTCATGTTTTCGCTCCTACTTAGCAGGGGCTACATCTTCTATAGGGGAGCCCTTTAATAAAGAGAGAGATATTATGTATTATGTAGCGTCCATGATATTCATGTTCACTAAAACTGCTCCAATACTTAAAGCCGGGACAACGTTTGATTCCCAAATCACTGAGCGCTGCGGGAGAGATTTCCTGATCCGCTTCCTTTAGGCAATGCTTGCCAGGTTCTCCTTGGATTCACAATACAGTGTATCTGATTTTCCTGACGTCCTTCTCATTCCTCAGTAGTTCAGGGCTGATAAACTTTGGTTTGCAGACTATAAAACAAGGAATAGACCAACCCATTCACTTTGCTTGCCAAAATTCCAAAAGTTCTCTTCATTGCAAAGAGCAATGTTTGGAAAGCAAACTCCATAATACTACTAGAAATGCAGATGACGTTCATCAAGACAGGCAGGTTAGAGTGTCTCCGCCACTGGAGTCCATGGTGAAGGAGTCGGATTTAGAAGAGATAGAAGTTGTCATGATCTCATCAAGTATTATGCTTGTAGGGTCACATGATGTTGTGAAGATTAAAGGGAACCTGTTTTGGTACATAGAACATGCTGCAGGTTATAGAGCAGGAGGAGCTGAGCAGATTGATGTATAACTTTCAGGGAAGATTCAGAAGAACTTGTCATTTATTCCTTAGAATTCTTGTTCATCCCAGTGGGCAGTCCTACTCTGTGACTGACAGCTGTGTGTGATCGCCCACTGGACTCCTAAGCTTACAATTATCTGAATCGTAATGCGTGAAATACAAGTTATACTGAATATATTTTCCCACAAAACTAGATATCAATCTGCCTTATAACAGGATACTATAAACGTATAGTTACATTGTTACTGAGGTTAATACAAAGTAACAAATCTATCAAGATCATCCTGCCTGACGATCCTAAATCACCCACTGGCTGCTTAATGAAGGCAAATAGTCAATTGTCATAGTATCTCCTGCAGTAGGGCATCTAATTTCACTACTCTGACCGTAAAGAACCCCTTTCCTATACCGAACACCTTCTCTAAGACACTGATCCTTCCCATATCAAGAATGTCCACGGTCCTGTGTACAGTTCTTCGAATGAATAAACCATTTGCCAGTTGTTTCTATTGATCACCTACATGTTTATGTGCAAATACCATTACTTATATAATATGCATACTGTACATAGACAGTGGTGTGCAAAAGTTTTAGGCAGGGGTGGGGATCATGCGTAGTAAGAAGGCTTTCAGTAATAAAAGGTTTAATAGTTTATTTTTGTCGATGAACAAAATGAAGTGAACGAAGAAAAGAGATATGGAAATGCCATCAATATTGGGTGTGACCTTTGCCCTTTGGAGGAGGAGTCTTGGAAGCGATGATATGACCCTCGCAGATATAGAAAGTTGATCTTGATGGACGTGTCTAAGTAACTATGTAAAAAATTTTGAAGCTCTAACACTCAGCTGGGTCCCTCGTACCCCTGATGCCTTGTTAATTCACAATGGGGTCCCTCATTGTAACTGGAAATATAGCACTGACTATAGCAGTATCATTGATTAATCGGCCCTAATGAGTTTCATTCTGGGATATTAGCAAAGCCAATACTGCCATGCTGGAAAAATTTTTATTAGAAATCATAAATTTCAGATTGTTTAATAAAGCCATCAGCTGGCATCACATCTAAAGGAAAGCATAATAAAATGTTTGGACATGTGAATACTTTGGATATGACACTAACCCTTGTGTGTTTTTGAAAAACGTCTGAATTTAATAATTAGTTTTCGCAAAGCAAAGACGCCGTAAACCAAATATTCCTGTTTATTGGCAAGATTTTAAAGGGAGACCCTACAGTAAACAATTCATCTACGCACCAACAGAATGTCACTAGTAATTCTTATCAACAATGAAACATGCTGGACACATATGGAATTAACTATATACAAGCACTGCCTAGCCCTGATTTTAGCCCACGGGGGAGTGAAGTACAAAACAGTAATCAAGGCAAGCTTTAGTCATTGAAGACAATAATATATACTCAAATTGCAATTACATCGACATGAAAAGGATTTTGTCAATTCTGCCTTGTAGACTAATTGAGTTTCAGATTTTTGTAGACTCCGGGATAATTAAAATGTTTAAGAGTCTTGTTTTAATTATTTTAAATCAGGTTTCTGCAAAAATTTTATTTTTCTCTTACCTCTCTCTTTTCCGTATAGATGGAAAGAAAATTCACATGGTAACTGGGTAAAAGTCACACCCTTCCAAACGCTTAACCCTTCCTGCATTGGCTTCATTCCCGGGCCTTCTAGGTTCACAAAATGTTTTTAGTTTTTATGGCTTATAAAATCAGGAGTTATTGAACGTTGTACTTGTTTGTTGTATCTAGTATTAGGCAGAAAGTAGTAATATTAGGCAGCAATTATTAGGATTTGGTAGAAATTATTAGTATTAGGCATTAAGTATTAATATTAGGCACAACTTATTAGGCAAATATTATAAGTATTAGGCAGAAAGTATTAATATTAGGCAGCAATTATTAGCATTAAGTAGAAAGTAGAGATGAGCGAATTTTTAAATAAAATTGATTCGGCCAGTTCGCCGAATTTTCCAAAATGATTAGATTTGTTCCGAATTAATTCATGGCAAATCGCGTTAAAAAACAGCTATTTCCTGGCGTCAGAGAGCCTGTATAGTGGTGTAGAACACTGTGCCTTGCAGTAACACGCATAGGGAGTCTGCTGTGGTAGTGAAACAATACTGCAAGTCAGTATGACACGCACATGGGCGGCAGGATAATGGTAGTCAGTGCAGCAAGGTATAGTAGGATTGTTCCTATTACCCAGGATGCAAACACCACAAATGAACCCTGTTCTGCTTCAATACTCTGTATAAATTCCTCCCTATCCTTTCCCTGCACTTCTAATGCTCTTTCCCTGAACTTTGATTGAGCAAAACATCTTTTTTTTTTTTTTTTTTACCACTTTCCCTAGCGCCTGCTGACATCTCTCCCTGCACTAAGTACACTGGAAAATGCCTGAATCCAAGATGGCGGAGGGTATTTATAGGGCTGTGACATCACAGGGCTGGCTGCACGCATGGCATTGTGGGTAATCCCGCGTTCCCAGAGTTCCATTCTCCCATGTCCTAACATGTGCAACAGCCATTTTAGGAAAAAATGCGATTCGTTACCACGAAGCATGAGGAAATATGAATCGAATATTTCCTTAAATTCTAATCGAATTCCACTTTGTCAGCTTCGATTCGCTCATCTCTAGTAGAAAGTATTAGCGTAAGGCAGACATTATTAGTATTAGGCAGAAGGTATTAGTATCAAACAGAACGTATTAATATTAGGCAAAAAATGTTAGTATTAGGCGGAAAGTATTAGTATTTGGCAGCAGGTATTATCCTATATTTTCATGATAGTGAATATCAGTTTTGTGATGGCTGTTTTTTTAATAGCCGTCACACAGCCACATTAATTCCAATTTACATGAATGGGGGCTATTCTCATGACCACTATTTTTGACAGTCCATTGTAATGGACCATAAAATAGAGGTCATGCTCTATTTTTACCTGTTTTCACTGTTCTCTCCATACAGTGCAGTGTATGAGGGATTCATGAAAACAGGAGCCGCTCAGGTGCAAAATGGCCATGGAATCCCACCTTAATATCAAGCAGTAATTATTAGAATTAGGCAGAAAATATTAGTATTATTCCAATTGCGCATTTATGGGATCTCACATCATAGCTTACAGGATCTACCGTCTAAATGTCAGATACTACAGGACACCTTCATAGATCTACTGGAGTCCACGCCTCAACAGATCAGAGCATTAAAGGGCTTGTCCAGGCAAAATGGACACACAAATTATTTTTTAAATCATCTGGGGGCAGTGAAAAAAAAAAAAAAAAAAATTATACTCACCTTATCCTGGTGCTCCGGTGCCTCCCAGTGTTGTCCTTCCAGTCCGTACACTGGGGTGACACCGGAGTATCGAGAACAGGTGAGTATGATTTTTATTTTTTTTTCACCTCCCCCGACCTATTTTTTAAAAAATTGGTTTCCCTGGACAACCTCTTTAAGGGGATCCATACATTAATAAGCAGGAAGATAAAAATAATAGCAGTATATATAAGATAACTCCTCATTTTGAAGACAGGATAACAAATGCAGAGATAGAAAAACATGTCTCTTCTCCTAAAAATGCTCTGCTTCCTAAATACAATGGCCAAGTCTTCTTGAAGGGGTTTTCCAGGATGAAATAAGAATTAACCCCTAAACTAAACCCCCCTCCCCCCGCCTAACTTCTAATTTACTTATATTAAAAAAAAATGTATAATTACCCATATCCCTGGGGCGGTCACACTTTCTGATAATCCGGTGACATTCTGTTTTGCTGTTTCCAAAACGGAACGTCACCATTACTCCCCCCCAACCCCATCTATACTTACATGTCTTCCTCTCCGGGAACAGCTCCTCCCCTCTTCCACTCTGCAAGTGCTTGTGCAGTCTGGAGGTGCCTGCGACACATGCGCACTACATCTCTACTGCGCAGGCGTCACAGGTATTTTCGGTCTGTGACGCGATAGGAGAATGGAAGAGATGCATCTCCAGCCTGTGCACAGTAAAAAGGAGGAGCCATCTCCCAGAGAGGAAGACAGGTAAGTATGATGCGGTGGGGGGGCTGAGTTATTTAGTTGGGAAGGGCTAGTAGTGGGCGGGATAGCTAGGGAGACAGGGAGGGGGTGTAACAGAGTGATAGAGGAGGGGGTAGTGGGCAAGGTACACAGGAAGCTACACAGCAGGAAGCTACACCATGTAAACAAATGCAGAAGATGCCAGGAGCTCCCAGAGACACCCAGAAATCACTCAAAACACTGCTAAAGGTGCACTTATTAACCCAATAATAGCACTAACAGACCTTTTTTTTGTTTGAAAAACCGCTTTAATAAACCCATTTGCCATCAGGGAAAAGTCAGACATCTCCTTAAATATTAGAAGGTCAGTCAGTCCCATCAAAATCAGTGGATGCAATTCAGTTAATGTTCATGGGCAGCCTAATATGGCAGCCTCCATAGCTGCCTGGTTTCCACTGTATTATGTGGCAGAGACCCAGTGGCAATGCCAGCAATCAGAACTTGCTTCGATCATGGGCGCTAACCCCCTAATACCTTGGTCAAAGATAACTGAGGTGCCAGTTTCCTGTCGCCATTTTGGGGTGGATTTCTGGGGATCTGGGGATAGCGATCTATTAGTATGACAGACGGGAGCTTATTGAGGGCTCTCAGGCTTGTCACAATATTGGTCCTATTACAGGCCGCGATAAGCCAATTTTTCACGGTTTTTCTTCCCATAAAAATGTGGATAAAAAAAAAGATCAAAACAGTAGACATTCCTCAAAATGGTATGAATAAGAAGTACCTCTGGCCCGCAAAAAAATATGCCTTATGCAGCCCCGTACACTAAAATGTAAAAAAGTTACAGCTTGGATTTTTTAAGGGATTAAAACCGTAAAAAAAACCTATAACTTTGTTATTGCCGTCATCGTACCAACATCATCGTATTTGTAAAAAACGAAAATCAAAAAATGACTACTGGGAAGGGGTTAAACAAAAAAAAATGTTTCAGACATCAGAATGCATAACATATTGTCCTAAATACAAATGGATATTCATATATTTGTATAAATCTTTAACACATAAGGACAATGAAGCAAAAAACAAGAAAGAAAATTCTCTCTTTTGTCTTGTTGGTCTTTTTTCTGTTGCTTGTCCCCTTTAACAAATGTGAGCTGAATTATCACATTTCTCAGAGCAGCAGATTGTGTAAGACGTTAGATTTCTTTCTCCATCTCACCAGTTTTTGATATTTTAATTTTTCTTCAAAAAAGCCCAAGGCAATCTTTTAGACCCTTAATCTGTTAAATGGAATCCAAATGCCTCAAATGTTTTCATTGTCTTTTTTCTCCTTGGTTTATTATTGTGAACACTTTATCTGTTTCTAGATTTTCTTTCTCTAGACTCTATTTGTGTTTATTTTATTTTTTATATATACATGTGTAATATGTAGACTATATACTGTTGTGTAATATGTAGACTATATACTGTTGTGTAATATGTAAACTACAGACCGATGTGTAATATGTAAACTACAGACCGATGTGTAATATGTAAACTACAGACCGATGTGTAATATGTAAACTACAGACCGATGTGTAATATGTAAACTACAGACCGATGTGTAATATGGTCGACTATAGACTGATGTGTAATATGTAAACTATAGACTGGTGTGTAATATGTAAACTATAGACTGGTGTGTAATATGTAGACTATATACTGTTGTGTAATATGTAAACTACAGACCGATGTGTAATATGTAAACTATAGACTGTTGTGTAATATGGTAGACTTTAGACTGGTGTGTAATATGGTAGAATATAGAATGGAGTGTAATATGTAACCTATAGACTGGTGTGTAATATGTAAACTACAGACCAATGTGTAATATGGTCGACTATAAACTGGTGTGTAGTACAGTAGACTATAGAATGGTGTGTAATATGTAAACTATCGACTAATGTGTAATATGTAAGCTATAGACTTGTGTGTAGTATGGCAGACTATAGACTGGTGTGTAATATGGTAGACTGTAGACTGGTGTGTAATATGTAAACTATAGACTGGAGTGTATTATAGTGGACTATAGACTGATGTATAATATGGTAGACTGGTGTATAGTATGGTTGACCATTGACTTGTGTGTAATATGGTAGACTGTAGACCGGTGTATAATGTAGCAAACTACGGACTGAAATATAATGCAGGGAACTATAGACTGATGTGTGTAATGCAGGGGATTATAGACTGGTGTATAATATGGTAGACTATAGATCAGTGTGTAATATGGTAGACCATAGACTGGTGTGTAATGCAGGGGATTATAGACTGGTGTGTAATATGGTAGACTGTAGATCAGTGTGTAATACAGTAGACCATAGACTGGTGTGTAATATGGTAGGCTCTCCTCTAGGTACTTCAGTTTCCTCCCATATGTCAAAAACATACTGATAGGTAAATTGGCATCTTGTAAAACATCTGACCCTTTTTGGTGTTGGGGTGAGCACATGTACAGCAGCCACTAACTCCCCTACTCCACAACGCTCCCATATACTTTGAGTCCATTGTGTGAAATTACGCATTACAAATGTTTATCATTTCATCCTTAATGCATTGTTGTGTTTGGGTTTTTCCATCACTGACATGTGTCACCTATCCACCATGATGAGGACAGAGGGCTGGTATACCCCCCATGCTTACAGCAGGAGTTTGAATGTAATGGAGGTTGAGCATGCGCCATCGCCCTCCATTCTACTCCCATAGACCACTACCCTAGTCAAACTCTCCTTCTCTGCGACCATACAGTGAAGAAGAATGGGGGGGGGTCTTAGAAATCCTATTCTAGTGATCAGTGGGGTCCCCAAGAATCAGCCTTTTTTCATCTCTACTATTGGTGATAAATGTCCCTTGTGGGAAATTCACTTTAACAAGACTTTCCATTTACCCTATTTACCTTGTGACAAACCACGCCATGCCAATTTTACCTGCAAAAACGCTTCGTTTTCCTGTAGACTTCTATGGGAGACAGGTTTTTACTTCAGCGTTATTTAGCTGTGCTCCATCGTAGCCTTGAAGGAGTTGTCCCATTATAGACACTTCTTAATCTATCTACAGGATCGGGGATACTTACATTGCAGGGGATCTGACCACTGAGTCACCAGGGCACTTGTATGACCAACACTTCATTCCCTTCTATGGGGCTGCAGGAATAGGGGATAAGTGTCAGTAATGGGGCAACCCTATACAGCAGACCATACACATTAGATTCAGATGGTGTTGATGTGGCCGTCCAATTAATGATGGGATCGTTGGACATTTACGGTATTTTCATGGCTGATCCGATTTCGTACATTTTCGCCAATGGGAATCCAACGTGTCTGGCCAGCTACATAAATATACTGGTTAAGAATTTTGGATGTAACCAAAATGAGCTAAATATGGTATTTATGATACATTATCATGTGAGCACCTGAAAGCCGGCATCTGTTAAAACATTTAGCGTAAAAAAAAAAATCCTTGGCAGTAAGGAGGGTACATAAGTAAAGTTTGCCAGAAACTTACACTGTTTTATATACTTATTTACAGTGCTGTTTATTGAAAAATCACTACTTACACTGCCAACCGCAGCAACACATCGTCTGTTTGCTAACTTCTGAAACACAGAGTACCTTCATTAAAACATACAGCGACCACGCTAGCAAACATGGAAAATATCTTTACACATCATGTAGAATGTGTTAGCTATACATATATTACCGGCTGGCTGCGGGAACCGAGATGTCTCCTGGGTAAAGCTTCCTGTCTAACTCAATGTCCTGTAGAAGCAGAAATAATTATCAGGGTACCACACATACTTTTTAGCTTATTTATGTTGTTCGGAGTTTGTGTTATTGGTTACATTTTGGGATAAAAATGGTGGGTTGAGTGATTTCTAAGATTTTTGTAAGCACAATGCTCAATGTATTTGTTGTAGACTGCGGCGCCCCATACGCTGTAGAGTTGTGCTATCCTCTATGTTTATGGGGGGTAACTGGAACCAAAGAACAGGATGTGCTCAAGAATATTCTTGGGTTATGTTCACACTTTGGTATTAAAGGGCCTGGCTATAGGATAGGTCATCAATATGAAATTGGTGGGGGCTCCGACACCCAGCACTGCCACTGATCCTCTGGAAAGTATATGGAGCCAGAAGTGGAAGGCTCCATACAAGTTCTGGGTTTGTTCTACTCACATGATCAGAACTAGCACCCAAGTCAATCTGCCTGCTCCCCTGTGTTCACTAGTGTTACCCGTACCATTAGGGGTTTGGCAGACTAGATCATTATAATAGTATGGCCATCCCCTAATAGTACAAGTGAGGCAGATCAGAAACCCGCAACCAGAACCGCAACCCAAAATGTGGCAAGCAGCACTTGCAGAACCAGAATAGGCATTATTTAGTCCCTTTAACCCCTTTGTTACTTAATGACGATTGGTTTGTTGGTGCAGAAATAGTAATAAAGAAGAACAATCTGTGCAAATAAGTCGCGTGGCCCTATATCTGTAGCTACTTTTTATTCACGCTGCAGACAAAAATTTGCAAAAATTTTCTCTAGCGGATACATAGGGTGGCACAAACTTCATTTACATACATTATATGATATATTACATGAATTATAGTCAGATCTAATGCAGATGTAGGTGCTGAATCTGTGCGATAACCCATGTCAAATTTTGCACGTGTGAACAGATCTTCAAATATATCAAATTGAACAGCAAATCCGCACATGCGGAAACATGCGGAAACTGAAAGGAAACCACACGGACCCCATTATAGTCTATGGGGTCCGCAGGTTTCCTTATGTAAACTGCTTCTCTCTGCATATAGGTTTCCATTCGAGGGGTCCTCAAGCGGACTCCCCTGTATGGAAACCAAACACAGATGTGAACCGGTCCTTAGCCAGGGGGCCTGTCCAATAAAAAGCAGTCTGCCCCTCTCCCCTATCCATTGCTGATAATTCTGCCAGGACTAACTATACAATTACCTGAGAAAAGCCCAAGTGACCATAATATAGGAGATCCAGAAAAACTAGACAGTAAATACAGGGCAAATACATGCAACCAAGCAGATAAAACACAAGAAAAAAAACAATCTATGAGCACAGTCAGTAAAGCTGCTGCTTTCTGTGAATAATATCCCATCTATAATTACATGAGCAGCCAGAAGTAGATACAAGTACATAGAAGAATTTTCTTACTTTGTAAGCTGTTAGATTTTCAGGATCCTCAGTCTCTTGCACACAGCAACAGTTTGCAGACATGTCTGTGAAGGCTGTGAGGAGAATCTACCCCTCCTGTCTCCATTCACTGTGTGAAGAGAGAAAAGGACCACCTTCTACACTCACTGAGATAAGCAAGACGGAATGGAATGTATCTAGGGACAGACTTCCTTAGTAACAAAAGAGTGAGGAACTTTAGAGAGGTTTTTCAGGCAGAAAGCAGCCACATTTTTAATTAAAAGTGCATTACATTTTGGTCCAGAATCACATGCTGTATAAAATTAGACTAACTTGTCTGAAAAGTTATTTACCATTTAAGATCAGTATGTTAGTGATCACATGGACAATCATTCATGTAGAGGTTTTTTTTTAGAAATAGAAAAAAGCACCTATCTAGAGCCCTGGCCAGCAGCCTACTCTGCCTACCCCTTGTCCCAATTCAACTTTTTGTAGTTTTATCCCATGCTGTAAAGACCACTTTCCATTGGTGCAATCATATATAAGTATTAGTAGGAAGGGTCACAGAGGAGATTGCCAGATGTGAGGGCATTTACCAGTAGACTTGGTAAACCTTGTCATTTCAAGTTGGTTTAACTTTTTAATAGCCTTTCCTTCTACAATAAGATTTCAGCTCTTGAGTGCCCAAAGCAAATAATTGGGACACAAAGGAGATACAGCTTGTTAACATGGAATAATCCTGCGATGTTCATTACATTCAATTCCTGTGAGTCCTTTAGTCCTCTCTCCGAGGCTTCCAAACAATTCAGTGTGTGCATGTCTGCTCTTCCTATTAGCTAGAAATAGTCTTTGATGTGTTTTTCCATTCTGCTAAGTGTATTAGGCCATCTGTGGTCTATGATATGATTAGAAGGATGTTTTTGTAAAACATTGATGATGAATACCATTGACTTAACTATGAAAGTGCTGGAATTTGTAAAAAATGTGATGCTGTATACCAATTGAGCTAATGCAAATTTAAAGGGAGTCTGTCACCTGAGCCCTGAGAACCTGAGTCGATGAACAGTTCCTATGGTACATGTGTTTGCTGTAAAGCATATCTCTGAATACTGATAACAGCAGCTCAGGCAAAATGGCTGCCCCCATAGTCAAGTACAAAGAAATAGAACATAATAGAAGCAGATTAGAAAAATCTATTGTAACCATGTGAATTTACAGTAAGTTATTTGATTGAATTCCCTGTTTTTTTATTTCTTTTTGTTACAGTTGAATGGAGCACCTCGTCTGACTTCTGTCCATTGGCCGGTGAAGCCATCATTGAAAATCTGCAGTCATTGAAGTACACAATTACAGGCCTGACTATGGTAAATAATAGAAGAATTAAAGGGATATTACCAATCCATTCCCATCCTGTGGATATATCATATATGTTTGAAGAAATGCAGGTCCTCGAGGTGAATGCGGGTCCTCCAAAGCCCTTTCTGGTGGCTGCACCTGCATCTTTTCACAAAAAGTCCCATAGAAGCGAATGTGTGGCCACATCTCCATCCATTACAGTGATGAGGGGTGCCCCTATTCTTGTGATGGGAATACCCCTTTAACTTACCTTTTTTTTGGGTTATTACAATAGACTAATGTGATACTTTCTGGCCCCTGCTTGTTGTATCTGTATACAGCAGACCAGACAGTAATTGTGAATTCATCAACATACAGATCAGGATCATAATCCTGTCACTACACACCAGGATAACACTCCTGTCACTACACACCAGGATAACACTCCTGTCACTACACTGGATTGGCATCCCATTGCGAAAATTCCGGCATCAGAAAATGAAGAAAATTCCTCTTCATTTTCCACCGTGTAAACACAGATATTTGGAGACTTCTCCTTCTCTCATTGTTACTCTGCCCCATAGCGCCCCCGAATAGAAACCCGAAGGCATGTGTGAACCTGTGAATCATTACGATTACAACGATACCAGATTTTAATTGGATTTAATGAAGTTTTACCTCTATGGCTATTACAATGTCAATATTTTTGAAAATAACAATTTGCTTGGGGGGCATCATATTATTATTATTATTATTATTATTTTATTTTTTTTTTTTTTGTTGATAGAGGTATTCAAGGGCTCTTTTTTTGCTGGTCAAACTGTAGTTTTTATTGTTACCATGGTATGTACAAGTTATTGATCACTATTTTTGCATTGCAGTATTATTATTTTTTATTTTTTATTTGCACCTGTTTTGTGTTTTTGTTTTCTGAATAACTTGGGGTCCCATTTAATAGAAGGTTTCGGCACAGTTGGAATTTTTTGGTTAGTTTTGGTGCTTTATATACTACTTAGGCTCTGTACTGTCAGGAGGGCGGTCTCAATTAGATAAAGGAGTGAGATTATGAGCTCAGAGTCCCACCCACTTGCCTGCTCCTCCCTGACACCACCCACTTGACACTAGAGAGCCAATTTAGCATATCAGGCACCAAAACTAACAAATCTTTTTATGTTGCTATTATTGTTCTTATCGCATACATTGATACAAATGTTTTACATGTTTTCTCACTTGTTTGGCAGGGCACAGATTATTATGCTAGAGTTTCCGCCTACAACATGAAGGGATGGGGGGATGCCGAAATATCAAGCCCCCCGTGTGCTGCGCCTTCCAGTAAGTTAACCATTTACTATGCCATCCTTATTGTCCTGTCTGATCACTCTCGCTTTTGATGAACATCAGATTTGACCTTTTCTAGTTGACATACGGCAGGTGACATTTTTATAGTTCCCAAAAATTTCAAATTTTTTATACTCTCTGTGAAGAACTTTGAGAGAAATATTAGTAATGATCATTTATTGTGATTCTAATCTGCGTAGTTGTAAATGACCCACAATTCCGGGCTCAGTCTGGTTATTTTCCTAATATGCAGTGATGTATTTTGGGATCAATGGGCCAATGGTTTATCACTTTCAGGACCAATGCAATTTTTGTCTTTATGGTTTAATTTTTTACTTCTGCCTTCCAAAAGCCAGAATTTTTTTTTAGTTTTTCATTGATCTATCCGTCCGGGTTTGGTTTTTGCGGGACAAATTTTATTTAATAATGGTGTCATTTAATGTTCTATGTGGGAAGCTGGAAAAAAATAAAATGGAATGGAATTGGAAAAAAACAGCAGTTATGCCATTTTTATACTGGTTTTGTTTTTATGGCATTCACTGTGCGGTAGAAGTGGCATGTTATGTATTGTGTGTCAGACAACCACAGTAATAACACATTTATATATTTTTTGTAATGATCTACTACCTTTAAAAAAAAAAATTAAAATTGTTTATTAACCACTTCCGGACCACCCATTGGGTATTTACTTCCGGATAGTGGTTCTGTCGTTCTGCAAGGACGTACCAGTACTACAGCCGGAGCTCTAGAGTTTATTACCATCCCTGCCTTCTCATAGCTGTATACAGAGCTATGGGAGCCACCGGGGATCAGAGACTGTTAGAGCTGCTGGGTCCTAGAGGACCCAGATCAGCTCAGTAGGCATGGGCAGGAGGCTGTATTCCTCCTGCAACTGGGGATAAATGTATCAGCCCCTGTTACAGGGGAAATCAGCCTCCCCCACCAAAAAAGAAATGGTGTTGAGATGCCCCCAAAGGTCTACTATAACCTTATGGGGACACAAAGTAAAAAAAAAATAAAAATAAATAGAAAAGTAAGAATGAAAGTAAAACAATTAAAAAAATAAATAATAATACGCCAATAATACGCCCTCATCACAGGTTCTAACCCCACCCCCCGACGACACAATACAAAATTAAATTTACCTTAACGGAGAGGAAAAACTATTTTAAAAAGTTTTTTTAGTCGCACTTTGTGCTATTAAAAAAAAAAAGTGAAATGTGAAAAATAGACACGTTTTCCTTCCTCTTTTGTTTATATTTTGCCGAGTATAAAAAAAAAAAAAACATGCAAAAATAAAAACAACATAAAAATAAAACACTATGTGTCACTGAAAAAAGAGGCAGAAATTAGTTGAATAATCCAAATCATAAAAATGTTACAGCCCTCAAAACCGCACATAGAAAAACCCTGAAAATGTATCTGGTCCTGAAAAAGAAATTGGTTAAAAAAAATGTACTGAAGGGGTTAAAAAAAATACTCATAACTTTTTTTATACTTTTGTTCGCGGAGCTGAGTAAGGGACAGGTTGTAGTTTTTATCGATACCATTTTGAGGAATAGTTGACATTTTGATCACTTTCTTATTATTTTTTTTTTTTGGAATGCAAAACAGAATCTGCCATTTTTTTTCTCAAACTGCGGCATTCATTGTACGGGATAAATATTTTGATATTTTAATGTTTTGTGCATTTTAGAATATGACAATATCTAATATATTTTTTAATTTATTTATTTATTTTTACATGTTAATTGATTTTTTTAAGCACTTTAAAATTTTTGAAACTTTTTTTTTAGAAAGCAGAGAAATGGATCAATGTGACACTGCCCTGTCGCTCGCTCACAGTAACACACTTTAGCAATGGTGCTGTGGGGGGACAGGGTAAAGCTTCAACCTGATTTCCCCCTCTAGAGGCGCCAACCTAGAAATTTGAGTTTGGAGAGATTTTTGGGCAACAACTTAGACAAGTAACAGAACACGGATCGGTGCCCCTAAGCTTCGACCGGTTTGGAGGGTTACGGAGCGTTCCACCTGGCCACATTTTGTTGAGTGCTTTCCATTCCTTTGCATGTGTGAAGTACACGGTGGTGATAGATACAGTATTATTTAGTTTTTCACTCTTTTTAGAATGTTTTAGAATGTTTAGAATGTTTGTGTTCATCTCCTTGACCATACATGATAAGGTTGTGACGTTCACTCAATGTACAGAACAAAAATGTGAAAAAGTAAAAAGCAAGAAAAAACTGACACATGTGTGACATGGAATGTGACAGCATGCTAATCCATGGCCTGAAGACCTAACATTTCTGCAGACGTTCATGGGACACATAAAGCCGCTCCTGCCAATGATAGATCTTCAGTAGACATTAGTGTCTCCAGAACTGAACACAATAACATCTTCACTTTCCATTTACACGTGTTACACAACAGGCCATGTAGTCAATCTCTCCTTGACACATCACTGACATGTTCCTTAAGATCACTGTACATGTAGGATGAGCCTCACACTAGGTCTACACTTATCACAACAGCTCAGATATTCAGCGTTCTCTATGACATCATGAGATTGGCGCCGAACAGACTTTGTAACGCACTGATAACCTGTGCAGAAGATAAAGAACAGAAACTTTACACTTTGCAGCACAATGTGACATGGCCTATGTAGCTGCTGAGGGGTGACTATGTGTGATGAAAGGGTGTGTTACTGTATAGATCTATTTCTATGCTGTGACATCACTCTATTATCCCCGGGCTGTGACATCATTTGTGCATTATGTTTGCACAGTGACTTCATTATGTTTTTATTTCTTGTGCTGTGATGTCACAGTGTACATGGTGGCCTCTATGTATGAGCTATGCCAATTCTATGACACCATTGTGTACATGGTAATTAATGAGCTGTCACATTACTGTGCTTATTATTGCACTATGTGATATCATTATGTGTGTTATCTGACTATTGTATTTTCAATGTATAATCTGAGTATAATGACATCACTGTATGCATTATCTGTCTGTTGTGCCATCACTTTGTACATTATATGACTATTGTGACATCACTGTTTGTATTATCTGACTTTTGTGGCATCACTGTGTACATTATTGTGTGCACTATCTAACTAATGTGATATCACTGTTTTTTACTATCTGACTTTTGTGACATCACTGTATATTACCTGGCAATTGTGACAACATTGTGTATTATCCGACCACTGTGACATCACTACGGTGTACATTATCAGACTACTGTGACATCACTGTGTGCATTATCAGACTATTGTGATATCACTGTGTACATTGTCTGATTATAGTGACACTATGTACATTATCAGACTACGGTGACATCACTGTGTATTGTGTCTATTGTGACATCACTGTGTACATTATCAGACTATTGTGACATCACTGTGTGCATTATCTGACATTTGTGATATCACTGTGCACATTGTCTGATTATAGTGACTCTATGTACATTATCAGACTACGGTGACATCACTGTGTATTGTGTCTATTGTGACATCACTTTGTCCATTATCAGACTATTGTGACATCACTGTGTGCATTATCTGACATTTGTGATATCACTGTGCACATTGTCTGATTATAGTGACACTATGTACATCAGACTACTGTGACATCACTGTGTATTGTGCCTATTGTGACATCACTGTGTATTGTGCCTATTGTGACATCACTGTGTGCATTATCCATGTGCATTAGGAAAACCAAAGCTTTTTTATTCTTAACTTCCTGTAGAAAGTGGTCATAATGAAGTGGGACTCCATGGTTGGGTTACTTGTTGAGCCTTTGACCACTAAGGAGGACTAATGTAGGGAGATTTAGGCTAAAGCCCCAGTTGCGAAACGCAGCAATAAAAGCTGTGGGAAAAAACGCAGCGGAAACGCATCACTTTTTTTTCCACAGCATTTTTCATTGCATTTTTGCAGTTTTCCTCTGTAGATTTTCTGCCCCTATTACAGCTGTATGGAAAACGCCAGCATTTCGGACGCTATAATTGACATGCTGCGATTTCGCTGCAGATTTTTTCCTGCAATGTGTTGATGGCATTAACCAGAATCCCATTCATTTTGCAGGTAATATAAAACGCAGCGTTTTCGCAATGTGGGGCTTCAGCCTCAGTTTTTAGCTATTATACCTGTGCTGTTATGTGGCAGGTTCTAGATTTTTGTAGGTGATTGGCTGCCAGTGAGAACTGACAGAGGAAAAAGTGTACAGGAGAAGCCATAGTATAGACAGGCTAAGGCCTCACGTAGCGGGACACAGCAAAAAAGCACTGAGGGAAAAACTGCGGTGGCAACGACATTCTGGCTAATCCCATCCACACATTGCAGACAAAAACACTGAAGGACAGGTTTTTGAAAAACGCAAAATGTCAAATTTACGCTAGGTTCACACTAGCATTGGGGTTTCCGTTCTTAGGGTCCACTTGGGGGCCCAAAAAATGGAAACCCAATCGGCTTAGAAAGTGGTTACCTATGGATACCTGCAGACCCCATAGACTATATTGGGACCACCAGGTTTCCACCCGAAAAATGCGGAGAGAAATGTCCTGCTTGCAGGACTTTTCTCTCAACATTTATCAAGTGGAACGGGGGACGGAAACCCCGAACGGTTACTGACCACAGGTGTGACCGAAGCCTTACCTGCGGAAACGAAAGCATTTTCCCTTTAGATTTAATAAGGTAAGAAAAAATTGCAGAGAAAAACACAATGAAAAACCCTGTGGAAAAAAAGTGTTTTTGCTGTGTTTTTTTTTCCCCGCAGAGTTTTTTGTAGCTACCGTTCGCTACATGGGGCCCTAGCCATAGACTCGGTGATGTAGGCTCTGTGCTAGTCGACTGACTGACATATTATCTTGATGGCAGCAGATTCTTCTTTATCCAGGAACGGAAGGCATGACAGGTGTTTGTACAGAGGGATTCAGTCGTACTGTCAGGTTTTCATTTTTGGCTGGATGTACATTTTAATACAGGGACATAATGACAGGTACGAGCCCGAGGGGCTAAAATTCCTTTTCTTCACTCTTCAGTAAAATAAGTGCTGCCTGTAATGTTTGCGGCTACGCATTTCACAGCGGACATGGTTGTTTGCAAACTCAGATGACTTTTTTGTTGCCCACAATCCTGTAGGGTTTCCACAAACGTGATCTTTTTGGAAAAAATGAAGAATAAATCAGATAACTGCACATTAACTCTGCACGTGCAGGGACAGATGTGAGCACTATACTATATATTAAATCTGTTGATCGATTGGATACAGTTGATTCACCAACTTTTTGAAAAATTTCAAGGAAGCCGGGTCCACGATGCCCACTGGTCTCTGGGCTTTTCTACAGAGCTCTGGTGGCATCGAGAGCTCCGTAGTATGGACATGGTTAATTAAATACCAATCTCCTGATGTGGAAGAGGGATTAGTGCGATTCTACACTCCAGCAATTACACTTCTTACTGTCAGTAAGATATGTGATCCCGCTGGTCTAGCATGGAAGGGGTGGGGGTGATGGGCATGTACCGTAGAAAATACAATGAAAATTCTGGATATTTTTATAAATCCAATGAGTAAGATGAATACAGAGCCCCACATCAGACCAAGGTATAGGAATCCACTTTTGGAAACTGGTTAATTTTAGTAATTTTTTATGCACTTTTTTTAAAGCCAAATTCAGGAAAAAGACTCCATACACATTAAACTTTGAGTGGTCGCTCTTCATGAGGACATTAGATGGCTACTAATTGCAAATCTGCAACAAAAAAAAGCAGCTTTTCCGCAACTGAAGCTAGAAAAAGTTCAGAACAAGGTGGGAAAAAATGTAATTGCCCCATTTTCATATAGATTTAGTTTTTACAGAGTTCACTTTGTAGTAAAAGTAACATATTGCCTATAAAAGCCCAAGCAGATCCGGACATACATGTAAGCAGGGTTGCACACGACTGTCAGCTAACCGCTGATTGTGAATGAACAGCATGGGCAGTGCACCGGCGACACAAGGATGTCATCCATGCACTGGCCATGCTTCCACGGTCCCTTTCATTCAATGAATAGCCGTGGAAGCAGGGCCGCAAAATCAGACAGGAATAGGACCTGTTCCCTATTTTGCGGCCCGGACTGTCGACCTGCATAGGACCTGCAATTCATGGTCGTGTGTACGGGCCCATAGGGCCTCCTTGCGGCATCCGGCACTCTTCTGTGACATCACTGGCCCAGGTTTAGCATTGAGGTCTGTGTCACTGGGTATGACCTACCCTGGGCCTCCACCTATTATATTTAGGGGTCTGAAAAGAACCCAGAGTATAATAATGCCACATCACTTTGATATAACTTTGGCTGTGTGTGCCTTAAAAAGCTAGAAATTGGATAGATAGGGTCTTAGGAGCCCTAAGAGTGTTCTACACTATGTTTTACAGATAGGTTCCTAGGAGTCCTAAGAGTATTCTACACTATGTTTTATAGATAGGTTCCTCGGAGACCTAAGAGTATTCTACACTATGTTTTATAGATAGGTTCCTAGGAGCCCTAAGAGTGTTCTACTCTATGTTTTATAGATAGGTTCCTAGGAGCCCTAAGAGTATTCTATACTATGTTTTATAGATAGGTTCCTAGGAGCCCTAAGAGTGTTCTACTCTATGTTTTACAGATAGGTTCCTAGGAGTCCTAAGAGTATTCTACACTATGTTTTATAGATAGGTTCCTCGGAGACCTAAGAGTATTCTACACTATGTTTTATAGATAGGTTCCTAGGAGCCCTAAGAGTGTTCTACAGTATGTTTTATAGATAGGTTCCTAGCAGCCCTAAGAGTATTCTACACTATGTTTTATAGATAGGTTCCTAGGAGCCCTAACAGTATTCTACACTATGTTTTATAGATAGGTTCCTAGGAGCCCTAAGAGTATTCTACACTATGTTTTATAGATAGGTTCCTAGGAGCCCTAAGAGTATTATACACTATGTTTTATAGATAGGTTCCTAGGAGCCCTAAGAGTGTTCTACTCTATGTTTTATAGATAGGTTCCTAGGAGCACTAAGAGTATTCTACACTATGTTTTATAGATAGGTTCCTCGGAGACCTAAGAGTATTCTACACTATGTTTTATAGATAGGTTCCTAGGAGCCCTAAGAGTGTTCTACTCTATGTTTTATAGATAGGTTCCTAGGAGCCCTAAGAGTATTCTATACTATGTTTTATAGATAGGTTCCTAGGAGCCCTAAGAGTATTATACACTATGTTTTATAGATAGGTTCCTAGGAGCCCTAAGAGTGTTCTACTCTATGTTTTATAGATAGGTTCCTAGGAGCCCTAAGAGTATTCTACACTATAAACATGAAACGAATCTTGAGAGGTTCAGCCATCTCTACTATTGACATATTGAGGTCACACCTGCTGCATTGCACACAGTACCCATCTCTTTTAAAGGCATTGATTTTAGTGACGTACCGCACATGCTCTTCCCCCCATTGAATGACACAGAGGAATTATAAAACTGTCAATCAAGAGATTAGAGAAGGTTCACCAGCCAAACCTCAGGACATTCTTGGCTAGAACAAAGGCCAGTGATACTTGATATTATATTTTCTCCATTATAAAGGCGGTAGGTTGGTACCATGTGAGCGGTTTTGGTAAAATAAATTGTAATGACACCCTTCTAATTCTATGTAAGTACTGGTTTGCACAGAACATTCCAGCACATATCAACTGTATACATTCATCACTGTTTTATACGATGATATATGACTTGCCAGAAACCTTTAATTCATGGGATCCGGTCTTGGTGATCGGTAATTGTGCAGATGATGATCACATACCACAGAAATTCATCCAGCTTACAAATCTAAAACATATCTGTAATCCATGACAGCAAAACAAAGCAAAAGATGAAACAAGGCGAGCAGAAATAATACTTGGCACCTAGACACGTACGTCTGGCGCCCGATGTTAAGTGATGTCATTATTTGGGGTTCTATAATTTTCTGTAATGTTTTGCTGTAATTTGCTGTGATTTGCCTTCTATGATAACGTTACACATTGTATGCTAATCACAAGGCATTAACATCTACACTATGCCCTAGTACACATAGACAGCCCCTTATAGGAAGAGGAATTGTTCTTACAACGCGTGGGTTTAATTAAAGGTAAATTGTATATACATTGTCAATGTAAATTGTGAAACCCAATAGACCTTATACATTGAGTCGATACATTGAATTAGTTTAAGTACGTCTGTAACATTAGTAATATCAAAGCAAACTAAGTCCATAAATTATCTCCATTGACCTGATCCCCTCTGATAACGTCATGTTGTGAGTATATGCCATCACTTTATAAATGGTGGGGGTCCAATCACTGGGACCACATCGATGCAGAGAATGAAGGAACCATAGCGCTGATTCCTTCACAAAGAAGTTCCTTGCTAGTGGTGGATGAGCATCGCGAGATGAGTTTCGCGAGGATAGGCCATTCCTTTGGATTAGGCCCGTTTCACATCTGCATTCGGGCCATTCCGTTCCCCTCTCCGCATGAAAGATGTGAAGAGCAAGCAGCACTTTTCTCTCCACATTTTTTGGGCGGAAACCACACGGACCCCATTATAGTCTATGGGGTCCACCGATTTCCTAAGGTAACCACTTTTTTATGCAGATTAGGTTTCCATTCAGGGGGTCCCCAAGAGGACTCCCGAACGGAAACCCACGCACAGATGTGAACTGGGCCTAAGCCACAAATATCTGTTCAGTGGGTGTCTGACAGGCATGGATCAGCTGTAGGGGCCACTACCAACTCAATGGGCCACTACCAGCTCCAGTATATAGCCAGGCACCAATATTGCAGCTCAGCTCCCATTGACTTCCATGTGCACAGGACATGGAACCAAATGCTTCCAGCTCCGTGCAGGGATAAGGATAGGCCATAAATAAAAATTCCAGGTCAACCCATTTAATGGTTGCCACTCGGCATCAGTTACCCGTGTAGAAGAAGAGCTAAAAACCTAGAAAAGTTTCACGTAAGAGGATGACATTACATTTTCTGCTCTGCCATCGTTTTTATTTATAAGGTACTAAAATCCGCAGTTGTAGGAGATGAGAGTAAGTGGAAGTGTTGATGTTTTAATGTCATAGCAGATTTTTGCATCTTTCTGCCATTACTGACACCTCGTCTTAGTAACCAACTTCGTCTGCGTTTGCTTAACAGACTGGAAAGACTACGACGGGCGAGAGCTTAGGCACAAGGGACAGATTGAGGCACTGGAGCGTCTACTCCAGCAGGTCCGGGCTGTTCATCAGCATTACAGCTGTCGAGGTAAGAGTGCGAATAGAACCCGTCCTAGACTTGGCTGCCAAGGTGTCTGAAGTTACTTGTCGACTATGTGAACTGGCTTTTCTTTCATCTAAAAAGAAGTGCCCCATGTGTCAGCAAACTCGCAGCCAGGCAAATCTTCACATTCGGTCTACTAAAATTCGAGTCGTCATTTTTAGTTATAAAAAATGAAATTTTTAAATCAGATTTCTGTAAGACGAGAATAAAAGATTTGTGGAACAAATAGTGGGAATTGTACATATTAATGTTACCACCTTAACCCTTCACCATGTAGCTGTTTTGGGCTTTTTTTTTTTTTTAGTTTTTGCATCACTGCATTCTATGAGGTGTACGAGGGCTTGTTTTTTGCAGGATGACTTGTATTTTTTAATGGCATTTAGAGAGACATAAATTATATTGAAAAAAATGTTCTTATTGTCCCTTTTGGGAGGAAAGGAAAGAAAGACGCCGATTTTTGGGTTTTGTTTTGTGGGTTTCAGTTTTGCAGCATTCTCCATGCAGTATGAAGGACACATTGCCTTCATGTTGTAGCTTAGTAGGATTACAGCAATAGCAAATTTATACAGTTTCGACACTTTGGATTACCTTATGGATTTTGTGTGCAGAAACACCACATTTGGTTGTAGATTTATCTTTTTCCCAGTGATTTCAATGGGGAAAATCTACAAGAAATCCATATTCTTTCTGCAACAGACATTGACTTGGATCAAATATAAAAATCCACATCAAATATGAAAAATTCTGCAACAAAATTTGATAAGATTTGTTCAGATCTCATCCACATGGTTCTGTAATGCAATGCAAATTTTATGTGTGCGAATCCGATGGAAAAGACTAAAGCATTTCCAAAACATTCTCCCTTACCGTACGGATGGCAACTTCAATTATACCTTTGTGTGACCATGAGAACACTGTTTCTGGGTGTAATACGATTAATATTCTGTACTTTTTTGACAATTTCCCCATGCAGGCTATGCAGGTCTCTCTGAGCCAATGGATGGAAACTATCTGCTATGAACACTGCTCACAAGTAAATAGAGGAGAGTCTGCTGCATACTTCTCTTACTCACCAGGACATATAGAGAGAAGTACTGACATATACTCATGTGACTAAAGTGCTTTGGTTGCGATAAAAAGCTCCTATTTAGCTGTATCCTCCGTCTGTGTCAGTCTTTCTCCTTTTATCTCCTGCACTTCCTGCTCACTCCTCCCCGTTCTGTAGACTTAGACTCAAGTCACATGACCTGATCTGTTTTGAGACGGACATAGCAGAATTTTCACAGTAAAACTCAGTTTATCAGTGGGCACCTAATAGGGAAATAGCCTGATAAGAGGAGAAAGAGGAATTTCTCTCCGGAAAGATGAATTACAACGTTTCTATTCTTCATTTAGGCAAAGTGTGTTGGAGAGACAGTAATAGTGTTCCGTGAGGTGAAGTGAATTGTTAGAAGTCTTGGAAGATCTACTACTTATTTACTACCACCTACTACTGTCTATGACGACTTACTACACCACTGCTAGTTTTCCAAGCCAAGTCCTTGACGGTTTTCATACCAAACACTGTTTTTTTTTTTTTTTTAAACACTTTACACATTCATTGTACACCAGCAAATTGAAGGATCAGGGATGAAAAGTCTGGTCTTAAACACTGGATGAAAGTGCTTTGCAGCTTATGAAGTGCAAGACGTTGGATAGTACCCAGACGTGGTCAGGGAGCCTCAAAGGCAACAGGAAAATGTGGTTTGTTTTCATAGAAGTATTAACTTTCCTTCAAAGCCATTTGTCTCCTTCTATATAAACTTGTAAATATTATTATAGAATTCTCGCAGAATTTAAAGCAATATTTTCTTAAGTGGAGTAATCTGAACTCACCTGAAACTGAAAACGTAAGAGGGTGGTATTGGCTGCAACCAGGAGAAACCCCCTATTAGATTGTCTACACATCTGACTTAGGCCAATATCGTAACGTTACCCTGTCGAAAACGAAATATGATTTATTATTTTAATAAAACTAATGTTCTAGAAATATTTGGATTTTCATTGTACATCCCGGGAGTGGACTGTCATGATAGACTCTGATATGCCCAAGAGATCTGATCCTCAGATTGTAAAACAATTGGCTCATAATTTGGCTGAGATCACCAGTTATGTCCATGTCAGCTCATGGATTGTGTTCTATTACCATTATGTATACTAGGCAGTAGTTTCTTCTGTCGATGTAATTCATATGTATTAAACTGAATATACACCTTAGGTAACTGTCAGCCAACAGGAAGGAACCATGAACACGACCAAGTGTGCATCCGAGTTGTGGGACGAGATCATCATGGCATTCCGTGATGCATTCACGTCTATGGGGCTTCCGGATCCATTACGTTCCAATAACATGGATGATTATAGAGCAGGTCCTATTCTGCTATGTGGTATCAAAATGGAATAGATCCGGAAGCCCCATAGATGTGAATGCATCATGGAATGCACTCGGATGTCACTCTGAGTGTTAACCGACTGCATTCTATGGTAAACTCAACCCCCAACTCGAATGCACACTTGGTCGTGCACATGGACCTTTACTCCACCTTAGCTTGGTTTGGCTAATTTACATGTGCTCTATGTAGGGAGAGGGGAGCATGCTGCAGCTGGACTCCTCTGACTTATCTCCCATGAGAATGTAATAAGAGGCTGCTGGGTAATGTGTAATAGGTGGAATGGCTCAGCACATGTACTGTAGGTTAGAGTCCTTAATAACACACAGACACCAGGTATAACTTGGAGCTCCTGGGCCCCAGTGCAAAATCTGTAATGGGCCACCCATGTACCATGTGCTCTCTATGATACTAGTGCCTTCTTATGTTGTAGGCAGGCCTTTGGGTCCCCTAGGTCCCAGGGCCCAGGTGCAATGGCAACCTCTGCCCCCCATATAACTATGCCCTGACACAGACACAGTCTTTTTCTGTCTAAACAGTTTACTGAAGGTGGGGTTGCATGGTTGACAATGGTCATGGAGGTGAATAAGCCCATCAAGGGTCTACAGGTCACCATCACAAAACTAGGGTTGATTAAACTTCTTTGACGTTCTTTCTGATGGCTGGCAATCTGTGCATCGCAAAAGTATTCCCTCTGCCCTCTAGTGCATTGGAGTGAGAAGATTTATGAGAAACAGCCTGCCACTGTCAGAAAGGAGAGACTGAACCTTTAAATACCAAAGTAGCAGTTGGTCAGCAGCCTATTGTCAAGGAGGCATTCTGTGGGGGAGGCTGTGGCACAAAGCGGGGAATGGTTACTGTGTGGGGGGGCAATGACAGGAGATGGGAAGATGGGAATGATGGGAAGCTTGTGTGTACACCGACATGATGTGAACAAATCTTCATGACAGACCGGACCAGACAGAGAAGGAAAGGGAAATGCAAAAATGCGCAGATGGGATGCAGCTGACAACTATGAGGATTTGTGCTGTGGGCCCACAGGTAACCTTCAACATGCTAGGGTTGGATAAACGTCTTCCTGATTTCCTTTGATGGCTGACAGTCTGTACATCATAAATTTATTTCCCCTGACCCCTGGTGAACTGGAGTGAGAAGATTTATAATACACAGCCTTCCACTGTCAGAAAGGAGAAAATTAACACTAATGGCAAAAGTGGCTGTTGGTCAGCAGGATATAGTCAAGGAGGCATTCTTTGGGGGAGGTTGTGGCACACAGCCTGGCATGATTGGGGGGCAATGACAGGGGATGGGAATGATGGAAAGCTTGTGTGCACAGACATAGTGTGAACAAGTCCTCATGGCGGTCTGGGCCCAGATAGAAAAGAAAAGGGAAATAAAATGTATGGATGCCACATGGCCGACTGTTGTCAAGATAAGTCAAAAAGGGGGCCCCAAGTGGAGCTTTTGCACCAGGGCCCTTAAGCCATTAATTATGCCCCTACCTTTAAGTCTATTTATTTAGTGTACCAGGAATTTACAACTACATGGAAATCAATTTTGTGGTCTCCTAAATGTGAAAAACACTTTTTTCGGTATCATAAATGATTTTTTTTTTTAATATATATCTTGTTCTACCTCTCCGCTTGTTGTTTGTGAAGCAATTTCAGGCCTATTTACTTATGTGTAATTGTGGTCTGACCGCCTTTTAAATTATTTCCAAATTTGTTATCTAGGGGGCCTGTTTTAAGTGGTGCTAGTTAAACATGTCATTAAGGGGAAGGCAAAATAAAAAAAGTCATGCTTCGAGACAGAAAAAGGAAATGGTTTTATTTTGTGGTTAGATGGAATAATTTTCTGTAAGTTCAAAGAATTTCAAATATTACAAATTTTTTTCCCCCCCCCAATTGTTTATAAATGACATTTGAAGTTAATTAAGATGAATCTGGACGAGGTGGGAAAAATAATTAAACACACAAAAAAATGTGTTCTTTGAAACCGAATGTGGTTTATTTGTATTTCCGACTAAATTACAGCTGAGGGAGAGAATTAGTTGAGACATAATTCTTGGATAAACTGTGTCTTATCCTAAATGCTCCGTATTAGTTTTCAGGCAGCTGAAAGACATTCTTCAACTTTTAGCTGATACTTTGATGGTGAAAGAATAAAGTTTGACTGTTAAAGCTCTTTGGAGCCAGAGTTATCATGAACAGACGTCGATAAAAAAAAAAAAAGAGATTTAAGGGAGAGCGCAGCTCAGGAGGTATGTGTGCGAGCCGAATGTGCTGCCACTATTCACCCAGCTGATATATAACTCATAGAAAGGTGATGGAAATGGTTAGTTCCCATTACAATCATCTACACTTATTCAATATTAAAGAATACTATAATAAACAATATTAAAAAATTTTATAAAAATTAGATTTTGAAAGAATCACTGTAGGAAATTTTAGTTTCTTCTATTAGAACGACTGCCATAAACTTTTAGACTCTGTACACATGGCTGTTATAGGGCTTGTATCCCGTTCCGTAAGGTATGATTTTGGTAGTCATTAGAGATGAGAAAACCAGTTTGGAACAAACTGGATTCAACCCAAAGCTTACAAAAATTTCAGGTTCGATTTGAAACTTTGGGGGTTCATCTCTCGCGAACTGGAAGTGGATAGTCTAGAGTGTCTTCAGACCCCAGTGTATAGCACACGGAGGATCAGGAGAGGTGAGGGACATAATATACAGTTATACTCACCTTCCTTCACCCCTCTTGGGCACTAAGGAAGGGCAAACCTCTGACGATTCGTTTCATCCAGTGTTCGGACGAAGCGATTCCCCGGTTTGGTTTGTTCCGAACTTGTGTAGAAAGAACTGGATGTGAAATTATTAGACTCGCTTTCTTTCGCCTCTCCTGGGCACTAAGGATAGGCAAACCTCTGATGATTCATTTTGTCTGTTATTCAGACGTGAAATTATTATACTCTGGGGTCTCTTTAGAGTTTCACTTCCAGTTTGTGATGAACCTATTCAACCCAAAACGAATCTTTGGGCTTAACCATCCAAACCTGAAATGAGTCTTCCGAGGTTCACCCTTTTTTAGTAGTCATACATTCCCAATAGCTGTCTGTCAAATGCTTGTTGGCAGACAGCTACACTATTCCTACTGAAATCCCCATACACATGCATGCTCTGTTCAGCTAAGTGTACATATGATTGCAGTTGGTGAATAAGCAGCTGACATTCTCACCTGTAGTGCCTTATCTTTCCTGTGGAAAAAAAAATTGTACATTAAAATTCAACAAGACCAATAAACATTAGAGGATTAACACCGTTGAAGTTGGTGGATTAAGCTAACAATCTAATGGGTATGGATTAGAGATGGGCGAATCGGTTCATAACAAGCGAAACCGAACAAATGGAGATTTGTCTTGGGCAAACTAAAATGGCTGCCGTATTATACACTGGGGTCTCTTCAGACCCCAGAGTATAATAGCTGGAGGCCCAGGTGAGGTGAACAATATAAAAAAACATTCATGCTCAACTTTCTCTACCTCTGTTGGGCCTCCTTTCTGTGATCGTTCTCTACACTGTTTTACAGGGATTCTATCATTAAAAAACACATTTTAAACTAAGAGCACGTAGGAATAGGTTTTATAAAGGCGATTCATCTCTTACCTTTATTGTGAAGATCCACGCTGCCATTTTTGAATTTTTATTGATTCTTCATTGTGTTGAGAATGCAAAGGGGGCATTACCCCTGTGCTCTGAGCAGAGCATTGTCATCCTATCCAGCGCCGCCTTTCTTCTGCTACGGCCATTCTCCTCCTCTTCTTACAGGAGACCACCACAAAAATGGCCGACGGAAGAGCCGACCACCACAAAATGGCCGACGGAACAGCCGACTGCGCATGTCCATCAGCCATTTACTGGTGGTCTCGTGTAAGAGACCACCACAAAATGGCCGATGGACATGCACAGTCGGCTGTTCCGTCGGCCATTTTCTGGTGGTCTCATGTAAGAGACCACCACAAAATGGCCGACGGACATACACAGTTGGCTGTTCCGTCGGCCATTTTCTGGTGGTCTCCAGTAAGAAGAGGAGGAGAATGCCCGTTGCAGAAGAAAGGTGGCACTGGATAGGATGACAACGGTCTGCTCAGAGCACAGGGGTAATGCCCCCTTTGCATTCTCAACACAATGAAGAATCAATAAAAATTCAAAAACGGCAGTGCGGTCCTTCAAGATAAAGGTAAGAGATGAATCGCCTTTATAAAGGCTATTCCTACGTGCTCTTAGTTTAAAATGTGCTTTTTAATGATAGAATCCCTTTAAAGATAGCATTCTACACTATGTTTTTTAAATAGGTTCCTAGGAGCCCTGACAGTGTTCTACACTATGTTTTATAGATAGGTTCCTAGGATCCCTGACTGAGTTCTACACTATGTTTTATAGATAGGTTCCTAGGAGCCCTAAGAGTATTCTACACTCTATGTTTTATAGATAGATTCCTAGGAGCCCTAAGAGTGTTCTACACTATGTTTTATAGATAGGTTCCTAGGAGCCCTAAGAGTATTCTACACTATGTTTTATAGATAGGTTCCTAGGAGCCCTAAGAGTGTTCTACACTATGTTTTATCGATAGATACCTAGGAGCCCTAAGAGTGTTCTACACTATGTTTTATAGATAGGTTCCTAGGATCCCTAAGACTGTTCTACACTATGTTTTATAGATAGGTTCCTAGGATCCTTGACAGAGTTCTACACTATGTTTTATAGATAGGTTCCTAGGAGCCCTAAGAGTATTCTATACTATGTTTTATAGATAGGTTCCTAGGAGCCCTAAGAGTATTCTACACTCTATGTTTTATAGATAGATTCCTAGGAGCCCTAAGAGTGTTCTACACTATGTTTTATAGATAGGTTCCTAGGAGCCCTAAGAGTATTCTACACTATATTTTATAGATAGGTTCCTAGGAGCCCTAAGAGTATTCTACACTATGTTTTATAGATAGATTCCTAGAAGCCCTAAGAGTATTCTACACTATGTTTTATAGATAGGTTCCTAGGATCCCTAAGACTGTTCTACACTATGTTTTATAGATAGGTTCCATGAGCCCTAAGAGTGTTCTACACAATGTTTTATAGATAGGTTCCTAGGAGCCCTAAGAGTATTCTACACTCTATGTTTTATAGATAGGTTCCTAGGAGCCCTAAGAGTATTCTACACTATGTTTTATAGATAGATTCCTAGGAGCCCTAAGAGTATTCTACACTATGTTTTATAGATAGATTCCTAGGAGCCCTAAGAGTATTCTACACTATGTTTTATAGATAGGTTCCTAGGAGCCCTAAGAGTATTCTACACTATGTTTTATAGATAGGTTCCTAGGAGCCCTAAGAGTGTTCTACACTATGTTTTATAGATAGGTTCCTAGGAGCCCTAAGAGTATTCTACACTATGTTTTATAGATAGGTTCCAAGGGGCCCTAAGAGTGTTCTACACTATGTTTTATAGATAGGTTCCAAGGGGCCCTAAGAGTGTTCTACACTATGTTTAAGTCAATTTAGAGTTTGGTTCGCACCGAACTTGTTTGTTCTGAAACGAACCGGGGACCTGAGCCACCGTACACAAAACGATTTTTGAGAGGTTTTCCCATCTGTAGTATGGACACCTAAAGTTATTGCCAGGCACCTCTAGTGGTGGCATATCTGCACTGAGAAGAAAAGGAGCGGTCATTGAAATTACACATATCCAACCTTTCTTTACCCCAGCATTATCCTCGTGGGGGAGATGGCCAACTAGCCCCATCAAAATCACTTTATTCAGCTGACAATCCAATAGATACCTCTCCTTAACATGATTCCAGACAACACTGGAGGTGGCATATCTACACTGAAAAGCAAAGGATTGTGCATTGAAGACATTCACAATCCTTCACTACCCCAGCATCATCCATTGGGGGAGAATTGAATTGCCCCAATGCATATTAGATGGTTGACCAGCCCTATTAAAGTTAGTAGATTAGGTTGACAATAATCTACTAGGTAGAAACACCTTAAAGGGTGTGTCTGAAATAAACCGACCTTTCTTATCTTAGCTACCCCCCCATCCCCCGCCTACCTTCTAAATTACTTACTGCACCAAAAAGCTATATTTACCTAAATTGACGGGGCAGTCATGTGGTTAGTTAGAAAGGGCTATTAGTGGGCAGGCTAGCTAGGGAAACAGGGAGAGGGTATGATTGAGAAAGGGAGGGGGGAGGGAGTGAGAGAGGTAGGGGGAAGGAGTCAGCTCGGAGTGAAGCGCAAGGCATTATGGTAGTTGTAGGAAAACAGAACAGGAAGCTTCCCATGTAAACAAATGCAGAAGATGTCAGGAGCTCCCAGAGACCCCTGGAAATCACTCAAAACACTGCTAAAGGTATATGGGTGTACTTATTAACCCATTAGAAGCACTAACAGACCTTTTTTGAAAAATTATTTTTTGCCCGGAAAACCCCTTTAAGCTACTGGCAGACAACACTGGTTGCTTCTTATCTACTCTGGGAACAAAAGGATCAGGCATTGAAATTCAACATGCCTGATTCTTCTTTGACCAAGTGTGCATGTGTTTTCAAACGGCAAAGGGGAGTAAGCCTCTCGCCATGCCCACCATGACAGTCAGAACATCCCCCATACACATAAGATAGATAGATGTCCAGTCCTTTCATCTTTACAAATAATTTTCCATTTATAGCATTTACAGCTTTTACAGACCTTTGCCATTCTAGTTGTTAATTTGTTGAGGTCATCTGTAGAAATTTCACCCAAAATGTTCTTATGATCCTCCCAATAGTTGACTTGTTGGACACTTGTTTGTGGTATATTCTAAATTTACTTCCACAACAGCTCAATAATAGAGATGAGTGAACCAGTTTATAGCGAGCCAGGTTTGTTAGGTATTTTCCAAAAATCTCAGTTGTTTTGGGGTTCATCCCCTACAAATCACTATTATACTCTGGGGTGTCATCAGTCCCTATAGTATAATAATTGGAGGCCCAGGGGAGATGCGGAAACAGAATGAACAGAGACACTCACCTTCCTGGGCTCCCTCATGGCATTTGGCGCTCTATCATGGTCGTCTTTGGCCATCTTCCAATTTCTTCTGACATCATGAGCTGTGGGGAAACACTGAGGAATTTGATTTGGCCTCAGCAGTCATGTGGGACGCACAAACAACATTATACGTCATGACGGGGCCTGTGACATCACAACGAAGGCTGGAAGATGGGTGAAAAGACCCCAGAGTATAATAATAGCACTTCTGATTTGGTCCAAAACTAATCCTACAGGAGAACCTCACAAATATTTGAGAAACAAAGGTTGCAAGGTTCACCCATCTCTACTCAATAAGGTTGAAATTTAGTGATTGTTCTGTTATGGTGTGCAACTGATAGAGGCAATATTGGACATCAACAAAGAAGTCAAGACAGCTCCGTATCTGCTTAGTGAATTCCTATATCAAAGGGGATGTCACTTTATAGACACTTATCCTTTATCCACAGGACAGGGGATAAGTGTCCAATCGATGGGCGCGTGATCACCAGGTCCCCCAGTGATCAGGAGAATGGGGATTGAAAGATCCCTAAGGCCTTCTTGTGAATGGAAAGCCAGTGTGCTTGCCTGACCAGCACTCCTTTCATTTCAGTGGGGCTTCCAGGACTGTAATCTCCGGCAGCGCCCGCAGTCCCGTAGGAGTGAATGAAGCCCCAGTCACACCAGCACACTGGTGCTCTATTAACCAGGAGGCTTTAGGTGGCTTTTAGTCCCCGTCCTCCCTGATCACTGGGGAACCCACCAATCAGAACTCCAGCGATCGAACACTTATCCCCTGTCCTGTGGTTAGGGAAAAGTGTCTATAATGGGACAACCCTTTTAGGCTGCGGAAACCCAGCCTTTTTGTAACAGATTTTGCTGCATTTTTTGAGCCAAAGCCAAGAATGGATACACAATAAATGGGAAATCTATAGGAGGCTCTTATACTACAAGAAAAAAACTACTGCAACGCGGGACCTCAGCCTTAAGGATCTAGTTGCAATCCCACTGACTCGCGGTTTTTCCCAGGGATATCTGCTGGCGTGTTCGCATTTCCCTTGAAACATTGCAAATCTTCAACCTCCTTAAAGTCTTAATTGGTTTTATTTCTTATGAAATAATTTCCTTTATTTAATTATGAAACAATTAGTATAAAATGTATTACTGCCAGTTTCCATTTGTATTGTTAGCTGCATTTTATTAACTATGACAGGAGGAAGAGCGGAGACACATTCACTCCGATTCCCATCGTGATTTCATTAAGTGGCAAATGATGGGACAAAATTTGGTTTTAGATTTGGTTTTAATTTACTGAATCACAATTGATTCAGTAAATTCTTTTTCCAGCTCTCACAAATACGTGCCAAGGATTCATGTTGCATTGTGTCCAGCGGAGTGTTACAGGACGTGAGTTTTACATTGCATTGCTTTGTAGGGATCTGACCCATGGCATTGCAAGTGATGTCTATCTGATCTGGGACCTCCACAGATGAAGAGAATGGGGCTCCGTGTCTCCTGCTTGATTTTCAGACCACATCGGAGTTATGAAGCCGAGCAGGGGGCATGTAGGATTTGCTGGAAGGGGTTCTCTGAGAACGCCCTATTAGAGCCCCCACAAAATATATTGTTCTCTAAGTGTCCTTACACATTATAATGCCCCCTCAATGGCTCCTATACAGCATAATGTCCCAGATCATCTCCCATATAGTTTTATTTCCCAACTCAGTCCCCATACAGTGTAATGTCCACAGCTCTACAATATGTGGCCTAGGCAGTGAGTGGTAAGTATGCTTTTCAGTACTCGCTGCTCCTAGGACTCCCCACTCCTTCTCTGCTCTCGGCACCAACGCACGCCGTGTCAGAGTAAAACCAGTGCCCGGTACAGAGATGAAGCGGGGAGTCCTAAGAGCAGTGAGTACTAAGAAGTATACTCACCACTCATTCCATTAAAACTTCCATCAGTACCCCCCTGTAGCCGAGCACTCGTCTGTTCCAGAGACATAAGGGAGCACAAGAACTGGGGGATGTGCATGGGGGGCACAAGATTTCCCAGCAATCATACACTTATTACCAAACTGTTTGTTTCTGAGACAGCCCTTTTGGCATAGTTTTGTCCCCCGCAGAGTGCGCTGTCCCATAGACCGCAACATGGAACAGGTTTGCTGGTGCCCTCACACTGGCATGATGATGGAGGCTGAAAACTGCATTGACAACCTATTGGCTAGAGGCAAAATGGGTCACCAGTACTATAGCAATGACTGGGATATAAAGCTTAATGGACTGGCAGTGAGCTCTGACCTTCCTAGAAAATATATAGGTCCAATAGATTTTTTAGTGCTAGAATATAATATAATGGGGGTTTAATGATTTACAGGTAGTAGAGGACACTTTATCCCATCTCTAAAAAATCTAGACATTTCTCGACTTCCTTAATGGGAACCTGTCATGTTGTACACGTAGTCCTATACTGTATGCAGGAAGTATGTTATAGAGCAGGAGGAGCTGAGCAAATATAAAGTGTATTGCTATGACTAAGGGGTATGTAAGCCCCGAAAAGCGTAAGCTGTTACTGTCTCCTTTTAATGTTTTTTTTTTCTTTTGTTTTTTTTTTTTTTGTTGATTTTAATGTTTAAGTAAAAGTTATTTTTTAATAACGCATCATTGAAGAAGTGCTGGATGGAATTTTTTATTGTTTTTGGAATTGGTTCTGTCTATTCCATTGAGTCCCGGGAGTCCATTCCGTGCACCTTGATGTTTGTATTCAGTTGATGATTAATAGGGTGAGCTGAAAATAATTTTTTCCTATTTTTTGTATTATTTAACCCCATAATGAGCACTTTATAGCACTTTTATGGCAACCATTTAAGGGACTTCTGATGCCTTTTTCCAGTAGAAGAATATAGCAGTATGTGAGCTGCAGTCCCAATGTCTGGCTTATAGTCTAAGACCCCATGGACACGAATGAACATAGAGCTGGTCTCATCCTGATCCATGTCATTAGAGTAGAATGGATCACAAGCCCCCATAAGAGGTAAGTACATTGCCAAATGCACTCGGATGACTCTCTGATGACACTCCAAGTATCACCCAAGTGTATTCCACTGCAAAATCAACCCCACCTCTGATGGCACACATGTACATGGGTCTAAGACTGAGTGGAGACCAAATAAGTTGGTCTACAATCATTAAGCTCCTCAGATGCAGTGGTCCGTAGATCTTTGCACAGGTAGGGGGCTCCCTCTTTCCATTCATTGTTGCTCCACAACTTGATTGCAGGGAGCCAATGGTTCATTATGGAAACCAAAGACCTAACAAGCCCCCAGGGATGTCATAAGCATGGGCTTTCTAAGCAATATTGTGGCCTAATAGCCATAAAAACAGAAAATAAAAATGGTGGCCATCACCAGCTCTTGATGGACATATTAACTTATAATAGGGTTCTTTGGGTTCATCATGGTGCCTGACATTTTACTAGATATAAATAGTGCTGCATACTGGGCTACACATCGAGTCTTCAGTGGAGATGTGAACTAAACTACTAGGACCCTCCCAACCTACGGATCTGACAATCAGATCCAAATCTATTTTGCTGAACATTGACAATGGTCCCATTGACTTGTATTGGGACCTTTTGGCTGTGAAAACAGACAAAAATACGACATGTTCTATTTTTATTCATAGTCCATTAAATATTAGCTGTGTGAATACACTCATAGACTTTCATTGCTCTAAAAACATGGCATCTGTTAAATAAATGTCCGTCAAATCCATTTTTTGCTGTCTTGGGCATGAGACCTTAGCCTGCTGAGATCAGAACTTCTAAGGCTGGGTTCACATCTACGTCGCAGTCTCCATTGGAGACACCATCACAGAGTCCGACGAGAAAAAATCCTTCATGGAGATCTTGGTTTTTCGAAGAAATGGTGCATCTATTGGACTACCTAAATGTATGATGGTGCTCCGCCACAATGTGGCTGGTTTGATATTGAGTTTCCCGGTGATAAACTCCCTTTAAGAACATAAAATTAGGAGATTGATGACCATAACTAAAAATAAAGATGATGAGATCGGTTCATAAATTTCCACATATATTAAAATAAAAAATAAAAAATGACATAGTTTCTAGCAAAATCTCCGAACTGTTGATATGATAAAATATAAGATACTACAAATTGCGGTGGAGTAATAAATGGTCAAAAATCGAAGAAATAAAACAAAGTTTACAAAATACCCTTGTAGTAAAGTAAAATAATTGAAACCATGCCGTGTCTGTATGGGTTGGATCCATCAGTGGTTCTTGGATGCCGCGTATATGACTAAATCATCCAGGGACTATCTTGTTTTCGAATGCTTAATCTTCTGGAAAAATGTAAATGCTTATGGAAACAAGATCATTCATTTATCTTTATGAAACCCTACAGCACTAGAAAGACTGCACCGCCGCGGCTCCGCTCGCTGATAGGGCATTCAATTGCCTAATGAATTCGCTTTTTCCGAGCTCGTAGCTGACGCCAAGTAACTTCTAGCGATTTTGGACATTTTTACATTTGTTATATTCATGGGTGATTACATCCCTAAAGAGGTAAAATGTTGTCCAGATACAGAGGAGGTGGAAAACACTTTCCAAAAGCTCTAAGCAAAACGAAACCCTGGAAAGGCGAGCTTCTGACCGATCACAGATCTGGGGAGGTCTTTTTGAGAAGTAGATTTTATTCTTACATGGATGGGGAAATTAAGGTTCGGCAAGTGACATCTTCTCTGCTTCTCTATCCCTCCTTCTGGGTAGTGTGTGGACATTCAGAGCACTCGCTTCTGCCCCTAGTGGCCACCTCCAGTATGCATCCTGTATCACTAGATAGTACTGTACAGATACAGATGTGTTCACCATTATCTGCCTGTCTGCACATTTGGTGATCCACTCTGATATCTCACATTAGAAATTCAGAACATTCTTGTGTAGACATAAACAATACCAGGCAAAGTAACACAGTTTTTTTTTTTTTCAAAGAGATCCATCCAAAATGGAAGTCCTATTATTATATTCTGAGATCTCTTCAGACCTCAAAGTATAACAATCGTTGGCCCCCCGGGGGGTGTTGAAAAATAATAAAAACCTTTCTTCACCTCTTCGGATCTCCACCCCGTTGTCTGGTCTTCTCTCCCAGCATTTTCTGGTTTCCTGTGTGATTTTAACATTATTTATTAGGCTCTTATCCTCAATAGCCGCCATTTTGACTTTAGTCTTGTTGACCTCCTCTTCCAAATCATATTGTGCTTCAATAAGTTCATTATGGAAGTTCTCCCATTTTGTGCTCTAGGAGGTTAACTCAAATCAGAAATCGTGGCATTTATAGCAGCTGTTACCTTCCTACAACATACCTTTTATAAAGGATTCTGAGTCTGCAAAAGGGTCCGTGTCTATGGACCTGTAACCTGGTTGTTGGAGTCCAGACGAGGCCTTCGTTTTTCTGGGATGGAGGAGGGAGAGTCCTCACACTGTATACCTCATACAGCCAGCATGTTCTGGGGCCAACCTTCCCGTTCTGGTCCTGGTCTCCGTACCAAAAAGAGCCCATTTGAAGATAGTGGTGAGTGCCGTGATTTAGTGTTCGGCTCTCAGGAAGAAGTTGGTTCCTCTAGGTAAGTGTCTGGTCCCTCATACCAAGTTTTGAGGACAGGTCTATGTGAAGATGAGGAGGCAGCGTGGGGCAAAGATGGCATCGTGGCAAAGAAATCTGTGATTCATTTAGGGATGCTTTTCATCGCTTGCGGATCATCATGTCTAGGAGGTTGGAAGTGACAAGATTGTGGTGGAGAACCAGAAATCTCCTGCTGATATAGCTGTAATAATCGCTTAGATGAGGTTGATAGATGGAGCTCAGAGAAGTGCGGCCGCGCCTTTCCTCCTGGGTGATGACAGGTTCCCGCTGAGGCCCCATCATTGATGGGCTGTTGACATCAATCAGGAGACTATAAGAGACAGGAAGACACCAGAACATAAGACCGGATGCTGCTGCGGAACCCTTAAGAGGTGAGGAAAGGTGAATATGAGCTGTTTATTATTTTTCTGCACCTCCCAGGGGCCTCTGATTATTACACTCTGGAATAGAATAATTATTTGTGGATGACGAACCCCAAAAATCTTGTGTCCTTCTGAACCCCTACATTTTGGAAAATCTGTAGCAAACTCAGTTCTCTCATCCCTACCGGTTATCTCAAGCTAAGACAGGTTAGAAAGACTAATGGTCTACCAGACGGTCATACACGAGATCGATAATGGTGCGGTGATTGTCAGGCTGAGGGTTATCTCTTCTGACAAACACAGTTCTAGCGCTTATTTATAGGAGCATAAAAGGATGATAAATGTTGAAATCCAACATACCAAACCTTCTTGCCCCTGACAAAAGACATAAGGAACACCGTAAATTATGTAGCCAAGAAGTTATTTTCTGTATTTCTAAGATGTCGCCTGGCAGGGGTGTAACTGGGCCTGGAGGGGTAAGAGCCGGCGGCAACTGGAGATGGCTGGGGCCACACAGCATCATTATAGTGGTCGTGGAAAGACTGATTCCCCCATCTCCTTTGTAAAAATACACATTCTGGCAGCAGAGATCGGCACTCATCTCTTCTGCCTGTAGAGGTCACTGTATTCAACTCTCCATGCAGCAGAGATGAGCGCCGATCTCTGCTACTGGTGACATAGCTCCTTTCCCATAATGCCTTGTGACTGGTGACATATTATCTTTACAGTTGGGGTATCAGGGACCTCTCAATGGATAACCCCTCCAAAAGGGTAGTCCAGCTATCTGTAATTGATAACCTATCTTCAGGATAGGTCATCACTAAGAGGTCAGTGGAGGTCCAACTCCCGGGACCCCTTGCTTGTGCAAGCACCTTGACCCCTTCAGTACTTCCATTGCATAATCTCTATGTGCAATGTAAACAGTGAAAGGGCATGGCACTTGCACAAGCACTGCAGCCAGCAGGGGTCCTGGGTGTTGGACCCCCTCTGATCTCTTATTGATGACCCATAATGAGAATAGAAAATCAATACCAAGGTACTGGAATAATCTTTATAGGGGTTTCCACCTTTTAAAAATGTATTGCCTATCATTGAGAGAGACCATCAATTTTAGATCAGCTGTTTACCAGAACACGCAGCTCCCAGCATTGTTTCCATGCCAGGCGCTGTACTGCTTACTTACCATATTCTTGGTAACGTAACAGTGGTTGTGGGGACTATAGCCTGTGTCCCTATCTACGGGACACTGCTGCAGCACCCATAACCCAGTGGGGGCCCCAGTCAAAGTTTTCATCAAGGCCCACCAGACTTTAGTTTTGCCATTGTTAACTTGAATAAATGACACTGAAATGCTGATAATAGAGAGATCAAGTTTGTTATGAATTTTCCCAAAATTTCAGATTCTGTTGAACCTGAAACTTTTGGGATTCGCCAGCCACAGATTATTATTAGACTGTGGGGTCACTTCAGATCCCAGATTATTATAAACAGAGGCCCAGATTAAAAATGGGCGAACCTCTGAGGATTTGTTTTGTCCCGTGTTCAGACGAAGCGATCCTCCGATTTGGTCCAAACTTGTTTGGATAGAACCAGAAGATAAATTATTATACTCTGGGGTCTCTTCAGACTGGGAGGAGGTTCAGGGGAGGTGACAGAAATAAAAAAAACATTAATAATCGTCTTCTGTTACCTCTTTTGGCCCCCCCTTGCAACATCTGGCATTCTGTGCCTGCCTCCTCGTACGGCACTCTCCTGGTGACGTCATGCGCCCAGGGTCACCACTGAGACCTGTGATTGGGACTCAGCGGTGACATTTTCTAGAAAATCACCGGAAACATAAAGATACGGTGTATTATAGATATCATTATTATGATATTATTTGGTGATATTATGTAGCCGTATACGTCCAGCCTAATAAAATGTAGGACACTTGACTGATCAGGAATACATCTTGATCTTGGTCGCTATAGTCGTCTTAACTAGACAGATATTGGGAAAGTTGTCAAAAACATAAAGATACAGTGTATTATAGATATCATTATTATAATATTATATGGTGATATTATGTAGATGAATATTTGGATATGTCCGGCCTGATAAAATGTAGGACACTTGTCTAATCCAGAATACATCTTGATCTTGGTCGCTATAGTCGTCTTAACTAGACAGATATTGGGAAAGTTGTCAAAAACATAGAGATACAGTGTATTATAGATATCATTATTATCATAGTCTATGATGATATTGTGTAGCCGTATATGTCCAGCCTAATAAAATGTAGGACACTTGACTGATCAGGAATGCATCTTGATCTTGGTCGCTATAGTTGTCTTAACTAGACAAATATTGGGAAAGTCGTAAGAAATATAAAGATACAGTGTATTATAGATATAATCATTATAATATTATATGGTGATATTATATAGATGAATATTTGGATATGTCCAGCCTGATAAAATATAGGACACTTGACTGATCAGGAATGCATCTTGATCTTGGTCGCTATAGTCATCCTAACTAGACAGATATTGGGAAAGTCATCAGAAACATAAAGATACAGTGTATTATAGATATCATTATTATCATAGTCTATGATGATATTATGTAGCCGTATACGTCCAGCCTGATAAAATACAGGACACTTGTCTGATCGGGGATACATCTTTGTCACTGTAGTCATCCTAACTAGACAGATATTGGGAAAGTCGTCAGAAACCTAAAGATCCACTGACACAGCCCCACAGCTGCGGATACATTCTAGTGTATGATGTGTTTATATAGCTGTACCCTACACAAATAGACATATGCAGATAAGCTAAGATCTGTGGATGGAAGATATAGATGATACACATTGTAAATCTCCGTACTTTTATCTCGCTTTATTTTCTCATCTCGGCGCATTCCTCCGCAGCATACAATGGCTGCTATTTAATCTGCTAATTCTGTATCCTGTTACTGGTATGTTTGTAGCATTCACTTATTTGGCAACTCATTTCAACAGGCTCATTCCTGTGCCACACGAGCTTCCCTATGGCTTCACCTTTTATAGAAGTGCACCAAACAAATACTTGTAGCCGCCTGACCTCTGTCCTCCTCCGGCAATCCCTTCCATTCTGTGGGGTTTATTGGAATGAATGTATTAACAGGCCATTGACAGCTCCTTTCATACATTGCTAAAACAGTCCTGTTGTCAAAGGCTCTGCAAGTTACAAAGTGACCTTTATGTCCCGGGATTATCCCAGTAATTCCTTAAACCCTTTTTTTTTTTTTTTGCTTTTTTCTCTCCTCCAGTCTTCTGTTGCGGTTTGTGTTTGTGTACACTGCCTTCCAGGAAAATACATCTTAATTCCAGGCTAAATGTGTTACTTATTACTTTAGAGTAAGGATAACACATTTATTACCTTTATTATCCCCTAGATCAGATTTCTTTTCGCCGTCTCTACACATCATTAGAATTGTTTATTCTGTCTTTTTTGGATACTTTTTTGTATTTTTTTTATTGACTTAATGACTTAAAAACTGATATTTGGCACCGAGAAATCTCATCGTAAGGACAGAAGATTGTGCAAAGATTTATGACTTACTTATGGATGAAGCGGAGTTAAGTCGGCACACGTTATGGTGTTCGTGAAGACAGACACAATTACGGTACATTTTAGGTCACTGTCAAGTCACTTATTTGCTAAAATTAGCACGCACAACTGGAACCCAAAGCTCGCTTTTAATAGATATTTTGCTGAGAAAATCCAGCAGCTGGTGCCAAGTAAATTGCTCCTAAATTCATCTGGTATTAAATTTAGATTACGCCTTTCATGGCCTGATTAATGATTATACCGCGGTCTACAAGACAAATAAACTTTATTAGAATGTTTTTGTATAAACCACTTTCTATACAGATCTCAAATTCAGGCCTGACCTGAGTCACCATAACCAATTTTTTTTGTATTTCTACATGGGACACTTTTTTGCACCCCCAACTATTTTTTCCTTTTCATTTTTTACTCCCCACGTTCCAATGGCCATCACTTTTTTTAGTTATCCATTCACAGATCCGTATGGGGCTTATTTTTTGCAGGACAAATTCTACTTTATAATGGTACGATGGAAGATTCCATACAATATACTGGGAAGCTGGAAAAAAAATTCAGAATGGGTGGAATTAGAAAACAAATGGTCCATTTTTTATGGGTTTTGCTTTTATGGTATTGGCTGTACGGGGCAGTAGGATTATGGCAGTAACAAATTGATTTATCATTTTTGCTATATTAGTATTAGAGATGAGCGAGGTATTCATAAATTCGATTTGGCAGCTTCACCAAATTTTGCGATACGATTCTATTCGATCCAAATTAAATCTCGGTGAATCGCTTACCAAAAACAGCTATTTATTGGCTGCAGAGAACCAGGGTGGGCGGGTGGACGGCAAAATGGCGGAACCCCTTGGATGCCTCGATCATGTTGTTAAAATCCTGGATCGGTTATGGAGCAGGGTGTTAGGTGTCAGTTATAGCTGTCAGTTACAGCTAACACCCTGCTCCATAACTGATCGGGGGGGATTTAACACCTTGGATGCAGCAGTCAAACATGCTGTGTGCGCTTGCGAAGGGGTTAAAGGGAAGTGATATCAAAGGCTGGCTGCTGCTTGGCTGCACGCATGGAATTGTGGGTGATCCCGCGTTCCCAGAGTTCCTTGCCCCATGTAGAGCAGCCATTTTGAACTAAATGTGAATCGTTACCACGAAGTGTGAAGAAATTCGGATTCGATGCGAATCAAATATTTCCTGAAATTCGGATCGAATTCCACTTATGCAGTTTCGATTCGCTCATCTCTAATTAGTATCTTAACAAACTTAGATAAATAAAAATAATTCTTTGAGTTGGGCTCGTAATTTTTTTTACATTCCCTTGTAAAGAACTGTGTTTCTTTTTGTGGGGCAAGTTGTACCTTAACAAAAATCGGACACTTGGAAAAATAAAAAAAAAATTTTGAGTTGACATATTCTGACTCTCATAATATTTTTATATTTCCTTGCATAGATCTGCGACTCTTTCATTTACACCACTTTTGTAATTTTTCTGACGTTTTGATCACTTTTTATTCAATTGTTTGGGGGAGGTCAAACAGCAAAATATGACAGTTCGGCCATTTTGATTTTTTTTTTTTTTCCAGCTATAGCGTTCACTGTATGGGATAAAGTTTTATATGTTTATAGTTTGGATGTTTTCAATTCCAGGATGTTTAATTTGTTTGTTTGTTTCCAATACAGACCCCCTAGGGGTCTTGAACCTTAGAAGGTCTGATTACCATACTATAGTAATGTATTCCAGTGGCCCCTGGATCTTGTGCTGTGGGATGGCGATCTGGAAGAACAAGACCATGTTTTCTTAGTCGACCCATTGAAAGGGTTAATGCCCGAAATCAAGGAGGACTCTGATTATGGGTATTGTCACTGGGTCACATGGTGGCTATGGTGCCTGCTCAGCTCCTGAGTGGGTGCCATATTTAAAGTCCTGAATTATGGTGGATGTAAGGAAGACGTTAATTCTCTCAACCTATATTAGCCAAACCAAATACCCACTGTAGACAACTGTTTTAGGATTCTTGCCTTTTATTTAGTGACCTACTTTGTACTGACAACAAGATCCCCAAAACAGCGATGAGATGTGACTATGAGCCCAAAACAGCCGTCTACAGAGGTCTACAGATGTGAAGAGATAGATTTCTTCCTTCTGGGGGACAGCTAATTTGCATATTTTGTTCCATGGATCATTGTCCGGATCTCTTCAATGAGAGTTAGTATCTCCTAGAATAAAAGAGACGTTAAAAGGATATTCTGTTATAATTTCTTTTACTTTCTCTCTTAGATTGCCTTTATAATAACAAACCACCTCTGTCTACAATCGCGATGGCGGTGATCTTGGCAAATAAACATTTTATCTTTATGATGGACAAAGAAATGTCTTGACAGACAAGAGAAGAAGCAGAGAAGGAATTGTGCGTGTGTTCGTCACCAGTTCCTTAGAGCGACTGACAGGGCTCTCGTCACTATTGTTATATTTACTAATGCCATAATCCTGGAAACAAAATACAGTATCTCCTCGCCGTCACATTTTCTGTTTCTCTTGAGATAGACTAACAGACTCTGTTGTCAGGTTCAGACACTCAGCTTTTCTTTAGTGGCTGTGGAACGTGGAAAATGCCGTCTAAAATGCATAAGTTTGTTTTCTTTCCTATTAAATGGAAATATGTCCTAAAGTAAGGGAAAATAGAACAACAACCCAAGTAAAACAGCTCGAGTCGCAAGATCTGCAAGAAGTGTGCCAAAAATATGGATAGCAGAATGGCTTGTATTATACTGTACATGGAGATAAGTGAGTGCTTGTAATGTCTCAGATTGACTCTCCAGGTATTGATCACTACTATAGATTCAGAGACGTTTTGCAACACTTAGACCATCTGTATATTTTTGAACAATAATCTGATATGGATGAAATTAAACTAACATGTTACATGGAAAATACAGTCCTTTCTGATGGCAGCAGCTTATAGAGCAGGAGGAGCACATTGTACATAGTGTCCTATCTGCAGGTTATAGAGCAGGAGGAGCACATTGTACATAGTGTCCTATCTGCAGGTTATAGAGCAGGAGGAGCACATTGTACATAGTGTCCTATCTGCAGGTTATAGAGCAGGAGGAGCAGATTGTACATAGTGTCCTATCTGCAGGTTATAGAGCAGGAGGAGCACATTGTACATAGTGTCCTATCTGCAGGTTATAGAGCAGGAGGAGCTGAGCACATTGTACATAGTGTCCTATCTGCAGGTTATAGAGCAGGAGGAGCTGAGCACATTGTACATAGTGTCCTATCTGCAGGTTATAGAGCAGGAGGAGCTGAGCACATTGTACATAGTGTCCTATCTGCAGGTTATAGAGCAGGAGGAGCTGAGCACATTGTACATAGTGTCCTATCTGCAGGTTATAGAGCAGGAGGAGCACATTGTACATAGTGTCCTATCTGCAGGTTATAGAGCAGGAGGAGCACATTGTACATAGTGTCCTATCTGCAGGTTATAGAGCAGGAGGAGCTGAGCACATTGTACATAGTGTCCTATCTGCAGGTTATAGAGCAGGAGGAGCTGAGCACATTGTACATAGTGTCCTATCTGCAGGTTATAGAGCAGGAGGAGCACATTGTACATAGTGTCCTATCTGCAGGTTATAGAGCAGGGGGAGCTGAGCACATTGTACATAGTGTCCTATCTGCAGGTTATAGAGCAGGAGGAGCTGAGTACATTGTACATAGTGTCCTATCTGCAGGTTATAGAGCAGGAGGAGCTGAGCACATTGTACATAGTGTCCTATCTGCAGGTTATAGAGCAGGAGGAGCTGAGCACATTGTACATAGTGTCCTATCTGCAGGTTATAGAGCAGGAGGAGCTGAGTACATTGTACATAGTGTCCTATCTGCAGGTTATAGAGCAGGAGGAGCTGAGCACATTGTACATAGTGTCCTATCTGCAGGTTAGAGCAGGAGGAGCTGAGCACATTGTACATAGTGTCCTATCTGCAGGTTATAGAGCAGGAGGAGCACATTGTACATAGTGTCCTATCTGCAGGTTATAGAGCAGGAGGAACTGAGCACATTGTACATAGTGTCCTATCTGCAGGTTATAGAGCAGGAGGAGCTGAGCACATTGTACATAGTGTCCTATCTGCAGGTTATAGAGCAGGAGGAGCACATTGTACATAGTGTCCTATCTGCAGGATATAGAGCAGGAGGAGCTGAGCACATTGTACATAGTGTCCTATCTGCAGGTTATAGAGCAGGAGGAGCGGAGCACATTGTACATAGTGTCCTATCTGCAGGTTATAGAGCAGGAGGAGCACATTGTACATAGTGTCCTATCTGCAGGTTAGAGCAGGAGGAGCTGAGCACATTGTACATAGTGTCCTATCTGCAGGTTATAGAGCAGGAGGAGCTGAGCACATTGTACATAGTGTCCTATCTGCAGGTTATAGAGCAGGAGGAGCTGAGCACATTGTACATAGTGTCCTATCTGCAGGTTATAGAGCAGGAGGAGCACATTGTACATAGTGTGCAGGTTATAGAGCAGGAGGAGCTGAGCACATTGTACATAGTGTCCTATCTGCAGGTTATAGAGCAGGAGGAGCACATTGTACATAGTGTGCAGGTTATAGAGCAGGAGGAGCTGAGCACATTGTACATAGTGTCCTATCTGCAGGTTATAGAGCAGGAGTAGCTGAGCACATTGTACATAGTGTCCTATCTGCAGATTATAGAGCAGGAGGAGCACATTGTACATAGTGTCCTATCTGCAGGTTATAGAGCAGGAGGAGCTGAGCACATTGTACATAGTGTCCTATCTGCAGGTTATAGAGCAGGAGGAGCACATTGTACATAGTGTCCTATCTGCAGGTTATAGAGCAGGAGGAGCTGAGCACATTGTACATAGTGTCCTATCTGCAGGTTATAGAGCAGGAGGAGCACATTGTACATAGTGTCCTATCTGCAGGTTATAGAGCAGGGGGAGCTGAGCACATTGTACATAGTGTCCTATCTGCAGGTTATAGAGCAGGAGGAGCTGAGTACATTGTACATAGTGTCCTATCTGCAGGTTATAGAGCAGGAGGAGCTGAGCACATTGTACATAGTGTCCTATCTGCAGGTTATAGAGCAGGAGGAGCTGAGCACATTGTACATAGTGTCCTATCTGCAGGTTATAGAGCAGGAGGAGCTGAGTACATTGTACATAGTGTCCTATCTGCAGGTTATAGAGCAGGAGGAGCTGAGCACATTGTACATAGTGTCCTATCTGCAGGTTAGAGCAGGAGGAGCTGAGCACATTGTACATAGTGTCCTATCTGCAGGTTATAGAGCAGGAGGAGCACATTGTACATAGTGTCCTATCTGCAGGTTATAGAGCAGGAGGAACTGAGCACATTGTACATAGTGTCCTATCTGCAGGTTATAGAGCAGGAGGAGCTGAGCACATTGTACATAGTGTCCTATCTGCAGGTTATAGAGCAGGAGGAGCACATTGTACATAGTGTCCTATCTGCAGGATATAGAGCAGGAGGAGCTGAGCACATTGTACATAGTGTCCTATCTGCAGGTTATAGAGCAGGAGGAGCGGAGCACATTGTACATAGTGTCCTATCTGCAGGTTATAGAGCAGGAGGAGCACATTGTACATAGTGTCCTATCTGCAGGTTAGAGCAGGAGGAGCTGAGCACATTGTACATAGTGTCCTATCTGCAGGTTATAGAGCAGGAGGAGCTGAGCACATTGTACATAGTGTCCTATCTGCAGGTTATAGAGCAGGAGGAGCTGAGCACATTGTACATAGTGTCCTATCTGCAGGTTATAGAGCAGGAGGAGCACATTGTACATAGTGTGCAGGTTATAGAGCAGGAGGAGCTGAGCACATTGTACATAGTGTCCTATCTGCAGGTTATAGAGCAGGAGGAGCACATTGTACATAGTGTGCAGGTTATAGAGCAGGAGGAGCTGAGCACATTGTACATAGTGTCCTATCTGCAGGTTATAGAGCAGGAGTAGCTGAGCACATTGTACATAGTGTCCTATCTGCAGATTATAGAGCAGGAGGAGCACATTGTACATAGTGTCCTATCTGCAGGTTATAGAGCAGGAGGAGCTGAGCACATTGTACATAGTGTCCTATCTGCAGGTTATAGAGCAGGAGGAGCACATTGTACATAGTGTCCTATCTGCAGGTTATAGAGCAGGAGGAGCTGAGCACATTGTACATAGTGTCCTATCTGCAGGTTATAGAGCAGGAGGAGCACATTGTACATAGTGTCCTATCTGCAGGTTATAGAGCAGGAGGAGCACATTGTACATAGTGTCCTATCTGCAGGTTATAGAGCTGGAGGAGCACATTGTACATAGTGTCCTATCTGCAGGTTATAGAGCAGGAGGAGCTGAGCACATTGTACATAGTGTCCTATCTGCAGGTTATAGAGCAGGAGGAGCTGAGCACATTGTACATAGTGTCCTATCTGCAGGTTATAGAGCAGGAGTAGCTGAGCACATTGTACATAGTGTCCTATCTGCAGGTTATAGAGCAGGAGGAGCAGATTGTACATAGTGTCCTATCTGCAGGTTATAGAGCAGGAAGAGCAGATTGTACATAGTGTCCTATCTGCAGGTTATAGAGCAGGAGGAGCTGAGCACATTGTACATAGTGTCCTATCTGCAGGTTATAGAGCTGGAGGAGCACATTGTACATAGTGTCCTATCTGCAGGTTATAGAGCTGGAGGAGCTGAGCACATTGTACATATTGTACATTCCTTATCAGTATGTTTTTGGAATCGATTCGAACCCAGGACTCCAGTGCTGCAAATGCTAACCACTGTGCTGCCCACCATGGCTGGTTTAGATCATACAGTCTGGGTTATTCCAGTTGATTGACCTACTGTTGAAAGTAGGCCAATGACCTGAAGTAACTCAGCCCACATGATGAGTAACCTGTCCTGGAGTATTTTCTGGCACATAGGTCACCTGAGATGTGCCACAATTATTAATAATTGTCTTGGGTAATCCATGCACCAAGAATGAAGGTTTGGTACATTGCCATCAGCTAGTGCAGGATCTCTTTCCTTCCCTGAACTGAAAGGTTACTCCTGGTCATTAAGATACTTTTGAATGTAGGCCATTTGGAGCACTTTTGATACAGGTTACATTTATTTAGCCTGAAAGTATTCTGGTGCCAGAATCTCTATCAGTTATATTGTAATCCATCATGCCAAATGCCCTCAGGGGTAGAATCAGGACAGTCCCATATACCATAGATGGATGGATTTGATCAAAAGTGATGTAATTTGCTGGTCACCCATATATTGGATCTATATTGGATCTATATTTAAAATAAAAATTTTAAAAATCCTGCAATTCCAACTCTTGCCACTAAGCCTAAAATAGTTTGTGACTTCCTGTCTCCTGGATATGGACCATGGGTTATAGACACAATGGTCTGGAGCTGACGTGATTGCCTTATATGGGAGTATTTCCTAGACATTCTCTGTGTGTACAGAAGGGAGTAGATAAATCTCCCATTGTTACTGTTGGATTCTGTGTCTTATCTACATATACGTGACACCTGTGATCATCAGTGTACTGTAAGTGAGGTGACTGCTGCAAAGAAATCTACATAAAACAGGAAGTCTCAGCATATTATTTGTGTTAGTGACCAGAGTCAGAACTGCAGGAATTTTGGATTTTCTATTAACCCTTTATATACCTTCCTTACATGCCTTCGATGAACAGCAGAGCCGTTCTAGGCTATGTCTCCAAACCTCAGATCTTCCCTGATCATTGTAGATCTATCGTTGTGTATGACTATGGTGTTTTTCACATTTTTTGCATATATTATGCTATAGACTTGGTTACCCTATATGTTTCACTCATCACCCGGCAATGTCTTGTTGTTTTTTCCTGTTTGGTTTTAGGTGGTGGTAAACAATGTCCATCTAATAGTGACATCTTGTGGTATCAGGAATATTCGCATTACGTTCTTTGCTATCTCTAATAAAAGCTACTGGGGACAAACAGACATCAAGCAACTTAACCCTATAAGGCTGCCGTGTTTGTGACGCCATTCATTTCACTGTTCATTAAAATTTATTGGATGAAAGAACCCGAATGGCGGAAGTTCTATTCAAGAATTCCCAGTTTCGAGGAAATTCAGCACAGATCGTAGACATTCGTGTCTCCATATACTAAGCGGAGAATTAAAGGGGCTGTCTAGCAGGATATTTTTTCAGAAAGGGACAGAAGGGTCAGAATATAAAATAAGCAATGACGCACCTCATTTCTCCCCCACTGCTCAGGAACCCACTGGACTCTACTTCCTGGAATGCCCACTCAATTCATGGGCCATTTGGTTGGGCAGTTTCTGTGTATCAAGATGGAAATACAAAGTAGAAACCAGTGGGGGGATCCGGGAATCCTGATAGCAGTGGTGGGGGAAAGTTTGGTGATATGAAATTTTATATTTTTTTATTTTTTTAATTTTTACATTTTTTTTTTACTTTTATTTTTAGACCTCCAGGTGAACCTCAGGGCTTCTGATCACCAGTACGAAATAATGCAATAGCAATGTGTTTGCGGTGTATTGAGAAATCCATTCACTTCCAGTATGCCATAGGCAGCCCCTAACAGAAGTATAAGGACCAGGGCCGGCCGTCAGCACCTGCCAATCCTGAGCTCAAGGGGGTCAATACTCAGCTGAGAACTGAAAACATCACTTTTATTATAAGAACCCTTGCTAAATGTGCTGGCGTCTGTCTGCAAGCCCCGGTGTCCTAAAGTTTCCCCTCTCTGACCCCTCTGTAGCTGTTCTCTGCTCCAGGTGATGTATAGTACTTCTGTAACAGCCGGGATATAAGTGATAGATGATAAGCAGTGAAAGTTTTAATCCTGCTAATTGATAACGTTTATTAATCCGTTTACTGCTCTGGGACTTGTAGTACGTCAGCCTTGTTACACAGATGTCGGTGAGTGTGTATATCCATAGATGTAATGAGGAATCATTGCAACAAATGTCCAGTGTAAAATGATAAAACTCAACCGACTACATTGTAAGTCAATGGGATCTGCTGGGTAAAGGTGAAGCTTTCCATGAGACGAAGCCAATACTATGTCATGGCCCTTAATTTGTGTGTGTGTGTGTGGGGTGGGGGTACAACAGGATGGTTATTTTTCCGCTAGATGAAAAAAATCAGCTACTGTCTCCCATTGAAATGAATGGGAGGCGGATTTCAGGCAGAATTTGAGGCAAATTCCACGTCAAAATCCACGTCATATTCAGTGTCATATTCCTATGCGCGAACTCACCCTAAAGTTGACATTTGGCAATGTATTCCTTAAAGATACTGCTGACAAAGGGCTCAGATATAATGGGGGGATTGGGACCTTGTTTTGATCACATGACAGTCAAAACGACTCATCATCAGTTTTCCTGGAACAATTAAGCTAATTTTGACCCCCTAGACAACCCCTTTAAGTCTGGGGCCTCACATGGCGTTTTATATTTGAGCGAATCCCATCCACTCATTGCGGAAAAATACAACCTCTGCAAACTTTCTGTAAAAAGCGCTGCAGGAAAAAAAAGCAATGCGGTTCCGCTTAGACTTAGGCTGAGGCCCCATGTTGTGGAAACGCAGGTTCTTTTGTTGCAGATTTTGTTGCAGTTTTTTTAACCAAAGCCAGGAGCGGATTGAGCAGAAGGGAGAAGTATAAGGACTTCCTAAATATTTCCCATTCCCTCTGTAGCCATTCTTGGCTTTGGCTCAAAAAGCCGCAACAAAATCTGCACAAAAGAAACTGCGTTTCCGCAACGTGGGGCATCAGCCTAAAAGAGGTTTTCCCATCTTAGTAAGTTATCCCTTATGCACAGGATGGGGGGGTCCGACTTTTGTCCCCTGTTCTGAATGGTGATCGGATACCATGCAAACCGAGTACTGGAAATACTCAAAAGCTAAAGTTAAAAAACTTTCACTGGCCCATGTAGTTCATTTACTGTGTATTTTCTGCAGCTCATTACAGTATGAACCATAGATGTGAAATATACCAAATCCTATATAGAACACATCACAAAGTAACGTCGGAGAGCGTCAGCGCGTTGGCTTAAATGTGAGCCGACATGTCATAGAATTGGCTTACGGGGAAGTGTGAACTATGATGTTATTTTGGCCTGTACAGTCTGAACATGATGTCATAAGATTGGCTTTTGTATTTGCAATCATAATAGTTTTGGCAAACCCTTTGAGGTATCCTATTGGTCTGAGGATTGTACCAGAGAGATGGCAAAATTCTGCCCCTGAGCTCAAATATCTGACAATCCTGTGTAGTGAATCATCGGAATATACAACAGAACAAGATGATATTTTGTTGTTTTGTAACCAAGTGCAAGATAATTTACTACGACCTTTATTGTATCTTTTTATATTTGGAAATTGTGTATTGCTTGGGGTTTTTTTCTTAAAGGGACTGGTCACTTGAACATTACTTTTGCAATCTGGTCATCATTATGGCTGCCGGTGGAGGGACATGTTACCAGACTTGTCCAACCTACAGGGTGGGGTATTTTTATGGTGTTATTAGCAGGGTAAAGGAACAATGGTCATGTGCTCCTCCATCAGCAAACATTTTGGAACTGGAGCACAGCCGAAACAAGGGACAGCACTGTATAAACAAGTTACCCGGCATAGAACAAATGGGCGAGGATATTATGTGTATATATAATTATATGATGTGGCCAAACACTTTAAGCGCTTAAAGATGTCATCGCTCCCGATATCTCTGTTTTAATAAATACTCATATTTCATGTAAAGTAACAATTCTGGAGTAACTTTTCTTAGAACTCTGCACAGCACCGTTCCTATGTTAGTCCTCCTAGAAATACATAAATACATTGACAACTGGGGGGTTTACCACTGACCTAGTCAAAGGGGTGTGACCTCGGCAGCACTGATTGTACAATGTATGACACACCCCCAGTTGGTAACACCCAGCTCTCAACTTATTCATGCAATAAATATTCAGGAAGAAAAAACTGAGAAATTCAATGAAAGTAAAGTTCAAAAGGAAAAGATGTTCCAGAATGGTTATTCTATGGGGATCACTAGGATTGACTAAATTCACGATTCTCTTTAACATCAGGTGATCACTTCGGGACCAACTCTTATCTAGATAGAAGAAAACTCTTTCTCTAGTACAGTCTATAGAATTTTTGCCTTCATCAGGACAATGTAAGCTTTTTAAAGGGGTTTCCAGGCTGGACGATTGATGACCAATTCTTAAGTCTCGGGAATATACCACTTCAAACAGCTGATTTTAGGGGGTCTCGGTTGTCGGACCCCGAATTCAACTGATGACCCATCCTAAGATGAGGTCATCAATTAATACAGCCGGAAAACATCTTTAATAGGAAAGATCCTGATTTATAAAATAACCAGCCATAGATTTTCTTCCTTCTGGATTACAGCTATTTTACATAATTTTTTTGGAGCGTTCATTGCCATAAAAACTCTTTACCACCTTGATCAAAACGAAGACTTTTAATCAATACTTCAGTAAATCTAAGAAGGTTTTGTTCTCCTTTATGGAGATCCAGCAAGTAAAAACATCTTTAAGGCTATGGTCTTTGGGACCAAAAATTATAAAAACATGGTGGATCTCCATAAGATAAATCAGCACCTTCTGACAGTGTTTGAAGGCCAAGTATAGAGGTTGAGTCCAGAACATGGAAGAAGTGTAGATCTTTCTATGATACTTTTTCTCTGTGTAGGCTACACTCCTGGCTGTGACTTACAAACACTTAAAAACATACTGTCCAGAATACACAAGTGTGAATGTGGTCTTACAGAAAGATCTGAGCAGGCTTGAGTAGTCATCTCTCCATTCAGTCTAAATGTGGTCGGCTTGATTTAACTGAGCACATACAATAAGGTAAGGGCTTGTCTAGTGCTCGGTTAAATGACCATGATTTAGGGTTATGTAGAAACCCCGAGCTACTTATATTACACAATGAGAAACAAATCACTCACATTGGGCTCACCACAATGAGGGAATTACTCATGGCCGCCTGCTGCTAATCCCAGCTTTATGGTGAAGCTTCACCTTGGATGTTGGATTGAGAGGTCAATGGTCATCAATAGATGTCATGTCTGTTTAATTGCTGGCCCGGCCGATACCTGGAGCGTTGCTCTCAATAACCCTATCATGGAGCTGATATTTAAAGAGTCCTTTCAGCCGAGCTATTGTGAGGGTTTCTATGGGAGCGTCCCAAGCAGCATTTCTGGACTGGTTAACGGTTCCATGAGCAGATTACATAATCTCTGTGTTTTATGGGGCCGTTTTATTAAACAAATATCATAAAAACAAATATTTTACAGACGCTTAAGAATATATATGATTCCCGTGTGTGCTTCATTTCAGAAAGTGCGAAATTACAAAACCCGAGTCGCAAACAGTCCGTGTCCAGAAGTCTGAAACATCTTTTCCACTCATCAAACAAATTTGTCAAGACATTAAAGAGGTCAGTCCCGTAAGATCAGGAATGTCGTCTTGTTTTATATTTTTATTGTTAATATTCACTACGGGGATTCTTATTTCCTGCTACATTTATTCTCGACAAAGTAGCATTCTCATGCCATATCCTAAAACTTTGTAGAAATGTTGTTGTACCCCATGATCTTTGTAAGGATGGAGGGATGTTGTTGTACTCAATGATCCTTGTTGGGTTTGAAGGATGTTTTTGTACCCCAGGATTTTTGTAGTGGAGGGATGTTGTTGTACTCCAAATCTTTGTAAAGACGAAGGGGTGTGTTTGTACCCCATGATCTTTGTAGTGATGGAGCGATGCTGTTGTACCCCAATATCTTTGTGGTGATGGATGGATGGATGTTGTTCTTTACACTGTGATCTTTGTAGGGATGGAGGGATGTTGTTATTTACTCCATGATTCTTGTAGGTTTTAAGGGATGTTGTTGTACCCCATGATCCTTGTAGGGGTGACGGGATGTTTTTTTTTCCCATGATCTGTATTTGGCCACATGCCTGAGCAAGACAACCCAAACCGATCACTTACTGTTATCTTTTAGCTTACCAAATTTTAAGGACTTCGATTTTTCATGATAGAAGAATCGACCGCCATTTCCTCAGTTCCCCATTGGTGAGAGATTCCCCACAAATTATTTACGATGCCTCTTAATATCTATGGTGTATGTTGAGAGGTTACAAACATCAAAATTAAAATCCATGTCAGTCAGGAACTGGCATATATTTCATCTAAAGTTTACACTAGTTTTATGGCATGTTATATTGATATATATTGATCCCTACTCATTCTGCCCAATTTTTAAAAAGTACAGAGTGGGGTGCAGAAACAAAAAAGTGGCACTAAAGATGTGCCACTTGTAAGCCAGGTTTGTGTTAGTAAATTCCCCCCATTATTTCAACATATTAGCAAAAACCATGACTTACTGCAATTCACATCACAACCACTGGATGGCCATATATAGACACTCACAGGAAAAAAACAACTCCTAACAGAGTATCACAAAATCATGTATGTTTTTTTTTTTCTTTAGAATTGGTCATATTTTGTCACTCTGAATATGTTAATCCAAGCGGAAAAGTAAGGAAGGGAATATCATTTTGAAGACTCTGACCTCATACTCTGATAGTCATAAGCCTTTAGCCCAATTTGGGGGCAAAGGGAATATAGACTGAACATGCATAATTTGATCATTTTTAGGGCTGTGACACCTGTCTGCTGTGGCCCTGCACTCATAGTACAGGGTGAAGGGGACATTAGGTATAGCATAATCTTTTCTCGAGGTTTATCCCTTACTCTCCATGTCCATGTGCTCATAGAGAAGTGTTAGAACAAAGGGAACACATGAAACAAAGTTTTTTTTTTCTAGAATTCTGCCCATGTGTTCCCTTATACATGTGACACAAGTGCCATAGTGCTGAGACGTAGGGTACATTACATACAGGGAATCATTTCTATGTCTCTGCCCTATAACATCTCCTTTCCTTTGTTTTTTTAGGGGCCTGTACATAGCAGTGATATTTTATTACAAAGATAACATGTTAGTAACCAATGAAGATCACATCCCAATTGTAGAAATTGATGATTCTTGCACCAGTTCAATTATGCAAGATTTCCTCTGGTTTACAAAGGTAAGTGCTTCATCCATTCCAACACTGTGGCACAAAATGTAAAAAAAAACAAAAAAAAAACGTTTGTAATTCTGGGACGTTTTGTTCTCTATGAGAAAGATTATTTTACAAATCCAAAATATCAGCTACAATAAACTGACAGAAATCGGGGGAATTTATCAAGCTGTTTGTACAAAAATATTACCAAATTTTGGATCTTTTTGAGGCGGTCGACACTATGTTCACATCTGTGCCTGGTATCCACCCGTTGCAAATCCGTATAAAAAAAACCAATGATTTGTCAAAAATCTTACCATAATCCTTCTTTTTTTGATGGATTAGTCAATGGGTGTCCTTCAAAAAAACTGTCCTTGGTCTCCGTTTTTGGCGGATCATTTTTATTTATTTTTTTTTCCCTTCTTCATTCTGAGCGTGCGCAGAGAAGAACGAAGAGGGAAAAACGGATCCATTGGTAATCCATGTGTGTCCGCCTCGTGTCCATAGACCTCAATGTTAATAAAAACGGATTTGTTGCTCTCCATCGTATCCTTATTTTTTGGACGGAGCAAAAGTGCTGCAAGTCCGACTTTTATATCTGTCCAGAAGAGCAGATACCTGATGGATAGTTGTGTGCAAAAATAACTAATGTCCAATAGTAATCACAGGTCTGAATTTTCTCTTTACAGTTGTCATGCATGTGGGATGACATTCGGTGGCTGCGGCAGAGTATGTCCATATCTATGTCTTCTTCCACTGCCCTGCAAGCTAGACAGAAGATGTTGGCAGCGGCTGCTCAGCTTCAGGTTGGTATTGTAACATAGTAAGGTTGAAAAATGCAGAGAGAAAAGTCATGCAAGCATAGTCTATGGGGTCTGCAAGTTTCAGTGGGTAACCACTTTTTAAGCCAATTGGGTTTCCGTTTTTCAGGTCCCCAAGCAGACCCGAAGAACGGAAACTCTAATGCTGGTGTGAGCCTAGCGTAACGTAGTTGATTAGGTTGGATGTAGACACAAGTCTATCAAGTCCAACCTATAAACCTATTGTGTTGATCCTGAGGAGGGCAAAAAGAAAAAAAAAAATAGAGGACAATTGCCCCATATGATCTGTGGTGGACGGAGAACCAGAGCAGTGACTGACACAAGGTAGATGTATCTGTGTACCGGAGTGATAGAGAGGAGTCTGGGGGCTGCATTCAGGACAGATTGTAGAGGGAGAGATTAGTAAGAGGAAGAACAATTAGAAGAGAATTGTAATAGTAAAGACGAGAGAGAATCAAAGCCACAATGAGGGGTTTCTGATGTTTCCACGGTGAGAAAAGGGCAAATTCTCGAGATGTTTTTGTGGTGGAGATGACAAGAACGAGCAAGTGTCTGAATATGTGGGGTAAAGGTGAGATCTGAATCAAATACAACCCCCAGACAGCGGGCATTATATATACTGCCTCAGTGTAATAGTAAGGCCACAGACAGGAATGGAGATATCAGGGTTAGGTCGGTTACTAGATTGAGGGAACACAAGAAGTTCAGTTTTTGAAAGATTCAGTTTCAGATAAAGCTATGTGCTTCATTCTCCGTGTAATAGCTGAGAACTGCTAAGCGATAGCGGTGCCCGATGTTGGACCCCCTCCAATCTGATATTAGCTATCTTTAGGATAGGTCATCAATATTTTTAGCCTGGGAAACCCCTTAAAAGCCTGTTCAAGCCTGGTCATTAAGGGGTTAAGTAATAGGAAAATCGATCAAAGTACCAAATGTTCCAAGTTGTCCATCTTTATTAAGGGCAATGAAGGTCACTCCACTAGGGCAGTAACCAAAGTGTTTCTAGGAGTTCATTTACACGGACAACTTCTCATGTTCAGCCTTGTGAACCCTCTCTCCATAACCTTCATAAGTATCTCTTTAAGCTCCACTTAGGACTTCCAGTAGTTCACGTCTTCCACCGGTGATCATCTCAATCAGACGTCTCTTCTAGAGGATCACATCGGTGTCATCATCAGTTTCCTTTGCTAATGGATAAAATGAGGAGCGGTCTGTTTATGGTTTCTTTAGAGCGGTCATGTCACGACCACCACAGACAATCCCTTTCTTTATCACAATATCTTATTCTGCTCCGATGCTTCCATGTATAAGGGAAATCACATGGAAGGGCTTTGTCTTCCCACAGGGAAAGCAAATGCTCTAAAGTGAAGGCTCTACCAAGAGTGAAGAACTTCAACCTTGGATAACTTTTTCTTCACACATTTCTTACATTGGCCAACGTATTAGGCTATGTTCACATCTGAGCCGGTGTCTGTTGGGCACAGAGTATGTCGGAATTCACAAAAGAAAGAGTCCCATAAGTGGGAATTTTGTAAAGGAGGAAGCCAGTGATACCCTTGTTGTCCACCATTAGACAGACCATCTTTACTGTTTAATCCATTCTTCTGGTTCTTTGATGGACCAGAAGAATGAATTGCACTACGCAGATGTGAACGCAACCTTAAAGTAATAATGCAGCGTTGTATATGTAGACCAAGTCTGTTTCTCCACTACAATATGTAAATATTTGAAGCGTTATGGCGGGATTCACGTACCGCTTTCACACTTAAACTACAGGAGGACTTTGCTGCAGGATAGTCACAGATAGGTGTCAGTGGTGTTGTTAGGAATAAAGTCAAGGGTCATCATAATGAGAGCATACAGGATATGATAGGCCAGAGGATGAGAGGAGTAGAACAACAGGTATTAGGAAAACAACCCCAAGATTGAGGCAGAGATGATCTTCAGGGACAAGGCTGAAGTCAGAGTCATAATCAAGCAGAAGTCAAAACCATTGAAACAATAGTGCATGGAATGAGAGACCAGACAGGAAGGAATCTCAGCAGGCAAGACATAAGATGATTCCCCTTTAAATAGGCCACCAGGCTTAACATCAATTTAGGTTGTCGGAATAGGAAAGTCACAACCTGAACTAGCAGGACTGCAGTGGAAGATGAGGACTGGAGCAGCAGGTGAAAAAGTCCCAAGCCACTCTTGGTTATACTGTACAACCATAAAAAATGACTAGATAATTTGCAATGTGGAAAATCTGTCTCAAAACCACTTACACCAGGTTCACACTAGTGTCGGGATATCTGTGTTTGTGGTCCATCGGAGGACTAGAACGACGTAAAAATGGACCTCTAAATTAGCGTACAGTACATCAACGCAGCTCAATGGACTCCATTGACTATAATGTTGTCTATTGGGTGTCCATTCTTTTTAACTGAAAGCACTGGACAATAAAGCAAAACTTTGCGCAGACACTGCTGCAGAGTCTCCTAATGGAAGCCTTGCCCTGTTGTTATATCCCTATTCTTGCCCTGAATCCAACCAACTTGAAACGTATCCAAAGTCCCAAAAAGTTGCTCATGAAAATAGAAAGCAGTAAGGTTAGCTGTGTTATAACAATGATGTCCAAAATCTTAAAAATTCTATTATTGTTATTATAGGGATTGTACAGGATTAGAAAAACATGACTGCTTTCCATAAACAGAGCGACACCTGTCCAATGTGGTATTGGGGGTCAGATCTGTTCACTTTAGAGTTGAAATAATCTGTGGGTAGGTCGGCAAAAACTTTGTTTTTCAGACCATAGAAATTTTATTGCCTTTGCATTACCACAACATTCTCATAACATTTTATTTTTCATTGGCGAGGACTTGCTTTTTGCTGGACAAGTGGTACTTTTCAATGGCGTTATGGTATACATGACACACAGCCAGTTCATCATTTTTTGTTGTTATCTTTGTTATGGGCCCTCCTCACCTCTGGTAAGGATTTTTCCCCTAATGTTGGAAAACTGGCATCCAGCCCATGAGTTTATTTTGCCTTTTTTCTGGATCAACATGGGAGGTTTATACTGTAGGTTGCTAATCCTACAAATTTCCAATAATACTCACAGGTACCAGGTCCTACCCACTAAAATAAATGATAATCTACATGTATCCACTTAGAACATATACCCACAAATGACAACCACAAAAATTGAAAAAATATATATTATACTATAAATTTAAAATATGTCTGAATTTGCCTTTTTTTTCCTCCTAGAATTTGCTCGGCACTCACAACTTAGGACGGGTATATTATGAGCCCATAAAGGATAGACATGGCAACGTCTTAATAGTCACAATTCGAGAAGTTGAAACATTGTATTCCTTTTTTAATGGGAAATGGATGCAAATTTCGAAGTTACAAAGCCAGAGGAAATCCCTGTCAACTCCTGAGGAACCAACAGCGCTGGACATCCTGCTCATAACAATCCAGGTAAGGGCGAGACTGTTACATCTTGTTATCCTAGCACTTGTACGACCAACCTGGTTCGCCAACTCGTATTCAGTGCTAGCCCAATATTCTGTTGGAAGTTCCAGCCAGTGGATGTGATTTGATGTGATCAAGAGAAACTGAAACCATTAAAAACGTGACTAAAGTTTTGGACAACTTTTGATTTTCTGGCAGTATTTGTGTCACTAATAAATTTTGTAATAAACTTTATTAACAGATTTTGTCTCCTTTGTGTGAAATCCTGCATTTTTTCACTCTTTCCCCTGGCTTCTGTATTGAGAGCTGTTTCTGCCTCTCACTGAATGTTATTGTGTATGGAGGACGGGCTTGGAGTACGGGGCTGTGTAGTAGAGAAATGAGGATGAGGAGGGTAATTTTTATATGAAGTGACCCCCCCCCCCATTTTCTCCACATATTACTCAGCCCCGTACTCCATACACAGTAACATTCAGGGAGAGGCAGAAACAGCTCTCAATACAGAAGCAAGGGGAAGAGTAAAAAAAATGCAGGAATTCACAGAAAGGAGACAAAATGTGTTAATAAGGAAATTACAAAATGTATTTATGATACAAATACTGCCAGAAAATCAAAAGTTGTCACTAAGTGGTCACTAACCTGTCAACAAACTTTCCATAACTCAATGGTACAGCAGATGATAAGAATCTTTGTAATAAATCTTACCAGAGAAAAATGCTTCTCTCTCTTCTGATAAACTGACTTATACTCTGAAATCTCTGATATGTCCATTTGAACTACAACTCACGAGTCAGATGACACAAGTCTATAAATGTCTATGGAGAGGAGAAGGGGCAGGAGTGGGCAGAGGTAGGAACAGATATCAGCAGACACACAGGTTTAGTGTGATGCTGGAGTGAAATAGGATCTTTCTATCACAACCAAAGTTCAAATCAATGCATGTCAGTACTTCTCTATATATGTCCCGCATGGCACTGGGGCTGTGTCTGAATGAAAGAGAGACAGTTATGGAGCAGAGTCTCCTCTTCTTATGGCCACTAAGGGCTATAAATAGTGTTATTCCCCATGCACACACTATTCATTTATGCAGTTTTTTTAAAGGTTAGGTGCACTTTAAGGGTGACATGTACATTGGCAAAAGAAATTAGGCAGATAAGATCAGGTACTGGACCTATGGCACATGATTAGAGATGGGCAAACCTCATGAGAGTCATTTCGACTAATATTTATGAGGTTCCGCCCTCTGGTTCATTTCGAGACGATCCTTATTCAACACGAACTGGAAACGCTATTATTATACTCTGGTGTCCTCTTCCTGCCTCTGGCTGATGTCATGCTCCCTGCGGTTATGTGGTCACGTCCTCAGCGGTCACACGGGGCACGCCGACTTCATGATGCTGGGTCAAAGCCAGAAGAGGACACCAGAGAACTGCTGGACACCACGAGGATGCCCAGGAGAGGTGAAGCAAGGTGACTATAAGTGTTTGTTATGTCACTGCACCTCACCTGAGCCTCCACTTATTATACGTTGGGGTCTTTAGAGACCCCAGCGTATAATAGTGTCTTGTAGCTGATGAACCCCAAAAGTTTCAGGTTTGGGCAGAGCCCGAAAATGTGGAAAATTTTGGATCAAATCTGGTTTATTTCAAACCAATTCTCTCATCTCTACACATCGTCTTGTATGTGAATGGAAGAGAGGAAATCAGGTCACGTGACCCATATTTGATTAGGCGTCAAAAGAAACGTGTGTCAATATATTGTCAACAATGGATGATTATAAAAAGTCCTGGACAACCCCTTTAAATGTAGGACTGTATTGAGGGATTTCTAAACAGGCAGCTCCAGGACTAATGGACAATTTCCTGCACACGGGTAAGAAAGGACATTGATGTATTCAGGATTCCTAGAAATGAATTCTAGACATGACATCCGCTTACATTAAACAAATGTCTTGTCAGCGAGGCCCACACAATAAGTCTGATATCTTTTCTTCTACCGTCTTGCAGGCTGATGTAATGCCGATGACTTATTTAAGTGTACGCTGTAATGTTTGAGTATTGCGGTCCGCAGCTATCGATGATGGAGGGATCTCAGACATGGTGGTTTATAACTCTCTACAGCCGTCACACTCAGTATTAGACTATCCTTTCACACTAAGTAGACCTAAATTATCAATGATGGGGAATGTACCAAGATGTCATAGTAATATATCACACGGAAAAGGGGAAAATCTACAAAAATAGACAAATGCATCAAACAAGACTTACTCAAGTGTCTTCTCTATGGGGCTTCCTTTTCTGGGTAATGTTCATAGTATGTGTGTTTTTTTTCCCCACACGCCAAAGTAACGGGTTTCATTAGTATTAATGTCCGACATATATTTCCGTGACGAAATCCGAAGCTGACCCCTGATATTTGTGCCAGGGATTTGCTGCAGATGTGTTGCAAGCAGGGGTGTAACCAGACCTCATAGCAAACCTCCCAGCCTCCACATGGTATCTTTCCTGGATGCCACACATTGTAATACCCCCTTTACTGATCATCCACATGGTATATTGGTTCCCATACAATATACGGGCCCCTTTACTGGCCTCTCACACCGTTTACTGCCTCCTTTACAGTTCCCCATACAGTAAGGGCTACCTTTACTGGGCCCCATACAATAAGGGCCCCCTTTTACTGGCCCCTCTACAGTAAGTGCCCCCCCATTACTGGCCCCCACACAGTAAGTTCCCCCCATACTGGCCTTCATACAGTAAGTTCCCCCATTACTGGCCCCCCACACAGTAAGTTTCCCCCATACTGGCCCTCATACAGTAAGTGCCCTCCATTGGGCATACTGAGTTTGAACATGCATAATCCATTGATTTTCAGGACTTAAACTGCTTCTAGAGGTGTCTAGTACTAGTTTTCTCCCCTTACCCCATTCAGATCAGTCATTTGGCCAACAACTATTGAATATAACATGGCCACCTTAGAGAAATCCTGAAATTTGACTTGTTGGAGGGACTAGTTAAGAAAGCTGAGTTTAGCACAGTATGCCCATAGTTCTGCTTGGTTATGGCCAGACATTGTGATTGGTTGCAGTTCCCCCAATATCTGGCTGTGCCCTCCTTCATTCTAGTTTGTTCTTCTTCTTCCTTAGGAAATACTGAATTATCAGAAGCGGAGCCAACAGCGCCTTCCCCCTGGGCTATACCTCGGCTACCTAAAACTCTGCAGCTCTGTGGATCAAATCAAGGTTCTTGTCTCCCAGAGACTTCCCAATATGTTGTGTCATGCAAAGATAAGAGACAACAGCAATATTTCCAAGTAAGTCTTACTGCTTATCCTTTTGTCCCTAGAATTGTAAGAAACCAATGATCTCTCGTCTTGGCCAAACCATCACTTCATATTGTCAGATTTCTGAGGTTGCACCGGAGTGTTACAGATCCACTTTACAACTACATTGGTTACAAATGATCGTTGTAATCCTACAAATCCAATGTACTGTATATGAATAGGGGCTGGCTTACCTAAAGATCTATGCTAGACAGTCAGCTCCCTTTATCCCGTCACTAACACAGAGCTGGAAAGAAGATTTTTATGTCACTTTGTGTTGTAGATAAAGGGGTTTTCAGGGATATTTTTGATGGCCTATACTATGGCCATAAATATCTGATCAGCAGGGGTCCAATAGCCAGCATGGATCAGCTATTGACAACTCCCTGTGCTATACAGTCTATGAAGCTGAAAGCAGATCGCTCTGTACACTGTATAATGGCCGGGCGTCGATACCGAAGTTCATTGATGTCAATGGATGAAGTCAGATTTGGACCAAGGTACTTTGGACCCTCATGATAAATTAGTAACATAGCAGATGAGGTTGGATGAAGACGCAGGTTCAACCTATAACCCTACAGTGTTGATCCAGGGGATGGCAAAAATCCCCATGAGGCTGACAATCGGTATAAAGCTGTGGATCAACTTGTATTTACCAAAATCTAAAACTGTAATCCAAACAACTGATCTGTACGGGGGCTGACTGTCAACTGAAAGGGGTTGTCCAGGCAAAAATGGACTCAAAAATAATTTTTTAAATTGGCCGAGGACAGTGAGAAAAATTTAAAAAAAAATCATACTCACCTTTCCCTCATGATCCGGTCATGTGACCGCTGAGGCCAATCAGCGGCTTCAGCAGAAGGGATCCAGGACGTCACACCCAGTGAGCAGTTGCACTTTGAGAAGATGCCGGAGGTGCAGGACCGGACCACGCTGGGAGGACACCGGCGCATCGGGGGCAGGTGAGTATTTTTTTTATTTTTATTTTTTTTCACCTCCCCGGGCTATTTTAAAAATATTAGGTTTGCCCGGCAAACCTATTTAAGGGTAGGCTATAAAAACTCCCAGAATCCAACATCTTCTGGCTTTCCTTTGAAATCATAAAGCGATTTGCAAGTAGATAAAAAGAATACAATGAAATGGTTTTATTTTCTGGAAATTTTGTTTGCAGAGACGAATGGGAATGGATTCAAAATGTCTCCATGTCAGAGTCTTTGGAGAACATCGAGCTGTCTCTGGATGCACATACTCACTTGTTCCTGTGCGATCTCCAGGTGGCGGTGAAGGCCCTCCTCAAACAAATCAATCTACCTCTTCACCAGGTAAAGAGACCTCTCACAATCGGTACTGCTGCTGGTTTAGGGGCCCCAAACCTGTTGACAGGTTCCCTTTACGGCTTTAATCATATAGTTTTCTTGAAGATACTCTCTAATGATATTGAAATCATTTGTACCCAATTTTATCTTAAAAGTGTACCTGTCATTTCAGTAGGAGCTGCCATGTGAGAATACACGAGGGATAACTTTATTTCTGGCCATAACATGATTTGTATTGACAATGAGAAAACTGGTTCGGATCAAACCAGATTTGACCTGTATTTTCCAATAGTTTCGGGCTTGACCCAAACCTGAAGCTATTGGGGATCGTCACCCACAAATCACTATTATACTCCGCATCCTCTTCTGGCCTTTTCCAGCCTCGTGCCTAATGTCACATACCCCAAACTCGGCAAAAAAAAAAAAAAAAAATTCTGTCATATATATTGTGGGGGAGCACAATATACAAAAAGTAAATAAATTAAAAAATAAATGAATAAATAAAAGTAAAAAATAACGCCACTACCGTGCCCACATCACAGGATCTAACCCCGCCACCGGTGACACCACAATATGTGTCACTTAGCAAAAAATAACCATAAAAGGGAGGGAAATTAATTGAAAAGTTAACAACAATTTAAGTTTGTACTATAAAATTTGTACTATTACAAAAAACATAAAAAGTGTGAAAATAGACGTGTCCCCTCTTTTTTTTTGTTTACATTTTTTCAAAAGTGAAAACAATGTAAGAAATAAAGCACAAAAAATACCCAAAAATTATTTGAATAATCAAAAGGGGAAAAAAAAATGTTATAGCCCTGAAACTGTCATGTACCCAAAAAACCTGAAAATGGCCCGATTCTGAAGTTGTTAAGAATTGATAACGGTTAAATAAATAAAAATAATTATATATATATATATATATATATATATAATTATAGTATACTGTATAAAATATATATATATATATATATATATATATATATATTGTATCTAAAATATATATATATCTATAAACATGTGTTTATATATATATAGTTTATTAAAAAAATATATAGTTTATCTAAAAATATGTATCTATACATACATACATATATCTATACACATATATATATATCCATCTCCTCATGTAATTTACTTATCCAGCGCCTGTTGATTTATTTTCATAGGACTTACAGTAATATATTTTGAGAGTCAGCTAAGTATGAAAAATAATAACAACTTCTTTCGGGTGGTCTCTACAATTTCTAGAGTGAAGCGGAGACCCTAAAATCACTTGGATTCCTCTGTGCATTTATTTCCACCACCCATAAAACTGCTTTTATTAAAAACAACATAAAACACATAGGTAGGACACAAGCTGTGTCCCCTGAGTTAATTGCAGCCCCATTGTATACATAAAGGTGGCCATTAATCTGTGGACGTCTCAAAAGTGACAGGAACGTCTCCGAGTGAAAACACAAGGCATCTACGTGTACAGGCATTCCCCTAAATAGCAGCTCTGTGTGTAAAGATATTTATCAAGATGAAATATTTTTATTACGGCTCAGTGGGCAGGTTCTACCGCTAGTCGTGATTCATGTCGCTCGGGGTCTTAGGCCAAGCAAATTATAATTGTGCAGTGTTTTGTTAATACTCACAGCATTAGTAATGGCCATCCATTAAGGCTGACCTGAGAGCTATAGACTATTACTATCGCAGACAGAAGGAAATCTGAGCACAACAAAGTAATCAGTTAGTAATACATTTCATATTATATGTCGCTTTATTATATTACTATAATAATATTTGTAGAAACCTAGAACCTGATGATTATATAGAGATAAGCAACGCTACATAGACACAGCTCATGTCATATGGCAATACCATGTAATAAGCTGTCCTAGATTAGATTTGCAGGTAATTTCTTCTCCTGTACCTGTAGTGCAAAGGTCTCAACAAGCAGGAGGGCACTGGATAGAGATTGGCGAACCTCTCAAGATTTGTTTCTTGTTCAGTGGCTCATGTCCCCAGTTTGTTTAAGGACAAACAAGTTCAGTATGAACTGCACTTTAAGTTAGCTTAAACCATTGTGTAGAACAATCTTAGGGCTCCTAGGAGCCTATCTATAAAACATAGTGTAGAATACTCTTAGGACTCCTAGGAACCTATCTATAAAACATAGTGTAAAACACTCTTAGGGCTCCTAGAAACCTATCTATAAAACATAGTGTAGACTACTCGCAGGGCTCCTAGGAACCTCTCTATAAAACATAGTGTAGAACACTGTCAGGGCTCCTAGGAACCTATCTATAAAACATAGTGTAGAACACTCTTAGGGCTCCTAGGAACCTATCTATAAAACATAGTGTAGAATACTCTTAGGACTCCTAGGAACCTATCTATAAAACATAGTGTAGAACACTGTCAGGACTCCTAGGAACCTATCTATAAAACATAGTGTAGAATACTCTTAGGACTCCTAGGAACCTATTTATAAAACATAGTGTATAACACTGTCAGGGCTCCTAGGAACCTATCTATAAAACATAGTGTAGAATACTCTTAGGGCTCCTAGGAACCTATCTATAAAACATAGTGTAGAATACTCTTAGGGCTCCTAGGTACCTATCTATAAAACATAGTGTAGAATACTGTCAGGACTCCTAGGAACCTATCTATAAAACATAGTGTAGAATACTCTTAGGGCTCCTAGGAACCTATTTATAAAACATAGTGTAGAACACTGTCAGGGCTCCTAGGAACCTATCTATAAAACATAGTGTAGAATACTCTTAGGGCTCCTAGGAACCTATCTATAAAACATAGTGTAGAATACTCTTAGTGCTCTTAGGAACCTATCTATAAAACATAGTGTAGCACACTCTTAGGACTCCTAGGAACCTGTCTATAAAACATAGTGTAGAATAGTCTTAGGGCTACTAGGAACCTCTCTATAAAACATAGTGTAGAATACTCTTAGGGTTCCTAGGAACCTATCTATAAAACATAGTGTAGAACAGTCTTAGGGCTCCTAGGAACCTATCTATCCAATTTTTAGCTCTCTAAGGCTAAACACAGCCGAAGGTATGTCAAAGTCAAAAGTGACATTATTATACTCTCAGCTCCACCTATCTGAAGAGTCCCGCATTTTAGCTCACCTGAGACGGGACTCGATTTGTTCGGTTTTGTAAAAATATGAACAATTTGGAATATTTGGGGAAAACCTGTCTTATTACGAGCCAATTCGCCACTCTCTAGCACTAGGGACAGGTCAGAGGAAGACCTATGATCACTATGTGAAGAGCCCAGTTAGTTCATGTGCAGACGACTGAGTGGAAGGACGGACCGAGTGCGAGTTCTGAGATGGGGCGAGAAGACCAAACTCCTCAACAGGAAGCAGGCTCAGATGCAGCAGCCTAAGTAGCAGTGGCAGAGCCAACCCCAACTGGAGGTCATAGATGACCGTATAGAAGAAAATGTCCATTTTGGGATAAACAAAGCAATTCTTTTAGAACAGGATATAATCCAAAATTTCCAAGTGTCTCAGGTTCGCCTGAACACGAAACATTGGGGGTTTGCCATCCACAAAACAATATTATAGTCTGGGGTCTCTTCATCCCAGGGTCACCGCTAAGGCCATTGATTGGGCCAATCACTGGCCTCAGTAGACACATGGCACTCGCTGAGCATCTTCTGAAACTTATATATTGGTGACCTTTCCATAGGACAGGTCATGAATATATGATTGGTCAGGGTTTACTGTACGACGAGATTATGGCAGTCACAAGTGCTGCAGCCTCTTCCTTGCGCTAATGACATCACATTCATCAGTTACTTTGTACAGCATCAGCTCAGTCCCATTTAAATGAATGAGGCTTAACTGCAATACCAAGTACAGCCACTTTGCAAAGTAGGGCACTGTATTTGGTATTCAGTGAGCACTATTGCCTCTTCAATTAGCTGATCTGTATATCAAGGGGGGAAAACAATATCAAATCTGCAACAAAAGTCGACAAATTCTATGTTGTATTATCTGATTTGATAAAACTATTAAATATTGCATTGACCAGATCACAATCTCAGATTATAAACATGTGGAATGATTCTGTCTCTGGTCTCATCCTTCTGCTGTGTCACCAGGTGGGGGACGATGAAGGATTCGGCCTCTACTCTTGCCAGGACGTTGCGTGTAGTGCGCCTTTGTTGAGTGTTATTTTTACTTGTTTACCTGATTGTGGGTTGTCGCGGGTGTTTATGTATTGTAACCCTTGTTCTCTCTCTGTGTCCCTCTGCAGGCCAAGCACTTCCGTCTGTATACACAAGAGGTGTTGGAGCTGGGTCACAATGTCTCCTTTCTTCTTCTGCTCCCTGCCTCAGACGATGTCTGCAGTGCCCCAGGACAGAGTAATCCTTACACCCCACACTCAGGATTCCTTAACCTCCCCCTTCAGATGTTTGAGCTAGGTACACAAGCTTGTTTTCTTGCCTCGACGTATTAGTGCTAACCTGTACATTAAATAATCTATCTATCCGAGCGGTCTTTCTTTCCCAGTGGTGGCTCAATAAATCACAGGATGGCCACAAGCCTCTGGTGTGATCTCTACGGGCTGCGCACACTGTTACTTTGTGGTCACATACACACAATCATTGTGCGACGCCTGAGCTATAGTGTCACCGGGGGAAGACGGACTGGTCTGCCTTTTGTGAATTGTTGAGATATGTTTATACTGTGTAATTCATGTAATATATATGGCGTCGCTAACATTAACCCATTGTATTTACTTAATTATGTTATCATTGCGAATTACGCCTACTGGGCTCACAGACTCTAAAGCCTTGTAAGGACTAAATACAATGGGTCACATATCCAGCAAGGTCTCCATGTTGTGCCTCTTTATACTATAAAAATATCTCAGTTTTGCATTATTGCTACATTGCAGTTCCATGGTCTATTTAAAGAGAACCTTTCGCCACCTCCATCTCTTTGCAGCTCCACTGATTCCGACGCAGTAGGAATTTTGTCTCTAGTCCCCATTGCTCCTTAATATCGTTGCTGTTAGTTTCTGCACCCTCTGCTGTCAGGTGGGCGGTCCTGGACTGGAACAGATAGTCTGAGACTATCTGAGAGAGAATCCCAACTGTGCCGGAATCAGTGGAGAGGAGATAATGGAAGGATACAAAGAGTTGGATTTGCTGGAGGTCCCTCTTTAAAGGGAGTCTGTCAAGTCCAAAATACCTCCCAAATCGATAATAATCCCATGCAGGGGTCTGTAATAGTAGTAGAAATGTGACCACAAAACGATGAAGCACACCTTATAATAGTAGCACAAGCACAGCTTTGTGGTCATAAACCATTGAAGCATTGCAGAGATAATCATCTTTTTATGGCTATGCAAATCAGTCTGCACGTGCACTGGAGGAGGAGCCTGATTTCCCAGATTTGCCTACAGACAGTCATGAGGCTGAAAATGCCAATAGTGACTAAACAGGTGCCATTGGGCATTGAGTTCAGAGAAGAGCTGGAGCACTTGTGGCTGCCTGTAGCTAAAATGTCTAAGGTAAGCCCTACCTCCGGTGCACTTGCAGGCTGATTTGCATACCCATAAAAAATTATTATCTCTGCATTGCATCATTGGATTGTGGCCACAAGGTATGCTTCTGCTACTAATATAAGCCCCTACATGGCACTATTATCAGTTTGGGAGGCATTATTTTCCACTAAACCCTCTTTATGGCATCAGACAAATTGGGAATAGGATTAAGCATCAAGTATAAATTTATATGCTAATTTCCCTTGAATATTCCTGGGGAGGGTGCCACTAGCCTGAACAGTCCTGGGGAGGGTGTCACTATTCTGAAGAGTCTTGGGGTTGGTGCCACTATTCTGAAGAGTCCTGGGGAGGGTGTCACTATTCTGAAGAGTCCTGGGGAGGGTGCCAATATCCTGAAGTCCTGGGGGTGGTGATAATATCCTGAAGTGTCATGAGGATGATGCTACTATGCTGAAGAGTTATGGTGGTGGTTCTACTATCCTGAAGAGTCCTGGGGAGGGTGTCACTTTCCTGAAGAGTTCTGGGGTAGTGCCACTATCCTGAAAAGTCATAAAGGTTATGATACTATCCTGAAGAGTCCTATGGGTGGTACTACTATCCTGAAGAGTCATGAGGATGGTTCCAAAATCCTAAAGAGTCCTGGGTATGGTGCTACTATCCAGAAGAGTCAGGAGGATGGTGTCACTGTAAAAAGTCCTGGGGTTGGTACCACTATTTGGAGAGTCCTGGGGTGGTGCCATTATCCCAAAGAGTCCCTGAGAGTGGTTCCACTATCCTGAAGAGTAATGTAGTCTGGTCTTCAAACCTACCCTTCTTTGCTAATTAACATCCCCCTAGCTACTCTACTTCACTAGTATCTTCCTCTGGGTCTTGCAGATGGATCATTACTTTGCGGTCTCGGCAAAGCAGGGTACACCTCCCTTCACTGTGGATACCTAGGAAGTACAAGGCAAAGGTCCACTCGTGAGATTTAGAGGAGGCTGGTAGTGATGCACCGTAGAGTCACTACCAGATGTGGTTGCATCCAGACCAAATAGGCCTAGGGCCCATATGGTGTATCTTCCCAATAAGAAGAGGCCAGTACTATAAATGATACATTATAGCTGGGTGGTGGGAGTCTGGTTTTGAATTGGGGTCCAGGAGCTTTGTGTGGAGTGGCCAAATCAATGTCAGATTAAGTCAGGTTGAGTTTGGAGAGCGGACTACATGACTCCTCGGGACAGAGGCACCACCCTCACGACTCCTAAAGGGTAAGAGGCAAACAGTGCAGGCTATGAAAGGTTAATTTTGTGCAGTATATAGTGCAGAAACAGAGATTTTATACATGGCTATTTTTATAGACCTATTTCCTTCCAGCCTAATGTCATGTTGGAGGTTTAAGGGCCTAAAAACTCATGACGGGGCTGATCATGATTAATCCTCCATATTAAATAATAAACACTGTCATAACTTAGAAGCGCATCCAAAAATCAGGGCATAAAAAAGAAATCTGTCCTAATAAATAATACTTAGTTAGAGGCTGTTTTTTAGAATTTGAGGAGGCAGAACTTGGAACGCAATGAGGATAATTATAGAATTATCTTCAGCCATCATAATATCACTATTGCGCATGGACTACAGACAGCCTGTACATCAGATTTGGTTGTTTTGGCTCACATTGCTTTGTTTTATTAACCATTTCATGCCAATGTAAGTATTGATCACAGCATCTAAGAGGTTAAATGCCAGAATCGGAAACAACAACCAGATGTCTCCTCCATTATATAGTATAATAGCAGGGCTCTGAGCAGGAAAGGGTTAATAAACTAGCTTTCTTGAATGTTAGGGTTGGTGGCAATGTTGGACTGGTATTCCTTGGGCTCATGAGATATCCCTATTCATGCTTCGAGGTTCTTTAAGGAGAATCTGTCACCAGCTGAAAAGCCCAATGACATCTGATCGGTGCTGTCACCCTGTGCATTTTGGCAGTTTCTTTATCAACATCTGTTCAGCTATTCCAAAGATATAAGACCTCTTAGTGCTGGTACAGATTAGGGTCTACTAGTAGAGATGGGCGAATCGGTTCATCCTAAATATTCCAAAATTATTCTTTTTTTTTTTTTACAAAACCAACCAAATGGAGATTTGTCTCGGGTGAACTGAAATGGCCGCCATATTTTACTCTGGGGTCTGTTCAGAGTATAAAAATGTCACTTTTCATTATAACATAACTTTGGTAGTGTTTGCCTTAGAGAGCTAGAAATTTGATAGATTCCTAGGAGCTTTAAGAGTATTCTACACTATGTTTTATAGATAGGTTCCTAGGAGCCCTAAGAGTATTCTACACTATGTTTTATAGATAGGTTCCTAGGAGCCCTAAGAGTATTCTACACTATGTTTTATAGATAGGTTCCTAGGAGCCCTAACAGTATTCTACACTATGTTTTATAGATAGGATCCTAGGAGCCCTGAGAGTATTCTACACTATGTTTTATAGATAGGTTCCTAGGAGCCCTAAGAGTATTCTATACTATGTTTTATATATAGGTTCCTAGGAGCCCTAAGAGTATTCTGCACTATATTTTACAGATAGGTTCCTAGGAGCCCTGACAGTATTATACACTATGTTTTATAGATAGGTTCCTAGGAGCCCTAAGAGTATACTGCACTATGTTTTACAGATAGGTTCCTAGGAGCCCTGACAGTGTTCTACACTATGTTTTATAGATAGGTTCCTAGGAGCCCTAAGAGTATTCTGCACTATGTTTTATAGATAGGTTCCTAGGAGCCCTAAGAGTATTCTACACTATGTTTTATAGATAGGTTTCTAGGAGCCCTAAGAGTGTTCTACACTATGTTTTATAGAGAGGTTCCTAGGAGCCCTAAGAGTATTCTACACTATGTTTTATAGATAGGTTCTTAGGAGCCCTAAGAGTATTCTACACTATGTTTTATAGATAGGTTCCTAGGAGCCCTGACAGTATTCTAAACAATGTTTTAAGCCAATTTAATGTATGGTTCGCAAAACAACCCGGGGACCCGAGCTGCCGAACCTGAACACAAAACGAATCTTGAGAGGTTCACCCATCTCTACCTAATAGGCAAGTGGGCGGTACACTGAGTAGAGTAGTGCCGCGTGCCTGTTTCTATCTTGTAGATAGGTCATCAGTGTTTAATTATCTTCAGGTCCTGGACATCATTAATACCCGTCCATTATAATGACCTTCTGGAGGTGACTGTATGTATAAAGTTACTGCTGAGCCGCCATGGATGAGAATTATTACATGACATGATAGCTAAACCCATCTATACTCCTATTACAGGGTCTGGGCTTATGTGCCAAATATAAGCATTTCTAGGAAAATTGTCTTTGCCTGTATCCGGTTTAACCCATCGCAGCCCTGGGTGTATCTGTGTACCCGTACGATGGCTTGTTTGACAGTAGGACTATGTCATGTTGGACAAGGCAGGAATATCAGTTCACAGAAGTGAGATAAGGTGACATGCCTGAGGGGGTATGGAGCCAGCCAGGATGGAACCAGGAATTGTAGTCCCCTTGTGATATGTCACACACCGGCTGTCCTGACCTGCCCAGCACTTTAAATGTTGCTGCAAAAACAAGGTCTGATATTAACCCTCCATGGGACGGGCTGCTGAGTGGTAAGGGGATTCTTCACTGACGGAACGTATCAGTGATATCGCCATAGGAGCCTTCCATCTGTCACTAGGCACAGTGTACTGTATTACTACAGTCTCCTGGCGACCATAGAGAACTTGAAATTCTTTAAACGAGACTTCCAGCCTCATTAATGTAATATTACATATTCTTACCATTACTAATATGTGCACCAGTACCTAGAAATGACCGATTCCTCTATCAGATACCCTAAAGAATCAGTAAAATTGAGACAACAATGCAGATGTGAGCGTAACGTAACGTGTATGGCCACTTTTAGACTAGACCATCTAAAATTGTGCCAGATTTCTCACAGTGGATGATAAATCTTTAGACTATCTACATACCACCTATAGGTGGTACATACACACGTGGACAAAATTGTTGGTCCCCTCGTTTAATGAAAGAAACACCCACAATGGTCACAGAAATAACTTGAATCTGACACAAGTAATAATATATAAAAATTCTATGAAAATGAACAAATGAAAGTCAGACATTGCTTTCCAACCAGGCTTCAACAGAATTTTGTAAAAAAGAAAACTCATGAAACAGGCCTGGGCAGAAATGATGGTTCCCTTAACTTAATATTTTGTTGCACAACCTTTTGAGGCAATCCCTGCAATCAAACGATTCCTGTAACTGTCAATGAGACTTCTGCACCTCTCAGCAGGTATTTTGGCCACTCCTCATGAGCAAACTGCTCCAGTTGTCTCGGGTGTGAAGGGTGCCTTTTCCAGACGGCATGTTTCAGCTCCTTCCAAAGATGCTCAATAGGATTTAGGTCAGGGCTCATAGAAGGCCACTTCAGAATAGTCCAATGTTTTCCTCTTAGCCATTCTTGGGTGTTTTTAGCTGTGTTTTGAGTCATTATCCTGTTGCAAGACCCATGACCTGCGACTGAGACCAAGCTTTCTGACACCGGGCAGCACATTTCTCTCTAGAATCCCTTGATAGTCTTGAGATTTCATTGTACCCTGCACAGATTCAAGACACCCTGTGCCAGATGCAGCAAAGCAGCCCCAGAACATAACAGAGCCTCCTCCATGTCTCACAGTAGGGACAGTGTTCTTTTCAAGATATGCTTCATTTTTCCGTCTGTGAACATAGAGCTGATGTGCCTTGCCAAAAATTTCGATTTTTGTCTCATCTGTCCATAGGACATTCTCCCAGAAGCTTTGTGGCTTGTCAACATGTAGTTTGGCAAATTACTTTTGTCAGATTCAAGTTATTTATGTGACCATTGTGGGTCTTTCTTTTGTTAAATAAGAGGTACCAACAATTTTGTCCACGTGTGTAGATAGTGGTATATATTCTGCACCAGAATTCTGTACCAGGATATTGACACCCACATTGATGCATCTTAAGCCACCCATGACCCCTTTCTACAACCAATGCCCTCTTATTGGAAAATACATAGTAGAATTGTGCAAGGCAGGTAAACTAGATTTTTAGTGAAAATTAAGCCATGGGGCAAATTTATTAAGATTGGCGTTTCGTATGTCAGTCTTAAATTAGGCCCCAAAAGGCGCAAGGTGCAATGCTTCCGCTTATCAATAAATCAGGTGCACGTCCATGTGCCAGGATGGGAATTTATGCTAGTCGGGAACCATAAAAACTTTGGGACTTTTTTTTTTGGCTGGAAAGCATTTTTGTAGTTGGGTTTTGTTAAAAATGTTCAACCATTTGCAGCTTCTGCGATAATACATAGCAAGCTGCAGACTGCCATTCACTAGAAAGCTCATCAGACTGGCTGTCTGTTGGCTCAGTCTCCAGCCCTCCTCTCTCCTGTCTTGAAGGATCTTCTAAGATGATTTATAGCTAAATCACAGTTCTTTTCTGTTTTTGTCATAAATCAGCTTGGAACTGGTTGCAAAGCGAGTGAATCTTGCAAATTTTGGAGCCATGAGGCTTGGGTAAAAAAATAATTTCTGAACCAGATATCTCAGGAAAAGTTGTTTATTATACTCTGGGGTCTCTTCAGGGCAGGGAAGGTGTTTAAAAATTTTTTTCTAAAAATTACTCACATTTCCTACACTCCACCTTGGCATTCTCAGGTGTTCTGGACCTCTTCAGCACTGAAGTGGGGGGGGCTGAATGATGTCATTAAGATGGCAGACAGCCCCAGAACACCAGGGCCACGGCAGAGCCAAGGAAAGGTGAATAATATTATTTTATTATTTTTATACACCTTCACCGCCTGGAAAATGTCCAGCAAAATGGAGGCTGGCTGGCTGCCATTTTGCTGGAGTTGTGGAAATCGAATCCAAAAAATTCAGATTCATTAGAATTAAAAATTTTTGAGAAATTCTTAACAAGAAGTGGTTTTCTCATCTCCACCTATACTATTGATATTCCGTGCATGCCTGGACTCATGTTACCTTTACTGTACAAAGTCGAGCCAGGTCCCCGAACAATGAACATAAATACAAATAGTCAAAGCGTCTATCCCAGACTGCGAAATTACACAGAAAAATGTCTCATTATTACCTCATATTTCTACTTTTCCGACTTAATTGCTTTTAATTAAACTTTTAATTTAGTGGAACATGCTGTGTACTGTAGCAGAGCTGATTGTCTGCAGCTATCACCGCACTGCCAAGAGGAGGCAATTTATGGAGAGAGATTCACTTTTTGCCCTAATTGACCCCAAAAAGGTGCCATCCTCTTTAGTTAACCCTGTGTTCTCTGAACTGTATGCAGCTTGAGAGTTCCTACAAAAACTGTAGGATAACATTTCAGCCCCAGTTTTGTATCACCTCACTGTAGAGGTGCAGAACTTGCCGTGTTCGTTCTCGGCGTAATAAACCTCTGGGGCTCGATTTACTTATTTTATATTACATTTTAGAAATTGTTTTGTGAGACTGAGAATGAAGGAGCCTAAGCACGGGTATAGAGGGAGGAGTATAACCATCCTCTCCTGGAAGCTTTAGAAGGCTCCCAAAAATTGGGTGACCTTGTGGGCTCCCAGAACAGCAGGTAAACCAGTGGACACTTTATATGCATTTTGGGCGCTTTATGTGTCACATCCAAAAAGGGAGCATGCCCAGCACTTTGAGTGCCCAGAGGGTGTGACAATTTGGGCACATCCAAAAAAAGGGGCATGCCCAGGACATTGAGTGCCCAAAGAGGGTGTGACAATTTGGGTCCATCCAAAAAATAGGGCATGGCCAGCACATTGAGCGCCCAAAGAGGGTGTGACAATTTGGGCACATCCAAAAAAGGGGCATGGCCAGCACATTGAGTGCCCAAAGAGGGTGTGACAATTTGGGCACATCCAAAAAAAGGGGCATGCCCAGCATATTGATTGCCCAAAGGGGGTTTGGCAATAAATAAAATGGGTATGGAGATGTCCCAAAGTGGCAAGGCCATGTCCACTAGGGTTGTGGATTTTTAATGGTGAACTGTGCTCACCAATCTCACAGAGAACACTATCAAAATGTTGACTAATTTGAGTATAACCAAAGCGTGCTGGGCCTCATTCTTGGGGCCCAAGCTAAGGGGGCCCCCTAATCAAAATGTTAATGCTGTGGTCCAGTCATTGGGTGTTCTCTGCTTATGGGATTGGATTTATTATCACTATTTATCATACTTGCCAACATTGGATAAGAGCTCTCCGGTAGAAGGGTACATTTTGCTGGCTACAAAAATGTTAGGGAAAGCCACACCCACATTGATGAAGCCACACCCTTTGGAGTATGTCACACCTTTTTTTCTGACATTGGAATGACAATATGCAAGCCACACAGGTTTTTTTTTTTATATGTGACCACCATGTAATGTGCCCATATCACATGTGAAACCCCAGAAAGCCTGGAGGATGCAGGCCCGGGGTGGATAGTACTCTACCACATCATCATGGACGGCATTGAGAAACAATGTAAATGCAAAGAAAATACAGGGACCATTGTGGTCAGGAGACTTGATAAGTGTACTGTTTCATATAATCAGGGGTAGTGTTACACATCATGCAACCCAAGGATTTGCATGGGGCCCCGGAGATTAAGGGGGCCAATACTAATGGCATATTTTTTTTTCTAATTGGCTATTATCTATTGGATTATTTCAATATGTAATGGCTGGTATTCATTTCTACCTCTCGTTCAGCCCTACAGCTGATGTGATAAGCAGGTGTGGGGACCAGTAAGGTGGCAGTACACTATGTGTGGAGGCACTAAGGGCACAGTATACGGTGTGTGGGGGGGTCACTAAGGGTTCAGTATACTGTGTATGTGGGGGTCACTAAGGGTGCAGTATACTGTGTAGGGGCACTAAAGGAACAATATGCTGTGTGTGGGAGGTACTTGGGAGGCAGTAAACTGTGTATGGAGATTGAGGGGGGCATTATACTGTGTGTGGGAGCACTAAGAATACAGTATACTGTATATGGGGCCACTAAGGGGGCATTATACTGTATGTAGGGACATTAAGAAGACAGTATACTGTGTATGGGGACTCAATGCGCATTATATTGTGTGTGGAAGCACTATGGGGGCATTATACTGTTTGGAGGCACTAAGAAGACCATATACTGTATATAAGGACTGAAGGGGCATTATACTGAGTGTGGAGCACTATGGGGGCATTACAGTTTGGAGGCACTAAGAAGACCATATACTGTGTATAAGGACTGAAGGGGCATTATACTGAGTGTGGGAGCACTATGGGGGCATTATACTGTGTGGGGGGCACTAAGAAGACAGTATACTGTATATAAGGACTAAAGGGGCATTATACTGTGTGTGGGAGCACTATGGGGGCATTATACTGTGTGTGGGGGCACTAAGAAGACAGTATACTGTGTATAAGGACTAAAGGGGCATCAAACTGTGTGTGTGAGCACTATGGAGGCATTATACTGTGTGGGGGGAACTAAGCAGACAGTATACTGTGTATAGGGACTAAAGGGGCATTATACTGTGTGTGGAGGCACTATGGGGGCATTATATCGTGTGGGGGGCACTAAGCAGACAGTATACTGTGTATAAGGACTAAAGGGGCATTATACTGTGTTTGGGGGTTTTATGGGGTCATTATACTGTGTATGGGGGCTTTTTGGGGGCATTATACTGTGTGGGGAGCATTATGGGACAGTATACTGTGTATAGGCGCCATGCGGGCATTATACTGCATGTGGGGACACTAATTGGAATTAGAAGAATTGAGGGGGTCTAAGACATAATTTAGCTTGTGACCCGAGAAATGCCAATTCCACCCCTGCATATATTCAATAATTTCCTCAGAACTGCGATCCAGTTGAAAGGGCCAGGTCAGACCCTCTTACCCACCACGGATGGTCATGATTTCACCCCCTGCAACCTTAACCCTTCCAGCACTGGCTGTGCCCCCTTCACTGTTTTCCTTGCGCTGCAGCAGGAATCCACCAAGGGTCCCCCATGTATGTGCCATGTCCGTGGATACGTCTGCCCCATTACAGCTTCTTCTAGTTATACTTTTGTTTACAGAAATAATGAAGTGAAATAGAAAAAAAATTCAGTGCAGCAAAAATAAAATATCTGACATAAGAAAAACCTTCTATAAAGACGGATTCCTGGCGCAGGTTCTCTAAGGCTTTAAAAATAAGAAATTACTACGAATCTTGAAAATAGGGCGATTTTGAAGAAACGCAGCTCTGTAGAAGAGGATGCTTATTTTCAATGAAATGTTGTTATGGGTGGCAGTGGGAGGGCAGGATCGGGCTGCCCCGTTAAATTTCAGCAGGAGCAGCAAAAAATAGCTCATGCTTCCCACACGTTCTCCATAATTATGACTTGTAGACTCAACAGCTAGCCTTTCAGGTCTGATATTGGCAAGTAATGGACACGCATACACTGAGCCACTGTAGTCGTGCGGCATGTATACAGGTATAGGCGAGCTGTGTATGTAAACTGAGCTGATCCTGCATAAGTCATCTCTGTCAGTCACAAACAATGTTCCTTTGGCTAATTGAAGCTGTGCGTGCATATAGATGTCCAACGCGTTTCTCCCAGATAGCAGCTCGCCATCGTTGCCGACCTGGATGATGCAAATAAGACATGTGTCACGGACGGCCGGGTAATGAGCCCTGACAGATAACGCCGGATGATTGGAATGAGAATGCTACAATTTACCAAATAGGAAAATGACACGGCAGGGAGAAGGAATCTGCGGCATTCCATCCCCCTGATGAAAAGGGTATTCATCTCCGCTCCGAGTGTGCCAGCTGCTCGCACCGGCTTGTGGCTCTATTGCTAATGTCACTTTCTTCATATTATTATAAAGATTCTCGTATTATTACGGCGAAAGGTGTCAACCGTATCCACCTACTCAGAAGCCAATACCTGATAACAATGGTTCGGATACAAATATGAGCAAAATTACAATGATTTGGATACAAGCAAAAAATTAAAAAACATTCAACCGTTTTGTGTGTACAGCCCCTAGGCAAACCTATGTGTTTCCATGGTTATCTTGTGCTGTCTACCCTGGACCCTCTCTAATCCAGTATTCATGTGTTATAGATGTAGCAAAGTTTACCTTGAAGCTTAGGATAGGTTCACATCTGTGCCGGTCTCCCCATAGTTCGGGTCCGCCAGGGGACCCCGACCGACAGAGAGATGGACCACTGTTTTAGCAGTTATACATGGACACCGGTGGACCCCATAGACTATAATGGGGCCTGCCGGGTGTCCTCTGTTTCAAAAGGGAAAGCGTCCGAGAGAAAAATCCTCCATGCAGGACATTTTTCTCTGGCAGTTTCTTCGGCGGAGTCTCTGGCGCTGATGTGAACTCCGACTTAATGAATTAAAGGGTTTTTCCAGTCCCAAGGTGGTTTTTTATACTGATGCCCTATTCACAGACTAATTTATCAATATCTGATCGGTGGGGGTCCAACACCTGGATCCCGCACTGATCAGCTAATCCAGACACATCCCGGCAGTGGAAGCTACTACACAGGATAGCCTATCAGTATCCAATTGGTGGGTGTCCAACACTTCCACCCCACACCAATCAGCCAATCACACCACATCCTGGTGTTTTCTCGCTACTGCGCAGGACCCGCCTGGATCAGCTGACTGCAGCAAACTTTAAAAAGGTATTTCGGTCACACAAAGTATCCCCTGTCTAAAAGATAGCAGGCAACTTGCAGGGCAGCAGTTTCACTGCTGGGACCCCTACTGATTATGAGCACCCCGGTATCAATGGGGATAGCTAAGTGCTCCTGTTTGCCTCTCTCTGCAGGTACTATTGAAATGAATGAAGCTGCCTGATCTGCCCCTCAGAGTTCAGAGCTGTAATACCAAATACAGCCACTGTACGGTGCTGTGCTTGGTAAGTACTAAAGAAGCAACAGCAAACAATCTCATCCCAGACAACCCCTTTAATGGGACTGAGGCTACAGCTACGGGATAAATGAGCCTGAGGTCATTGGCCCATTAAGTGGAAGCAGTGCTCACCTGAGCAGTTGATCTGTGGGTGTCCCAATAGTCGGAGCCCTACAGATCAGTTATTGATGACTTATTCCAAGAGCATTAGTAATTTATTCTATATTTGACAGAAAACCCCTTTAAGCCACTGACAGACAACCCCGCCGGCTGCTTACTGAAGTAGCAAAGTGTAACTTGATGCTGATAAGTTGCTGCAATTACTGAACACAACAAAATGACAAGCTAAACTTTGCTACATATGATACCAAGGACCCTGCCGATCAGCAGAGAGAGAGCCAGATGAGCAGAGAACAGAGCCAGAAATAGATAGCTAGGTTGCCTGTGAAGTGACTGCTGAAAACAACAGATTGATGGGGGTCCTGCTTCCAGGTCTCTTCTACATGTACCATAGCAGCTGCTGAGAACAGCAGAAGTATTGGCTGCTGGACTCCACTAAGCTGATATTGATCCTAAAGATCGGATCCTAAGGACAGCTGATCGGCAGGGTTCTTGGGTGTCAGATATCCACTGATCTGATATTGATGACCCCTCCTAAGGATAGATTCCCTAAGGGCAGCTGATCGGCAGGGTTCATGTGTGTGAGATATCCACTGATCTGATATCGATGACTTTTCATAAGGATACGACTTAAGGACAGCTGATCGACAGGGATTCTGGGTGTCAGACTTCCACTGATCTGATATTGATGACCCCTCCTAAGGATAGAATCCCTAAGGACAGCTGATTGGCAAGGGTCCTAGGTGTCAGACCTCCACTGATCTGATATTGATGACCCCTCCTAAGGATAGGACCCTAAGGAGAGCTGATCGGCAGAGGTCCTGGATGTCAGACCTCCACTAATCTGATATTGATGACCTCTCATAAGGATATGACCCAAAGGACAGCTGATTGTCAGGGGTCTTGGATGTCAGATCTCCACTGATCTGATATTGATGAACCCTCCTAAGGATAGCACCCTAAGGACAGCTGATCGGCAGAGGTCCTGGATGTCAGACCTCCACTGATCTGATATTGATGGCTTCTCCTACGGATATGACCCTAAGGACAGCTGATCGGCAGAGATCCTGGATGTCAGACCTCCACTAATCTGATATTGATGGCTTCTCCTAAGGATATGACCCTAAGGACAGCTGATCGGCAGGAGTCCTGGATGTTAGATCTCCACTGATCTGATATTGATGACTTCTCCTAAGGATATGACCCTAAGGACAGCTGATTGGCAGAGGTCCTGGATGTCAGACCTCCACTGATCTGATATTGATGGCTTCTCCTAATGATATGACCCAAAGAACAGCTGATTGGCAGGAGTCCTGGATGTCAGATCTCCACTGATTTTATATTGATGATCCCTCCTAACAATAGGACCCTAAGGACAGCTGATCGGCAGAGGTCCTGGATGTCAGACCTCCACTGATCTGATATTGATGACTTCTCCTAAGGATATGACCCTAAGGACAGATGATCGGCAGAGGTCCTGGATGTCAGACCTCCACTGATCTGATATTGATGGCGTCTCCTAAGGATATGACCCAAAGAACAGCTGATTGGCAGAGGTCCTGGATGTCAGACCTCCACTAATCTGATATTGATGATGTCTCCGAAGGATATGACCCAAAGAACAGCTGATCAGCAGAGGTCCTGGATTTTGATTACCTACACTAAGGATATCATTTGCCTGAAAAACCTCTTTAAGATTTGACAGACTTTGTTGTCACACAGTACACCAGTAAATAATCCTACTTCATTATCTAACGTCATTGAGATAACCTAATAGACCATCCACCCTAATAGTCCTCCACAGAGCACTGCTTATACATAAATTTCTGACTTTCCTTCTCCATCTACTGTACATTGATCGGTCAAGCAGCGGCTGCGGCGGCGGCGGCTATCAGTCCGTGTAATGACAGCTGTGTTAATACAGCATTAGTTATGCCAAGTTATAATTCCGAGGGTGTAAACAAAGACTCGTCACAATATGGTGGAATCATGAGGTGTATAATTTACTTATGCTCCATCACCCGCAGAGACAGCTTGTCTAGACTCTTAAGTGTATTTATTTTTAAGTACGGCATGGCAAATTCCTCACGTTAGTATCTTCTTAAGGCTCATTTTAAAAATTATGCATGGCCCCGGTTTGTAGGAAATGATGCGTGACATGGCTGGGACATGACAGCGTTATTTGTGGAAAGCATTAGGATCTTTGGTGGGAGGCCAGAACGTAACACACCTGTATTAGATAGGAGCCTGGCTGGCAGGTTGAGGATTTCAGGGACAATAGCTTAGATTGGGATAATGGGATCGGTTTCTCGCAGCGATTGTCTACGCGGTGGCTTCTTAGTTATTATTTAGAGAATCTGTACTTAAAACAAATACAGGAATGTCATTTTCTATGGGAAATTTTTTGGATAGGTGCATGAATGCAGTGACAGACTCTTCAAAATGGAAATAGGTACCTGCCACAGATCTCCCCATACAAAGCTTTTACGTTGGGTTAGGACTGACATAATCTTGAAGCGACATTCACACCGACGCTGTTTATTTCCATTGTTGTTCTCTGTAATCGGAGCAGAAAAATTACAATAATAGAAATCCCCCTATCTGTTGTTACAAATGGCGGCTGATGGACCTTATTGACTATGGCGGGGTCTGTCAGATTTGTGTCAGATTGTCTGTCCTTTTACCAGGCAAGTGCATGCCCTGCACTATTTTGTTTGGCATTTTTGAAGGAATCTTCAATGGAGGCTTCATCTTAATGACTGACATTGTGGCAAAAACATTGGTTATAGATAAAGCACAAGGGAGAAGACCTTCAACCAGCCATTTTTGCTGTATCAAAGAAGACACCAGATTCCAAAATCAGACCACAGACCAGACCCCCAAATTATTCAGATTGTGATGCAAATCAGCCATGACGACCGTGTATGACCTGTTTTCACGGATCCCCCATAGACTTGAGTCTTTTGGATCTGTGGAAATGGACAAAAATAGGACATGGGAATAGCCTCATACAAAAGCATTGATCTTAATGCAGCCGTGTGACGGAGCAGCCTTCACACATAAATTCACATTTTTGTGAATAGAGCCTAAATTATTTTTAACCCCAGACCAGATCTCAATATTACATCAGATCCAAGACCAGACCTTGAAATTCAGACTAGATTCCTACAAGACCAGACCTTGAAAATCAGACTAGATCCCTACAGTAATAAGACCCCAGACCAGACCCCTAAATTATTTTAGTCCCCACACCAAACCTCTAAATTGAAACAGATCCCAAACCTCAAAATTATTTTAGATCCTAGACTAGAAAATATTACTGTAGATCCCTACAGTAATAAGACCCCAGAACAGACCCCTAAATTATTTTTAACCCCAAATCAGATCTCAGACCTCTAAACTATTTTAGATCCAAGACCAGACCTTGAAATTAAATCAGACTAGATCCCTACAAGACCAGACCTTGAAAATCAGACTAGATCCCTACAGTAATAAGACCCCAGACCAGACCCCTAAATTATTTTAGACCCCAGACCGGATCCCAAATGTGTTTCAGAACACAGATAACAAAATTATTTTAGATGCCAGACTAGATCCCAAAATTAAATCATCCCAGAACTCAAAATTATTTTAGATCCCAGACTAGACATTAAAATTAAATCAGACTAGATCCCTACAGTAATAAGACCCCAGAGCAGACCCCTAAATTATTTTAGTCCCCACACCAAACCTCTAAATTGAAACAGATCCCAAACCTTAAAATTATTTTAGCTCCTAGACTAGAAAATATTACTGTAGATCCCTACAGTAATAAGACCCCAGAACAGACCCCTAAATTATTTTTAACCCCAAATCAGATCTCAAAACTAAATCAGATCTCAGACCTCTAAACTATTTTAGATCCAAGGCCAGACCTTGAAATTAAATCAGACTAGATCCCTACAAGACCAGACCTTGAAAATCAGACTAGATCCCTACAGTAATAAGACCCCAGACCAGATCCCAAAATTAAATCATCCCAGAACTCAAAATTATTTTAGATCCCAGACTAGACATTAAAATTAAATCAGACTAGATCCCTACAGTAATAAGACCCCAGAGCAGACCCCTAAATTATTGTAGACTCACACCAGACCTCTAAATTGAAACAGATCCCAGACCTCAAAGTTATTTTAGATCCAGACTAGAAAGTAAAATTAAATCAGACCAGATCCCAACATTAATAAGACCTCTAACTTATTTTTGATCCCAGACCAGAACTTAAAATGAAATCAGACCCCAAAATTAAATTCCCCCAGACTACACCTTTCCAGATACCCCTATCAATGCCTGGCACAGATCACCGTATCAGTCCCAGATTCTATAATTTCCCATACTTATCAGTCACGCACCTCACCACGTCCCACATTTCATGCCTCTTCTACTCCAGGTATCACGTTCCGCACACTGCCAGCTGTAATGTCATCTAGTCTCCGGACTACATGCTGACGCTGGATTTTGTCAAGATCCAGTAGATTGGGCATCACCAGGAGCAAAAAATTCCTAGGGAGCGAGGATTGGGGAGTTACTGTGGCCATACTGTCCACACTCTAGGTCCAGTATTGGTTCAGGGTCCCACCAAGGGGTTCAGTTTGAGCCTGGAAATGCTTTCATAGAATAATCCAGGTGCAGATACATCTGGGCCTTGGTGCCTTAGAGAGCCTAATAGGGGTGTAGTTATAGGAGATGCAGTGGTAGCCATCGCTACCCTGAGGGGGCCCCGATGGTCTGCCTAAATATCTCACTATTCTAAATGGCACAAGGTAGATAGGAGCCCAATTACACACTTTGCATTGGGGCCCAAAAGCGTCAAGTGACACCACTGGGGCCGAGTCTGTAATAGGACTATAAATGGCTTTGGATTAATTGGGGCCCTGTTGCCGATTCAGGTTGGGGAACACTAAACCTTCTCATCTGTCTACTGTCTATAGGTTTACAAGTCATGTGAAAGTCTTGTTTGTTTGTTTGTTTGTTTGTTTGTTTTTTGATTGACTGCTTATGGGATTTCTGAGACATTTTAGTGGTAGCCGTGCTACTTTTTCCTGTGTAAATTTATATGAAAATGTGACTTTCAGGAGACTTTTTATGTTATGATTATTACACTATGGAAAATAGTATAGCTGCAAATGTCTCCAGTCACGCTTTAGCTTAACAGGAGGGCGATTTTCGTGTTCGTTCCAGACAACAGAGTTGGTTGTGTGCTCTGGGACGGGACCCTCAATTGCATCTCTGTAGCATAAAGCAGGGCAGAATACAATAGTTACAGGTATAGATACACGAGTACTTGTGACCACCCTGATACATTCTGGTTGCAATGAGTGAAATGCAGAACCCAGAAAGATCATGAGAATGTGAATGGTTACGTGTGGCGTTTGGTTACGTATGGCAGTATATATTTACTAAGATATAATCCTGTCTAGACTGGAGATTCCTTGGTCATCATCTGTAAACCCACCAATCTCAGATTTGTCATGAATTGATGGCAATAGTAGATACAGGAGTGGAGACATCACAATCTAAGACAAGGGCCATCACCAGGAGATGAAAAGTTAGATGACAAGAAGAGAGTATAATAAAAATGGGAGCTATGCGTAGCACAACAGATACCAGGCAAACAATCCAAAAGGCAAGGTATACGTGATATCCAAGAACAAGGCAGAGGTCAGGATCAGAGACAAAAATAATCAGAGCCAGGACAGGGTATCAGCAGGCAAGGCATGGTAAGATGTTTCCACTAAAATAAGTTACCAGGTATGATGTGATCTTCAAGCACTCGCTGCCTATAAGCAAGGAGGCAGAACATGAGAGCTGCTTCTTAATCCATCAAGGCTGCAGCAGAAGATATAAGCCAAGCATAGGAGAAGAAAGCGCCTGAATGGTTAGCAAATAAACGCTGGCTAGACTGGGGATGGACACTAAGAGATATCCCGGTCTATATCTGTAACCTCCGCATGGACAAGACAATCTCTACTTCACAGTCCACAGAATAGTCATGGATTGGTGCCAGTAGTTGTGATTCTGTAGTAGTGTACTCAGAAACAGAGCCATGGATTGTCTCTAGGACAGTACAGAGGACGGTAAGACATGACAGGACAGATGACAAAAACAGAGAGTAGTCAGGATAGAAGGAGGTCAGAGTCAGAGCAGGTGTAGCACTAAAGACACCAGGAGAATCATCCAAGGGGCAAGGTAGAGGCAATATCCAGGAACAAGGCAGATCAGTGTCAAAAAGAATCAGAGCCAGTATAGAGATGGCCGGACAATTTCTCTAAATTGAGCGACCAGGCATGATGTGATCTTCGAGCCCTAGCTGTCTTATCGCCCTGATGCCACCAAGGAGCCAGAGTATGAGAGCTACCTCCTTATCCAGCAAGGCTACAGCAGAAGAGAGACGCTGGAGCCTTTCCTGTTTCCGCAGCCATAGACTGTATTTATTTCTGCCATACTTCTTCTAAACAGGACTTGCCCCTTGTTCACATTTTTCTCTGTCATTCCAGCTAATTTACCCCGGATAGAAGGAGACTAAATGGAGCGAAGTCTTTTATCTAAAGCAAAGTTCTATGTTTTGTGTTTCCTAAAGCTAAAAGTGTACTAATGGCAGTGTCCTGTCCGAAGGGTCAGTCTTTGCTATGACCAAGTGTACTAATGGCAGTGACATGTTTATAGGGTCAGATCCTTTTAGGACTGGAGTGTACTAATAGTGGTGACATGTCTCAGGGGTCATCCCCTCCAGTGACCGCACTGCTCACAGTGACATGTTTAGTTCATCACCTTGTAAACAAGATGAGCTGACCCCCGGAGGAGTTTGATTTCTTCTGTCTCCTGCTGACATGGATACCCCCCATCCCCGTACTACATTTGACCTTTTCCTCTCTTATACAATATCTATCTCATATCTATCTATCTATCTATCTTTCTATCTATCTCATATCTATCTATCTATATCATATCTATCTATCTATCTCATATCTATCTATCTATATCATATCTATCTATCTCATATCTGTCTCCTATCTATATAGCTATCTATCTATCTATCTATCTATCTACCATATCTATCTCCTATCTATATATCTATCTATCTATCTCATATCTATCTATATATCTATCTATTTATCTCTCTCATATCTATCTATCTATTTATCTATCTATATCATATCTATCTCATATCTATCTATCTATCTCATATATATCTATCTATCTCATATCTATCTATCTATCTCATATATATCTATCTATTTATCTATCTATCTATCTCATATCTATCTATCTATCTCATATCTATCTATCTATCTATCTATCTATATATCTATCTATTTATCTATCTATCTATCTCATATCTATCTATTTATCTATCTCATATCTATCTATTTATCTATCTATCTCATATCTATCTCATATCTATCTATCTATCTATCTATCTCATATCTATCTATCTAATATATATATATAGTATACATATATATGTCTGTCTGTCTATCTGTATATCTGTTTATCTAATTCTTATTTATCTATGTATTCTTAGATGAGATAGACAGAAAGATAGATATAAGATAGATAGATACATAGATAGATAGGAGATAGATAGATATGAGATAGATAGATAGATAGATAGATAGATAGATAGATAGATAGATAGGAGATAGATAGATATGAGATAGATAGACATAAGATAGATAGATAGATAGATAGATAGATAGATAGATAGATATGAGATAGATAGATAGATAGATAGACAGAAGATAGATAGATAGATAGATAGATAGATAGATATGCGATAGATAGATAGATAGATAGATAGATAGATAGATAGATAGATAGATAGATAGACAGATAGATATGAGATAGATAGATAGACAATAGCCAGAAGATAGATAGATAGATAGGAGATAGATAGAAGATAGACAGAAGATAGATAGATATGAGATAGATAGATAGATAGATAGATAGATAGATAGATAGAAGATAGATATGAGATAGATAGGCATAAGATAGATAGATAGATATGAGATAGATAAATAGAAGATAGACCGAAGATAGATAGATAGATATGAGATAGATAGATAGATATGAGATAGATAAATAGAAGATAGACAGAAGATAGATAGATAGATAGATGAGTTAGATAGATAGATAGATAGACAGATAGATAGATAGATAGATATGAGATAGATAGATAGATAGATATGAGATAGATAGATAGATAGATAGATAGATAGATAGATAGATATGAGATAGATAGACATAAGATAGATAGATAGATATGAGATAGATAGACATAAGATAGATAGATAGATAGATAGATAGATAGATAGATAGATAGAGTAGAAAGGAGATAGATAGATAGATAGATAGATAGATAGATAGATAGATAGATAGATAGATCTATGTTACACCATTGTTATTGATTTTACATCTTAGGTGATAAGTTCCACATAATGTTTACTACTTCATAGAATTTTGTCTTTTTATAAGAATTGTTCTTTCGGCGGACTAACGTGGCGCTGACTCTACACACCAAAATAAACCTTATTATTATTACATGAAGAGAGAACAGCCGAGTCTTTTTTATGAAATAATGTATTACAGTTGCAGAATAAGCCTGTCAGGCCGAGCTCTTCATCTTGACTAGAACAGAACTATAAAAACATTCATCAATTTCTACCTTCTCCAAACATGGAAAAGTCGGCGTCTGATGAATCAATCATATTACTGCCCATAAATCAAGTGCCCGGCCAGCAAGACCAATTAATCTGAGACAGGAATATTTACCGGGCAGCACATACATTAACAAAAAAGAAAACCTCAATCCTTACGTCAATGTATTGTTACCTGCGCTAGAATGGAAATTTTTTGTAATTAAGGGGTTAAGCAACTTCTGTGGGTCCAGAAATGTTGAAAATGTTGGGCAATGGACTAAACTTTTACAAAACCTGTGACATGTCAGAAGTTTAGATCAATGAGTGACCCGCCAGGTGCTGAGACCGCCATGAAACACTAAAACTAAGAGTCAGAGGGAGCGCTGTGCCAGGTCAGCTCTGCTTGGCTCTCTTTAGAGTAAGCTCACATGGAGGAATTTGGAATCAATTTTGAATTCTGATCCTCGTGCCGCAGTTTCCATAGTGATTCAGCCGTAGAAACCGCAACACAAGGTTCACGCTCGATTAACCCCAGTGAATATGAGGCTAATTAGCATGCAAAGCCACGGAGGAAAGCTGAAGCTCAGCACTGACTTTCTGGAGTTTTTGGAATTTTGGAGGGGGAGACCGCCTTAAATTCCTCTCCAAATTCCTGTGTGTGAACGTATCCTTACAGGCTTAGTAGAAGGGGTACAGCACTCAGTGGAGCCCTTCTGACCATTAGTCTCAAAAATGTGGGAGTCTCGACACCAAGACCCAAACCAAAAAGCTTCATATATGTCACTCTGACTTTTCAAAAGTTTTTGGAAAATTTAGTTACACTTCTACAGACCTTCAAAATTTACTACAGCTGGTCATGGACAGAATGATTTTGCAAGTAATATGGACGTCTTTGACTATGGTTATGGCTATGGCACGAAATCAGCGCCAGTAAATCATTTATGTCCCACAGAAGTCAATTACTATCATTGTGTTGGGTGTTGTGGGCATGCTTTGTGACTCATGCAGGGAGGGGGAGGAGGTGAGCTGTGACCATCATCTGTTGAATTCTGTATTTTCTATATGTATGTCGTTACCTGTCAATGATAATAAGAGGACTACTGAAAAGTGATCTCTACAGAACAGGAAGTATCAGCATTTCAGGAGGCTAGAGTGAAAACTGCAGAATTTCAGGATTTTTTTTTTTTTAATAAAGATAGTGAATAAATTACTGAAGAAACATTTCATTAAAGAATTTTTGAATGTACTTTTGTGTATTGAAAGAAATGTAATATTCAAATGGTAAGTTAAAAGTTTTTTGAGGCTTCGGCCCCACGTTGCGGAAACACAGTTTTTTTGTTGCAGATTTTGCTGCATTTTTTTGAGCTAAAGTCAGGAGTGGATTTAGCAGAAGGTAGAAGTAGAAGAACTTCCTATATATTTGCCATTTCTTTTGTAGCCATTCTTGGCTTTGGCTCAAAAAACCACAACAAAATCTGCAACAAAAAAAGTTTCCGGAACGTGGAGCCTCAGCCTAAAACTTGTATTGGAAACCTCAATTGTTTTAGAGCTCAGTGGAGATTTTTATATAATTTTTCATTGGAGTCAGGGTCAGGGGGCAGAAATCTTGGGTCTCATGTGCATTATGTAGTGTTGCACCTATTACATCTTAGCATTGGGGATGACATGACAAAAGCAGAAATTATTCATTCAATTTTAAAGAAAAATTCATAATTTCTGTTGCAATGCTAAGTCCTGTAATTTCCAACTAATGTTAAGAATAAATTTTTGCGTTCAGGTCCATCAACAAATCTCCACTCGCCAGATCTATGGAAGTAAATTAATATTTGATGTATTTTTTAACGACTTTGAGTGGTCAACATTGGTTGCTGAATTATTCATTTTGAGAAGGTGATTGTTTATTATACCTTGTATTAATAATGTTACTGATATTGTTTGGGTGGAATCCTTCCTTATAGTTATAACGCCCCCTTCTAATGACCCCTCATACTATTAAAATACCCACAACTGCGCCAAAAAAAAAAAAAAAAAATAGAAAAAAAAATAAACCATACCCTTCTGTGAGTCTATCATTTTTTTTTTTTGAGGGGGGTTTCTACCTCCTGTGAGCTTGATATTGTTAAAGGGAATGGATTGGGGTGAAAATTCCCGGTGTGTAGGAATCATGTGATGGAACAGGAGGACCTGAGATGTGGCAAAAGAATCAATAAAACTAGTAATGTATTCATTTATATCTCTGCTCCATGTGGGTCTAGGAGTCCAGTGGGCGGTCCTAATCAGTTATTGATGGCCGTTTTTGTATGAGTGGGCATTAGAGATAGCTCTAAATGAAGCCCCATGTAGCGAAACAGAGCTAAAAATGAAGCGGAAATGCATCGCATATTTTTATGCTGTGTTTTTCATTTCATTTTTGCTAAGTGTTTCTCCGCAGATTTTCTTCCCTTATACGTATAGGATAAACGCCGGCGTTTTCACTGGTATAATTGACTTGGCGCAATTTTCAAAAGCGCAGCTTTTCCGCAGTGGATTTTTTTCTGCAATGTGTGGATGGGATTAGTCAGAATCCCATCCATTTTGCAGGTAGTGTAAAACGCCACATTTTTTGCCGCGGCCAAAACGCTGTGTTTTTACAACATATTCCGCAGCACTTTCCATGTCAGAGGGAACGTGAACAGACAATATCGGACATTACAATGTGACAAAGAAATTAACATACAGTATCAGACAATAGGAGTGAGGGCCCGGGCACAAGAGCTTACAATCTATGAGGAGATAGGGGGACACAAGAGGTCAGAGGGCTTGTTTGGTACAATGTTCCGGCCATCTATTAATACATAAGGTCATATAACAGATGCTGTCTGAGCCGTCACCGGCTGCTACCTGTGAATATACAGATACTAAGTTCAGGGAAACTTCTAGAAGGAGGGTTCGGGATGTGAGGAATAGAGGAGGAAGGAGAGCCTAGGATAAGACATGTTAGTGTAGTGTGCGGAGGTGTAGGACAATGTGATCAGGTCATGTGATAAGTTGCCTATACAGATGTGATTTTAGGGCAGTTTTGAGTTGCTGTAGTTGGGGATTAATCTGATTGTCCGGGGTAAAGCGTTCCAGAGCACCGGTGCAGCTCCAGAAAAGTATTGCAGACTTTCATTCAGAGTACATTGTCCTTTTTTTTATCACTTATGCTGATGCATGACACCAATAAAAGTCTATGGGTCCGTGAAAAAAACTATAATATCTTTGTATCATTCATTTTTCACGGACCCAGAGACATATGAAATATAGAAAATAAAGCAAAAAAAAAAAAAAAACAGTTGATCAATCACGGACAGCACAATACATGCAAATGAGAAGGACAGGGAGCTGTCCATGAATAGCACAGACCTCACACGTCCACACCTGCCAGGCCTAAGAAGTAATAGATAGTGCCGGAGAAGGGCTTCAAGGCATGTCAGCATCTTCTGGAAGGATTTTTAGTGATCCTGTAGATTAATGTATAATTTATACAATATTAACAATCTGTGTCATTGTAGAAGATGTAAGCATACCTAATGGGCTCAACATATTGTTACACATCTGTATAATAATAAAGGATACAAAGAATGCACATGAATAGAGATGGGAAAAGCTCTCAAGATTCATTTCGTGTTTGGGTTCAGCAGCTATAAAACATAGAGTAGAATATTCTTTTGGTGCTCCTAGTAACCTATCTATAAAACATAGTGTAGAATACTCTTAGGGCTCCTAGGAACCTATATATAAAACATAGTGTATAACACTATCAGGGCTCCTAGGTACCTATCTATAAAACGTAGTGTAGAACACTGTCAGGGCTCCTAGGTACCTATCTATAAAACATAGTGTATAATACTATTAGGGCTCCTAGGAACCTATCTATAAAACATAGTGTAGAATACTGTCAGGGCTCCTAGGAACCTATCTATAAAACATAGTGTAGAACACTCTTAGGGCTCCTAGGAACCTATCTATAAAACATAGTGTAGAACACTCTTAGGGCTCCTAGGAACCTATCTATGAAACATAGTGTAGAACACTCTTAGGGCTCCTAGGAACTTATCTATAAAACATAGTGTAGAATACTCTTAGGGCTCCTAGGAACTTATCTATAAAACATAGTGTAGAATACTCTCAGGGATCCTAGGAACCTATCTATAAAACATAGTGTAGAACACTCTTAGGGCTCCTAGGAACCTATCTATAAAACATAGTGTAGAACACTCTTAGGGCTCCTAGGAACCTATCTATAAAACATAGTGTAGAATACTCTTAGGGTTCCTAGGAACCTATCTATAAAACATAGTGTAGAATACTCTTAGGACTCCTAGGAACCTATCTATAAAACATAGTGTAGAACACTCTTAGGGCTCCTAGGAACCTATCTATAAAACATAGTGTAGAATACTCTTAGGGCTCCTAGGAACTTATCTATAAAACATAGTGTAGAATACTCTTAGGACTCCTAGTAACCTATCTATAAAACATAGTGTAGAACACTCTTAGGACTCCTAGTAACCTATCTATAAAACATAGTGTAGAATACTCTTAGGGCTCCTAGGAACCTATCTATAAAACATAGTGTAGAATACTCTTAGGACTCCTAGGAACCTATCTATAAAACATAGTGTAGAATACTCTTAGGACTCCTAGGAACCTATCTATAAAACATAGTGTATAACACTATCAGGGCTCCTAGGAACCTATCTATAAAACATAGTGTAGAATACTCTTAGGGCTCCTAGGAACCTATATATCCAAATTTCTAGCTCTCTAAGGCAAACACAGCTGAAGTTATATCAATGTGAAAGTGACATTATTATACTCGGGATCTCTTGGGAATCCTCGCGGCACCTGGCATTTACCTTGTTACGTCTGGCACTCTTCTCTGACATCATCAGCCTGGAGATCAGGGATAAGGCCTGTGATTGGGTGGCCCAATCACAGGCCTCTGCTGAACCCAGGCAGATGATGCCACAGAAAAGGGCCAGATGTCACAAAGAAAGTGCCAGGTGCCGCGAGGATTCCCAAGAGAGGTAACGGAAGATGAGTATGAATGTTTTTTTATTATTTTTTTACACCTTCCCTGGGCCTCCATCTATTATACTCTGGAGTTAGTTTAGCAGCTGCAGTTATTTTGTTTTCCAGCATCCTCCTCCTCCCCCTTTCCTTTCCATAGACTTCTATATAAAAAGTAGCTAAGTCTGATGAGAAGCTCAGTCTGAAGTAGAGAAGGAGAAAGATTTCTTTAACAATATAATACAAAGTTTCTTATATTCACCTGAACTATTCGTTTATGGATAGTCACTTTATGGTTTGATGTAAACTTTAAATCTAGAATTTTGGTTGTATAAGGATCTCGTGCTGACCACTGGGCCGCCATAATGATGGCCCAATATTGACTATTCTCAACTATGTCTAAAATGTTTTTTTTTTGTTTTGTTTTATTCAAAATTGCAGTTCACTTTTGCTGCTACAAGGAGAAGTTTATCAATCTGTATTGCCGCCTGTCTGCAATAGTAGAGCTGGACTCCTTAATATCCCAGCAGGCTCTACGAGAAGCAATTACAGATGAAGAAGTTGGAGCTGCAAAGCAGAGACACCAGCAAGTCTTAGACTATATACAGGTACGATTAAATGTCCAGAAATAGAAATACTGTGGAAACCTTTCCTGTTTGGTATTTCGACATTAAAAAAAAAAGTATGACTATCCCCGCAAAAAAACAACACCTTACACAGCCCTATATACGGAAATACAAAAAAGTTACGGGTGTCAGAATATGGTGACTCTAAGAAAATTTTTTTTTAAATTTGTCTGTTTTTCACATTTTTTTTCAGATTTTTTATTTATTTATTAGCACTGCTAAACCTATGTTTAAAGGGAGTCTGTCAGCAGGAAAATTAGTATCAAATTAATGACAGGATCCTGTAGGGCGGCTTCCACACTTTCCAAAGACGTCTTTCTTGCTTTGCATTGCAGCTCCATTTTCATGAAAATCAGCTTTTTATTCTCATGCAAATTCACTAAAGTCCCAACAGAAGAAGAAACGCCCTTAAAGCCCTTTTCAGCTAATTTGCATAAGATTATCATGCTGATTTTCACGAAAATGGAGCAGCAATGCAGAGTAAGAAAGAGACTTTGGAAAGTATAAAAACCCCTCTCCAAAGTACTGTCATTAGTTTGATACTGGTTTTCCTGCTGATAGACTCCCTTTAAAATAGTTTTCTCTTTCCAGTACGGAAATTTTTATGCAAGTGATATAGTTTTGTGTCATCGTGATTGGGTCTAGAACATGAGATGTGGGAGGGGATAATAGTGTTCTTTTTATTATATATTTTTTATTTTATATTTTGTCTTATTTTTTTATATTTCCTTTTCTAAGGTCATAATAAGTATTTGGGGGTGATTTAACATTACATTTACATTAGCCCTAGTCATCCTCCGAGTATACACTGCAGAGCTCATCTGGGTCCTCTAGGACCCAGTACCTCATGTAGTTAATCTACCATCCAGAAATCACATGACTGCCTGGTTGGGACATATTTGCAAAATGGCAACTTCCACAGCTATATACACTGCACACATTGAGCACTGTGTATACAGCAAGGCAGGGACGGTGATATACCACCCCTGCCTTCTTTTTAGGGATTCTGGCTGCTACTGACTGTAACTACCAGGACATCCTTGCAGGGTTGTCAACCGCCTGGACAAACATAGGCAATGGACTGTTGGCCAAAGGATATAGAGACTAGAGAGGGATTTTAAAAAAATCAGGCTGATGGCCGTAAATGTGACAAAAATTTTTTTAAAAATCATTCAACTGTTAAATTCGCAGTTGCTCCAGTGCCATTGCTCCAGCTTCAGTCTGGAAGGAGATTTGCTTGACCACCATCACTCCATTCAAATACTACCCATCCATGATCTCATCACCGATCTGCTCGGGGTCTGACTACTGGTACACCCACCGATTGCCAGATATAAAGGTGTTCAAAATATGGGGGCGGGGTTGGAGAAAAATTTTTTAAAAAGTCGTAATTGCCTGTCCCCAGTGCTCTGCTGTACAGTCTCTGGTCCCAACGGTGCTGGTGAGGGACCGATGATGTCACTCTAAAACATGATTGGCCTCAGCAATCATGTGTGTAAAGAACAGGGCTGAACAACGGAGTCCTGGGAATAGGTGAGTATGACTTTAAAAAAAAAAAATAAAATAATTATCTCCACCTCTGTTGAGGATCCCTTTTAATACCAGATTTATGTACGGCGCTGATGGAACAATCTGACTGCTTTGCTCCCCTGTTTTCGGCAGTGCCATAGTCTTTGAATAGAGAGAGACAGATGCATGCTCGGCTGCTGCTTTCTTCAAATCCCTCCTAGGTATGATCTTGTGACTCAGTGGCCCACCATTCTGGCAATCGGTACGAATCCTGTAAATCCGACCCCCCCATTGACATAGCATTTATCACCTATCCAGTGGATAAACATTTGTGGCTGAAACGCCCCTTTAAATTTCCTTTTTCTGGATCAACACAGTAGAATTGAGGTTGATCTTGATACATTTGTTACGTTTATCCATTATGTATGCGATATGGGATTGACGTCTAATTTTTAGGTTTATTTTCCTTAATTTCGCCACCTTCCTCCCCATCCTCTAGGAATTATTAGATTTGCTTTAGCCAACAAACATGTCCTGGGATTATTCTTAGAACATTCCAATGACCCTTATTTCTTAATATTCTACTGAACACAAGTCCTAATAGTAACACTAAATGTAGCAATGCTGAAATAACATTTTATTAAGAAATTTTAGCAATTTTTTCCTGTAATATCCAAATTTGAATCCTAGTTTAGGTTATATTTCTTCTTGAGAACCCTCTAAAGAATGTGGCTCTCTACCTCGGCATATTATCACCTGAGCTGTGAGCATTGGGACACACATCCCTATTAGATTTCAGGTTTACAGCACGCCCTCCCCGCTGGCTTGCATTCATTCTCAGGTCCAAAATACATTACGAGAAACACACTCGACTGTGTTTTATTGGCACTTTTCAGCACGTCTCGGATGGTTGAAATCACTTGGCCTTTGACTCTGTGCCTCCCAGCCTACCCGAGGCATGGGTAAACAGCTTAATAAAAGGCATCCTGTCATGTCTTATTACCTAACAATAGCATCATTATCCCGCATAGATGCAAAAGCCACCACATTTTAATTAAATAAATTTGCGAGTCTACGAGTGGGAGAGAAAAAAAGCACAAGGGCTAACAGTATTTCAATGTATACGTGGATTTGTATATCTATTTTTTGCATAAACATAGACAGTCGGCCCACATTATTTTCCTTGGCTACAAAGAGAGCACAGAAATGATCCTCGCTGATATTCATCAAATTGCCTGAAATAAATGAAGAAATAATAATAACCGGCCATGATTATTATTAGTATCGAGCGGGACTAGGCTAAATATAGTGATATGGTCATTAAAAAACACCCAAAAAAGAGCACACAATGTCCCCTGCTGGTCCCCGCCCTCCCTTTAACAAAACCACTAAGGCTACATTCAGACAACCGAGGTACAAAATGTCCATTTGTCACGACCATCTTGTCCCCGACAGCACCCATTTTCACAGATTCTCCCATACATTGAGTGTAGGGCAGGGATCCGTGAGAAAGGACAAAAATAGGACATGACCACAAAAATAGGACATGACCTATATTTTGACGGTCCGTGACAACGGTCATGTGAATAGCCCCCATTCACTGCCATTGAATTTAATGCTGCGACCATTATTGAATGGAGCTTAATAGTCAGAATTAGAGATGAGCGAATCGAAGCTGCAGAAGTGGAATTCGATCCGAATTTCAGGAAATATTCGATTCGCATCGAATCTGAATTTCCTCACGCTTCGTGGTAACGATTCGCATTTAGTTCAAAATGGGGCAAGGAACTCTGGGAACGCAGGATCACCCACAATGCCAATGCGTGCAGCCAATCAGCAGCCAGCCCTGTGATGTCACAGCCCTTTAACCCCTTCGCGAGCGCCCACGGTATGTTTGACCGCTGCATCCAAGGTGTTAAATCCCCCCGATCGGTTGTGGAGTACGGTGTTAGCTGTAACTGACACCTAACACCCTGCTCCATAACCGATCCAGGGTTTTAACAACTTGCACTTGTTTGACCGCGGCATCCAAGGGGTTCCGCCATTTTGCCGCCCACCTCGGCTCTCTGCAGCCAATAAATAGCTGTTTTTAGTATGCAATTTTGGATCGAATAGAATTATATCGCGAAATTGCCGAATCGAATTTTTGAACACTTCGCTCATCTCTAGTCAGAATTATTAAAAATTATTTTTTAAAAAATTAGTTCTTACCATATAAGTTAGGATCCCACATTACACCCCCACTTTTGCTGGTGACACATATAAATATGTGATAGGGGTCTTCAAAAAGTTTCCGCACTTTTTTTTTTTAACTTTCTATTAAGAATTTCAAAAACAAATTACATGAATTTTCTTGCAAGGTCCGCCGGCTTGCCAGACACACTGGTCACCTGGCACTGTCAGACACGACCAATTACTACTCCAAAAATCTTAAAAGTACAGAAACTTTTTGAAGACTCCCTCATATTACTAATACTTGTACTCAAGGAGAGTACACACAAATATTCACAAGAGCGTAGTGGTTGGACTTTGTCCTATTCCAGTGCCAGCAGATAACAATAAACCCTTTAGGTCACAATACAAATTTTTTAAAAATAAATTTCATAATTCATAGTTAAAATACCCAGTGCCCTCCTCTTAATTTTTTGCTGTGGTTCCTCTGATTTCCAGTTGGCTCTTCATTAATGTCAAATGGTCACCAACTTCTCAGAATACACCACATTCCAAATTATTGTGCAAATTATATTTTTCTCTGACTTTCCTAAATGGTCGGTATAAATGACAGTCAGTCTAATATATATATATATATATATATATATAAATGTACAAATCTTCAACCAGTATAAATCACATTTTATTGGACAAACCATCTAATGATAACATTTTTTTTCACAAATTAAAAAAAAATTACAATCCCCTGTTCCCACTTATTCTGCACAACAGGTTTTCTAAACATTTTATAGGTTGTAAAGAACTGAAAATGGTCATGTGTTGAATTTGCAGCAATAAGAGGTCACATTTACTGAAATCAAAAACATCTGAACAGGCCAAGTTCGATAATAACATGGGAGCCTTCTTTATATCACCTTCACAATTTTTGCATCCATTAAATTTATGAGTTTTTGGATAGTTTCTGCTTGAATTTCTTTGTAGGATGTCAGAATCGTCTCCCAGAGCTTCTGTTTTGATGTGACCTGCCACCCACCCTCTTAGATCTTTTGCTTGAGGATACTCCAAAGGTTCTCCATAGGGTTGAGGTCAGGGCAGGATGGTGGCCACACCATGAGTTTCTCTTCTGTTATGCCCATAGCCGCCAATGACTCCGAGGTCTTCTTTGCTACATGAGATGGTGCATTGTCCTGCATGGAGATGATTCTGCTATGGAAGGCACGGGTCTTCTTTTTGTACCATGAAAGAAAGTGGTCAGTCAGAAACTCTATATACTTTGCAGAGGTCACTTTCACTCCTTCAGGGGTCTCCCAGCTCTCTCCCCATGATTTTGGCTCAAAACATGACTCCGCCACCTACTTGCTGATGTTGCAGCCTTGTTGGGACATGGTGGCCATCCACCAACCATCCACTAATCCATCCATCTGGACCATCCAGGTTTGCACAGTTTCTGCTTTTGAGCACTGTTTAGGGATGGCCGAATCGTAGGTTTATGCACAACTGCAAGCCTCTGGAGAATCCTACACCTTGAAGACGGGTCTGCAGAGGTACCAGCAGCTTCACATCCCTATTTGCTGCTTTGTAATGGTATTTTAGCAGCCGCCCTCTTAATCTGGTGACTTTCTCTGGCAGAAACCTTCCTCATTCTGTCTTTATCTGCACGAACCCATCTGTGCTCTGAATCAGCCACAAATCTCTTCACAGTACGATGATCATGCTTCAGTTTTCATGAAATATCTAATATTTTCATACCTTGCCCAAGGCATTGCACTATTTGAGGCTTTTTGGCAGCAGAGAGATATTTTTCTTTCCCATATTGCTTGAAACCTGTGACCTGCTTAATAATGTGGAATGTCCTTCTTAAGTAGTTTCCTTTAATTGGGCTCACTTGGCAAACTAATTATCACAGGTGCTTGAGACTGATTTTGGTGATCCAAAGAGCCCTGAGACACAAGATCAGCCATGACTTTCACTGAGAAAAAAAAAATTACCTGTTTATGACACTTGAATCCGATTTGCATAATAATTTGGAACGTGGTCTACTACTACACTGGGAGAGATTTACTATGCAAAACGTGACAGAATTCTGGTTTATCTCTCTAACATGTCTTGGGGGAATCATCAAGACCCAAGTATTTTATGCAGCTCTTGATGTCCCCTGTGCAAGCAGAGGGCGCTCTTAACTCATGGTGAAGCGGTGCCAAGATAAAATCTGCGGCAACCCCGGGACTGCCATAGATCCTGCCATGACTTATTCCACTTTTATAGTGTAAATGATAATGAATATGAAACTGGCATAAAACCCCTATGCCAACGCCCCACCCACTTTTGCAAAAGTACCATAAGGGATTTGATAAATTCCTCTCATTTTATGGCTTGTATGAAAAATTAGGTTTGAACTATTGTAAAGTTGGTGTGCCAAACCGTGTGCCAAAAAATGGACCAAAATTTTGGTGCATTTTTTTGGTCCTAATCAAACCAACTAATATAAGTAGTGTAAATTTAGGCTAGCTCATGTGAACCTGCACCAGATTAGGTGCATTAGACACTGTAATAAAGCTGGTGTAGTATAAGATTATGCCTAGTCTAAATTTGCACTGTCTAAAAGTTACACAGTATTAGTAACTCTGCCCCACTGTGTTCTGGTAGCTCACTGTGTAATCTGTAGACACTCCTCCTACTCTAAAGGGTTAATGGGGTTTTCTGGGACTTTCTAATTAATGACCTATCGTTAGGTTAGGTCACCCACTGAAGATCAATAGGAGTCCGACACCCGGGACCCCCACAGATAAGATGTTTGTAGTGGCAGCAGTGCTCCCTGAGCGCTTCTTCCGCTTCACAGGCCATGTGTTGTTACGTTCAGGTTCAGGGGTCACATGGCCTGATCACAGCTCAGTCCCATTCAAGTGAATAGACTAAGCTGCCATAGCCAACACAGGCACTATACAATGTACAGCGCTGAAGAGGATGCAGAGCTCAGCCAAATGTTGAAGCCTCTTCAAAAAGTGAAGAATATTACAATAGAATATCAAATAGAATATTACAATAATATTATCAATGACATTATAATATAATTATATATTACAGCTATAATGTGTCTACATACTGTAATATTGCCATATAGTACTCAATTAAAATTGCCGTACGGTGACTAGAAAATCAAACGACGCAATGTCTAGATAATACCATAGGAAAGCATCAAAAATATTTTCCTATGGAGTTGACATACAGTACTAGTACAGCTAGTCTCAGAAGATGGAGGTGAAGGACACTATCCATTTCTTAGTACAAGATAGGTCTTAAAATAATGTTAAAACTTAACTTTTATTAATCAAATAAATAATAAAATGTCCACCTGAAACCCAACAAAATATTAATAGAACTGAGAATAACCCTAGAAAATGGGAAAAGTTGTATCCGCAATATACTTCCGCCACGGTTTTTCCCGCAGTGCTTTTTTGCTGCGGCCCTCTACGTGGGGCCTTAGCCTCTGTATCGTTTGACTTCTTTAGCACCTGGGACTGCAAACTTACCTATAGATTAATTATATTTACTTTTGTCATTATTAAAGTTTTTACATAAAGGGGTTGTCCCGGGAGTTTTATTTAATTATTTCCTTTCTTTTTGATGAAGAAACTGGCACAAGACCCTCGGGTTGCTCCACCTCCTCCTCTTCTCTAGTTTTCACCACTAGTTACTTGTGCTATGGGGTGTGACAGTCTATAGTTGAGTCCACCCCTACGGTACAGATAAATACTTGTAAAAACGCAAGAGAGTGACCCAGATGCTGGCTCCGATCACATGACATGGGGAACCCCCAGAGCGAGCATTAAAAAAAACATGGAGGACATGAATAAAATAAAACTTTCTGGACAAACCCTTTAGGCTAAGGCCGCTTGTAGCGAAATGCAGATGAAAAGCGCAACAGCAAAAAAATGCTGCAAAAATGAGTTTTCCAGCATTTTCCTCTGTGATTTCTCTTCCCCTATTCAATCTATAGGGCAAGCAGACAGGATTCTGCAGCTAAAATCAACATGCTGCAATTTTCAAAAATGTGCGCATTTCTGAAGACAATATCCTTTCCGCAACTTTTTATTCCACAATATGTCGATGAGATTAAATCTCATTCACTTTGCTAGTATCAGCATTTTTTTCTGCTGTGCTGAGTTCAGTGGTTGGGAGAAGGAGCTGCAAATTCATACGAGGCTATGGAAGAATATTGTCAAGGGGGCGTTCCTCACAGCCCAACGATGACGCTAGGCTTTAAGGCCCGCCTTTCCGACATTGGAGGAATATCGGGAGGGAAACTAACAGCACCGATATCTCCAGCACCAAGGTGCATACCAACAAAGCCGGAAGTGCTCTGAATTCAGTGCACTGTTGGCTTTCTAGCGGTATATAATATCACCAATGTCACCAGATATAATACCGCCAATGTCACCGGATATAATACCGCCAATGTCACCGGATATAATACCGCCAATGTCACCAGATATAATACCACCAATGTCCTCTTTAAGGCTAAAGCTCCACGTAGCGTCCTGCAGCAAAGAAGCGCTGCAAGAAAAACTGAGGCGGCAATGCGTCGCGGTTTTTCCTGCAGCGCTTTTCACAGACGTTTCCGCTGCGGACTTTCTACTTCTATCATACCTATAGGGAAACCGCCGCCGTTTCCGTAGGTATAATTGACAAGCTGCGATTTCCAAAACTGCGATGGTTTTGGAAATCGCAGCGTCTCCGCTGCACATATTTTTCCGCAGTATGTGGATGGCATTCGCTAGAATCCCATCCGCTAGGCAGGGACTGTAAAACGCTGCGTTTTTTTTTCTGCCGCAGCCAAACCGTGGCGTTTGCACCACGTGGGGCCCCGGCCTTAATATGTTATAGCATGAAGCGTGCGATGACTAAAGTGCTGCCTACATGAAAACTGGCAGGAGTACAGCAGAAAATTCCGACTGTGCCAGGTACGCTCTGGCATGCAAAAGCAACAGGGTTTTTTTTTAATCCACACAAAAAGTTCATCTTTTGTCGCTGCTTTTAAAGACAATATAGAATTTTTTGTCTCATTTTTCAGATCCGCAGCGGTGACTGTTTTTGCTGCTGTCACCTTGATACATGACGCCGTTTGTCTGGCGCACTAGATCTCCGGCTTATCAGAATCCACACCGAGGCACAGAATATCTCTTAGATGATCGCCCCAGGTCCTGTGCTAATAAAAAGCAGCTGTACCATACCTTGTAAGGAATAAATCATCTGTGCAGACCACAGTGATCTTCAGCACTGACCACAAACCACAGGAACATGTGTGTGATCATACATTAAAACTGTACAACAGTCATTCCACAAACCGCACATTACAGAGAGCAGGGAAAGGCTATGTCAATACCGTATAGTTATGAAAATCAGGGACCAGACCTAGCGAAGGGAACATTTCTCAGTCTGCAGAGGTACAAGCTGTCACCCAAAAATAAGAATTTTTATTTTTTTTTTGCATTGTCTAAATATTTTTGGATTCTACATTTTTTATTATCTAGCCATGGGTCATAAAGAAGCAGAAAAAAAAGCAAATATTGTGCAAATTCCTTGGATGTAAATTGAACAATGCAATTTCTTATTCTGCAGTGACTGATTCTTTTTGTTCATGCAATGTGGGCCGTGAAAGAAGTAGCAAATAAAAAGCATTTTTGGCAAAAAGTTTTCAAAAATTGTGTAAATTCCGTGTGGGTGTATCATAGTTCACATGATCCAATTTCTTATACGGCAGTGGCTGATTCTTTTTGTGCATGCAATATGGACCATGAAAGAAGTAGCAAAACAGCAAATTTTTTTGCAAAAAAGTTTTCAAAAATTGTAAAAATTTCTTGGATTTGTATCATTGTTTGGATAATGCAATTTCTTATTCTTATATGGCAGTGACTGATTGTGCATGGAACATGCACCATGAAAGAAGTAGCAAATAAAAAGCATTTTTGGCAAAAAGTTTTCAAATATTATGCAAATTCTTTGGATGTGTATCATTCTTTACACAATGCAATTTCTCATACGGCAATGACTTATTGTTTTGCACATGCATGCTAGTAATGTACATACATGCATTTGGTGCTACTATTATACAGGTGTGTAGTTCCTTTCCTTTGATTTGGGCTAGACATGCCCATATATATATATATATATATATATATATATATATATATATACTAGCAGAAGGACCCGGCTTCGCACGGGTATATTTAATTTTTTGTTTGTGTAGTGACCCCATAAGAATTGGTCAGTTTTGCACTTGACATCCAGTATGGCAGTCCAGTATAGGTATAGTCTATTTATGGCTGTGTTGCTATGGAAACCTGGTAAATGAAATGTGAACTTAAATTGGCTTATGCACGTCATATGACTGAATATTTAAGGACCTGCGAACTGATATTGACTCATACAGGACATAAATAACTTGGTTGCTATGGAAACCTGGTGTAAAGCTGTGTGTATGTCAAGACTGAAGAACCTGCGATTTTCCATTGGTCCATAAGCGTCATGTGATCATGTGTATCTCAGTTTGGATATCAGTGAAAGACCTGCGATCGTTTGTTATGGAAAACCTGGAGTAAAGCTGTGTGTATGTGATCTTGTGTAACAGTGTCATCCACAGCGCTCTGCCCCTTTAAACCTGACCTACAGCAGTGAAGAAAAATGGCTGGGTTGTTATGGAAACATGGAGTGCAGCTGTGTGCATGTGGCTGACAATGCCTTGTCCGATTGGAGACGGGCTTGGGTCTGCTGGGGAGTTTCAGCAGCTCGCTGTTGTCTGTAACATACCTTATCAGATTGGAGACAGGCTTGGGTCTGCTGAGAGTTTTCATTAGCTTGAGCAGCAGCCATGCGTTTTGCTGCAGGGGGCATGAGTAGTTTAAAAAGTTTCAATTTATAAAAATGCTGAAATCCAGTATGGCAGTGGCAGACCAGTCAGTGGCGTAAATACCGGGGTAACAGTGGTAGCGGCTGCCACAGGGCCCGGGACATTAGGGGTCCCGGCAGGCCTCTGATGTTTTTTTTTTTTAATAGGCCGTTACCTGCTTATGTAACACCAGCAGGTAACGGGCCCTATTTACTTACCGATCAGTAAGTAAGGCCTGCGGGCCGTGAACCCCACAAACACTGCTATCATTATACTTTGGGGTCTTTTCAGCAGGCTTCGGGCCTCCTTGGTGACGTCTCAGATGTCGGTGGGCCAGTCCGACGTCATTATGCGTCGCGATGCATGCCTGGCTCACGTGACATCTGGTCCAACATTGAAGAGGTAGCGGGGACTGCGCATAATACTATATGAAGGGGCCACTATGATACTGTGTGCAGGGGCCACTATGGGGCAGAATACTGCGTGCAAGGACCACTATGGGGCCTAATAGTGTGTGCACGGACCACTATGGGGCATAATAGTGTGTGTAAAAATGCAGTTTGTGTGTGGGGGGGGGTGGTTGCCGGGGGGGGGGGGTCCCATGTCCATTGCTAGTTACGTCACTGAGTCCAGTATAGGTACAGTCTATTTATGGCTGTGTTGTTATGAAAACCTGGTAAATTAAATGTGAACTTATATTGGCTGATACACGTCATATGACTGAATATTTAAGGACCTGCGAACTGCTATTCACTAATACAGGTCATAAATAGCTTGGTTGCTATGGAAACCTGTGTGTCTGAGGAGAGTAAGCGCCTCTGAGCTCTTATTGGCTGATAAGGGACATGTGACCGAGTGTATGGCAGTTGGAATATGAGTGAAAGACTTGTAGGCTTGTATTAGCTAATGTTGGTCATTTTTTGGGAATACTGTACCTCAGGAACGGTACGTCCTAGAGAGCTGAGACCCAGTCTAACATATTCCTGGACACTTGATGTACATGTGTGCCAAATTTGGTGAGGATCGGTCCAGTCATTTGGTTACGAACATAAAGAAAAGACAGACAGACAGACAGACAGATAGACAGACAGACAGAAACTCAATTTTATATATATAAGAGATATATATAATGATGAGGAGCTTTTTAAAACAAAGTGATTTTGTGATACTCTGTCAGGAGATGTCTGTCCTGTTCTGTCCATGTGTGGCCACCCAGTGGTTTTGGAGAGTATTGCTACCTGTCAAGGTTTTTCCAGCAGGTCACAATATTGTAATGAGTTGTTTTTTGGAGGAACTGGAGTTTTTAACTAAATTTGATCAAAAGTAACTGTGGACACGTCTGTACATTGACATACACACAACAAAAATGGAGGGGTAACCTATTCCACATTGCAATAAAGAGCAACAGTAATGTACAGGGCTATTAAAGAGATATTCACGTCGTGTGGATATACCCTGCATCTCCGATACACGTGGGCCCACCTCTGGCATCCATGTCTGTCTTGAGAACAATTTCACGGCTCTCTTCATGCACTTCTATAGGATATCTGGTGGATAGGCCAAAAATGTCCCAGATGGGGATAACCCTTTAACTCCTGATCTGGTTTCTGTACATAATTCTTCATCTATTCTGACTACACTAGAAACAGAAAACTGTCAATAAATGGATAGGATGGGTAAAATAAATTATGACTGTGGTGTCCAATCTCTGGGACCCCGACTAAATCCTGGTAAGGGGCCTTTGTGCTCTCAGGCTCACTTTAATGGAGCTGTGCTTCAGTTCTCCCAGAGCTCCACCACTTTTTCAGGGGGAATTATATAGAATAGACTATAGTATGTCTGGATAGATACTGGATTATAAGATTCTTAGAGGCTGCTATATTGTTGTGATACATTATAATTCTTCATGTTTTTCAGCAAACAGATGAAATTTGGCGTGACATGCGATGGATAATGGATGCTCTTCAGTATGCTCGGTATAAACAACCAGTCACCGGATTACCCATCACAAGATTTCTTGACCTTTCAGAAGAACAAAATCAGAAGAAAAATAATTCCACATCCTCTCACCTAGACTGTCTGCCATCGCCTTCGCCATCACCAGAGCTGCATCGGAGGAAAACTACAAGCGGTAAGATTTCTGTCGGACATGGCCATTTCTTGCATTGTTTCTACCTAATACGGGGTCCAGGTGTTTTCTTTTAATGTTTATTACAATGTGTTGTAGTATGGCCGACTGGAGATGTGAACTAGGGCACTATGATAAGACTAAACCAGGGAGTTGTCTCTAAGACTAGGGCATCACATGACAAAACGTTGCGCGACTAGAACTGTTTTGCAACTTGTCTGACTTTTTGTTGTGAGACTTTTTTAGAGCTGTATTTTGGCTGTAGAAACCAAGCCAAGTCATAGACATGTCACAGGCAAGTTACAGTTTCTATTGAAATCTATGATAAAAAAAAAAGTGCTTGCAACTTGGAGCATGTCACTATGCAATGTCTTATTGACACATTGAAATTTTTGTTCACATAACTTCTGTGCAATTTTTGTGCAGCCCCAGCCTTATGGATTGTGTGTTCTCTATTGTTTACCGCCCTCTAAGAGGACTTTACCACCAGGGACTCCTAGGTCGCTACTATTGGAGTAGTCTCTGCCAGCGACAGCTAACTCATGGACAAGCTGGAATTTCTAAATATTGGTTCCAAAATGATAGGTAGGAATCATGGTCCGACATAGCAGGGGTCAAGTCATGTGGAGTTCAGTCGCAAGCGGAGGATTGGTCGAGATCAGGAAAACAAGTCGAGTCATACAAGCACATTGTAGCAGTCTACAAACCAAATGGACCTTATAGCTGAGACCCCTGGTGATGTGGATAAGACCCTAGTAAAGCTGAGGGTGAAAGATGATTGGTTAGGGTCAGGGGCTCTAACGCTAGAATTTGGACATTTGTGTGACCCACAGGAAGAATAACCAGGCACCAGGAGATGGCAGTGGCAGAGTCTGCCTTAACCACCTGGCGATTTTCTTCTGCTCACAGGTGGCTCCATTCTTTTTAGTTCAGAATATGTTTCCTTCTTTTCATGGATATCGTCTAGTTTTGCATAGACATGCTTGTAAGCTTGTGGTGGGATTGGGTTCATACACAGAAGCCAAACAGAACTGGCGGAGCTTCAGGAAAAGGGACACAATCTGGAAATAATCAGTGGATTGCAGACTAGCTCAGTTTTCTTTCAACTCATGCAGTGATCATAGCTGTGCTGTAAAGGACCAGAGGCAAAAAGGCAGTCAATAGAACAAAAAAATAACAATATCAGGTAAGTATATAAAACAGTTAATGACCTTCATCATTTAATAGTCCTCAACCAAAATGTTTGCTTTAAGAATGTCTAATAGAAGTGTGAGAATGTCTAGAATCTATTATTTTAGCCTTATTGAATGGCACCTTGGTCTGAAATGGTCGCATGTCTCCTCATAACAGCCCTTTAGACATCAAATAAATTTTTTCAACTAAAATTTTTCAGTTTTTGTGTGCTCTGAGTTTATGATATGGCACATGGATGTATGTGGGTTTTGTGCAAATGCTGGGAAGGTGCAAAATAGTCCACATTTAGGGGCTGTCTTTAGTCAGTATAGGAGTCACATCCCGGGGCCTAAGGGTGGTCAAAGGTCTTTGTGCTACATAAAGGCTATAAATGAATCATTTTAGGTATGGGGCCATGTTATAAAATTTGCCTTTGTGGCCCAGAAGTTTCAGGTTTCCCCCTCTGTCCACAATTCCAAAATGAAAACCGTGATAAAATGGTGGCCAAATACAATATCAATATATGATAGTGCTATATAAGTATGCAAATAAATAATAAATATAAGGGCACACATGCTTGCAGTATATTAAGCCTGTCCTTGCCAAGAACATGTGTCATAGCAGGGAAGGACTTTAGTAGGAAAGGATACACCTGATATGTTCTTGCTGTAGACAAGAGACAAAGGGGTAAAATGGTTCATGTGATAACTGCCCTCCACAACAAATCTCCCTCGTTAAGTAGAGGTAATGAGAATATGAGTGAGAAGATTAGCTCAACCTGGAAGAGAGGACCAAGAAGATGAGCAAACCTAGCAGAGAGAACCAAGAAGATGAGCTCAACCTGCAAGAGAGGACCAAGAAGATGAGCAAACCTAGCAGAGAGAACCGAGAAGATGAGCTCAACCTGGAAGAGAGAACTGAGAAGATGAGCTCAACCTGGAAGAGAGGTCCATGAAGATGAGCAAACCTAGCAGAAAGAACCGAGAAGATGAGCTCACCTAGCAGAGAGAACCGAGAATATGAACAAACCTAGCAGAGAGAACCGAGAAGATGAGCTCACCTAGCAGAGAGAACTGAGAAGATGAGCTCACCTAGCAGAGAGAACCGAGAAGATGAGCTCAACCTGGAAGAGAGGACTGAGAAGATGAGCTCACCTAGCAGAGAAGACCGAGAAGATGAGCTCAACCTAGCAGAGAGGTCCGAGAAGATGAGCGCACTTAGCAGAGAGAACCAAGAAGATGAGCTCACCTAGCAGAGAGAACCGAGAAGAAGATGAGCTCAACCTGGAAGAGAGGACCAAGAAGATGAGCAAACCTAGCAGAGAGAACCGAGAAGATGAGATCAACCTGGAAGAGAGGACTGAGAAGATGAACTCAACCTGGAAGAGAGGACTGAGAAGATGAGCAAATCTAGCAGAAAGAACGGAGAAGATGAGCTCATCCTGGAAGAGAGGACAGAGACGATGAGCTCAACCAGAAGAGAGTACCAATAAGATGAGCAAACCTAGCAAAGAGAACCGAGAAGATGAGCTCAACCTGAAAGAGAGGACCTAGAGGATGAGCAAACCTAGCAGAGAGAATTGAGAAGATGTGCTCAACCTAGAAGAGAGAACCAAGAAAATGAGCAAACCTGGCAGAGAGAACCAAGAAGATGAGTTCACCTAGCAGAGAGAACCGAGAAGATGAGCTCGCCTAGCAGAGAGAACCAAGAAGATGAGCTCATCCTGGAAGAGAGGACAGAGAAGATGAGCAAACTTGGCAGAGAGAACCAAGAAGATGAGTTCACCTAGCAGAGAGAACCGAGAAGATGAACTCAAGCTGGAAGAGAGGACCAAGAAGATGAGCAAATCTAGAAGAGAGGATCGAGAAGATGAGCTCACCTAGCAGGGAGGACAGAAAAGATGAGCTCAACCTGGAAGAGAGAACCAAGAGGATGAGCAAACTTGGCAGAGAGAACTAAGAAGATGAGTTCACCTAGCAGAGAGAACCGAGAAGATGAACTCAAGCTGGAAGAGAGGACCAAGAAGATGAGCAAACCTAGAAGAGAGGATCGAGAAGATGAGCTCACCTAGCAGGGAGGACAGAAAAGATGAGCTCAACCTGGAAGAGAGGACCGAAAATATGAACTCACTTAGTACAGAGGACCGAGAAGATGAGCTCAACCTGAAAGAGAGACCAAAAAGATGAGCTCACCTAGCAGAGAGGACCTAGAAGATAAGCTCACTTAGTACCGAGGACCGAGAAGATGAGTTTATCTAGCAGGGGACCGAGAAAATGAGCTCACTTGATAGAGAGGACTGAGAAGATGAGCTCACCTAGCAGAGAGGACCAGGACCTCATCTAATCATCCCCCATTGCACCTAATAATCTGGACATTTACCAGTGTCTATATGATGACGTCAAACACAGATTATATTTTGTTTGCATAAGACATCTGCCTGAGTCAGCGGTTTAGTTGTCACATACATTTTTTGTGCAATTCTTGCTTAAAATCATTGGTTGAAGCAAAGTTGCATGAAGGTGGTTGTGTGGATTCAGTAAGTTGTATTTGATATGTTGTGTGCTTCTCAAAAAAAAAAAAATGTAGATTTAGCATAAGTGTTCGGGGTGTGCACTATTCATTTTTAACGCATTTGAGGATCACTTATGAGAGAACGTACCTGTGTGAATATGTGCTAAGGTGTGTGTATGTGTTGGAGGACCAGAAGAACAGAAAAATGGATCCATTCTATGACAGACACAAATAGAGTCTGAAGTACCTCATTGACTATAATGGGGTCCGTCAGGTGTCCATTGGATGTCATCATCTGAAAAAGTGAGGGTTTGCAGGAATTTTTTGTCCAGCGATTTCTGACGGAGCTATGCCAGAGACTCCAAGCTGGCCTTAGAGCCTGAACCTCTGGCTGGCCAGTCTGATACTGATGATGTCACAGAAGGAAGTTACAGGGGGTAGTCACATCTCAGAAATCCGAGAGCAAACTAGAATATACAACAATTTAAAAATGGCTTTCAATGGGGCAAATAGATGATCGACTAAATAAAAAAATTCTCAGAAAATCCCTTTAGGCTGAGGACCCATGTTGCGGAAACACAGCTTTTTTTGTTGCAGATTTTCTGCAATTTTTTTGAGCCAAAGCAAAGATTGGCTACAAATGGAATGGGAAATATATAGGAAGCTTCTAATACTTCTATCTTCTGCTCAATCCACTCCTGGCTTTGGCTCAAAGAAACGCAGCAAAATCTGCAACAAAAAATACTGCTTTTCCGCAACGGAGGAGCCTCAGCCTTAAGGACAAATGAGTTTCTTGACTTTCTTTCTTTTTGATTCTGGTTTTCTATATTCTATGGATATAATTTATATAGTAGTAGTTTAGTGAGCGTGGCCCTAATCCTCTCATTTCCCTCAAGTCTCCCATCTCATAGAGTAATGAAGAATAACAGTGGGTCGCCGAAGTGTATACAGAAAATGTTACGGCCTCGCCACTTCAAAGGAGCCCAATTTACCACTAAGTCAGTTTAACCAGAAAACCACTAAATGAAAACCCTCCCATCTAAACAGTTCCAGACAGGTGGTGGAATAAGTGTGAGCGCAGTCGACTCGTTTTGGATGTCTATGGTTTGGAGCCGAGTATGAAAAAAAGTGACAATTCATCTTAGAAGGTAAAATAATGCCCCGCGGATCTGCTTCAGTGACCTACTTTATAGCCAGGACTTTTGGTGAAGAATAGGTGTTTGCTTATTTATATTTCAGGAAAAGTCGGGATTTCTACTAGTTTGTGCACGGGTCTGTGCACCTCAAGATGTTTGCTTTTACTTTCCTTGATGTGGTCTTCTGATTTAGCGGTGAATGTTCTGGAGGTTTGTGGTTTATTTCATTCTATCCCTTTCTTTTTTATGTAAGGACTTGTCTCGCTTTCTCTTTGTACCTTCATAATAAAGGACTTGATAGGAATGTGAGGAAACACAAGTATCTACAATACGTGATGCCAAGGACTAAGTAAGCTTTAGATTAGCCGCACTATACATGTATTGTATAGAACATGACGTACACATAGGTACGGTTTACCGACATTCTTAAATGTCTTGTAAAAGGGATAGAATGGGTTAAAAATAAAATAAGCATTACTTACGGTCACCTGACAATGCTGTTTAGATGCTTACTGTGTCATCACTGGTCTCGACAAACAGGAAATGTCTACTTGGCCAATCCTTGGCCTCAGTGGTGACCGGCCTCAACCAGTGAGCAGGCAATTCCTCTTTGTAAAAATGGGACCAAGAAGTAGAGGTCAATGGAGACCAAGGAAGTATGGCAGGGTTAGGGTGAGGTAAGTAATTCTTATTTTATTTTATTTTTTTTTACCCATTCTACCCCTTTTACAAATATTTTATCCATAAATGGAGAACCAGGAAAAATAGCTGCTAGTCAAGCACTCGAGAGATAACAGTCTAAGGTGTATGGCCTCCTACAGGTTCTGTTCTCTTTCTTATAGATTAGTGCAGGGACAGGAAGCTGTATGCAATAAACCAGGACTGCGGAGCTAACCACTGACCTTCAAGGACAATAGCACTAAGCCACCATACATCAGGGACAAGGGCACTAAGCCACCATACATCAGGGACAAGGGCACTAAGCCACCATACACCAGGGACAATGGTACTTAGCCACCATACATCAGGGACAAGTGCACTAGGCCACCAAACATCAGGGACACGGGCACTAAGGCACCATATATCAGGGACAAGGGCACTAAGCCACCATACATCAGGGACAAGGGCACTAAGCCACCATACATCAGGGACAAGGGCACTAAGCCACCATACATCAGGGACAAGGGCACTAAGCCACCATACATCAGGGACAAGGGCACTAAGCCACCATACACCAGGGACAAGGGCACTAAGCCACCATACATCAGGGACAAGGGCACTAAGCCACCATACATCAGGGACAAGGGCACTAAGCCACCATACACCAGGGACAAGGGCACTAAGCCACCATACATCAGGGACAAGGGCACTAAGCCATCATACACCAGGGACAAGGGCACTAAGCCACCATACATCAAGGACAAGGGCACTAAGCCACCATACATCAGGGACAAGGGCACTAAGCCACCATACACCAGGGACAAGGGGACTAAGCCACCATACATCATGGACAATGGTACTAAACCATCAAACATCAGGGATAAGGACACTAAGCCACCATACATCAGGGACAAGGGCATTAAGCCACCATACATTAGGGACAAGGGCATTAAGTCACCATACATCAGGGACAAGGACATTAAGCCACCGAACATCAGGGACAAGGGCACTAAGCCATCATACATCAGGGACAAGGGCACTAAGCCACCATACATCAGGGACAAGGGCACTAAGCCACCATACACCAGGGACAATGGTACTTAGCCACCATACATCAGGGACAAGTGCACTAGGCCACCGAACATCAGGGACACGGGCACTAAGGCACCATACATCAGGGACAAGGGCACTAAGCCACCATACATCAGGGACAAGGGCACTAAGCCACCATACATCAGGGACAAGGGCACTAAGCCACCATACATCAGGGACAAGGGCAGGACTAAGCCATCATACATCAGGGACAAGGGCACTAAGCCACCATACATCAGGGACAAGGGCACTAAGCCACCAGGGACAAGGGCACTAAGCCACCATACATCAGGGACAAGGGCACTAAACCACCATACATCAGGGACAAGGACATTAAGCCACTATACATCAGGGACAATGGTACTAAGCCATCATACATCAGGGACTATGGTACTAAGCCATCATACATCAGGGACAATGGTACTAAGCCATCATACATCAGGGACAATGGTACTAAGCCATCATACATCAGGGACAAGGGCACTAAGCCACCATACATCAGGGACAAGGGCACTAAGCCACCATACATCAGGGACAAGGGCACTAAGCCACCATACATCAGGGACAAGGGAACTAAGCCACCGAACATCACGGACAATGGTATTAAGCCACCATACATCAGGGACAAGGGCACTAAGCCATCATACATCGGTCACAATGGCACTAAGCCATCATACATCAGGGACAAGGGCACTAAGCCACCATACACCAGGGACAAGGGCACTAAACCATCATACATCAGGCACAATGGCACTAAGTCACCGGACTTCAGGGACAAGGGCTTTAAACTACTGTACATCAGGGACAATAGCAGTGAAATACTGAATATCAGGCACAATGGCACTAAGTCACCGAACATCAGGGACAATGACACAAAACTACTGAAGATCAGGGACAAGGGCACTAAATTACTGAATAACAGAGATAATGGCACTAAACTACTGGAACTAGGGACAAGCAGAGATAAGGTCACTAAGCTTGTCAGTATAAAGGAAGATACAGTGGGATACAAAGGGATTCATTACAACAGTGTATATAAGGTGTTATACATTCTTTACATTGAGAACCTGGTGGCAGTGTATCCCAATAAATACCTATACAAATGTATACATTACAGTCTTCCAACTGAGGTATGCACTTGCAGATCACACCACAAAAGAACTCTAACTTTAAAGTTGTTGACAGCCATAATGGAGAATATCTGTAACATATATTGCCATAGTGAGCGCTATCTGGCAGCACACGGATATATAGGGCTTTAGGTGGCCATAGACAGTAGACTTTTATCAGTGAAATCCAGACTTTTGGCTCCCGCTTACCATATGCTATTTATAATGGTGGTGTGTCTTTATGTTGTAGGGAGTCCTTTGGGCCTCTCAGGCTCCAAGGCCCCAGTAACAATTGCTAGCGCTGCACCCCCTATAGCTAGACCTCTGGCCAAACCTGTCATTTTTGTCAGGATCGGTCAATCATTTAATGTATATGAAATGCCCAGCATGCGCTTGTTTGATAATTTTTGCACAAGGGAGATAACCTGCCCCCAGTATGACATGGATGCTTGGCCGAACTAAGTATGTGTGTATGTGAGGAGGTGAGGAGGAATAACTGTTGGCTGAACAAGCATGCATGTGTATTGGCAGGGGCAGATTTGGCCATAACACTAGCCACATCTGGGGCCAAAGAAATCAGGGGGGCCCTCCAACACTGAGTTGTATTATGGCATTTATTTAAAAAAATGGCCGATATTTTACTCACTGATCCCCGCTCCTGTCCAAGCCTGCTACGACTTCAGCCTCCAGAGCATGCTACAAAGTGCGCCCCCATGCTGAAGAACCTTTCAATGTGACGCCTATTTTTCATTGGGATGTAACATGCATAATCTTTGAGGGCCAAAGCACAGGTAGACCCGGACAAGAGTGAGGATAGGTGAGTAAAATATCGGCTGCTACTTGTGGTTACGGAGTCTCTTAAAGGCACAAGGCATAGTGGTCACAGACGGCACAGGGAGGTGGTTACAGCATCTGGTGGAGAATACGTAGGGGGCAATATATTGTGTGAGGCCAAAAAGGGGACAGTATTCTGTGTTGGGGCCAAAAAAGGGGGCCCCAAACAAAAATTTAGCTTGGATATTGGCAGTTCATTAGGCTGGCCTGATCCAGAGCTATTGAAAACATATGGCTGTGTATGGAGCAATGAAATAAAAAATTCAACAGAAGACATATCGTAGGAATTGCCATGTAGTATAAAATAGTATAGTATTGATACTTTTCTGCTGGAAATTCCTATTGTAACCTTATCAGCTTTTCACTAGAAAAATTTTTTCATTTTCCCTAATATTAGTAGTTTGAGAACGGAGCCGTAACCTAGGACTGATAACGTCACTTTCTCAGCACTGCTACATGTTACAGAAAGAGCCGTGAAACTTGATTTAACAAGTTATTACAGGCTCCAGAAAGTGGAATATTTTTCCCATTGACACATTACACAGCAACAATATGATCCTGATACTTAATCCTTTCTACCTATAGCTGTCTGAAAGGCTCCACAGCCCATTAACTCATTTCAGCGTGGGTTCTCTCGACAGAAAAAAAAAAATGCTACAGCGTGAAGACAAATAGGAGTTTGCTCGATGCTGAAAAGAGTTTCTGTTTCGCAGACAGATCTCCATTAAGAAGGAACACACTTGGGTAAGGAGCTAAAATCACTCTACAGACAGATGAAGATCTGGGGAAAGGGCTCCGTTAGTAGAAACTTCTGGCAGTCCCTCATTATTTACAGTCTGGGTAAACTGCCCGTAAGGACTCCTTTTTGTTGAGGCTTTTATAAATTAGTCTTGTTCCAGACGGTGGAGTGGACAATTGCTAAATTTCTTGGTAAATAAAAAAAAAAATTAGGAATATCGTCTACCTATCAGCGTGTCCTCAGACCCCTGTTTTTGTCAGCATGTAGGCAATGTTTCTTAACCCTATAGTTGTGTTATATCCTGGTTAGATATGGCATGTTTGGTTACTGCAAATTTTATATTTCTAGGGATATTTTTGTAGCTCTTGTAGCATTTAAGTGTATAGTCATTCATGGGGGAATGGAATAAAAATGTTTAACAAAAGATAAAAGAGTAACAATGTAAAATATGCAAAAATAATAACAATCATACTGTGAAACCTCTATAAGACAACCACCAAAATTACTTCGAAAAGTGCTCTTCTAGGTGGTGGTCGCAAAGGAGATGATCAACATTCATAATACTGTGAAACCTCTATAAGACAACCACCAAAATTGCATCAAAAAGTGGTCTTCCAGGTGGTCGTCTCAAAGGAGATGGTCAACATCCATAATATTGTGAAACCTCTATAAGACAACAACTAAAATTGCATCGAAAAGTGGTCTTCCAGGTGGTGGTCTCAAAGGAGAAGGTCAACATCCATAATACTGTTAAACCTCTATAAGACAACCACCAAAATTGCATCCAAAACTGGTCTTCTAGGTGGTGGTCTCAAAGAAGATGGTCAACATGCATTATACTGTGAAACCTCACTAGAAGGCCACCTCTTTGAGAAGACCACCCCCTTACCCAGACCATTTTCTGTGACAAATTTTCAGTTTTCCATACTATTTATCTTCTTTGAGAAGACCACCTCTGTAGAAGACCACTTTGTAATGAAATTTTGGGTAGTCATCTCAAAGAGGTTTCACTGTATATGGTGGAACTGAAAATCCACCAGAAAAAATCTGATCTGGATATCGGGGTTGTCTTCTCAAAGAGTTGGGTCTTTGAAGAGGTTTCACAATGTATTTTGGACATAGGAATATTTTAGTTCATGTAATCACCAAGAAATACCAAAATACTGAAAAAGTTTATACATAGATAAGACAGTCTAGAAACGTAAAAAACACAACGTTCTCACCTTAGTCTTCTCTTGTGCCTTGGCTGGTCCCTAAATTTTTGGCTGAAGCAATGATTTGTCTATTGGATACAATGGTCAGATCTCATCCACTTTACTGCTATATTCTTCTGCAAATTTTCTGTCCAGAATTCCCAATGGAAAATCTAAAAACAATCTGTGCGGACACACCCTATGGGCTAAGCAGTCTTATTTCAGTTTTGCTGCAATATTTAGAAGAAAAAAATAGCTTCACCCACATACAAACCTCCAGTCCTTATTGATACCACTGTTTGGTGTCAACTTGTGGTTTTACTGCACATTTTTTGCAATGCCTATTTTTGGCAAGGTAATTTTATACAGGTAAAAAAAGTCAAATATCCAAAACCATATATATTTGCCATAAAATTCTTCATTGCCTGACCTTTACCACTTAGGTGAAAAAAGACACATATTAAGGGCCACTAAAGGGACTATCTCACAAGAACAACCCCTGTCTATATGCCCTTCATTCACCGCCTCCTTTTACGAGCTTGTTCTCTGGTGGACTTGGCAGGTCCATGCATTACATAGCCAACCATTAATTTAAAGGGCCATCACTAGAGATTCGTTTCATGTTTGGGTTCAGCGGTTTGGGTCCCCGGTTCATTTCAGGGTGAAGAGTTACAAGTCCCACTTTAAATTGGCTTAAAACACAGTGTAAAATTTCTAGCTCTCGAAGGCAAACACAGCCGAAGTTATGTCAAAGTGAAAAGTGACATTATTATACTCTGAGATCTCTTCAGACCCCAGAGAATAATAGGTGGAGGCCCAGGGGAGGTGTAAAAAATAAAAAAAAACATACTCACCTTCTGTTACCTCTCTTGGGCCTCCTTGCGGTGTCTGGCACTTTCCTTGTGATGGCCCCAAGGGTCACGGTTGAGGTCTATGATTGGGCCACCAGTGGTCACATGGGCACGCTGAGTGTCATGATGTCATGATGCTTGGCAGGCCCAGGTCCCAGTTACAGGCCTCAGCGCTGAGCCTGGGCCGATGACGTCACAGAAAAGCCTCGGAATCCACGAGGAGGCCCAATAGAGCTAATGGAAGATGAGTATGAGTGTTTTCTTTTTTATTTCACCTTCCCTAGGACTCCACCTATTAAACTCTGGGTTCTGAAGAGACCTCAAAATATAATGCAGCAGCAATTTTAGTCAGCCCGAGAAGAATCTCCATTTGTTTTGGAAAAAAACAACAATTTGGAATATTCGGGATGGACCCAGTTCGTTACGAGCCGATTCGCCCATCTCTAACCCTCACATATTGCTACAAGGGAAATGTATAGTCAGGTAAAGCTTGCCCAGGTGGTTTTGGAAGTTAGATATATGGCGATGGATGGACAGACACAGACATGGGCCCCCATGTGCAAGAATAGTCATGGGCCCCTTGTTTTCCAATATCTCAGTATAGAGCACCCCTAATGTCTCTCTAACAATACACCTCTAATCATTGGCCATGAAGTCCATTCGCTTAGGCATTTACCTGCAATGTAATATGACAGTAGAAAGCTGCTATTAAAAGGGTTATCCGGGGAATAAAAAAAGCTTATCAGAGTATCCGCGGGACTGGCTAAACTTTATTACTAATATACACGTTGGCCCCCCAGTGTTCCATTTATTATCTGTACTGGTGAGGCTAGAGCTCCCGCTCCTTGACCTTCCCAGCTACTCTCTGTACAGCTATTGAATGGGGCCCCGTGGACCGGGGTGTATATTAGTAATAAAGTTTGACCAGTGCACCGGTAAGATTTTGTTTTCCTGGATAAGCCCTTTTAGGTGGTAGGTTCCTGACCGGCCGAGTAATGGTTACACCAATGGTATTTCTGCCCCTGTGGCTATGAGCAGACGATTGGTTTGGCTTCTGTTTAGAAAGGGCTTACTGTTGTGATACAACCGTTTAAAGGAATTTTAATCCTACAGTAAAATTTATATAGAGAACACAATATAGACGCACAAGACAAGTGTTGGGGAAGGGTTTGACATCAGGTGAAGTACAATTTTTTAACGTGCGGCCATTAGCAATTCTCGGAAATGATAGCGGCACAACAGCTACAAGTATAGGCGTAGAGGGATGATATTAAGGAGAACGTTTGGCGTAATGTCCTTTCTTGCACCAAACGTGCACCATAAGCCACGATCCACATTGTGGACAGTACAAGGTAGGGAACAGGATAGGCCAAGACAGGGATGTCTCAGCCTGGGAGATTTATTCTAAGACATGCCAGAGTTACAATGGAAATCTACATAAGCTCCTACTTGGCGTAGATATCCAAACTGGTGCAGGGACGTGTAAGGAGAGTTCCTGGGCTAGTTGGAGGTTTTATTAAAACTGGTATATGATACTCCAGTCTTAATAAATTTGCCCCATTTTGGTGAATTAATCTCCCTCACTGTTTTGGCATCTATGTATATATATATATATATATATATATATATATATAATAACATACACACGTTGACAAAATTGTTGGTACCCCTCGTTTAATGAAAGAAAAACCCACAATGGTCACAGAAATAACTTGAATCTGACAAAAGTAATTTGCCAAACTACATGTTGACAAGCCACAAAGCTTCTGGGAGAATGTCCTATGGACAGATGAGACAAAAATCGACATTTTTGGCAAGGCACATCAGCTCTATGTTCACAGATGGAAAAATGAAGCATATCTTGAAAAGAACACTGTCCCTACTGTGAGACATGAAGGAGGCTCTGTTATGTTCTGGGGCTGCTTTGCTGCATCTGGCACAGGGTGTCTTGAATCTGTGCAGGGTACAATGAAATCTCAAGCCTATCAAGGGATTCTACAGAGAAATGTGCTGCCCAGTGTCAGAAAGCTTGGTCTCAGTCGCAGGTCATGGGTCTTGCAACAGGATAATGACCCAAAACACACAGCTAAAAAACACCCAAGAATGGCTAAGAGGAAAACATTGGACTATTCTGAAGTGGCCTTCTATGAGCCCTGACCTAAATCCTATTGAGCATCCTTGGAAGGAGCTGAAACATGCCGTCTGGAATAGGCACCCTTCACACCCGAGACAACTGGAGCAGTTTGCTCATGAGGAGTGGCCAAAATACCTGCTGAGAGGTGCAGAAGTCTCATTGACAGTTACAGGAATCGTTTGATTGCAGGGATTGCCTCAAAAGGTTGTGCAACAAAATATTAAGTTAAGGGAACCATTATTTCTGTCCAGGCCTGTTTCATGAGTTTTCTTTTTTTTAAAATTCTGTTGAAGCCTGGTTGGAAAGCAATGTCTGACTTTCATTTGTTCATTTTCATAGAATTTTTATATATTATTACTTGTGTCAGATTCAAGTTATTTCTGTGACCATTGTGGGTTTTTATTTCATTAAAGGTGGGGAACCAACAATTTTGTCCACGTGTATATATAGTACTTATATTTCGATTACATTTGAGTAAATGATGGTTATTAGAAATAAAAAAAATATATATTTATTCTTAATATACATACAGTAGATATAAATATATACACACACACACACGCATTGTGTATATATATGTGTGTATGTATATATATATATATATATATATATATATATATATATAATATTAGTATACATAGATATTATACACACAGTATATATATATATATATATATATATATATATATCATATAGATCTTAATATAGATAGACAGATAGATAGATAGATAGATAGATAGATAGATAGATAGATACAAATATAGACACACAGTATATATACTTTGTATATGATTTCATTACGTTTTTTAATATCCCCCCTCCTGTGCACTTGAGTAGAGTTAAACACTGGAGACACAGATGTAATGTGAAGGATTTATACCCGCGCTGCTGTAAGTCATGGACCCTGTAAAACTGAGCTACTTGGTTTTGTGACTATGCAGGAGGGCCCTGTAGTCGCTTAAGTCCTGTGCGTTCAGTGCACATAGAGACATCATTCAGCCGCACACTAAAAATACAGTGGTGCCTTGGGGATGGAGTCTAGGTAGAACAGTGAGCTCCTTCAGGTTTGGTAATGTCCTCCTTGCAACTGCTTGAGGGTTTATTGGACTCCCAGTTACTCAATCCCATCATTGTGGAATTCTAGCAGGATACAGCGTATACATATATATGTGTGTGTGTGTGTGTGTGAAGCCCTTTTTTTTTTTTTTACTAGATGCCTGCCTGAAATCTCTGCGTATTTGTGGTCAAGATGCTTTTGCCGGTGGCGTGAGTCATCATTCTAGTTATAAATAGTCGCCAAGGCGTATTTTCCACACTTTTCTAAATATTCGCCTTTCAGAGCCGCAGGGGTCAAAACACAGCCTGTAATAAGAAAATTAAGCAAATTAACTCTTTAGTGACCCGCCACCTCATATTATCATGTTACATGTTTTTAATAATTCTAGTTTTGGTCAATCCAAGCCTTCGCAGTATTAATGCCTTTCAGCTGTTCTCATGTAATATTCCGAGCCCGCAGAATAGATCGCCCCTGCCGTAACATTACAGTTTACATTGGGAAACCTGATCCAACCTCTGTTTGGAAGCACTTATGAAAATGTACAGTGTTCAGTAGTGTCGCCAGCTTTACTGCAGCTCATATGGCATGTCAACTGGTATAGCACATAGTATATGGCGCAGACAAATTACAAGACAGCAGGGGCCCTATGGACAGGTGAACAAGGTATAAATGTCAGCACTGCCAGCAGAGATTGGGAGCTCTGGACTCCGCTGCGCCGTGTTATATATCTTTCTCTATGTCAGTCCTGTTGAGGATAGTTTTTTAAAGTTCACTTATTTTGTAAGGAAAAGATACTTAAAGGGGTTTGAACAATTCTAAAATTAAAGGGGTAGTCCAGGGATTGGAGAAACCTAGGTCAGGGGTGGTGTAAAAACTAAAGCATCGTACAGTCGCCTGTTCCCGGAACTCCGTTGCCTGTTTGGTCTCATCCTGGGGCATTGGAGACCAATCGTCTTCAGTGTTTCCTGGCAAGGATCCAGTGATGCGTGACCCTCTCCAGTGACCACTGAGTGTGCCGATTGGTCTCAGTGGTCACGTGAGGCTGAGGATTCCGGCATCGATGTACAGGCATGAGACTGAATGGACACCGGCAGTGGACAACAGGCAGGATAACTATGCTTTATTATTATTTTTTTTTTACACCTCTCACAGCCTCCATGCGGGTTGCTCCAATTCTTGCATGATCTACCAGTTGGAGGGGTCGTGACGCTCCAGCGAGCCATTCCAGAGATAAAAGCCCTTTTAGTGTTGCTGCAGAAGGTCTACTAGCCAAATGGATGGTAACACTGTGGTTTCTCTAGGGTCGGGGTCTCTATGTGCTGTATGTCATGCAATCTTACCACCCACTTGGCTAGTAGACCTTCTGCATCAACACTAAAAGTGCATAGAACAAATGCAAATGAGATCCCTGGAGCAATGGAACACCCTTATTGCTCGAAAGAGCTTATCTGCATATTAAAAAACAACAGCAATATCTTGACAACAGAGGCAGCACTTCACAAGGGAAAACAGCATTTGTTTCAGGTGACCCTAACCTATCGATCTTTGTCGGTGATATGATAAGCTGGTCATGGTGACACTAACCTATCTATCTGCAGGGCTGGGTGATATGCTGGGTCTGGTGACACTAACCTATCTATCTGCAGGGCTGGGGTGATATGCTGGTTCTGGTGACACTAACCTATCTATCTGCAGGGCTGGGGTGATATGCTGGTTCTGGTGACACTAACCTATCTATCTGCAGGGCTGGGGTGATATGCTGGTTCTGGTGACACTAACCTATCTATCTGCAGGGCTGGGGTAATATCTTTCTGGTCCTAACCTATCTTGGGGCTGGGATTTTGGTCTGGTGACACTAACCTATCTATCTGCAGGGCTGGGGTGATATACTGGTTCTGGTGACACTAACCTATCTATCTGCAGGGCTGGGGTGATATGCTGGTTCTGGTGACCCTTAACCTATCTATCTGCAGGGTTGGGGTGATATGCTGGTTCTGGTAACAACACTCCCTTTAATTTATAATCCTGGGTATAATTACAATGTATACCTTAATCACAGTTCTCAAGCAAAACAAATATTGACTAATAAATTCTGAACAGATTACTACTATAATATGTTACCTATAGCTACTGCTTGTCTTTGATTTTCATGTCCCTGTGTATATCATTGAGCAATGACCCCTCCGCTAAACTGAGAGTGAGGATTTTCCTAGTAGGCTTCCAGAACGTGCAAGGCATACTACAGCAAAAGTGCTGCTCTGAATTCCTGTTTGTAAGTATATATCATATACAGTGCTGGCACCCCTGCAATTCTGTCAGATAATACTCAATTTCTTCCAGAAAATGATGGCAATCACAAATGCTTTGGTAATAATATCTTCATTTATTTTGCTTGCAATGAAAAAACACAAAAGAGAATGAAAAAAAAGTCAAATCATTGATCATTTTACACAAAACTCCAAAAATGGGCCGGACAAAAGTATTGGCACCCTCAGCCTAATACTTGGTAGCACAACCTTTAGACAAAATAACTGCGAACAACCGCTTCCGGTAACCATCAATGAGTTTCTTACAATGCTCTGCTGGAATTTCTCCAGGTCCCTGAGATGTGAAGGGCGCCTTCTCCAAACTGCCATTGTGAGATCTCTCCACAGGTGTTCTATGGGATTCAGGTCTGGACTCATTGCTGGCCATTTTACAAGTCTCCAGTGCTTTCTCTCAAACCATTTTCTAGTGCTTTTTGAAGTGTGTTTTGGGTCATTGTCCTGCTGGAAGACCCATGACCTCTGAGGGAGACCCAGCTTTCTCACACTGGGCCCTACATTATGCTGCAAAATTTGTTGGTAGTCTTCAGACTTCATAATGCCATGCACACGGCCAAGCAGTCCAGTGCCAGAGGCAGCAAAGCAACCCCAAAACATCAGGGAACCTCTGCCATGTTTGACTGTAGGGACCGTGTTCTTTTCTTTGAAGGCCTCTTTTTTTTTCCTGTAAACTCTATGTTGATGCCTTTTCCCAAAAAGCTCTACTTTTGTCTCATCTGACCAGAGAACATTCTTCCAAAAAGTTTTTGGCTTTCTCAGGTAAGTTTTGGCTTTTTTATGTCTCTGGGTCAGAAGTGGGGTCTTCCTGGGTATCCTACCATAGAGTCCCTTTTCATTCAGACGCCGACGGATAGTACGGGTTGACACTGTTGTACCCTCGGACTGCAGGGCAACTAGAACTTGTTTGGATGTTAGTCGAGGTTCTTTAGCCACCATCCGCACAATCTTTCATTGAAATCTCTCGTCAATTTTTCTTTTCCGTCCACCTCTAGGGAGGTTAGCCACAGTGCCATGGGCTTTACACTTCTTGATGACACTGCGCACGGTAGACACAGGAACATTCAGGTCTTTGGAGATGGACTTGAAGCCTTGAGATTGCTCATGCTTCCTCACAATTTTGCTTCTCAAGTCCTCAGACAGTTCTTTGGTCTTCTTTCTTTTCTCCATGCTCAATGTGGTACACACAAGGACACAGGACAGAGGTTGAGTCAACTTTAATCCATTTCAACTGGCTGCAAGTGTGATTTAGTTATTGCCACCACCTGTTATGTGCCACAGGTAAGTAACAGGTGCTGTTAATTACACAAATTAGAGAAGCATCACATGATTTTTCAAAGGGTGCCAATACTTTTGTCAACCCCCTTTTTTATGTTTGGTGTGGAATTATATGCAATTTGGCTTTTTGACAATTCTTTTTGTGGTTTTCCATTGACGACAAATTAAATGAAGATATTATTACCAAAGCATTTGTGATTGCAATCATTTTCTGGAAGGAATTGAGTATTATCTGACAGAATTGCAGTGGTGCCAATACTTTTGGCCAGCACTGTATATTGCATAATGCATAGAGGTAAGTCAGCACAGTTTTAATAGAAATATATCATTGCAAAGAGTAAGATAATAAAATAACACAATACACAATATTTTATTTAAATATATGTAACATGTAAAAAGAAATATATATATAAATGTATGAACAGTACTGTGCAAATGTTTGGTGATAAAATGCTACAAAGAAAGAATGCTTTTAGAAATAGAAAGGTTTATAGTTTATTTTTGTGCATAAAGAAAAGAGAAAGGTAAATCCCATCACTATTTGGTGAGACCTTTGCCTTTTGGAGGAGGAGTCCTGAAATTGATGATATGGCCCCCACAAATATAGCCATGACTCTCAGTGTGCCTATGTCACCGCCCAGTGGCGTAACTAGGAATGGCTGGGCCCCAAGGCGAACATTTGACATGGGCCCCCCCCCCTGAACCACCGACCCCCCGGACCCCCCCCCTCCAACCCCCCCCCCCCAAAACCTCATTCCTGCGCACAGTATTATGCCCCATAGTGGCCCCTGCACACAGTATTATGCCCGATAGTGGTCCCTGCACATAGTATTATGCCCCATAGTGGCCCCCGCACACAGTATTATGCCCCATAGTGGCCCCTGCACACAGTATTATGCCCCATAGTGGCCCCTACACACAGTATTATGCTCCATAGTGGCCCCTGCACACAGTATTATGCCCCATAGTGGCCCCTGCACACAGTATTATGCTTCATGGTGGCCCCTGCACACAGTATTATGCCCCATTGTGGACCACCCATGAACGATTATTATACTCTGGGGTCTTTTCAGACCCCAGAGTATATTGATCGGTGACCCAGGGGAGGATAGAAACATAAAAAACAATGTTGCTTACCTGTTCCTCGCTCCGGTCTACTCTTCTACTTCGGCCATCTGACGTCTGGAACGTCACGAAACAGGCCCGAAGCCTGCGGAGTGTAGGAGAGATAAGTACATTGTTTTTTATGTTCCCTCACCTCCCCTGGGCCTCCTATTATTATACTCCGGGGTCTTAAAAGACCCCGGAGTATAATGATAGCAGTGATTGTGGGGTACGACCCGCGGCCTCACATACCGATCCGCGATCCTGCTCACAGTCACCTCCTCAGAAGGGGAAGCGGAGGCAGCCGTGAGCAGGATTGGTAAGTATATAGGGCCCGTTACACGCTGTCGTTACTCCAGCAGGTAACGGCCTATAAAAAAAAAAAAAAAAGCATCGGGGGCCTGTCGGGCCCCGTAATGTCCCGGGCGCTGTGGCAGCTGCTACCGCTAGTTACGCCCCTGTCAACGCCACTGCTGAGGTCCAGTTGCATGCCTCACCGGTGACCCCGGGCACATGACAACACTGAAGTGTCGTAAGAAGTGAAGTGAGAAAGAGTGCCGGATTCAGCGAGGAGGTCCATCCATCTATTATACTCTGGGGTCTGAAAATAGGTTCCTAAGAACCCTAAGAGTGTTTTACGCTATGTTTATAGATAGGTTCCTAGGAGCCCTAAGAGTATTCTACACTATGTTTTATAGATAGGTTCCTAGGAGCCCTAAGAGTATTCTACACTATGTTTTATAGATAGGTTCCTAAGAACCCTAAGAGTGTTTTACGATATGTTTATAGATAGGTTCCTAGGAGCCCTAAGAGTGTTCTACACTATGTTTTATAGATAGGTTCCTAGGAGCCCTGACAGTGTTATACACTATGTTTTATAGATAGGTTCCTAGGAGCCCTGACAGTGTTCTACACTGTTTTATAGATAGGTTCCTAGGAGCCTTAAGAGTGTTCTACATTATCTTTTAAGCCAATTTAAGGTATGTTTCATATGTAACTTGTTCGATCCAAAACAAATCTGAGTCCGAAGCCACCTGAACTGAAACAAAACAAATCCTGAGAAGTTTGCCCAACTATGAGCCAAGTGTGCACATATATGGGTAGGTCAGTAGGAACAGGTGTTGGTTGTTGGGTCACCATTGAATGTGTATAGGCATCTTTAGTCAGCACTGTTTATAAGCATGGCTAATATAGCCCGTTGTTTCCATTATCATTGTTCATTTACATATGTGTTTCTTGGATTGCCATGAACCATTTGTACTACTATGTTGAGATATTTGGTGCCCACCTAGGATAACCTGTTATACAAACCTCATTTCTCAGGAAACTACACGATACCATTCTTCTTATCCTCAGTGAAATATTAAAAATTTCCCCTCCCAGTACTTTCTTTATCTATTGTCAAGGTCAGCCTGTGCCGATAATGACGATATAGTAGGTCAAGTATGGGCCATGGGGCGCCAACACTTCTTCCATCTTAATCCATCTATTCTACTACTATAATATGTTTTGTATGTTTTTGCCTTTATATCTACATTTTAACCACCAAAGCTAGTTGGCAATAAGTAGTTCTGGCTATGATAATATTCAAAAATATTTTTCAAAAATTCTTAAAGAGCTGACCTGTAGATACGCAGTTTCTAGACCACTTCAAGCTAAGATCTACTTAGTATATTTGTATCTGTGAATACACAAGTCAAACACTTAAGTAGCTTAAACATTGAGGTTGAATACACAAACTCTTGACTTGCATGGGCTTTCGAGCTATCTATACTGAGATAAGGGGCATACATTACACACTATTTACCTAGTCTGGAGGTCTCCCTTTTTTTGCTATCGAATTTAAGGTTAGTAAAAGTATTCATTTCTTCCACTGGCAGCAAGTCTGTCACTAAAGATGGCCATACACCTTCAATAGCTGCCAGATTGACCCTCAAGTGGCTGACAGTGTTCAATCTCTCCATACAAAACAAGTTCAGCTCGGCCGGGCATGCATATGTTCTGATCGGGGGAATAGGGAATATTCCGGTGACTTATCTCCCCTAAGAACAAAAGGATTAGGCATATTGAATTTCATCTTTCCCCAGACATCATCATGGCTGAGGGGGAGAGCTTGGACACCTCCATTCACATCAGATAGTCTACTGGTCCCAACAAAATTGCTAGTTTGGTCAATGCTAATCTAATGTCTACAGCCAGATCTTGGCCACCCAAAGTGCCGATCACACTGAATGTAGGAGAGACCATCTCTAATGCGATCATTTCTCCCCCACTGGGTGATGTACTGCCAATAATCCTGCATAAAAGATTAAATCTCCCGACCATCGAGCATATACTCACTAGTCAAATGTTCGGCAGCTCTATTACACAGGGCTATTGGTCCTAGGAGTGCTCGATACCGATAATAGCCCTGAACATTGGGCAGTCTAATAGTGTTCCATTCTGATGTTCAAGTCATCTGGTCCACCCTCTTTAATGCTGTAGTTGCCACCCTGAATGACATAAGTCTCGAGCATAGAACTACCATGATAGTCCATCAGTTTAGACAGAAGAACTACAGCCTGACGTGTATATATGACTCTGGGAGCTTCCCTTTGGTGTTTAGATCTTTGGTAGATCTAACGGACTCCAATTCTAAAGGAGAACTTGATATAAATGAAAAGGGTTGTCCAAAAAATTACTACTATCGCACGTCAATTGTAAAAACTTGAACTTGCTTTCCATAAGTCCCAATAGCTTAAGTTTCAAGGGGGCCTCCTCTTTGTCTCAAGGAACTCTCTTGAATCATTGAAGGGCCTGGATGTCTCGGTTGTAGATTTCTGGAGATGGGACATTGATCCAAAGATTGTGATTGCCAAATCTGGAATTGGGAAGGAATTATTTGCCCCATATTTTTTGTTTTCCTCTGGATCAACATGACAGGTTTAGAAATTGGACTTTATGGACCTTTGTCTTTTCGTGTAAATCAACAATGGGGCAGATTTACTAATCCTTCCTAATTTTTACATAGGACAAACAAACTAGACAGACTCAACATTCATCAGATTTATTATAGTGCTGGTTGATAAACCTCGACTGTTCGGTCTAAGTCTCTACTCTACCACCTATTAGTTATATTACTTTGCGCCAGAACCCACCCCCTTTTTGTTAAGCCCCATCTTTTTCTCATTAAAGAGGACCTGTTACCAAGTGTGAACAGCCCAACTACATCCATCATCTGATCGGCGTGGTCACGCTGAGCATTTTGTTGTTTTGTTTATCCAAATCTGTACAGCTAGGCCAAAGATATAACCCATAATACTGAAAGGGCTTATATCTTTGGAATAGCTGAACACCAAAAATGCTCAGATACTGTATTAGGTTTTTCACAGGATAGATCATCAGGTATGACAATGCACAGATCCGCTAATCCGACAGTCTCCGAGCACTAGAAGCTATAGCAATGGAAGGGGAGCAGAAGCGGCTGCAGCTCCGTCCACTGTATAGTGTTCGTGCCAGAGTACTGCAGTGGATGAGGAGCACTGCTATAGCCTGCAGCACCCACAAGCAGCCAGATCAGTGCAGGTTCCAGGTGTCGGACACCACAGATCAGATACTTGTGACCTATCCTGTTACGACATCAGCATGAAAAATGCATTTAGGCTCAGAAAATCCCTTTAAATTGAGAGCAGATGTAGAAGTTTGCTATTCTTGCTGCTCACGATAAATATCTTTGCATAGTAAAATGTATAATTTTTGGAGCTTTGTACCATTCTATTAGACTTTCAATGATCACTGCTCTCTGCCGAGAAGTCTGACGTCAAGCAGAGTAACCTATAACTTGCGGAGATCATATATGGTAACCACGGCACACTTAATTTGTCAAAAAGTATAATCTAAGCAAAAACATACGTCTGAATTGAGGCCGAAGCATTACAACGCATACGTTCCTGGCCCTAAAATGTCAGTCATAAGAAGGCACGTGGCTCCAGGCACCTTCTCTATTTAAAGAAAGTGGCATAATCCCGAATACCGTTCTCTCTTCATCATAACCCTGGCATGAAAAGATTAGCTTCATCAAACAAAGCAGAATCCTTTGCAGACATAACTAAGACTAGACAGGAGACAGAAGGTAGGAAACTATAATATACTAGCAATGTGCAAGTAACACCAGTGTGGCAGATTGTCCGTGACATAAACACCCTTATAAAGGAAAAAAAAAAAGGAGCATCACAGTCTCCTCCAGCAGGGAAGGGGTGCAAATCTCTTTCAGAAGGCAGCGAGAGAGGACAAAACAAGGGAACTATGCCTGATCACTGGCCGGGAGATTTGTGGTGCTGGCAATTAAATGAAGCCTTGAAAAGGACGTCTCCCCAGGGCTGGGGCTGCTGAGTGCTACTGATGAAACCAATACTGCCCCCACTGTTATACAGATACTGAGGGGAGGCTCAAAAAGTACAAACACAGGAAGTCAATGAAGCCAAAAAAATAAATAAGGGCTCTTCCTGATTTAGGACGTCTTAATAGGAATGTTCTCAATGGATCACTTAGCGAGGGGCTACAAACACGCCGTATAGGAATGTGCTGCCGGCTCCATTGGATAGAATCAGATGTTTTTGGCATTTTACGTTGGTTGTTGTTTGGTTGCTGCTTTTTCTAAAAAAAAACAACAAGTGTGGGCGGAGGAAGGTGAATAAGGAGACCCACAAACTCTCTCCCAAAGTATAACACAATAGCAGCAGCAATGATAAGTGAGATAAAATGTAACTTTTATAATACTGGTAAAATAAGTCCCTCAAAAACATCACCAAACGCGTGGCACAGTCCAGGCGTAAGTGTACAGATATTGATGCAGAAAAAGACACGTAGGGACCTTACAGATGAAGACTGGTCCTAAAACTCATCAGATCCCCAGTTCTGTACAGATGTGGACTGGTCTTACCAGGGTAGAAGTGTCCGGCTGAGAACTTGTCTCCGTCCTGCCCGGTGTATGGAAGACAAACAATGGAAGTCAAGACAGGTATTGGCGTCACCAGTTGGCGAAGCACTACACTCTAGCCCTGGTGCACCCTAGTCATGATCTATCCCTATATCCCGATTTGACTCCCAAAAAGGCTTACCCTCAATCATACGCCCTGGGGTAAGCCTGTCCCATTGTACATTTGCCCTGCGGACTCGTCAGGGGATCTTAGGTGAACGCTTCTACTCTGGTAAGACCAGTCCACCTTCGTACACAACTGGGGGATACGGTCTGTGTCCATAAGGTCCCTATGTGCCTTTCTCTGCATCAATAGGCATGTTTGGTGTCATAATAATGGTATTATTAAAAGTTTTTGCTCACTTATTATCCCTTTGGCCATTGCTGCTTTTTTTAATATATTTGATGTGGTTTATCAGATGTTCACATCCAATGACCTATGTCAGAATTTACAAAGGTCTGCTTTTCCAAAAACAGCGCCACTCCTGCTAATAGGCTGTTCCTGGTATTGCAGCTCAGTAGCTTTCGAGTCAAGTTGCAATAGCAGACACAGCCCAGTGACAGGAGAAGGGCAGAACTTTTTCCCTGTTCTCAAATTTTTCTTTTTGTCACACTTAAAGATGTTTCCGGGTCTGAGAAGATCAATGCCATACATCATCTGATCGGCGCCGTCACCCTGAGGATTGTGGTGTTTTGTAAATGTATATGTAGCAACCCTCTAAATGTATATGCAGATTAGGGTATACTAGCCAAGTAACATATAGCACACAGAGACCCCGCTCCCAGAAGAACCACAGTGTTACCGCCCACTTGGCTAGTAGACCATAATTTGCATCAACACTACAAGAGCTTATATCTTTGGAATGGTTGAACGGATTTGGATAAGCCAAACACCAAAATGCTCAGGGTGACAACGCCGATCAGATGATCTGTATCATTTAGACTTGGGGACAGGTCCTCTTTAAAGGGGTTGTCCAGTTCTATGATATTGAATGCTGTGGCCTCTTCACTACTTACCAGGTAAAGCACCATACACTGGGACAGAGCTGCAGATAGGCCATGTCACTGATGAAGGTCACGTCAATGGCTTGTGAAGCAGAAGATGTACGCACCAGAGCGCTCACCCAGGAGTCCCGGGTGTCAAACTATAAGGATAGCTTAACAATATTTAAAGGTGTTGTCTGGAACTGTGATATTGAGTGCTGTGACCTCTTCACAAATTGCCAAGTACAGCGCCGTATGTTGTATATTGGCTGTGATTGATATTGTAGCTCAGTCTCATGGCCATGAGATCAAAGATCGTGATGTATCTGGCCTGAGAAGAGGAAGTGGAGTTCAGTATCATATTCCTGGACAATCCCTTCAATTCTGCTTCTGTTTTTATCACCCCACATTGTGACAACCATAACTTGTCATTTCTTTGTTAGAGGGGTTCTCCAGGGAGGGTTTCAAAACTTACATCCCCTGGGTTCTATTTGTGATGGATCACAGATTTCCGGGCTGGTTTCTATCCTGGACCATATGGTTGGAACCAACTCCGGATTCCCCAAGTAACTCCACCTCCTCTCCCATGTTCACTGCTTGTTACCTGTGTTATGGGGGCTGGTATACTAGATGTGTATAATATCAGCCAGCCCCCCGCAAGTAACTAGCAGTGAACATGGGAGAGGGGGGAGGAAAGTGAGCGACACAGGGGCTGGTACCGGTCATGTGACCTGGGGTCAGAACCATCCAGGAAATCCCATGGTTCATCATAAATAGAACCTGGGGGAAGTAAATGTTGAGGGAACCCCTCCCTGGAGAACCCATTGAAAGTGGTTATCCCCCAATCACAATTTATCACCTATCTACACACGTGGACAAAATTGTTGGTACCCCTCATTTAATGAAAGAAAAACCCACAATGGTCACAGAAATAACTTGAATCTGACAAAAGTAATAATATATAAAAATTCTATGAAAATGAACAAATGAAAGTCAGACATTGCTTTCCAACCAGGCTTCAACAGAATCTTTAAAAAAATAAAACTCATGAAACAGACCTGGACAGAAATGATGGTTCCCTTAACTTAATATTTTGTTGCACAACCTTTTGAGGCAATCCCTGCAATCAAACGATTCCTGTAACTGTCAATGAGACTTCTGCACCTCTCAGCAGGTATTTTGGCCACTCCTCATGAGCAAACTGCTCCAGTTGTCTCGGGTTTGAAGGGTGCCTTTTCCAGACGGCATGTTTCAGCTCCTTCCAAAGATGCTCAATAGGATTTAGGTCAGGGCTCATAGAAGGCCACTTCAGAATAGTCCAATGTTTTCCTCTTAGCCATTCTTGGATATTTTTAGCTGTGTTTTGGGTCATTATCCTGTTGCAAGACCCATGACCTGCGACTGAGACCAAGCTTTCTGACACTGGGCAGCACATTTCTCTCTAGAATCCCTTGATAGTCTTGAGATTTCATTGTACCCTGCACAGATTCAAGACACCCTGTGCCAGATGCAGCAAAGCAGCCCCAGAACATAACAGAGCCTCCTCCATGTGTCACAGTAGGGACAGTGTTCTTTTCAAGATATACTTCATTTTTCCGTCTGTGAACATAGAGCTGATGTGCCTTGCCAAAAATTTTGATTTTTGTCTCATCTCTCCATAGAACATTCTCCCAGAAGCTTTGAGGCTTGTCAACATGTAGTTTGGCAAATTCCAGTTTTGTCAGATTCAAGTTATTTCTGTGACCATTGTGGGTTTTTCTTTCATTAAACGAGGAGTACCAACAATTTTGTCCATGTGTGTATATGATATAGCGATGGAGCGATGGAGGAGAGAAGGATTGTCCATGTTGAATTTCAGCACCCAGTTATTTTGTTCTTGGGGAAAATCAACGCTGCCAGTGGTGTCTGGCCATGAGTAGTTGGAACTAAAGATTCATTTTGCGAATATTCACAAGGTCCACCTGACAGTTTCATATTAAAGTTGTTCAGTCTGAAAAGAGGGTGATTTTATTATACTCTGGGGTGAAGGGTGGAGAGCCCCAAAAAATCTCTGGTTCAGCCGAACTTTAGATTTTTGGAAAATTCATAAAGAACTGGCTTGTTATAAACTGGTTTGCTTATCTCTAGTTGTACCCTAAGTGAATGTCTTCTTGACCACTGCCAGTGTTATTTCCATTGAATGTTGTGTTTGTCTTCAATGCACTAAATTATATCATATAAAAATGATTAAACTCCACTCTCTCCATTTTACAGATTCTCAGACATGCTCTGATGAAGAAGGCTGCTCCGAGGTGTTCCTCCCTACAGACAGTGATTATGATTCCAGCGATGCCCTGAGTCCTCGTGAACTAGACTTGGTGTACTCCTCTTCACATGACATCTCCCAGCAGGCTGTCTCCGGCCTGAGTGGCAGCGCACCGGATGTTCTCCAAGTTCATGATATGAAGCCGTGCCTAACCTTGAAAGAAGAATGCAGCGCTTTAGATCCCAACACTGAGTTCTGCACTAGAAACATGGAGAACCTCTCCATGGTAGGTTTCCCATCGAAAACCGCAGAAAAAACATCCAACTCAAAGCAGCACTTGAGCCTTTTAGGCAAAAAGAGATCTGCGAAACATCAGCATTGCAACTACTTTAGTCGTCATCACCGTTGGCTTCGGGTGCATAGTGAATCTCAGTCATTATCTCTCTCTGAAGGCATATACACCCAGCACAAGTCGAGAGCTGTGGATTTCAGTGAAGAGCCTACATCTGGTCAACATATCACTATACCAGTGGATAACCCTAGAAGCACTTTTTTACCTCATACTGCAAGCTTGCCAGAAGATGGCAAATCCAGGTACAGTGAATCAAAAACGAATGTACGCAGGATTTACGTTGAGCCTTACAAACAAAGTCTATCCGAAGAAGAGAGTAAAACATGGACCTTGAACATAGAAGGTTCTCGTTCTCCGGCCAAGGAACCTTCCTTGCAGGTTATTGCTGCTCCAGATTTGGACCCTGATGAGAAGAGCAACTTGCAGTTAGCAGAGGTGTTCAGCAGCACATTATAATGTCAAAGAGACAAATTGTAGCAAAACTTAGAACATTTATTCCAATTTTAAGAATCTTTCTACATTTTACAAGACCATCTCCCATCTTGCTGCTCTTCAACCGCACCTTCATAACTTGGTATTATTGTGTTTTGTGTTTGTAACTTTATATATAGGGAATTCCTATTCCATGTTTGATGCACAGGATGAGGTGTGTGACATATTAGGTGGATTATATAATAGTATTTCGGTCAAAATCCTGAGACATCGAACTCTGTTCCTATGATATTATGTAGCTCATCAGAACAAGATGTTGGCCGATGGGTAAAGCAAGTCTAGATTAGAAGAATAAACAGGAGAGACGGGAATCCCATAGAGTAGTATATTGATGACAGTACTTGTAGTCACATAGGTGGCTATTGCCTTTTCTAAATAATGTCACCTGGTTCGGTTGTGCTATGGGTTAGGCACAAAATTATCGTAGGCTCAAGTGTATATGTCCTCGGTCTGCTTGCTGTCCAGATATATGGAGTATCATGAACAGTGGAAAAACAGGCTAAGTGATGGGTCTAATCATCTGATTCCCAAAAACCATAGACTACGTGCAGTCCCAGAGGGGTTCAGACCAAGATGGTTGGTGTATCTTCTGGAGACCACTGTACAGAGGTGATGGACCTCTCAATGGGTCGAACTGAGGAAGGCAAAGGCACAGTCAAGTAGTAGGGTTTCCCAATGTAGGTGATGAAGGAGGTGGCACAGCTCTGAAACGCGTCATCCGAATAAAGGCCTTGGCATTAGGAAGCCCTAAGACTTGAGTGTGTAGTACTCAGTTTGGTCTATTGAATGAGTAAAGCAGTTTCCCCTTTCTTGGAAGATGACTGCCTAGAAGGAGGCTCGGTATTATACTCATATCGCCTTGCTCACTTCTTAGGTGCAGCGACATATCATCAAACAGGAGGATCAGAGAAAATTGATATATAGATTTGTCTGAAAAAAATTAATTTAATTTGTAAATTATTGATTGAAATACTTGCTTACTCTGGGCTTAAGAGTCCAGGGGGCGGTCCTAGTCAGCGACTGACAGCCAACTCAGTACACATATACACCATGTCATCTATTTATCTTTGAGGGGACCTATGTTACTATATATATATATATATATATATATATATATATATATATATACAAAATAAATGCTATACTAAATTATTCAACCATGGAAAGTGACATATTCTCCTTAAATGGTCAGTAATGTTTCAGCAAACTTTGCATAAATCAATACTACAAGAAAATATAAGAAACCTTGAAATATATCATATCAGAGATAAAATCCTTTCTCATTTTATAAGACAATTTCCTTCTCTCCCCTTTTGACTAAACTGACTTTCACTCTGAAATCTCTGAGGTCTCATATTTCAGTCTATAGAGAGGAGTAGGGAAGGGTGAGCAGGGACTGTATGAGAGAGGAAAGACAGACAGACCACTTCAGATATGACTTAACTTTTTTATCTAACCCAAGTGCTTTATCCATATCAGTGCAAGTCAATCCATCTCTATAATTACTCTACTGATACTTCTGAATGAGATAAAAGGTATGCAGCACATCCTCGTCTACTTCGTGAGTGCTGTCTATTGGAGACATTATAGCAGCTAGTCTCCACCCACCAGCTCAGGGAGACCTGCAAGTTAGTGGAGTTGGTGTGTTTGCAAAGCATTGCATACCAACATATTTTAATTGTTCTTGGAAAATAGAAACTCGGTCTAAGTAGAGTTAATAGTATTAATACTTCCAGGTTGTTATTTTGTCTTCACATGAGATCTGAGCAGTAAAACAACCCGAGATAAACCATCAAACCTCCGTCCACCACGATCTTTCTATAAACGCCTTCTAACCACTCATTAGACTACAAGACAAGTCATTTATTACTGGTAATTTTTGGCTCATGTGTACAGGCTGTATTTATACATACACTTATATAGGCTGACTTTATAGGATACAGACCTCTAAATATAGGCATCCTGTACTTATTCTTTGAAGGAATAATTAAACATCTCTATAGGGCAGACTGGTCGGGTTCCTTTTAGAAAGCTATTTCCAAACAAGCATGTTTCTCATCTCTGTTTGGCTGCTCGGCACCTCTAGGATAAACTCAGTGAGTGCACACATGTGCCCTTGGTTGGAAAAGCTAAAAACATCATGTTTACGTCTATTTATAGCGGCTGCTTAAAGGGTTACTACAATTTTAGATGTGTTCCATGCTTTAAATAAACTGGATGGAATTTGCTAACCCATCCACCACAGTTTTCTAGTGTAGATGGGTATAAATGTGGCTCATCTTTGGGTCTTTTTTGCGCTGCATTGTTAGTTCTGAGCACCATTCATCTAGTAGGATTGAAACATGTTTCATTCAACATTCTTTGATCTGGAATGAAACTATGACGCTAAGTTATAAAACTAAAGAGAACCCAATCGGTCAGATAAACTATGAAGGGCACTTTTTCACTCTTTCGCACTTTTTATTCATATCCTTGTTGGCAAAAATAAGGGAATCAGTGTCTATGGTAACTATCGATCACACCACATTTCATGGAGGAACTTCTTCCAGAACATACTGTGGTCAATTCATTAATAATAACATAGTTGATGAAAAAGACAGGACCATCAAGTCCAATCCTACCATGGAAAAAAACCCTAAGCGGTAGATGCCAGTTGGAAAATCCTTTCCGGAATTCAGTCCACAAATATAGTACCCATAAGTTCTATATTCCCATTATATTTGTCTAGAACGACACCCAGGCCCCTCTTTAACTTACATAAACTTTCCAACATTTTATTAAAAAAAAAAATCCACTGCCACAGATTTCCATTGGATGAAATTTGGCCAACGTTTCCACAGTCCAAGGTCCTAAGTTTCATAAATGGTGCTTGGATTTTGATGAGAACACCAAGAGCACAGCCAAAGGAACTCCCGTCTCCCCTCAAAGAAAATTGAACTCCCCTCACCTAGAGCATTAGATGACTTGAGCTTTATTCAAATGGGTGTATTAGAGCTTTGTTCTGCTATCTACATAAGAGAAATTGTTGCTGAACAATCACTTTTTCGGGAACTTGAATACTCTGAATTTTTGAATGAAGCGACAGAACTCATACTTGTCCACCGTTCCATTCACATGCCTCCATAACAGGGACACAGGACTCCCATTTAAGGGATTGTTGGCATTGACCCACCAACAAAACTTATGCCCTATTCACATGGGAGTCCCGCTGTGTGACTGGAATGGTGGACGTGCATGGAACTGCCAAACCTAACCAGGTGAGGCATGCTCCTCCATGATTTTAGACAGTCTCCGAACATAAACATGTGGACTAATTGCCTAATTGTACGTTATTGCCTAATTGTACGTTATATTATTTCATACAATTCCCAGTAGATGTTTTAATATAATTCCATTAACCATTTCTTATACTTGTGTATCTTTAGCACTTGAGTCCTGTAGACAATATATTAGCAAGGCGACGGTATGATCGTTGGCTAGCTTTTCGAGCTTTCCCAATCTTCTTCAGGGTCTACTAAGTGCAATGCTATTCTAACAAAACATGCTTAACCTCAGTAAAATTCTTTCACCTTTAAGCTTATAGAGGACATTCCCATCAATGACAGCTCCATTTCCATGGAGCAGGCAGGGAGCGCTGTCATTTGCAATCCCTTGACAGGCTTTTATTTATCCAATCTACTCATCATGGAGATTCCTTTTGAAGTGTCTCGCTCCAGCCATGGTGGAGTCAGGATCTGTTTGTTTTCTTAACCCTGGAAGCAAATCTTAATGTCTCTTATCCTGAGTGAAACACTAGAGACACACGAGCATGACTCCATCTCAGTATCACATGTACCACCATTGTAAAGACAATATTTACCGACCCCAACACTTCTGCTCCTTCTTAGTATATATAAGCGCACAGCAGTGATCTGACAGGATCCTTCAAGACGTGTTCAGCTCTTGCTATTTACACTTTAACCTTTGCCCTCTGCCTTATAAAAATAGTGTATATGATGTAACTACAATATTGTATTCACTTTTCACTGGGCACGGAAAAGTTTACACGCTGCTATTGTTTTCACTTCTGTATATTGCGCAATTGCGTTTTTTATGCGATGTGATGTTTACATAATTGTGAGGGCCAAATAGCAAAGACTGAAATACACTTTTGTTTAAAGAGGTTGTCTGAAACATAGAATAAAAAAAAAGAGCCTAGAATGGTTTAAAAAAATTATTAAAAAAAAAAAAAAAAGCTCCTGCACCTCTCCTGTTCTGTAACTCCCGGGGTCTCACACTGCCCCGATCTCTACTTTATGATCCATTTCACACACAATGACCGCTCCCCCAATTGCTGGCTACAACTGACTGAGGAAGGGCACAGCTAGGACAATGACTAGCTAAACAGCCACTTCCTGTGAGGAAACAGGAAGTAGAGACTAGCAGGGGACCCAAGAAACTTTCTAAATAATTTTTATTGGCTTGACAGCAAGCACTTTATTACAGATCTAACATAAGGAGTTGGTGTTTTTTGTCCCATCTTCTTTCTATGATCCTTGGGTTAACTGCCATCACCCATGTTCATAAGACCTGTGGAGAAGGGGTCACTGCACATGTTTCCACTCACCATTAAAATCAGTGTTCAACTAACTTGGTTCCTTTATATGTTTTAAATAAAGTGTCCCAAAATGGAAGTACGGTATGTGTTAAAGGGGTGGTCTTGGCAAGTGATCCCCTATCCACACAATATGAGATTAAGCTCCTAAAAAAATATCAACAAGGCATTAGATGATTTTTTTAAAGAAAGAATTTAGAAAGGAGCAACGAAATCGCTAAAATGTAAAAACAAAACTCTACTCGCCTGTTCAATCCGGAACTGTTCCAGCGCCATCACTCCAGTGGCCCCTGACTAACTCTGTTTACTAGTCCCTGACATGGTATACACTCATGGACTGCTGAAGCCAGTCGTTGGCCATAGTGGGCATGTGTCTTACATGCAAGCATCACCGCTGAGGCCAGTGATCAACGGCAGCAGCGACATCCATCATACAGCATGTCAGGAAGTAAATAAGGGCTGTCAGGGATCACCAGAGCATCAGCACTGGAATGGCTAGGGATTGAACAGAGTATGTGAGGCCTTGATCAAAATATTGAATGCTGGTACTCATGGTAGATGTTTTTACTCTGCTTACACCTAGACAGAATGATGATCCCTATGATCTTACCACCATTTTGAAACCTTAAGCCACTGGGATAGATTAGTTTTTCCAATGCACAATATGTCGGTCTTCAGTATGCCCATTGTCGTGGTATCTTTAGTTGATGATGAGCTACATCAGCCCGGCTTAAAAATGTAACATTGGCCTTAAATCGGATGTTCTATTCCTGTATATTACGTGTTCTTTTGCATTAATCCACCTATATTGTTCCATCTGTGCATCAAATCTTAGAAGAGGATCTGTTTTCTGGACATGTTTTGTGTATTTCTACATTTGCTTTATATATAAGTATTTCTTCTGTATTGACTCTATTGAAGGCCGTCTTTGTATACTTAGCATGTGTGTGTGCAAGTCTCCAGTGCGGGCAGTTGCCGGTCAACTGCTAATGTGGCATTAATAAGTCTATGTATGGAAGAGTAGAAACTAATAAGGCGTTGGACTGTTATATTTGTCAATGCAACCTCAGGCTTCAGGTTAACAAGCACTTTTATAGCATTCACAAATGCCCCAATGGAAAGAGCTAGTAGTTACCTACAGTATGTGTGTAGGAGCATTGATCTTGGAGGATGGATCATGAACACTTCACGGCATCCATTGCACCTGTCCATGATCTACTTTCCATATCACTCATATCCAGATATGTAATGAAAGTAATGACGTTTGTATTGGTGATGTTACTGTATATTGCTCATAAAATGTAATTTACACCTTGTACGTACAGATGGAACAGATTACTATAGACATAAAAAAACAGACCAGCACTTCCAATATACATGTTCATTTTTTTTAGTATCTTCTCTAAAAAAAAACGGAGTCCTTTTTATTTGTTACATAAATAACATGTAGTTTTTGATAGTTGGGTTTACTAAATAGTAACACATGACCTTATTCTAAATTACCAAGAGATGCCCCAACCAAAAAAATTACTCAACTGGGATCCCACATTTTATGGGTTCTTCCAGCCCACCAATTTCCGCAGAACCGAATTATGATCCACTAAGTCCTCTTGGGGTGCGTTCACATCAGCGTTTGTTAGATCTGTTCTTCTGGTCTATCACAAGACCTCAAGAATGGATTAAACTATAATGGAGTCCGTCAAACATCTGTTATTTCATCGCCAGTTGAAAAAAGTCAGGCTTTCAAGACTTTTTTGTCCTTAATATCAGACAGACTCTGCGCCGGACACACTCTACCACAGATGTGAACATCTGTCAGGAGATTCATGCTGCCCAAGCCATGAACAACATAAAGACCGAAACTCACCCTCTCATTGTGTATTACCCCAAAATATTATAGCATTTCAGAGAACGTATAGTTTAAAGATGAGTCAGGAACAAGAGAATATTATTCTGGGTGTCTTCCCGGTGGCTTCTCCCTGTTTGGCTCTGGTCTCTTCTTTTACGCAAAGCGGTGGAGACCTGTAAAACAAGCCTGGTATGGAAAAGCCATCAGGAGGTCTAAGGACACTTCCCTAAATCCCATCTTATTTTGTAAAATATGTTTTCTCTGAAATGTTGCAGAGTTTACATATTTACTATTGCAATGGAGCCTGTTGGGGTCTGACAAGCTCACATTACTGAATCAAGAATTGGGAATCTTTTTGGACAAAAAACAAGGTTGTTCATGGTATCATGGTTCGAATGGAGGAGCTGATGTTGTTCATGTCAGCCTAGGGTTTTGGGGCCCAGCAAAGGACATTATTTTGAGGACTCACTCTGTATATATATAGAGCATGTGAACATCCACTTTTAATAGCATTGTAAATTTTGTTTTGCCCAGGAAGGGCCTACAAAAAAAAGGGCCTACTCTTCTTAGAAAGGTGGGGTTGGCCGAAGGTGGTAACTAAGACCAAAAGTCTTTAGCTAAATTTGCCTCTCGAGCTCAGTGACTGGCTGAGCACTTCTACCCTCCTTTTTTTAACACCCCAAAACTTCTGACCTGCTACTATGACAAATTTTTATAACTTTAAAAAGAATGTTGTCACCAGAGATGAGCAAATCGAAGCTGATGAAGTGGAATTCGAAAAATGATGGCCGCTGGGCATGCGCATGTGCCGTGGCCCAGCGGCGATCTTTTTTCTAGGTAGGAGTAGAATAGCCTTTCTAAAGGCTATTCCAACGTGTCCTTAGTTTAAAATAGCTGTTTTTTTAACGCGATACACCACAAATTAATTCGGATCATATCGAATCGTGTTGCGAAATTCGGCGAAGCTGCCGAATCGATTTTTTGAGAAATTTGCTCATCTCTAGTTTTCACAAGTGAAAATAAATTTCTGGTTTACAGATTTAACAAGCTCCAAATGAACATTTGGCACCGAACATTCAAAACATAAAATTTTATAAATTATATATTCTAAGGCTAGGTTCACACCTGCACCCTGTCTACATTCGGGGTTTCTATCCCCGAATCTGCTTAAAATTGCGGAGAGAAAATTCCTGCAAGCAGGACTTTTCTCTCCACACTTTTACACCTTTTTCGGGCAGAAACCCGGCGGACTGTATTATAGTCTACGGTCGGTGGGTTTCTGTGGGTAACTGCTTTTTTAAGCGGATTAGGTTCCCTTCATGGGGTCCGTTTGGAAACGGGGGAACCGAATCCCGAACGAGGGTGTGAACCTAGTGTAACTTATGTTTTTGAAATTGAATATAGAAAAATTTTAGAATGTGTAATATTATATAATATGCTTGATAAGATCAATCATTAATTTTTACAACACAATGAGTAATTCAAAAGTCAATAAAAAGTTAGAAAAATAATGTAATAATTAATGAATTTGTCAAAAAACAATAATTTCGTAAACCGTGTGCTTTGTCAATAGTTTTGCTATAAGGTGTAAAAAGTTTCAAGTTTTTTGACTCCGATCATCAATTGCTATGTGAAGATAACTACTGTGAATATCATTTTCTACAAACATAGTAGCATTGGAAGCAATATATAATAGTCATGTGATTCGGATTACTGAAATGATGTTAAAGGAACACTAATTCATAATTGAAAAAAATAAATAAATAAAAATCCACTTTCCATCACTGTTTTTCAGTCTGCAGCATTTTCTGCATGATCTTGAAACAATGTTGTAAATTGAGCACAGAACAAAGAGGTTACTACTGTTTGGCTCCATCTTAGGCTGGAGACCAACTGAGGGGGCGGAGATTAGCAAAGGGCGGGGCTCAGTAGATCTCCTGCTCCAGCCAGTTGTCTCAAAGCCAGACACAATGAGAATGGGATAAATGGCTGAGCTTCTAGGACTCAGAGAAGATGTAGTTCTTGATTTTTATTGTAATCTGGGGCTAAATAGGAACAAAGGAAAGTGCTCGATTTTTATTTTATTTTTTTTAATCTTTTTTGTGCATTTTCTATGCTTAGTGTTCCTTTAAGTAGATTTGAGCATATTACTGTGCTACCAATGGTTTGGCTTCAATGATTTCAGTGAGATATTACCAGCGCTGTTACCGCCATGTCAGTCCATATGAAAATGATAGGATTTTCATGTTATTTCCTGGCAATAACATGTAGCACTGTAGCACATTCTACACTGTATACTGTAACACTAATGCAAGTTTAGCATGTTCTGTTTTATGTTTCTAGGATGATGTTACCAATATGTCCTCCTGCTTGAATATGACTTTAAGTATGACTGTTCTCATAGCTACAAAAGTACAGGTATCCGTTAGGCCGCCGGGGGTTTGGTTCTTATCTGCCATAGGAATCATGGAGGAGCATATGTGGCCAAACACTTTTCTCCAACCCATTATTCTAGAGTGTTATATATCATGCCTTGTATACCAGTTTTCTGGAAAACAAGACTTGAAAAAATTTGCAATTATTTTGGGCACTCCGGAGTACAACAATTGTAACTTTTGTGCCCCACTTGCCACTTTTGTGCTCCACCAAATTTAGTATAATTTGCCTATGACTGGATTACAATTCTAAGACCAATACTATAAGAAGGCTGGAACCTCTTACCATTTCTGGAGCATTTCCCACCCCAGTACAAATGGAAGGAGTTTGGCCGTTATGTCTGTACCTCAAGTTCTGTTAATCTGTTGATTCTTCTAATAATTTACTTTTCGTTCACTTTTTAACCTTTTATTGTTTTGTGCTGGTTGACTTTTATGAGATATCAATTGGGCCTACAGGTCACGTTTGCATCTGTGGACCCCAACATTTAGGTGTAAAACGGGGTCTTTTTTTACGCATGTGCAGTCAATTGTCACCTGATATTGAAAGTTGTTCAATTCTATGTATGCTCGACTTATGCAAATCCACCACTCGTATAAAAATGAGAATGGGACTTGCTTGTTCGTGACATCCATTGGGGTTCTTGTTGTGGGGGATGAGATGATGAGAAGGTAAACTGATCATGTAAAAAAAAATTGTAAGAAGTATTATAAGTACAAGGTCAAGGTGTAATGGGATCGATACTTTACATACGCTGATGTTTACAGTAATACAATCCATTTCCCATCGTCTTCGGACAACTGTTTACACGAGCCAGCTACTCGATATGTCTTTGGGATCTGGGATAATCTGTCTAATCTGTTGAAATAATTGATATAAATGTTATGAGAGTGTTAAAATTTGACCTGTTAATACAGGTTGCGAATCCTGTTCAAGAATGTTGTATTTTTGTCGCATTCAATGCCTGCCTTTACTGTATATAGTAGATATTTTGTTTGATGTTTTTGGTGAAGTTGGTCTATAAATATGCAATGGACTAAATGTTGAACTTGTATTATACCGTCTGCTTTTGCACAATGATAATAAGCAGTTTATGATGTCTCGATTGTCAATCAAAAACAGGATGTGTATTTTTGAAAAAGTATTCGACTTTATAAATTTGCAAGAAATCTGTTTTTATCTAACCTTGTCTTGTAAATTGGAATTTGGGATTGTTTTATACATTGGAAATAGGTAATGTCTAGGCATGGGGTCTGCAAACATGGATGTGATAGTATACAAAGTCAACCTGAGTAAACCCATACTTGTATTTATTAAAAAGTAACGTTCAACCAACGCCTGTATCACCCGTGTGAAAAAGTCACTGCCTTGTTTCCAAACCTACTTACAAAATGCATGGCAATTTTTTTTTCTTGTCTACATGCATTTCTAAGGCCAGGCCTCCACGTGGTGTAAACGCTGCAGTTTGGCGCAAAACTTTGGCGCCTTACTGTCCCTGCAAAGTGGCGAATCCCATCCACACATTACAGAAAAATAAGTGCAGTGGAAGTGCTGTGATTTCCAAAACCGTTGCAGATTTGGAAATCGCAGCATGTCAATTATACCTACGGAAATGCTGGTGGTTTCCCTATAGGTATAATGGAAGCAGAAAGTCCACAGAGGACTGCGGACTTTCTGTGAAAAGCGCTGCCAGAAAAACCATGATGTGTTGCCGCTGTGGTTTTTCCCGCAGCGCTTTTTTGCTGTGGCCCGCGACGTGGAGCCTTAGCCTAATGATGTTTTTAGGGCATTTTTTGTTCACACAGCATTTGTAAGCTTCATGCACATGAACGTATCTTTTGTCAGTGTGCTAGCTGTGTTTTTGAAGGCTGGTACACTGATCCATTATATTGTAATGGCCCCATACACACACCCATGTATTATCAAAATTCAAGACACGGGGTGGCACAGAGATATCATCCATGTGCCGTCCGTGCCGTTCAACCCCAGACCCAGCACATGCACACATTCGTGTACATGTAGCCGTACTGTTTTTTTTTTTTCAGGCATCTTGAAATGAATAAGAAAATGCTCCAAAAAAATGACAGACCGAGAGAAAAACGCCAACGTGGCAATAAAAAATGAACTGTGAAAAAAAAAATGCCAAGGAAAAAAGTGCAATGTATTTAGAGCATTTAATATTTCATTAATTCATAACCTGTAACATCGGGATGTGGCGTTTTTTGGGGGGAAACAACAACAGTAAAAAAGCAAAAACAAAAATGCAAAAATAAAGGCCAAAAAGCACAGAAAAAACTGTACATCTGAACTGGCCTTAAGCTGGCCAAAGAAAGAGAACAAATGATGGGCAAAACTACTTTTTCCCATCCGTTAGTTGATCCCATTGTCTCCGGCCTCAGTCCAGATGTTTATGCAGGGCTGTAAATGTAATAGTGGCCATAAGGACGGAAAAACACCTCAATGGTCGCCCATCGGTTGCCTGGTAGAAATCTCATGTCCAAGGCTAGTTTTAAAAGGATTGTCTTATCATAGGAAATGCCTTTAAAGGAACCCTAAAACTTGAAAGGAAAGACAGAAGTAAACAAGACCTATAGTATATAGTGGCTTTCACTGTTTGTTACTCTGCAGCACTTTTTAATGACCCTGGCAAAAACGGTTTTATAGAAATCCTCCAGGAAACACAAGGGTTAATCTTCTGCTGATCTTTTCCATTTTCAGATGGTCATGACTGTGGAGGGGGTGGCACTTGTTCAAGGGGTGGGGTTTAACCATCTTTTATTCTACAGTAGATAGGGGAGAGGATCCTGCTGCAGCCAGTTGTCTTGCAGACAGTTACAAAAATAGTGAGGAGGACAGTTGGACATGGCCGATCCCCTGGGAGACAGAGAGAAGATTTCATTATCTATTTCTCAGTTTTAACTGTAATATGAATGAAAGGTAAGAAGGAGATTAATGGAGGGTCTGCCTTTTTTTTTATTTTTGTGTAATTTTTGTGTTTAGTGTTTCTTTAAAGAGGACCTTTCATTGTCTCTACCAACTTCAACTCTTTTCCTTAATAGACCCCGCTCCACTCATTCCGGCGCAGTTGGAATCAGTAATTACTGTTAGTTTCAGCACAATTATGCTCTTTACTGTCAGGTGGGCAGTCCCTGTCTGTCTGATCCTGCCAGACACCGCCCACCTGACAGCAGAGAACATAATTGTGCTGAAATTAACAACGCTCTTTGCTCGTGAATGGTGGGGGTTAGAGAAAAAATTGCAACTGTGCCAGAATCAGTGGAGGGGCAACTATTGAAGGACACAAAGAGCTGGAGGTGGCGGAAGGTCCTCTTTAATATAAGAGCATCCATGGTAATTAGTCTCTGCAGGGGACATGGGGTTGGCAACAGCCCGAGTGTTGGAGCCCCATTATATGATGTCCCCATGGCCTAATATGGCATTGGGGTGGTCCTGATTTAAACCCAACCCAGACTCAACTGCTAAACCCCACTAAATATTTCACCATATTATGAAAGTTAAATAGCAACCACAAGATTATTTCTTTTATCATATCCATAAAAAAGAAAATCTATCCAAAAAACAAGGGCAAAATGTTTGGATTAGATTGATTTAGTCAAAGGTTCCGTTCAGATTTGCTCTGGATTTTGGTTTTTCTGTTCCATTATAGGAGCTGAAAAACAAAAATTGTGACGTGAACGGATCCATTACATGACGAACACCAATAGATCCAGAGGGACCCCAGTGACCATAATGGGGTTTGTCGGGCATTCATTATGGTGCCTGTAATCCTGCTGGATAATTAGGACTTCTAAATGGTGAGAGAGAAGTAGACAAGGGTAAAACCCACAAAAATGTAAGAAAAACTCTCCCTTTACCCACCTAGAGGTGTTTAGGGAAAGTAGGCACTCATTGATCTACATCTCTTAAGGCAGCCCAAATTCATGGGTGATATGGTGGTTGCCGTTTAGTCTATGTTTACTCAAATATCCTTTTTGGTTAAAAAATATTCCATGTAAAAATAATTATTATAATAATAGATGAAAATAGCCTCGTAGGTGAAAAGTCACTGGTTATTACTCCGACACTCCACGGTACATCTTCATTCTACAGCGGGCACCTACTCTATAACCAGGGGTTGTCCATGTTGTGTTGGGTTAAGTTGCTCCCTACTGAGCCCTATGGGGTCCTACAGTGCTTTATGCAGGGTAATTTTCCATTGTGTCATATATGAAAATGGGGGTTTGAGGACCTCTCTTAGGCTTGGTTCACACCTGTGTTCACATTTCCATTTTTCTATCATAGGGACAGAAAAAAATGATGGCAGTGCCGCATTGTCAATTGATGGACACCAGTGACGCTACTCACTTTAATGAGGTCCATCAAGTTTCCATCCACTCAAATGTGAACCGCACCTTTTTAGTAAAATGTGTAGACCAGGATTAAAGGAGTTTTCCGGTCCCAAATGGAGTTTTCATACTGATGACTTGGGAACCACCGCTATGCAATGGACGGGGTAACTGCGCCGTTCCTATTACGTAAATACAAGAGGTGCTGCATGTGCCCCCAGTCTATTAGCAGCACCTCTCCTATTCAAGTAATAGGAGCGTGTGGGACCCCAACAAATCACATACACCAGTATGAAAAATCAGTTTGGGGCTGGAAAACCCCTTTAAAGAGAATTTTTCACCACCTCCACCAATTCCAGTTCTTACCATCTGTTAGTAGGCACCACTCCACTGATTCCAGCACAGTTGGAATTTTTCTCTCTAGCCCCCACCATTCCTGAGCAACAATGGCAGTTAGTTTTGATGCCTGATGTGCAATTTAAGCTCTGTAATGGCAGGTGGGCGGTGTCAGGCAGGGGGCATGATTCATAGCTCCAATCAGAAGCAGCCAGTGTCAGAGCTCGGAATCACACCCCTTGCCTGTTCCTGCCTCACACCACCCATCTGACAGTACAGAGTCTAAATAGTATGTCAGGGACCAAAACTAACAGCATTGATTGCTCAGGAATGGTGGGGGCTAGAGAAAAATTTTTAACTGTTCCAGAATCAGCGGAGCAGTTTTAAAGGGGTAGTCCAGTAATTATAAGTTATTCCCTATCCATTGTATAGGGGATAACTGCTAAATCGGTGGGGGTCCAACTTCTTAGACTCCTACCGATCCTGAGAACAGTGGCCCCATGTCCCCCATGTAAATGAATGGTGGGTCTCACATACATGCTGCCCCACCATTCTGCAAGATTGCCATAGAGAAGCCGAGTACAGCACTTGGCCAGTTCCATAGAACAGAATGGAGCCGCAACAACCATGTCTGAGCTGTCCCTCCATTCATAAAGGGTCCTCATTATTGGTGTGGTTCCCAAGAGTTTGACTGGCTAGACAGGTGCCAGCTTGTAATTACCAGACTATCCCTTTAAGGACTTGTTTTTGCAATTTTTGGCCGCCACAATTAGTTTTGATAAATTGACTATTATGGGTCGAATGGAGCAGAATAACAAATCAGACTTGAGGCCAAAGGCAAGTGAACAATTTAGGTTTCGATGACTGATATGGTATTTTACCCTTGGCAAGGTTTGGCACCTCTTTTGCCAGCTCTGTCACAGTGAAAGTTATTTTTATGTTATTTCTTACCCCATAGACCATTTTCATGACATGTTTGTAAATGGCCATTCAGCTGTGTGAGACCGAGACCGCCGGACACATTATTAATATGGAGTGTTGCCCAAGGTTGACTTTGCTTTAGAAATACCGTTTATAAAATATGCATAGATTGTATGACTTGGGTTCTCAATACTGATCTTCCCCTTCAAGACCAATGTACCTTATGTACCACCATAGGATACAGTTGATGAGTCTGGAATTATCATCCCTAATATACACTGAAAGGGGTGATCCAGGACTATGATACTGAGTGCTGTGACCGCTTTACTACATACCAAACACAGCGCCATACATTGTATAGTGGTTGTGATTGGTATTGCAGCTCAGCTCAATGGAGCTGTAGCATTGGCATGGACGTGATGTCGCTGCCTAAAAAGAGGATGTAGAGCTCAATATTATAGCCATATAAAACCCCTTTAAAGGGTTTTCTAGGCCCCTGGGTAATTTTCTTACTAATGACCTACTTAGGATAGGCCACCAGTATTTGATCCCCGGTCCCCACACTGATCAGCTGTTCCTGCTGGCTCTGAGTGTCAGACCCTATACAGTTGATGGTGTCAGAAACAGAAGGCACTGTGTGCTTCATAGTGGCCATGCCTCAGTACTGCAGCTTCGCTACTATTAAAGTTATTTGAGCTTCCGATACCATTTCCGGTATAGGGGCAGCTGGACCAGTTGATCGGCAAGGAGTCCTGTGTCACACCACCCCCAAATCATCAGTACAAAAATAGCCCTGGAAAACCCCTTTTAGGGCCCCCACGCACATAAGTGACACTACTGATTTCATGAAGACCAGATGACTATCTTGTGTGTATGGTGGTGAGCCAAGTTTCTCCAAACAGGTGACGATAGCGGAAGAAGGATTGGACATGTTGAATTTTATCAGAGGTGTCTGGCATCAGAATAATTCCCGTTCCACTTTGAGAGCACATGCATGCTTGGCCAAACAAGGCATACATGCTAGGGGAAGAGCTGGAGAAGAATTTGTAAGACAACCAAGTATTCATATGACAGCTTGTGAAGATGTATGGCCACCATTACTAGTAAAATCACTCTTGGTACTAGACCTGGATAGATAAGTGTAGGTAATAGGTAATAAGACCGTCCATAACCAACGCTCAAGTGTTTGTTTTTAGGGAAATCTCACAGACAATGAGGTAGGAGTCATTTATCTAATGTATCTACAACAGTTTGTCTCAAGTGGTGGTCTATAATATTTTTTTTTTGTTACAGATTTTGCGGCGGTTTTGTGAACCAAAGTCAATAATGTCTACTAATGGAATGGGAAATATCTAGGAAGTTCTTAAACTTCTCCCTTCTGCTCAATCCACTCCTAGCTTTGGCTCAAGAAACCGCAGCAAAATCTGCAACAAAAAAACCTGCATTTCCACAACGTGGGGCTTAGCCTTACAGTGGTTTTCTTGGACTTTCGCTCATAACAAGATAGAGATCTGATATTCCCATATTTAGTTCACACTGTAGATCAATAAATTTCCATTTTAGAAACTGAACTATTGCTTTTAATTGACCTCTGGGACCCATAACTGTCTCCAGGACAGGAGCCCCAGATGCCTGTCTTGAGTGGTGAGGGGACGGCGCAAGCTGGTTGATGACTTCCTTCCTTCCTGTCTTCTAACTAGACCATCAATTGGGGATTCGTCTTGGACAAGCTAAAATGGCCTCCGTGGCATGCATTGCGGTAAGTTATTATACTTTGCAAAATACCGGCACTTCTAGTATAGGCTGCATAGAGCAGCCTGCAATAGAAGTATATGCCAGACAAGTCTGGGCTGTCATGGCAATGTATTGCCGGCCTCGGAACTCATTCTGGGGACTTGTGATCCACTCCAAAATGGCGCCGCCGGGAAAATGGATAGGGGACGTGTCCATAAAGCAAAATCTGTTTACTATTGACAACCTAACAGCTATAGGTTTTTTATAGGCAGGGCATTCAACATATCCAGTCTGTCTAAAGCTTAGCGTACACTTCAGATAGCTGTCACTTTCTCCTGACTCCCCTATATGCATACATACTGTGCTTGGCTGAGCATGCATGTGTTTTCACTACCAGACCCCTCTAATAGCTTACTTACGGTGAGAACAAAAGAACTGAGAATGTTAAAATCCACCATGTCTGACCCTTCTTTCCATGGACATTGAAGTAGAGATCATACACTCTCATATACATTGGATGGTGGGCTGGGCAAGACAAAGGAACTGAAGGGTCTTCAGGTCTACATCAAACTGATGTAGAAAGGGCCAGGTGGCGAAACACACTCAACACTTCTCTCTCTTTTGTTGCCGCAGAAATCAGATTTATCTGAGAGTGAATTTAGTTGGAGACCCTCTTAAAATATTCTAACGTCTATGTCGGAGATCCTTACAGTGAAATAGTAACATGTATTTTATTCAGATAGGTCAGAAATGACAAAGATAAATCCATTCTAAGATAAATATTGACATTTCCTCCTGTTCGGCGCCAAACCAAATCCTTTGACAGCGATGGATAGGCGAGTTCCTTATTTTTTTGTTTTGTTTTTTATACAAACCCTTTTAGATCTATATAAATCATATCTGATAGTTTGCTGAGATATATTTAGACTGGTTTCCAGGTGGGAACAGTATTTCAATGGAAGATTTATTTTCCAAAGGTAATTTCTTTGTGAAAGGACTTGAGAAGACGGAGCTTCTACTTGAATTATCGACTGTTTAACTGGAAGAACAATGCATCTCCTGAGCAAATATTCTACGTGCATGTCTACATGTATCGGGTGCTGTTCTTGCATGTTTCATGCATTTTTGATGTGAGTTGTTTTACACTGGCTTCTACTTCTCTTGTTTATTCTCTTTTTTTGTGTTCGTAGCGTAATTTTTACAATTCCGAGTGATGATATTGTGCTCATGAAGACCGACCCCGCCTTTATCTCTCACACACCTTCATTTTCTTAGGCGGCTTTCAGCTCATTTCCGCCTACGTTGTGCACATTTTTAGTAAGACGTCTTCACCACGAGAAGAAGATCGATGATGTATTAGCACGTTGTAATTTCTGTTACTCTTTGAGAATTTTTTTTTATTTTTATTACTATTATTTTTGACTCATGGATGTGTGCTTTTGTCTATTCCAAATGTAATGTTTTTTCCAATGCAAATTGTCAACTTTTTATGCAGACTTTATGCATTATTTTCTAAAGTCTATATTTAAATAAAAGGCTTTCCAATGCGTCGAGAGTGGTTGGTGCGTTTCTATTATTTCCAATATGGTGGATTCATTGCATAAATTCCAAAGGGGCCTGGATGACTTTCTTGAAAGGAAAGGTTATAGATTATAGATACAGCGAAACCTCTTCGAGGCATCCAAAACCCAAAACTGCATAAAAAATGATCTTCTCAAGGAAGATTGCTGGAATGTATAATTTGTGGTGAAACGGAAAATCTGTTGTAGATTGACAGGTTGATCCAGGGTTTTATACTGATTGTTGGATTTCGGGTCGGAAGGATTTTTGTCCACTTACGTTGGGCGATATCCTCATGAGGTTATTTTGCCTTCCTCTGGATCAACATTGTAGGGTTATAGGTGGGAGTTGATGGACTTGTGTCTTCTTCCAACCTCGCCTACTATGGTACTATGTATATCATTGAGCAAGTACAGGGTGGGCCATAAGTATGGATACACCCGTGTGGGCCATAAGTATGGATACACCCAGATACCATTATTTTTCTTGTGCAATTCTCCATGTTTTTGATGTCTCACATGACCCCCCTCCCATGTACTAATATGCCACAAACGGTAAGGTGATATCAGCCACCACTTCCATTTTATCTGGGTGTATCCATACTTATGGCTCACCCAGGTGTATCCATACTTATGGCCCACCCTGTATATTTACATTTCTCAAAAAATTTACACCGATGATGCTTCTAGGAGAAAATAAATCCAGAGCATAATGCCATATGGACCTCTATACTGCAGTTTTGCAACATATGGCCTCAGAGAGTCCAAGTACCTTTCTACGGCCTACTATTTGACATTTTTACTGGTATGTCAATGGGCACCACTTTTGCAAATTTCCGACGTTATATTGATGTGTCAGATGTTTTGATCTGTCGGGGTTCCTGAGACTGAGACCCCCACCAATTAGGGTAGAAGCACCTGCCTGGGCACTGAAGCCATACATTTCTGTTCAGCTCTGCTCAGCTTTCTCCATAGACCTCACTCATTCTCATCTCCCGGGAGAGTCAAGCAGAGCCGATGAGGAATAAAGGGTCAGGGTGCCCACCTGAGCATGTCTTACCCCACAATTTCAGTGAATCTTGGGAATTTTAGTTCTCGGAATCCTACTGATCAAAAATTTTGGCAAGTCACTATGACATGCCAGAAGGTTGTTGGAATGATAGACACTACTTAAAATTTCAATGAGCGTGTAAAATGTAGTAAACGACAGGTAGGTGTGAATGTTTTACTCAGCTCATTGTAAATATTTACTTGCACGGTTTGATATCAGCCTGTAGGACCAGAGGCGTGAAACACTAACTGATTAAGCAATTAACATTGTCTAGATATTTTTTGGGAAACCTTTCATGGGTATTCAAGAGAAATATAGATAGATAGATAGATAGATAGATAGATAGATAGATAGATAGATAGATAGGAGATAGATAGATAGATAGATAGATAGATATGAGATAGATAGATAGATAGATAGATAGATAGATAGATAGATAGATATGAGATAGATAGATAGGAGATAGATAGATAGAAGAAGATAGATAGATAGATAGATAGATAGATATGAGATAGATAGATATAGATATGAGATAGATAGATAGATAGATAGATAGATAGATAGATAGATAGATAGATAGATAGATTATATCTGCTTTTTTATTTTTCTGTATGTCACCTGCCATAGGTGAACTTTGTTCTTCTGTTCCATTTAAATGACTTTAAATTTACAGAATATTTCCCCCCTATAGAAGAATGTGATCCTTCCTGGTCTCGGGCATTGTTAATGGCTTCTCTGTGTTGAGATCTGTTTTTGAATGGTTAAATTAGGTCATTAAAGGGGCTTGAGATGACTTCATGTACAGAACAAATATTAAACAATCCGCACAAGTTCTGCTCTGCCAATGACAAACACAACCTTTGTACCATATCCGGTCAAAAAACTAGAAAAAGCGCACTTCAAAGGGAAAGATTTCTACGGGTAAAATAGCTTCTGAGGGAATGAAACCAATAACTTTTAGTTTTAGAACCATCTCAAAAGAAAACTTCTTAAAGGGAAAAAAAACTTCTCCAAAGATTTACTAACATTGAGACAAAACCTGGTAAATGGTCCATGAACACGATGACTTATGTCTTAATACAAACTCAATCTTGTGGCTTTCTGTACATAAAAGTGCATTAAAGTAAACCCCCATCTTTAGAGTTGGGAATCTATTGGGGGGATCAACCATTGGGGCACATACAGTAAAGGAGGGCCCCAAGTTTCACCCATTCGCCCTGGCCAACGATATCTTTGTTGGGTTTTGTTCATCTCTACTGTTAATCCTTCTGGAAATATTCGGATAAATTGGGGGTGTGCCCCTACACATGCTTACATTGTCCGATAAGTGTCATCAATGTCAGACTCTTTAGGAATACATCCCCTTTAATAAGCCAGTTGTCAACTTATTCCTAAATATCTAGAAGAACTAACAGAGGAACGGCACAACACAGACCTCTAAGGATGAATGCTCCAGAATTGTATGGAGAGTATAACAGAAATGTCAGAAGAGGTGACCGATCCTCTGTACATGGCGGGTTCTACAGTATATCCGGTCTTTGTCATAGCATAAAAATAAGCCGAAATACAGACAAGTATAAAACTTCCATAAAAATTCTTTATGTATTAAGAGAGTTTGTAAAATCCTATTGAAATGCAATGTCAACCCTGTCCCTTCATTACCCCCCCACAGGCGCTCTGTTATCTGACAAACACTCATGCTGTGATATCCCATTGATAGGGTCTTTTTAGGTTAGGTATTCTGTGCTAGTTCAAAGGTAGGAGATTTGTTAAAACAAAGAAGAATTTCCTGCCTGACTTAAACGCTCGGATAAGTAGATATTATCGAAATGGGCCAAAAATAACTCATGTCTCCCTGAGTACACAACTGAGGTGTGTTCTACAAAGTGCCAGTCTACTACTCTGCGTAGTCAGTGGTGTTGTTAAGCTGCCGATGGCTGTTCCAATCAATCTCCCCATACACACGCACACACATGTATGAGAAGATAACCTGACCACAATAAGGACATCATGGCTGGTTATCAGGAGGACACTACATGTATGAGAAGATAACCTGACCACAATAAGGACATCATGGCTGGTTATCAGGAGGGGACACTACATGTATGTGAAGATAACCCGGACCACAATAAGGACATCATGGCTGGTTATCAGGAGGGGACACTACATATATGAGAAGATTACCTGACCACAATAAGGATATCATGGCTGGTTATCAGGAGGGACACTACATGTATGAGAAGATAACCTGACCACAATAAGGACATCATGGCTGGTTATCAGGAGGACACTACATGTATGAGAAGATAACCTGACCACAATAAGGACATCATGGCTGGGTTATCAGGAGGGGACACTACATGTAGGAGAAGATAACCTGACCACAATAAGGACATCATGGCTGGTTATCAGGAGGGACACTACATGTATGCGAAGATAACCTGACCGCAATAAGGACATCATGGCTGGTTATCAGGAGGACACTACATGTATGAGAAGATAACCTGACCACAATAAGGACATCATGGCTAGTTATCAGGAGGGACACTACATGTATGAGAAGATAACCCAACCACAATAAAGACATCATGGCTGGTTATCAGGAGGGGACACTACATGTATGAGAAGATAACCTGACCACAATAAGGACATCATGGCTGGTTATCAGGAGGACACTACATGTATGAGAAGATAACCCGACCACAATAAGGACATCATGGCTGGTTATCAGGAGGGGACACTACATGTATGAGAAGATAACCTGACCACAATAAGGACATCATGGCTGGTTATCAGGAGGGGACACTACATGTATGAGAAGATAACCTGACCACAATAAGGACATCATGGCTGGTTATCAGGAGGACACTACATGTATGAGAAGATAACCCGACCACAATAAGGACATCATGGCTGGTTATCAGGAGGGGACACTACATGTATGAGAAGATTACCTGACCACAATAAGGATATCATGGCTGGTTATCAGGAGGGACACTACATGTTTGAGAAGATAACCTGACCACAATAAGGACATCATGGCTGGGTTATCAGGAGGGGACACTACATGTATGAGAAGATAACCTCACCACAATAAGGACATCATGGCTGGTTATCAGGAGGGATACTACATGTATGCGAAGATAACCTGACCGCAATAAGGACATCATGTCTGGTTATCAGGAGGACACTACATGTATGAGAAGATAACCTGACCACAATAAGGACATCATGGCTAGTTATCAGGAGGGACACTACATGTATGAGAAGATAACCCAACCACAATAAGGACATCATGGCTGGTTATCAGGAGGGGACACTACATGTATGAGAAGATAACCTGACCACAATAAGGACATCATGGCTGGTTATCAGGAGGACACTACATGTATGAGAAGATAACCCGACCACAATAAGAACATCATGGCTGGTTATCAGGAGGGCACTACATGTATGAGAAGATAACCCGACCACAATAAGGACACCATGGCTGGTTATCAGGAGGGGACACTACATGTATGAGAAGATAACCTGACCACAATAAGGACATCATGGCTGGTTATCAGGAGGGACACTACATGTATGAGAAGATAACCCGACCACAATAAGGACATCATGGCTGGTTATCAGGAGGACACTACATGTATGAGAAGATAACCCGACCACAATAAGGACATCATGGCTGGTTATCAGGAGGACACTACATGTATGAGAAGATAACCCGACCACAATAAGGACATCATGGCTGGTTATCAGGAGGACACTACATGTATGAGAAGATAACCTGACCACAATAAGGACATCATGGCTGGTTATCAGGAGGACACTACATGTATGAGAAGATAACCTGACCACAATAAGGACATCATGGCTGGTTATCAGGAGGACACTACATGTATGAGAAGATAACCTGACAACAATAAGGACATCATGGCTGGTTACCAGGAGGACACTACATGTATGAGAAGATAACCTGACCACAATAAGGACATCATGACTGGTTATCAGGAGGACACTACATGTATGAGAAGATAACCTGACCACAATAAGGACATCATGGCTGGTTATCAGGAGGACACTACCTGTATGAAAAGATAACCTGTCCACAATACGGACATCATGGCTGGTTATCAGGCAGGGACACTACATGTATGAGAAGATAACCCGACCACAATAAGGACATCATGGCTGGTTATCAGGAGGACACTACATGTATGAGAAGATAACCCGACCACAATAAGGACATCATGACTGGTTATCAGGAGGGGACACTACATATATGAGAAGATAACCCGACCACAATAAGGACATCATGGCTGGTAATCAGGAGGACACTACATGTATGAGAAGATAACCCGACCACAATAAGGACATCATGGCTGGTTATCAGGAGGACACTACATGTATGAGAAGATAACCCGACCACAATAAGGACATCATGGCTGGTTATCAGGAGGACACTACATATATGAGAAGATAACCCGACCACAATAAGGACATCATAGCTGGTTATCAGGAGGACACTACATGTATGAGAAGATAACCTGACCACAATAAGGACATCATGGCTGGTTATCAGGAGGACACTACCTGTATGAAAAGATAACCTGTCAACAATACGGACATCATGGCTGGTTATCAGGAGGACACTACATGTATGAAAAGATAAGATATGACCACAATAAGATAGGTTAGGGTCAACAGATCACCCCAGCCCTACAGATAGATAGCTTAGGGTCACTTTAATCAAACAATGTTTTTGCCTTATGAATCGCTGTCTCCGTTACTGAGATTTTGCTGCTTTTTCAATATGCAAATGAGCACTTTGGAGCAATGAGGGCATTGCCATTAATCCAAGGAGTTAAGCGGCAACTCAATAATTGCTCCAAAGAGATCCTGTGAAGGATCAGAATAACAGAAAACTTTAGTGTAAATGTGAACACAGCCCAATAGGCAAATAAAAATAAAAGCTAGAAAAGATTTATAAATCTAATCCTTGTACAATATTATTCACTTCATTTAGATCTTAATGTGGTTTCTTAACATTTCCCGCTATGTACAGACTATATCAGAGCTCATATTACGCGGCTGTACAGGCTGAGGGCCGTGTCCTTCAGTGCCTGAGTACAAAGGAAGTCTGCCCACGGAAAGTTACACCTTTATCTCAAATATACGGTATTTCATTCTGATAAGACTCACAGAGTGCAGACACATATATAGCATGCTTCCCTTGTATGTCAGCCAGCTTATATTAATCCAATCTCAGGAAACATTTAAAATGATATGAAGAATAACAAAGATAATATTAAAAATATACCAAGTAGACAAAAGAGGGGGCGGGATATACAGTATAATGTACAGTACAGACCAAAAGTTTGGACACACCAGGGGCGTAACTACCGGGGTAGCAGTGGTAGCGACTGCCACAGGGCCCGGAACATTACGGGGCCCGGAGCCCTGTGGCAGTCGCTACTGCGAACCCCACAATCACTGCTATCATTATACTCCGGGGTCTTTTGAGACCCCGGAGTATAACGATCGGGGGCCCAGGGGAGGTGAGCGAACATAAAAAACACTGTAACTCACCTCTCCGCCGCTCCGCAGGCTTTGGGCCTGTTTGGTGACGTCTCAGACGTCAGCCGACGTCATTATGCTTTGCGACGCCGGCCTGGATCGCGCGAGATCCGGTCCGACATTGAAGATGGCCGAAGTAGCGCACGGGAGTGCACCGGAGCGAGGAAGAGGTAAGTTGCAGTGTTTTCTATGTTTCTATCCTCCCCTGGGTCTCCGATCATTATACTCTGGGGTCTGAAAAGACCCCAGAGTATAATAATCGTTCATGGGTGGTCCACTATGGGGCATAATACTGTGTGCAGGGGCCACTATGGGGCAAACTACTGTGTGCAGGGGCCACTATGGGGCAAACTACTGTGTGCAGGGGCCACTATGGGGCAAACTACTGTGTGCAGGGGCCACTATGGGGCAAACTACTGTGTGCAGGGGCTACTATGGGGCAAACTACTGTGTGCAGGGGCTACTATGGGGCAAACTACTGTGTGCAGGGGCCACTATGGGGCAAACTACTGTGTGCAGGGGCTACTATGGGGCAAACTACTGCGTGCAGGCGCCACTATGGGGCAAACTACTGTGTGCAGGGGCCACTATGGGGCAAACTACTGTGTGCAGGGGCCACTATGGGGCAAACTACTGTGTGTTGGGGCCACTATGGGGCAAACTACTGTGTGCTGGGGCCACTATGGGGAAAACTACTGTGTGCAGGGGCCACTATGGGGCATAATATTGTGTGCAGGGGCCACTATGCTGCATAATACCGTGTGCAGGGGCCACTATGGGGCATAATACCGTGTGCAGGGGCCACTATGGGGCATAATACCGTATGCAGGGGCCACTATGGGACATAATACCGTATGCAGGGGCCACTATGGGGCATAATAGTGTGCGCAGGAATGCGGTTTGTGTGTGGGGGGGGTTGGGGGCAGCAGTTTGGGGGGGGGTTGGGGGTGGCGGCTTGGTGGGGCCCCATGTCAAATGTTTGCCTTGGGGCCCAGCCACTCCTAGTTACGCCACTGGGACACACTTTTCATTCCAAGAGTTTTCTGTATTTTCATGACTATAAAAATTGTAGATTCACACTGAAGGCATCAAAACTATGAATTAACACATGTGGAATTATATACTTAACAAAGAAGTGTGAAACAACTGAAAATATGTCTTATATTCTAGGTTCTTCAAAGTAGCCACCTTTTGCTTTGATTACTGCTTTGCACACTCTTGGCATTCTCTTGACACTTTCAACTTTAGATTAAAGTTGGTTGATCACATTATTATCAGCCGTTCAGCCGACAATGATTTCCAATTCCCCCATATACATGCAAGCTTGGCTAAAGGCCCTATTAGATGTGAAGAACAGGAACGAAGGCCTGCATAAACACTGTCTAATAGTGCACCAAACTCGTTCATCAGGTGATTGGCTGGACTGGTACGACTAGAGATGATCAAATCAAGTGAGGTTTGTTAAGAGTTCTTTAAAAATTTCTGTCTCAGCCGAACGCAAAAGTGTTTTGGGATCATCACCCACAAACTGTTATTATACACTTTGGTCTTTTCATAAGTGGAGGCCTGGGGGAGGTGCAGAGAAAGTAAAAAGAACAGATATGCACCTCTCCTGGGAGTCCGGTCTTCTTTCCGGGCATCTGTTCTTGATCTGTGGGCTCTTGCAGCTTCTTCTGGTGTCTTCCCCACATCATAAGCCCTTGGGTCACCTCTGAGGCCTGTGATTGGCCCCTAATAGTTACTTGAGGCATGCCAATGTCATGACATTGTACGAATTACATTGCTCTGACCATGTCACGTATCTTGGTGATTTAGGATGGGACACTTTATAGATGACATATAGCTCAAATTTTTAAAAGCGACCTAAACATCTGCCAATGGTTTCAAGAGATTATTTTTGTCCACCTTTCTAAAATGGGTCAAGGTACATGATTTTTAGATATTAAGGAATTAGCACATGCATGGACAAAATTCCATGAATCTTTGTCAAGCCACAAGTGGCCATAGACATTGGTGTACAGTTAATCAAAATGGGAAAATGTATCCAAAATTTTCATTTGTCAGGTGAAATTTAATAATGACGGATTGTCTTAGTCGACCAATGACCATCATAGAAGGGAAAGAAGTTGAATGTGTTTAGAATGTTTATCCAATAGACCTGGAAACATCTTTCGGTGGAAGTGCATCCCCAAAAACTTGCCAGAAGGATTGTTCCTGGTACCCATGAACATCTGCAAAGAGTTTGAACACCTGTAATGGCCAAGATGGACTATAATGTCTATGTCCACATCAGACAAATTGACCTTTTTTTAACAGTTCTTCAACCATGAACCTACCTCTATCTAATGTGTTCTGGAACCCTGAGGGAGACAGTAGTTGTTAGTCAATGGCAAGGTCAAAGAAAGGAACACTAACTATGTAAGACATGTACAAACAGTGCTACATTGTCACCTACGGTCACTTACAATGGTACAATGATGTCTGCTTGTGCATAGAAACTCACTTTACAAATACACTCTAATCAACACCAATGGATAGTCTAAGAATACGCTGCAAAAATTTCCACCAAGTAGAACTGGTTGTATAATTACTTTTCTGGTATACCTTCAACCAGAGATGCAAAAAGTAACTCGCTCCCCTCTGTACAGAGTCGTTTACAGCAGGGCTTAGCACATGCTAATTATTCATGGGGCAAATATTGATTAATTGCAATTATATTGAATTGGTTCTTTGTTTACTTTCTTAAGTAAATGTGTCAGAAGATTAGAGAAGAGAGTGTTGGCTTCCACCTGATACTTGCCCTTAATTCCATCAGTATAAGCCAAGTTACCACTTACCTAACTTTTTTAATAACAGATCCAATTTTTTTGAGAAACTGAAAATTGTTGATATTTTTCAATGTTTGTTTCAATCCATTGTTTACATAAAATGTATCCAAAATGTCAATGTTTCCATCACATGAAAGGGAGTGTTTTACCAAAGACATGGAATTGTTGAGAGAGGCCACAAATGACAAAGGAAGTCCTAGCCAGCCAGATATTTTTGTCTGCAGTGACATCTGCAAGGAAAATGTAGTATTATATGACAGCTACGCAAATCGGGTCAACCAGAACATGAGCCTTTCATTCTGGATTATAGAGGACATCCTGATTTTTTTTTAAAAAAGCACCAAAATGGTCTAAACAGATGTAGATAACCCGACCACAATAAGGACATCATGGCTGGTTATCAGTAGGTACACTACATGTATGAGAAGATAACCCGACCACAATAAGGACATCATGGCTGGTTATCAGGAGGACACTACATGTATGAGAAGATAACCCGACCACAATAAGGACATCATGGCTGGTTATCAGTAGGCACACTACATGTATGAGAAGATAACCCGACCACAATAAGGACATCATGGCTGGTTATCAGGAGGACACTACATGTATGAGAAGATAACCTGACCACAATAAGGACATCATGGCTGGTTATCAGGAGGACACTACATGTATGAGAAGATAACCCGACCACAATAAGGACATCATGGCTGGTTATCAGGAGGGACACTACATGTATGAGAAGATAACCTGACCACAATAAGGACATCATGGCTGGTTATCAGGAGGACACTGTATGTATGAGAAGATAACCCGACCACAATAAGGACATCATGGCTGGTTATCAGGAGGACACTACATGTATGAGAAGATAACCCGACCACAATAAGGACATCATGGCTGGTTATCAGGAGGACATTGCATGTATGAGAAGATAACCCGACCACAATAAGGACATCATAGCTGGTTATCAGGAGGGGACACTACATGTATGAGAAGATAACCCGACCACAATAAGGACATCATGGCTGGTTATGAGGAGGACACTACATGTATGAGAAGATAACCTGACTACAATAAGGACATCATGGCTGGTTATCAGAGGGGACACTACATGTATGAGAAGATAACCTGACACCAATAAGGACATCATGGCTGGTTATCAGGAGGACACTACATGTATGAGAAGATAACCCGACCACAATAAGGACATCATGGCTGGTTATCAGGAGGACACTGCATGTATGAGAAGATAACCTGACCACAATAAGGACATCATGGCTGGTTATCAGGAGGACACTACATGTATGAGAAGATAACCTGACCACAATAAGGACATCATGGCTGGTTATCAGGAGGACACTACATGTATGAGAAGATAACCCGACCACAATAAGGACATCATGGCTGGTTATCAGGAGGACACTACATGTATGCGAAGATAACCCGACCACAATAAGGACATCATGGCTGGTTATCAGGAGGACACTACATGTATGAGAAGATAACCTGACCACAATAAGGTCATCATGCCTGGTTATCAGGAGGACACTACATGTATGAGAAGATAACCCGACCACAATACGGACATCATGGCTGGTTATCAGGAGGGACACTAAATGTATGAGAAGATAACCCGACCACAATAAGGACAACATGGCTGGTTATCAGGAGGACACTACATGTATGAGAAGATAACCCGACCACAATAAGGACATCATGGCTGGTTATCAGGAGGGACACTACATGTATGAGGAGAGAACCTGACCACAATAAGGACATCATGACTGCTTATCAGGAGGGACACTACATGTATGAGAAGATATCCCGACCACAATAAGGACATCATGGCTGGTTATTTGAAGGACACTACATGTATGAGAAGAAAACTCGACCACAATAAGGACATTATTGTAAGGGAATCACTAGAGGAGCGATTCCCCAGAAGCTGCTGGATAACTAGGGGGAGGGGCACAACGAGACAGTGGACCCTAAGCTGAATCCCCCCGCTGTCCCTGGCTAACTTGCCCGATCTGTCCTAGGTGACAGCCAGCAACCACGTCGACCTCCTTATAATAAGTGATAATAATATATATAATAATAAGTGATCACATAGAACGCAGACAAGACGCACAACAACAAAGGGAGGTCAGCTAGCCAATCGAGCAATTGCAGCACAGAATCGAGATCCAAGAGAATAGTCAAAGTCAAAGCCATTGGTCAGAAAATCAGGTAACAAGTGTCAGGGGTTAAGTCCCCCCGGGATGGATGTCACCGTAATCCTAATTAAGTAAAGAACAGGTATCGAGCTCGGGAAACAAACGTACAGACACACCCAGGTATCTAGTAAGAATGGTTTCATTTATTGCATAATTCATACAGCATTTAAAGACAAGCTGGTTACACAATAATCATGTGACCAATGTACATATTTGGTCCTTCCGGTTCCGCTACTAGGCAGATTTACACAGTTTCTCATAACATTCCCTTATCTTTCCTGAGAACAGCAAAACTCTTGAGTGCCGTCCCAGACTTAGTGTCTGCTTCCTATCTCTAAACTATGCAGGCTATCTGCAGACTATTTCACTCTCTGTATATACAGTGTATAGGATATAGTACAAATTATATTTTAACCCTTACAATTCCCCCATTTTAGGACTTTATTTTTAATCAAATTCAATGAATACCTTCACACTCAATGTGTGCCATCTTTGATGGATTCTCCATTGAAGAGGTTAAAAATAACATCCTATCTTACATATTGATTTACTGTGCTCCATTTCCTTCTCATGGAGCAGAATACATATAGATTGAACAATGACAACAACGCAAATAATATCATTATTACTATCAGGGGGTACAATTAGTAATTTTTACCATCGTTGGTGAATATCCTTTGATAGCAAGAGAAATAATGAAGAGAGCAGGCAAAACACAAGTGTAATAACCGGCAACTTGCAGAGAAGTGACAACCTGTATATAGAAAGTCTGGGCCCAACCCCACACCTGATAGGCACACAGGCTGTCAAGCACACAAGCCAGGAAGAGATTAACTCTATACCGTCCAGAGAGAAATGCTTAGAACACGGGTGTGGTTAGAAATCCATTACACTGATTAGGACCATGTTCAGACTGAGCATCAAGAGACTTACACAAAGAACCAAATTGAAGACGCCTCCTTCGCCACAGCGTGCGAGCGGAGGGCGGCGCCGAGACCCGAAACGGCAGAGACGTTACAGTACCCCCCCCTTTATGAGGGGCCACCGGACCCTCACCAGATAAACCAGTTTTAGTAGGACCCAGTATTTTCTCTGCCTTCAATTCAGGGTCTTTTTGCACAACCACAGACACTGGTGGGCCAGGCAAACATTTTTTATTCACCTGGTGTTTCCCACCTTTTGCAGCCGAGACAGTCTCCTCAGTAACACAATTTAAGGTGTGCAAAACAATACGGTGGGATGAGCACTGATCTCCCCATTTTACCAACTCCCTTTTACCCCAATCAAAAATAGGGTTATGCAGGTTCAACCAGGGGAGCCCCAAAATAATATCGGAAGACAGATGCTCCATAACAAAAAAGTTCATGACCTCTGAATGAGCTGAACCCACTTGCAACGTTATTAAGGGGGTCTTGAATCGGACCTTACCCCTGGCCAGTGGGGCAAAATCCGCTCCAGTAACCGCCAGAGGAGTGTAAAGTGGCAAAAGCTCAATGCCTAAAGCTGAGACAAACGAAAATGTGACAAAATTTGCCGCAGACCCAGAGTCAACTAAGGCCTGGCCAGAAACAGATCTGTCCCCAGAGGACAGAGACACAGATAACAACATCTTATTGTTACTACTGGCAAATACCTGGTTGCCTGAGTGGTTCTTCCGACTACCACTCAGGCACTGAAGTTTTTCCCCTGGTGTGCGGGGTCTGATGGAGCAGTCACGGATGAAATGACCAGAAGTACCACAGTACAGGCAGAGGTTGTTCCTGAGACGATGCTCTCGTCGCATCTTGGCGTCCATAACTCCCAGTTGCATAGGTTCCTCACCAGGAGTCATGGGAGAAATAACAGGGTTTTCAGGAGAGAGTGAGGGAGAGACAGAAAACTTGGAAGAAGCAGACCCTATTCTCTCTTTAAAATTTTCCCGGATCCTACGGTCAATACGGACAGCCAAAGTCATGGCTTGCTCAAGAGTGGGAGGATCTGGGTGACCAACCCAGAGCTCCTTAACACGGTCACACAGGCCTTGTTTAAAGTGGGCCTTTAGAGCTGACTCACCCCAACCTGCAGTCACGCTGCACTTGCGGAATTCTGCGCAATATTCCTCAGCAGAGCGTTTGCCCTGCCGCATGGTGAGGAGTTGCGATTCCGCAAGACCAATGTGGTCTGGCTCAGCATATATAGACCCCAAAGACAAAAAAAATTTTTCAAAGTCAGTCCACTCCTCAGCCCCTGGAGGGAGTTTAAGGGCCCAAGCTTGTGGATCCCCCTGTAGGAGGGATATAACTACTCCAACCATTTGGGATGCATGTGGATTAATCCGAAAATACAGGCAACAGGACTCCCGGAAAGTCTCAAATTTTTCACGATCCCCTGAAAAACGATCCGGGAGTAACATCTTCACCTTAAAAGGGGCAGAAACAACTGGAGATGCTGCAGCGGCATCAGTAAGGGTCTGCACCTGTTTAGCAAGCTCATTTACCAGGACTGCCAAGCCTTCCAACTTGGCTGCAAGGCCCTGAATAGGATCCATGCTGACCCTATGGGAAGCAATGGCAGAATGTATGGGCCGGTTATTCTGTAAGGGAATCATTAGAGTAGCGATTCCCCAGAAGCTGCTGGAAAACTAGGGGGGAGGGGCACAACGAGACAGTGGACCCTAAGCTGAATCCCCCCACTGTCCCTGGCTAACTTGCCCGATCTGTCCTAGGTGACAGCCAGCAACCACGTCGACAGTCCCTCCTTATAATAAGTGATCACATAGAACGCAGACAAGACGCACAACAACAAAGGGAGGTCAGCTAGCCAAGGGGTCAGTAACAATCGAGCAATTGCAGCACAGAATCGAGATCCAAGAGAATAGTCAAAGTCAAAGCCAGTGGTCAAAAAATCAGGTAACAAGGTAGCAAGGGAAATAATGAAGAGAGCAGGCAAAACACAAGTGTAATAACCGGCAACTTGCAGAGAAGTGACAACCTGTATATAGAAAGTCTGGGCCCAACCCCACACCTGATAGGCACACAGGCTGTCAATCACACAAGCCAGGAAGAGATTAACTCTATACCGTCCAGAGAGAAATGCTTAGAACACGGGTGTGGTTAGAAATCCATTACACTGATTAAGACCATGTTCAGACTGAGCATCAAGAGACTTACACAAAGAACCAAATTGAAGACGCCTCCTTCGCCACAGCGTGCGAGCGGAGGGCGGCGCCGAGACCCGAAATGGCAGAGACGTTACAATTATGGCTTGGTTTCAGAACATAGAAAATTCCTGCATTCATGGTCATATCCATTGCCAACTGATCAGGACAAAAAACTGTTACTACTAAGAATTTTAGAGGAAATCTCAGTGGTTGGCGCTGTTGTCTTGCAGCTTTGGAGTCCTAGGTACAAATCGAGCTAAGAACTACGTTTTCAAGGAGTTTTTATGTTCTCCCCATGTCTGTGTGGGTTTCCTCTGGGTACTTCGGTTTCCTCCGACACTCCAAAGACATACTGATAGGGAATGTAGATTGTGAGCCCTACTTGGTATAGTGGTTGTCAATGTCTGTGAAGTGCTGCGGAATATGATGGCACTATATGAGTAAGCAAAATAATAAAATAAAAAATAAAATCTATAAAGCTCTGAAAAAATTTAAATACTTATATTTGCAAAAATATTTAACTTTTGTCTACAAATTTTAATGTGGTTAAGTTCATGGGAAACCCACTTTAAGTATTTTTTATATTCATGATCCAATTCCAAGTTCATTGTCCTTAATGTTAAAAGAAAATATTTATTTCTCCGAGCTGGGGAAAATATTACATTATGTAGTTTGAGTCTTCTAAAAAATCGATCTCAATGGAATGGGCGAGAACTGAAGCCAAAATGAGCAGGAAACCACTTAAAATGCAATTGAGCAGTGTACAAACACCCAACACACAATGTAAAACCTTTTGTGTATCCAAAGGGCCAAGAATTCTGTAAACAGTCTGAACAGATCCTTATCTTGAAGGGCTCTACTTGATGCTGCATTTTATAGTTTTTTTTTTGGTGCTGATCATTGAGATCCATTTAAGAAAACCAATATGGTTTGTTGCCCACTTCAAGCTCTTCGATCATGTCATCTTCCACTAAAATATATAATGGGTTTTTTAACAGGAAACAAGATTTGGGAAATTTGAATGAAATATGAAGTGCTTGCTTACTAGCGGTGTATAAACAGAATATTGGTAAAACATCAAGTTCACGTCATGGTCACGTTCTATGGGGGTTTTTTTTTCTAAATTGACATGTGAAAGTTAGAGTGGAATTTGCTAAGGTAAATGTGCCAGAATTCTGTCTCAAAAAACTGGAGTCCTGGACATGCCTTATACCAAATTTATGCGCTTTAGACACTTTTTACTCCTCACTCAATAAGGGGCGTGGCTTACAGAGAAAGGGGCAGTGGCTTAGAGGAAAGGGGTATGACTTAAAATGCAACACTGTGCCCCAAAATTGAGCACAAAGTATGCGCCAAATTTATCATCCCGGGTGAGCTGCTGTAACAGATTTAGCACATCTGCCTGATCTACATCTACCCTGCCAATATATTAGCATTATGAATTTATTAGAATGATGTATTAGAATTAGCAAATCTGCCCCCTATAGCTATGATATAGTATAGTATGTTATAAGTCAGTTCTGAGCAATATATCGGGGTGCTGTTTTTGCTTATGCCCCCCTAGTGCAGAACTGTAATACACTTGTTACTGTATGTAAATACGAGGGGTCTTCAAAAAATTTCTGCATATTTATATTTTCATTGGAAACGGTGAGGGCGGGAAGAGTAGTCTCAGGGTGTCATGTGACTAGTCTGCATCGCAAAGGAAGGTGCCTATGTGCTATGTGATTTGTTTTCAAAATTCTTACTAAATGTTTAAAGAAAAGTTGCAGAAACATTTTGAAGACCCTTCCTATTTTTGGCATTGTTTGCACCAATTTTGTTGAATCTTGTGTTTGTGCAAAAGTAGGCATAGTTAGCTAAGTGAGGAGGTGCTCACCACTTTTATGATTTGCAACTTTTTGTAATTTTTTGTGCAATTTCACTTTAGTATGAAAAAAAAATAAAAAAAAAATATCTTTAGAAATATGTAAGATGGATTTGGGGTCTTTAAACATGGCACTGGCTTAGCCATCCCACAGCTGGCGGGAGCCTTCAGTTTTACACTGCAGTGTTCGCGATCAGAGGCATTTCTGATCACCGACATTTAACCTCTCAGAGGTCATGGTCAGTTGTAACTAGAGATGAGCGAATCGAAGCTGAGAAGTGGAATTTGATCCGAATTTCAGGAAATATTCGATTCGCATCGAATCCGGATTTCCTCACGCTTCGTGGTAACGAATTGCATTTTGTTCAAAATGGCTGCTGTACATGTTAGGACATGGGGCGAGGAACTTTGGGAAAGTGGGATCACCCACAATGCCATGACCACGGCATCCAAGGGGTTCTGCCATTTTGCCGCCGACCCGCCCACCCCGCCTTTCTGCAGACAGGAAATAGCTATTTATTAGCTGCGATTTAATTCGGAAAAAAATAGAATCGTATTGGAAATTTTGTCGAAGTTGCCGAATCGAATTTTTGAAAGCTTTGCTCATCTCTAGTTGTAACCTTGGTCACTCCCTCCAGTGACTGAACCCCCTTTCCATCACAATGAGGTTACTATGGCAGCCAGAAGATTTCTGAAGGCTCCCATGCCTACCATTGTAAAGTACCTGTGTCAAGCCATAGACCATAGACTTAAAGTATTGCAATCTATAATATAAGCAATGTCCTCAAATATTTTTCAAACCGCTAGGATTGACTAAAAATAATGTGAAAAAAGCTTTAAACATTTTTTAAAAAGGAATTAAAAATTAAAAACTCATCCTTTCTACATTTTACACCTAAAAATAACCAAAAAAAAAAATAACCATCATTTGTATCACAGTGTCCGAAAATGCCCAAACTATAAAAAAAAAAATATCCAAATCGCCTTTATTCATTTCACTTACCAAAAAAAAAAATTAAAAATAAAAAGTGATTAAAAAGTCAAAGATTTCCCAAATGTACGGTAGGAATAAAAACTACAGCTTGTTCGGCAAAAAAAAAAGAGCCCTCCATAGATGAAAGCATAAAAAAGTTACTGAGTGCTAAAATGTGATACAAACAAATTATTTTCAGAATTATATTAAAAAATAAAAAACTATATATGATGTGATACAATAATATATAATCCAGGTTTATCAAACATAAGACACATATTTAATACTTTTTGTATCCGGTAAATATTCTACTCATGATTTTTTTCCCAACTTTTGAATGACTTTAAGCTTTGCTGTCTGCGTGCAGGAAAAGGAGAAAAATACTTGTCAACCAAAAAAGTAGCCTGAGGTGACCTGAATCCGAGAGAATTTACTGAGTGTCTATTCAGCTCCAGAAAGAAAACATTCTTGCTATATGAGAATTCCTGATGCTTTGACATTCGGGGATATTTCTGATAACATTGTGAATGATAATATTCTTATCACTGGATTGATACTCTCTAAATGTACTTGTAAACTAGTAATCTCTGCAGATCGATGAAGTAGTTGTAAAGTTTATGCCGAGTTAAGAATTTACACGACAGTGTCATATGGGAACATTGGGAAAAGGAAATAGGCTGCGGCTAGGGAGCTCAGGAGGTGGCTTATCTTCCAAGATCAGAAAGATCAAACATGTTGAAAACCAACATGCCCAATCCTTCTTTTCCTGTATGCCGGGGGGACACTCCCATACACATTAGATGGTCATATTGCTCTTATGTGTACAGATACTTTAACGTCTAGACAATTATAATCTGGTTGGGGAGAAGGATTGAAATATATATATATATGGTTACAATATTTAGTGAGCACAAAAATGATCTTCCCCAGTTTTATACAATTCCTGGTTTTAAATTCATCTTAAATTTTCATCTATGTGTGTTCAACTTTAGTAATTTCTGTCCTTAAAGGGATTCTATCATTAAAAAATAGATTTTTAACTAACAGCACGTCAGAATAGCCTTTAGAAAGGCTATTCTTCTCCTACCTTTATTTTTCGGGTCCGCACCACCGTTTTTTAGTTTTGTCTTCTTCCTTCGTTATGCAAATTAGTCTTCAGAAAGCACAGGGGGTGCTCCCCCTGCACTCAAAGCACTGGCTCGTCATAGGTTTCCAGCGCCGCCTCTCTCTTCTGCTCCTGATGCGTCTCCTCCTCTTCACTCCTCTTCTTACATGAGACCACCACAAAATGGCCGACGGAAAAGCCGACTGCGCATGTCTTATGTAAGAGACCACTGCAAAATGGCGACGAGCATGCGCAGTCGGCTGTTCCGTCGGCCATTTTGTGGTGGTCTCTTACACAAGACATGCGCAGTTGGCTATTCCGTCAGCCATTTTGCGGAGGTCTCGTGTAAGAAGAGGAGTGAAGAGGAGGAGACGCGTCAGGAGCAGAAGAGAGAGGCGGCGCTGGAAACCTATGACGAGCCAGTGCTTTGAGCACAGGGGGAGCACCCCCTGTGCTTTCTGAAGACTAATTTGCATAACGAAGAAAGAAGACAAAACTCAAAAAACGGCGGTGCGGACCTGAAAAATAAAGGTAGGAGAAGAATAGCCTTTCTAAAGGCTATTCCGATGCGCTGTTATTTAAAAATCGATTTTTTTTTTTTAATGATAGAATCCCTTTAAGACCGGGGCCCCATGAGTTATAAATGCTGCGGTTTGTCCGCCGCAGAAAAAAAGGCAGCGTTTTTCTAGCGAATCCCATCCCCACTTTGCGAAAATATACACACAGCGGACACGCTGCAATTTCCAAAACGGTCGCAGTTTTGTAAATCGCAGCATGTCAATTATACCTACGGAAATGCCGTTGGTTTCCCTATATGCAAGCAGAAAGTCCGCATATAAAAACCATATAAAGTTCCTGCGTTCATGGTCATATCCATAGGTAACTGATCTAGAGATGAGTGTAATGGGGTAATTCCAAATTTCGGAGTCAGCTGGACCTGAAATCCTTGGAGAATTGCCATCCACAAATCTTTATCATACTTTGGAGTCTCTTCATGAGTATAATAATTGGAGACACATGGAAGATGCAGAAATATAAAAAGAACACTTATACTCATCTTTCCTGGGCTCCAAAAGAGGGTCTGGTCTTCTTTCCATCACATCCTTGCTAACATCAGTGGCCCGGGTCACCACTGAAGACAATAAGGGTTCTCAAGAAAGAATGCCAGATGCAATGGTTGGACTCAGGAAAGGTGTGCATTAGTTTTTTTTTTGTGCACCTTCCCTAATCTACTCTGGGCATGAAGAGACCCCAAAGTAAAATAATAGCATCTCTGATTCTGAAACGGACCTTGCGGATGAACCGTGTGAATATCTTCTAAACAAATCTTTCAAGGTTTGCTCAAGATTATCAGAAGTCTTTAAAACTCTGCAAAATTTTTGATTCTTTACATTTGCAAAAAAATGTTTATTTTTTGATTGTCTACAAATATATATTTGTTTATGTTCATGGAAAACCCCTTTAATTGTTTTTCAGCAATTAGAACATCACTTTCTTGCAGCCATCACTTGAACCAATCACAACGATCGTGTTCCCGTATTTTGCTTTGACAAAGTAGGTACTTGAAAGATGTCAATTTATTGTTATCTTGCCCTGTTGGCTCTGAAGTGGCCCACTGATAAAACACTTAGAGACTCAAGAGTCCCGGGGACAACTGGAGCAAGGACTGAGCATGTTCTTCTTGTGAAAAGAATAGCTGCTGCACCAGGCGAAAACCTTTTTATTTCAAGTGCTGTGGATTATACATTACATGCACACTCCAGACTCGTCCTTGTAAGGAGACTTATCTCCTCAAGTGGTAATCACATGCGATGATTTTTAGAGAACTGCTTTTACGGTGAATATCCAGTTCTCATTCAGGCTTGAACTGATTGTCCACAATTCACATTATGCAATATTTTATTATCAGGGAATAACCTACCTTACCTTTAGGACATTTTGTGTTAAAGGAGAGGATTGTCTCGTTCTCTTAAGGATCTTGCATTTACCCACAGAATTATTGATTGACTTCCCCTTTGGTAGCTCGGCAGGAGAACTGAACATTTGGTTTCCAGTTTTCTTAAAGGGAGTCTATCATTAAAAAAACAACTTTTAAGCTAATGGCCTTTTTAAAGGCCATTCTTCTCCTACCTTTCATTGTTGTCTTCTCCCAGCCGATTCTGTAAAAATCAGTTTCTTCAATTATGGAAATGATCCTCACGGAGCACCCGGGGCATTCCTCCTCTGCTGTGAGTACCCACCGCATTATCGCTTGTCACCACCCATTAGTCTGTTGTGGTGACTCCCATCTTGGTCTTCTCTGTATCTTCTTTCTTCTACTTCATCAAACCAGCGCTGGACTGCAGCCATTTTCCGGTGGTATATCACAAGAGGCGCAGTATGGACCACAGGAAAATGGCGGCCCGTCATACGCAGTCGCTGCTGTCCAGCTCTGTGTCAGAGGAAGTAGAAGAAAGAACATACTGAGAAGACCAAGATGGGAGCCACCACGACAGGCTAATGGGCGGTGACAAGTGATGACGTGGTCAGTGCTCGCTGCCAAGGAGGAACGCCCCGGGTGCTCCATGAGGATCATTTCCATAATTGGAGAAACTGATTTTTACAGAAACGGCTGGGAGAAGACAACAATGAAAGGTAGGAGAAGACTGGCCTTTTTAAAGGCCATTCCAAAGTGCCATTAGTAGAGATGAGCGAATCGATTCTGCTGAAGTGGAATTCGATCTGAATTTCAGGAAACCTTTGATTCACCACTATTCCAGATTTCCTGATGCCTCGCGGTAACGAATATTTAGTAAGAACCTTTGTGACATCAGAAGGTCACAGGATGTTCTCTAGTGATGTGATTGGGTAGGCGTGTCTTTGTTTGTAAGCAGATCCTTCCAAATGAATAAAAGTCCATGCTGAAGAGAGAGAGAAACATGACCGCAGCATCCAAGGGCTTCCGCCATTTTGCCGCCCACCCAGGCTCTCTGATGACCGGAAATAGCTGTTTATTCGCCGCGAAGTAATTCGGATCGAAGCAAATTTTTTGGGAACTTCGAATAGAACTGTCGAATCGAACTTTGGAGAAATTTGCTCATCTCTAACCATTAGCTTAAAAGTGTTTTTTTTTAATGATAGACTCCCTTTAAGGTTCTGTATGGTGCAATATGTCAAATTTGCCCCTTTCCCAAATCTTCTCAATAAATTTGCCAGCAGAGGCGCCTGATTGATACTGGGGTCACAGTATAGACAAAGATGTTACCCATACCCTTGGGGTATACTTTGTGGCAGAGGGAAGCTTTGACTCTGACCCACAGAGGTGCCTTCTTCTCCCCTTAAAGGGTTTATGCCGTGAAGATAGTTATCTTCTATACATAGGATAGAGGATAAAATGCTGATTGGTGGGATCTGACCGAAGAGGACCTCTCCAATCCAGAGAAAGGGGGATGTTTTACCCCTGGTGGATGCCAACATATCCCCACTCCCATTGAAATGAATAAAGCAAGGGTGCATGTGCATCCACCAGGGGGCAGTCACAACAGGGGTCAAAACACCCCCGATTTCAGGATCGATGGGGGTCTCCGTGGTCACAGCCCCACCAACCAGCAATTTATCCTCTCTCTTATCTTATACTTTTATGACATAACCCCACTAAATAGGCGTCTGTGTGATCCTGGCTCAACTTCTTGCAAGGGTTATTTCTCCAAATTTCTGCTGTGACTACAAAGTTTGCTCGAAGAGTTTGACAACAATTGAGTAACACATTATGTCGGTGACACCTACCTCTGCTGGTCCTGTTATAGTGTGACTTCAGGTACAGACTACACAAGGTGTGTTTGTAGTCTGTAACCATGGAAACATATAGGTTTGCCTAGGAAATGTGGACACATAACTAGGCGATTTTTAATAAAAGCAATCTACAAAGTTGCCTACTTTTTTGTTTTAGATGCCTTGGGAGAATAGAAATTGTTACAGAATCTGTGCATAATTGTATGTATATAAATATATTGTAAAACATAGATATCAACTGAGGGTTATTGAACTGTGTATTGAAAATGGAAATGTCATGGAAAGCGTTAATAAGGTCAGGGCACGTAATTTCATGCACAAGCTACACAAATATAGACATATCCCTTTAAGTGTCACGCATCCTATAAAAGCATTCCAGATGAGGACAGGAACACGTATTACTGTACTTTCTCCACCTTGTATTCTGTCCGTCAACAGTTGTCCATGAACACAAAACCTGCCTGCTTGAAAAATGGTCAAGATGACACATAAGAATTTGTAAGATATGGAGGACGGAGAACAAACTGACTTTATAATTAATAATTTTAGAGTTTGTACATACCCGAGCGTGCTGTTAGCTTCAGCATGGCCTTGACTCGAGACCTTGCATTATTGTCTTCTTAAATAGGACCTTTCACCACCTCCAACAAGTCCATCTCTTTACATATCCGTTCAATAGTCTCCCCTCCACTGATTCTGGCACAGTTGCAATTTTTTCTCTAGTCCTCACCATTCCTGAGCAATCATTTCTGTTACTTTCAGCACCCAATATGCTAATTAGGCCTCCTACTGTCAGGTGGGCGTTCCTGGGCTGGAGCAGCCAATCACCTGACAGTGGAGAACCTAATTAGCATATTGGGTGCTGAACCTAACAGCACCGATTGCTCAGAAATGGTGGAGGCTCGAGAAAAAATTCTAACTGTGCCAGAAACTGTGGAAGGATGACTGTCGAAGGATACAAAAAGTTGGTGGAGAAGATGAAAAATTCTCTTTAAGGTCCAATAAATGTCAGTATCTACTCAGAAATAAGTAGAGAACTCTTCTCATTCCTCACAGGGGACACTTTCAATATTTTTCAATCAGCTGATAGCTATTCCTTCCATCCCCTCATACACGTGCATGGTTGGCTAGCTGAGTGTGCATGTCCACCCCAGCTCCCATGGAAGTGAAAAGCGTTGGGCATGATGAATTTGAACAAGCCTGATCCTTGTTTCCCTTGACAATATCGGTCAAGGACAGTTGTGACTCCACCCCCCATATATGATAATCCTATGGGTATGTCTCCCAGAAATACACCTCTAGATGGGGCCAGGCTGTAGATAAATTGCAGCAGTCACTGAAGTGTCTATGGTCTTGTCATGTAGTCGCAGGGTGACCCAGCCACCCAGGTCTCAGATTGTTTCCATATAGTTAGTGCTACGGTAGCATTTAACTATTGATACCAGAGAATAGAATTTTATGCGTATTGCTAGGGGAAACCTGTTTAACCACTTCATGCCCAGACAAATTTTCAGGTTTTCGTTCGGGTTATTTAAATAATTTTTGAGGTTTTTTTTTTCCAATGATACACAGGGATTTATTTTTATGTTATTTTTATTTTTGCATGTTGTTTCTTTTACACGTATGGACAAAATTGTTGGTACCCCTCATTTAATGAAAGAAAGACTCACAATGATCACAGAAATAACTTGAATCTGACAAAAGTAATTTGCCAAACTACATGTTGACAAGCCACAAAGCTTCTGGGAGAATGTCCTATGGACAGATGAGACAAAAATCGAAATTTTTGGCAAGGCACATCAGCTCTATGTTCACAGACGGAAAAATGAAGCATATCTTGAAAAGAACACTGTCCCTACTGTGACACATGGAGGAGGCTCTGTTATGTTCTGGGGCTGCTTTGCTGCATCTGGCACAGGGTGTCTTGAATCTGTGCAGGGTGCAATGAAATCTCAAGACTATCAAGGGATTCTAGAAAGAAATGTGCTGCCCAGTGTCAGAAAGCTTGGTCTCAGTCGCAGGTCATGGGTCGTCTAACAGGATAATGACCCAAAACACAGCTAAAAACACCCAAGAATGGCTAAGAGGAAAACACTGGACTATTCTGAAGTGGCCTTCTATGAGCCCTGACCTAAATCCTATTGAGCATCTTTGGAAGGAGCTGAAACATGCCATCTGGAAAAGGCACCCTTCACACCCGAGACAACTGGAGCAGTTTGCACATGAGGAGGGGCCAAAATACCTGCTGAGAGGTGCAGAAGTCTCATTGACAGTTACAGGAATCGTTTGATTGCAGGGATTGCCTCAAAAGGTTGTGCAACTAAATATTAAGTTAAGGGAACCATCATTTCTGTCCAGGCCTGTTTCATGAGTTTTCTTTTTTTTTTAAATTCTGTTGAAGCCTGGTTGGAAAGCAATGTCTGACTTTCATTTGTGCATTTTCATAGAATTTTTATATATTATTACTTTTGTCAGATTCAAGTTATTTCTGTGACCATTGTGGGTGTTTCTTTCATTAAACGAGGGGTAACAACAATTTTGTCCATGTGTGTGTGTGTATATATATATATATATATATTGGGGGTAAATGCAGAAAAAAGGGAAGGAAAACATGTTTGGTTTTCAATATTTTTTCTGCTCTTTCTTGTACCGCACAAAGTCCTGGATTTTTTTTTTCATATTTTCCCCTCTCCTTGACAGAGATTCATATGTAGGTGACACATAGTTCTGAGTCACCATGACAAGGCTAGAACATGTGATGTGGGTGTGGTAACGGCGATCTCTTATTTTGTTTCATTTTTGTCTTTTTTTGGTAAAAAATTTTTTTTACACATTGTGCCCCCTTAAGGTCAAATTACTTTTTTTTCTGCTGATTTCCCCTGTAGCACTAGTTATAGGAGGAATAAAGGCTACTGGCATACACTACAGAGCTGATCTGAGTATGTCATATGTACACAGAAAAAAAAAGTTATGGAAGTCAGAATATGGTGACTGAGAAATTAGATTTTTTTTAAGGGGTTAAAAGATAAAAAAAAAAACTACATAAATTTGATATTGCTGTAATCATACCGATGCCCAGAATACAGGTGACGTATCATTTGGGCTGAACAGTGAACACCGTAAAACCAAAACCCATAAGAAAGTTGCGCAAAGTTTTTCTCTAATTCCACTAAATTCTGAATGTGTTTTCAGCTTCCCGGTACATCATACACAATATTAAATGGTACCATTCCGAAATACAATTTGTCCTGGAGAAATCTTATGGACTGGACATCAATTTTTAAAAAAGTAAATAACCCCTTTAATAAATGTATGTTACTGATGTTTTTTGTAAAGGAATGTTCAATTTGTACCAAATGTATGTAAACCTGTGCAGCACTAAAACTGGTACTATTGTGGTGAAGAAAACTGGCAGTAAAAATACAATTTTTAGAAATTTGGTCCCTTGTTCATAGCAAAATGTTGCACCAATAGTGGCGAAGACCAAAAAGAAAAAAAAAAAAGTTAAAATATGAAAAAAAAAAATCAATGCTTTTGTACCTTCACATTTCATCGACCTACTGGTTTCTGTGGACAAATTCCTGTATGCACGAGACATTGAGGCCCACTGTTTACATTGCTGTAATCTCTCAAAACTAGTGAGAACTTTATAAATACAACTCACAGGAGAGGAGCCGCCGCTGACATCTCCCACAAAAGATTTCCTCCTTGTTTAATCTTCAAAGACTTCATAGGAGAAAAGAAAACAGTTTCCGCGAATCTTCATCCAGGTAGGTCTGAGTCTTATATACAAAGGCCGGTCTTTGGTTGTTGACTCAGTACTGGAGTTGAATCTTTAGTTTTGTTGGATTTTCATGAACCAGAAATATTTTTTGTATTTGCCGTGTTTAAAAAATGAGGAAGAATTTATACGGTATTTAATATTTTACCCCCCAAAAATATTTCTATATTAATTTTTTACATTAGATTATTGTAACTAGAGATGAGCGAATCAATTCTGCATAAGTGGAATTCGATCCGAATTTCAGGAAATCTTCGTTTTACCACGATTCCGGATTTCCTGATGCTTCGCGGTAACGAATATTTAGTAAGGACCTTTGTGACATCAGACGGTCACATGATATTCTCTAGTGATGTCATTGGGTAGGCGTGTCTTTACTTGTTAGCATATCCTTCCGCATGAATAAAACTTGTCCGTGCTGAAGAGAGAAAGAGAGAGACATGACCGCGGCATCCAAGGTCTTCCGCCATTTTGCCGCCCACCCCGGCTCTCTGAAGACCGGAAATAGCTGTTTATTCGCCGCAAAGTAATTCGGATCGAAGCAAATTTTTTTGGAACTTCGAATTGAACTTTTGAGAAATTCGCTCATCTCTAATTGTAACTCAACACATGGGGCACGATGGCTACGTATGAATTTAGTAGGTAAGAGATCTTCCATTAAGCCACTTTTCCTCTGCACAGTGCTGGATTGACTCAGTTTGGTTCATCTCAACTTGACTCAGTTCAGCTACCATGTAGTTTGTTTCCACTACAGAAAGTACCGGCCTCAGGTAGTTGGTAACGACCAATCAACTGAGCAGTAACTGGACATGTGACCCTCTAAGGAGGAATCTGACTCAAATTCAGGGGCGGAATCCACCCAGATTCTGCTCCCCAATTATTGCAATGGGAGGCAGCGATCGCTGCATGATGGTAAAAAAGATAAGCGTCCTGCTCAATCTTGCAGCAGATTCCGCGACTTGAGACTCCCTGCTGATCAGCAGTAGAAAGTTGCAAAGGAATGCCGATGTCCTGCATTAGCATCTCGTCACCGGTAGCCCGCTGGCAGAAAACATTGGAAGAAAAAGAGGAACCCTAATACCAGTTTGGTTCTCTTGGTACCTAGTCTAATGCAGGAACTAAAAAGACACTTTCTCACTGCATAGCACTGGATCGGCTCAGTTCAGTTCATCTCGACTCAACTCGGTTCAGGTATCATGCGGTTCGTTTTCCGGATGTGATCTAACTGACGACCAATCAGCTGTGCAGTGTTCGGACATGTGACCTTCTAGTACCACCTTTATTGACTTGGTACCTAGCCTAAATCTTCTCACTCCAGTGCATCAGAGGGGAGGTGGAATAAATTTACAGAATGACAGTCATCAAAGGGAATCAGAAAGGAGATTGAGGAAATTTATCCAGTGGTTTCCAGCCATGGTACGGTGAGGGTGACCAGCGGGTCCCCCTGGCTTCTGGGTCCGGTCATAGCTGCGACCACTATAGGTATACCAGTGGAAAGGAAATGTCATAATGAAGAATACCATCCTACTGCTCTCCTTGGATGCCCTGTTATGTGAACCATGCCAAAGGCAATGTGAATTCGGTACCTCATCTTACCTTTTTATTTTCTTATCGTAAATGTTGGATGTTGCTTCGTCTGTTCATAAACTGAAATCTATAAATTTAGGACGGTCATATCTCAAGATTAGAGAATAGTCTACCGGCTGTCAAAATACTTGTCTGACCTAAAATACCCACAACAGGGATCTGTCAGCAGCATTGAAATAGCGGTGGTGTGGGTAAGCTGTCTGAGTAATTCTTGTCAGGGATGTCTAGATAACGCAGAAGCTGAGACGTCTTCAGCAATGACATAATATCTACTCTCCTGCTTAGTGGGGGGATCCAGACACCAGAAGTTTCCAACATGCAGTCTAATGGAGCAGCTTCTTCACGATATCAGATGACTTTAGGGTAGAATGAGGATAATTTAATACAACATGCATTTGGGTTTGTGCTTATATTGCAGAATGCAAAAAAATATTACTGAATTTTAGATGCCCAAGATTTTTACATTTATTTTTTGGGAGGAGGGTAAGGTAGATTCTTGTGTTTGGATGATGACCTTGTTTCTCGATTGCTAACTGAAATCTGTACACTGCTTCTCAAGGTATATGGGTGGGCAGTAAAGATGGCTGAACTCAAGAGATACATCTGAAGGTTCATCTGCAAATTTCTGTTCAAAGGGATATAGTGTAACAAGCGGAGGCCTGGGGAAGGTGCTGAATAAGAACAAGGACACTTACTAGAGATGGGCAAACCTCTCAAGATTTGTTTTGTGTTTGGGTTCGGTGCCTCTGGTCATTGATTCCTTATGGGTCGAACAGGTTTGTTACGAACAAAACCTTAAATTGGCTAAAAATATAAAGTAGAATACTCTAGGGGCTCCTATCAACCTATCTATAAAACATAGTGTAGAATACTGTTAGGGCTCCTATCAACCTATCTATAAAACATAGTGTAGAATACTCTTAGGGCTCCTAGGAACCTATCTATAAAACATAGTGTAGAACACTCTTAGGGCTCCTAGGAACCTATCTATAAAACATAGTGTAGAATACTGTCAGGGCTCCTAGGAACCTATCTATAAAACATAGTGTAGAATACTGTCAGGGCTCCTAGGAACCTATCTATAAAACATAGTGTAGAACACTGTCAGGGCTCCTAGGAACCTATCTATAAAATATAGTGTAGAACACTCTTAGGGCTCCTAGGAACCTATCTATAAAACATAGTGTATAACACTCTTAGGGCTCCTAGGAACCTATCTATAAAACATAGTGTAGAATACTCTTAGGGCTCCTAGGAACCTATCCATAAAACATAGTGTAGAATACTCTTAGGGCTCCTAGGAACCTATCTATAAAACATAGTGTAGAATACTCTTAGGGCTCCTAGGAACCTATCTATAAAACATAGTGTAGAATACTCTTAGGGTTCCCAGAAACATATCTATAAAACATAATGTAGAATACTGTTAGGGCTCCTAGGAACCTATCTATAAAACATAGTGTAGAACAATCTTAGGGCTCCTAGGAACCTATCCAGTGGCATAACTAAGGTCTTGTGGGCCCCAGTGCAAACTTTTTTCCGGGGCCCCCTACCCCTCCTTAGAGCGAATTCTTGATAGTGACAGTTACTTGATAGTGACAGTTACAGGTGCTGCAGCAACATCTCAGATACTTGAAAGAGATACAGCTTTAGTACCCACAACTGCAGTTATCAAGAATACAGTGAGTGAGCAGCGCAGCGCCTGGCATGTAAACAATACTTGGACAGTATAATATGCTCCACAGTGGCCCCCACACAGTATAATATGCTCCCCAGTGGCCCCCACACACAATACTGGGACAGTATAATATGCTCCACAGTGGCCCCCACACAGCATTATATACTACTCAGTGGCCCCCACACAGTATTAGGTTCTCCAGTGCCCCCCCCCCCCCCGAGCTGGTGCTATTATTATACTCTGGGGTCTCCTCAGACCCCAAAATATAATAAGTAGAGGCCCAGGAGAAGTGATTAAAAATAAATAACACATATACTCACCTTATCTTACTTCTCTGGGGCATCCTTGCTCCATCCTGCTGTCTTTCCCATATTCTTTGGTCCCTTGGTCCTCACGTCCCGTGTCCCAGACGTCACCGCTGGGGCCTTAGATTGGACCTAGGCAGGGCACGTGGGGTGTGATGACGATGCTGATCCCAGGACAGGTGAGTATAAACACTCACCTTTCCTGCCCCTTTCCATTAACAATAGGTATAGCAGTCGGGGAACCAGGCCTTCCCCGACCACTATCATGGTAGTCCGGGGCCCTGGCCATTTCCAGCTGGCCGCGGGCTCCGTACCCCTCCAGACCCGGTCGCAGTCGCACTCCCTGCGACCACGATCGTTACGCCACTGAACCTATCTGTAAAACATAGAGTCGAACACTGTAAGGGCTCCTAGGAATCTATCTATCTAATTTCTAGATCTCTAAGACAAACAAACAGAACCGGTCCTGCAGCTCCTGTGTTTTCTTCTGGAGGATGCCCCCCGCCGTACATGACCACTGAGGCCAATCAACATGGCCTAAGGAGAGGGACACGGGACGTCACAGCCGGCTAGGACTTCTGGTAAAAGAAGACAGCAGGACCGGACCGTGCTGGGAGGACACCGGAGCAGCGGGGACAGGTGAGTATAGTTATTTTTTATTTTTTTTTCACTGTCCCTGGCCTAATATAGAAACATTTTTTTTATCATGGACAACCTCTATAAGCTCAAATTCCCAACTGTGTTTATAACTATTGATATCTCATTTTCTTTTATAGCTAGTACTTTTAACTCAGTATCTTTGTGATGCCAGAACCATTTTCTAGGTGATATAAGATACAGCCATTTGAAGTGACCATTTCCCTCTTTGGTAACTGCTGTGTATGGACTTTCCCTAGTAACAGCTCAATTAGAGGGTTACTAAGGAGAATGGTAGCCTGTTTTATAAGAAAAAGGAAGTTAGATGGGTTAATAAAGTATATTACAAAAATGGTCACTTTAAGTGAGTTACACTTTAAGTTTTCTGTTCCAATGACAGAACAGAAAGCCGGAAGTGACACACAGATGTGAACTTTAGAATATTAAGATACGTATATTCCAATGCAATGTTTTAACAGAATTTTTTTTTACTCTCAGGAGCTAGCCTGGTTTATTCAAAAACTCTTACCAGCATCATTCATAGGCTCCGAGACTGTCACTGGGCGACAAAATTGAGAATTTCTATTAACCCAAACAGACCCTTCTAGAAAAATCGCTCCCTGGGATTTGACTTGTCAGCAGTAGAATCACTGTATAGTGTTACATATTTACAAGCCGTCACTGCAGGTAAGTTTTAGCGACATCGTAAATTAATTGGCAAGACATATTTCTCGAGCACTCGCTTACTCTGCTAAGGTTATTGTATTATAGATTCTTGTTTCTCGCCAAGGTGGCATTTGATAGATTAATGGCTCACATTAAAATCTTACATTTTGTCTTGATTCATTTTTGTTTATGTCTCAGAATTTGTTTTTCTCAGTAAAGACCATAAAATGTCTGCATGTACCGTGAAGCTGCCAATCAGGAAATCTCGCAGTGAGTAAATATTCGGTGACTAAATGCTCGGTGTGTCTAGGAGGCATTCTGTCATGAATAAAAAGTATATAGAAATGTTTATGGAACGCTAAATCTATAGCATTATAAAGCCAAGTAAAGTTTGGATAATTCCACCCAGCGTCAGGAAGTCACAAGCATGAAGCATATAGAGTGCCAATGTGGTGCTGCGAAGTGAAGAACCTGAGAAGAAGCTGCCTCGCAAAACTAAACTAAAAACACAACTTTATTCTAGGCAAAGCGAGGAGCTAAAAGTGGCCATACATGGATACTGTAGATCGCATGTGCGGCCGACAGCTGTTTCTCCTGATGGTCCCCTATACATGCACAATTCTATATGGGGAGGGTAGAGTAAGGTTCTGCCAGATACCCCTTGTGGTGGCTTATCCCCAAGAGCAAAGGGCGGATATTTTTGATGTCCAACTTTCCAACCCTTGTCTTCTACATCTTTCATCGGGGAGAATCAGTCCTGGGTCCTAAGGGTTTGGCCATCTAATAAAGTGGTTTTCCCATGAAAGAAAGTTATCCCCTATCCAACCGCTCAGACCCCCAATGACCATGAGAACAAGGGACTTTGTCCCCCATTCTGAATGCAGCGGTGGTTGGCTATCTCCACCACTCCCACTGAAATGAATGGTGCGGTACGCTCACTGCTCGACCTCTGCGCCATTCAAAAGTCCCAAAAGTCCCCTGTACTCCTGATCAAGGTGGGTTTGAGCGGTCGAACCCCCACTGACCTACAGGGGGGGTGACTTGCTTCTGTGGGGAAAACCTCTTTATTACAGTTTGAGGAGAATGGGTCACATGTCATTTTTTATTAATTAGAAATCAGATAAAATTGTTACTTTTAATCAACTTTTTTACTTCCTACTTTCATTTTTACTTTCCAATCTACTTTCTTACTTTACATTTTGTAGATTTTTTTCATTCTATAGTCTGTACATAATTTTGGGGTTGGCCATCTTGACTGCACTACTGTTAACAACTATTAGAGACATGCTTTACAGCAGCCACGTGGGCCATAGGCACAATTATCTGGAGGTGTTCAATAAGGTCTAGGGGAGAGTTTTCTAGGCTTGTTATGCGACTTCTGCAGAGGTGAATGTGCAGTGAGGGGGAGTAGATACAATAAGCTGTGTCCATCGCCTACTGTAAATGCTGGTTCCTATGATATCTATATAGAGATGAGATCTGTCATTGTAACCCTGTCCCTGCTGATAAGTGACTGCTGCAAAGATATCTCCAAAAGAACAGTAAAGAGATCTGTAAGATCAGCATATTATTAGGCTTTGTGGCCAGAGTGAAAACTACAGCATTGTACGAAAATCTAGCATAACAACTTAATTAAAAAATAGGATATCTTTTAAAGACACATTGCCAGATTTAATTTCCAGCTTCTGTGAAACATGTACAAGTGGGATATAATAAGGATGTAATGATTCTTCCTTCATCCGGAGTTGTAAATAGCTATAACAAAACACAATATTCATTTTTTTTTAACCACTCCTGGGCTGCCTATTGACTATATACATCCATCCGGGTGGTCCACATTTTCCCCTGCAAGAATGTATGTATGTATATATATATATATATATACCTCGCAAGTTTAAGCAGCTGAGTTTAAGGAGCTGAGAAATCATGCAGCTGTAGTAGCGGGGCACTACAGCCGGACCTCTCATAGGGAAGGCAGATTATTGGCGTCCATTTCTTCCCAATTATTGGGAGCCACCTTGATACGGCTCCACTTCCGGCCCAATGGTCATGTGACAGCCAGGGGCCGGAACTGTGTTGTGTGGACCCAGATCAGCTCTGCGATCAGTGATCGGAGGCTACATTAATCCTGTAACTGTGGCAAATGTATCAACCTAACCCTAATGTATCAGCCCCTGCTACAGGAGAAGGCAGCAGAAAAAAAAAAAAAAGTAATGTTAAAATGCCCCCAAAAGTCTGTGATAACCTTATGGGAGGCACAATGTGTAAAAAAAAAATAGAAAACAAAAAAATTATGCCCAAGTCACAGGTTCTCACCTTGCCCCAACAATATTTGTCACCTTTATAGAAATTACTGTAAGAATAAGGGGAAACTATTAAAAAAAAAATCTGAAAAATGGTAAAAACAGAAACCTTATGTATTTTTACATAAATATAACGCCCTATGTGTCACCGAAAAAGACGCAAAAGTTATTTGAACAACCCAAAAGAAAAAAAATGTTACAGCTCTCAAAACGGCATGTACGAAAAAACCCGAAAATGTGTTTGCTTCTGAACGAGGGAAAATAGCCCAGTCCTGAAATGGTTAAAATACTTAGTTTTTCTGTACTATTCTCTTAAAGGGACAGTCTTTCCTACTGTACATCCCCTTGTGTTAATATTTCTTTTTGGTTTGTTTTGTTCTTAAATTAGCCCTCAAATACACCCTACCGGAGGCAGGGGGTATTAGGTGTACAGAGATGGTGGCCATGACAACCGCTCGGCAACCTAATGGTGCCTGAAATCTTAAAGGGGTTGTCCAGGATAACCTGTTTTTTGCAAAGAGGACGAGGAAGGTTAAAAAAAAAAAAACATACATACAAGCACACTCCCTGGTGCTTTGGTGTCTCCCGCCGCTGCCCATTCCTGCTGCTCTGGGGTTTTCTTATGGCGGCAGTCCCCACCGTATGGAGCAGGAGGAACATGGGAGACACCGGAGCATCGGGGGCAAGTGAGTATGTTTTGGGGGGGTTTTTTCCACCCAAAAACCAGTGTCAGAACTGCATTTTTTCCCCATTCCACTCCATGAATAAAAATAAGTTTCTTACAAGTTTTCAATACATGAAACATTGAATGGTACAACCCATCCCACAAAAAACAAGCCCTCCTACAGCTAGGACAATGTAAAAATAAAAAAATGATGGGCTTTGGAAAGAATGGAGTAAAAAAAAAAATAAATAAATAAAATAAAATTGGCGCAGTTGGAATTTTTCCTCTAGCCCCCACCGTTCCTGAGCAATCAATGCAGGTAGTTTTGGTGCCTGATATGCTATTTAGGCTCTGTACTGTCAGGAGGACGGTGTCAGGCAGGAGCAGGTAAGGGGTGTGTTTCTGAGCTCTGACACTGGCTGACTCTGATTGGAGCTGAGTCACGCCCCTCTGCTTGACACCGCCCGCTTGACATTACAGAGATTAAATAGCACATCAGGCACCAAAAGTAACTGCGCTTGTTACTCAGGAATGGTGGGGTCTAGAGAGTAACTGCACTTGTTACTCAGGAATGGTGGGGGCTAGAGAGAAAATTCCAACTGTGCTGGAATCAGTGGAGCAGAACCTATAAAAGATGCTAAGAAGTTGAATTGGTGGAGGAGGTGAAAGGTCCTCTTTAAGAGGCAATCAACGAGCGTGATATGATAACCACTTTTTTGAGCAGACCTTCGTATTCCTTCATGTCTTTGACACTTCTATTGTAGCAGAGAAAATGATTGTGCTCCCCATGGTCCAGTTGTCAGAATTTATTTTGTTGCTATTCCTCAAATTCCAAAAAGGTGTTGTTTAACCTTGTCGAACAAAGCTCAGAAGAATAACATTTTTGAACGTTCAAGAAGTGGAGACATTTCTTCCAAGTTCTACGTAAGTGGTGCAAAACATCCACTGGCTTCCATTTTTGCTAATACGGAATATAGAACTACCACAATTTCCAAGTTCTCACAAAGTTTCCGACAAAGCCTAAAAACTATTTTTGCACCTTCACTGAACGCCCTATTGTCTCGTTGACAATGTTTTGACTGAAACTGTCCGCAGTGGGATAGTCAGTGCTTAGAGGATTTCCAGTGAGGAGGGGGGGCGTACACGTAAAACCCTTGATCACTTTCAATTACAATCTTTTATTAGCCTCCGAGAAACAATTGCACATTCCTGGGGAGAAGAAAATTACACAGAATCTAATAACTATTGGGAAGAGTTTTCTGGGCACGGCAGGGAGTCCATGAGCCGTAGTCATTGTAGAAAAATAACTAAAAACTCATCTATTCTGGGATGTGATTTACATCTGTTTATCAATAATTAATTATCAAGCAAACGATGATTCATTCACTCTATGTTGATGCAAAATGACTTCCTGTTTAAGAAGCGTCACCAGAAAATTACCTATTTTCTAAAGTTTTTACGTTAAACATATATTTTCAGAGATTTTTTTGCTAATTTTCCATGGCACGTCTATATCTTAAAAAATACTAAATCCTGCAGTTTTCACTCTGACAACTAAGCCTAATAATAGATTGACATTTGTCAATTCTGTAGGAGTTTTCTTTCCAACAGTCGCCTCGTTTACATCACAAACAGGATTACAATAGAAGAAAACACCTCTATAGATAATAGAGCATGTCTAGAAAACTCTTGCTCTGGACTATTGCTGCCTATGGCCATGACTATACTATTAAGCACATCACTAAATGCTGTTAGAGTATAAGAGAGAGATTAAGAGAGTTTCATAAATTCTGGATTTAGCCAAACTCAAGATTTTTGGAGTTTGCCACTCACAAATAATTATTATACTCTGGGGTTTCTTTAGGCCTCAGAGTATAATAAGAAGAGGCCCAGAGGAGGGGCAAACAAAATAAAAATAGCTATATTCACCTATACTCGCCTCTCCCGAGTGTCCAAACTTTTTTTCCAGCATCTGGTCTTTACCCGCTCTTGTGGCCTCTTCTCCACCATCATGTGCCCCAAGGTCACCACTGAGGCTTGTGATCGGGCTTGGTCATCATGGTGTTAGTGTGCGCTGTGAGACTGCTGAGGCCCAATCACAGCACATGACGTAAGAGAATACAGCAGAAGAGACTGCAAGAGTCCATGGGTGAATCCTGGACGCCCCAGAGGGGTAAGGAGAGGTAAGTATCAGTGTTATTTATTTTGTCCTTACCTCCCAGATCAATTTTTTTTTTTGCATAATATATGGATCGAGAACTAAAGGACCAGAAGTCCTTGAAGGCAACCTCTAAAATAAGGCCACTTTCACATGGTCAGTATTTGATCAGTATTTTGCATCAGTATTTGTAAGCCAAAATCAGAATTGGAGCCTAAACTGAGAAAAAGCATAACGGAAATATTTGTACCCATTCTGTGCTTTGGACCCACTCCCGGCTTACAAATAGTGATGTAAAATACTGAACAAATCCTGACCGTGTGAAAGTGGCCTAAACATAATTGTCTACATAAAAGCAAATGATCAAAATGGAATTGGCACCAAGTGACGCACTCATCTCTGCTACCTATGCACGAAACTGAAATTTTAAAATTTATTTATTTATTAGTTTAACTTTTTTTAATACCATTTTACCTTTCTTCCAAATTGCCATTGCCATTTTAAGTCTCTCTTTTCATTTTTATCAAAAAAATTTAAATTTAATTTTTGTATCATAAAAACTAATACAGTGAATATATTTATTTATTTATTTATCAGTCAAAAAAACTTTTTTTAGACTATTTTAACTTTCTTCTAAGTTGATATTGTCATTTTAAGTCTCTTCTGCCAAAAAAATTTACTTTTTTATCAGAAAATTGAAATTTCATTTTTGTTTCATGAAAACAAATACAGTAAATATATTTATTTATTTATCAGTTGAAAAACCTTTTTTTTATACTATTTTAACTTTCTTCCAAGTTGACATTGCCATTTTAATTCTCTCTTCTGCCAAAAAAAAAAAAAAGTTACTTTTTATCAGAAAATTGAAATTTCATTTTTGTATCATGAAAACAAATACAGTGAATTTCTTTTATTTACCAGTGGAAAACTTTATTTTAATACTATTTAAACTTTTCTTTCAAATTGGCATTGCCATTTTAAGTCTCTTTTCTGCCAAAAAAAAAAAGTTACTTTTGCTAGAAGTCTAAAAAACAAACTTCGCTAATCAGCAAAAAATTTAATCACATCCAACAAAGTCCCTTTGAGATCTTAAGATAAAAAATGATGTAAAAGGAAAAATATTTCTATCTTTTTACATAGATTTTCCATGCTTCGAGCCTTATAGGATAAACCCCTATTGTTTTCTCTGCTTCATTTCAGTTTTATTTTGGCTGGAGGTAGAAGAAGCAGCTTAACCCTTTGGTTGCTATAAGCTGAAGCGACTGAAAAACTCATTGCAGTTGTAAAAAAGTCACATCGGTTCACCGTTTTTGAGGTTATCTGGATTTGTGTATCGTCTATTACTATCATTTAGAAAAAGTTGTGCTAGTAATAGTAAAATAGCCAAACAAAGGCTAAATGCAGTGAAAGGGGTCGGCAGGAATTTTTTATTTATGGCCTATCTGTAGGATCGGCTATAAAAATCTTATTGGTGGGGATCAGCAGTTCAGGGCCACTTCATCCTATATACTGTTCTGGGTCACTTCAATACTATACTATGCATGGAGCCTGAAGAAGTTGGCAGATGCCGGAACTACGGCTCAGCATTGACATCAATGGGAGCTAAGCTGCAGTACCAGTACCCGGCCACTATACAGGGACCAAAGACAACTGCTTCGGGGCTCCCTACATGGCGTAAGAAGTGGCCCAAAAAGCTGATCCATATGTGGCTTATCCTAAATAAAAAATCCCACCCCATTAAACCTCTTTGAGACAACCACCCATAATGGCATTGAAAAGTGGTCTCCTAGTAGGGTGGTCTTCTCATAGAACATGGCCAATATGTCTAATCTACTCTGGAGAAGAAGTGGTCTTTATTGGAGAGGTTTTATTACAGTCTTAAAGGGGACCTGTCACATTGTTCATGCAAGAATTGTGCTTTGTTCCACCTCATGTCATATTACACAGATATTAACCCCTATAAGCTTATGGAGACACCATAAGGTGGCATACAAAATGTCCACCTTATGTAGTATGAAACTGCAGGAAGCTTGGATACCTACCTCGGTGGGAGGCTTTAAAGTGGGTTTCCTCCTGCGCTGATGCTCCTCTGTTCTTCCGCTAGTCTGTGTTTACGGGACTTCATTGATGTCATGAGGTGTTAACACATAACAGTTGCAGATAGAGGTGAGTGATTCAGTTTGTAAGAAACCAAATTTATTATAAATTTTTCAAAAATTCAACAAAAGGTTTTCCTTCAGTCCCCAAAGTATAATATGGAAAGGCCGAGGATTGTGTGTAAAAATAAAAAAAACACCTTTCTGGGCTCATCTGCGGCCTCCTCCAATGTTCTGGTCTTCTTTCCGGCCAGTCCCCATGTCTTCTGGCCCTCAGGTCATCATTACAGGCCTAAGTGTTGACCTCGTGGCCAGAAGAAATGGCAGGTAGGTGTGAAGAAGACTGGAATACAGAAGGATGCTGGGGCAGAGCCCAGAAAAGGTGGACAAGTGTTTTTGTTATTTTTACACGTCTTCCCTGGGCCACTGAGGTGCACAAATAAAAATATGCCACTTATGATTTACCGATGTCTATAGACGCGTATATTTGTATGATCACCAGGACTAAAAGGACTAAAAAGTTCTGTGATCCAAATACCAGAAAACGGAGTTAAAAATATCCTGATTAGACGTAAGCATTAGGTAGGGGTCTAGCTGCTCTTCTTACCCCTTAGTTGAGATGCCATTTAAAAGGGGTGATAACACGAAGAAAAGTTCCTGCAAATCACAAATACACATGTGATAAAATAGATAAGTCTATATAGGACGCATTCACACTACCATTGTTAGCATCCGTGAGAAAATATTAACTTCTTGGATACTGGCATATCCGTCAAAATTCCATTAAAAATCCCTTTGATTTCAATGGGATTTGATCTGTTGTCCATTAGCATCCATTTTCACCAGGTCGGTTAACCCCTTCCCGCCATAGGAACTTTTCGATTTTTGGCTCCCAGTGAGCCAAACCCCAAAACTTTTTTAATTTTCCGTTCACAGAGCCATAGGAGGGCTTAATGTTTGCGGGACAAATTATTCTTCATAATGGTGCCATTTATTATTCTGTACAATGTACTGGGAAGCTGGAAAAAAAATCAGAATGGGGTGAAATTGGAGAAAAAGTGCATTTGTGGGACTTTCTTACGGCTTTCTTTTTAGCCAAAATGACATGTCACCTGTATTCTATGTTTCGGTAATATTCCGGGGATACCAAATTTATATAGTTTTATTTACATTTTAACCCCTTAATAAAAATCTAAAACTTTGCAAAAAAAATTTTTTTTTCTAAAAGTCGCCATATTCTGACACCCATAACTTTTTTATATTTCTGTGTATGGGGATACATAGGGTGTCTTTTTTTGCGGGGCCAGGTGTACTTTTTAGTTATACAATTTTGGGGAATGTCTATTGCTTTGATAACTTTTTATTAAAATTTTATCAAAACTGAAAACAGCGAAAAAATGGTGGTTTAGCACTTTTTACGGTAAAATTATTTTTATGTTTGTAGCCCGGGCGTTTTCGGACAGTCATTTTCTACTTTTATATGTATTCTAGGGAAAGGGGAGTGATTTGAACTTTTAATACTACAGTCATGGCCAAAAGTTTTGAGAATGACACAAATATTATATTTTCACATGATCTGCTGCCCTCTGGTTTTTATGTGTGTTTGTCAGATGTTTTTATCACATACAGAAATAGAATTGCATTCATATTATGAGTAACAGAAGTTTATATTGACAGTTAGAATGAGTTAATGCAGCAAGTCAATATTTGCAGTGTTGACCCTTCTTCTTCAGGACCTCTGCAATTCTCCCTGGCATGCTCTCAATCAACTTCTGGACCAAATCCTGACTGATAGCAGTCCATTCTTGCAGAATCAATGCTTTCATTTTGTCTGAATTTGTTGGTTTTTGTTTGTCCACCCGTCTCTTGATGATTGACCACAAGTTCTCAATGGGATTAAGATCTGGGGAGTTTCCAGGCCATGGACCCAAAATCTCTATGTTTTGTTCCCTGAGCCATTTAGTTATCACCTTTGCTTTATGGCAAGGTGCTCCATCATGCTGGAAAAGGCATTGGTGAGCGCCAAACTGCTCTTGGACGGTTGGGAGAAGTTGCTCTTGGAGGACATTCTGGTACCATTCTTTATTCATGGCTGTGTTTTTAGGCAAGACTGTGAGAGAGCCGATTCCCTTGGCTGAGAAGCAACCCCACACATGAATGGTTTCAGGATGCTTTACAGTTGGCATGAGACAAGACTGGTGGTAGCGCTCACCTCTTCTTCTCCGAATAAGCTGTTTTCCAGATGTTCCAAACAATCGAAAAGGGGATTCATCAGAGAAAATGACTTTCCCCCAGTCCTCAGCAGTCCACTCCCTGTACCTTTTGCAGAATATCAATCTGTCCCTGATGTTTTTTCTGGAGAGAAGTGGCTTCTTTGCTGCCCTCCTTGAGACCAGGCCTTGCTCCAAGAGTCTCCGCCTCACAGTGCGTGCAGATGCACTCACACCTGCCTGCTGCCATTCCTCAGCAAGCTCTGCACTGTTGGTAGCCCGATCCCGCAGCTGAAACACTTTTAAGAGACGGTCCTGCCGCTTGCTGGTCTTTCTTGGGCGCCCTGGAGCCTTTTTGGCACCAATGGAACCTCTCTCCTTGAAGTTCTTGATGATGCGATAGATTGTTGACTGAGGTGCAATCTTTCTAGCTGCAATACTCTTCCCAGTTAGGCCATTTTTGTGCAGTGCAATGATGACTGCACGTGTTTCTTTAGAGATAACCATGGTTAACAGAAGAGAAACAATGATGGCAAGCACCAGCCTCCTTTTAAAGTGTCCAGTGGTGTCATTCTTACTTAATCATGACAGATTGATCTCCAGCCCTGTCCTCATCAACACCCACACCTGTGTTAATGGAGCAATCACTGAAACGATGTTAGGTGGTCCTTTTAAGGCAGGGCTGCAATGATGTTGAAATGTGTTTTGGGGGATAAAGTTCATTTTCTAGGCAAATATTGACTTTGCAAGTAATTGGTGTTAAGCTGATCACTCTTTATAACATTCTGGAGTATATGCAAATTGCCATTAGAAAAACTGAAGCAGTAGACTTTGTAAAAATTAATATTTGTATCATTCTCAAAACTTTTGGCCATGACTGTATATATATATATATATAATTTTTTTTATTATTATTTATTTTAATTGCATTTATTGAACCCTCTAGGGGTCTTGATCCCCAGAGGCTCTGATCATGCAATGCATTGCAAAATATCGGCATTTATGGCAAATATGGCATTATTTGCATAAAGCAGCCTGCCATACAAATGAATGGGAGACAAGTCTGGAGCCTTCTATAGGCTCCCGGCTGTCATGACAATGGGACACTGACCCCATATCTCGCTCTCAGTGTTGGTGATCTCTGGTAAAATGGCGCCTTGGTCAGCTTTCACAGAGGCGGCGGAGGGCCTTAATATGATAAGTGGACCCTGGGTCTCTGCTGTATAATACTTATTTATAATATTTTTAATAATGTATTTTATAACACATTTTTAAATTTCCGATGTCAGAGAGGGGTTAAAGTGACAGTGACATGTATGTCTATGGAAAAACGAATGGTAAGCAGTGGATACAAACTCCAAGTCTAACCATAGACTCGATTTTATACATTTTAATATTTAAAATGTTCCAAAAATTACCTATTTTTTTGGGGGGGGGAGAAAGGTGCTTGCCAGTGGTTTTTAGACAAAGGTGGCAGTTATATTGCAAAAAGAAATGGTTTTATAGAAAAATTAGACTGTTTTGATGACTTGCAAGTGCTACGAATTGCCATTTTTTCGGATTTGTTAAAAACAGAACAGTTTGGAATTTCAGGTCAAACCCAGTTTGCTACAAATCAATTCACCCATCTCTAATCTCTTGTATGGATCGGGTCTCTGTTCCGACTCATAAAGGGAAGTTCAAAGCATGGTAGCGACCTCTAATATGTCCATATGACCTAGCAGGGGTTTCTCTAGGAGAAAGCCCTTTAAAGGGGACCTTTCACCACCAACAACTTAAACTCTCCAGTGCGGTTGGAATTTTTTCTCTAGCCCTCACCATCCCTGAGCAATCATTTCTGTTAATTTCAGCACACAATATGCTAATTAGACTCTCTACTGTCAGGTGGGAGGTCCTGGGTTAGAGAAAATAGTCTGGGACCACCCAACTGAAAGTAGAGAGCCTAATTAACCTATTGGATACTGAAACTAATGGCACCAATTGCTCAGGAATGGTGGGGACTAATGAAAAAATTCCAACTGTATCACAATCAATGGCACGGCATCTATTGAAGGATGTTAAGAGTTGGTGGAGATGGTTAAATGTCCTCTTTAATGCTTGTTCTTAATAAAATTGAAGCCACTCATTTCAAATATACGAAACCCAGAAATACATATCAGAAGAAGGTAGAATCACGCCCATTCACGGCCATTGTGCCTTATTACTATGGGTTATTTGTAGAAGATATAATAACCTCGCTGGCTAGAATGTAACTGTGTGAACAAACACTAAGAGCTATTCTTGTTTGCTACGACTTTGGGTGTGAAATGTGAGCAGATGAAGTCTATTAAACCAATGTGAGTCCTTGATGGAATAAACTATGGGATCCTAATCTAGCTGAACCTTTCCACTACATCCCTCATTATTGCTCTCAGTCGCTCCAGCAAACACACATTATTTATTTTGGCCACTCTGCCAGATTAAGACAAGGACATAATTTTAATTCTGGCTCTTACATAGAATTGCGAGGCCTAGAGTATATATATAACAGAGGAAATCGGAGAGAACTGTGACATAATGTTATATGGTGGTTTAGAACAATGTGGAGGGGGTTGATGTTCATGGATACCACTAAATTCTTCACTTTGTCGTGTCCATTTCAGATGGAAAGGGAACCTGTCAAGTTAAAAATGGAGTCTCATCTGTAGGCCGGGTATTATGGAGCTGTGGTTCTCAATCTGCAGTACGCGTACCCCGGAGGATATGCTCAGCAGTCCTGGCGGTTCATGCCACAGCTGAAAAACACTGGTCTATATTACATACTGCACTGCATGCAGGTCCCCCTGCCCAGGACAGAGGTCTACGCATGGCCGCAGACGCCAGCCTTACTTTAGAACCACTATGAGCGCTACCACCAGTACTGATGACCGTGCTCATTACAGTTACTGGCGGCCTGGGGACGAATCATGAGCTACATTCATTACTCACCGCTCCGCTCCCCACTTCCCCACCACTTCGGGCACCAAGTCCCGGAACAGATAGAAATCATGGAGCAGAGCGGAGAGTGATGAATGGAGCTCATGACTTGCTCCCAGGGTACCAGTAACTGCACCCAGCACCACCATCAGTACTGAGGGAAGCGCTCATTGTGGTTCTAAAGTAAGGGTGGCATCTGCGGCCATATGTAGGCGTCTGTCCTGAACAAGAGGGACCTGCATGCACTGTAGCATATAAAATAGACATATCTGGGTGTGGGAGCACTGTGTGTGCCATTATGCTACATGTGGGTGCATTGTTGGGGCATTATGTTACAAGTGGGGGCCATCATGTTTCACGTGGGGGTCAATAAATTACATGTCGAGGTCATTATGTTACATGTGGGGGCCAATATGTTACATATTGGGCCATTATGTTACAGGTGGAGACAGCACTTTGGGGGCCATTATGTTACATGTGGGGACACCTCAGGGGGGCAATTACATAACTGTTATAAGTGACCACTACTTTGAGGGTACTTGGTTGGGACTTTTTCTCACTTCAGTGATATAGAGCATGAAGAGTTGTGCAAAATGTTATATAGTTTTATGGAAAAAGGTTCAGTATAACTTTTCATCTATTTATTTAAATCTCTGCTCATTTTATGTTTAGGAGTCCAGTGGGCGGTCCTATTACTGGGACCACCCACTGGACTTCTAAACATAGGAGGAGCACAGAACGAACCCTGGAGAGGTGAAAAAGGTGCACCTCCCCTGGGCCTCCACTTATTATATTTTGGGGTCTGAAGAGACCCCAGTGTCTAAGAATGATTCGTGGGTGGCGAAACCCAAAAAGTTTAGGTTCAGCCAAAACAGAGATGTTTGGAAAATTTGTAAGGGGCCTGGCTTCTTATAAACAGAAACTTATGGGTGAACCTTGCAAATATTTGCCAAATGAACCTCACGGAATTCACTGAATCCAAAACCACTCCAAAGGCCCAACTCTTTGAGAAGACCATCCCCATGTCAAGACCAGATTTTCAGTTCCACCATGTATTATGTTTGCTGGGCATAATCTTTGAGAAGACCACCTACCTAAGACATCACTTTTCAATTCAGATTTGGGTGGTCATCTCAATGAGGCTTCACCGTAAGGTTATCCAGGCATCTACTACTGTATAGCGAAGAATTTGTAGACTCATTCATCTCAATAGCGGCCATAAGTGAGCTCCACTTATCAACCAGAGAGACTTATGGGGCTGCCACATGCTCGGCCCATTTGTTATCTCACAGTTTTATTTTTAACTGGACATAAAATCCATCCGGCGCCCGGCACCCATTCTCACATGATAGAATGGAGGCCAAAGTCAACAAGTAAAAAGCAAAGCCTGGCATGTGAAATGGATGACTCTTTCGTTATATAACATGTAAAGTTGTGTTTAACCACTTCCCTGCCATATTGTGAAACCGAAAGACAATGTGGATAATATGTGTATAGATTATATTTAGAATCATCCACCCTGCTCAAGGCTTAGGGCATGTTTGCCAGCTGTCCTGAATTTTCCATCAATCGTCATAAATTAGAGAAAACAATCCCAGAAAGTTGAGGTATGTCTTGGCCAGAAAGGGGGTGTGGCTTATAGAAACTCTACCCAAAAGTAGCTACCATGGGACAGAAACATATGCAAGACATAAACGTCACTATTTTGACAACCTTAATGTTGGTAAGTATGGCTTAGGGTGGCCAAACCCATGAGGTATAAGTCAGCCAAAGCTGATGATATCGGTAAGATCGGCCAACCATCCAATGTGTATGGGGCCTCCCAACAATAGCAGATATCAAGGAAAGGAGCAGAAGGTCTGTTGAATTTGTTCTCTATCCTTATTTAGAACATCTAAACACTTGGAGGATTTAAAGATCTGTTGTAAAAAATATTCTGCTCCTATAAATATATATTTAAAAATTACACCTAGTTTTGGAGTAAATAATGAATACATGGTAAAAGTTGAGAATTCAATGTAAGTGGATATCTCACGCACTGAATGTAAGTATGAAGAAGAAGATGTGTTGATTCTGAACGTTAAACTAGTGTGAACTAGCACTGAGGGTAACACTTTCTGGAGTCAGGTCACAAGTGATATCATGGTGGAGCTGTCCAATCAGCACCTGAGGAAATCCTCCCCCCATGTCGATGTTGGGTATAAAGCTTTGCCGATGAATATGGCTACTGAGTAACAAAGCAGAGAAAGGAAAGGAGAACAGAACATAAACGATGCAGCAGAACAGAATCCAAAAACTGGGAAATTGGTGGCATATACTGGTACAGTACAGAGCAGTGATGGGCGAACCTCGAGAATTCGCTTGAATATTCACACGGTTCCCCTTCACATTTCATCTTGAACCAATGAACTGCTCTAACGAATATGTCATGATGTCGACGCCGGCCATGTGACCTCTGAGGCCCAATCACAGGTCTCAGGAGCAACTCAACAAGGGCTACTGGTGTCAGGAGGTCGAAGAAAACATCAGAGGTGAGGTGAGTATTAGGGTTTTTTTCTCCGTACTTCCTCTAGAATATGATCATTATACTCTGAGGTCTGAAGCTTGTGGGTGGCAAACTGCAAAAGTTTGACTGAATCCAAAATTTTGTAATGAACCCAATTTGTTACTAATTGGTTCGCTCATCTCTAGTACAGACCCATTCAGGCTTATGGGCTCCCCAGCAAATATATGACCTAATACCAGGTGGCGAATAGCAAGCAACGAGGTGTCAACAATTGATTCATTCTCAAGGCGTGCTGACTATATTCAGCCGGCTCATGGCATCATCTTAGCTATGGCTGGGCCATGTGAAGTGCATTAAGTGTGACACCAGCCTTATTCAGAGCCAATAAATTTGACAATTTCAATACCCAAGACACCAGCACAAATTTCCATTTCAAGTACAATAGTCAAAAACGGGTCATATTCGGACTGTACTAGTGGCATAAGTGGAGGACCCCTGAAGTCTGTACTATAAGATTTACATCTGACTTGAACTGTTGATAAATGGGACTTAAAGGGGTTTTCTCTGAATACAGTAATGTGCAAAAGTTTAAGGCATGTGTGGAAAAAATGCTGTGCTATAAGCATGCTTTCAGAAATAGTTAATAGGTCAACAATATAAAGTACTGTGTAAAAAAATTTAGGCAGGTGTGGAAAATAGCTGCAAAGTAAGAATGCTTTCAGAAATAGAAGGGTTAATAGTTTATTTTTGTCAATGAACTAAATGAAGTGAATGAAACAGAAATGTAAATCCCATCAATATGTGGTGTGACCTTTGCCCTTTGGAGGAGGAGTCCTGGAAGTGATGATCCGGCCCCCTCAGATATAGCCCTGATCTCATCATCATCCAGTCTGTCTGGGATGACATGAAGAGACAGACGGATTGGAGCAAGCCTACATCCACAGAAGATCTGTGCTCAGTTCTCCAAGATGGTGGGAACAACCTCCCTGCCCAAAAACTGTCTGCAAGTATCGAGAAGAAGGGCAAAGGTCACACCAAATATTGATGGGATTTACATTTCTGTTTTTTTCATTCACTTAATTTTGTTCATTGACAAAAAAACCCATTAACCCTTCTAATTTAATGCATTCTTAATAGAGATGAGTGAATCGAAGCTGACGAAGTGGAATTCAATCCAAATTTCAGGAAATCTTTGATTTGCATCAAATCCGTATTTCCTCACGCTTCATGGAAATGAATTCCATTTTTTTAAAAATGGCTGCTCTACATGGGGCAAGGAACTCTGGGAATGCGGGATCATACCACAATGCCATTCGTGCATCCAATCAGCAGCCAGCCCTGTGATGTCACAGCCCTTTAACCCCTTCGCGATCGCCCACGGCATGTTTGACTGCGGCATCCAAGGTGTTAAAACCCCCGATCGGTTATGGAGCAGGGTGTTAGCTGTAACTGACAGCTATAACCGACAGCTAACACCCTGCTCCATAACCGATCGGGGGTTTCAACACCTTGGATGCCGTGGTCAAACATGACCGCGACATCCAAGGGGTTCCGCCATTTTGCCACCAACCCCGGCTCTCTGCAGTCAGGAAATAGCTATTTATTCAACACAATTTAATTCAGGTTGAATGGAATCGTATCGGAAAATTCAGCGAAGTTGCCAAATCGAATTTTTAAAAACTTCGCTCATCTCTAATTCTTATTTTGAAGTCATCTGCCACCTGCCTAAAATTTTTACACAGTACTATATATTGGTGACCTACCCTTTACATAGAAACAACCAAAAAACCATACATGGGCACCACAAATAATGAAATAATCAAAAATCATCCAAGTGCATCAAGTCATGTATAGTACATATACCAAAAACAAAGAGAATAAGCACGTCAACATTTTTTTAACAAAGTTTATTAAGTAACGATGGACACACCAAAAAATTAGAAACACTTAAAATGCCCCATACACAACAGAACCCACCACATAATAATGGAGGCTTCAAAGCTGCGGTACAAAATATATACCCTAAGAGCCCAGTAATAAATGTCACAACAAAGCCCCCAACTCAAAAATGACAAATGCCCAATGATACAAAACATAACAAAATCCTAATATAAGATACTTATTTCTCTAGAAAATTTAAGTGGAGTGGAAGTGGGGAAAGAAATCTTTGCCAAAGTAGAACTAAAGACGAGTATCTTTGGCATGAGCAGAAAATAGAAATCCTCCTAAGACATTGCTTCAATCTGTAAAGTGGGAAGAAGAAGCCTCCAGAGAAACAATGATGGAGAAGGAACTATGGGATTCCCATTCCCACATAATAAAGTTACTGGATAGATCAGAGTGAATGAAGGGGGTGTCAAAGAGCCTTCCATTCAGAGTCATCTCAGGAGGTCAGGAGGGTGCTGAAGTCTTCACCTTGGGTGGTCTCTTTGTTACTGTTTAGGCAAGAACATTTCTCTTGTCATATAATCCAGTAAAATGTCCCTGGGATGTTTTGACAGGCTTTCTGCACTGGAGCGTCTCTAACCTCACAGAGGAGAAGGGAAGTTTTAGGGACAAAAATGAGAAACTGGCCATCAAATATTGGTTTCCTATCTAGCTGTTCATGTTTGACCTTTGCTCCTCTCATCCTGTTGGCCATCCCTCTGAGCTTCTGTGCTGGGTCTCTGGCGGTCATCAGCTTCAATAAAGAGATAAAGCCATGACTAGTGCTGCAGCAGGGGACCATAGGGTGACACCATGACATGGAGGGGCCGATCAGGACCATTCTCTACCCTGACACGTAGAGGAGGGAGAAGTTGGCGACCATCGCTCATTGGGCTGTAAGGATGCAGCAGTCAGCGTGGTAACATGGTTAGGAAGGGGGAGCCTGCAAAATTCGGTGTAGAAACTATGCAACAGGGCGGGCAGCAGTGGGCCTGGCGTCTGCCTGATGTTGGCGCTGCCTCCTGTTATTTTATATAACGGCATATTTTACAACTACAGGTACCAAGTTATTATTATTTTCCCGATGCCTGGCCAGACGTTGTGTCGGCCACTTGCTAATGATTTATCCCTACAGTAATGTTACGCCAGGTGGGAAAAAATGGAAGGCAAAAATGGTATCTCATGGGCACATGGCAAGTCAACATACACAGCTGAAATCAAACAAAATTTTCAGTTCATTTTTCGATTTTACCCATATATTAAGCATCAAGGTTATAGAGAAGGTTCCAGTTTGATTAATGGGGTTGTCCAGGATATGTAGTTTTCTGCAAGGAGGCCAGGTTGTCCAAGATAACCTGTTTTTTGATATGAGGCCTGGGGAAAAAAAAAACATACACACTTGTCTCCGACCGTGGTCCGATCCTGCTGCTCCTGGTGGCTTCTTCCATCAGAAATCCAAATCACATGTGACTGGCCTCAGTGGCCTAAGGGAAGGACACGGGACCCGGTTCCTTCTCTTAGTCTGCTGAGGCCAAGTCACATGCGGTGAGGACTTCGGCCAGGGCGCTGTGGGACCAGACAGAGGACACTGGAGCACTGGGGACAGGTGAGTATGGATTTTTTTCACCTTCCCCAGCTTGCTTGAGTAAAGCTATATATCCTGGACAACCCCTTTAATGCATTAGCCACAGTGTGGTACAGAACTCTAAGGTCGGATCCACACGAGTTCCATCTGTGAATAATGGTCTGTCCTAGAATTTAGCATAGAACAGGGTTGTCCGGTCACAGCAAGTTACCCTAACCACAGGATCATGAGAAATGGGGTGTTTTGCACCCCAGTTTTGAGTGGAGCGGCTGGTCGCTCCTTTCATTTTAATGAGACCAAGGTAGACAAGTGTAGTTTTTCAGCTCCCGTGGTCCCATTGATATGAATGGAGTGGTTCGCACTGTCCAGTCTGCTGCTCCACTCAGAACTGAGCTGCAGTTTTGCATTGCGTCATCCCTCACTGATAGCTACTTCAGGCACAACATACAGTAAATGACTACTCAACCATTCGATGGTAGCAAATTGCCCTGTGTGTCAAGAGGTAGCAGGAATTAGATACCAGCGGGGACCTGCGATGAATGATAGCAGTGGGGGATCAGCGAGGTGAGTATGACTTTTTTTCTTATTTTTACACCAGTCTGAGCCATTTCAAAATATTGGGTGGACTATCCCTTTAAGGCAGATATTGCTCAAATTATTATTTTTTTTTCCTTTTATGGCCAGGGTGAACAATAAAGGACATTTTCATTGATCTTTTTGGAAGGAGGTGCAACAAATCAGTAGTTAGCACAGTGGCTCAGTGGTTAGCATAGTGGTTCAGTGGGTAGCACAGTGGCTCAGTGGTTAGCATGGTGGCTTAGTGGGTAACGGTTAGCATGGTGACTCAATGGTTAGCATGGTGGCTCAGTGGTTAGTATGGTGGCTCAGTGGTTGGCTCAGTGGTTAGCATGGTGGCTTAGTGGTTAGCGGTTATCATGGTGACTCAATGAGTAGCATGGTGGCTCAGTAGTTGGCTCAGCGGTTAGCATGGTGGCTCAGTGGTTAGCACGGTGGCTCAGTGGGTAGCATTGATACCTTGCAGCGCTAGAGTCCTAGGTTTGAATCCAGCCGAGGACAACATCTGCAAGGGGTTTGCATGTTCTCCCTGTGCTTGCCTTGGGGGTACTATGTAATTTAGATTGTGAGCCCTATATGGGACAGTGAGTGACAATATCTCTGTAAAGCGCTGCAGAATATGATGGCACTTGGCACTCTATAAATAAATCCTGGCATCCTTTATCATATATATACAATATAGTTCGGCCATTCTATATAATCTATACTTACCCTCAATGTAAAAATCAGACTAAGATTTGAACTTCCTTTCAGTACCTTGAATGAGCCCCACACAATAGACAATGTGACAATGCGGCTGGGCGGGGAGCGCAGCTCCTGACAACTTGTACCTGTAAGTAAACTGTTGTTATTGCTTTATGGCCGCTATAATCGGCCCCTCAATGACTTAGTTTACAGAATTATTAGTGACTTCTCTACAACTTTCTCTCCTTCCTCTCACAATGCTCTGTTAGGGGCCACACTTTCCTTGAAGTGATTAATTCCCAATTAGCACTTTGCCCACTTCCTGCTCCTTGAGAATGTGTCACACTTCCAGATGCTTGGGAAAATGAAGCACATTCTTAACCCTTTACAAACAGAAGCCACCCGCTTCACAGCACAAGTTTTTAACATATTCACTATTTTTGGTATTACTGTTAATATTTTGTCATTTTTTTGAAGCCTGAATTTCCCCCTATATGTCAAATCTTCCGAGCTACTCCTGCACTATAATAGTTGCAATGGTTACAGAGAATAATGAAGAAGTAAAAGCACAAAAATGTTCCAGAAATGATCTTCTGATGACAACACAGGAATATGTATCCTGCTAGTAGGTTAGAACATGGCAATGTATTCAATGAATGGTTCCATAGTATTTCATGCCTAGCCACAGTCAGCTCCTTGTGACACAGGTATGGATGGTCAGATCAGACTCTCTCTTTAAAGAGGACCTTTCACCACCTCCACCAATTCTAGTTCTTAGCATCTGTTAATAGTCACCACTCCACTGATTCCATCACAGTTGGAATTTTCTCTCTAGCCCCCACCATTTCTGAGCAATCATTGCAGTTAGATTTGGTGCCTGATGTGCTACTTAATCTCAGTAATGTCAGGTGGGCGGTGTCAAGCAGGGGGCGTGATTCAGAGCTCCAATCTGATTCCAGCACAGTTGGAATTTTCTCTCTAGCCCCCACCTTTCCAGAGCAATCATTACAGTTAGTTTTGGTGCCTGATGTGCTACTTAATCTCAGTAATGTCAGGTGGGCGGTGTCAGGCAGGGGGACGTGACTCAGAGCTCCAATCAGAGGCAGCCAGTGTCAGAGCTCAGAATCACACCCCTTGCCTGCTCCTGCCTGACTCTGCTCTCCTGACAGTAGAGAGCCTAATTTTTATTATGTTATAAATCCACCTTTGACTTTCATCATTACCTGAATCTATCTGGGCATGCTCTCGATCAGATTCAAGCATGTGACAACCAAAATCTGATCCCAGGTCTCTTCTACACATTCCCAATGTTGGTGCATACTGGTCGACTCACTTGGATACGAATACAGCTTTTTCTTCAACTTTACTCACACGTGTTGAAGTCTGGGGACTGTGGTGGCCAATCCAGCACCTCTAATTCATTGAACCATTTCTTTGCTAATCTCGACGTATGCTTCAGGTTGTTGTCCTGTCGCCCTTTTCAGGCCCATAGTACTCAAGTGTACGAAGTAACTCGTCGTATAGGATACTCACATATAGCTCAGCATTGAGACCACCATCAATTCTGGTCAAGTACCCAACACCTTTGGCTGTGAAACAGCCCCATATGCTCAGGTTTCCTCCACCAAACTTGACAGTTCCTTCAATTCCTTGATCTGTTAGCCCCCTTTTCCCTTATTTCTTCCCAGACCATTTGCACCCATCAGGGACCAGTCTATTGACATCACCTGTTTCCAATCTTCTATTGTCCATATTTGTACTTTTTTTGCGAACTCGAGTCAACATTTCTTATGACGATATTGAAGTTGAGGCTTCGTCACCTTTTTTTCAGGCCACCATTCCGGACTAACATGCATCGCACGATGCTTCCATGGATGTCTGTGATCTCACTATTACGAAGCATACAAGATACCTCCACTGTTGACATCCTCCTCTTGGCTATTGAATAGATGGATGGACTTTATTTCATATTCTTCCACCTGTCCTGGCACTCACATGATGCAGTTTGGCAATTTTCTTGGCCGAGAGACCTCTATCGATGAGCTGGATGAGGCTGTTTCTCTTTGCTTGGGAAATCTTCTTCATGGCTGATCCTCGATGTGAACCAGTGACATTCACTTGGGCTTCAACTTAATAACACCCTGAGCTATAGGGAATGTGAGAACAGGTCGTCATTTGTAGTATACAAGAAGAAAAAGATTCTACCACCACCAGGAGCAAAACAGTAACAATGACAAGAATCTGCATAACTAATCATATGCTAAATAGTTACAGGTCACATCTATGTATGAGATGGCCAAGAGGATTGTCTATAACATGATGGGAGTCTCACGTTACAAGCTGTAGTGGATGGTGAGATCTGGAGCCTGAAAGTCACAAGGTCAGAACATTGTTACCCTTTTGCTCATCAGTGTATTAATGTTTGCCATAAGTTGTAAAGATTCTAAATGTTGTCATCAATGTAAAGAGGAAGTACATCGTCCAGAGCACAGGGACCTGCAGCACCGAGAAGATATTCTGAAGCATCTGCCAAACCTTTGTAGCACTTCTCTGCAACTTAGTGAGCGTGAGGAATGCCAGAAACTCTTTCACCGGCTCCGTCATGTTATTAACTATCGAAACACTATGTGATCCATGTCTCCGAGACCAAGGTCCCTAATCTTATTAACTGAAGATGGTCCACAGGGGACCGTCCAAAAGCTGTCTACAGTCTGACTACACATTATCCCCTGGTTATTTTTTTTATTAAAAAATGTCTGCGTGATTGAGAAGACCGGCTCCTCATGCTGGCGATGCTGCTGGATGTCTCTAGTTAGAGATTAGATTAATAGAAGAGTTTGTCTACAAGGAGACAGACAGGTTAGATAAGCCAGTGGCAAGAAACTTAATCTGCTCAGGGCACTGCCAGGTGTTCTTTTAATTGCTTTCATTCCCAAGACATTGTCGTAAGAGTCATTGAAAAGTTTACAAACATTTATAACAGGCTAAGATATAGTAAATTATGGGTGAAGTACCTGCATGACATAATATATATACACAAGATTCATTACGGTTTATTATGGTCTCTCGTTCCGACTACTGGATAAAAGATATTTTATTCTTACAAAAGATCTTTTGTCCTCGAACAATCTTTCCTTAAAGGAATGATCCCAAAAATCGCCATCCTTTGCCAGGCTATGCTGAACATGTATGTCTGAACAACTGCAATGATCAACATGGACCCACCGGGCAATTGCCCACTTACCAACAGTTCACTAGAGATGAGCAAATTGATTTGTCACAAATTGAATTTGTTACGAATTTTCCAAAATTTTGGAATCTGATACAACCAATTGTTTTTGGATGAAGTGCTCAAAATGGAGGTATTACTCCTGGTTATTGAAAGTAGGTCATGTGGTCCAGGTTACTCTCGGTCATTGAAAGTAGGTCAATGACCTAGTTTTAATGAGTAAGAGTAACCTAATCTAAACCAGCCAATAATAGGTGTAACCAGCTTACAGCTGTCATTGGCTGGTTTAGATCATGTGATCCGAGTTTATCTAGGACCATAAAATAGGTCAATGACCTACTTTCAATGACCAAGAGTAACCTTCTATAAACCAGTACATGACAGCTGTAACCAGCTCACTGCTGGGATTGGCTGGTTTAAATGTGGGTTACTCTTGGTCATTGAAAGTAGGTCAATGACTGAGAATTATTATTATACTAACATGTCCAAAAAAGTCCATAAATTACTTTTTGGGCGATCGGGGCACCTTCAAGTCAAACTGAAATTATTTGGTTGAAATTGAATTTGACGGCCAATTTAGGCGACTCTGGACTGAAACAAATGTCAGGAGATTTGCTGATCTCTATTGTTCACCAATCAATCTAAAGTGAATGGGCAACAGAATGTCTATACAACTCGGACCTCACCTGTGGCACTGCCAGAATATAGAGTATACATTGCTACATACACCGATCTCCCAGTGGCCGCACATTTCTCCGGAGAAAACCACTCTATTGAAGATTTGCGGGTTGTGGTTTTAATGGGACATTTTAAGACGCAGGAAAAAAGGAAAGAATCAGAATACAAGTTTATGGAAAAATTTCAAACTCTGCAATTTGGACTTAATATTCATGCCAGCTTCATGTCACACTATGTATGAACTGTGAGGGTCACAAATCACCACCTGATAGCAAACAGATAACAGATCCCTCTGTCACGCAGCACAACTTTCCAGATTGTTTTTTGACCTGTTGTAAATAACTTCTCTACTTAGATTGCATTTTGTTTTGGCTTTTTTTTAAGGACTCTAAAATGCTTTGAAGACCATGTGTATAAAAATCTGTGAATTTTCAGTTATTGTATCACACCATGTCTGATGAAGGGAGCGAGTACTCCTGAAAGCTTACTTATAAATATACTCAGCCTCTAAAAGGTATCGCCTGATTTCTTCACTCTTCCACTACTCTCAATGGCTAACACGGTGCAACATTATACTACTACATTGCTACATAGTATTGATCAATTATATATTATAATAGGGTTGAATTGACATTGAAATGAATTTTTTTTTTTAGTTTTACCTGGGTCAATGGTGCTGTTCAGTCCCAAAGTTTAACTGTTTGATGGTCCAAATATTCCATGTATCAAAAGAATGTAGATCTGAGTCGTAGTCTTGGTATTTGTTTTCAAAAAGTTTGCCACAAAGTTGCATGAAGGTGGTCTGCAAAAATAATTTATAACCTATTACAGGATAGGTAAAAAAATGTGATCTCTCAGGGTCCAACTACTGGGACCCCCACTCATCATGACAGCAGGTGTCCTGTATCCCCCATTTCCATGGCGTGGTCATCATACACATGCACTACTGCTCCATTCAGTCTCTATGGGACTAATGCGGATGACCAAGTACAGCAAATATTTCTATCTGTCGATCCCAATAGGCTGTGAATGAAGTGATAGTGCGCTGTGTGACCACCACATGATGGACGCCCATTCTCATGATTGGTCCTAGTGGTCGATCCCCACTGATCACACCTTCATCACCGTTGGGAATGTTACATTTCAACATGTCCAATCCTATGTTTTCAGGCAAGATAATCTACCACCGGGGTGTCTGGCTGTAGCTTTGCCCATTAAAGAGGATCTCTCACCACCTACACATACTCCAAAGAGGTGGAGGTGGTGCAGGGGCCTCTTTAAGGACGCATGTAGATTCAGCTGAACTAAGTATGCATGTGTATGTAGAGGTGATGTCTGTGATATTGCATGTACGGCCACCTTCTGGCTTGGCTTGGGTCAGCCACAAATATGAATCTCCACGCACTTATTACTGACAGTTTCTGTTTGATGCAAAATTGCACAAAAACGCCCATGTTATTTTAAGAATGTGCCACGATAGTTTTCTATCTTATTTCCAGGAATGCACATTGGTCTGCACAGGAGCTGTATACACAAAATATCAAGACTACTTGTGAAGTTATTTTTGTAAATCGCTTTTCTATTATATGTTGTGCGTGGTCTCCAACAAAAGTCCTACATTTCTCCTATATCTTAGACCCCTGTTTCCTAGACTGTGGGTTGTGACACCCTCACAGGTGGGGGTAGACGACCACCTATGAGGGTACAACGAACTCTTCTATCACTACTGAAGGAAGGGATGGGGGTTGCGCGGTGACTATGGTTATTCTCAGATCTCCGATGCCTCTGAATGTGAAGAGCTGAGCTGATACCGGGAGTACAGGAGCCAGGTAAGTATGAAGGTTTTTTTTGTTTTTTTTTTTGAGGAACTAAACCACCAGTACACAAACCCCAAATAGCCCTGATGGTTCCCTTTAAATTTTTCACTTTAGAGGCAGAATAAAGCAAAACGGGGATGTATTTTTTGAATGGGGCTATGTACGGTACTGGTGGGTCCTAAACAAAAATCCTACCCAAAAGTGGGTCCTACCTTCAGAAAATTTGGGAACCACTGTCTTATGCTATAGTAGCAGTAATATGAAAAGCTTCTATTTGTACAAAAATGAGCAGATTAACAGACCATTGTCCTGCCATCTAAACACATCTCGGCCCGGCATCTCCAGCCGATCCTCTCCTGTCCTCTGACAAATGTAAGTTGACCCAGATGGAACTTTCAGTCCAAAAAAAAAAAAAAAGTCCCGTAAAATTACTTTGCCTTTATCTCAACATTCTCCTTGTTTATCTTGTAAGTGAAGGGCAGCGAGTTTAGCTTGAAAGTAAAAACCAGTTCTTATCTAGAACGATAGAAAATGTACTTGGGCGCTGGAAACTTTATTGAAACGTCCGGAGAGTTTTCTTGTATTCTGATTAATGGCCCTTAATAACAAATTACACCGAGCACCGAGACAAAGCAGAACATTGTCCTAACCTGCTCCGCTCTCTTAGGAGCATTGTATTAGTCTACGAGAGAAACCGGCCCTATATATAATGGCCCACTCTTTATGAGGACTCTTCAAAAAGTTACGCATTTTTTTTAACTCTGTTTATTAAGATCACGTTACTTGTCTGTCTCCTCATCCTGTAGGTCTCCTCAGATGGAGGCGTTTTGGGGTCTCCTCAGGCCCCTTCGTCGGTGGATTCAGCTGGTTTTTCCTGCCTGTCAGTGACTGTAGCCCGGAGCAGGGTGTGGGGGCTGGGCCTGGTATTTTTAGTGCGGTTTTATGGGGAGGATCCCTGCGGTTTGGCTCCAAGCTGAAATATTGTCCTGGTCTGAATGACAAGTCCACAGAGCAAGCAGTGATGTCCTGGCACTAACTGGGCAGGAGATGGACATCATGGCGGCCTCATGTGTGGGGAGGGGGCCCATGTGGTGGAGATGTAGAGAGGATGTAGGAGAAGGCTCTGTGTACATGTGGCGGAGACCCCAGCCCATGTAATACACCAGTGTGACCCCAGCCCATGTAATACACCAGTGTGACCCCAGCCCATGTAATACACCAGTGTGACCCCAGCCCATGTAATACACCAGTGTGACCCCAGCCCATGTAATACACCAGTGTGACCCTAGCCCATGTAATATACCAGGGTGACCCCAGCCCATGTAATATACCAGGGTGACCCCAGCCCATGTAATATACCAGTGTGACCCCAGCCCATGTAATACACCAGTGTGACCCCAACCCATGTAATACACCAGTGTGACCCCCAGCCCATGTAATACACCAGTGTGACCCCAGCCCATGTAATATACCAGTGTGACCCCAGCCCATGTAATATACCAGTGTGACCCTAACCCATGTAATATACCAGTGTGACCCTAACCCATGTAATATACCAGTGTGACCCCAGCCCATGTAATACACCAGTGTGACCCCAGCCCATGTAATACACCAGTGTGACCCCCAGCCCATGTAATACACCAGTGTGACCCCAGCCCATGTAATATACCAGTGTGACCCCAGCCCATGTAATATACCAGTGTGACCCTAACCCATGTAATATACCAGTGTGACCCTAACCCATGTAATATACCAGTGTGACCCTAACCCATGTAATATACCAGTGTGACCCCAGCCCATGTAATACACCAGTGTGTCCCCAGCCCATGTAATACACCAGTGTGACCCCAGCCCAAGTAATACACCAGTTTGACCCCAGCCCATGTAATACACCAGTGTGACCCCAGCCCATGTAATACACCAGTGTGACCCCAGCCCATGTAATACACCAGTGTGACCCCAGCCCATGTAATACACCAGTGTGACCCCAGCCCATGTAATATACCAGTGTGACCCCAGCCCATGTAATACACCAGTGTGACCCCAGCCCATGTAATACACCAGTGTGACCCCAACCCATGTAATACACCAGTGTGACCCCAGCCCATGTAATATACCAGTGTGACCCCAGCCCATGTAATACACCAGTGGAAACCCAGCCCATGTAATATAGCAGTGTGACCCCAGCCCATGTAATACACCAGTGTGACCCCAGCCCGTGTAATATACCAGTGTGACCCCAGCCCGTGTAATATACCAGTGTGACCTCAGCCCGTGTAATACACCAGTGTGACCCCAGCCCATGTAATACACCAGTGTGACCCCAGCCCATGTAATATACCAGTGTGACCCCAGCCCATGTAATACACCAGTGTGACCTCAGCCCATGTAATACACCAGTGTGACCCCAACCCATGTAATACACCAGTGTGACCCCAACCCATGTAATACACCAGTGTGACCCCAGCCCATGTAATATACCAGGGTGACCCCACCAAATAAGTGAAATAGCAGGACTTTATTAGCCCAACTGTGCAATGTTTCAGCAACTTCATAAAGGTTCTGTTGAACTGAAATATCGCGTAGTTGGGCTAATAAAGTCCTGTTTCTTCACTTATTTGATGTGCTGCCCAATTTTCCATTTTTTTAGATAGATAGTTAGATATTTCGGTTATGCAAACTCATAGATAGACAGATAGAAGACAGAAAGAAAGCTAAATAGATAGAGACTTAGCTTATGCTAGCTTATAGATAGATAGATAGATAGATAGATAGATAGATAGATAGATAGATATGAGATAGATAGATAGCTAGATATGAGATAGATAGATAGATAGATAGATAGATAGATAGATAGATAGGAGATAGATAGATAGGAGATAGATAGATAGATAGATAGATAGATAGATAGATATGAGATAGATAGATAGATAGATAGATAGATAGATAGATAGATAGGAGATAGATATGAGATAGATAGGAGATAGATAGATAGATAGATAGATAGATAGATAGATAGATATGAGATAGATAGATAGATAGATAGATAGATAGATATGAGGTAGATAGATAGATAGGAGATAGATAGATAGATAGATAGATAGATAGATAGATAGATAGGAGATAGATATGAGATAGATAGATAGATATGAGATAGATAGATAGATATGAGATAGATAGATAGATAGATAGATAGATAGATAGATAGATATGAGATAGATAGATAGATAGATAGATAGATAGATAGATAGATAGATAGGAGATAGATAGATATGAGATAGATAGATAGATATGAGATAGATAGATAGATAGATAGATAGATAGATAGATATGAGATAGATAGATATGAGATAGATAGATAGATAGATAGGAGATAGATAGATAGATAGATAGATAGATAGATAGATAGATAGATAGATATGAGATAGGAGATAGATAGATAGATAGATAGATAGATAGATAGATAGATAGATAGATATAGATAGATAGATAGATAGATAGATAGATAGATAGATATGAGATAGATAGATAGATAGATAGGAGATAGATAGATATGAGATAGATAGATATGAGATAGATAGATAGATAGATAGATAGATAGATAGATATGAGATAGATAGATAGATAGATAGATAGATAGGAGATAGATAGATATGAGATAGATAGATAGAGATAGATAGATAGATAGATAGATAGATAGATATGAGATAGATAGATAGATAGATAGATAGATAGATATGAGATAGATAGATAGATAGATAGGAGATAGATAGATAGATAGATAGATAGGTAGATAGATAGATATGAGATAGATCGATAGATAGAGAGATAGATAGATAGATAGATAGATAGATCTTATTGATAGATATTGACAGCTTATACATGCAATGGGGTAAAGTTACCACGTCAGTTTTCTGAAGCAAAATTAGCATATTTTGGTATAGAGCCATTTTCACCAAAAATGGTCTAACTTGTCCAGAGTTCTATCTGAAGTCTGGCATAGAATGTCCCTGATTGACGTATAAATCCCCCCGAGAGCCGATGGCCATTACTCAGGGGCACTAGTGAGTTCCATCTCTGCGATAAGACTGTGATGGCTCCTGGAGGTGCCGGCCTGTCTCTTATTTTTCCCTACAGATTTTTGGCAGGCAGCTGTGATAACTGTTAAATGAGGGTGCGCTCATGTTGTATGGCATTATTGTATTTGTGTAACCCTTCTCTTCTGTCAGGAAGGTTAAACACACTTGGCCGCCCCTACTAGTAAAGCAGATAGCTCGGGTTTAATGTCTCGCCTACCCTTACTTTGAAGAACAATTCAACCATACATTGTAGAAATCCGTACATTAACCATTTCCTCACCAGCCAGATGTATGCCGTATCATGGAATGAACTATATACGAGGTCTACACAAATCCAAAAAAATTATCTATTGGAAATAAAAAAAATATACAGCTAGAAATATCTCGGCATAAAACAGAACAACTGTCGGGTTCAGAGTGAAATATGGATAATACATACCAGAAGCTGCGGGAGGCCCATAATCCTCAGAACAGAGAAGAGCATCGGAGCGCCCCTTCATCTTCAGAGACTAAACTGAGATTGAGAACCTCAGGGATTGGTTTAGGTTGTCTATAATACATACAAAAGTTCCAGTCTTGGGTTTAGATGTTAAATAAAGGCACACAAAGCCTAGTGACCGCAATCCTATGTTATTTGCTTTAAAGGCTTTATGCTTATAACTATGGTAGGGCTGGTCAAGTAATAGCAATGTGGTCAAGTACTGAATGATGATGATGATGATGAGTGATGGTGCTGTTGGTACCATTTTCTCACCTGGGGAAGGGGAAGAAGATATGGTTAGGCACCTTTGGTTGAGGTTTATCCCTTGAAAATGAAGGATGGGGCATGCTGGAAATCAACATTCTCTAACATCTACCAAATGAACTTGGCCTAAACATGTAATACACATTAGATGTCTAACCTGCCCCATCGAAATCTGTAGCTTTGACCAACCTTAGTCTAATGTCCCATTGACATCTGTAGCTTTCACCAATCTTAGTGTAATGTGTATGACAACCTTTAGACCATACTTGACTACTCTTTAAGAATATCTACGAGACTCATAGAGTATTGTTCTGATTGTCTGCACCAGCCTGATCTGTCAGGGCAGGGAAGCCAAGTGGTGGGTTTGGTGAATGACCATTTGGTCTGTAGGGGGCTTAGGTCTGAAGGAGGCAATTCACGTGCCCTACTTATGATTTAAAATGTGTTAGGACCGGAGTTTACTTATAGGGGTTGCTATTCACCAAAGGTCCCTCTGCCGCATAAAATATAAAACTATTCTAAATACATAAGATAGGGAGGGGCCCTATTTCGGATTTTGCACTGGGGCCCAGGAGCTTCAAGTTACACCTCTGGGTTGGGGCATTTTCATATGTGATCCATATATAAGAGCACTGGGCATATATGGTTTAATCCGCCATGGGCAAACTGGTTTGCAATAAGTTGAGTTTGTGACAAATTTTCCAAAATTAGACCAAACCTAAACTTTTTGGGCTTCACCTAAGTCCATAATTATACTCTTGGGTTTCTTCTTCGCAGCTTCCTCTGGCATTCCAATCTTCTCCCCCAGTCATCCGCCATGACTTTCAGCCCTCCATTGCTGAGGCCCTATGATTGTTCCTCAGTGACGCAGTGGTTTCAGTGTCATTTTCCCCTGGTCACAGAACTCAATGGTGACATAGGGGGCAGCCTAATTATAGGCCATGGGGGTGTTGCCATCATCACAATTTCATTTTACAGGGTCATCACGTACACTGTGGCATCAAAGTGTGATGACATTGATGCCCCCATGTGACCGATTAGTCCTCAGTGGCGACCTAGGAGCCAGAAAACACTCGGATGGTCCAGGATGATGACTGGAACACGAGAGGATGCCACAGTGGAGCCCAGGAAAGTGTGATGACATTGATGCCTCCATGTGACCAATTAGACCTCAGTGGTATTCTGGGAGCCAGAAGATATGTAGAGGTTCAGAATGATGACTAGAAGACAAGAGGAGGCAACAGTAGAGCCCAAAGTGTGATGACATTGATGCCCCCATGTGACTGATAAGGCCCCAGTGGCGACCTAGGAGCCAGAAGACATGTGGATGGCCTGGGAAGATGACTGGAACACGAGAGGATGCCACAGTGGAGCCCAGGAAAGTGTGATGACATTGATGCCCCTATGTGACTGATTTGGCCCCAGTGGTGACCTAGGAGCCAGAAGACATGTGGAGGTCCAGGATGATGACTAAATTACGAGAGGATGCCACAGTGGAGCCGAAAGTGTGATGACATTGATGCACCCATGTGATTGATTAGGCCCCAGTGGTGACCTAGGAGCCAGAAGACATGTGGATGGCCTGGGATGATGACTGGAACACGAGAGGATGCCACAGTGGAGCCCAGGAAAGTGTGATGACATTGATGTCCCCATGTGACTGATGAGGCCCCAGTGGCGACCTAGGAGCCAGAAGACGTGTGGATGGTCCAGGAAGTTGACTGGAATATGAGAGGATGCAACAGGGGAGCCCAAAGTGTGATGACATTGATGCCCCCAAGTGACCAATTAGGCTTCAGTGGTGACCTAGGAGCCAGAAAACATGTGGATGGCCCAGGAAGTTGACTGGAATATGAAAGGATGCCACAGTGGAGCCCAGGAAAGTGTGATTGCATTGATGCTCCTCCGTTCTTCTGACCAGTGGAAATCTAGGCAGTCAGACCCCAGCGATCTGCAAGTTACGCCTACCCTATGGATAAGAAATGACTTGTTAAAATGGCAATACCCCTTTAAGAACATAAATAGGATCAAAACATAAAACATCCCATCCTCAGTTCTATAAATTCATATTTACCAATTTGTATAACATAGCCGCAACTTTATCAGACATAAAACTATCATAGCTGTCCATATTTCTTCGTAGTTTTTTTATTGGATTTCATCTTTATACTGACACCAAACTTTTACAATACATTTGTGGCCTATGAAATATAGACCCCCCCGAATTCCGTTCTCAGGACTCCCCCAGGATGGTGCAGTCAGAAAGAAAGAAGGTTGGGGGAAAGAAAGGAAGATACAAACAGACCCAGAAGGTAACATTAGATATAAGACAAATACCGCGCTCCGGGCCACTGATACATTGTTTGCGTTGTAAGTGATGATCTAAAGGCTTGTTCTATTCCCGTCAAGCTTCATTATAGGGAAGAGCGGAGGGACGGGCCGGTGGGAATGAAGAAGATGGGGTTTAGGAGTTTGCCAGATATTTTATCACTACGAGGATAGTTACGAGAATATTGACTTTTCACCCACGGCTTTAACTTCTGTTTAAGCTTCTTTGTTAAACTGACACCTTCTTTACGATAAACTCAACTCTGCACATTGTTACCCATGTGAAATATATTTGTTTGATGTTTTACTGCTTTTTGTTTAGTAATCCTTTAGTCCACACTTTTTTCTTGCGACTTTGTTGCCGTTTTTTTCCATTGACTTCAATTGGATTTTTATATCCAGTTTGCAATTAGAGACACTTAAATCAATTTTGTGCAAATCAAACTTATGTGAATTCCTCAAAAGTTTCAGATTCCAGTGAATCTGGAACATTTTGGATTTATTTTTGATGAATACAAGTATTAGTTAAATAACTGGCTACCAGGGGTTGTCCAGTCAATAATTTATATTATATACTTAGCTTGTAGGCCACATGCTCAATGTGGCCTACAAGTTGGGGAGTGGTAGAGCAGGAAGCCTGTGGCTTCCTGCTCTACCAGTAGCAGAATCTGGTCGGCGTTGCCACTTCTCCCCGGTTCTGATAATTCTGTTTTAATAATGGATCAGCAGAAGCGGGAGATCCTCATTGCATTCACTTACTCCCCACTCCTGCTCGCGGCCTCCTCTTTCCTCTTCAGCCTACAATGGGCCCTGTGCGCTCCACATCAGGTCGTGATGACGTAATGTGTGGCGCACGGGGGCCCCTGGAGGCTGAAGAGGGAAGAGGAGGTCATGAGCAGGAGCGGCAATAGATACCTTAATAGGGGCTGTTACTGGACCTCCACTGCCTATTAACAAAAGCAGTGGGGATCCGGTAGGGCCTCCTAAAGGCACGGGGCCCACTGAGGGATTTACTGGTATCCTGGTTGGCCAGTCCGAGTCTGCTGTGGTCAACAGTCATTATTGATTTTATGACAGAGTCTGCCGGTCAGTGGAAATTTGAACATGGGCCGCAATTGGCCCCCAGGCCGGATTTTGGACATGTGCTAGTGACTTTTTGTCTCCTGGAGTTGGGCCATGGGCCATATATGAAATGGTCTGCAGCAGATCCTATTGACTTCTATGGGAGAATTTTCTAGGCATGCTCTGTGACCTGTGAAGAGGGGGGAGTAGATAAACTGTGACATCTCCCATTGTGACTGGTGGATGTTGTGTCTTATCTACATATATATTATCGCTGTGATCATCAGTGTGCTGTAAGTGAGGTGACTGCTGCAAAGAAATCTCCTACAGAAAACAGGAAGGGGCAGATTTTACAAAACCGGTGTAGATCTTGTCATAAATTAGGCAAATCAGCTGGCAGCCTGGACAGCGATATGGACATTAATAGCAGCTCATCCTTCATGACAGAAAATTGGTATAAACTATAATAATTTTCTTATGAGGTACAGTTTGTCCCACAAAAAATAAGCTCCCCTACAGCTCTGAGGAAAAAAAAAACCTTAAAAAATGTTGCAAATGCGTTTTTCTAATTCTATGCCGTACTAAATTTTTTCACAGTACTTTGTAACAAATATTAACTGGTACCATTATGAATTACAGTTTTTCCTGCAAAAAATAAGCCCTCATATGAGTATGTGAGCAGAAAAATAAAGCAGTTATGACTTTTCCAAGAAGGCAAGTAAGGCTAGGTTCACATCCGTGTTCGGATTTCACATCTGCGGACCCCCCGAATGGAAACCTAATCTGCGTAAAGAAGTGGTTACCCACGGAAACCCGCGAACCCCATAGACTATAATGGGGTCCGCGTGGTTTCCACTTGGTTTCCGCCCGAAAAGGGAGGAAAATGCGGAGGGGAAGGTGCTGCTTGCAGCGCTTTTTTCTCTGCATATTTCAAGTGGAGAGGGGAACAGAATCCCCGTACAGAGAGCCAACGCTGGTGTGAACCCAGCCTAAGATATGAACAATGGCTGTGGTCGGAAGCGATTATAAAGTGGTTCAGACCAGCCTACTACATATTAGAGGGGGTTTTTTTTATACCTCAGAGATATACTCAGTGTGACAGCTCTTACATTGTTTGGTAGGTAGTCAAACCAATTATTAGCTATTTGTATACAGAGACAGTACTTGGTGTTTGTACTCCTATACAGAGACAGTACTTGGTGGTTGTATTCCTATACAGAGACAGTACTTGGTGGTCATTTTTATATACAGAGACAGTACTTGGTGGTCGTATTCCTATACAGAGACAGTACTTGGTGGTCATTTTTGTATACAGAGACAGCACTTGGTGGTAGTGTTTCTATACAGAGACAGTACTTGGTGGTTGTGCTCGAATAGAGAGACAGTACTTGGTGGTGGTGTCTGTATACAGAGATAGTACTAGGTGGTCATGCTTGTATACAGAGAGTGTACTTGGTGGTCATGTTTATATACAGAAAAAGTACTTGGTGGTCATGATTGCATAGAGAGACAGTATTTGGTGGTCATGATTGCATAGAGAGACAGTATTTGGTGGTCATGTTTGTATACAGAGACAGTACTTGGTGGTAGTGTTTGTATACAGAGACAATACTTGGTGGTGGTGTTTGTATTCAGAGACAGTACTTGCCGGTCATGTTTATATACAGAAAAAGTACTTGGTGGTCATGATTGCATAGAGACAGTATTTGGTGGTCATGTTTGTATAGAGAGACAGTACTTGTGTCAGGATTCTAGCTTTAAGGTTACCGTGTGAACCTGATTTAGCTTCAGCAGTTTCAGAAGTGTCCTGGATTTGTCCAGTTAGCAGCTGATATAAGATATAAGGCATATATAAGACCCCTCCCTCCTGACACAGGGGGCGACTAATCTAGTTTCCTAGTTTGGCTCTGGACATTATAGTATAGTTTGGACTGCATCATTCTGACCCTTGGCTTGTTCTTTGGATATTCGTTTGTCTGCCGATATTACCATTGATGTACCCATTTCGATTTGACCCTTTGCTTTCTACTGAATATCACTTTTGTCTCGTGATTCTGCCTCTGATGTCTTATCTTGGTTTTAACCCTTTGCCTGTACGACTATTCTCCTGATTCTGATCTGCCCTGTAAGTCAATTGTGGGTTCTGGGACCAACGCTGGTGAAGGCATATGGGGTTCTGTCTTGGCATGCAGTGCTGTGGTGATTTTTAATAGCTATGTTTTACTGCTCGCTGTTATCAGCCAGTTCCTGCTTTTGTTTGGCCTTGCATCTCAACCATAACAACTTGGTAGTCCAGAAACAGTACTTGTATACAGGGACAGTACTTGATGGACATGGTTGTATACAGAGACAATACCTGGTGGATGTGTTTGTATACTGAGACAGTACTAGGTGGTCAAGGTGGTCATGGTTGTATACAGAGTGAGTACTTTGTAATCGTGTTTGTATACTGAGATAGTATTTGGTGGTCATGTTTTTTATACAGAGGCCGTACTTGGTGATTGTCTCTGTATACAGAGACAGTACTTGGTGGTCATGTTTGTATACTAAGGCAATATTTGGTGGTCATGTTTCTATACAGAGACCGTACTTGGTGGTCATTTTTGTATAGTGACACAGTATTTGGTCATGTTTGTATACAGAGACAATATTTGGTGGACATGGTTGTATAGCGAGAGAGTATTTGGTAGTTGTGTTTGTATACTGAGACAGTATTTAGTGGTCATGTTTGTATACAGGGACAGTACTTGGTGGACTTGGTTGTATACAGAAAGAGTAGTTGGTAGTCGTGTTTGTATACTGAGACAGTGTCTGGTGGTCATGTCTGTATACAGAGACTGTACTTGGTGGTCATGTTTGTATATAGACACCATACTTAGTTTGTCTTTATTTTACAGAAAGATTTGTCTTTAATAGAATGTGACTTGGAAATAGTAAGTGTTTTCTTATCTGAACCCATTATAGTGTTATTCTTCGGCAGGACTTCCCATCAGGTCACACATTGACACTCACTCATTGTAATTTCCTATCAGGGGCAATTCATGACGGTTCTAGCACCTCCTAAGTGATTACATCCAATCCATAATGCACATTATTGCCTCTTCCACCACTCATGTTGACAAATCTTCAGTGACTACAATTGGTTTCAGCTTTTGTAATGGAATTTACATGATAATGAAATGTAACCTTATCAAGCCTTGGAGAAAGTCAACATTTGGGTGGTTTGAAGGGCCACTTGTGCCCTATTTATCTGGCGACTTCTGGTTATCTCTACTGTTTGATCTTCAATAGTCAAAGGATAATCCACAGAGAAGCCTCATTGACACCCTCTATGGTGCCATGTATTTTGGCTTTGTATACTAAACTAGAGACTGAAGACCAGATGAGCTAATATACAAATACTAAAGCTGGACATACACATAAGATGAGAATCTGCTGAACTCACTCATCTTGTTGGGTCCGGCCAACCATTTAATGTTGGAGACTTAAGGATTGTTGGATTTCATAATACCCCAATTGTTGATTCTCAGTGATCCTCGCCCCTTATTTACCACACTGGTCCCCTACACACATACATATACTTGCTGGCCTTTAGGCATCTTCCCTATTTACATAATTCACATACAAATGTTTCAGTAGTTATAAACTACTCATTAACATCCATGTTGACCAATATTTATCACCCTGTTTACCCCATTGAAATGCCTGAGGCTCATTCTGTAGGTGTCGCTCAGATTTACTGCCATAGGCCCCACATAAGAGGCTGCAGCGAAAAAGCACTGCAAGAAATACCGTGGCGGAAACGCATTGCAGATTTCACACAGCGCTTTTCACAAAGTCTTTTGTCTTCCATTATACTTATAGGGAAACTGCCGGCACTTCCAAAGGTATAATTGACATTTTGCGATTTCCCAAATAACAATGGTTCGGGAAATCGCATCATTTCCGCTGAGCATATTTTTCAGGGACTGTAAAGCGCCATAAAGCACCCCAGACTTACACACATATTGGTCAGTAATTGTTGATCAGTAAATAAAAGTGATGTCACAGAAGGGGGATAATAAATGCAGTGATGTCATGACACTTGGCATACCCCATGTGACCACTAAGGCCTAAATTGTTACCCTGATAGTTACTGTCATACCTGCCACTCCGATACTTACTGCCATACCTGCCACTCTGATAGTTACTGCCATACCTGCCACACTGATAGTTACCGCCATACCTGTTACTCTGATAGTTACCGCCATACCTGCCACTCTGATAGTTACCGCCATACCTGCCACTCTGATAGTTACTGCCATACCTGCCACTCTGATAGTTACCGCCATACCTGCCACTCTGATAGTTACTGCCTTATCTAATACTCTGATAGTTACTGCCATACCTGTTACTCTGATAGTTACTGCTATACCTGCCACTCTGATAGTTACTGCCATACCTGTTACTCTGATAGTTACTGCCCTATCTAATACTCTGATAGTTACCGCCATACCTGCCACTCTGATAGTTACCGCCATACCTGCCACTCTGATAGTTACCGCCATACCTGTTACTCTGATAGTTACTGCTATACCTGCCACTCTGATAGTTACTGCCATACCTGTTACTCTGATAGTTACTGCCTTATCTAATACTCTGATAGTTACTGCCATACCTGCCACTTTGATAGTTACCGCCATACCTGCCACTCTGATAGTTACCGCCATACCTGTTACTCTGATAGTTACTGCTATACCTGCCACTCTGATAGTTACTGCCATACCTGTTACTCTGATAGTTACTGCCTTATCTAATACTCTGATAGTTACTGCCATACCTGCCACTCTGATAGTTACCGCCATACCTGCCACTCTGATAGTTACTGCCATACCTGTTACTCTGATAGTTACTGCCTTATCTAATACTCTGATAGTTACCGCCATACCTGCCACTCTGATAGTTACCGCCATACCTGTTACTCTGATAGTTACTGCTATACCTGCCACTCTGATAGTTACTGCCATACCTGTTACTCTGATAGTTACTGCCTTATCTAATACTCTGATAGTTACTGCCATACCTGCCACTCTGATAGTTACCGCCATACCTGCCACTCTGATGGTTACCGCCATACCTGCCACTCTGATAGTTACTGCCATACCTGCTACTCTGATAGTTACCGCCATACCTGCCACTCTGATAGTTACTGCCATACCTGTTACTCTGATAGTTACTGCCTTATCTAATACTCTGATAGTTACCGCCATACCTGCCACTCTGATAGTTACCGCCATACCTGTTACTCTGATAGTTACTGCTATACCTGCCACTCTGATAGTTACTGCCATACCTGTTACTCTGATAGTTACTGCCTTATCTAATACTCTGATAGTTACTGCCATACCTGCCACTCTGATAGTTACCGCCATACCTGCCACTCTGATGGTTACCGCCATACCTGCCACTCTGATAGTTACTGCCATACCTGCTACTCTGATAGTTACCGCCATACCTGCCACTCTGATAGTTACCGCCATACCTGTTACTCTGATAGTTACTGCCATGATCTCTAGGACATACGTCATCCATCACTTTATGATATTGGGGCACATCCTCTAATAATAATAATAATAATAATAATAGTCCTTTAATAGTCCCACAATGGGGAAATTCAGTGTGTTACAGCAGCAAAGATAAGATAAGCAGATACAAATACAAATACAACATGTACAGGAATGTTCCAAGGTGAGAGGCATTACATTAATAGCAGACAGACAGATAGGAAGTAGCAGAGGGGGGGGGGGATTTAACAGGCAGAGAGATATTTCAGTTCTCTAGGACCCCCAATAATCTTTAGAATGAAGGGACTCGATTCAACGGAAATCCAATAGGTACATTACATGGTCCTGCTGAAATTGGCACAGCATTCATCTAATGTATTAGGATAGCTTAAAGGTCTGCTGCCCACCAAACTGCACAAGTGCGGTAATCTGCTGCAATATGTGAACAAGCCCTAAAATGTGACTATGAGGTAGACCGGGAATACAGGTTGTGAGCCCCACCAGGGACAGGCAATGGTCAGAGAGGTGACCATCTCTGTACAGCGCTGTGGAATATGTGGGTGCTATATAAGCAGCAGTCATTGCATAACTAAACAATTATTCCATTCAGGAATATGGGAAAGCTGAGTGACAAGTCCTGTGCAGGGCCAGTGGCAGACACAAAGCTGTCCCAGGACCAGATACATAAGACATGTTCAGGATGCTATGGTGTTAGTAACAGAGGAGACCTCAGTGTATATCTGCTGGGGATGGGCTGACATGGGGGACTGTCCCGACTGCACAATATTAACTCATAAATTCTAGGCAGAGATCATAAAGAGCTGGGACAGTTTTATTAGTAGTAAATGGAGGCTCGGGCAGGGAAGGGTTAAGCCGAGGTGCCCGCAGGATGACAGCCAGCAGAGCTGCAATGTGAAGCCCAGAGAATTTATTACACAGGCGAGAAGTGTGTGGACAATGTGCCGGAGCCTCAGCTGATATATAGAGCAGAGAACTCCGAAGACAAACACAGCAGTCCCGGCTCCACAAGACTCCGGCACAGGCGCCTCATAAAAGCCAAGATAAACAGAGGAGAGCCCAGGATGAGCCAGACAGCAGCCCCATATACTGAGGCTGGGGGAGAGGGGGCTGGGGGCACTCACTGGAGACTATGCTATCTAATATCTATCTAATATCTATCTATCTAATATCTATCTATCTAATATCTATCTAATATCTATCATATACTGAGGCTGGGGAGAGGGGGGGGGGGCTGGGGCCCTGGGGACTAGCTATCTAAATCTATCTAATATATATCTATCTAATATCTATCTATCTAATATCTATCTAATATCTATCTATCTGAGGCTGGGGGAGGGGGGCTGGGGGCACTCACTGGAGACTTGCTATCTAATATCTATCTAATATATATCTATCTAATATCTTCTAATATCTATCTATCTGGGCTGGGGGAGAGGGGGCTGGGGGCACTCACTGGAGACTATGCTATCTAATATCTATCTATCTAATATCTATGTAATATCTATCAATCTAATTTCTATCTATCTATCTATCTAATATCTATCTATCTAACATCTATCTAATATATATCTATCTATGTAATATCTATCATATACTGAGGCTGGGGGAGAGGGGGCTGTGGGCACTCACTGGAGACTATGCTATCTAATATCTATCTATCTAATATCTATCTATCTATCTCATATCTATCTATCTATCTAATATCTATCTATCTATCTCATATCTATCTACACCTATCTATCTATCTATCTATCTACTATCATCTATCTATCTAATATCTATCTAACATCTATCTAATATATATCTATCTAGCAGCCCCATATACTGAGGCTGGGGGAGAGGGGGCTGGGGGCACTCACTGGAGACTATGCTATCTAATATCTATCTAATATCTATGTAATATCTAATATCTATCTAATATCTATCATATACTGAGGCTGGGGGAGAGGGGGCTGGGGGCACTGCTAGCTATCTAATATCTATCTATCTAATATCTATCTAATATCTATCTCATATCTATCTATCTATCTCATATCTATCTAATATCTATCTAATATCTATCTATATAATATCTATATAATATCTATCTATCATATACTGAGGCTGGGGGAGAGGGGGCTGGGGGCACTGCTAGCTATCTAATATCTAACTAATATATATCTATCTAATATCTATCTAATAGCTATCTAATATCTATCACATACTGAGGCTGGGGGAGAGGGGGCTGGGGGCACTGCTAGCTATCTAATATCTATCTAATATCTAATGTCTATCTTATATCTATCTATCTAATATATATCTATCTAATATCTATCTAGCGGCCCCATATACTGAGGCTGGGGGAGAGGGGGCTGGGGGCACTCACTGGAGACTATGCTAGCTATCTAATATCTATCTAATATCTATCTATCTAATTTCTATTTATTTATCTGTTATCTACATTATTTATAGATGTTGTCTATCTTTCCATATATTCATCTGTTATTTAAACTATATGTTATCTATCTCTTAGCAATCTTATTTCTATCTTTGCATTATCTCATATCTATCTATCTATCTATCTATCTATCTTTATCTATCTATCTATCTAATATCTAAGTATTCCTTATCTATCTATCTATCTATCTATCATCTATCTATCTATATCATATCTATTTATCTATCTCATATCTATTTATCTCCTCTCCTATCTATCTATCTATCTATCTATCTCCTATCTCCATCTATCTATCTATCTATCTACTACTCCTATCTATGTATATATCTATCTATTGATCTCATATATATCTATCTCCTATCTATCTATCTATCTATCTATCTCTCCTATCTATGTCATATCTATCTATCTCATATCTATCTATATATCTATCTCATATCTATCTATCTATCTATCTATCTATCTCTATCTATCTATCTCTATCTATCTCATATCTATCTATCTATTGATCTCATATCTATCTTCTATCTTTTATGTATATAATTATCTATCTGATATCTAGCTACCAACTCTTATGAGCTTAGTTATCTATTAAATATATCTCTATCTGTTTTTAATGTCTATTAGGTATCTTTAGGTGATCTTTATCTAGTTATGTCTTCTATCTATCTATAGCTATTATATATATATATATATATATATATAAAGTCTTTCCCATTTCCTTTTCCTTTCTGTATTCTATCTGTTCATATAATCGTATATTGAGCTTTCTTTCTCTTTCTTTCTTTCTTTCTTTCTTTCTTTCTTTCTTTCTTTCTTTCTTTCTTTCTTTCTTTCTTTCTTCCTTTCTTCTCCTTCCTTCCTTCCTTCCTTCCTTCCTTCTCCTAGACCTTCTCTACACCTACTACACTTTATTCTTGTACTTTGATACTTTGTTGCCTTCTCTGTATCCTCTTTTGCTTCCAGCCCATGTATCTCTTCCTCCTGTATACAGTGTATCAGCAGAGCAGTCCCCACTTCACATGGGAATGCTAGATACCAGCAGAGGGCGACAGACACCAGGTCCCTATAGCTGTAGCCTGCAAAGAATGGGCACAGACAACCCCCCCACACACCCCATTCATGTGAAAGAGGGAGGTGTCAGAGAAGCAACCAACCATGACCACAGGCCATCTCACTACTTAAACCTGCATGACATCACAGCCCTATGGAGCCGGGCTAATAAATCCAAAGTAGCCAGAGGGACTGTGGACAGAGCAGTGAAGTGCAGCAGCAGAGCCAGTGAGCAGCTGGCCAGACCTTGCCACTGCATGTGCACATGTGAGGATTCCCCTGCCTGCCTGCTGTGCTGCAGCCTGCCAGGGACTGTGGGCATCCTTCCTCTTATCATCCTCCTCATCATTTGCCTCCCCTATTATCCTGTCTTCCCACTTGGAGAAAACTGAGTCCCTGGTTACCATGGTGTTCCAGCTGAAAGTGGAGAATATTTAACAAGGGGGAGGCTGGAGCCAGCAGGCAGACAAACTGGTGCCATCAGGACTGGAGAAGAAGAGACAAGACTTGTGCTGGACTGCAATGAGAGGGGGGGACCGTCCAACTTCTCCATACCCCTGAGACCCCCCTCACCCCCCTTCTGATGCCTCATTTATGATCCCTGACAAGAGAGGATAGCCCAGGTCACTGTACTCTCTGCAGCATGGAGCATTCCCAGTGCCTTGTGACTATCTATGCCCTGGTGGTTTTCTTGGGACTGAGACTAGACCAAGCTGGGTGCCAGCATTACCTACACATCAGGCCAGCTCCTAGTGAAAAGCTACCACTGGTGGATCTTATCGAGCACCCGGATCCTGTATTTGACCCCAAGGAGAAGGATCTGAACGAGACTGAGCTGAGGACTCTCTTGGGTGGCCACTTTGACCCCAACTTCATGGCCATCCACTTGCCCGAGGACAGACTAGGAGTGGAGGACCTGGCAGAGCTTGACTTACTCCTGAGGCAAAAGCCCTCTGGGGCCATGCCAGCCGAAATCAAGGGGCTGGAGTTTTATGAGGGTCTGCAAGGAAAGAAGCACAGACTGAGTAAGAAACTGAGAAGGAAGCTTCAGATGTGGCTCTGGTCCCAAACCTTCTGCCCTGTCCTATACACGTGGAATGACTTGGGCATCAGATTTTGGCCCCGCTACATGAAAGTGGGCAGCTGCTACACTAAGAGGTCTTGTTCTGTACCGGAGGGCATGGTCTGTAAAGTGTCCAAGTCCATGCATCTGACCATCTTAAGGTGGAGATGTCAACGCAGGCTCAACCAGCGCTGCACGTGGATACCCATCCAGTACCCCATCATATCGGAGTGCAAGTGCTCCTGTTAGGACTTCATGGGTTAATGTTGTATGCACTGTAATATGTAGGAATGTATATGTATGTATATATGGTACCAGTTGAAATTTACTATTAAAAGGTCAGTATTATTCTTTTAAATAACCAGTCTCTACTGCATTTCCCCCCCATAAGGCGATTGGATCTGGTTCCAGGGCTACTTTTTATTTGATAAATATTATTATTATTGTTATTATTGTTATTATTATTATTAATATTATTATTATGTATCTGTATTTATATACAAAGCTCTTCGCATCGCGGAGCAGTTTTTTTTTTTTGTAAATTTTTTTTTTTTTTTAATTATTTGAAGACTTTATTATAGAATTTCCATTATTTGGGAAATTGCCTTTGATGGACCTCAGATTAAAAAAAAAAAAAAAAAGAGAAAAAAAATTTACTTTTCAGCTACTGTACAGACAGAAGAGACGTTTTTTTTTTCTGCTATTTATTCTTTTATTTTTATCTCTTTGTAGTAAAGAAACAGCGCAGATTAGAATTAAAACCACTAAAATATTCAACCCTTTTTTTGCAGTCTTTGTTATGTCCTATGGGGGTCGCTGTAAGGAGATGGATCTGCTTTCAAGGATGGTTCTTAACACTACAACCTGTCCTAACCCCATATGAGTGGCAGAGCTGGGGGTGCATGTGTAGGCAGGGCTGGGGGTGCACATGTAGCAGGGCTGGGGGTGCACGTGTAACAGGGCTGGGGGTGCACGTGTGGCAGGGCTGGGGGTGCACATGTAACAGGGCCGGGGGTGCACGTGTAACAGGGCCGGGGGGTGCACGTGTGGCAGAGCTGGGGGGTGCACATGTAGCAGGGCTGGGGGTGCACATGTAGCAGGGCTGGGGGTGCATATGTGGCAGGGCTGGGGGTGCACATGTAGCAAAGTTGGGTTTGTCATGTGGTGCCTTCCATTGTGTTGTGTTACCTGGGACTTCTGATTATTCTGTATTGGATTATGTTAAGTGGAACCACTGCAATGCAAACTGTAGGGCAACTACAGCTCTGCTACATCTTTTTTCAGTCTTTATGTCCTATATGGGCTTGTTTTAACTCTTCTAACACCCTCATGGCACTGTTTGGGAGTAAGCGTGGCAGGGTTGGGGGTGCTCATGTAGTAGAGCTGGGTTTGTCATATGGTATATAGGGGACTTGTGAATAACTTTTCGCATTTTATTGAGTGGAAATATTACAATGTTACATCTGTATCTAAAAAATTCCACCTTTATGTCCTACATGGGTTGCTGTAAGGAGAGGCTGGTTTTTTAACTGTTCTAACACCGTAATGGCACTTTTAGGAGTTGGGGGTGCACATGTAGGAGAGCTGGGTTTGTCATGTAGTAGATTTCATTCTGCTATGTTACTTGGGACGTCTTCTCAACTTGAGTGAATGCATTACAATGTATGAGGAACGCAGCCTTTAGTGCAACTTCAGCTCTGCTACATCTGTCTATAATATCTGTAACCTTTTTGCAGTTATATCCTATATGGGTTGCTGTAAGGAGAGGCTGTTGTCATTTTGTAACTGTTCTAACACCATAGCAGTACAAGTGGCAGTGATGGGGTTATACATATAGCAGAGGTGGGTTTGTCATGTGGTACCTTTCACTGTTGTGTTACCTGGGACTGCTGGTCAATGTGTTGCATTTTATTGAGTGAAAACATTACAATGGCCACTTCAGCTCTGCTACATCTGCATGTAAAATATCCAAGCTTTCTGACATGGCACAAGGAATGCGGCCTGTATGGCCACCTCAGCTCTGCTACATGTGTCTATGATGGTAATTTATGGGCCAGTGTCTTATTTCTTCCCTGGTAGGGCTGCAGTCAGTCAGTCCTGTGTACTTGCTGAGGGAGGAGGGAATGGGCTCAGCCTCCCTGGTGTCTCTGGTTTTGTACTGCCTGACATTGCCTTTAGACAGAACACGTGTCTTTCACACCTACAATTGTGGTATAGCAGAGCTGAAACCTGACTCTTTGTCAGGACAGAACCTCCCAGCTGGAGTGCACACAAGCTGCTGGCACTGACACCGCCTGCCTTCTGCTCAGTCCTGCGGGTTCCCTGCTCTGACAACTTGTCCAAGTGCAAAAAAGTGACATTAGAGAACAGAAAATGCTTTATAGGCATGTAGCAGAGCTGACGGTGTCCCATAGAGCACAACAGACCCACAGCAGCACATGCAGCTCTGCTACATGAGCACACAGCCCAGCATTGCTCTTATCTATGGCGTCTATTGAGATCTGTCCTGTCTTAATGGCCTGACATGTAAAGGTGTCATCTCTATTAACCCCCTCAGGCCCCTCAGAGCTGTCACCTCATTGTAAAGCCATGATGTAGAGTCAACAGCGACACCTAAAAGGATCAAGGGAGATCCAGTACTAAGGTGATCCGGTGATCTATAGTGGTGGAAAGGCCGGATCTGCTATCACGTGGCTCAGATTTATTATCATGTGGTTCGGCTGTTTCTGTGCCATAAAGGGTTAACAATCTTACTACAGTCCTGTATGGAGAAAGAATGGTAAGGGGTATTGATGTAGCAGAGCTGGCTTTGTCATTTAACTCCCATTGCTCCGTTCCCCCTGCTGATCTGAATACATTGTTGCAAATGGACATGTACAGATGTAGCAGAGCAAACTTTGTCATTTAACTCTTATCTCTGTTTTCCCTGCTTGCCTAAGTTGTTCTGTATGACGTGTACAGATGTAGCAGAGCTGAATTTGTTATTTAAAGGGATTTTACCACAAGCAACACTTGTCCCCTATTCGCAGGATATGTGTCGATATGTGTCTGGTCACTGGTGGTCCTGAGACCCCTTCTGATCACGCACTTATCCCCTTTCACCTCAAGGGGTAAGTATCTGACAGATGGGGTCCCGCTACTGAGACCCCTTCCAATGACATCCTTATCAGTTATCAGACCAGTATGTGATGGCCGGGACCCCCCTGAATGGGATCATGAGAATGGGGTCTCCAAGTCTATGGGAGAGTGCTCCGTCCATCCCATAGAAGTGGATGGGTCAGTGGTCACACATGTGCGCCGTCTCGCCAGGTCCCCGATCCTTGTGATCTGTGGGGTCTCAGCAGGGGGGATCAGATATAGAGGATTGGGGGAGAAGTGATGTTTCTAAGACAATCCCTTTATTCAGTAGGTTTCCCTTTTATCCTAAATGAATAGTTCTAAGTGACAATCTCCTCTCTGCTTCATCTACAACCTCTGCCCTGCTACATCTGCCATACTGTAACTATAGGACAGCTGTAAAAGACATGCACACACCTTCATCTGTGCAAAAATAAGGTGTCAGCCATTGCTATATATGTGACTATGTCGTGGCTGGTGTTAGGGAAGGTGATCATGAAAAAATCTAGCTGGGTGGGATTTCTGCCCACTGTTAGGCAGTCATAGCCCCTCGCGACCAACCACATTTACTATCATAAGTAGTAGTGTGATTAAATGTGGCCATGTAACCCTAACCCAAGGGTAGCCTCAACCCATGTAGCCCTAGCACGTATATCCCTAACCCAAGGGTAGCCTTAAACCATGTAACCCTACTCATGTAGTCCTAACTGTTATAGCCGTAATCCATATATCCTTACCCAGGAGTAGCCGTAACCCATATATCCTTACCCAGGGGTAGCCCTAACCCATATATCCTTACCCAGGAGTAGCCGTAACCCATATATCTTGGCTTACCCAGGAGTAGCCGTAACCCATATGTCCTTACCCAGGAGTACCCGTAACCCATATATCCTTACCCAGGAGTAGCTGTAACCCATATATCCTTACCCAGGGGTAGCCCTAACCCATATGTCCTTACCCAGGAGTAGCCCTAACCCATATATCCTTACCCAGGAGTAGCCGTAACCCATATATCCTTACCCAGGAGTAGCCGTAACCCATATGTCCTTACCCAGGAGTAGCCGTAACCCATATGTCCTTACCCAGGAGTAGCCGTAACCCATATATCCTTACCCAGGAGTAGCCGTAACCCATATATCCTTACCCAGGAGTAGCCGTAACCCATATATCCTTACCCAGGAGTAGCCGTAACCCATATATCCTTACCCAGGAGTAGCCGTAACCCATATATCCTTACCCAGGAGTAGCCGTAACCCATATATCCTTACCCAGGAGTAGCCGTAACCCATATATCCTTACCCAGGAGTAGCCGTAACCCATATATCCTTACCCAGGAGTAGCCGTAACCCATATATCCTTACCCAGGAGTAGCCGTAACCCATATATCCTTACCCAGGAGTAGCCGTAACCCATATATCCTTACCCAGGAGTAGCCGTAACCCATATATCCTTACCCAGGAGTAGCCGTAACCCATATATCCTTACCCAGGAGTAGCCGTAACCCATATATCCTTACCCAGGAGTAGCCGTAACCCATATATCCTTACCCAGGAGTAGCCGTAACCCATATATCCTTACCCAGGAGTAGCCGTAACCCATATATCCTTACCCAGGAGTAGCCGTAACCCATATATCCTTACCCAGGAGTAGCCGTAACCCATATATCCTTACCCAGGAGTAGCCGTAACCCATATATCCTTACCCAGGAGTAGCCGTAACCCATATATCCTTACCCAGGAGTAGCCGTAACCCATATATCCTTACCCAGGAGTAGCCGTAACCCATATATCCTTACCCAGGAGTAGCCGTAACCCATATATCCTTACCCAGGAGTAGCCGTAACCCATATATCCTTACCCAGGAGTAGCCGTAACCCATATATCCTTACCCAGGAGTAGCCGTAACCCATATATCCTTACCCAGGAGTAGCCGTAACCCATATATCCTTACCCAGGAGTAGCCGTAACCCATATATCCTTACCCAGGAGTAGCCGTAACCCATATATCCTTACCCAGGAGTAGCCGTAACCCATATATCCCTTACCCAGGAGTAGCCGTAACCCATATATCCTTACCCAGGAGTAGCCGTAACCCATATATCCTTACCCAGGAGTAGCCGTAACCCATATATCCTTACCCAGGAGTAGCCGTAACCCATATATCCTTACCCAGGAGTAGCCGTAACCCATATATCCTTACCCAGGAGTAGCCGTAACCCATATATCCTTACCCAGGAGTAGCCGTAACCCATATATCCTTACCCAGGAGTAGCCGTAACCCATATATCCTTACCCAGGAGTAGCCGTAACCCATATATCCTTACCCAGGAGTAGCCGTAACCCATATATCCTTACCCAGGAGTAGCCGTAACCCATATATCCTTACCCAGGAGTAGCCGTAACCCATATATCCTTACCCAGGAGTAGCCGTAACCCATATATCCTTACCCAGGAGTAGCCGTAACCCATATATCCTTACCCAGGAGTAGCCGTAACCCATATATCCTTACCCAGGAGTAGCCGTAACCCATATATCCTTACCCAGGAGTAGCCGTAACCCATATATCCTTACCCAGGAGTAGCCGTAACCCATATATCCTTACCCAGGAGTAGCCGTAACCCATATATCCTTACCCAGGAGTAGCCGTAACCCATATATCCTTACCCAGGAGTAGCCGTAACCCATATATCCTTACCCAGGAGTAGCCGTAACCCATATATCCTTACCCAGGAGTAGCCGTAACCCATATATCCTTACCCAGGAGTAGCCGTAACCCATATATCCTTACCCAGGAGTAGCCGGGTCCCATATATCCTTCCCAGGAGTAGCCGTAACCCATATATCCTTACCCAGGAGTAGCCGTAACCCATATATCCTTACCCAGGGGTAGCCGTAACCCATATATCCTTACCCAGGGTAGTAGCCGTAACCCATATATCCTTACCCAGGAGTAGCCGTAACCCATATATCCTTACCCAGGAGTAGCCGTAACCCATATATCCTTACCCAGGAGTAGCCGTAACCCATATATCCTTACCCAGGAGTAGCCGTAACCCATATATCCTTACCCAGGAGTAGCCGTAACCCATATATCCTTACCCAGGAGTAGCCGTAACCCATATATCCTTACCCAGGAGTAGCCGTAACCCATATATCCTTACCCAGGAGTAGCCGTAACCCATATATCCTTACCCAGGAGTAGCCGTAACCCATATATCCTTACCCAGGAGTAGCCGTAACCCATATATCCTTACCCAGGAGTAGCCGTAACCCATATATCCTTACCCAGGAGTAGCCGTAACCCATATATCCTTACCCAGGAGTAGCCGTAACCCATATATCCTTACCCAGGAGTAGCCGTAACCCATATATCCTTACCCAGGAGTAGCCGTAACCCATATATCCTTACCCAGGAGTAGCCGTAACCCATATATCCTTACCCAGGAGTAGCCGTAACCCATATATCCTTACCCAGGAGTAGCCGTAACCCATATATCCTTACCCAGGAGTAGCCGTAACCCATATATCCTTACCCAGGAGTAGCCGTAACCCATATATCCTTACCCAGGAGTAGCCGTAACCCATATATCCTTACCCAGGAGTAGCCGTAACCCATATATCCTTACCCAGGAGTAGCCGTAACCCATATATCCTTACCCAGGAGTAGCCGTAACCCATATATCCTTACCCAGGAGTAGCCGTAACCCATATATCCTTACCCAGGAGTAGCCGTAACCCATATATCCTTACCCAGGAGTAGCCGTAACCCATATATCCTTACCCAGGAGTAGCCGTAACCCATATATCCTTACCCAGGAGTAGCCGTAACCCATATATCCTTACCCAGGAGTAGCCGTAACCCATATATCCTTACCCAGGAGTAGCCGTAACCCATATATCCTTACCCAGGAGTAGCCGTAACCCATATATCCTTACCCAGGGGTAGCCGTAACCCATATATCCTTACCCAGGAGTACCCATGTATCCTTACCCAGGTAGCCGTCCTATATATCCTTACCCAGGAGTAGCCGTAACCCATATATCCTTACCCAGGAGTAGCCGTAACCCATATATCCTTACCCAGGAGTAGCCGTAACCCATATTCCTTACCCAGGAGTAGCCGTAACCCATATATCCTTACCCAGGAGTAGCCGTAACCCATATATCCTTACCCAGGAGTAGCCGTAACCCATATATCCTTACCCAGGAGTAGCCGTAACCCATATATCCTTACCCAGGAGTAGCCGTAACCCATATATCCTTACCCAGGAGTAGCCGTAACCCATATATCCTTACCCAGGAGTAGCCGTAACCCATATATCCTTACCCAGGGTAGCCGTAACCCATATATCCTTACCCAGGAGTAGCCGTAACCCATATATCCTTACCCAGGAGTAGCCGTAACCCATATATCCTTACCCAGGGGTAGCCGTAACCCATATATCCTTACCCAGGAGTAGCCGTAACCCATATATCCTTACCCAGGAGTAGCCGTAACCCATATATCCTTACCCAGGAGTAGCCGTAACCCATATTCCTTACCCAGGAGTAGCCGTAACCCTATATCCTTACCCAGGAGTAGCCGTACCCATATATCCTTACCCGGGTGCCGTAACCCATATATCCTTACCCAGGAGTAGCCGTAACCCATATATCCTTACCCAGGAGTAGCCGTACCCATATATCCTTACCCAGGGTAGCCGTAACCCATATATCCTTACCCAGGGTAGCCGTAACCCATATATCCTTACCCAGGAGTAGCCGTAACCCATATGTCCTTACCCAGGAGTAGCCGTAACCCATATGTCCTTACCCAGGAGTAGCCGTAACCCATATGTCCTTACCCAGGAGTAGCCGTAACCCATATGTCCTTACCCAGGGTGCCTAACCCATATATCCTTACCCAGGAGTAGCCGTAACCCATATATCCTTACCCAGGAGTAGCCGTAACCCATATATCCTTACCCAGGAGTAGCCGTAACCCATATATCCTTACCCAGGAGTAGCCGTAACCCATATATCCTTACCCAGGAGTAGCCGTACCCATATATCCTTACCCGGGTAGCCGTACCCTTCCCCCCTTCCCGGGTAGCCGTGCCCTTTCCTTACCCGGGTGCCGTCCCTTTCCTTCGGGTAGCCGTAACCCATATATCCTTACCCAGGAGTAGCCGTACCCTATTCCTTACCCAGGGTGCCGCCTTCTCCTTCCCAGGGTGCCGTCCCTTTCCTTACCAGGAGTAGCCGTAACCCTATATCCTACCCAGGGTAGCCGTAACCCATATATCCTTACCCAGGAGTAGCCGTAACCCATATATCCCTACCCAGGAGTAGCCGTAACCCATATATCCTTACCCAGGGGTAGCCGTAACCCATATATCCTTACCCAGGAGTAGCCGTAACCCATATATCCTTACCCAGGAGTAGCCGTAACCCATATATCCTTACCCAGGAGTAGCCGTAACCCATATATCCTTACCCAGGAGTAGCCGTAACCCATATATCCTTACCCAGGAGTAGCCGTAACCCATATATCCTTACCCAGGAGTAGCCGTAACCCATATATCCTTACCAGGAGTAGCCGTAACCCATATATCCTTACCCAGGAGTAGCCCTAACCCATATATCCTTACCCAGGGGTAGCCGTAACCCATATATCCTTACCCAGGAGTAGCCGTAACCCATATATCCTTACCCAGGAGTAGCCGTAACCCATATATCCTTACCCAGGAGTAGCCGTAACCCATATGTCCTTACCCAGGAGTAGCCGTAACCCATATGTCCTTACCCAGGAGTAGCCGTAACCCATATGTCCTTACCCAGGAGTAGCCGTAACCCATATATCCTTACCCAGGAGTAGCCGTAACCCATATATCCTTACCCAGGAGTAGCCGTAACCCATATATCCTTACCCAGGAGTAGCCGTAACCCATATATCCTTACCCAGGAGTAGCTGTAACCCATATAACTCTACCCAGGAGTAGCCGTGACCCATATATCCTTACCCAGGAGTAGCTGTAACCCATATATCCTTACCCAGGAGTAGCCGTCCCACCCTATATCCTTACCCAGGGTAGCCGTAACCCATATATCCTTACCCAGGAGTAGCCGTAATCCATATATCCTTACCCAGGAGTAGCTGTAACCCATATATCCTTACCCAGGAGTAGCCGTAACCCATATATCCTTACCCAGGAGTAGCCGTAATCCCCATATATCCTTACCCAGGAGTAGCCGTAACCCATATATCCTTACCCAGGAGTAGCCGTAACCCATATATCCTTACCCAGGAGTAGCCGTAACCCATATATCCTTACCCAGGAGTAGCCGTAACCTATATATCCTTACCCAGGAGTAGCCGTAACCCATATATCCTTACCCAGGAGTAGCTGTAACCCATATAACTCTACCCAGGAGTAGCCGTAACCCATATATCCTTACCCAGGAGTAGCTGTAACCCATATAACTCTACCCAGGAGTAGCCGTAACCCATATATCCTTAACCAGGGGTAGCTGTAACCCATATATCCTTACCCAGGGGTACCCCTAACCCATATATCCTTACCCAGGAGTAGCCGTAACCCATATATCCTTACCCAGGAGTAGCCGTAACCCATATATCCTTACCCAGAGGTAGCCGTAACCCATATATCCTTACCCAGGGGTAGCCCTAACCTATATAACCCTACCCAGGAGTTGCCGTAACCCATATATCCTTACCCAGGAGTAGCCATAACCCATATATCCTTACCCAGGGGTAGCCCTAAACCCATATAACTCTACCTAGGAGTAGCCATAACCCATATAGTCCTAACCGTTGCAGCCGTAACCCATATATCCTTACCCAGGGGTAGCCCTAACCCATATATCCTTACCCAGGAGTAGCCGTAACCCATATATCCTTACCCAGGGGTACCCCTAACCCATATATCCTTACCCAGGAGTAGCCGTAACCCATATATCCTTACCCAGGAGTAGCCGTAACCCATATATCCTTACCCAGGGGTAGCCCTAACCTATATATCCTTACCCAGGAGTAGCCGTAACCCATATATCCTTACCCAGGAGTAGCCGTAACCCATATATCCTTACCCAGAGGTAGCCGTAACCCATATATCCTTACCCAGGGGTAGCCGTAACCCATATATCCTTACCCAGGGGTAGCCCTAAACCCATATAACTCTACCTAGGAGTAGCCATAACCCATATAGTCCTAACCGTTGCAGCCGTAACCCATATATCCTTATCCAGAGGTAGCCGTAACCCATATGTCCTTACCCAGGGGTAGCCCTAAACCCTTGAAGCCCTAACTCAGGGTTCAGCAACCTTCAGGACTGCAGTTGTTGTGAGACTACAACTCCCAATATGCAGTCTCAATCCCATAGAAATGAATGGAGCATATTGGGAGTGCCTAAGGTTTCTGACCCCCGAGCCTAAGAAATGAACTGGTAACAAGACATCTCTCCTTCTAATGAAACCTAATGATGCATTAACCCTGCCTGTGCTGTCCCATGCTGTGCCTTGCAAGGGTTAAATACGTTGATCACCCGTAGTATAGATGGAGATCGGCCTTATCCCTCCTTACAACAAAACATCCTGCCCACTCTGAGAATTCATTGTAAAAGGATTAAAAGTTGAAATGCCTTGCATTTTATTTTTTTTCTCGGTGTAATCTTGTGTGGCGCCTGGATGAGATGCTCAGCATCAAAAATATTCCTAATGTGACTCCAGGCGAGCAAACATAACCCTAATTTATTTCCAGAAGAAAGAGGATATTCAGGTATTTGGGTTTGTAAACTAGCAGTATTATGTATATTTGTTAGCCTCTGACAAATGCCCAAATAGCATTAAAATCAGCCATTCATCACATATGAATTTATGCAAAAAAACCTCTGTGCTTGTGGCCAAGACTTTTTTTTTTCAGAATTTTTTTTTTTTTTCAAAAAAAAAAAAAAAAAGAAAAAAAAAAAAGTTTATTTAAAAAAGCCAAAAGCAAGAGTTTTCTTTACTGGTAAACATGAACATTATATGAACAGAAGTATTTGCAACTGGGACTTGGGCCAAAAAGACTAAATGTCAACAAATGTAGCCCAGGGGTTGACTGTGTGACAGGGCCGCGCTCTCTCCCCCTGTTGACATATAATATTAAAGCAATTTGCTCACCCTGGAACACTGGCTGCACATAGAGCCGCGGCACAGTGTCCCTCTGTGTCACCTCGGGGTGACTGGCCATAATTAGAAGAAAAGCACAAATGTTGATGGGACTCCTGAAAACAAGGAGCAAAGTCACCCGTGATCAGAAAAACATACTTAAGGGAATTAATGACTTTCTTGAAAGGACACTTACACTATGGGAGCCAGTGTCAGTCAAGGCCTCGCTCCGCCAGTGCAAGAAACAGAAGTGCAAACTAACTGGACATGTCTAGTAATACAGGGATGCAAGAAATGTTACACTCACAAGCTACAATGTAACAACTGATGTTTAGGGGGTCAGTGTCAGACAAGATCTCGCTCCGCCAGTCATGTAGTGCAAGAAACTTAAATTGCAAACTATATGGACATGTCCAGAAATATATGGGTGTAAGATGTTGCCCACACTAAACAAAAAGAAACATACAAGTTACTATATTACAATTAATGTTATAGTTAATGTTTGGGGGTCGGCAGCAGTCAACGCCTTGTGCCATCAGTCATGTAGTGCAAGAAACAGAATTGGAAACTACCTGCGTGTCCAGAAATACAGGGATGCAAGAAATATTATGTTCACAAGCTACAATGTTACAATTGATGTTTAGGGGTCAGTGTCAGCCAATTCTTTGCTCCGCCAGTCATGTAGTGCAAGAAACAGAAGTGCAACTTACCTAGACATGTCTAGTAATACAGGGATGCAAGAAATGTTTTCTCAAAGCAAAAGAATCATAGAAGTTACCATATTACAGTTAAGGTTTATGGGTTCAGCATCAGCCAAGGCCTCGTTCCGCCAGTTATGTAGTGCAAGAAAGAGAAGTGCACACTAACTGGACATGTTGAGTAATACAGGGATGCAAGAACGTTACTCTCACAAGCTACAATGTTACAACTGATGTTTAGGGGGTCAGTGTCAGACAAGATCTTGCTCTGCCAGTCATGTAGTGCAAGAAACAGAAATTGCAAACTATATGGACATGTCCAGAAATATATGGGTGCAAGAAGAATTGCACACACTAAACAAAAAGAAACATACAAGTTACTATATTACGGTTAATGTTATAGTTAATGTTTAGGGGGTCAGTGTCAGACAAGATCTTGCACCGCCAGTCATGTAGTGCAAAAAACAGAATTGGAAACTACTTGACATGTCTAGTAATACAGGGATGCAAGAAATGTTATGCTCACAAAGCAAAAGAAACATGAAAGCTACAATGTTACAATTGATGTTTAGGGGGTCAGCGTCAGACAAGATCTTGCTCTGCCAGTCATGTAGTGCAAGAAACTTAAATTGCAAACTTTATGGACATGTCCAGAAATATATGGGTGTAAGAATTGCGCACACTAAACAAAAAGAAACATACAAGTTACTATATTACGGTTAATGTTATAGTTAATGTTTGGGGGTCAACGCCTTGTGCCATCAGTCATGTAGTGCAAGTAACAGAATAGGAAACTAACTGGACATGTCCAGAAATACATGGATGTAAGAAATATTACACACTAAGCAAAAAGAAACAAACTACAATATTACGATCAATGTTTAGGGAGTCGGCGTCAGTCCAAGTCTTTCTCCATCGCTCATGTAGTGCAAGAAACAGAATTGCAGATCTAGTTGCACATGTCCAGTAATGCACGGATGTAAGGTATAAGGATATGTTCACATCGGCCTCAGAGAGTCCATCGCAGGGTCTGTCGATTATCACCGGGTTAAAAACTGCTGCAAGTCAGACTCTTCCATCCAGAAGTTTCAGTGTAAAAGAATGGACACCCAACAGATCCCATTATAGTCAGTGGAGTCCGTCAGGCACTGATGGTGTCGCTATTTTAGTGATCTATGTGTCCGTTATTCTGGTTCTCTGACAGACCAGAACAATGGACACACCAACGCAGATGTGAACATGGTCTCATGCACACACCAAGCAAAAAGAAACCCACAAGCTACAATGTTACAATGTCAGCCAAGTCCTGTAGTGCAAGGGGCAGAACTGCAAACCTCATTGGGCATGTCCAGTAATGAATGGATAGAAGAAATACTACGCACAAGGCTAAGAGAATCGCACCAGCTACAATGTTACAATTATTGTTTGATATTTTCAAAACAAAGCCTTGTTGGAACACTTCAGAGGTAGTTGTGCTGCCACCTACTGTCAATATTGTATATCTCTATTTCTTAAAGGGGTATTCCAGCAGCTACAGGTTATAATTGTCTGATCTGCGGGGTCACAAGAATGGGGGTCCAGTGTACCCCATATGAGAGGAGCAGCAGGTCTCACATCTCCATTAGACAGCTGTGTTTTTGTATTTGGAAGGGATCACAGTCTCCTGGTGTTACCCACCTCCAGAATCCTCCTAGTAACGCCGCTCCCTTCCATACTTCTTGTTTCCTCACATGCCATGATATCTCCACAGTGACGTCTGGGACAACCGGATTTCTTCCCTATACGCTGCATCAGCAAGGAAGGCTGGGAGTTGTAGTACTGGCCTCTGTGCATGAGAGCAATGAGAAAGAAGCCAAAACGTGAAATTATAAGGTTTACTTTAGTGGAGGGCAGATGCGGGAATCTTAAAAAAAAAAAAAAAATTTGCTAGTGTTCTTTTTCCCTGGTTCAGGACCGGACACATTTTTTGGATTTTTTCTGTACGTGCAGTTATGAGGGCTATAACAATTTTTTTTTCCTTTGGGTTATTCGAATAATTTTTGCGTCTTTTATCGGTGATAAATAGGGCTTTATTTTTAGGTTGTTTTTTTTTTCCATGTTTTTTCTTTATTTTAATATCTGAGAAAATGTAAACAGAAAACAAGGAAAAATGTCTTGTTTTTCACATTTTTGTGTTTTTTTTATTTCATTTTAAAGTAATTTTCCCTCTCTGTTACGGTCATTTTTATTTTGGTGACACTTTTGTCGTGCCACTGGGGACGGGGCTAGAACCTGTGATGGGGTTCACTTTATTTTTTTGTTACAGGAGGGATACGGCCTCCTATACTGTATTGTAGTGGTGATCTGGATCCTCTAGGACCCAGCAGCTCTCATAGTACCCCTCTCCCTAGCCATCATGTGACGTCGAGTCGGAGTGGAGCTGCATCATGGCGGCTCCTATAGCTGCGGACACAGTGATTGGGAAGGCAGGGATGGTGGTAAACAGTCCCTGCCTTCTCTATGGGATGTCCGGTTGTAGTAACAGTCAGCATCCCGATCCCACAGCTGCACGATGTCGTACAACAGACTAACCTTGCAAGGACGTACAGGATTAGAGGTGGACCGCCCGGACCTATATAGTGATCAATATGTGATCGATGGGGGGTTGAAGAGGCTGCAGCGTTTGGGTGAGTGCTGCATCCTGAATTCCGTACAGTGCCGTACATTGTATAGTGGCTGTGCATGGTGTGGCTGCTCAGTCCCATATTTACTTGAATGGGACTGAGATACTTCTGTACCATGTGATCAATGATTTTGATGTCATCGGCACAGGGAAGAGGCTGCGGTGCTCGTGAGCACCTTGGCCTCTTCGAACTGATGGGTGTCTGATCTCCATTGATCATATATTGGTGACCTTTCCTAAGGACAAACCATAAATATGTAAGCCCTGGAAAACCCTTTTAAATGACAAGCATGCAGATACGACCTGATATCATAATTTCTATTTTACTCATATTTGAGCTATATTAATATATTTACTGGCTGCCACCCAGCTTTTCCTAAAACAGATACAGCTCAGATAAGACTGATTGTTTCAAAAAGATACAACATAGTGACACATCAGAAGATCTGACTGGTAGATGTAGGGGTGCTTTGGCCCCCACCAAATTCTGAAATGAAAGAGGTGCAAAGCTAAGAGGATATAGTAGTATACAGAAGATTTTTGAGCCCCTGCAATGCAAGGAGAGATGAACAAAGACAATCACATCTGAAGGGCCACATTGCCCAGCTGAGAGCTTTGGCGCCCTCCAGTGAAGGTTGGGGCTCTTAGCACCTGCAACACTGCTCAAAACTTCTGACAGGGCACACATTGTGGATGGACAAGGTACACCTAAGATGTGGGCAAAAACTGAACCAACATGGAGATCGGCAGCAACACAGGAGTTCACTGAGTGGACATTAGAAAGGTAAGTGCTTTAGCTGTGTCACAAAGTGATAGAAGAGAATAAAGGGGCAACTTGGGGATATGGACCTAGATTCAGATTCCAGATGTCTCCGTAGAGCAATTTGCTGGAATTCCATATGGAAAACAGATCTATAAATCACATCGATATGATAAGATTGCATCTAAATCAGCACAAATCTGCAAAGTGAATTACCTCAGCTTACAAGAACATGTTTCAGAGGGAAAGTATTTCTGAAACTTTGTATCTAGCTTATTGTGTGGTGATATAGAGTATGATATAGAGTGCAATATAGTTTATTATATGGTGATATGGAGCACTATATTATTTATTATGTGGTGATATGGAGAACTATATAGTTTATTATGTGGGGATATGGAGTACTATATAGTTTATTAGGGGGGGGGCTATATAGTTTATTACTAGTGATATGGAGTACTATATAGTTTATTACATAGTGATATGCAGTATATATAGTTTATTACATGGTGATATGGAGTAATATATAGTTTATTACATGGTGATATGGAGTACTATATAGTTTATTATGTGGTGATATGGAGTACTATATAGTTTATTACATAATGATATCGGGTACTATATAGTTTATTACATGGGGATATGGAGTACTATATAGCTTATTACATGGTGATATGAAATACTATATAGTTTATTACATGGTGATATAGAGTACTATATAGTTTATTACATGGTGATATGGAGTACTATATAATTTATTACATAGTGATATGGAGTATAATATAGTTTATTACATGGTGATATGGAGTACTATATAGTTTATTACATGCTGATATAGAGTATGATATGGAGTACTATGTAGTTTATTACGTGGTGATATGGAGTAATATATAATTTATTTCTAGCGATATGGAGTACTATATAGTTTATTACGTGGTGATATGGGGTACTATATAGTTTATTACATGGTGATATGGATCACTATATAGTTTATTACATGGTGATATGGAGTAGTATATAGTTTATTACATGGTGATATGGAGTACTATATAGTTTATTACTTGATGATATGGGGTACTATATAGTTTATTACATGGTGATATGGAGTACTAAATAGTTTATTATTTGGTGATATGGAGTACTATATAGTTTATTACATAATTATATGGGGTACTGTATAGTTTATTACATAGTGATATGAAGTACTATATAGTTTATTGCATGGTGATATGAAGTACTATAGAGTTTATTAATAGTGATATGGAATACTATATAGTTTATTACATGGTGATATGAAGTGTTATATAGTTTATTACATGGTGATATGGAGTACTATATAGTTTATTACATGGTGATATGAGTTACTATATAGTTTATTACTAGTGATATGGAGTACTATATAGTTTATTACTAGTGATATTGAGTACTATATATTTTATTACATGGTGATATGGAGTACTATAATAGTTTATTACATGGTGATATGGAGTACTATATAGTTTATTACATAATTATATGGGGTACTATATAGTTTATTACATGGTGATATGGAGTACTTTATAGCTTATTACATGGTGATATAGAGTACTATATAGTTTATTATTTGGTGATATGGAGTACTATATAGTTTATTACATAATTATATGGGGTACTGTATAGTTTATTACATAGTGATATGAAGTACTATATAGTTTATTGCATGGTGATATGGAGTACTATAGAGTTTATTAATAGTGATATGGAATACTTATAGTTTATTACATGGTGATATGAAGTGTTATATAGTTTATTACATGGTGGTATGGAGTACTATATAGTTTATTACATGGTGATATGAGTTACTATATAGTTTATTACTAGTGATATGGAGTACTATATAGTTTATTACTAGTGATATTGAGTGCTATATATTTTATTACATGGTGATATGGAGTACTATAATAGTTTATTACATGGTGATATGGAGTACTATAGATTTTATTACTAATGATATGGGGTACTATATAGTTTATTACATGGTGATATGGAGTACTATATAGCTTATTACATGATGATATGAAGTACTATAGAGTTTATTACTGGTGATATGGAGTACTATGTAGTTTATTACATAGTGACATGGAGTACTATATAGTTTATTACATGGTAATATGGAGCACTATATAGTTTATTACATGGTGATATGGAGTACTATATAGTTTATTATGTGGTGATATGGAGTACTATATAGTTTATTACATAATGATATAGGGTACTATATAGTTTATTACATGGGGATATGGAGTACTATATAGCTTATTACATGGTGATATAGAGTACTATATAGTTTATTACATGGTGATATGGAGTACTATATAGTTTATTACATGGTGATATGGAGTACTATATAATTTATTACATAGTGATATGGAGTATAATATAGTTTATTACATAGTGATATGGAGTACTATATAGTTTATTACATGCTGATATAGAGTATGATATGGAGTACTATGTAGTTTATTACGTGGTGATATGGAGTAATATATAATTTATTTCTAGCGATATGGAGTACTATATAGTTTATTACGTGGTGATATGGGGTACTATATAGTTTATTACATGGTGATATGGAGTAGTATATAGTTTATTACATGGTGATATGGAGTACTATATAGTTTATTACTTGATGATATGGAGTACTATATATTTTATTATTTGGTGATATGGAGTACTATATAGTTTATTACATAATTATAGGGGTCTGTAGTTTATTACATAGTGTAGGTACTTATAGTTTATTGATGGTGTATGGAGTACTATATAGTTTATTACATAATTATATGGGGTACTGTATAGTTTATTACATAGTGATATGAAGTACTATATAGTTTATTGCATGGTGATATGGAGTACTATAGAGTTTATTACATGGTGATATGAAGTGCTATACAGTCATGGCCAAAAGTTTTGAGAATGACACAAATATTATATTTTCACATGATCTGCTGCCCTCTGGTTTTTATGTGTGTTTGTCAGATGTTTTTATCACATACAGAAATAGAATTGCATTCATATTATGAGTAACAGAAGCTTATATTGACAGTTAGAATGAGTTAATGCAGCAAGTCAATATTTGCAGTGTTGACCCTTCTTCTTCAGGACCTCTGCAATTCTCCCTGGCATGCTCTCAATCAACTTCTGGACCAAATCCTGACTGATAGCAGTCCATTCTTGCAGAATCAATGCTTTCATTTTGTCTGAATTTGTTGGTTTTTGTTTGTCCACCCGTCTCTTGATGATTGACCACAAGTTCTCAATGGGATTAAGATCTGGGGAGTTTCCAGGCCATGGACCCAAAATCTCTATGTTTTGTTCCCTGAGCCATTTAGTTATCACCTTTGCTTTATGGCAAGGTGCTCCATCATGCTGGAAAAGGCATTGTTGAGCGCCAAACTGCTCTTGGACGGTTGGGAGAAGTTGCTCTTGGAGGACATTCTGGTACCATTCTTTATTCATGGCGTGTTTTTAGGCAAGGCTGTGAGAGAGCCGATTCCCTTGGCTGAGAAGCAACCCCACACATGAATGGTTTCAGGATGCTTTACAGTTGGCATGAGACAAGACTGGTGGTAGCGCTCACCTCTTCTTCTCCGAATAAGCTGTTTTCCAGATGTTCCAAACAATCGAAAAGGGGATTCATCAGAGAAAATGACTTTACCCCAGTCCTCAGCAGTCCACTCCCTGTACCTTTTGCAGAATATCAGTCTGTCCCTGATGTTTTTTCTGGAGAGAAGTGGCTTCTTTGCTGCCCTCCTTGAGACCAGGCCTTGCTCCAAGAGTCTCCGCCTCACAGTGCGTGCAGATGCACTCACACCTGCCTGCTGCCATTCCTCAGCAAGCTCTGCACTGCTGGTAGCCCCATCCCGCAGCTGAAACACTTTTAAGAGACGGTCCTGCCGCTTGCTGGTCTTTCTTGGGCGCCCTGGAGCCTTTTTGGCACCAATGGAACCTCTCTCCTTGAAGTTCTTGATGATGCGATAGATTGTTGACTGAGGTGCAATCTTTCTAGCTGCAATACTCTTCCCAGTTAGGCCATTTTTGTGCAGTGCAATGATGACTGCACGTGTTTCTTTAGAGATAACCATGGTTAACAGAAGAGAAACAATGATGGCATGCACCAGCCTCCTTTTAAAGTGTCCAGTGGTGTCATTCTTACTTAATCATGACAGATTGATCTCCAGCCCTGTCCTCATCAACACCCACACCTGTGTTAATGGAGCAATCACTGAAACGATGTTAGGTGGTCCTTTTAAGGCAGGGCTGCAATGATGTTGAAATGTGTTTTGGGGGATAAAGTTCATTTTCTAGGCAAATATTGACTTTGCAAGTAATTGCTGTTAAGCTGATCACTCTTTATAACATTCTGAAGTATATGCAAATTGCCATTAGAAAAACTGAAGCAGTAGACTTTGTAAAAATTAATATTTGTATAATTCTCAAAACTTTTGGCCATGACTGTATAGTTTATTACATGGTGATATGTAGTACTATATAGTTTATTACATTGTGATATGAGTTACTATATAGTTTATTACTAGTGATATGGAGTACTATATAGTTTATTACTAGTGATATTGAGTACTATATATTTTATTACATGGTGATATGGAGTACTATAATAGTTTATTACATGGTGATATGGAGTACTATAGATTTTATTACTAGTGATATGGAGTACTATATAGTTTATTACATAATTATATGGGGTACTATATAGTTTATTACATGGTGATATGAAATACTATATAGTTTATTACATGGTGATATAGAGTACTATATAGTTTATTACATAGTGATATGAGTTACTATATAGTTTTTTACTAGTGATATGGAGTACTATATAGTTTATTACATGGTGATATGGAGTACTATATAGCTTATTACATGGTGATATGAAGTACTATAGAGTTTATTACTAGTGATATGGAGTACTAAATTATTTATTACATGGTGATATGGAGTACTATATAGCTTATTACATGGTGATATAGAGTACTATATAGTTTATTACATAATTATATGGGGTACTATATAGTTTATTACATGGTGATATGGAGTACTATAGAGTTTATTACTAGTGATATGGAGTACTATATAGTTTATTACATGGTGATATGGAGTACTATATAGTTTATTACTTAGTGATATGGAGTACTATTTATTTTATTACATGGTGATATGAAGTGTTATATAGTTTATTACATGGTGATATGGAGTACTATATAGTTTATTACTAATGGTATGGGGTACTATATAGTTTATTACATGGTGATATGGAGTACTATATAGCTTATTACATGATGATATGAAGTACTATAGAGTTTATTACTGGTGATATGGAGTACTATGTAGTTTATTACATAGTGACATGGAGTACTATATAGTTTATTACATGGTAATATGGAGCACTATATAGTTTATTACATGGTGATATGGAGTACTATATAGTTTATTATGTGGTGATATGGAGTACTATATAGTTTATTACATAATGATATTGGGCACTATATAGTTTATTACATGGGGATATGGAGTACTATATAGCTTATTACATGGTGATATGAAATACTATATAGTTTATTACATGGTGATATGGAGTACTATATAGTTTATTACATGGTGATATGGAGTACTATATAGTTTATTACATGGTGATATGAAGTACTATAGAGTTTATTACTAGTGATATGGAGTACTAAATAATTTATTACATGGTGACATGGAGTACTATATAGCTTATTACATGGTGATATAGAGTACTATATAGTTTATTACATAATTATATGGGGTACTATATAGTTTATTACATGGTGTTGGAGTTATAGGTTTATACGTGATATGGAGTACTATATAGTTTATTACATGGTGATATGGAGTACTATAGAGTTTATTACTTAGTGATATGGAGTACTATTTAGTTTATTACATGGTGATATTAAGTGTTATATAGCTTATTACATGGTGATATGGAGTACTATATAGTTTATTACTAATGGTATGGGGTACTATATAGTTTATTACATGGTGATATGGAGTACTATATAGCTTATTACATGATGATATGAAGTACTATAGAGTTTATTACTGGTGATATGGAGTACTATGTAGTTTATTACATAGTGACATGGAGTACTATATAGTTTATTACATGGTAATATGGAGCACTATATAGTTTATTACATGGTGATATGGAGTACTATATAGTTTATTATGTGGTGATATGGAGTACTATATAGTTTATTACATATGATTTGGGCTATGTTTTGGGGATATGGAGTACTATATAGTTTATTACGGTGTTATAGTTTATTACTGGTGATATGGAGTACTATATAGATTATTACATGGTGATATGGAGTTCTATATAGTTTATTACATGGTGATATGGAGTACTATAGAGTTTTTACTGTGATATGGGTACTAATATTTATTACATGGTGACTGGGTACTTTGTTATTACATGGTGATATGGAGTACTATATAGTTTATTACATATTATATGGGGTCTATTAGTTTATTACATGGTGATATGGAGTACTATAGAGTTATTACGTTTGGGCGTTTATTACATGGTGATATGGAGTACTATATAGTTTATTACTTAGGTGACTATATAGTTTATTACATGGTGATATGGAGTACTATATAGTTTATTACATGGTGATATGAGGAGTACTATATAGTTTATTATGTGGTGATATGGAGTACTATATAGTTTATTACATGGTGATATGGAGTACTATATAGTTTATTACATGGTGATATGGGTCTATATAGTTTATTACTTAGTGATATGGAGTACTATATAGTTTATTACATGGTTGATACTATTAGTTAGTCTGGTGTATTGTTTTAGGAGTACTATATAGTTTATTACGTGGTGATATGGAGTACTATATAGTTTATTACATGGTGATATAGAGTACTATATAGTTTATTACTTAGTGATATGGAGTACTATATAGTTTATTGTATCACATGGTGATATGGAGTTTTATATATAGTTTATTACATGGTGATATAGAGTACTATATAGTTTATTACTTAGTGATATGGAGTACTATATAGTTTATTTTATGTGGGTACTATATAGTTTATTACATGGTGATATAGAGTACTATATAGTTTATTACTTAGTGATATGGAGTACAATTTATTGTATTACATGGTGATATGGGCTATATAGTTTATTACATGGTGATATGGTACTTTAGTTTTTCATGGTGATATGAAGTGTTATATAGTTTATTACATGGTGATATAGAATGTGTTATATAGTTTATTACATGGTGATATGGAGTAATATATAGTTTATTACATGGTGATATGGAGTACTATATAGTTTATTACATGGTGATATGGAGTTCTATATAGTTTATTATGTGATTCTGGAGTACTATATAGTTTATTACATGGTGATATTAAGTGTTATATAGTTTATTACATGGTGATATGGAGTACCATATAGTTTATTACATGGTGATATAGAGTACTATATAGTTTATTATGTGGTGATATGGAGTACTATATAGTTTATTACATGGTGATATGGAATTCTATATAGTTTATTATGTGGTGATATGGAATACTATATAGTTTATTACATGGTGATATAGAGTACTATATAGTTTATTACTTAGTGATATGGAGTACAATTTATTGTATTACATGGTGATATGGAGTTTTATATAGTTTATTACATGGTGATATGGAGTACTATATAGTTTATTACATGGTGATATAGAGTACTATATAGTTTATTACTTAGTGATATGGAGTACTATTTATTTTATTACATGGTGATATGAAGTGTTATATAGTTTATTACATGGTGATATGGAGTAATATATAGTTTATTACATGGTGATATGGAGTACTATATAGTTTATTACATGGTGATATGGAGTACTATATAGTTTATTACATGGTGATATGGAGTTCTATATAGTTTATTATGTGATTGTGGAGTACTATATAGTTTATTACATGGTGATATTAAGTGTTATATAGTTTATTACATGGTGATATGGAGTACCATATAGTTTATTACATGGTGATATAGAGTACTATATAGTTTATTATGTGGTGATATGGAGTACTATATAGTTTATTACATGGTGATATGGAATTCTATATAGTTTATTATGTGGTGATATGGAATACTATATAGTTTATTACATGGTGATATAGAGTACTATATAGTTTATTACTTAGTGATATGGAGTACAATTTATTGTATTACATGGTGATATGGAGTTTTATATAGTTTATTACATGGTGATATGGAGTACTATATAGTTTATTACATGGTGATATAGAGTACTATATAGTTTATTACTTAGTGATATGGAGTACTATTTATTTTATTACATGGTGATATGAAGTGTTATATAGTTTATTACATGGTGATATGAAGTGTTATATAGTTTATTACATGGTGATATGGAGTAATATATAGTTTATTACATGGTGATATGGAGTACTATATAGTTTATTACATGGTGATATGGAGTACTATATAGTTTATTACATGGTGATATGGAGTTCTATATAGTTTATTATGTGATTATGGAGTACTATATAGTTTATTACATGGTGATATGGAGTTCTATATAGTTTATTATGTGGTGATATGGAGTACTATATAGTTTATTACTTAGTGATATGGAGTACTATTTATTTTAATACATGGTGATATGGAGTTTTATATAGTTTATTACATGGTGATATGGAGTACTATAAAGTTTATTACATGGTGATATGGAGTACTATAGAGTTTATTACATGGTGATATGGAGTACTATGTAGTTTATTATATAGTGATATGGAGTACTATGTAGTTTATTACATGGTGATATGGAGTACTATATAGTTTATTACATGGTGATATGGAGTACTATATAGTTTATGCCTTTTTGCATGATATATATATATATATATATATATATATATATATATATATATGTACAGAGTCAACTTAAAGGGTTTTCTCAGGCAAAATGGAAAACCCAGGGAGGGCTGGGGGTGGGTTAAAATTAACAGCTGGGTCACAAATGAGGCGCTCAGGTGACCGCTCCGGACAATCTCTGGTCTCAGTAGTCACATGTTGGGTACCAGTCACAAATTAGCAATGACGTCAACACTCAATATGAGACCACTGAGGCCAGAGATTGTCCACAACGTTCACCTGAGTCGTATGGCTTCCAGCTCTGCCGGAGTCGGTGAGTATTACTACTCGTTTTTATTTTAGCCCTTTCCGTCCTGGGTTTTTCATTTTGCCTGGAAATCTCCTTTATGCCAAACAGACTGGAACGCCAAAAACGTCATGCAATGCTATAGCGTCTGAACTAGTATAAGTATGCTTACAGGGACTTGTAGGACTTGCAGAATTTGTGTTCAGGCGTCATCAATAATGTAATTGTGGAAGTCCCGTCCCCTATAGTGGTGGTGACTGCATACAATACTGCACTTAAAGTGGACCTCCAGTTATCAACCAACTTTTCATAGATGAATAGTATAAGTGAATAAAATATACTTTGTATTATATCTTATTAAAGAAAAATGCTCCTTTCCCCATTTATCAGGCTGCCTTCCTCTTTCCTGCTTTTCAGAGTTACTTCTAACATAGAAGTCTATGGAGATGGGAACGGGAAAGAGGCTATTGGAGAAGGCGGTTATGCTATTGTTACTAAGTTCTGCTACCCTGAGTGAGATAGCTGTTTTGACACCGCTCTATAGGGATGCGATACTGAAAATCAGTTGTTGACCAGCAGCCTCCCCTCTCCATAGACTTCTATGTGTGAGGCTGAGAAAGGATGATGGAAGCCATTAATGATAAATTTCAGGCTCAAGGGAAGAAGGGGGGAAACATCCCAATAAGTGGAGAAAGTAGCATTTAATTCATAAGATATAGTAGAAAGTTTCTTACATTCATCTGTACTATTCATTTATGAAAAATTGTTTTATAATTTGAGATGCAAGAAAAAGTAAATGAACCCCTTTGAAATTATTGGATTATTAACTAAATTTGATCTGTTTGTTGTCTAAGTTACAGGGGTACAGGGACTGCACCAGCTGATCTGTGGCGGGTGTTGGACCTCATCAATTGGATATAAATGACCTATCCTAAAGATAGGCCATCGATAACAACTCTTGGAAACCCCTTTAACATCCCTATCAATAGGACTCTATCAAACTGTTTAAGTATTCACCACATTACCAACAAGAATAGAACCATCCGGATGTCAATTTTTTCATGCATTTCCAGGAGGAATAACAGAGGGATAGGAAATATAAAATTATAAAAACAGGTGCTCCAAATTAATCACTTCATGATGAATGCCGGTCTATAAGAATTAGACATTTACTTGAAACTCTTTCTAATTTTTTCTATCGTACCTGGATTATCAGACAGATCTCTATTTTTGCTGACCATAAACCTGTTTTCCAAACTAATCAGTCTCAGGTTTGATATGGGTTTTGGGTTGACTACTAGTTACCGTCTGGCATCTGCTGTGGCAACCAAAATTCCAATACCTTGAGAAATTCATCGAAAGTTTTCTTGGTTTACACCGCTCCATCTGACACTCGGCATTGTACATTACACCCCTCCATCTGACACTTGGTATTGTACATTACACCCCTCCATCTGACACTTGGTATTGTACTTTACACCCTCCATCTGACACTCGGCATTGTACATTACACCCCTCCATCTGACACTTAGCATTGTAGATTACACCACTCCATCTGACATTTGGTATTGTACATTACACCACTCCATCTGACACTTGGTATTGTACTTTACACCCTCCATCTGACACTTGGTATTGTACATTACACCACTCCATCTGACACTTGGTATTGTACTTTACACCCTCCATCTGACACTTGGCATTGTACATTACACCCCTCCATCTGACACTTGGCATTGTACTTTACACCCCTCCATCTGACACTTGGCATTGTACATTACACCCTCCATCTGACACTTGGCATTGTACATTACACCCCTCCATCTGACACTTGGTATTGTATTTTACACCCCTCCATCTGACAATTGGCATTGTACATTACACCCCTCCATCTGACACTTGGTATTGTACTTTACACCCCTCCATCTGACACTTGGCATTGTACTTTACACTGCTCCATCTGACACTTGGCATTGTACTTTACACCGCTCCATCTGACACTTGGCATTGTACTTTACACCCCTCCATCTGACACTCGGCATTGTACTTTACACCGCTCCATCTGACACTTGGCATTGTACTTTACACTCCCCCACATCTGACACTTGGTATTGTACTTTACACCTCTCCATCTGACACTTGGCATTGTACTTTACTCCCCTCCATCTGACACTTGGCATTGTACTTTACTCCCCTCCATCTGACACTTGGCATTGTACATTACTCCCCTCCATCTGACACTTGGCATTGTACTATACACCTCTCCATCTGACACTTGGTATTGTACTTTACTCCCCTCCATCTGACACTTGGCATTGTACATTACACCCCTCCATCTGACACTTGGTATTGTACTTTACACCCCTCCATCTGACACTTGGTATTGTACTTTACACCCCTCCATCTGACACTTGGCATTGTACTTTACACCCCTCCATCTGACACTTGGCATTGTACATTACACCGCTCCATCTGACACTTGGCATTGTACTTTACCTGCTCCCTGCTGGCCCCTCCATCTGACACTTGGCATTGTACATTACACCCCTCCATCTGACACTTGGTATTGTACTTTACACCCCTCCTTCTGACACTTGGCATTGTACTATACACCTCTCTATCTGATACTTGGCATTGTATTTTACACCGCTCCATCTGACACATGACATTGTGCTTTACACAGCACCATCTGACACTTGGTATTGTACTTTACACCCCTCCATCTGACACTTGGCATTGTACTTTACACTGCTCCTTCTGACACTTGGCATTGTACTATACACCTCTCTATCTGATACTTGGCATTGTATTTTACACCGCTCCATCTGACACATGACATTGTGCTTTACACAGAACCATCTGACACTTAACATTGTACTTTACACCCCTCCATCTGATACTTGGCATTGTACTTTACAGCGCTCTATCTGATACTTGGCATTGTACTTTACACCGCTCCATCTGACACTTGGCATTGTACTTTACACCTCTCCATCTGACACTTGACATTGTACTTTACACCGCTCCATCTGACACTTGGCATTGTACTATACACCCCTCCATCTGATACTTGGCATTGTACTTTACACCGCTCCATCTGACACTTGGTATTGTACATTACACCCCTCCATCTGATACTTGGCATTGTACTTTACACCGCTCCATCTGACACTTGGCATTGTACATTACACCGCTCCATCTGACACTTGGTATTGTACTTTATACCCCTCCATCTGACACTTGGCATTGTACATTACACCCTCCATCTGACACTTGGCATTGTACATTACACCACTCCATCTGACACTTGGTATTGTATTTTACACCCCTCCATCTGACAATTGGCATTGTACATTACACCGCTCCATCTGACACTTGGCATTGTACTTTACACTGCTCCATCTGACACTTGGCATTGTACTATACACCTCTCTATCTGAAACTTGGCATTGTACTTTACACTGCTCCATCTGACACTTGGCATTGTACTTTACACCGCTCCATCTGACACTTGGCATTGTACTTTACACCCCTCCATCTGACACTTGGCGTTGTACATTACACCCCTCCATCTGACACTTGGCATTGTACTTTACACCGCTCCATCTGACACTTGGCATTGTACATTACACCCCTCCATCTGACACTTGGCATTGTACTTTACACCGCTCCATCTGACACTTGGCATTGTACTTTACACCCCTCCATCTGACACTTGGCATTGTACATTACACCCCTCCATCTGACACTTGGCATTGTACTTTACACCGCTCCATCTGACACTTGGCATTGTACTTTACACCCCTCCATCTGACACTTGGCATTGTACATTACACCCCTCCATCTGACACTTGGCATTGTACTTTACACCGCTCCATCTGACACTTGGCATTGTACTTTACACCCCTCCATCTGACACTTGGCATTGTACATTACACCCCTCCATCTGACACTTGGCATTGTACATTACACCCCTCCATCTGACACTTGGCATTGTACTTTACACCGCTCCATCTGACATTTGACATTGTACTTCACACCGCTCCATCCTACGCATGTCATTGTACTTGGTAATGTACCACTTGTATGCAGCTGCTCAATTATGGAAACCCATAAAGCTCCAGGCGGGCACAGTTTTTGTGCTGTTGTTAATGTCAGAAGAGGTTTGGACTCTGCAGTTATTGAGTCAGCAGAGCGTTGGCGACTTTGCAAACAAAAGTCAACTCCACCTCATCCAATTTTTGCTACTATATTTATTCCCTGTTCCAAATATCCTCTCCTTACCCCCTTCCAACATATGTAAGAAGCTGTGAAAAGAACTAAAGGGCTCTTTAACCCTTAGTGACTGGAACAAGGGCTTCTTATCTTATCTTATGTGAAGCACAGGAGACAAACTATAAAGCCATTTCCAGGTGGTAGAGGGTCTGAACCGTACTTCATGCCTTCTACCTGTCTTCTTCTGAGGTCTGCTGGCAAATGTCCCATATTCAGTGGGAATAATCATTGATGACTTCTACATTCTGTACCAAGATGGTTGATCTAATGTAACAGATATTAGGTACTGTGACTCAGACCACTCTTGGTCCTTTGGCTCTCCATGTTGCCTGGCTCCCTGATTTCAGTTTGTACAACAGATCATAGATCTACTTTTTAATTTGGGCAGCGACAGACATCGGACGACCATTCTGGTTCCTTGAGTGTCTTCATGGTTTAAGGAAACACCCAAAAAATATAGGAATTGATGGTGGATTCTAAATCTGCTCCAAGTTTGTACAATAATAGTTGGAGAGAATGTCGCCACTTTATGACCACCTCGGCCCTACAGAAATTTTTGTGGAATCTGTTTCTGCATGAGCTGTCATGCGGCTCATATTCAGGTTGACATTGAATCACAAATGTGGTAGACCATGGACTCATTTCTTCATGTATGAAACCACTTCTAGAACCTGCCCTATACACAATACAGAGGCACGAGCAGAACGCTCCAACCTCTGTATAGCAGGCAGGCGCCATCACTGCAGCTCAGCTCCTACTGACTTGTACCTATCAACAAATCCATCTGCCTCCGGGCACCAGAAGCTACTGCACTGGACGGAGCTATATGCAGCTCTTCTCTTATTACAGTAATAAGGTCAGAGCTGCACCCCTGTCCAGTGTATTGTGTTGGTGCTGGGGTACTGCAGAGCTGCCTCTGGATCCATTAAGTACAGTATCTTCTGGTGTCAGGAGGCTGCTGGATCAGCTGATATGTGCAGTGTCTGGGGGTGTATCTATGAAAAGCCACCTGGGGCTAGAAAACCCCTATGAGCCACCAATCCACAAGGAGCTGTTGTTCACAAGTAGAGATGTGATCGTTAGTACTCAGCCTGGTTAAACCTGCATATTCTAAATTGTTCATTTTTTAGGTGGAGGCCAAGGGGAGGTGTAAAAAAAAAAAATTAATATTCACTTTCCCTTACCTCTTTTGGGCCTCCTTGCAGCATCCAATGCTCTTCTGATGACACCCGCCTCTCTTCTGTGACATCATGAGGCTCAGCGTTCCCATGTGACTGCTTGTGGCCCAATCACAGGCCTCACCAGAAGAGTGACGTCACCAGGAGAGTGCCAGACACCGCAAGGAGGCCCATAAGAGGTAACAGAAGATAAGTATGATTTTTTTTTTTTTTTTTTTCATCTCCCCTGGACCTCCACCAATTATACTCTGGGGTCACTTTAACATAACTTCATCTGTGTTTGCCTTAGAGATATAGAAATTGGATAGATAGGTTCCTAGGAGCCCTGACAGTATTCTACACTATGTTTTATAGATAGGTTCCTAGGAGCCCTGACAGTGTTCTACACTATGTTTTATAGATAGGTTCCTAGGAGCCCTAAAAATATTCTACACTATGTTTTATAGATAGGTTCCTAGGAGCCCTGAGAGTGTTCTACACTATGTTTTATAGATAGGTTCCTAGGAGCCCTGACAGTGTTCTACACTATGTTTTATAGATAGGTTTCTAGGAGCCCTAAAAATATTCTACACTATGTTTTATAGATAGGTTCCTAGGAGCCCTGAGAGTGTTCTACACTATGTTTTATAGATAGGTTCCTAGGAGCCCTAAGAGTGTTCTACACTATGTTTTATAGATAGGTTCCTAGGAGCCCTAAAAATATTCTACACTATGTTTTATAGATAGGTTCCTAGGAGCCCTAAGAGTATTCTACACTATGTTTTATAGAGAGGTTCCTAGGAGCCATAAGAGTATTCTACACTATGTTTTATAGAGAGATTCCTAGGAGCCATAAGAGTATTCTACACTATGTTTTATACATAGGTTCCTAGGAGCCCTAAGAGTATTCTACACTATGTTTTATAGATAGGTCCCTAGGAGCCCTAAGTGTATTCTACACAATGTTTTATAGATATATTCCTAGGAGCCCTAACAGTATTCTATACTATGTTTTATAGATAGGTTCCTAGGAGTCCTAAGAGTGTTCTACACTATGTTTTATAGATAGGTTCCTAGGAGTCCTAAGAGTGTTCTACACTATGTTTTATAGATAGGTTCCTAGGAGCCCTAAGAGCATTCTACACTATGTTTTATAGATAGGCTCCTAGGAGCCCTGAGAGTATTCTACACTATGTTTTAAGCCAATTTAAGGTGTTGTTTGTACCAAAATTATTTAACCCATAACGAATCAGGGACCTGAAACACGAAACGATATGAATCCTGAGGGGTTCGCCCATCTCATCATAAGTTCCTTTTAAATGGTCACTAATGTCTTAACAAAGTTTCCATAAACCAATAATATAAATGAATGTAAGAAATGTTTCAATAAAATTTGAAAGATTCTTTTTTTTCTCCATTTATTTCTCTCTTCCTTCTCCCCTCCTTTCTAAACTGACATTCACTCTGCTCTGCTGGGCTCCCAACACAGACTATCAGCTCACAGAAGTATCAAATTATAAATATCTATAGAAGTCTACACAAGGGGGAGTGGCAGGGAGGGAGGGAGGGGCAAAGACAAGGGCACAGACTCACTGAAGCAGCTAATAGTAAGGGCTTTACTATCTCACAGCTGCTGGATTCTCAACAGTGCTGGTCAATACTTCTCTATAAGGTCCTATACGATCCTATAAGTGTTTATATGGTGGTGCTGCTGCTTCGGAGTGACTGAAAGTTAGTCTCCCGTTTCCTCCATGTGCTGTTTATGGCAGTCATCCTAGCAGTTAGTCTCCATGCACCAGCTCTGGGACAACTGAAACATAGAGCTGCAGATGGGAAAACTGCTAAATTTTAGAATACAAGTAATACTATGGCCATGAACGGAGTTATTCCTCATATACACAGACATGGCAGCTTATCCAAAAAAGTCATCCAAAAGGTGAATACGCTTCAATTTATTTAGCATTTAGTCATTTTAAGAAGCTGGATCTGTGAGTTGACTCTGGGAACAATGGCGTTACATGACATCATTTGCAACTAGAAATTCCAGTAAATTAGCACCGTCTGCCAACACGGTGGGGAGCGAACCGGAGCACTTAGAACAAAATGTCATCATTTCACAGGAGCCGGACCCACGAAGACTCCTTTACCGCTTGTTAGAGTTGTCAACACCAAACTAAAAGTTAACTCATAGAAAAGTTCTCAAAGAGGTTTTCTTGTCCCGTCTGAAATCAGGGTCGATTGTTAGTTTTGCTTCTTGACAAGTAGTCTTGGAAAGTATTAGGAAAATTACACAGATCCTACTTTATAGCAAACATAATTAGTGCCATGTTTGCTGAGTTTTAGCACATACTTACCGTCGCGCTTACGCAGACAATGTCATATTTTTGTTCCCCCCCGCTGAGACAGCATGGTCTTAACCAGTCTTCTATTTTTTTTCCAAATGTCATTTTCTTGACATCAATGAAGGCCATTGTATCATTACAGACCTATCTACAAGCGTGGTCAGTTTCTATTTAATGCATCTAGACATTTTTCTATTGATGAAGAAAAAAAAGGACGGCCATTCATGAGGCCGAAAAAAAAAAAAAAAGTCCCTACGGTAAATTCTGAAAAATGTACATTTAATGTAAATAATGCCGTTGGAGATTTCTACACAAGTGAATGGGATTTATTATAATAATTAATTTTTATATAATATTTTCATTATTTATTTATTTATTTTGCTTTTTAACCCTTTTACGTCTTTGCACTTTCTCCCTTCATTTCTCCTTTCCCTCACTCCTATTTTGTCTCATATGTTAAAACTGAGAAGTATATAAAGCAATATTCTCTATGTCTGCCCATTCTCTGCTCACAATCATGTGGCCGAAGCAGGAGTCTCCCTGCTGTGCCTTGTCTGCAGTAGGACAGAAAAGATCATTAAAGTGGTTGGTCCAAGTTTTAGCCTTATCACCTATCCTCAGGATTAGGGATCACGTGCTGGTTGGTGAGTCTGAACAGCGGGATCCCCACGATTACAAAAATGGAGGTCCCTTTCCCCTGTCTGAATGGTGCTGCAGGCCGAGCATGCACACTGTGACTCTATCTATTGGCATTGCTGCAGGTAGCTGAGCACTATCTCTGGCAGTTCCATGGGCGGTGAATGGAATGCTCGACCTGACGCTCCATTTTGACAGAGAAATGGGACCCGATTTATACTTATGATCGTGTGCCGTATGATCAGACATGACATTTGTCTATGATTCACACTAAGAGAAAACTCCAATCCTGGATGTTTAACCCCTTGAGCACTGCAATATGTGCCAAACTTAGAGTTGTCCCTTTGTCCCGTCCCTGACAATATGATCGCAAATTTGTGAGATGGGAGCCGGCACCACACAGACTAGTCCTCAGGACCACCCACCCCCTGAAAATAGCTGCGGGCACCTTCGCATCTGTACCTAGTAATAAAAAAGACAAATGGATACATTTTTGCAGACACCTTTCGTTTGGAATTTTCGACACCATCCAACTGAAGTGGAATGGCCGTCTCTTTAGCTCTTTGTGAAGATGACGGCTTTCCTGACACTAATATGGGAGCTCGTAGCATCGGATTAACTGGTGTAACACTTCATAGTGGGTCAGAATGAAGTTACACATGAGGACGTCTGGCTGCTGCAGATCAGTCCACAATCTCGCCGAGCTTTTCTCCTGTCTGTTCATTCATTTTAACAACTCATCGTTGCTGAATTCATCACGGCATCATACAGCGCTTATTCATGCCGATATTTATCCACCTCTGATTGGTCGAAGAGTCTTCACTACCTCCGGGCCAACTTTCTCACCTCGCTGCAACTAAGTGTGTACAGTGTAGAGCAAACAAACTGCGCTTTGTGAGTTTTAAAGAAAAATACTCTCATTTTGAAATAGTTGCCCAGAAGTTATTGCCACAGACACTTGCTAAGTGTGGTAGCCTTGACCTTGCGGTCTCCTGCTCTTAACTGAACATATTATGTTGAAGATTGCCCCTTTTTTTTCTAGGAAAAAACATTCAGCGATTGTCCATTTATCTAATTTAGTTGCTATTTTTGTAGTACGTACAGTTTAAGCTGCACTTTCCTTCTTGAAAGCAACGCAGAGCGGGGATTTAGGATCGAGATGTCTAGATGTGGCCAACGCACAATCCTGAGAAGTTTTTCACGTGTAAAATTGTAAATATTTTCTCTTTTGATTATTTTTTTTTTACTTGGTGGGGGAATAAAAACATTCATAATTGTCCATTGATGCCATTTAGCTGCTATTTTTGATGTAGTGCATACAATTGACATTAGGTTTACATCTGTGCTGGTCTCTCTGTCGTTCAAGTCTGTCAGGGGACCCAAACGAAAGAGAGTCAGGCCACTAAACCAGCGGTTACCTGCAGCAGATCCCATTGACTATAATGGGGTCCGTCGGGTGTTTGCCGCTTTCAGTATGTACCATACCATACCATATTACTATATCCTTAAAGGCATTGTCCCATCAGGGTCGCATTACAGTCCCGGCAGCCATATAGAAGTGAATGGAGCACCGGTCACAAAAGTGCACTGGCTCACCATTCACAAGGAGGCCTTAAGGGAACTTTCAGTCCCCCATCCTCCTGGTCACTGGAGGACCTGGTGATCGGACACTTATTCCTTGTCCTGTGGATAGGGAATAGGTGTCCATAATGGCACAGCCCCTTTAAGACAGTGAATAAAGCCTTATGATTGAATCTAGTGAGTCCTAAAGGAGTTGTCTCATCTTCACACAATTTCTCAATAATGACCAGATGGTAGTCAGGCTGCTGCTTGTGCTCCACTCACCCACTATGACCAATAACAGCAGGATTTTGAACTTAAGGAGGACCAATTACCACCTCCACCAATTGCAGTAATTACCATCTGTTATAGGTGCTGCTCCACTGATTCCAGCACAGTTGGAATTTTCTCTCTAGTCCCCACCATTCCTGAGTTACAAGCGCAGGCAGTTTTGGTGCCTGAAGTGCTAGTTAAGCTCTGTAATGTCAGGTGGGCGATGTTAGGCAGGGGGGCGTGATTCAGAGTTCCAATCAGAGGCAGCCAGTGTCAGAGCTCAGAATCACACCCCTTACCTGCTCCTGCCTGACACCGCCCTCCTGACAGTACAGAGCCTAAATAGCATATCAGGAACCAAAGCTAACGGCATTGATTGCTTGGGAATGGTGGGGGCTAGAGAAAAAATTCCAACTGTGCTGAAATCAGTGGAGGAGTGCCTATTACTTTATGTAAAGAACTGGGCTTGTTGGAGGTGGTGAAAGGTCACGGCATCATTGGCCTTATATAGAGGTAGTCCCGCAGCTGACAAATGTGCTAATTCATGCCAGAAAGTAGTGTAAATTGTAGCTCAAATATGCACCTAGGAAGCGTCGATTTGCACTTCTGGCACATGGGAGGCGAGAGAAGTATTTAATTAGTATGTATTTAGGAGCATAGCTCATAATACATTAGGTGGAATCTCACTCTGGGGCAGAAGACGTCAATGCAGGCGAAGGAAACCCCAGTCTGATACATTTCTCTATTGTGAGGGAAATTGCTACACTAGCTCGCAGTTGGTCCTGGTTGAGCAACCGGTATAGTCCTTGCTAAGTAGATTGTAAAACAAGCAGAGGTCAAGCCAGGAAGTCAGAAAAAGTTCAAGCAGAAGGCAAAGTCAGGAATAGATTCAGGAATCGCGTCACACCATTGAGAGCACGAAACAACTTCGTGCCCGAAAGAATGAAAGGACAGAATTTGCATAAAAATGAAAATCTAAAGGAGCAAATACAAGTTCAAGGTCCAGGAGTGGCCAAAAGAGGTAACAAGGATAACGGACCACCAAGTTGGAGTTTAGTGTTATAGCCCAGCCATCCTGTTATATAAGACAATCTGTTCTGTGCCCGTTACCCCACAGGCCCCCCATTTCTGCCCTCTATGTGCTGCCCATGTTGCACCTGCTTTAGACTTCTCTTCTTGGTGCAGGTGATGTCGTAAGGAGCTCAGAAAAGAGAGGAAAGTTGGGAAACCAGAAACGCGTTGGTACAAATGTGTTTATGTATGTAGTGAGTCTATGTTTGCCTACACTACATTCACATTTGCACTGGGCAGTCCATCGGAGGGCCAGAAGAACTGAAAACAGACCATAAAAGTAGCCGACACGAATAGAGCCCGAGGGACCCCACTGACTATAATTGTTTGGATGTCCATTTTGTTGCAGCACTTTTAGTAGTGGGTAGTGAGTGTGCACACATGTGGGTGAATTTGGGCAACCCCACGAAGACGCAGTATGTATACAAGAAAAAATACTGCCAAGAAAGCTTTAGAAATGGAAGGGTTAATAGTTTATATTTGTCAATGAAGAGAAATGTAAACCTCATCAATATTTGGTGTGACCTTTGCCCTTCTTCTCGATACTTGCAGACAGTTTTTGGGCAGGGAGGTTGTTCCCGCCATCTTGGAGAACTAAGCACAGATGTTCTGTGGATGTAGGTTTGCTCCAATCCGTCTGTCTCTTCATGTCATCCCAGACAGACTGAAGGATGATGAGATCAGGGATCTGCGGGGGCCGGATCATCACTTCCAGGACTCCTCCTCCAAAGAGCAAAGGTCATGCCAAATATCGATGGGATTTACATTTCTCTTTTCTTCATTGACTTCATCAGCTATTAACCCTTCTATTTCTGAAAGCATTCTTACCGGACAGCATCTTCTCCTGCCTAAAACTTTTGCTCATCACTGTCCTTTCTAGTACAGAAGATATTAGGGAGCACCAGTGATTAGGATCGGGTAGAACAATGGTGACCAGCTCACGCAGTCCTTGTTTTTTATGAGTTCTTTGCCATGACAAATCCTTTCATGCGTCTCGATGATTTAGAGTCCTATTTCCGGGTAAGCAGAGACAGGTCATGTTCTTGTGCTGCCAGATAAAGCTTTTTACCAGAAGCTAGGAAAAGCTGATTGTTGCTAAAAACCTAATGTCCACCCTAGTAATGGAGTCCTCTCCTATTGTGATTTATAGGAAACACTATCGAATATCTTAGATTATTGTTCAAAAATGTCCTCATCGTAACTTAAAATGCAGAAATTTCGAGAAGGAAACGCGTCTACAAGTCCTTACGATTTAATAGTAGTTGACAGGTGGTGGGAGGCGGAAGACCACAAATCGCATTCACATTTTTATCTGTGGTAACAATAAGTATTTTACCAAAGCTGTGTAAATTCTGCAAAAATTAAATCCAAAAACATTTTCATCATTATAATAGACGCTTAGGCATAAATGAGTCATAGGATAGTCAATCTTTTTACCACCGCGGCCGCCAATGTGGAGTTTGCCTAAAGCTGACAGCGGATCCCGTATTGGGACCTGAGGTGGTCGCTCTTGACTTGAATATTGGCACAAATGGTTTAGCATTTTCTGGCTGGTTGATTTTGTGAGCATTACATTTTTTTGTGCCTTTAGATATTGATGACCAATCCATAAGGATAAGATCAATATCAGCTCGGTGAGGGTCCGACACTGGAACCACCACCATTCAGCTATGGAAGTGGAAAAATTCAACCGTGCCGAACTACAGCAACTCAGTTCGCATTACTTGGAGGGGTTGGGTGTCGGACCGCACCAATCTGATACTGAAAACCAACCCTGAGAATAACTATATCCTGGAAAACCCTTTAAGTTATTTTGGAGCTTGATAGGAAACCAGAACACCCAAAGAAAACTTCTTGTTACATATTTAGGGTATGTTCACGTCTCCGTTGGATCTCCTTTTGGAGCCTCCAGACGATGACCTGAAGGCCAGAATGACTACTTCATCGGGGGGAGAGTCGTGAATTGAGGGAGTAGGGGCTTGATCATTGCATTAAAGAAGCAGTGTATTGGACCTGGTGTGCTTTTGGGGGAACCATAGGTGAGAAATTTAGGGAGAATGGGAGCAGTAGTCAATCACGGTTGGGCTCACAGTGGCTGTAGTTGACTTAAAGGGGTTGTCCAGGAATTTGACAAATCAAAGAGGTGTAACATATAAAAAGAAAACATACTCGCCTGTCCCCAGCACACCGGTGTCCAACAACATTGTCCATTCAGACGCGCTGTGCCTTCATTGCGGGAAGTCCTCTGCCGCTCGTGAGCTCTGAGGCCAATTGGTGGCTGGTATGGACGTGATGATATCACTCATTTATGTCATCGCAACCTTTCCTGTTCCGGGCAGCGCAGGACTTCCAGTGATGAAGGCACACCACGCGCAGGTGGACACTGGAGCACCGGGGAGAGGTGAGTATGATGTTACACCTTATCCATTCTCCTCTGTGATTTGTCGAATACCTGGACAACCCCCAACTGCAATACTCCTCTGGGCCGGTGCAATGATGAAGGGGGCCTGCACTGTGAATGTTGGTGGTAGTAGTTTGCCCCAGACAAACCCCGTGGTAAGTCTCCCACCTCATGGTGGTTGGAGTGCCCATGATGGTAATGCAGAATTGAGGACTAGGAATTGAAAATGGTGAAAATAACTCAAAGTTTTACTGTAGTTTTCAGTAAGGCAGGTACAACAATCTTTCACAAAATGGAGGCACAGCTTGGGATGGATTTCCCTGGGTCAGGCAGTCTCTGTCTAACGTGTGCTCTTTTTCAACAAAAATAGGGCTGCAATTGGTCAGCTGTAGGACACGGGTCCCTGAAAGGTTGCTAGGCCTGGTCTAAAGCTCATAGATCCTGGTCATATCTATGAGACCCATCCAAAAATTCTCCTCACAGTCTTTGTCATGCACACAGCTCCAAAAACTGAGCAGACAAATTGTTCATCTCCATCTTGACTGGACAAAATAACACTAACCCTGACAGGCTAAAACCTAGGCACATCTGCAAAACTCTACTCTCCCGGCAGGAAGAAGACCAGATTGCATTTTCCTCCCAAATATAATGAGTGACGGTCTGGTGGATGTGACATCTAACTTGCTCCAGCCTCATTGGTATAGTCCATCTAAGTCACATCAGCTCCGAAACAGCATAAAATGCCTGACAAAGTGCAAAAATATAGACAGCGCTTAACCCTTTTACCGGTATTCTACTGGGACAATGCAACAGCGTGGTCAGAGCGTACTGTCCAACCTGGGAGGACTCAGCGTACTGTCACCCCTGGGAGGACTGAGCGTACTGTCACACCTGGGAGGACTCAATATACTGTCTACCCTAAGAGGACTGAGCGTACTGTCTACCCTGGGAGGACTGAGCGTACTGTCACCCCTGGGAGGACTGAGCGTACTGTCACCCCTGGGAGGACTCAATATACTGTCTACCCTAAGAGGACTGAGCGTACTGTCTACCCTGGGAGGACTGAGCGTACTGTCACCCCTGGGAGGACTGAGCGTACTGTCACCCCTGGGAGGACTGAGCGTACTGTCACACCTGGGAGGACTCAATATACTGTCTACCCTAAGAGGACTGAGCGTACTGTCTACCCTGGAAGGGCTCAGTGTACTGTCTACCCTGGGAGAACTGAGTGTATTGTCACACCTGGGAGGACTGAGCGTACTGTCTATCCTGGGAGGACTGAGCGTACTGTCTATCCTGGGAGGACTGAGTGTACTGTCTATCCTGGGAGGACTGAGCGTACTGTCTACCCTGGAAGGGCTCAGTGTACTGTCTACCCTGGGAGGGCGGGACTGAGCGTACTGTCTATCCTGGGAGGACTGATCGTACTGTCACCCCTGGGAGGACTCAGCATACTGTCACCCCTGGGAGGACTGAGTGTACTGTCTACCCTGGGAGGACTCAATATACTGTCTACCCTAAGAGGACTGAGCGTACTGTCTACCCTGGGAGGACTCAACGTACTGTCTATCCTGGGAGGACTGAGTGTACTGTCTATCCTGGGAGGACTGAGTGTACTGTCTATCCTGGGAGGACTGAGCGTACTGTCTATCCTGGGAGGACTGAGCGTACTGTCTATCCTGGGAGGACTGAGCGTACTGTCACCCCTGGGAGGACTGAGCTTACTGTCTACCCTGGGAGGACTGAGCTTACTGTCTATCCTGGGAGGACTGAGCGTACTGTCTATCCTGGGAGGACTGAGTGTACTGTCACCCCTGGGAGGACTGAGGGGCTTACTGTCTATCCTGGGAGGACTGAGCGTACTGTCACCCCTGGGAGGACTGAGCATACTGTCACCCCTGGGAGGACTCAGCGTACTGTCACCCCTGGGAGGACTGATCGTACTGTCTACCCTGGGAGGACTCAACGTACTGTCTACCCTGGAAGGGCTCAGTGTACTGTCACCCCTGGGAGGACTGAATGTACTGTCTACCCTGGGAGGACTGAGCTTACTGTCTATCCTGGGAGGACTGAGCGTATTGTCTATCCTGGGAGGACTGAGTGTACTGTCACCCCTGGGAGGACTAAGTGTACTGTCTATCCTGGGAGGACTGAGCTTACTGTCTATCCTGGGAGGACTGAGTGTATTGTCTATCCTGGGAGGACTGAGCATACTGTCACCCCTGGGAGGACTGATCGTACTGTCACCCCTGGGAGGACTGAGTGTATTGTCTATCCTGGGAGGACTGAGCATACTGTCACCCCTGGGAGGACTCAGCGTACTGTCACCCCTGGGAGGACTCAGCGTACTGTCACCCCTGGGAGGACTCAGCGTACTGTCACCCCTGGGAGGACTGAGCGTACTGTCACACCTGGGAGGACTCAATATACTGTCTACCCTAAGAGGACTGAGCGTACTGTCTACCCTGGGAGAACTGAGTGTATTGTCACACCTGGGAGGACTGAGCGTACTGTCTATCCTGGGAGGACTGAGCGTACTGTCTATCCTGGGAGGACTGAGTGTACTGTCTATCCTGGGAGGACTGAACGTACTGTCTACCCTGGAAGGGCTCAGTGTACTGTCTACCCTGGGAGGACTGAGCGTACTGTCTATCCTGGGAGGACTGAGTGTATTGTCTATCCTGGGAGGACTGAGCGTACTGTCACCCCTGGGAGGACTGATCGTACTGTCACCCCTGGGAGGACTGATCGTACTGTCACCCCTGGGAGGACTCAGCGTACTGTCACCCCTGGGTGGACTGAGCATACTGTCACCCCTGGGAGGACTCAGCATACTGTCACCCCTGGGAGGACTGAGTGTACTGTCTACCCTGGGAGGACTCAATATACTGTCTACCCTAAGAGGACTGAGCGTACTGTCTACCCTGGGAGGACTCAACGTACTGTCTACCCTGGAAGGGCTCAGTGTACTGTCTATCCTGGGAGGACTGAGTGTACTGTCTATCCTGGGAGGACTGAGCTTACTGTCTATCCTGGGAGGACTGAGTGTACTGTCTATCCTGGGAGGACTGAACGTACTGTCTACCCTGGAAGGGCTCAGTGTACTGTCACCCCTGGGAGGACTGATCGTACTGTCTACCCTGGGAGGACTCAACGTACTGTCTACCCTGGAAGGGCTCAGTGTACTGTCACCCCTGGGAGGACTGAATGTACTGTCTACCCTGGGAGGACTGAGCTTACTGTCTATCCTGGGAGGACTGAGCGTATTGTCTATCCTGGGAGGACTGAGTGTACTGTCACCCCTGGGAGGACTAAGTGTACTGTCTATCCTGGGAGGACTGAGCTTACTGTCTATCCTGGGAGGACTGAGTTTTTTTCCTGGGGGTGGCATACTGTCACCCCTGGGAGGACTGATCGTACTGTCACCCCTGGGAGGACTGAGTGTATTGTCTATCCTGGGAGGACTGAGCATACTGTCACCCCTGGGAGGACTCAGCGTACTGTCACCCCTGGGAGGACTCAGCGTACTGTCACCCCTGGGAGGACTCAGCGTACTGTCACCCCTGGGAGGACTGAGCGTATTGTCACACCTGGGAGGACTGAGTGTACTGTCTACCCTGGGAGGACTCAATATACTGTCTACCCTAAGAGGACTGAGCGTACTGTCTATCCTGGGAGGACTGAGTGTACTGTCTATCCTGGGAGGACTGAACGTACTGTCACCCCTGGGAGGACTGAATGTACTGTCTACCCTGGGAGGACTGAGCGTACTGTCTATCCTGGGAGGACTGAGCGTACTGTCTATCCTGGGAGGACTGAGTGTACTGTCTATCCTGGGAGGACTGAACGTACTGTCACCCCTGGGAGGACTGAATGTACTGTCTACCCTGGGAGGACTGAGCGTACTGTCACCTCTGGGAGGACCGAGCGTACTGTCACCCCTGGGAGGACTGAGTGTACTGTCTATCCTGAGAGGACTGAGCGTTCTGTCTACCCTGGGAGGACTGAGTGTACTGTCACCCCTGGGAGGACTGAGTGTACTGTCTATCCTGGGAGGACTGAGCTTACTGTCTATCCTGGGAGGACTGAGCGTACTGTCTATCCTGGGAGGACTGAGTGTACTGTCACCCCTGGGAGGACTGAGTGTACTGTCTATCCTGGGAGGACTGAGCTTACTGTCTATCCTGGGAGGACTGAGTGTATTGTCTATCCTGGGAGGACTGAGCGTACTGTCACCCCTGGGAGGACTGAGCATACTGTCACCCCTGGGAGGACTGATCGTACTGTCACCCCTGGGAGGACTGAGTGTATTGTCTATCCTGGGAGGACTGAGCATACTGTCACCCCTGGGAGGACTCAGCGTACTGTCACCCCTGGGAGGACTCAGCGTACTGTCACCCCTGGGAGGACTGAGCGTACTGTCACCCCTGGGAGGACTGAGTGTATTGTCTATCCTGGGAGGACTGAGCGTACTGTCACCCCTGGGTGGACTCAGCGTACTGTCACCCCTGGGAGGACTCAGCGTACTGTCACCCCTGGGAGGACTGAGCATACTGTCACCCCCCTGGGAGGACTCAGCATACTGTCACCCCTGGGAGGACTGAGTGTATTGTCTATCCTGGGAGGACTGAGCGTACTGTCACCCCTGGGTGGACTCAGCGTACTGTCACCCCTGGGAGGACTCAGCGTACTGTCACCCCTGGGAGGACTCAGCGTACTGTCACCCCTGGGAGGACTGAGGTACTGTCACACCTGGGAGGACTGAGTGTATTGTCTATCCTGGGAGGACTGAGCGTACTGTCACCCCTGGGAGGACTGAGCATACTGTCACCCCTGGGAGGACTCAGCGTACTGTCACCCCTGGGAGGACTGAGCGTACTGTCTACCCTGGGAGGGCTCAGTGTACTGTCTATCCTGGGAGTACTGAGTGTACTGTTTATCCTGGGAGGACTGAATGTACTGTCTACCCTGGGAGGACTGAGCTTACTGTCTATCCTGGGAGGACTGAGCGTACTGTCACCCCTGGGAGGACTGAATGTACTGTCTACCCTGGGAGGACTGAGCGTACTGTCACCCCTGGGAGGACTGAGTGTACTGTCTATCCTGAGAGGACTGAGCTTACTGTCTATCCTGGGAGGACTGAGCGTACTGTCACCCCTGGGAGGACTGAGTGTACTGTCTATCCTGGGAGGACTGAGCTTACTGTCACCCCTGGGAGGACTCAGCGTACTGTCACCCCTGGGAGGACTCAGCGTACTGTCACCCCAGGGAGGACTGAGCATACTGTCACCCCTGGGAGGACTCAGCGTACTGTCACCCCTGGGAGGACTGAGCGTACTGTCACCCCTGGGAGGACTGAGTGTATTGTCTATCCTGGGAGGACTGAGCGTACTGTCACCCCTGGGTGGACTCAGCGTACTGTCACCCCTGGGAGGACTCAGCGTACTGTCACCCCTGGGAGGACTCAGCGTACTGTCACCCCTGGGAGGACTCAGCATACTGTCACCCCTGGGAGGACTGAGTGTATTGTCTATCCTGGGAGGACTCAGCGTACTGTCACCCCTGGGAGGACTCAGCGTACTGTAACCCCTGGGAGGACTGAGCATACTGTCACCCCTGGGAGGACTCAGCGTACTGTCACCCCTGGGAGGACTCAGCGTACTGTCACCCCTGGGAGGACTGAGCGTACTGTCACCCCTGGGAGGACTGAGTGTATTGTCTATCCTGGGAGGACTGAGCGTACTGTCACCCCTGGGAGGACTCAGCGTACTGTCTATCCTGGGAGGACTGATCGTACTGTAACCCCTGGGAGGACTGAGCATACTGTCACCCCTGGGAGGACTCAGCGTACTGTCACCCCTGGGAGGACTCAGCGTACTGTCACCCCTGGGAGGACTGAGCGTACTGTCACCCCTGGGAGGACTGAGTGTATTGTCTATCCTGGGAGGACTGAGCGTACTGTCACCCCTGGGAGGACTCAGCGTACTGTCACCCCTGGGAGGACTCAGCGTACTGTCACACCTGGGAGGACTGAGTGTACTGTCTACCCTGGGAGGACTCAATATACTGTCTACCCTAAGAGGACTGAGCGTACTGTCTACCCTGGGAGGACTCAACGTACTGTCTATCCTGGGAGAACTGAGTGTACTGTCTACACTGGGAGGACTGAGCGTACTGTCACACCTGGGAGGACTGAGTATACTGTCTACCCTAAGAGGACTGAGCGTACTGTCTACCCTGGGAGGACTCAACGTACTGTCTATCCTGGGAGGACTGAGTGTACTGTCTATCCTGGGAGGACTGAGTGTACTGTCTATCCTGGGAGGACTGAACGTACTGTCTACCCTGGAAGGGCTCAGTGTACTGTCACCCCTGGGAGGACTGAGCTTACTGTCTACCCTGGGAGGACTGAGCTTACTGTCTATCCTGGGAGGACTGAGCGTACTGTCTATCCTGGGAGGACTGAGTGTACTGTCACCCCTGGGCGGACTCAGCGGACTGTCACCCCTGGGAGGACTCAGCATACTGTCACCCCTGGGAGGACTGAGTGTATTGTCTATCCTGGGAGGACTGAGCGTACTGTCACCCCTGGGAGGACTCAGCGTACTGTCACCCCTGGGAGGACTGAGCATACTGTCACCCCTGGGAGGACTGAGCATACTGTCACCCCTGGGAGGACTCAGCATACTGTCACCCCTGGGAGGACTCAGCGTACTGTCATCCCTGGGAGGACTGAGGGCCGTACCTGGGGCCGTCTGTCACCCCTGGGAGGACTCAGCGTACTGTCACCCCTGGGAGGACTGAGCGTACTGTCACCCCTGGGAGGACTCAGCGTACTGTCACCCCTGGGAGGACTCAGCGTACTGTCACCCCTGGGAGGACTCAGCGTACTGTCACCCCTGGGAGGACTCAGCGTACTGTCACCCCTGGGAGGACTCAGCGTACTGTCACCCCTGGGAGGACTCAGCGTACTGTCACCCCTGGGAGGACTCAGCGTACTGTCACCCCTGGGAGGACTGAGCGTACTGTCACCCCTGGGAGGACTCAGCGTACTGTCACCCCTGGGAGGACTCAGCATACTGTCACCCCTGGGAGGACTCAGCACTGACCCTGGTCACCCCTGGGAGGACTCAGCGTACTGTCACCCCTGGGAGGACTGAGCATACTGTCACCCCTGGGAGGACTCAGCGTACTGTCACCCCTGGGAGGACTCAGCGTACTGTCACCCCTGGGAGGACTCAGCATACTGTCACCCCTGGGAGGACTCAGCATACTGTCACCCCTGGGAGGACTCAGCGTACTGTCACCCCTGGGAGGACTGAGCATACTGTCACCCCTGGGAGGACTCAGCGTACTGTCACCCCTGGGAGGACTCAGCGTACTGTCACCCCTGGGAGGACTGAGCATACTGTCACCCCTGGGAGGACTCAGCGTACTGTCACCCCTGGGAGGACTCAGCGTACTGTCACCCCTGGGGGCTCCCTGGGGGTCGCGTACTGTCACCCCTGGGAGGACTCAGCGTACTGTCACCCCTGGGAGGACTCAGCGTACTGTCACCCCTGGGAGGACTCAGCGTACTGTCACCCCTGGGAGGACTCAGCGTACTGTCACCCCTGGGAGGACTCAGCGTACTGTCACCCCTGGGAGGACTCAGCGTACTGTCACCCCTGGGAGGACTCAGCGTACTGTCACCCCTGGGAGGACTCAGCGTACTGTCACCCCTGGGAGGACTCAGCGTACTGTCACCCCTGCCTGGGAGGACTCAGCGTACTGTCACCCCTGGGAGGACTCAGCGTACTGTCACCCCTGGGAGGACTCAGCGTACTGTCACCCCTGGGAGGACTCAGCGTACTGTCACCCCTGGGAGGACTCAGCGTACTGTCACCCCTGGGAGGACTCAGCGTACTGTCACCCCTGGGAGGACTCAGCGTACTGTCACCCCTGGGAGGACTGAGCGTACTGTCACCCCTGGGAGGACTCAGCGTACTGTCACCCCTGGGAGGACTGAGCGTACTGTCACCCCTGGGAGGACTCAGCGTACTGTCACCCCTGGGAGGACTCAGCATACTGTCACCCCTGGGAGGACTCAGCGTACTGTCACCCCTGGGAGGACTGAGCACGTCACCCCTGGGAGGACTCAGCGTACTGTCACCCCTGGGAGGACTCAGCGTACTGTCACCCCTGGGAGGACTGAGCATACTGTCACCCCTGGGAGGGACTCAGCGTACTGTCACCCCTGGGAGGACTCAGCGTACTGTCACCCCTGGGAGGACTGAGCGTACTGTCACCCCTGGGAGGACTCAGCGTACTGTCACCCCTGGGAGGACTGAGCATACTGTCACCCCTGGGAGGACTCAGCGTACTGTCACCCCTGGGAGGACTCAGCATACTGTCACCCCTGGGAGGAGTCAGCGTACTGTCACCCCTGGGAGGACTGAGCGTACTGTCACCCCTGGGAGGACTCAGCGTACTGTCACCCCTGGGAGGACTGAGCGTACTGTCACCCCTGGGAGGACTCAGCGTACTGTCACCCCTGGGAGGACTCAGCGTACTGTCACCCCTGGGAGGACTCAGCGTACTGTCACCCCTGGGAGGACTCAGCGTACTGTCACCCCTGGGAGGACTCAGCGTACTGTCACCCCTGGGAGGACTGAGCGTATTTGTCTATCCTGGGAGGACTGAGCGTACTGTCACCCCTGGGAGGACTCAGCATACTGTCACCCCTGGGAGGACTCAGCATACTGTCACCCCTGGGAGGACTCAGCGTATACTGTCACCCCTGGGAGGACTGAGCATACTGTCACCCCTGGGAGGACTCAGCTTACTGTCACCCCTGGGAGGACTCAGCGTACTGTCACCCCTGGGAGGACTGAGCGTACTGTCACCCCTGGGAGGACTCAGCGTACTGTCACCCCTGGGAGGACTGAGTGTACTGTCACCCCTGGGAGGACTCAGCGTACTGTCACCCCTGGGAGGACTGAGCATACTGTCACCACTGGGAGGACTCAGCGTACTGTCACCCCTGGGAGGACTGAGCGTACTGTCACCCCTGGGTGGAGTCAGCGTACTGTCACCCCTGGGAGGACTCAGCGTACTGTCACCCCTGGGAGGAGTCAGCGTACTGTCACCCCTGGGAGGACTCAGCGTACTGTCACCCCTGGGAGGACTGAGCATACTGTCACCCCTGGGAGGACTGAGCGTACTGTCACCCCTGGGAGGACTCAGCGTGTACCGCCCCTGGGGCTGGCGTACTGTCACCCCTGGGAGGACTCAGCGTACTGTCACCCCTGGGAGGACTCAGCATACTGTCACCCCTGGGAGGACTCAGCGTACTGTCACCCCTGGGAGGACTCAGCGTACTGTCACCCCTGGGAGGACTCAGCGTACTGTCACCCCTGGGAGGACTCAGCGTACTGTCACCCCTGGGAGGACTCAGCATACTGTCACCCCTGGGAGGACTCAGCGTACTGTCACCCCTGGGAGGACTGAGCATACTGTCACCCCTGGGAGGACTCAGCGTACTGTCACCCCTGGGAGGACTGAGCGTACTGTCACCCCTGGGAGGACTGAGCGTACTGTCACCCCTGGGAGGACTCAGCGTACTGTCACCCCTGGGAGGACTGAGCGTACTGTCACCCCTGGGAGGACTGAGCGTACTGTCACCCCTGGGAGGACTCAGCATACTGTCACCCCTGGGAGGACTCAGCATACTGTCACCCCTGGGAGGACTGAGCATACTGTCACCCCTGGGAGGACTCAGCATACTGTGACCCCTGGGAGGACTCAGCATACTGTCACCCCTGGGAGGACTCAGCGTACTGTCACCCCTGGGAGGACTCAGCGTACTGTCACCCCTGGGAGGACTCAGCGTACTGTCACCCCTGGGAGGACTCAGCGTACTGTCACCCCTGGGAGGAGTCAGTATTGAGGAGTTTGCTATGAGATGTGAGAGAATTTGCAGCAGTCCTGACCCATGTGTAGATGCCCATTTTGCTGAATCTTACAATACATTGTGTTCAATGCAGAAAACTTTATTTGCAGAATTCCTGATAATAGGTCAAATCCACATAATATGCCAAATATCTGCGCCCTGTACATTTCCGGCACGTTACGTTACCCCCTTCTGAATTTTTCAGAAATTCTCAGAAATTGGGTTTATTGAGTGTTTCTTGCAAGTGTGTGACACGGAGTCTGCACATCCTCTGCCAATACAATGTACCGTTCCTGGGAGACCCCTGAGGTCATGACTGGGATTTCCTGTTCTCTCGGTGATCTCGATAGATACGCGGTCACCATTTTAGCGCCTGCCAAGGCTGTTTTGATTTTTATCTAGTTTTTGGATTCTCTTTAATGCTTGAAAAGGGAAAGGGTTAACAGTAAGGTGCCTTGTCCTCCCGTGTGCAGCGAGTTTGTACCTTGTAAGTCAGATAATAAGGGTGTATTTGTAGCTTCATTATCTCTGACGGATCCAGAGCTGGCTCTTTGTCACATATGCTTAGACCATTAGTTCTTGCAATTGTTATTAAATTCGCAGCAGTCGATTTTTCCTGAGTTTTGTCAGCGGTGTTGTTGCTGGCGCTCCCCGCAGAATACATCTGAAAAATGAATTAAACACCGGACCATATCCTTTCTGTCTAAATTCAGGCACAAATAGCAAAAGTCCATCAATCGACACTTTATTAAGGGCCGGGTATGGAGCGGCCGAGAAGGGTCATTGCTAATGGAGATTTGTCTGTACAAAGTTTAGGAAGTCCAATGTCATTTACCAATGTGAAGGCAGTTATAGAAGACGTTCTAGTATCACAGTAGTAATAGGGATCATTCATTATTAATCCCACTATGTAAATACACCTTTGATTGGTGATTTGGCCACCAGCTTTTCCTTCTGACCCGCTTACACATGCACCCTTGGCCTAGCTCAGTTCATGTGTTCTAAAAAGGAAGAAGGGAATAAGTTAGTGCCAAAGACTTCTGGTCATGTCTTGTCTCCCAACAGAAAAAAAGACAATATCCTTCCATCCTCAAACACATTAGAGGGTTGGCCAGTCATGTGGTAATGGACAAGCTAAGCTGACCTTCATCTAATGTATATGGCCACCTTAAAGGAAGTCTGTCATCAGAATACAGCATATCACCCCAGCCCTGCAGATAGATAGGTTAGTGTCACCAGAAGCAGCATATCACCCCAGCCCTGCAGATAGATAGGTTAGTGTCACCAGAACCAGAATATCACCCCAACCCTGCAGATAGATAGGTTAGTGTCACCAGACCCAGCATATCACCCCAGCCCTGCAGATAGATAGGTTAGTGTCACCAGAAGCAGCATATCACCCCAGCCCTGCAGATAGATAGGTTAGTGTCACCAGAACCAGAATATCACCCCAACCCTGCAGATAGATAGGTTAGTGTCACCAGACCCAGCATATCACCCCAGCCCTGCAGATAGATAGGTTAGTGTCACCAGAACCAGCATATCACCCCAGCCCTGCAGATAGATAGGTTAGTGTCACCAGAACCAGCATATCACCCCAGCCCTGCAGATAGATAGGTTAGTGTCACCAGAACCAGCATATCACCCCAGCCCTGCAGATAGATAGGTTAGTGTCACCAGAACCAGCATATCACCCCAGCCCTGCAGATAGATAGGTTAGTGTCACCAGAACCAGAATATCACCCCAACCCTGCAGATAGATAGGTTAGTGTCACCAGAACCAGCATATCACCCCAGCCCTGAAGATAGATAGGTTAGAGTCACCAGATCCAGCATATCACCCCAGCCCTGCAGATAGATAGGTTAGTGTCACCAGAACCAGCATATCACCCCAGCCCTGCAGATAGATAGGTTAGTGTCACCAGAACCAGCATATCACCCCAGCCCTGCAGATAGATAGGTTAGTGTCACCAGAACCAGCATATCACCCCAGCCCTGCAGATAGATAGGTTAGTGTCACCAGAACCAGCATATCACCCCAGCCCTGCAGATAGATAGGTTAGTGTCACAGACCCAGCATATCACCCCAGCCCTGCAGATAGATAGGTTAGTGTCACCAGAACCAGCATATCACCCCAGCCCTGCAGATAGATAGGTTAGTGTCACCAGAAGCAGCATATCACCCCAGCCCTGCAGATAGATAGGTTAGTGTCACCAGAACCAGCATATCACCTCAGCCCTGCAGATAGATAGGTTAGTGTCACCAGACCCAGCATATCACCCCAGCCCTGCAGATAGATAGGTTAGTGTCACCAGAAGCAGCATATCACCCCAGCCCTGCAGATAGATAGGTTAGTGTCACCAGAACCAGCATATCACCCCAGCCCTGCAGATAGATAGGTTAGTGTCACCAGAACCAGCATATCACCTCAGCCCTGCAGATAGATAGGTTAGTGTCACCAGACCCAGCATATCACCCCAGCCCTGCAGATAGATAGGTTAGTGTCACCAGAAGCAGCATATCACCCCAGCCCTGCAGATAGATAGGTTAGTGTCACCAGAACCAGCATATCACCCCAGCCCTGCAGATAGATAGGTTAGTGTCACCAGAACCAGCATATCACCCCAGCCCTGCAGATAGATAGGTTAGTGTCACCAGAACCAGCATATCACCCCAGCCCTGCAGATAGATAGGTTAGTGTCACCAGAACCAGCATATCACCCCAGCCCTGCAGATAGATAGGTTAGTATCATCAGAACCTGCCAGGTTTTCAGGTCACATATTTTCATTCCCATGAAGTTTTTCATAAAAAGCTTACAATGTTATGAAACAAAAAAAACCTCATCTTACCTCTCTCTGGTTCCCTGCTGGTCTCTGTTTACCAGGTGCCAGTGATATCAACCTGGCTAGGATGATGTATCGACATAGGAGTAAACAAGGAATTTAATCCTTCTACAACATTCCAGAAAAGATGATGGCATGCATGGACGTCGGGGTCTGTTGGCCGGAGAAGTGCAATAACTTTTTTACATTGTATTTAGGTTATATAAGAGCCAGTTGAACCCAAGCAGATATGAGGCAGCGACTACATCCCAATGATCTATAGTAGAGATGCGGTGTACGAAGAATCTAAGCACCAACGTAGGGTCGGGGTCAAGAGTGAATTACAACAGGATGGACATAAAACTAAACATTGTAATCCGGAATTGTTTAGTCTTGGGGCTTTGCCGCCACATATGGAAATTCATCCCTTATCTCTGCAGTTTCTCTAGCATTGATCTGAAGAGGAACTGTAGTCTTAGAAATTTTATAAGGGTTCAGATATCACTGGCAGCAAATCTACCTGAGCTCTCCAGCATGGAGATAATCTTGGGTAATGTCTTTAGTCCTGGAATTTGTCTCCAAATTTTGTAATTTTATTTTTTTATTTTCTGATTGTAGATTTTTCTGTACATGGTTATTGGGGCAGCCATCTTGCCCGAGCTTCTCCTCTGCTCTGTTAACAGCATTTAGTGATCTGCTTTACAGCACAGTCTTGGCCATAGGCAGCAATAGTCTGGAGCCGACTCATTGAGGTCTATGGGAGAGTTTTCTGGACATGCTCTGTGCAGGGAGGGGGAAGGCGATAAGCTGTGACATCATCTATTGTCAGTAGGGATGTAATGATGGGTCAGTAGTGGTATCTATAGAGGTGTTATCTTTTATTGTAACCCTGACTGTCCTGTACTGTTGTGAAGAAACCTACAGAATTGGCAGGTGTCAGTCTAATATTAGACTTAGTGGTCAGAGTGAAAGTTGTAGAAGTCCAATACGTTTTGTATCAGGTAGATGTGGGCACACCATGTGTTGCTTCGTGGTACCTCTAGGTTTCCTAGGGAAGAATAGCTCCATTATATGGTATGCAAGGAAATATCTCACGCCTTCCATATCAGATCAAGAGAAAATAAAACTGCTTCTGTCTGTATAAATTCAGAAGTGACAGGTACAGCACGGATTTATATTTATTGGCTTATATAGCGCCATCATATTCTGCAGCGCTTTCCAGAGATATTGTCAATACTGTCCCAAGTAGGGCTCATAATCTATCAGACATGGTCTTGGTGGTCATGGTCTTGGTGGTCATGGTCATGGCGGTCATGGTCTTGGTGGTCATGGTCTTGGTGGTCATAGTCATGGCGGACATGGTCTTGGTGGTCATGGTCTTGGTGGTCATGGTCATGGCGGTCATGGTCTTGGTGGTCATGGTCATTGCGGTCATGGTCTTGGTGGTCATGGTCTTGGTGGTCATGGTCATGGCGGTCATGGTCTTGGTGGTCATGGTCATGGCGGTCATGGTCTTGGTGGTCATGGTCTTGGTGGTCATGGTCATGGCGGTCATGGTCTTGGTGGTCATGGTCGTCATAGTCATGGTGGTTAATTCCAAATCATAGAATTGAGCACCCAAGTTCCCTCTAAGCTGTGCACCTTGGAAATAAGGCTGGATTGACATCCGCGCTGGAGTCTCCATAGGAGGACTTTCCTCTCGGAAACCCCAAATCTATGGGGTCTGTAGATAACTGCTTTTTAAGTAGACAGGGTCTCCGTCTTTTGAGTTCCCATGAAGACCCGAATGCTTGTGTGAATCTAGTGTAATAGAGTTAAAGCTTTCAATGTTCAGATTTGTCTCTTTTTTTAAATCCACTCTACTTTTGGCTTCAAAATTGCATTAAAAAAACCTGAACTTGTGTCCTAGGTGCACATTCACATGGTCGCGTTCAGCCTGAGGAAGACGGTCTGCATGGCGGCCTCATTTTCTGGACTGACCACGACCCACTTGAAATGAACCCACAGCATCATAGTGATTTATAGTGTAGTGAACTACACCACTGTCCTGTACTCACAGCATCCTGTGACAGTAGTGGGACTCACAGCACTATAATTCACTATGAGGCCACTATGAGGGGGCCATTACAGCACTGTACTATTATGGTGTTGACTACACACTCAGCGAGCGGGAAGGGGTTGAAATCAGATCCATTCAACTTATCTTGTATAAATCCATGTCCAGGCCTCCAAAGCAACTCTATTCAGATGAATGCAACTTATTTTCATTCGCAGAAATTTCTGCAACAAAATATGTCTGGTGTGAATACACGTTTAGGGTACATGCAAGTGGGATTAAATTTTACTTAAATAAATCAGTTGTTTATTTATGGAGAAATTTACTGCAAAATCTACTTGCTTTAGACTGAAGACCCACGTTGCGAAAAGACACAACCGCAGCCTGTCAACTTTAGCTCTGGAAATACAATCGTTTTCCTATAGATTTAATAAGGGAAGAAAAACCGCAGAGAAAAATACAATGAAAAATGCTGCGAGAAAAAAACGTGATGAGTTTTTGTTGCATTTTTTCCGCAGTGTTTTTTAGCTATGGTTTGCTATGTGGGGCTTTGACCTTACGTACGGATTTGTACCAGAATTGCTGCAGATTTATAATCCACACTACATGGCAATTTTAATGCAGATTATTTTTTCCCACCCAGAGCGCATGGAAAGGATTTACCAAAATTTTATTTTCTTTGTTGCTTTTGTAACATGCTGTGGATTTCCCACCTGCACATCCAGAAAATCCGCAGCACATACGCCACCAGCAGACATATCATAAGCCTATGGTTTTAACTAGAGATGGGCGAAACCCTCAAGATTTTTTCTGTCTTTGGTTCGTGTCCTTGATTTGTTTTGGGTCGAACAAGTTTGTTACAAATGGTTTTAACTAGAGATGGGCGAACCCCACAAAATGCGTTTTGCTTCGGGTTGGGCTGATTCGGTACCTGATTCGTTTCGGGTCAAACAATTTTGTTACAAATCACACCTTAAATTGGCTTCAAACATACTGTAGAACACTCTTAGGGTTACCAGAGAAACTGGGCACTCCTATGGGCCAATCACAGGAGAACCGGTGCTGCTCCTCTGTAATAATGGGACCACCGCTTATAATAGCGGCGGTGGCACAGGGATAGATAGCAGGACCACTGACGCTATTAGCAGCGCTTATCAGTTTTTTACAAAATTTTCATGTCAGCTATATTTTAAAAATTCCTAAAAATCTTGCAGTTCTGATCTGGCCACTAAGCTAAATAACATGCTGAGACATCCTGTTTTCTATAGCAGATTTCTTTGCGGCAGTCACCTCACTTACAGCACATTGTTGATCACAAGCTCCTTCAAGATGTAGTCCTTGGTTGGACTTGAACCTACAACTCAGCGCTGCAAGGCTATCCACTGAGCCACCATGCTAGGTGATGTCACATTTTATCTACTCCCCTCTCTATACAATGACCTCTGCCCAGGTCACAGAGCATGCCTAGAAAATTCTCCCATAGAAGTCTATAGGATCTGCTCCAGACCATTATGATCCATCTTCAGGAAACAGGAATTCACAGATTGTGTTAGGCTTAGTGGCAAGAGTTAGAATTTGCAATATTTTTAGGATTTTTTTTAAATATAGATAATATGGAATATTAAAAAAATATGTTTACTAGAAAAACAAGATTTAAACAACATTTCCTGGCGACACTTTTCCTTTAAGACCTTTAGAGGTCCTAAGTCATTAAAAATCTAAGCAATAATACACCTTAACTAAACGTTGTCACTCTCAGCGGATGACTGAACAGGACAGCTCAAGATTATAAAGGAGTGCCAACTAATGTAGTGTAACTTTTTAACCCCAGCCGGGATTTTCATTTTGTTGTGTTCCGAAGATTAAAGTATATTATATATTATATATATATATATATATATATATATATATATAAAATAACCTCTATTATTACTATTTTATTATAATTATTTTATATTTAAATATGCAACTTTTTCATTTACTGTTTTTGGTGGTATTTTTTTGTGGACCCTGATTCACCTTCACCAGTGGCGTAACTAGGAATGGCTGGGCCCCAAGGCGAACATTTGACATGGGGCCACCCCCCCCCCCCCAAATTGCCGCCCCTGGACCATGCCCTCCAATCGACCCCCCCCCGCCACAAACTACATTCCTGCGCACTCTATCATGCGCCATAGTGGCCCCTGCACACAGTATTATGCCCCATAGTGGCCCCTGCACACAGTATTATGCCCCATAGTGGCCCCTACACACAGTATCATGTCCCATAGTGGCCCCTGCACACAGTATTATGTCCCATAGTGGCCCCTGCACACAGTATCATGCCCCATAGTGGCCCCTCCACAAAGTATTATGCCCCATAGTGGCCCCTCCACAAAGTATTATGCCCCATAGTGGCCCCTGCACACAGTATTATGCCCCATTGTGGACCACCCATGAACAATTATTATACTCTGGGGGGTTTTCAGAGTATAATGATCGGAGACCCAGGGGAGGATACAAACAAAAGAAACAATGTTACCTACCTCTCTCTGGCTCCAGTGCACTCTCCACTACTTCAGCCATCTTCAATGTTGGACCAGAGCTCGTGTGAGCCGGGCCGGCGTCGCGACGCAGTCACCTCCGCATCCGCAGAATGGGAAGCGGATGTGGCCGTGGGCAGGAGCAGGTACTGTTAAGTAAATCGGGCCCGTTACCTGCTGGGGTTGCACCAGCAGGTAACGGCCTATTAAAAAATTAAAAATAAAAAAAAAGCATCGGGCCCTGTGGCAGCCGCTACCGTTGCTACCCCAGTAGTTACGCCCCTGAGCTTCACCATTTGCAATTTTGCACCATATAACCCATCATGTTATGTCCGACACTATATTTTCTGTGGTGCCCTCCCTTCCCTTGATGCCCTAAACACATGCCGATTTTGCTTCATGAGTAGTCCATCCCTAACAGTAGGAGGTCTTAGACATGTTGCAGCTACAACAGAAATGCCATGCACTCATTGGTCGCTGTGTTTGCAATCCTCTTAGCTCACATTACACTTGCTACCCCTTCTCGCTACCTCAATAGTATACTCCTAAAAAGTGCTTCATTCCATGCGAGGCTACTAAAATTGTAAGTTCCCTCTACAAACACAAAAGAGCATGTCATTTTCTGTTTGCGTGAGATATTCTAGTTATTTTAGCTATTTAGCCATCCCTCGTTATCTCCTTATCTTTTTTTTTTTACTGCAGTTGACACCAGCAGGGAGGAAGTAAAGGGATGTAGGAATTCAAGTCTCCCTCTACTCTGCTCATATGGAATGAATGAAGTGTGCAGCCAGCAAAGGAAAAAGTTAAAGTAATAAAAATCAGTACATCCATTTTTTTTTAGAAAAATTCTAGATTGTAAACTTTTTTTTTGCATTTTTGAAATTTATCAATATTGTGCGATCAAGAATCCAATTGAGTACAGAATGTGTTTACTATATCCGAGGAGATAAATCTTATCATGCCACTATACAATAAATTTATTACAGTTAGAGATGGGCAAATCGTATGAACTAAAATGGCTCTGCATTATACTCTGGTACTCTTCAGGTGAAAAAAATAAAAAAAATTCATACCTTCCGTTACCTCTTTGAGGCTTGACGTCATGGCGTTCGGCGTGCCCATGTGACTGCTGGTGGCCCAATCACAGGCCTCAGCCATAATCCTGCTGGCCGATGACATCACAGAAAATGTCGGATGTCACCAGGAGAGCACTGGAAGCAGGGAGGAGGCCCAAAGAGGTAACAGAAGGTGAGTATGAATGTTTTTTTTTTTATTTTTTAGACCTCCCCTGGGCTCCCACCTATTATTCTCTGGGATCTGAAGAGACCCCAGATTATAATAATGTTACTTTTCACGTTGACATAACTCTGTTGTGTTTGCCTTTGAGAGCTAGATATTGGGTAGATAGGTTCCTAGGAGCCCTAAGAGTGTTCTACACTATGTTTTATAGATAGGTTCCTAGGAGCCCTAAGAGTGTTCTACACTATGTTTTATAGATAGGTTCCTAGAAGCCCTAAGAGTATTCTACACTATGTTTTATAGATAGGCTCCTAGGAGCCCTAAGAGTATTCTACACTATGTTTTATAGATAGGTTCCTAGGAGTCCTAAGAGTATTCTACACTATGTTTTATAGATAGGTTCCTAGGAACCCTAAGAGTGTTCTACACTATGTTTTATAGATATGACCCTAGGAGCCCTGACAGTGTCATACATTATGTTTTATAGATAGGTTCCTAGGAGCTCTGAGAGTATTCTACACTATGTTTTATAGATAGGTTCCTAGGAGCCCTAAGAGTATTCTACAATATGCTTTAAGCCAATTTAAGGCATGGTCTGTACCAAACTTGTTCAACCCAAAGCAAATCATGGACATAAGCTAGCTAAACCCGAAACAAATCCTAGGGGGTCTAGTCACCAGTATGTGATCTATGGGGGTGCGACACTTGGATCCAGCAGCCTCCAGTGGACAAGGAGTGTGTGCAGGGTCTCCTATTCAAGTAATTGGAACCAGCGCTATACAGTGGAAGAGGCTGCTGCACCATTGACTCCTATTACTTGAACGCTGTCCCTGTCCACTGCTGTAACTTCTAGCATCTGAAGCCTGTCATATCATCTGATCTGTGCAGGGTCTGGGTGACAAACCCCCAAAGATAATATACTGGTGATGACCTATCCAGTTATTAGGTCATCATATGAGGAGCCCTGACAGTGTTCTACACAATGTTTTATAGATAGGTTCCTAGGAACCCTAAGAGTATTATACACTGTGTTTTATAGATAGGTTCCTAGGAGCCCTAAGAGTGTTCTACACTATGTTTTATAGATAGGTTCCTAGGAGCCCTAAGAGTGTTCTACACTATGTTTTATAGATAGGTTCCTAGAAGCCCTAAGAGTATTCTACACTATGTTTTATAGATAGGCTCCTAGGAGCCCTAAGAGTATTCTACACTATGTTTTATAGATAGGTTCCTAGGAGTCCTAAGAGTATTCTACACTATGTTTTATAGATAGGTTCCTAGGAACCCTAAGAGTGTTCTACACTATGTTTTATAGATATGACCCTAGGAGCCCTGACAGTGTCATACATTATGTTTTATAGATAGGTTCCTAGGAGCTCTGAGAGTATTCTACACTACGTTTTATAGATAGGTTCCTAGGAGCCCTAAGAGTATTCTACAATATGCTTTAAGCCAATTTAAGGCATGGTCTGTACCAAACTTGTTCAACCCAAAGCAAATCATGGACATAAGCTAGCTAAACCCGAAACAAATCCTAGGGGGTCTAGTCACCAGTATGTGATCTATGGGGGTGCGACACTTGGATCCAGCAGCCTCCAGTGGACAAGGAGTGTGTGCAGGGTCTCCTATTCAAGTAATTGGAACCAGCGCTATACAGTGGAAGAGGCTGCTGCACCATTGACTCCTATTACTTGAACGCTGTCCCTGTCCACTGCTGTAACTTCTAGCGTCTGAAGCCTGTCATATCATCTGATCTGTGCAGGGTCTGGGTGACAAACCCCCAAAGATAATATACTGGTGATGACCTATCCAGTTATTAGGTCATCATATGAGGAGCCCTGACAGTGTTCTACACAATGTTTTATAGATAGGTTCCTAGGAACCCTAAGAATATTCTACACTATATTTTATAGATAGGTTCCTAGGAGTCCTTAGAGTATTCTACACTATGTTTTATAGATAGGTTCCTAGGAGTCCTAAGAGTATTCTACACTATGTTTTATAGATAGGTTCCTAGGAGCCCTGACAGTATTATACATTATGTTTTATAGATAGGTTCCTAGGAGCCCTGACAGTGTTCTACACTATGTTTTATAGATAGGTTCCTAGGAGCCCTAAGAATATTCTACACTATGTTCTACACTTGTTCGACCCAAAACAAATCTTGTGAGGTTCGTCCATCTCTAATTACAGTACAATAGTTTCATGATTGAATTTTGGAAAAGTACTATATGGAAAACAAAATATTTTACAATTGTTTCAACTTTTTGGCAAAGAAATATTGTAAGGTGTTAGATTTTCCACTTTTGTAAAATATATAGGTACCCAATTTTACACTAACATACCACAAAAGTGGAACCTTGAGGCTACCACTAGTCTGTTGTTGGCTACAGTAAGGAGCAGTTTTCCTATTGTTCACCAGGGTTATTAGAAATAGGACCACTCTTGTCCTGGACAATATCTAATATTTCACTTAAACCCCATTTACTTGGGGCTGTTTGCATCAAATACAGACTCTTAAGGCTTACCATAGATTGAAATTCAATTTACAAGCCAAACCTTAAAGTGAAGAGGACATAACTTAAAATACATTGATGGAAACGCGTTCGGCAGAGACTGGATGTATTCAATATTCATGGATAAATGCAATTTCAAGATTCTGCTGATTGAATAAAAAGAGAACAATGAAGTGGAAATGCAGGAATTATGATGTGTTGTAGCAGGTGCTGAACTGAAACTTCGCCCAACCTTGGTGGGTCTTCCATCCAGGCTGCGAAATCTGATCCTCATCAGTGGTGTGCGAGCAAAGAAAACACTGTGTGGCCAAAAGCAGCAGTTGTCATCCTCTTACAGGACTGCTAGAATGTAGAAAAGTGTTGATTTCATTCATGATTCAAGGTCTGAGCATCACCGTGAAAATAAAGGGTCACATTGGGTTTCCTGACAGAGGTGAGAAATGGACAGAATTGTTTCACACATTTACCTTCAAAAACTAAAAAGATTCAGAATTTACATGTGTAGAAAGTGTGAAGAGTCTTTTTATGAGAATAGCAACTTTTTGAACATATCTCTCAAGGTCTAGTGTCATTAAAGTGGATCTCCGATTATAAAATCACTTTACATAACTGAATAGTACAGATGAATATAAGACATTTTGTAATCGATCTTATTAAAGCAGAATTTCAGTTGTTCTCTATCAAAATATGTTATGGCTGATGCTGTCACCCATGTCTAGTACCTGTATCCATGTTGAGTTCCTGTACCCATGTCTAGTTCCGTTTTTACAAAACGCTGCAGAGCTTATACTGGGGGAGGCAATGGGGGCATGGCGACCTGACCGGGAGAGAGCGGTGAATTATGGGTAGTATGTGAAAGAGGGGGACTATAGGGACCAATCTATATGAGAGGCAGAGGAGGAGCAGGGAGACATTTTGACAGAAGAACAGGAGGTGACTTATTGAAAAAAGTGAAAATAATAAGAAAAATACAATGGAGGGGATGGTCTTTTAGACAAGTGGTTCTCAACCTTTTCATGCAAAGTACCCCCTAGTGAGAAAACGTCCCAACCAAGTATCTCCAAAGTAGCCATCACTTATAATTGCTAATAAAATAATATAATGGACCCCCACAGTGTCTCCACAAGTAATATAATGGCCTCCACATGTAAAATAACAACCCCACAGTGCCGTAGCAGCCCCCATGCTATATAATGTCCCATAGTGTCCCCTCCATACAGTATAATGACCCATAGTGGCCCCTGCACACAGTATAATGTCCCATAGTGGCCCCTGCACACAGTATAATGTCCCATAGTGGCCGGTCCACACAGTATTATGTCCCATAGTGGCCCCTGCACACAGTATAATGTCCCATAGTGGCCCCTGCACACAGTATAATGTCCCATAGTGGCCCCTGCACACAGTATAATGTCCCATAGCGGTCCCTGCGCACAGTATAATGTCCCATAGTGGCCTCTCCACACAGTATTATGTCCCATAGTGGCCGCTCCATACAGTATTATGTCCCTTAGTGGCCCCTCCACACAGTATAATGTACCATAGCGGTCCACAAAATTTGTACCTAATTAATTATACAATATCCATATTTGTAAACTATCATTTAAATAATTAATCACTTTATTTTGAAGGCGGAGTCAGAATCGGTAACTTTTTACTCACTCCACCCAAAACTGACCCTGACTCCGCAGCCCTGAATACAATGAAAGGTAGCTTCAATAAGAGGTAAATGGTAAATACAAAAAAATCCAAGAACATTTATTAGAAATTGCTTTCTACATGCCTATGTTTTTTGCACAGCTAGGCCACACCCCTGCGGAGCGGATAATATTTTGAACCTAGTTCACACTGCTCTCACTTTATCTGTAAAACCAGTACCTAGTATACTATAATATTGCTATGGAAAAACACCTTCCCCTGAGCTCATGGATTTGGGGTTTTCTTGAAAAGGACTTAACAAGTTTTTCGTTTTTTTTTTTTTACTTTTATGAAACTTTGGGAAACCGACAAGAATTCTTGTTCGGCTGCCAAATTAGTGGGACATCTGAGCCGAAAATAGGAAAATAGAAAGAAAGTTTGTAATGAATTAAACGGTGTCTAGCAGCGCCATGCTAGACATAATATATAAGGCTCGGTCACCTAATGTGCATACAACAGCTGGTGCTATAGAATAATGCCCCCCAGTGCTGGCGCTGTAACCCTTTAGAGGTCGGATACAGAATGTAGCTAAGCCTGGCCCTACTCGCTCGGGCTGGGATCAGAGAGGTTAACCTGTATACGGGAAGTGCATTAGCAATAAGTAGGTCTCTGTCCAGCGCTTGCCTTCATCTACTGAAACTATTGGCCTCCTGGCACCGCACGAAAACCACCACATTTACAAACCTGAACTAAAATAGACTTCAGACAAGTTACTGTCCAACAGTGGCTCATGACGAGTGGCTGAAAATTATTACCCCTGGCACCTTTTAATAGACAGTGTGTAAAATGGGGGGCTGGAATAACTCCAGCTGAGTCTGGACCCTTATTACAAGTTACAATTTGGCATTGACAGAAAGATGGTGCTGTCCTAACTTTGTTTTATGAGCACCTTTTAACTTCTCTGCAAGAGCACCACGTCCACCATAAACCTTCCCTTGCACAATACAACCATCTATAGGAAATATAATAGAGAACATTTGTAAATTCAAGCAAAGGATATAGCAAAGTCTAACTTGGAACCCTGGCACAGAACGTTAACTCGACTCTTTCAATGGTTTTTGTTGTGTTCTGTGATAAGATATTACGCTGCAGCAAGTTATCAAGGTAGACTTTGCTACATCTGTAAAGTACAAGGACCTATTAACAACATTGACTGCTTTATTGTAGAATTTATAGGGGATTTCCTGTGAACATATTTAGATTTGTAGACAATTATTTTGTAAATATAAATAATTTACAAGTATTTTACAGATTTTCTTATGCGGGGTTCACATCTGCGTTCGCCTCTCTGCACGAAATCAGTTTTTTAAAACCGTCTCAAAATCCTCAAAAGCTGATTTCAAACCATTCGTTTTAAAACCCATTGATTTCAATGGGTTGTAAAAACCATCCAACGGTGCGCGTTTTGAGCATTTCTGTCTGGTATCCGCTCTTTTGAACGGAGAAAAAAAGTCGGACTTGCAGGATAAGGATAATAAGGATTCCAGATGGACAGCAGCCAATCCGTTTTTTTTAATATTGAGGTCTATGGAAAACGGATTACAAATGGATAGCAATCAGTTTGTGTCCATTTTGCAATCAGTTTTGCAAAAAAAGGATTAGTCAAAAACGGACACAAACGGACAAAAACGGTCAGTTTTTTATGAACGGACACCCATTGACTAATCTGTCTAAAAAAGGATTCTGGTATCCACTGTGTAACCGTTTGGAATCCTTTTTGTACCAAACCATTTTTCTCTTAAAACGGTTTGCAGGCGGACGGATACCAGACGCAGATGTGAACCTAGCGTCAATCTGTTGTCCTGATCAGTTGCCAATGGACACAGCCATGAATTCAGGAACTTTCTATGATCTTGGACTTATCAGAAACCCGGCCACGATTTCCTTATTGTGTATGGTTATCAGTAGGCACACTACATGTATGAGAAGATAACCCGACCACAATAAGGACATCATGGCTGGTTATCAGTAGGCACACTACATGTATGAGAAGATAACCCGACCACAATAAGGACATCATGGCTGGTTATCAGGGGGCCTCGTTGAGGCTCTGGCTGGTTAGGGGGCCTACTGTTGAGGTCCCCCAATAGGACACTGGCTGGTTATCAGGAGGACACTACATGTATGAGAAGATAACCCGACCACAATACGGACATCATGGCTGGTTATCAGGAGGACACTACATGTTGGAGCCCCCCCCCCCATGGCTCTGGCTGGTTATCGGGGGGCACTACTGTAGTACCCGACCACATGGCTCTGGCTGGTTTCGGGGCCTCATGTTGGAAGATAACCCACCACAATAAGGACATCATGGCTGGTTATCAGGAGGGACACTACATGTATGAGAAGATAACCCGACCACAATAAGGACATCATGGCTGGTTATCAGGGGGGGACACTACATGTATGAGAAGATAACCCGACCACAATAAGGACATCATGGCTGGTTATCAGGAGGACACTACATGTATGAGAAGATAACCCGACCACAATAAGGACATCATGGCTGGTTATCAGGAGGGACACTACATGTATGAGAAGATAACCCGACCACAATAAGGACATCATGGCTGGTTATCAGGAGGGACACTACATGTATGAGAAGATAACTGAGGACACATGGCTGGTTATCAGGAGGACACTACATGTATGAGAAGATAACCCGACCACAATAAGGACATCATGGCTGGTTATCAGGAGGGACACTACATGTATGAGAAGATAACCCGACCACAATAAGGACATCATGGCTGGTTATCAGGAGGGACACTACATGTATGAGAAGATAACCCGCCACAATAAGGACTCATGGTGGTTATGGGGCACTCTGTTGAGAAGATAACCCGACCACAATAAGGACATCATGGCTGGTTATCAGGAGGGACACTACATGTATGAGAAGATAACCTGACCACAATAAGGACATCATGGCTGGTTATCAGTAGGCACACTACATGTATGAGAAGATAACCCGCCACAATAAGGACATCATGGCTGGTTATCAGGAGGACACTACATGTATGAGAAGATAACCTGACCACAATAAGGACATCATGGCTGGTTATCAGGAGGGGACACTACTTGTATGAGAAGATAACCCGACCACAATAAGGACATCATGGCTGGTTATCAGGAGGACACTACATGTATGAGAAGATAACCCGACCACAATACGGACATCATGGCTGGTTATCAGGAGGACACTACATGTATGAGAAGATAACCCGACCACAATAAGGACATCATGGCTGGTTATCAGGAGGGACACTACATGTATGAGAAGATAACCTGACCACAATAAGGACATCATGGCTGGTTATCAGGAGGACACTACATGTATGAGAAGATAACCTGACCACAATAAGGACATCATGGCTGGTTATCAGGAGGACACTACATGTATGAGAAGATAACCTGACCACAATAAGGACATCATGGCTGGTTATCAGGAGGGACACTACATGTATGAGAAGATAACCCGACCACAATAAGGACGTCATGGCTTGGTTTCAGACCATGCATTCCTGCATCCATGGTTGTATCCATTGACAACCACTCAAGACAACAGATGTCACCACTAAGATGGCTAGAGAAAATCTATAAAATTCTGCAAAATTTTTAATTATTTATATTTGCAAAAATGTTTAACTGTTATTTTTCTACAAATTTAAATATGGTTATGTTCCTGGGAAAAAAACAATTTAAAGGGAATGTGTCAGCAGACAATGATATATTGCTTGAATAAAGTTTTATATTAAACATATTTTTATGAATTTTTGGTGATATTTATTGACTGGGTGTTTCAGTGTTTCCCCAGGGAGGTTCATCATTAGGTGGAAATCCCTTCCTATGACAGCTGGAAGTCAATCAAAGGCTTGTCATTAGTAGACTTCTGCTTCCGATATTGCAGTATATTGTATGGGCCACAAGACCCCCGAGGCTCAAACCCCCTTGGGGGTCTAAAAATAAAAGTTTTCATAGAATACATCTAAAATAATATATAAATGTTAAGCATGCCTGCCTGCCAAAATGATAAAAATGGTTGAAAAAAAACAACTAAAAATGGCTTTTTTCACCTCTCAAAAAAAAAAAAAATTTCAGTAAAAGTGATCAAATGTTACATATACCTCCAAATGGTATCAAGAAGATCTTGCCCTGCAAGAAAGAAGCAATATACAGTATGTACAGAAATATATATATATTTTTAAAAATGACCAATGTCGGAATGTAGTGACTCAAAGAATTTTTTTTTTATTTTTCAAAGATTAAATTTTTTTAAAGTTATTCAAATATAGCAAAAACTATATATTTGTTATTGCCGTGATCATGAATTTTCTCCAGCTTCTCAGTACATCATAAAGAACATTAAATGTTGCCAGTATGAAGTACAATTTGTGCTGCAAAAAATAAGCCCCATACGTTTCCTATGGTAGGCAAGGAGCAAGAAATGAAAATGTAAAAAACAAAAATCGCTGCAGTGGAAATTGGTTAAAATTTGTATTAGGCTGAGGTCCCATGTTGCTGAAACGCAGCTTTTCTGCAACGTGGGTCCTCAGCTCAGAGGCGTAAATACCGGGGTAGCAGTCGTAGCGTCTGCCACATAGCCTTGGACATTAAGGGGCCCGGAGCCCAGTGGCAGCAGCTACCGCGAACCCCACAAACATTGCTATCATTATACTCCGGGGTTTTTTCAGACCCCGGAGTATAATAATCGGCAGCCCAGGGGAGGTGAGAGAACATAAAAATCATATATATACAGTATATACTGTATATAACAGTTGTCATAGCTCTTGTACACATTTATAGGTTTTCTGTAAAGTTTTTCTGTTACCTCTCTTGTTCCTCCTCGTGGCATCCAGCGCTCTGTGGCTTCCTCCTCGAGACATCTTGTGCTGTTCTATGACTTAAATTTTTTTTTTCTCCTGAAAAAGAGGCTGATGCATACAGCCCCAGTTACATGAGGAATATAGGCACCTATGTTGTACTCCAGAGCTGATCTAAGTCCTCTAGGACCCAGCAGCTCACGGAGCTCCCATTCGCCTAGTGGTCATGTGACCGCCGGGTCAGAGGGGAGCGGCCTTCCCTATGGGATGTCCAGTTGTAGTAACAGTCGGCATCCCGTTCCTAAAGCTGCACGATTTTGTGCAACAGGTTAATCTTGAAAGGACCATCTATATATATATATCATACCTCCCAACTTTCAAAGGAAAGAAAGAGGGACAATTTTAGCTCCACCCATTTCTACGTTGACTCCACCCATTCTCATCTATTTTTCCATGTGCCCCCACACAGTATAAAGCTACTACAGTCACCCTAACATTATATGCCCCCACATTATAATGGTCCCCTCCAATTGCCCCACAATATTAAGTCCCTCTCCTTGTGCCCCAGTTTAAACTAGCGGAAACTAGACAGAGGCATTAAACTGGGCAGCTGGAGGGGGACATTAAACTATGGGGCAGCTGGAGGGGGATATTAAACAGTGGGGGTAGTTGGAGGGGGACATTAAACTGGGAGCAACTAGAGGCAGACATGTCCTCCTCCAGCTACCCCCACGGTTTAATGTCTTCCTCCAGTTGCCCCCAGTTTAATGTCCCCCCTCCATCTACCCTCAGTTTAATGTCCCCCTTCATCTGCCACCATCTTAATGTCCCCCTTCATCTGCCATCAATTTAATGTCCCCCTTTATATGCCACCAATTTAATGTCCTCCCTTCATGTCACCAGCTTAATGCCCCCCTTCATCTGCTCCCAATTTAATTGCCCTCTCCATCTACCACCAATTTAATGTCCCCCTTTACCTGCCTTCAGTTTAATTGCCCGTTCATCTGCCCCCAGTTTAATTGCCCCCTTCATCTGCCTTCAGTTTAACTGTTCCCTACATCTGCCTTCAGTTTAACTGCCCCCTATATCTGCCCCCAGTTCCCCCCTCTTGCTCACACATGCTCTCTTCTCTCCTACTTATCTTCGATCACTCTCTGTTCCCAGCTTTCTGCGTAACATCACAGTGTGTCCCGCAGTATCCTGAATAGCTCCACCCACACAAGAGTCTGATCACATGGTCATGACTTCATCAAAGGTCCTTTTGCCACTAGGATTTAGCATCCACCATTTAGCCTTTACCTGACCCTAATAAAGTTTGTTAACAGCAAAACACTTCAGGGGCATAGCGGGACAAACTGTAAGCTATGCGGGACCTACTCTGTGCACTCTATGATACGTCTCCCCTACTCTTGGCTGGATTATCAGAGTATGACATAGTCTGACATATTGATCAATGTAATTCCACCAACGTTTGATGATTTCAGGGTTCCAGCAGGTGAAAGAAATAACCTTGGGAAACCCTTTTGAAAAACTTTTTAAACAAACAAAAAGAGCAGACCTGCAGTACTCCGCTATACAATAGGTGGCGCCTGCTGGATCCAGCGGGGTAGGGTGGCAGGTACAGCTGATCGGGGTGGGGGTCCCGATGTCTAAATCAGAAGAGCTATACTGTGAATAGGAGATGTGACAGGACCCAAGCAAGACATCTAAGCAGAGATTTCAGAGTGAATGTCAGGAGGGAGAAGGGAGCAGGAGATAAGCAGGATAAATGGAGAAAGAAGCATTTTTCTCTAATAAGATATATGGCAAAGTTTCTTGCATTCGCTTGTACTATTGATTGACGCAACATTTGTTGAGATGTTAATGGCCATTTAATGAGGATTTGTCCTCTCTCCTGACATGTCTCAGTTACTTAGTACTTGTAGCATCTGTTAAATAACAATTCTGGGGCATCTTTTCTTAGAACTCTGCATTGTGCCATCCCTCTGTTATTCCTCCTCAAATGAATTGAAAACAAGCCTCAAATAGTGTCAGCACAGTGGCCAATTTATTCAGGAGGAACAACAGAGGAACAGCACAACAAATTTATTGATTCATTATAAAAGGGGGGGAAAAAATGTAGTTTTTATTATATTTATTTATTTATTTAATGTATTTATTTGTCTATTATATTTACATAGCCCTGACTTCTGCATTCTCTTATATCATATTTTATATACATTTCTGGTATACTTTTGCTCCCTTTTGGCAAAGTTTTTATTTTTCACATAAAAAATGTTGACATTGCCAAAAGTGGTGTGAATAAGGCCTAAGGTTTTCATAAGAAATAAAGCAAAGCAGCGGGTTTAATAAGAGCCCAGATAACCTTGTATGAGAGATATTATCCACAGGGTTATAGCACAACCTTCTGGTGGTGAGCAGAATAGCAGAAGAGCTTTAAGGGTGGTTTCTTTTAATTTTCTACTTGTTTAGGATTGTGGCAGATCTTTAGACAAAGGGCCCGTGGCAGGACTAGTGGTGTTAAAAGGGAACTTGCATGTAAAATATAATCAGAAATCAGAATTTTTGGGGGGTTAATTTTTGCTTTATAACTTTTACATTGTATCGCTGTAAAAAGAGGGTTGAAAACAGCAACACTATAAAGGATAAAAGAAGTATTACTAGTCTGATCTTACCAAAACTGGATGTAGAAGAAAGAAGTGGGAGTCTTACAAGCTACAAGGTAGTGAAGTCCCCGGGTCCCTTCCTGAGGCCACTGGTTGGCCTTAGTGGTCATGTGCAGTGAGGACTTCGGTCGGAAGAAAACCCCGGGGGCAGGCGAGGCTACGTTCACATCTGCGTTGGGGTTTCTGTTCTTCTTTCCAAAAAACAAAAACCCAATTCGCATAAAAAGCAGTTACCTGCAGAAACCAGCGGAACCCATAGACTACAAAGGTTCCGCCGCGTTTCCGCCCTAAAAATGCGGAGAGAAAAGTCCTGCTTGCAAGACTTTTCTTTTCGCATTTTTTAAGCGGAATGGGGCGATGGAATCACCAAATGGTCACATAAGGCAAGTGTGAACCCAGTCTCAGTATGTTGTTTAAATAGTTTTTCGCCTTCCCTGGACAACCCCTTTTAGTCGAGTGTTATTTTGTTACCACACAGTTTCTAAAATATCTTTTACTGTTCTAGATGCTGCCAAAGTTGGGAGCAGAGAAGTAAAGCCTATGTCCAGCCTAAACATGTCCTTGCTTATTATACTGAGGATACAGCAGAAGCCGTACTGTACTCTACAGGGCATACAAGACCACCAGAACCTCTCTAGAAGGATGTGAACAGATGTATACAGGGGTGCTATTATAAGCAGATTTTTGGCAAAGTTGCTCTAAAATGCATATTGAGACTACTTATTGTTGGCACAGGCCCTTTAAAGACTAGCTTTTCATGAAAATGATTCAATACAATATAGTGACATGCTAGTGAAGGACCGCAATACACGACACAACCACTGGGTGGCTGTATATAGACACATATAGAACATTATGAAATAATATTATCTTGAAAAGCTGATCATCTTGTCACAAACACATCTGGATATGTCCAGTCAAAAGGACACATCTGTATCATTCTTCCCATCATCCTTTTACCCCTAAACATAAAGCATTCCCACTTACGACACTTTAGCTTCTCCTGATAATGTCACTACGGCCACACTTAGACTGAAAGTCGTGGAAAACTCGCAAACTCCCTGTAAGGCATATGATCTGGGTACCAAGAATTTGAGGTCAGGAGATAAGATTTGTTTCGCCAGTTCCCAAATATCGCTCATTGTTCACATAATCTTGAAAACAGGCTCCAAATATAGCACATCGAAATCTCTAAAACAAGCGGGCAATTTGTGTAAGCCATGTGCCAGGATGGGGCATAAATTCTTAATCAGTTTAACAATGCGGAGCTGTACAAAGTAGTGTAAATCGCAGATTCTGAGGCTATTAATAAATCGCTCTTTTTATTCTCACTCAATTTGGCAGCTAATTTCAAGGAGACGTTAAGTAACAATTCACATTCAGACACAATTGTTATGACACTCGAAATGTGTTTTCAGTATGTGCCATGAAAAAATGAATGGCACCATTGTTACCATTTTTAGATGAATTGGATGGTAATATTACATCTTTTTAGAAGGTTATGGAGAATTTTACATGCATCTGATTGACAATATGACTTAGGAATACTCAGCTATTATTGACTTTTATGATGTCACTGAATTTTTATGATGTCACAAATGAAAAAAAATATACTTTTAAGGGAGTAAGGGAAAAACAAGAAATGGTGCGTGGCTGGGTTGGAGTCGCTGCTGCTTATTGTGTTGTCAAGGAAAATTCTTACAAGATGTCTAAAGCAAACTAGCCCTGCACGACTCTACCAGATACTGCCCGTTCTATGCTGTGGTTATATGGCACGCTCGGGTGAGGCTTCTCATGGATTGACCCATGGCAGTGGTCTCTTTCAGCAGGATAATGCCCCTTGCCACAATAGAAAATATTCAGGAATGGTTTGCGGAACATGTCAAAGAGTTTAAGGTGTTGACTTGGTCTCCAAATTCCCCAGATCCTTATCTGATGGATTCATTGGATGGATTCATTGAGCAAGTTCAAAGAGGGCCTGGATGTCTTTTTCGAACAGAACAACATTACGGGTTATGGGTTCTAGATATTGGGTTCTAGGACAAGTTGCCAGATTGGAGTCAGGAAGGAATTTTTTTCCCTTGACATGGGGCAATTGGCATCAGCCTCATGGGTTTTTTTGCCTTCCTCTGGATGAACACTATAGGATACTGTTGGGTTATAGGTTGAAATTGATGGACTGGTGTGTTCATCCAACCTTATCTACTATGTAACTGTGTAACTATTTACTGGGTTGCAGGAAAGACCTCGCTTGGCGACTTTACAGGACTTACAATATCTGCTGTTGGCATAGTGGTGCCAGATACAACAGGTATTTCGGAGTTCATGACTTGTAAGGTCAGATATACTTTTTACAAGGGTTCCCTAAGGGTTAGGAAGGTGGTTATCCCAGAATTGTTGAAAGCATCATGACATCAACACCCCAACGTGACCGCTGAGACCCGATTACAGGACCTAGGGGCAATGATGTCAATGAGAGAGCTGGAAGACACCAGAGAGATGCTGTGACAGAGCTCAGGAAAGGTGACCTCCAATCTGAAGGGACCCCAAATATAATAATGTTTCTTAGGTGGCAAACCCCAAAAATTTGGAGTTCAGCCAAACCCAAAATTTGATGAAAAATTGTAACAAATCCAGGTCCTTACGAACTCATCTCTAGTCCTGAGCCCCTCATTCCTCCTCACTGCAGTCAGTTTCAATGCATGGCTGTCAAACATGCACACCGACGTTCCATTCAAAGTCCTTGGGATTGGTGGATATAGTAAAGTAGATCACTCGGCTATCTCCTTCAGTGTCATAGACTTTGGAGCCATCTGGATAAGTAAAGAACCATCTCACAGTAACACGTTAGATTTCACCAACTTTATCCATTGGTTACATCAAAGTGGAATTATTAAGGGTTCAATATAGTGACAGAATAACAAGGGGCATAGGAAGAAGCTTCGTAAATATTGAGGTGAGGGATATAAGAGAAGACCTTTAGGATTTTTTTAAATCTTTCTTGAAAGCCAAGGTGTTTGCAGGATGTTAAAAGAAAACAATATTCAGTCTCTAGACTGAGTAGGCCGATGAACTCCGTTTCCAAAAATGATCGCTGTACCTCTAGCAGAACCTACTGGAAGATCCTTATAAGTCAATGTCCAACCTTTAAACCCTTGGTCACATTACAAGGTCTGTTTATAGGTCTGGACATTGACTCTTCTTTGGGACGTTCCTTTGTTATTCCTTCTAGAACTTACTGACTAAATTCACAACTGAGGTTTACTATTCCAGGGTGTGTCTTGTAAGGGGCTAATCTCTTGATAGGTAGTCAGGGACACACCCCCAACTGATCACAGCCTGTGGTCAATTAATACATTTCTAGGAGGAATAACAGAGGGACGGCACAATGAGTATGTTAACGGGTTGTTAGTAGGTTAACCAGCCTTGTAACACTTTGTCCCCACATGTTTTACTACAAAACAAGTGACTAGAGCTGGGCTCAGCGCTGAACAGGTTACGCCGCCTTCTTCCATAACCCTCCTGGCACTAGACCAAGCGTATTATAAGCGCTCCCTGTGAGTGGTTATTCATAGTTCACTAATCATGTCTCCTACTTCACATGAGATTATAAGACGGGCCTGGTACAGCTTGACCGTGTAACAGAGCAACACCAGGGAAAAAAAAAAATGTAAAACAAAATCTATGAAAGCTCAAAGTGCGGTGCCAAAGGTTTCATTTGTGCGAATACTAGAAACGCGAGTGTATGAAAGTATATAATGTGTCCTTTTGGCAAGAATATCCAGGGTACAGTAAAGCGGCTTTCCAGAATTTTATATAGGATCCGGCACCCCCCGCTGGTTCCAGGCCGCGGGGGGGGGGGGGGGGGGGGGGGGCCCCCCGGGCCCCCCGGGGGGGGGGGGGCCCGTCCCCCCCCCCGGCAAATAGCCCTTACCAGTCTGGAGGGGGGCATTGTCCGCCCGTAATAAACCTGCCCCAGAATACCTATAATATAATAACGCTGTATAATAACTCTATATAATGTATAATAACATTGTATAATACATATAACGCTAGGGGGGGGGGTAGAATATATAGTATAATAACGCTGTATAATAACTATATAATGTACAATAACATTGTATAATACATATGATAACGCTATAGAATATATAGTATAATAACACTGTATAATAACTATATAATGTACAGTATAATAACATTGTATAATATATATAACGTTATAGAATATATATAATATAATAACACTGTATAATAACTCTATATAATGTATAATAACATTGTATAATACATATAATAACGCTATAGAATATATAGTATAATAACGCTGTATAATATATATAATATAATAGAGCTGTATAATAACTCTATATAATGTATAATAACATTGTATAAAACATATAATAATGCTATAGAATATATAGTATAATAATAACACTGTATAATATATATAATATAATAACACTGCAAAAAATCTATAATATAATAAAGCTATATAACATATATACCATGAAGTTATATAAGGTACAGTATATAATAACATTATAAAACATAATATAACGCTGTATAATATATAATATAATAATGCTATATACTGTAATACAATATTGCTATATAATATATGTGATAAAACGCTTATAATATATAATAACAATATCTAATATATATATATAAGGATATGTAACATATAATATAACACTGTATAATATATAATATAACAATGCTATAAAATATAATATTAATATGATATATGCAATATAATAATCCTATATAATATATAAAATAATAACATAACTCTATAATATATAACACTCTATATTACAGTATATATATAACAACAATATCTAATATAGAATATACTAACACTATATAATAATTAATATAATAACACTGTATAATATATAATATAATAAAACTTTATAATATATAATGTAATAATGCTATATAACATATAATATAATAATGATGTAAAATATATAATATAATAATGATATATAATATAAAAATGGTGTATAATATATATAATATAACACTATATAACATATATAATAACGCTGTATAATATATAACATAATAATGCTATATTGTATATACTGTATGGTATAATAACACTATATACTATAATTTCTTCCAACATTAATGGGCTCAGTGATTTTAACCAGTTCAGGACCATAACATTTTTCAGTTTTGTGTTTTTGTCTGTAACGTCTGTCTTTCCAAAAGCCATAACTTACTATTTTTCCATTCACAGAGTTGTGCGAGAGATTATTGTTTGCAGGACAGATTATACTTCCTAATGGCAAAATGTAAATGTCCCTTAAAATCACAGTGTAAGGAGGGTACAATGATATATATATATACATTCTTACAGTTGCAGGGTGCAATGATGTATATACACTCTTAAAGTCATAGTGTATGGCATGGTACAATGATAGATGTACACTCTTAGAGTCGCAGGGTGCAATGACACTTTTTATAACACTACTGATTGATTTTTCGCTTACAGCTGCCGTCTATATGGATACACTGAGCTACAATCCTGCAGACTGAAGCTGTCATTCAATAGTTAAAATCGATCAGTAGAAAGTCTCAGTTTCGCCCTGGCCTTGCTTGCATTGGATTATTTTACATGTTGAGCTTTCTCCACGTTCTGTCTGTTACTATACGATCTATACGTCTCCTCCGTCTAGACATTTAGGATATAATAACACAGTTATATATAATGTTACAGGGTCCCATAAAACTGAATGATTGCAACTTATTACTGAGCCGCATGTGAACAAGTGTGTGTAGGACAATATAGTGTGCCCCATAGTGCCCCATAATGTGCATGGAATTAGTACTTTGCTTTTTTATTGGCATTGCTTGCTGATGTTTTGGGGCAGAAATAGCAAAACCGTTTAAAGGAGGTGAAGATAATAGATTCTAAAGGGGAACAATGTCACCAGAACTAACAGAAACCAATGTCATAGAGATGGTAGCCATAGCAGTGTGAGTTAGGATCATACTATAAACTAGGCGTATTGTAACAATCTATAAGAAAATACATTGAATTAAAGCAACTTTCTTGCAAATTATTACCAAGCAGGATGTTCAATCTGGGGGGCTATTCTCGGGATTACAGATACAAGTGCAGTGAAAGGGAGAATTTTTCAATGATATTTATTTCCTTTTTACTGAAATTTTGAAGAAGCGGATGTGGTAACCCATATGTATAGAATGGATTCCCACGGTCTCCTTGTCTATGTGATATTCTGTGGTCGCGTGCGTCACAATCACATACCAGAAACTGGATCCTTTAGGTAACAAATTATGTGATGCAGGCTGAATTGGGGTGTAGAGTCTAAGCCATCCTACAAGGAGGTGTGGACTATATTGTAGAGAGACTCTTAGGATAGCAATGGCAATACAGGAACAGTTTTGTGGCTAGTAATGGAGCCAAGAGGCATCACCAAGAGATTAGTCAGAAGACGCATCAAGCTGAAGGACAGATAGGAATGTTGTCAGAAATGGAGCTGAGGGCTATCAATGGGACAGACAGGAGTATGGTCAGGAATGAAGCCAAGCGTCATCACCATGACAGATAGGAGTATGGTCAGGAATGAAGCCAAGCGTCATCACCATGACAGATAGGAGTATGGTCAGGAATGGATCTGAGGGCTATCACCAGGACAGATAAGATCATGGTCAGGAATGGAGCCAAGAGTCATCACCAGGACAGAAAGGCATGGTCAGGAATGAAGCCAAAAGTCATCACCTGGACAGACAGGAGTGTAGTCAGGAATGGAGCCAAGGGCCATCTCTAGAGTAGACAGGAGTATGGTCAGGAATGGAGCCAAGGGTCATCTCTAGGACAGACAGGAACATGGTCAGGAATGGAGCCAAGAGTCATCACCAGGACAGACAGGGGCATGGTCAGGAATGAAGCCAAAAGTCATCACCCGGACAGACAGGAGTGTAGTCAGGAATGGAGCCAAGAGTCATCACCAGGACAGACAGGGGCATGGTCAGGAATGAAGCCAAAAGTCATCACCCGGACAGACAGGAGTGTAGTCAGGAATGGAGCCAAGAGTCATCACCAGGACAGACAGGGGCATGGTCAGGAATGAAGCCAAAAGTCATCACCCGGACAGACAGGAGTGTAGTCAGGAATGGAGCCAAGGGCCATCTCTAGAACACACAGGAGTATGGTCAGGAATGGAGCCAAGGGTCATCTCTAGGACAGACAGGAGCATGGTCAGGAATGGAGCCAAGGGTCATATCTAGAGATGGGTGAACCTCCCAAGATTCATTTATTTTCGGGTTCGGGTGACTCAAGTCCCTGATTCATTTTGGGTCAAAAAAGTTCAGATAGAACCAGAAGTGAAATTATTATACTGGGCTTATAGGTGGAGGTCCAGGGGAGGTGTAAAAAAATAAAAAAACATTTAAACTCACCTTCCCTCACCTCTTTTGCCCTTCCTTGCGGCATCAGGTGACGTTATGTGTCCGGAGTCACCGCTGAGGCCTGTAATTTGGCCTCAACGGTCATATGGGCATGCCGAGCATCATGACCTTGGCCACATGACATCATCGGGAGAACACCAGATGCTGCGAGGAGGCCCAAAAGCAGTGAGGGAAGGTGAGTATAAATGTTTTTTTTTTACTTTTTTCACCTCCTCTGCTCTCCACCTATTATACTGTAGGATCTGAAGAGACCCCAGAGTATAATAATTTACCGCAATGCATGTCCGGAATGGAGCCAAGGGTCATATCTAGGACAGACAGGAACATGGTCAGGAATGGAGCCAAGGGCCATCTCTAGGACAGACAGGAGTATGGTCAGGAATGGAGCCAAGGCCCCTCTCTAGGATAGACAGGAACATGGTCCGGAATGGAGCCAAGGGTCATCTCTAGGACAGACAGGAACATGGTCAGGAATGGAGCCAAGGGTCATCTCTAGGACAGACAGGAACATGGTCAGGAATGGAGCCAAGGGTCATCTCTAGGACAGACAGGAACGTGGTCAGGAATGGAGCCAAGGGCCATCTCTAGGACAGACAGGAACATGGTCAGGAATGGAGCCAAGGGCCATCTCTAGGACAGACAGGAACAGGGTCAGGAATGGAGCCAAGGGTCATCTCTAGGACAGACAGGAACATGGTCAGGAATGGAGCCAAGGGTCAGGACTAGAAGTAGAACTCCAAATACCAGGCAGATAATCCCAGAGACAAGACAGAAACTAGATCAGAAAAAAAGCCAAGGCCATGATCAGGAATTAAGATCAACACTGAAGACAACAGTAATTCACAGGAACCAAAGATTTCAGAGACCAGGCAAGGCACAGCAGGACAATTCCCAGGATGACATCTGTGGGGCAGCAGTTGAATCCAATACAGCAGATCCAAGATGAAAAGGATGACAAGGCTGTCGGTAGAAGCCACAACCATCCACTGGAACATGGTACATGGACACAGTGAGTATAAGTAAGATACCTGCTCACATGCAACAAACACATCCCCTCTATGATCTTACAGTGTGGTTTTCTAATTTTCTAGAGACATCCCTGTCTGGAAATAAAAAGTTCATTAAAATAATTTGTTGCTTACATCTTTTGCCGGGCCAGTATTGACCTCACGATGGGATAGACAACCACACACTGCGAATTCACACTCAACATTTAATACCTTTAGCCTTAGAGCGAAGTCTTGTGTGCTGGATTTTGCAGAGATATTAAAAAGCACCTGGAGAACACAGAATAGCTGTGTGGAGGAATGGTATCAGCAGAGAGCACAGTATTCGGAGTATTCGGCTATTTGCTCTAGGGTTTATGTATTGAGTTATGCTAAATAAGCGTCTGAGTGGTATTAATAATGTTATGTTTAGCGAGCCTGGTGGGAGAATTCCTGCAGGACTCTCCGGCTCCAGCACTACATATACTTAGGTTTCTGTAATGTATCCCTAGCCATAACATGCATACTGACTGTCTACCCTACCCCAAAGCTGCTTCATTAGAAAATGGGATTGTGACAAGGAAACTGAAATAAGGAACGTAAGACAATAGGTACACAAGGAAATTCGACTTCAATGTGTTAATGAAACAATATCAAACTAACCTTAATGTTAGTTTACTAAATCTAATACGAAGAAAGTTACACTGTCTAGATTTATTTCATTCTTTCAGGCTAAGGGGGCATTCACACTACCGTTGGTGACCGTCAGTAGTGTCCGTTGCTATTGTCCGTTACAAGATTTTAGCATTGGACACTAGATGAACTGTCAGAAATCCGTTACAATTTCCATTCATTTCAATGGGTTTTTATATTGTGTCCGTTTGTGTCCGTTTAACCCCAATCCGTCAGAATTCCGTTATTTTTTCGCGGACAAAAAATCCTACATGCGGGACTTTTTGTCCGTTTGAAAAAAACGGATTCTTGACGGACAGCAAGTGTCCGTTATTTTTTTAACATTGAAGTCTATGGGTAACGAACTTATAACGGACAGTAACTGAGAGCCATCAGTTACTGTCCGTTATTTTATGTCCGCTTTTTTTCCTGCGCATGCTCAGAAAGCAGGAAAAAAAAACGGACAGTGTTAAAAAACGGACACTAACTGATGCTAATGTGTCCGTTTTTTTTTAACTAATCCATTAATTGGATCAGTTAAAAAAACGGATACATTAACATCACTTACTGTCCATTAATGTCTGTTATGATAAGTGTCCGGTTTTTTTTTGTTTTTCTTTTTTTTAACAGACACTATCAGAACGGACATGAACGGTAGTGTGAACCCTGCCTAAGTTCACACGTGGCATAATAGTTGCACATTTTCTTTACACAATTGTGAACCACAAACACTTAACTGTTACATTGTTATATTATGGGGGATACAACTATTTACTAAATCAGACATGTTACGAGAGACGGTGGCGGCGGAACTAATGCCGTAACAACTGGTATGGGGCCGATATCTACTGCTTTATTCCAGCAGGTAACAGCCAAAATTCACTTACCCATCCTTGTTCCTGCCAAATGAGCCTCCAGGGGGTTGCTCAGCGTCAGGATATGATATGCAGCAATAGACTGGAGCTGAAGCGGAGGAGGCCCTGGGCAGGAGTGGGGATGGGTAAGGGAATATTAGTCATTATATACTGGAATAATCCAGTAAATGGGGCAATTTCTGTGTGAGGGCAAGTAAAGGGGGCAATATACTGTGAGGGGACAATAAAGTGGGCAATATACTGTGTGGGAGTCTATAAAGGGGGCTGTGTATTATGTGGGGGCTAGTAAAGGGGGAGTTATACTCTGTAGGGGCCAGTAAAGGTGGTGTTATAGTGTGGGGGGGTTAGAAAAGGGGACATTATAAGGTGTGGGGTCAGTAAAGGGGGCAAAGGGGCATTATACTGTGTGTGGTAAGTAAAGGGGGCAAGCGGGCATTATACTATGTGGGGTAAGTAAAGGGGGCATTATACTGTGTGGGGTAAGTAAAGGGGGCATTATATTGTGTGGGGTAAGTAAATGGGGCAAGGGGGCATTATACTGTGTGGGGTAAGTAAAGGGGGTGAGGAGGCATTATACTGTGTGGGGTCACTAAAGGGGGCATTATACTGTGTGGGGTCACTAAAGGGGGCATTATACTGTGTGGGGTAAGAAAAGGGGGCATTATACTTTGTAGGGTAAGTAAAGGGGGCGAGGGGGCATTATACTGTGTGGGGTAAGTAAAGGGGGCATTATACTGTGTAGGGTAAGTAAAGGGGGAGAGGGGGCATTATACTGTGTGGGGTCACCAAAGGGGGAATTATACTGTGTGGGGTAAGTAAAGGGGGCGAGGGGGGTATTATACTCTGTGGGGTAAGTAAAGGGGCATTATACTGTGTAGGGTAAGTAAAGGGGGCGAGGGGGCATTATACTGTGTGGGGTCACTAAAGGGGCATTACACTGTGTGGGGTCACTAAAGGGGGCATTATACTGTGTGGGGTAAGTAAAGAGGGCGAGGGGGCATTATACTGTGTGGGGGACAGTAAAGCCCTGTATCTGTAGGGGAGGGACCCAGTTAAAAGTTTGCTATGGGTCCCAGTCTTTCTTAGTCACTTTCCTAGTTTAAATTATGTGAGTATACAAAACCCAAGAAATAAAACAATAAAAACAATTGGGATAAGTTAATCTACGTGAAGTGCAGCAAAAAAACGCTGCAAAGGAAACGCATTGCGATTTTTTCTGCAGCATTTTTCATTGCGATTTTGCAGAGTTTTCCTCTGCGGACTTTCTGCCCCTATTATACCTATAGGGAAAACGCCAGCTTTTCCATAGGTATAATTGACATGGTGCAATTTTCAAAAACGTGTTTTTGAAAACACAACTTTTCCGCTGCTGATTTTTTTCTACAATGTGTGGATGGGATTAGCCCTGTGGGGCTTCAGCCTTAATGCTAAGGCCCCATGTAGCATCCCACAGCAAAAAAGCACTGCGGGAAAAACTGTGGCGGCAACGCATGGTGGTTCCTCTCGCAACGCTTTGCAGAGGTTTCGGACTTTCTGCTTCCATTATACCTGTAGGGAAAGCGTCGGCGTTTCCTTAGGTATAATTGACATGCAGTGATTCCAAAACTGCAACAGTTTTGGAAATCGCAGCGTACCGCTGCACGTATTTTACCACAAAGTGAGGATGGGATTCGCTAGAATCGCATACACCTTGCTGTGACTGTAAAACGCCGCTTTACGCCACATGGAGCCCCGGTCTAAAGTGGTTTTCCAGTTGGGAAAAAACATTTTCATGCATCTTCATAATGGGTTTAAAAAAAAAAAAAGATGCCCAAACTCAAATTACCGATCCTCAAAGCTTTCATTATGATTCTTATCGAGCCCCTGCTGATCTCTTTTTACTGGTTCCATCCTGACACAGGAAATGTCCACTTACCAATTACTGACCTGCCGCAGCCACTGATCGGCTGAGTGGGCATTTCCTGTGTGCCAAGATGGGACCAAAAAGTAGAGACCAGCAGGGAATCAGTGAATGCTGGAGCAGTGGACTGGTGAGGTAAGTAGGATTTTTCTTTTAACTCATTCTGAGCCTTTATGACATTTTTTCCAGCCAGAAAACCCCTTTAATATTGACAATCTATTGTTACATTGTAGCGATAGCATGCATATCATTCTAATAAGAATAAGTCATGTTATTTTTTCTTAGAGGAGTTTCCGACTGGCTGTTTTTGTATTCATGTTGTATTTGAGCTATTTTTGGCGTTCTTATAAAGACACTTTGCCTGTTTTTCCAACTGAACTGCAGCCTAAAACAATATCTAATGTGGATAATCCTCAATGCAATGGCGAGAAAAAGTGTTGACAAAAATAAAAAAACAACATTGCAATGAATATGAATATTGTATTAGTGGTGAACGCTCTTTGTTTTTATAGTGATGCAATGTTTTTCTGGTTTTTGGTGTTGGGTTATGGTTACCCCGGGTGTCACGATGACAATTCTTATTATTAGTCTGCTAGGGTGATGCCACGTGGAGGATCTCTGATATCTCGGATACCCGTCCGCCCCTTCACTTTACAGACTGAAATATTTATTGAGTTTCTGCTGCTCCTTGTTACTGGCCATGCGATAACCTGCAAAACCAAGCGAGGAGCAGGTGATAATAATCCCCGGTGGTCCGGCACGGTGCGCAGTCAGACACGATCCACACGGCAGCCCCCTAATGATGCCATGAGCTTAACCCCTTCCTGACATAGACTTATTTTTGCTTTTTCCTCCCTGCCTTCCAAGACCCATAACTTTTTTTTACTTTGTCATTTGATATACAGTATGAGGGCTTGTTTTTTGTGGGACAAATTGCATATTCTAATGGCACATTTTAATTAGAAATTTAATGCTCAAGTTCTAAAAAATATTTATGCGGTGCTATGGGAAAAAAAGCAAATATGCCCTTTAGCAGGTTTCATTTTTACCAATTTTTCTGTGCAGTAAAAATGCCAGGATGAATACCAAATTTAGGCCGGGGCCCCACATGGCGTAAATGCCACGATTTGCCCGTGGTGTAAACGCCGCGGACAAAATTGCGGCGTTTTACAGTCAGAGCACAGTGGATGGGATTCTAGCGCGAATCCCATTCCCACTTTGCAGTAAAAACCATGCTACGGACACGAGGGATTTCCAAAACTGTCGCGGTTTTGGAAATCACAGCATGTCAGTTATAACTACGGAAACACTGGCGGTTTCCCTATAGGTATAATTGAAGCAGAAAGACTGCAGAGGAAAACTTTGCAAACTTTCAGGCAAAAGCGCTGCGGGAAGAACTACGATGCATTGCCGCCGTGGTTTTTCTCGCAGCACTTTTTTGCTGCGGGACGCCACATGGGGTCTTAGCCTAATACAGATTTTTCTTAAACTTCCTTAAAACGTAAGAAAAAAATTTATTTTACTTTTATTTTTAGTCTTTTTAGTGGCTATAAGGGTGAGTTCACATAAAGTGGAATCCACATCAAAATCTGCCTCAAAAAAGCCTCCCATTCATTTCAATGGAAGTCAGAGGCAGAGTTTTTCAGCTAGAAGAAAATAAAGTGACATGACCTATCTTTCCGGCAGATTCCACCTTGAAAAATCCATTGAAATCAATGGGAGGTGGAAAAAACACGACACAGTTTTTCGACGCAGCTTTTGCCACAATTTTTTCAAAAACCGCTAGCGTTTTTTAAAGTGTAGTTTCCAGGTCCATACAATGTGCTGGAGAAAAAAAACTGCATCAAAAAATGCCTTAAAATTTAAATTTTTTGGTGAAGAATCAACAACAAGTGGGACACAATTGTGAAGTGGAATGAAATTTATTGGTTATTTTAAACTTTTGTAAAAAATGAAAAACTGAAAAGTGGGGCGTGCAATATTATTCGCCCCTTTACTTTCAGTGCAGCAAACTCACTCCAGAAGTTCAGTGAGGATCTCCGAATGATCCAATGTTGTCCTAAATGACTGATGATGATAAATATAATCCACCTGTGTGTAATCAAGTCTCCGTATAAATGCACCTGCTCTGTGATAGGCTCAGGGTTCTGTTTAAAGCGCAGAGAGCATCATGAAGACCAAGGAACACACCAGGCAGGTCCGTGATACTGTTGTGGAGAAGTTTAAAGCCGGATTTTGATACAAAAAGATTTCCCAAACTTTAAACATCCCAAGGAGCACTGTGCAAGCGATCATATTGAAATGGAAGGAGTATCAGACCACTGCAAATCTACCAAGACCCGGCCGTCCCTCTAAACTTTCATCTCAAACAAGGAGAAGACTGATCAGAGATGCAGCCAAGAGGCCCATGATCACTCTGGATGAACTGCAGAGATCTACAGCTGAGGTGGGAGAGTCTGTCCATAGGACAACAATCAGTCGTACACTGCACAAATCTGGCCTTTATGGAAGAGTGGCAAGAAGAAAGCCATTTCTCAAAGATATCCATAAAAAGCCACCTGGGAGACACCAAACATGTGGAAGAAGGTGCTCTGGTCAGATGGAACCAAAATCCAACTTTTTGGCCACAATGCAAAACGATATGTTTGGCATAAAAGCAACACAGCTCATCCCCCTGAACACACCATCCCCACTGTCACACATGGTGGGGGCAGCATCATGGTTTGGGCCTGCTTTTCTTCAGCAGGGACAGGGAAGATGGTTAAAATTGATGGGAAGATGGATGGAGCCAAATACAGGACCATTCTGGAAGAAAACCTGTTGGAGTCTGCAAAAGACCTGAGACTGGGACGGAGATTTATCTTCCAACAAGACAATGATCCCAAACATAAAGCAAAATCTACAATGGAATGGTTCACAAATAAACGTATCCAGGTGTTAGAATGGCCAAGTCAAAGTCCAGACCTGAATCCAATCGAGAATCTGTGGAAAGAGCTGAAAACTGCTGTTCACAAACGCTCTCCATCCAACCTCACTGAGCTCCAGCTGTTTTCCAAGGAAGAATGGGCAAGAATTTCAGTCTCTCGATGTGCAAAACTGATAGAGACATACCCCAAGCGACTTGTAGCTGTAATCGCAGCAAAAGGTGGCGCTACAAAGTATTAACTTAAGGGGGCCGAATAATTTGGTACGCCCCACTTTTCAGTTTTTTATTTTTTACAAAAGTTTAAAATATCCAATAAATTTAATTCCACTTTACGATTGTGTCCCACTTGTTGTTGATTCTTCACCAAAAAATTTAAATTTTATATCTTTATGTTTGAAGCCTGAAATGTGGCAAAAGGTTGAAAAGTTCAAGGGGGCCGAATACTTTCGCAAGGCACTGTATACTCAACTAATACATAGGAGATATACTAAACTACTCCCATTATAAGCCACAAATAAGCAGAAGTTTGCTAAATTCTCTTGCTATTCAATGTTACTTTGTAGATAAAAAAAAAAATCAAAAATAAAAATTATGATATAATATTAAAATATATTTTTGGATGAATAATGTTAATTATAAAGTTTATTTCGGGTGTTCTACAGTTATTAGATTTTAAGATGTTTTTGGGTGGAGGGAATTAGAACGCTTTATCCTGTTCTTCTCTCTGATATACCTTCTGAATGTCCTTAATTTATTTATTTTTTTAATATCTTTGTTTAAAAAATTCCAGATTAATTTATTTATTTATTTTTTATTTTTTTATTTCATCCAGTTTTGTTTACATAAAAGGGGCTACATTTAGACTACACTTTACGGCAAAATTGGGCAACGTTGTAAACTTCAATTCATTCTCCTCCAGTACCACGGGTGCCATTTTAACTTTGACATTATGATAGGAAAGAAAGAAAAATTTGTTTCCTAATTAGGAATCTTTTCAAGTGAAAAAAGTGAGTCTCATTCCCACTTTGTGTCCGCGGAGGAGTCTTGACAAACCATTCATCCGAGATTTTTCCCATCATCACATAATGTAAGGGGGAATTTGCCGCTGAATAGATGGGCCGCTGAATAGGCCACCACAAAGCAAAAATGACGTCCCTTGTGAAGAAAACGCGATCGCTCCATAAAAGCTATTGATTTTTCTTAACCCCCTCCCTGCCTGATGACTTCCTGATTGCTTGCTTTAAGAAGACATTTTCGCCTCGGCCCACTCGTGGTGTAAAATAATGTTAAGCAATCTCATTAGCGACAATCGCCGGAGCTTGAAAAGTAAAAAGAAAAGGCTTTGCTTGTTGGTTTCTGGTCTTCGCCGCGATGTTTCCTTTGTTAGCTTTCTCAATGAGGGAATCGACAGATTTTTCACATTAATTTGCAATGTTCTTTTCATTCTCTGAGTCATTAAACCTCCCTCTCAGATTAGACACATTTATACCAAAACCAAATTCCTTCCCTTTTGTCTGCGTTCCTCTCAAGCCTGGAGTCTTTATGCCCTCTGGTGGAGATTTAACTGGAGAAAACTGTGCCCGAAACACCTTGAGCGACCTCTTCTATCTACTTCATTAATATAGGATAAAAAAGATTTACAAAGAAGTTTTACAAAATAATAATAAAATCCACTTTATATAAAAACATTACTGGAAAATCTTAAAACCGCAAGTAAAAAGCTACGAGATTCTGTATGGCAGAGAGTTTCATTTTAGGCTAAGGCCCCACATGGCGTCCCGCAGCAAAAAGGCGGCAACACATTGCGGTTCTTCCCGCAGCGCCTTTGCCAGAAAGTTCGCAGAGTTTTGGAAATCGACGGTTTTGGAAATCGCCGCGTGTCTGCAGTGCATATTGTAACGCAAAGTGGGGATCGGATTCGCTAGAATTCCCTCCATTTTGCTGTGACTGCAAAACACCGCGTGGGGCCCCGGCCTTATGTAGCTTTTGTGAAATGTTGGCTCCCCCATTCACTGGGCTCTGACAACCTCCTCTCTATCCATGATTTTAGGTACAAAGTTGTCACCAAAATCATATTGAAAAAAACTTGCAGTTTTGGTTTGGTTTATAATTCTACATTTTAAAGAAATGTAAAAACTGCAACTAAATTAAAAAACGGGGGAATATTAGGCTGGTTTGTCTGTACCCAACTGCACCCAACTTCACCATCTAAACATTCTCTTAAAGAGGACCTTTCACCACCTCCACCAACTCCAACTCAATAGGCACCGCGCCAAAGGCCAGGTAAGCTCTGACCATTGAGTCTTGGCAGAATGTTAAAGGGGTTCCCTGGGGCTAAATATTGATGACCTAGGACCACACAGGACCACCAGAATTCAGCTATCTGAAGGCTTTCCAAGCCAAAGATGTCAGGTTTATCGGTCACATGGGCTGTTTGCAGCTCGGTTCCATTCAAGTGAATGGGGATGAGTTGCAAAACCAAGTACAGCCACTATATCATGTACGACGCTGTGCTTGGTAGGCAGTGAAGAGGCCGCAGTGCTCATTTGAATATTTCTTCCCTGGGACCCCCACAGATCAGCTGCTTGGATAAGCCAGTGACATCACATTCACTCATCATATCTATTTGAGGCCAATTCAAGAGCTGCAATACCAGCCGGCTGAATGTTTCTATTCATTTGGTGAGGGGACCTGAAAACCAAGAGACTCCCAGGTGAGTTGACATGTCTGTACTGACCTTCCGCTACCGCCCCGTATACGTTTGCGTTTTTCAGGCCTCTCCTAGCATCTTCTGTGATGTCACAGCCTGTGATTGGCTGAGGGCTGATGCATGTCATCAATGGAGCACCAGAACAGAAGTCTAGCACCAGCACTGGAACAGAAGTCTAGCACCATGCACCAGGAAGCTGCGGATGGGACTAGGACAGGTGATCATACTTCTATTAATATTATAACCCCTTGCTTGGTCTTACCCTAAAGTTTGTCTGGGAACCAGAGAACCCCTTAAAGTAATACATTTTTAGAGTCTGTAGGGGGCGCTCACTACATAACAATAGTTGCAGGTATACAGAATGGCAAATATCTTTATTTGGCTGGGCCCGTCAAGGCAGTGCCATCTATTCTGTCCTGAGGCTGGTGCTGTTCCTAAGGTACTGCCTGTATTATAGTCGAAATTCTGCAGGTTATAGGCCTGAATTATTCCAGTATTCCTTCTTCACTCAATGCCTGTGCCGCATACAACAGAATTATGAATGCAGCTCTTGGGTATTATATGTCTCAGACAAAGGATCGGTAGAGCATAAGTAATGCAATGTTTACTTTAAGTTAGGAGGACAAATATTACTTGAGTGCCTTGAGGATCTTTTAAAGGGTTGTCCGCCATTTTAAGACCACCAGCATGCCACTGGTTTAGGGTCCAAAGCCTCTGCAACACACCCCTGCCCATCTCCGGTATCTGTAGAAATTGTAGTTTGAGGAAGCCTAGAGTCTGCTGAGATTCTGGCCCATAAATGTATTCTGTACATTGGGCGCTTTGTAATGCAATGTTTAAGTTAGGAGGACAAATATTACTTGAGTGCCTTGGGGATCTTTTAAAGGGTTGTCCGCCATTTTAAGACCACCGGCATGCCACTGGTTTAGGGTCCAAAGCCTCTGCAACACACCACTGCCCATCACCGGTATCTGTAGAAATTGTAGTTTGAGGAGGCCTAGAGTCTGCTGAGATTCTGGTCCATAAATGTACTCTGCACATTGGGCGCTTTGTAAAATTGGGCGGTCATTTCAAGGGGTTTTTGGTGGGATAACAACTTGTAGCAAAGAGGCCACTTGGACTACAAAAACATTGATAAAAAGTATTATTCATATCACCAATCCTCAGCTGCTGCCTTTTTGATACCTGTTCTCTGTTGTCTCTTCCTCTTCCCAGTCCCATCTTGACCAGCAATGACTCAGTAAACAAATGAAAGGGCTGCAAGATTGGTAATTAGAGTAATTATTTTTAATTTTTTTTATTCTATTTTGCTTGTTACATAATTTTATCCTAACACTATCACTAGAACTTATCAGCATAGTCTTCACTGTTATCTATGGGACCTACTGAAAAGTCTCTTCTGTAACACTTGGTAATGGCAGAAGAGCGAGGCTTCCCCCATCTCCTATCAAGGTAAACAATCTCATGTACAATATGTTGACATCTTCCCTTAATGACACGCTGAACAAGTCTTACAAAACCTGGTACTATTGGATGGAGATCCAACAGACTCCGCAGTCTAGAGACCCAATGTGATGCTCTTAGTGCTCCTTTCTCACTAGGATGTGCTCTCTTCTCCATCACACTCCCTTTCTTTCTCTCTGGTCTCTCTCCTTTACCCTACTCCTCTCTGTTTTCCTTCCTCTCTCCTTCCTACTTTCCCCTCTCTCTCATCCACCCCAGGGGTAAGGTGGTGGGAGCCATTGCCTTAGGTGGGAGACTATGGATAGGTCCTCGCTCATGACAGGCTGCTTATGCTTGTGTCCCATTTAGGTGTATACGTTCCGGCTGTACACTGTATTGTGTGTTTGCATGTCTTGCTCTGATTTTGATGACTCTTTGCAGCACTGAATATTTTTTGCTTTTTTTTTTTAGATATTTTGTTGCTGATATCACGTAATCAAGCAATAAATCTTCAAAATGGATGACACATGAATGCAATCTTTGGCTGTGCAGCTCGAGGTACAGCCTTGACATGCTCGGACGGACACACCGGGTGGGAAAGTCTCCATATTGAAGGTAGTTTTTCCTCTCTTTTTGGGTTTTCATTTTGGAGTTCCCTTCATACCATTGCAGCCGCCTGTTAATGTGGAGTGTTCATGTTAGTCCAGGTCAGGCTTTATCCAAAAGCTAGTGTTGCGAACCTTGGCATGGATCTAAAGAAGTTGGACCCATGTGAGCTAAGTGTAACACCTGTGAACAGGGAGACTGCTGTGTGTGCGGCCGCGCCACCACTTCCCTCCTTTCCCTTGGAGGATTGTTGAGAGTTCTGCTATCGTGTTCAGAAACTGCTGTAGAAACTTTGCTCTACTGCCTTGTGGCCCTTGACGATGACAAGAGATTTCCCTCCAGGTTACAGGCCCTCATGTCTTTTTGAGTCCAGTTTTTGTATATCTACATATTGACTTAAGGGTCTCTATCATTTATCTATAATCTTTTGTCAATTCAAGTTATTTTTTTAAGAGCCTATCACTTGTATACTATTGAGTGTAGGATTCCAAAGAAACATACCCAAAACTGTACCTTTTAAAAGTAGGGTCACCCTTAACCCTTTCCTGCCATTTCTGATTTTCATTTTTTACTATTTAGAAGTGAGGTTACAGCAAAAAGACTATTATAGATAAAGATAATAAACAAAACAAAGAGCTACAGAGACCTCTGATAGGGCAGAGAAGTCTGGCAAATGTCCCAAAACAGGGGTTCTTAAGCCAAATTTCTGGCAACCTGGCGCATCCTCTTATAACCAAGGTCACTCTCATAGGAGAATTAGCATAATTATACATGTTACTTATAGACAACTCTAAAGTACATTATGTGGCCTAAACACTGGACCTGTCTTACTCCAAGGCAGAGCTTATCAAACTATTTTGACTCATCTATCTAAAACAATGTTTCTGGACTCGCTAGATTACAAGTAGATGAACCTTCTTGTTCATACGACAAGGCCACATGTGAAAATGTCAGTAATAAAGGAATTAGCAGTATACCTACAGTACAGAACAAAAGTTTGGACACACCTTCTCATTCCAAGAGTTTTCTGTATTTTCATGACTATAAAAATTATAGATTCACACTGAAGGCATCAAAACTATGAATTAACACATGTGGAATTATATACTTAACAAAAAAGTGTGAAACAACAGAAAATATGTCTTATATTCTAGGTTCTTCAAAGTAGCCACCTTTTGCTTTGATTACTGCTTTGCACACTCTTGGCATTCTCTTGATGAGCTTCAAGAGGTAGTCACCTGAAATGGTTTTCACTTCACAGGTGTGCCCTGTCAGGTTTCATAAGTGGGATTTCTTGCCTTATAAATGGGGTTGGGACCATCAGTTGTGTTGTTCAGAAGTCAGGTGGATACACAGCTGATAGTCCTACTGAATGGAGTGTTAGAATTTGTATTATGGTAAGAAAAAAGCAGCTAAGTAAAGAAAAACGAGTGGCCATCATTACTTTAAGAAATGAAGGTCAGTCAGTCCGAAAATTGGGAAAACTTTGAAATTGTCCCCAAGTGCAGTGGCCAAAACCATCAAGCGCTACAAAGAAACTGGCTCACATGAGGACCGCCCCAGGAAAGTAAGACCAAGAGTCACCTCTGCTGCGGAGGATAAGTTCATCCGAGTCACCAGCCTCAGAAATCGCAGGTTAACAGCAGCTCAGATTAGAGACCAGGTCAATACCACACAGAGTTCTAGCAGCAGACACATCTCTACAACAACTGTTAAGAGGAGACTGTGTGCAGCAGGCCTTCATGGTAAAATAGCTGCTAGGAAACCACTGCTAAGGACAGGCAACAAGCAGAAGAGACTTGTTTGGGCTAAAGAACACAAGCAATGGACATTAGACCTGTGGAAATCTGTGCTTTGGTCTGATGAGTCCAAATTTGAGATCTTTGGTTCCAACCACCGTGTCTTTGTGCGACGCAGAAAAGGTGAACGAATGGACTCTACATGCCTGGTTCCCACCGTGAAGCATGGAGGAGGAGGTGTGATGGTGTGGGGGGGCTTTGCTGGTGACACTGTTGGGGATTTATTCAAAATTGAAGGAATACTGAACCAGCATGGTTACCACAGCATCTTGCAGCGGCATGCTATTCCATACGGTTTGCGTTTAGTTGGACCAACAGGACAATGACCCCAAACACACCTCCAGACTGTGTAAGGGCTATCTGACCAAGAAGGAGAGTGGTGGGGTGCTACGCCAGATGACCTGGCCTCCACAGTCACCAGACCTGAACCCAATCCAGATGGTTTGGGGTGAGCTGGACCGCCGAGTGAAGGCAAAAGGGCCAACAAGTGCTAAGCATCTCTGGGAACTCCTTCAAGACTGTTGGAAGACCATTTCAGGTGACTACCTCTTGAAGCTCATCAAGAGAATGCCAAGACTGTGCAAATTAGTAATCAAAGCAAAAGGTGGCTACTTTGAAGAACCTAGAATATAAGACATATTTTCAGTTGTTTCACACTTTTTTGTTAAGTATATAATTCCACATGTGTTAATTCATAGTTTTGATGCCTTCAGTGTGAATCTACAATTTTTATAGTCATGAAAATACAGAAAACTCTTGGAATGAGAAGGTGTGTCCAAACTTTTGGTCTGTACTGTATATACCATAGGATTACAATATATTAGCAATGAATTATTAGAAACTACTATAATGATTATTTTTCTTTATGAACACCCCACCTTCCAAAAGTCACAACTCATTTGCTTTTCAGTTCACAGAGGGCTTATTTTTTGTGAGACAGATTGTACCTCATAGAGGTACCATGTAAATAACCTGTACATTGTAATGGGAAGCTGCAAAAAAATTCAGATTAGGGTAGAATTAGGAAAAAAAATAATTTGCACCATTTTCTTTCAGGTTGTTTTTACAGCGTTCACTGCGCAGCTAGAAATACATGTTACATATATTCTGCAGGTTGCTATGATCACAGTGATGCCAAATTTACAAAGTTTTTGCTAAGTTTTTAACACCTTAACAAAAATCCGAAAAAAAAAAAACATTTTGGCCTATTCTGAAATCCATTACTTTTTTATATATCCTTATTCAGAGCTGTGTAAGGCATCTTTTTTGCAGAGTCAGCTGTACTTATTTATACCATTTTGGGGAATGTCTGACATTTTGATCACTTTTTATTAAAACATCTTTTGTGAGGTGAAACGGTAAACACAGTGGTTTGGCCATTTTGATTTTTTTTTTTCACGCTATGGCATTCACCATGTGGGAAAATATATTTTTGTCTAGTTTGTGTATGTTTATTTTTATTTGAAATCTAGGGAAAAGGGGGAGATTTAAATTTTTGCATTTTTTTATATTTTTAAAAACATTTTTAAAAATATAAACTTTTTGTTAGTAGATCGATTGGGCCATAGACTGCAATACAATTCAACTGCATAAAAAAAACAAAACGCCATGTTACAAAACCACATGATGGTATCCAAGAAGTATCGGGTGGCATTCTTACATTCTTACAAGGTGCCAGGGATTTTATTTTAGAAGATATAAAAGATTTTTTTTATAATTCAGATTTTATTTTTGTTTATTTGCAGTTCTGACTTTTTGAATCTCATCTAGGATCGATTTCTCGTCTTCCAGCTCGACACATGACTTCTAATATTGAGAATATCCTAGAAGACTGAATGACTTCACTGATTTCATCACGATACAAACAGTAAATTCAATGATTTATAACCAAATTTTGGTCGAGTCTAGTGGAATTTCCCAAAATAAATTTGTGTAAACAGCCGGCTACAAAGAAGCAGTCACATCGGAGGCCGGAATGTGTAAACAGCGCAAACAGGGGAGAATGGCAGAATCTCTGACAGCAAATGAGCTCGGCAGTTGTTCACATGGAGACGTTCTCAGCTCCTGACATCATAGCGATGACCGGGCTCATAGCTTCACCTAGACAGGTCGCACCCTCTTCAGAAGAGAACCCTCTTAGGACTGACCGCGTTCCCTGCAGAACTGAAGAGGGTCTTTAGGTTCGGTATAATGTATTTAGGCTACTATTTTTTAGGCTGATATTGTTTGGCATAACTTGCAGAAATAAATATTGTAGGAAAGATGTATCAGTCAGTAACATTTTATCGTGCCCAAACCTTTTGTTTTCTGAGGAGATAAGAGGTGTCCAGCAGAAGCTCACTTCCAGGTTGAGCATGCATGTGTATTGGAGTTCAGGAGGAATAGCTGTCAGATAATTGTGGGTTTGGCCGACAGTTATCCAAAGTGTGTGACCAACTTAAGAATTTTTTTCCTAGAAACCTCAATGTATTTTTTACTCTGACCACTTTGCCTAATAATAGACTGACAACTGTCAACTTATTTACATCACAGACAGGATTACAATCAAAGATAACAGTCACCAGATAATACCACCACCGGTACACTCACTACTGACAATAGATGATGTCATAGCTTATCTCCTCCCTCTCCCTACACTGAGCATGTCTAGAAAACTCTCCGATAGACCTCAATGAGTCAGCTGTAGAGTATCACTGCCTATGGCCATGAGACTGCTGTGAAGCATATCCATATCTTCTTACTGTCTCGGATTCAGCAGGGCAGGCAATTGGAGGGGGACATTAACCTGTGGGGGCAGCTGAAGGGGAAATTAGGCTCTCTCTGAATATCTGGCAATGTCATTTTGAACCCTCTATGTAACTATAATACAACAGCCATGCAAAAACTGCGCATATCAGGCACACAAAGTTATTGTAGTGGAATGGCAGGATTATACTTATTGGCTAGAGTGTTTCTTTATTATGGGGGATTCTGCAAGTTACAAAGCTCCGTTAACCTGCATATATGAAGTCTGGAGATAGAAGTATCCGTGACTTCACCTGTCATTGCTTTAGGTATCCAAACAAGGGCTAAATGATTTTTCTAGACACCTGCATGTAGAGAGTCTCTGCTTCTGTATATTATATATTATAGGGACCATATCACACAGATATTACAATGTCTCTAAAGAAAATGGTGGCTTCAGAACATGACACAAGGCTCCATGTGTTTCTATAAGAAATCATTCTTGACATCACAAAACAGACTAGGCGTCAGGTAGAGAAAAATTAGTTATTACAAAACCAAATGAATATTTATGAGCAATCATGTTGATAATAGAAGACTGAAACACTTCACAGCTGCAGTAAAGTGACATATTCTGAAGCACATGCCTGACATCTAGTGGAAAATGTGAAAATGTTCATTTTAATTTCTATAGACAATCACATTTGTACAAAATTCAGTTTCCATTACAAAACATTTTCATAAATCTAAGCTTTAATGTAGGAAATATTTTATAATAAGAAGTGAAAATCAATACAAACAACAATAACCCAACATAACATACAAAAAAGCTCCCGGTATAAATGTCATCAGGATAAAGAGCATCAATCACTAATAAGATAACAATAGATATTTATTGAAATACAGATAGATAGATAGATAAATAGATAGATATAGATAAATAGATAGATAGATAGATAGATAGATAGATAGATAGATAGATATGAGAGATTGATAGATAGATATAGACATGAGATAGATAGATAGATAGATAGATAGATAGATAGATAGATAGATAGATATGAGATAGATATGAGATAGATAGATAGATAGATAGATAGATAGATAGATAGATATGAGAGATTGATAGATAGATATAGACATGAGATAGATAGATAGATAGATAGATAGATAGATAGATAGATATGAGATAGATAGATAGATAGATATTAGATAGATATGAGATAGATAGATAGATAGATAGATAGATAGATAGATAGATAGATAGGAGATAGAGAGATAGATATGAGATAGATAGATAGATATGAGAGATAGATAGATAAATAGATAGATATAGATAAATAGATAGATAGATAGATATGAGATAGATAGATAGATAGATAGATATGAGATAGATAGATAGATAGATAGATAGATAGATATAGACATGAGATAGATAGATATGAGATAGATAGATAGATAGATAGATAGATAGATAGATAGATATGAGATAGATAGATATGAGATAGATAGATAGTTAGATATAGATAGATATGAGATAGATAGATATGAGATAGATAGATATGAGATAAGAGATAGATAGATAGTTAGATATAGATAGATATGAGATAGATAGATAGATAGATAGATAGGAGATAGATAGATAGATAGATAGATAGATAGATAGATAGATATGAGATAAGAGATAGATAGATAGTTAGATATAGATAGATAGATAGGAGATAGATAGATAGATAGATATGAGATAGATAGATAGATAGATAGATAGATAGATAGATAGATAGGATAGATAGATAGATATGAGATGAGATAGATAGATAGATAGATAGATAGATAGGTATTAGATAGATAGATAGGAGATAGATAGATAGATAGATAGATAGATAGATAGATAGATATGAGATAGATAGATAGATAGATAGATAGATAGATAGATAGAATTCATACATTACAAAACGGACACAAACAGATCACTATCCATTGGTAATCCATTTGTGTCCGCCTTCCATAGACCTTAATCTTAAAAAAAACGGATTTATTTCTCTCCGTCGTGTATCCTTATATTTTAATTGGAGCAAAGGTGCTGAAAGTCCAACTTTTGTCTCCATCCAAAAGAGCGGATATGCTCCAAATACACAGCGGGGGATGGTTCTAGAAACGCACTGAAATCAATGACCTGTTCTGCTCAGTTTTTATAATCTTTAGACGGATCACAAGAACTGATTCCATGCAAAGACAACAACGCAGATGTGAACCTGGCCTTATGGGTGTTTTATACAAGCCAATATTTGGCTGATTATTCAGAAGAACGTTCATTCCTCATTCCCAAGCACTGGCCCATTTGAAAGGCCAACACTTGGCTGGACAGTTTGGAAAAGGCACATTTCGGATCATTCCCACCTTAATCTGCATAAATGTATGCACAGTGGGTATGGAAAGTATTCAGACCCTCAGACCCCTTTAAATTTTCCACTCTTTGTTTCATTGCAGCCATTTGCTAAAAGCAAAAAAGTTCATTTTATTTCTCATTAATGTACACTCAGCTCCCCATCTTGACAGAAAAAAACAGAAATGTAGATATTTTTGCAAATTTATTAAAAAAGAAAACCTGCAATCTCCCATGGCCATAAGTATTCAGAGCCTTTGCTCAGTACTGAGTAGAAGCCGCTTCCTTCTGAGCTAGTACAGCCAGGAGTCTTCTTGGGAATGATGCAACAAGTTTTTCACATCTGGATTTGGGGATCCTCGGCCATTCTTCCTTGCAGATCCTCTCCAGTTCCGTCAGGTTGGATGGTGAACGTTGGTGGAGCCATTTTCAGGTCTCTCCAGAGATGCTCAGTTGGGTTGAGGTCAAGGCTCTGGCTGGGCCAGTCAGGAATGGTCACAGAGTTGTTCCGAAGCCGCTCCTTTGTTATTTTATTGTGTGCTTAGGGTCATTGTCTTGTTGGAACCTTCGGCCCAGTCTGAGGTCCAGAGCACTCTGGCAGAGGTTTTCTTCCAGGATATCTCTGTACTTGGCCGCATTCATCTTTCCTTCTATTACAACCAGTCGTCCTGTCCCCCATAGCATGATGCTGCCACCACCATGTCTCACTGTTGGGATTGTATTGGGCAGGTGATGAGCAGTGTCTGGTTTTCTCCACACATACCGCTTAGAATTAATGCCAAAAAGTTCAATCTTCTCATCAGAGCAGAGAATCTTATTTCTCATAGTCTGGGAGTCCTTCATGTGTTTTTTGGCTTTCATATGTCTTGCACTGAGGAGAGGCTTTCTTCGGGCCGCTCTGCCATAAAGCCCCGACTGGTGGAGGGCTGCAGTGATAGGTGACTTTGTGGAACTTTCTCCCATCTCCCTACTGCATCTCTGGAGCTCAGCCACAGTGATCTTTGGCTTCTTCTTTACCTCTCTCACCAAGGCTCTTCTCCCACCATTGCTCAGTTTGGCTGGACGGCCAGGTCTAGGAAGAGTTCTGGTCGTCCCAAACTTCTTCCATGTAAGGATTATGGAGGCCGCTGTGCTCTTAGGAACCTTGAGTGCTGCAGAAATTCTTCTGTAACCTTGGCCAGATCTGTGCCTTGCCACAATTCTGTCTCTGAGCTCCTTGGGCAGTTCCTTTGACCTCCTGATTCTCATTTGCTGTGACATGCCCTGTGAGCTGTGAGGTCTTATATAGACAGGTGTGCGCCTTTCCTAATCAAGTCCAATCAGTTTAATTAAACACAGCTGGACTCTAATGAAGGAGTAGAACCATCTCAAGGAGGATCAGAAGGAGATGGACAGCAGGTGAGTTATATATGAGGGTCACAGCAAAGGCTCGGAATACTTATGGCCAGGGGAGATTTCAGTTTTTCTTTTTAATACATTTGCAAAAATATCTACATTTCAGTTTTTTTTCTGTCAAGATGGGGAGCTGAGTGTACATTAATGAAAAATAAAATGAACTTTTTTGCTTTTAGCAAATGGCTGCAATGAAAAAAAAGAGCGAAAAATTTTCACATTCTGTACCCACTGTATAGGCAGCTGTGACACTATTGCAGCCTCCATCCTTTAAAGCTAGCTATACATCTGATTCTTTACTCACTCAAAATGGACAATTTTGACCATTTGAGTTGATGATCATTGTGAATGGCAGTCACAATGGTCGATAAAAGACTTAACTGTTTATGGTGGGTTCGTTCATCTCAGCATGGATTCATTGGTCACAATGTTGATGATCACTATCTGATGTGTACGGCTAGCCTTAGGAGTCAAGTGTAGATCTGTTTGGATTGCCCACTGTGACTTTTCATCCTTTGACCACCAAGAGGAGGTAGTGATCAGTTCAATCCTAATCCTCCTTCTGCCAAGCGCTCTTCAGGTTAGTGGGATATCCTTTTGGATCTCTGTAATATGTCCTTAGTAGGTGCACTTTTGGTACTCACCCTTTGTCTGACTCGTTCACTTCTGAGGCTTTCCTTCCTCCATTGCAAGGAACCGACTACACCCACTTGTCTGCTCTGCTGCCCGATAACCACTGCTGAGCCTCCAGTAACATGCAGCCCACTTGTACCTACAGCCATTACCAGCTGCCAGTTTTTGGCGTTACTCTTATGTTTTATAGGAAAACTAAGAAACCTCATACAGTATACTGAGGGTGAGTCTTCATTATGTACGGGAATTCCTGGCCGGGGTCGGCCTGTCTGTGGCGCTCCAGAGGTCAGACATTCGGAAGTCCTTCTACTAGGGCTCATTATTCATAGTTTCTGAGTATCACAAGTTACGTCGGAGAACACGGCCCCGCCATTAACAACCATTACCAGGTCACACACAGGGGCTTGGCAGTGTTTTCTACTATACATTAGTGATATCTGCGAGGCATGTGAAGATCTAAGACTCTATAATTGCCTTTTCCAAGGGTTTCCATCTTGACGGTGAGGTTGTCGCTGCCTGACTTTACTAGTGATTGTCTCAGAAGGAATCTGCTCATTCTTAATTCTTGGCTCTACATCGCTCTGATAAGATGGACTCACACACTGGCAAGAAGTAGACGGCCCTAGTGCATTGAGACCGGGCTATAGGTGACAAAATTCACATTCCTTCTAGAGTCCCTGTACAGTTTAATGTCCCCCAGCAGTGACCCCACTTATTATAATGTCCCCCCAGCAGTGGCCCCACACAGTTTAATGTCCTCCATCAGTGCTCCCACTTAGTTTAATATCCTCAGCAGTGGCCCCATATATTACAATGTCCCCCCAGCAGTGGCCCCACATTGTTCAATGTCCCCCCCAGCATTGGTTCCACGTAGTTTAATGTGCCCCAGCAATGGCCCCACATAGTTTAATGCCCTACGCCAGTGACCCCCACATAGTATAATGTCCCTCCAGCAGTGGCCCTACATAGTATAATGTCCCTAGCAGTGGCCCCGCATAGTATAATGTCCCCCAGCAGTGGCCCCACATAGTATAATGACCTCCCAGCAGTGGCCCCACATAGTATAATGACCTCCCAGCAGTGACCCCCACATAGTATAATGTCCCTCCAGCAGTGACCCCCACATAGTATAATGTCCCCCAGCAGTGGCCCCACATAGTATAATGACCTCCCAGCAGTGGCCCCACATAGTATAATGTCCCTCCAGCAGTGACCCCCACATAGTATAATGTCCCCCAGCAGTGACCCCCACATAGTATAATGACCTCCCAGCAGTGGCCCCACATAGTATAATGACCTCCCAGCAGTGACCCCCACATAGTATAATGTCCCTCCAGCAGTGGCCCCACATAGTATAATGTCCCCCAGCAGTGACCCCCACATAGTATAAAGTCCCTCCAGCAGTGACCCCCACATAGTATAATGTTTGAAGTTTAATCATTAATCTTTATATAACTTTAATGGCCCCCACCTGTACTGTCCTGCTTGGGTGCCGCTCTCATCAGCAGCTCGGGGCGCCAATCGGATCTCCTCCTCCGGGCACCGCTCTCATCTCCTGCTCTCTTGCCCGCAGCTGGCAGGAGCAGAGAGATAAGTATTTACTAACTGCAAGTTCCAGTCAGCTTGACTGTAGTTACCAGAGCCAAGCTGACCGTAACTTGTAGGCCATGAACCAAATGTGACCAATGGCCTACAGAGTCATAAAGGATTAGAAGCGGTCCCTAGATGACAGCCTAAAGGGAAACATTTTACTGCATTACCATAGCAGATTGGACTTGCACAGGACTTCTAGAATCTGTAAATAATAGCTTGTTACTTACATTTTATTATACTTTGTTGCAGGATTTCAGTGAAGATTCCACAAATGAGTCTTTATCATATTGATAACCTTTTAGACTAGTGGGAACAGTGTTGTACTGGAGTAGCAGAGGATCCTCCGGGGACCCAGGCTCTAACACAATAATGGTCCAGTGAAGGCACCCAAATTTGAACGGTGCAATGGTCTATTTCCTAGGGATTGTTGGAGGGTGGGCCCTCAGAATCATTTTATCTGGCGAGCCCAATGAGCCTCAGTCCGGCCCTGGGTCAGGGGATGACTAGCAGAACTCTCAACAATCAGATCAACTTCGCCCTGCAGTCTCTTCATTGTATTACCTATTACCTTCATTGTCCTGTCTACCTCCATGCATCCTACTTATGGATTGTAGGTATGTGAGTGGATATTTATCAGTAAGTTACACCTCTACAGCCTCCATCATATATTCAGATCCCTGCTGTGCTCCACCCACTGTCTAAAAAAGAGAAGGGCACAGAACCACTGAGCCACCATACTACTAACCACTGAGCCACCATACTACTAACCACTGAGCCACCATACTACTGACCACTGAGCCACCTTGCTACCACTTGGGGACGTCCACATCCTGCAGTGAAGCATTGCTTCACCTAACATAAGGTACATATGGCCTCTCTTTCGGTGATATGGTTCATGATGATGTCTCTTTCTGTATTCATGCAGTCTACATAGTATCGGCAGTCCCGGATATTACAGCTTCGTGCCATTCAAGTATATTGTGCACCACAACTACTAAGAAGATGGTGCAAGTCAATGGGCCAAAGTAAACAATGAAGAGGCTGCAGCCCTTGGCCAAGTCTGGCAGGCCCTTCAAACATCTATTTGGCGAGGGTGCAGAGAGTCGGAACCTCGCCCATCTGATATCGATGGTCTCCTAAGCAAGATGTATCAGCCTCCTGCAGCAGCCACTTCTCCTGTGCTTATCTTGGTATGACCTTCCACTTGATCATCAATCCATGAAGCAATAGAGATCCAAGGCACCAATAGAGCATTTAGTTATCTCATCTTAAACAGGTGACATTGTTCAGACAGATGTGGCCAGGACAAAGATGAAAGTCATTGGCTTTGTGCCTGTTTTCTAGAAATGAGCGGCCAGTCTGTAACGAACATGGTTTGTTGCACATTTTCCAAAAATTTGGCTGAATGTGAGATGTTTGGGTTTTGCTACCCATGAATCATTATTATAGCCCTTTCCCTACCTTATCGATCTTCTTTCCTAGGCATCCCTGCCATTGTCTGACCTCCTCCGGGTTTTCAGGATTGTAATATTGGTGACCTAGCCTTAGGATATCAGATCAGTGGGGGTTCCGAAACTCACCCATCTGTTTTTGGATAAGAAGTGCAGCCTCTTCACTGAGTACTGTACTAAGCATACATACATTGCCTAAGGGCTGTGCTTGGTATTGTAGCTCTTGAATGGGACGGAGCTCCAAACAGACCATGTCACAAAGGATCATGATGTCACTGACGTGAAGAGGAACCACGCTCGCTCTAACAGCTGATCCATGTGGGTCCCAGATATCGGACGACCACCCATCAGGCTTATCCTAAGGATAGGTCATCAGTATGTAATTCCTGGAAAACCCCTTTACTAAATATAGGGCTACGATCATCTCTGCAATGGGAAGTCTTCTGGTCTTATTGGAAGAATGGACGGCAAAAATAGCAGAAACTAATGAGGGACCCCACTGACCATAATGGGATCCGTCAGGTATCTGTAGGGTGTCCATTTGTTTTATACTGATACTTACAGGACTTGTTCATCCAGGTAGTTCTGATGGACACTGTGATGGAGATTCTGTGCAGATGTGAACGGAGCCTTATCTATAGAGGAATTCGTTTGGTCATCAACAATGTCTCGGAAACCAGTAAAGTAAAGGTTTCTGTCTTCTCTGTCGCTGTTTCTGCCTCAGGCAGTAGCAAAAACTCTTACAGACTGGCAAATAGTCTATTTTTATGGAAACCAAGTCTGGTCATTAATGCGTTAAATGAAATGAACCTCAGTAGACAGAGCGTCTCCAAACGTGTTTATTGTCTGCGGCATGGAAACAGAACGATTGTATCTAGTAGTCCAAGACAATAGACAATGTTCATCTCCAGACGACAGAAGGAGCAGTTTTTGTATATTATTAAGGAGATTTGCGAGAACTTCACAGCCATACGAGATGCCGAGAAGACCTTTTATATTTTACACACAACACTTGTTTTGCACTTATCTCCGTACACAATATAATGCAGACTTGTATTTCACTGCTTTTATGCCAAGTAGAATTACCGAGATAGCGCTAATGTATTTTTCATATGCAAACTAGAAGTATTATCCACCTGTCAGCACATCTCACAGCCGAAAGAGGTGAGATGGTCTCACAAAAGAAATAAAAGTAGAAGAAAGTTCCTTTCAAGAAAGTTTTTTTCAATGCATGTTCTTCCTTCACAAAACATCAATGCCTCGTTGTCTCCAGTGAAGCGCCAGTATATGTCTAGGAGTAGGTAAGTGCACGGCTGAGTGTAAAAAGTTTCCAAAGTCTAAAATGGTTTGAAGGATAACACACTTCACCTTATACAACGTGAGCCAAGGTGTTCCTTGTTTACCAACATATAGGAAATTTATCCCTAAATATTCCCATATATACACTTAAAGAGGACCTTTCACCAACTCAACCTCTCTCCATACTTTAAAAGGTGACGGCTCCACTGATTCTGGTACAGTTGGAATTTTTTCTCTAGCCCCCACCATTCCTGAACAGTCAGAGCAGTTAGTTTTGGTGCCTGATATGCTAACTAGACTCCCTAATATCAAGTGGGTGGTGTCCAGGGAGAACATGTAAGGAGCCATGACTCCCAGCTTAACTGACTGCTAGTCTTAAACGGACTACCTCTGATTGTTGCTCTCAGTCACGGCCCCTAGTCTGCTCCTGCCTGACACCACCCACTTGACATTAGGGAGTCTAGTTGTCATATCAGGCACCAAAACTAACTGCTTTGACTGTTCAGGAATGGTGGGGGCTAGAGAAAAAATTCCAACTGTGCCAGAATCAGTGAAGGGATGGCTATTCAGGGATGGAGGGGGGCTAGAGAAAAAATTCCAACTGTGCCAGATTCAGTGAAGGGACGGCTATTCAGGGATGGAGGGGGGCTAGAGAAAAAATTCTGACTACTCTGCAATCAGTGGAGGGGGCAGCTATTAAAAGATTAAAAGAAAAGGAGTTGGTGTAGGTGGTGAAGGGTTCTCTTTAAGGTCAGCTGCACATGGGCTTTCACTGTCTGGAAAATAAAATCCACATTTCTCACACCACCCAGACCCACACTTACAGTATCATAGTTATGTATGATGGTGTCAGTCACTGCCTCACCATGGGACCATGACCTGTATCATGATGGGTGGCTATAATCACGGCATGGTGGCTCAGTGGTTAGCACTGTTACCTTGTAGGAGTCCTGGGCTCAAATCCAGCCAAGGACAATATCTGCAAGGAGTTTGTATGTTCTCCCCATGTTTGTGTGGGTTTACTCTGATTTCCTTCCACACTCCATCAAACATATTGATAGGGAATGTAGATTGAGAGCCCCCTATGGGACAATGACCACAATGTCTGTAATGTGATGCAGAATATGATGGCGCTATATAAGTAAGCTAAATAAATAAGTATGGCTGATATACAGACTGTAAAGCCTGTGTGCAGCTGGCCTTAAAATGTAGATTTTAAAGGGGTTGTTCAGGCATTCTCTACTGCAGGGGTCGGCAACCTTCGGCACTCCAGCTGTTGTAAAACTACAATTCCCAGCATGCATACTTGCTTTGCCGTTCTTGGAACTCCCATGGAAGTGAATGGAGCATGTTGGGACTTGTAGTTCCACAGCAGCTAGAAGGTTGCTGACCCCTGCTCTACTGTGTGAGGCAACTGTCCAGGACCATTAATGCAGACAGGACCTGTGTCCGACACTCGCTGGTTGTCAGACAGTTGCCTGAACACCCCAGTCTAGATTTTTTAGAACATTCTTTATTTATTATAGATTTCACCTAAAGATTATATACAAAGTTTCCAAGTCGAATACATGAGCAAAGTAAAAGGATGGAGGACATAGGAAGTATTGTACAGCAGCCATCAAGGCAAAGGAAAGAGAGGTACCCGGGAGGGTCACGGTAACTGGTAACCAAAAAAGGACAAAAATAGGGGGGAGGGGGCGGAGGTAAAAAAGGGGGGTATGGAGGGGATAGGGTTTACTACCATTACCCAAAAATGTGCACATGAGCCTATACCCAATATAAGCCCCAAGGGACTCTGTCTACTAAGCCACACAGACGATGAGAGGGGGGACACCCCATAGGGAACAGATAAGTCCAGGTGTGGGAACTTAAGGGCGGTGGAGCTAGAAAAGGCCTGGTCTGAGGTTGCCAAAAGCTCCTCCTCAGATGGAAACAAGGTCAACAACACAGGGCCAAAAATGGAAGAGCGGATTGCCATCAAACATGTAACATAATGCCATGTGCTTGTCCATATCGCCAGCACTTGTCAGACATCGAGGGGTAAAGCACAGGCAAGACAGAAGGGACTCTGTAACACCTCCACAATATTATATAATTAGTTTGCATGAGGTTGTGAGCTTATGGCACAATATGAAGGACCTGTCCCAGTCTTCAGGTGATGCTGAGGACCTCAGGTTTAGGTAATACATGTTTTCAAATATGGTTAGATTGCGATGGAGGTTCAAATATCTACGGCAAGATCTATAATAATGGGTAAGCTGGGTGTATTCCCATTGTGTCCTCATGGGTCTCTCCTCCTCTGGGACCAGCACAGGATATGATGGGTCAGAACACCCTTAAATCGCAAGGGGCTGTCCCCAGGGGAGTGACCCAGAAAGGGGCGAGCCAATCCGGGTGGCCTAGCGTTAGTGGGCCGTTACTAGAAAATAGCTTAGTTTGTCACAAGAATGATTTGCAAGAGGAGACAATGTGTTCCATGACATAAGGCAGCCGCTCTATCGCGGTGCGGGACCACATATCTCCCGGGGACCGTTTGCAGTGGGATGTGGGATTGAATGTCTTCCACTTGTACCCATAGCTTTGTTTGTGTAGCAAAGATATAGTCTTATAGCCTTATAGCTACTGTCGCCATATAATGTAAAAGACAGTCAGATCCCCCAGGAGACGCCCAGTCTGTTGGCCACTAATTTAGCGAATAACTTGGCGTCCAAATTACTCAGTGGTATGGGCCTGTAGCTTGGGCAGAGCTGGGAGTTGGCAAGTATGAATATATATGAATATACTGCACCAAAAAAAATCTATGAGGAGTTTGTTAACCCTTTAAGGACACAGAATAGTTTGGTCATTAAGGGTCGGCGATTTATTCCGTAACTTCTTGCTCCCACCATAGTCGTGTATGTCGTGTTCTCCCTTAAAGGGGTTGTCCAGGAAAAAAAAATTTTTTTTCCTGGAGGCCAGGGAAGGTGAAAAAAAAAAATACTGACTTGACCCAGTACTCCGGTGTCTCAGGACACCGGACAGTGCTCAGGAATGGTGGGTCCAGCAGCGCCACACGTGACCATTGAGGCCAATCAGCGGATTAAGGAAAGGACCCAGGACATCACCTACATATGTCACCTCTGATGTCCCTTTCCTTAGTGCGGAGGAGACCATGACTCCTTGCATCTACCGTCCACACTATATACAGTACAGGACAGTGAAGCTTCCGGCAGGCAGGGACTCTCAGCATTGTAGGTCACTAGGATCACCAGGAATCCGGTCTCCTGACTAGGTTCGTTACTGGGGAATTCGGCCAATGTGCAAATCAAATTTTCCAGTCTGGATTCCTCCACATGTATGGGGCCTCATCCCCTATACTGTTACTGTACAGCCAGTGAGTTTGCAGCTAACCTTGCTGCAAATGTTGCCTGTGTCACCAGCCTCGACTTTTTGTAGCAAATACATAGCGACATCTGGTGGAAATCTGTGGTTATTGTACTTTAGTTCTGCCTCCCTAGACTGAAAAGTGTAAAAAGTCATGCAACTTTTTAAAGTAAAGATTTGTATACTAATAGTATAGGGATGGGGGATTAATCTCTGATATAAGAAAATCCCTATAAATAACGTATGGTTTTAAAGTGTCCCAGCACATATCACTTTCATAGCAATGGCCACAGGACTTGGTAGTTTTTACTGTAGTTCACATATGTTATTATTCACACACAGTATTATGTGCTTCATTACGGGGGCCCTATAAAGGAATGTGTTGGGGTATGTTCACATGCAGATTATTGCAGGACAATTGTATAATTCATCTCAAAGAGCTTGAATAATTCCAAGTGCCATGTGTCAGTCCCAGAAACTTCTGGAAAAAAATTTTTTTCTACCTTAGGGTGTATTCACACAGAACAGTTGTGGTGCATGTTAACGTTGCATCAAAACCGCATGAAGTTTTGCTGTGACTTTGCTGTAGTTTTCAATGCGGTCGCATTTTTTAGAGGTGACACACTTTACATAAAGAGAACTTTTCACCATCCGCACCATCTACAGCTCTTTGCACAATAGTTCAGTAGACGCTGCTCCACTGATTTTGGCACAGTTGGAATTTTTCTCTAGCCCCCACCATTCCTGAGAAATCATGTCTGTTAGTTTCAGCACCCTAAGCTCTCTACTGTGGGGTGGGCTGTCCCAGACTACCTGCACTAGCTCAGGTCCACCCACTTGACTGAAGAGATCATAATTAACATCCTGGGTTCTGAAACTAACAGCAATGATTGCTCAAGAATGGTGAGGGCTAGAGAAAAAATTCCAATTGTGCCGAAATCAGTGGAACGGGGTCTATTGAAGGATGCAAAGAGGTGGAGGAGGTGAACGGTCCCCTTTAACATGAATCACAAGTAAAAACTGCATCACATCGAAAAACACTGTAAAAATGTATGTGTTTGTTCCAATGATCTTTTGGTGCCCCCCCATAACATAACACAGGTTAAAAAAATTTATCAGGCCCTGTTTTATGGGCATTAAAAAGTTGTAAAACAATGATGTGCGACACAGTTTTGCAATTATTTGGATTTTTTTTTTTTTTTTTTTTTACATTTTATACCTGTGTACTTCCTGCCATTTTTCAAGCCTTAAAGAGAAGAAATCACGTGAAAAAAAATCAGATTAGAGCATGCTGCATTTTAGAAAAACAACTTAAAGGGAATTATTTTTTGAAACCAAGTTATGTTAAACATTTTTTTAAAGATTTTTTTTTTTATTTCAATTTTAACAATGAATATAAAACACTGCATCCTGAAATTTTCACTCTGTCCACTAAGCCTAATAATATACTGATACTTGCCAATTAGGGGTTTTCTTTTGCAGCAGTCACCTCATTTACATCACAGATGGGATTACAATAGAAGATAGATAACGTTGCGGTTTTGGAAATCGCAGCATGTCAATTATACCTACAGAAATGCTGGCGGTTTTCCTATAGGTATAATGGAAGCAGAAAGTCTGCAGAGGAAACCTCTGTGAAATTTCTGTGCAAAGCGCTGCGGGAAGAACCGCAATGTGTTGCCAGCGCGGGACGCCACGTGGGGCCTTAGCCTCAAAAAGTTTTTTAGTAGGAAAAATCTGAAAAATGTGAAAAAGAGACATCTTTATATAATAAAAAAACTTGCAAAAATAAAAATAGCATAAATATGAAGCCCTATGTGTGACGAAAAGAGACGGACAAATTATTTGAATAAACTGAGTGAAAAACAAAATGTTTTAGCCCCCAAAAACAGCAGGTACAAACAAAATGGAAAATGTGTAGGGAGAATAGCCCAGTACTGAAGTGGTTAAAGGCTGAATGCTCAGGCCTAATCCTTCTCCCCCGATATCTGACCAGCAAACGTTGTCACATCACAATAATCTAATAATATAAAATATTCACAAATTTACCAAAACCCAGTTTGGTTTGTGAGACCGATCCAACGCACGTATGAACTACAAGACTTAGCGCACTCTTCTGCTCCGGTATACGATGTGTTAAATTTCACTCCTCCTAAAACCCCAGTGTTACGTTACTCATGCACTGTACAGATGGGACGTGGGATACGGCGTATCACAGCTTGTCACGTCCATTACCCGCCTGTGATCGTGACCGCCACGAGTTAGTCATTCCTTGGTGAGCAATTTTCACAGTTTGGTCGGGGGATGTCAGCACCGCGTATAGCGTCCAGTGACCTTTCCATGATGAGAATCCGGACCGTCAGTAACGGGATTACCACGATTGTGTCTATGTCACCATTTATTTATAAAAAAAAAAAAAAACTATTAAAAGCTATGCAGTTTTTAACTCTACTAATATTTTGTAAAAAAAAGTCAAAATATACAAAACATCTGTTTTTATGTGACATGTCTGAACGTCCAGGTAAGGACTATCCCAAGATGCCCCTGACCCCTTCCCATACCCCCTGGGATGTGATATCTTTTAGTTAGAGCTGCAAGATCTTGTGATCTCTGGGCAATTCTTGAAACTTTGGCCCCATTCACACAGTAGAATATGCCGCTGATTTTAAAGCGGGTTCACCTTGATTCTTGAACAATGGGAGGCAGAGATCGCAGCAGAAAACTGAAAAAATAAGCGTCCGGTTCGATGTTGACATATTTGAGACTTCCTGCTGATAAGGGCCATTAATCTGGGCCTAATGCGGGGGCCGGAAAATGAAGAGGTATCCAAGGGGGAACACCGCCTCAAATTCCTCATCATTTTCTGACGTGTGAACGGGGCCTAACTCTGTATGCACAACAAAGAAAATGGAAGGAAAAGATCTAAAACTTAGCTTTTATTAAGGAACACACTAAAAGTGAAAATTATACTACGATGTGTATGTGTAACCACGTGCAGCCGCACATATGATATGATACAATTCCGCTGATAAAACTTGCGTATAATTTGCAGCACAGTATAACTGATAAACCTTATGGTCAACTATTTATTATAATGGCTGATAATTTTACCATCATCATACAGATCTGTGCCCACAACGCTAAAATTAGCAGCAACTGTGACTCTTCATAGCTGTCACTATCTGCAGTCTATCCACACCAGGGCACTATTAGTTTATAAACATATATCTCCATAGAGAGACATTATATTATATAACTAGTGCCTCTATACTTGTGAGTGACCCTCTCTGAACCCACAGCTGCTTGCTAGTGTGAACTGCGGCTAAACAAACTGACTAAACCTACTGAGCACAATGTATTGGCATACATACAATCTGTCTCAGTGCTATTGAAGTCTGTCTGTCTCCCTAACGTTGCTAAAAAATACCTACGCATTTCACCATAGGTATCAAAGCGTCCTCTGTCTCTATGGAGACTACAGCGACTAAGTAATAACTAAAAGGTAAGTATTAATACATGCCGGGATAGTGGAAATCCGAGGCCAGTATAGCAATCATATAGTGGGCATATAGAGGCAGTGATCAGCTTAATAAAGGCTGAAGAGAACTTGGATAGTGTTACAATGATCCATACCGCAGAACATATGGATTGGCAGGGGCGTAACTATCGGGGTAGCAGTGGTAGCGACTGCCACAGGGCCCGGAACATTACGGGGCCCGGAGCCCTGTGGCAGTCGCTACCGCGAACCCCACAATCACTGCTATCGTTATACTCTGGGGTCTTTTGAGACCCCGGAGTATAACGATCGGGGGCCCAGGGGAGGTGAGCGAACATAAAAAACACTGTAACTCACCTCTCCGCCGCTCCGCAGGCTTCGGGCCTGTTTGGTGACGTCCCAGACGTCAGCCGACGTCATTATGCGTCGCGATGCCGGCCTGGATCGCGCGAGATCCGGTCCAACATTGAAGATGGCCGAAGTAGCGCACGGGAGTGCACCGGAGCGAGGAAGAGGTAAGTTGCAGTGTTTTCTATGTTTGTATCCTCCCCTTGGGTCTCCGATCATTATACTCTGGGGTCTGAAAAGACCCCAGAGTATAATAATCGTTCATGGGTGGTCCACTATGGGGCATAATACTGTGTGCAGGGGCCACTATGGGGCAAACTACTGTGTGCAGGGGCCACTATGGGGCAAACTACTGTGTGCAGGGGCCACTATGGGGCAAACTACTGTGTGCAGGGGCTACTATGGGGCAAACTACTGTGTGCAGGGGCTACTATGGGGCAAACTACTGTGTGCAGGCACCACTATGGGGCAAACTACTGTGTGCAGGGGCCACTATGGGGCAAACTACTGTGTGCAGGGGCCACTATGGGGCAAACTACTGTGTGTTGGGGCCACTATGGGGCAAACTACTGTGTGCTGGGGCCACTATGGGGCAAACTACTGTGTGCAGGGGCCACTATGGGGCATAATATTGTGTGCAGGGGCCACTATGGGGCATAATATTGTGTGCAGGGGCCACTATGGGACATAATAGTGTGCGCAGGAATGCGGTTTGTGTGTGGGGGGGGTTGGGGGCGGCGGTTTGGGGGGTTGGCCCCATGTCAAATGTTCGCCTTGGGGCCCAGCCATTCCTAGTTACGCCACTGCGGATTGGTATATATAAAAGATGATCGTATAAGTACATAGCATGACATTGGAACGTGATGTATTTGCCTAAAACCATAAGACCACTCAATATACAAACCTATGGCATAAATGTGGCTTAAGATAATAAGTCTCATTTGTTCGTACAGCCTCTTACAGATACGTAGGGATGAAAAATATCAAATCACCACTTCATTCCCATTAGACCCATTATGTGGTGGTACTATCTGTATGAAAGAGGAGGCCAAAGAAGCAACCCAGTCTATGATATAAAAGGGGACCTCTTTAAAAGCTACATTGAAGGAGAGTGGAAGTAAAACATGGGAGGTCATAACTAACCTACATTATCTATATTGATGTGTACAGTATATACTACTCTTCCCCGTACATGTCTAAAAAGTACACGGCCCATCTAAGCGATACGCACCATATAGGAAAAGAAGAGGAAACCCCAGAACAAAAAGACATTCCAACTGATGAAGAAGGGATAAAAAGTGCATGCCATAGTAAGTGATAGGCATATAGTTAATAAATTACTCGTATGCCCATCCCTGCATATCCAGATCACTACAAAATGCCTAAAGAGACAAATGAAATGAAATTTGTTCGTTTAGGCCAAAGGGTCTAACAGTTTGTAATAAATAGATCCATCTACACTCCCTTTGTAGAATTTTCCTATCAAAATCACCCCCGAGCTGTGGTGTAACCACCTAAAGCACCTGAAATTTGATGTTAGAGATATCTCCTTGATGTTGGTGATTGATATGATTAGCTACCGGGGTATCCTCACCCCGATTAACATCGGCAACATGTTCAAGTATGCGTGTACGCAGTTCCCTGATCGTCTTTCCCACATATTGTGTACCGCAGGCGCATGTAATAAGATACACAACCCCTTTATTGCGGCAGTTTGCCTTTGCACACAATGAGTAACAAGTGCCAGTGCGGGCATTAGTATATGTCTTTGATGTATTAATCAGATTACACGCACGGCACCTGCCACATCTGAAAGTGCCAGTAAAGTGAGAAGATCTTAGCCAGGTGGTATTGCTTGTCATACACACGTGGACAAAATTGTTGGTACCCCTTGTTTAATGAAAGAAAAACCCACAATGGTCACAGAAATAACTTGAATCTGAAAGACTGGAATTTGCCAAACTACATGTTGACAAGCCACAAAGCTTCTGGGAGAATGTCCTATGGACAGATGAGACAAAAATCGAAATTTTTGGCAAGGCACATCAGCTCTATGTTCACAGATGGAAAAATGAAGCCTATCTTGAAAAGAACACTGTCCCTACTGTGAAACATGGAGGAGGCTCTGTTATGTTCTGGGGCTGCTTTGCTGCATCTGGCACAGGGTGTCTTGAATCTGTGCAGGGTACAATGAAATCTCAAGACTATCAAGGGATTCTGGAGAGAAATGTGCTGCCCAGTGTCAGAAAGCTTGGTCTCAGTCGCAGGTCATGGCTCTTGCAACAGGATAATGACCCAAAACACACAGCTAAAAACACCCAAGAATGGCTAAGAGGGAAACATTGGACTATTCTGAAGTGGCCTTCTATGAGCCCTGACCTAAATCCTATGGAGCATCTTTGGAAGGAGCTGAAACATGCCGTCTGGAAAAGGCACCCTTCACACCCGAGACAACTGGAGCAGTTTGCTCATGAGGAGAGGCCAAAATCCCTGCTGAGAGGTGCAGAAGTCTCATTGACAGTTACAGGAATCGTTTGATTGCAGGGATTGCCTCAAAAGGTTGTGCAACAAAATATTAAGTTAAGGGAACCATCATTTCTGTCCATTCCTGTTTCATGAGTTTTCTTTTTTTTTAAATCCTGTTGCAGCCTGGTTGGAAAGCAATGTCTGACTTTCATTTGTTCATTTTCATAGAATTTTTATATATTATTACTTTTGTCAGATTCAAGTTATTTCTGTGACCATTGTGGTTTTTTTTTTTATTAAACGAGGGGGACCAACAATTTTGTCCACGTGTGTAGGTGACAGGTGGCTGTGGACCAGCTGGTCCCTTATATTGGGACCCTTCCTATAGGTGATGGTAGGCGAGTCCCCAACTAAATGTCCCACATATGGATCCATCTAAAGGATCCCCCAATACGTTTGGAGGATATCCCTAATCTGACGATACGCGCAGTCATAGGTGCCTATAATGCGGGTTGTCATAGACGTCTCACGTATTCTAGGTACAAGAAGTGAATGTCTATCTTGCACTCTGGCAGTGTGGTAAGCTTGCCTCAGGGTATTATCTGGATACCCTCTCACTTTAAAACGCTCCCTCAGATCGTCTGCAGCGTTCTTAAAGTCACCAGGTTGTGAGCAATTCCGACGAACCAGCAAGTATTGGCTCTTAGGAATGGTTTGCGTAATGATGTGGGATGCCAGCTGGTCCATCTCAAAAGACTATTGCCAAAGATATATAATGCTGCCATATGTGCCTATTATAGTTAGAGATCGTTAAATTGATTTGTACCGAGCCGGGATCGACCCAAATATTCCAAATTTTTGTTTATTTATGCAACCAAACAAAGGGAGATTTGTCTAACTAAAATGATCACCGCATTATACTCTGGGGTCTCTACAGATCCCAGAGTATAATAGGTGGAGGCCAAGGGGAGGTGAACAAAATAGATAGGTTCCTAGGTGCCCTGAGAGTATTCTACACTATGTTTTATAGAAAGGTTCCTAGGAGCCCTAAGAGTATTCTACACTATGTTTTATAGATAGGTTCCTAGGAGCCTTGAGAATATTCTACACTATGTTTTATAGATAGGTTCCTAGGAGCCCTAAGAGTATTCTACACCATGTTTTATAGAAAGGTTCCTAAGAGCCCTGAGAGTATTCTACACTATGTTTTATAGATAGGTTCCTAGGAGCCCTAAGAGTATTCTACACTATGTTTTATAGATAGGTTCCTAGGAGTCCTGAGAGTATTCTACACTATGTTTTATAGATAGGTTCCTAGGAGCCCTAAGAGTATTCTACACTATGTTTTATAGATAGGTTCCTAGGAGCCCTAAGAGTATTCTACACCATGTTTTATAGATAGGTTCCTAGGAGTCCTGAGAGTATTTTACACTATGTTTTATAGATAGGTTCCTAGGAGCCCTAAGAGTATTCTACACTATGTTTTATAGATAGGTTTCTAGGAGCCCTAAGAGCATTCTACACTATGTTTTATAGATAGGTTTCTAGGAGTCCTAAGAGTATTCTACACTATGTTTTATAGATAGGTTCCTCGGAGCCCTAAGAGTGTTCTACACTATGTTTTATAGATAGGTTCCTAGGAGTCCTAAGAGCATTCTACACTATGTTTTATAGATAGGTTCCTCGGAGCCCTAAGAGTATTCTACACTATGTTTTATAGATAGGTTTCTAGGAGCCCTAAGAGTATTCTACACTATGTTTTATAGATAGGTTCCTAGGAGCCCTGACAGTATTCTACATTATGTTTTATAGATAGGTTCCTAGGAGCCCTAAGAGTATTCTACACTATGTTTTATAGATAGGTTGTTTGCTGAAGCTAGGACCCCTGGAGTCCATGGCCACATAGCAGGGACATTTCTATAGCTTTAACCGAACAAACCAAAAGTTATCTCACCCAACTGACCCTTATATACACGCACACTGGGTTCGGGTAAGCAGTACATGTGTAATGAACTGGCAGAGGGGAGAAGCCGCTGCCAGACTCCCATGTCTGAAGGTCCTCACATACATTAGAATGTCAGCTGCTCCCATCACAATTGGCAGGTTCTGCCAATATAAATCTAAGGTGTATCGCCAGCATTAGGACTGTCATCTATAGTCTAAGGATGGGTCATTAGGATTGGGCCAATTTTTGGATTTGCATTTCAGTTTTTTCCTCCCCACATTCCAAGAGCCATAACTTTTTTATTTTTGCATTTCACAGACTTGCATTATGGCTTAACTTTTACAAGGCAAATTGTATTTCATAATGGTAGCCTTAAATATTCTGTGCAATTTCCTGGGAAGCTGAATACATAATGCTAGCTCCTTACTGATGCCCTTGCATTTATGACCAGTATGAAGTCTTTGCATGTTTCTTTAATTTATCCACAAGGGGGCAGCGCACAGGAGCTTAAATTAAGTTTTCAGAGCGAAACTGAGGAAATCGAGCAGATGTAGGGAACCCTACAAGCAATGCTTGTGTGAAAAAGTGCGCAAATCAGAGAGAAACTGGGCCGGGGGCCCCACATGGTGGAAACACCACAGAAAAAAAAATTGCAAAACTGTTGCGGTTTTAGAAATCGCAGCCTGTCAATTATACCTACGGAAATGCCGGCGGTTTCCATAACAGTCCTCCAACATTGACCCAGCGCCATGACGTCGGTGCACCCCATGTCACTGCTGAGACTCCAGAGTATAATAATAACACTTCTGGTTCTTGCTGAACAAGTTCGGCCCGAAACTAGCTGGAGGGCCAAGTTTCCCGAATATTTGTTGAAATGAGTCTGGTAAGGTTCGCCCATCTCTACCTGTGACCTGTTAGCAGCCTGTGTCCTGCTGCAGTGACCATCTGTCTATGGCTGCTCCTGGCTGCTGCTCGGGTGTCTCCTGGTTCCGACCATGGCCTGTTTGTAGATGCTGATTCTGGTGTCTTGTCGTTCCATCCAAGGCATATTCTAGATGCTGTGTCTGGCCTACACTAGGTTCTGTGTTCCTCTATCTCTCTGCTCCATGTTATGTTCCTGCTTTGACTACTAACTTGGATTTTCTATACACAACTACAAATTTAGTTCTGCAATAACACAAATGTGAACCTGGCTCTGCCGAGTTCTGTCTGTAACAAAGCCTGACAACTGTATGTTCTATGTGTAACAAAGCCTGACAACTGTTTATGTTCTATGTGTAACAAAGCCTGACAACTGTTGTATGTTCTATGTGTAACAAAGCCTGACAACTGTATGTTCTATGTGTAACAAAGCCTGACAACTGTTGTATGTTCTATGTGTAACAAAGCCTGACAACTGTTGTATGTTCTATGTGTAACAAAGCCTGACAACTATTGTATGTTCTGTGTGTAACAAAGCCTGACAACTGTTGTATGTTCTATGTGTAACAAAGCCTGACAACTATTGTATGTTCTATGTGTAACAAAGCCTGACAACTGTTGTATGTTCTATGTGTAACAAAGCCTGACAACTATTGTATGTTCTATGTGTAACAAAGCCTGACAACTGTATGTTCTATGTGTAACAAAGCCTGACAACTGTTGTATGTTCTATGTGTAACAAAGCCTGACAACTGTTGTATGTTCTGTGTGTAACAAAGCCTGACAACTGTTGTATGTTCTATGTGTAACAAAGCCTGACAACTATTGTATGTTCTATGTGTAATAAAGCCTGACAAGTGTTTTATGTTCTGTGTATAATATAGTTAGCTTTCACCACCTTGCTATACTCATGTTGTTCTAGGATGGTGATGGATTAAAGGGGTTGTTGTTCTGGGCAAATTATATTGTTGGTCTCTTTCCTTATCTTAAATATCATTTGCCCCGGAAAACCCCTTTAACATATAATACACCTGCAGGCCTGTGGTGGTTTAGTGGTTAATAATTACACTATATAATTGGGCGGGCGATCCTATAATTTATTATAACATTATAGGGTAGTAAAGAGGATAATGGCAATGCTCAGGATGAGGGGATATGGAGATAGATTAGGATTCCAGGTGATTTATGTTGCTCCATGCTTGGACCTGTTTAGGTGCCGTATAATAAACCAATCCATAGAGGAATCCGCACATCATTAGGAACTGTCTGCTCATCAGTAGCTAGTGACAAGGTTTCTGCCTCCCCCTGTGGAGAGCCGATGTGGTACAGTCCATTGCACCGGATGTCAGAGAGCGGGGCATTAACTCCTGTAGCTTTTACCAGGTCAGAGTGAGAGTCACTGACTGAAGAGATGGAGGCAGATAGAAAGGAATAATAAGGCAATACTGGTCACATTATATATTCTGGGGGAACCAGCAGAGTGCTACTTTAAAGGAATTATTTTCTATCTATAGCATAGAAGATAAATAGCTGATCAGTGGTGGTCCAACAGCTGAGACCCCCACTGATCCTAAGAAGGGAGGTGCTGAGAATATAGGGGGTGGGTAAAGACACGCCCCCCACTCTATTCATGTCAATGGGAGAGTCAGAAATAAGGCACCTGATCCCATTGAAATGTATGGAGCGGGGAGTTTGTCTGCACCCACTGCTTTATTCTTAGGGGGTCTCAGAAGTCCGATCACCACCGATCAGCAATTTGTCCTCTAGCCTATGGATAAATAAGTTTCATGGCATAACCCCTGTCAGGGAGGGATTCTTTCTCGACAACCATATGAAGCAACAGAGCGAGGAAGGATGGAGAAGCCCAACAATTTTACACCAGAAACGAGGAGACATAGGGTAGCCTACCACCTTGGAACAAAACACAGCGCCCTAGGGGGGCACACGAGGAACGAATCGCAGTCCACCAACTCTCCAGGCCGCTCTCTCAGGGTGTAGGCCACAACAACTAGTCCCCAGGCATGAACAGGCACAAATCCCCCTCCAGGCTCCCTCAGGACAGGGGATCTTCTGTCTGCACCTTCAGGTTGGCCTCAACTCAGCCACCCAACAGGGGATAACTCCAGAAGTGTCTGCAACTCTCTCCCCTACCCCTTCTTATATCCCTACGTGGGGTAACAGGCGGGTACCAGTCTTCCCAGGACCAGAGAAGAAAGTGAGCCCTGCAGGGGATGTCTCCAGCCGACCTGGCACAAAAGGTGGATCTCCACAGGTGGTCCCCACAAGGGACCAGACACCATTCAGCTAAGGCTAAACTATACTGATTGATGTACAGACAACACAAGTGATACAAGGACACAAGACAAATATCACAAGGCACAGTAGGAATATGACACAACATACCAGGGGTATATACAGCACAATGACCCGGGACCCTGTGCTGGTGCGGCCACGTGGCACCTACTGTAGTCCTCACCAATATCTGCTCCACTGAAGAAACAGATTCTCACTCTCACCTATCTACTGCACAACACAGATCACAGTAGAGACAAAATCTGTATAGGCAAAATCCAGACAATTGTCCAGTTTTGAGATTTGCTGCAAATCAGACATTTCCACTTTAGGAACTGCATGAGAATTTTTAGATATTCTAAAGTCAGCGCATGAACTCGCACAGATTCACCATTAATAACAGCAGAACAGATCTCCCAGTGGCCGCACATTTCTCCGGAGAAAACCACTCTATTGAAGATTTGTGGGTTGTGGTTTTAATGGGACATTTTAAGTCGCAGAGAGAAAGAGAGAGAGAGAGAGAGAGAGAGAAAGGAATGGGAATATAAGTTAATGCAAAAATTTCAAACTCTGCAATTTGGACTTAATATTCATGCCAATTTCACGTCACACTATGTATGGACTGTGAGAGTCACAAATCACCACCTGATAGCAAACAGATAACAGCAAGAATTACTGATCCCTCCGTCACACCCCACAAGTTTCCAGACTGTTTATTTCCTGACCTGTTGTAAATAACTTCTCTACTTAGATTGCATTTTGTTTTTGTAAGAATTCTAAGATCCTTTGAAGGTCCTTGTCTTCTGTGTATAAAAAGTCTGTGAATTTTCAGTTTCTTGTATAACACCATGTCTGAAGAAGAGAGCTAGTACTTCTGAAAGCTTATCATCAAATATACTCAGTTAGCCTCTAAAAGGTATCGCCTGATTTCTTCACTCTTCCACTACTTTCTATGGCTAACACAGTACAACATTATATTGATAGATATTCTCAAAAAATGCATTAAACATCATGTAACCTCCAGGATGTAGCTTGCACTTGTAATAGTTTTATTGTAGCAGATACAATAAGACATTCTATGGGTATACAATATACATGCATATATACAATGGGGTACAAGGGATTAATGCTTTATATCATATGTATATACCATCTGTATAAATAGAGAAGTATTTGTTGTATCCATTTTCATCCATGTAACCATGGTCTGTAAATACTCAGACATATACACCGGAGGTCGAGAGAATATTGCCACTGCATTATATAATGTATATAGTATAGTCACTGCATTATATAATGTATATAGTATAGTCACTGCATTATATAATGTATATAGTATAGTCACTGCATTATAAAATGTATATAGTATAGTCACTGCATTATATAATGTATATAGTATAGTCACTGCATTATATAATGTATATACTATAGTCACTGCGTTATATAATGTATATACTATAGTCACTGGGGTGTCCCTGGTGCACTGCATTATATAATGTATATACTATAGTCACTGCGTTATATAATGTATATACTATAGTCACTGGGGTGTCCCTGGTGCACTACATTATATAATGTAAATACTATAGTCACTGCATTATATAATGTATATACTATAGGTACTGCGGTGTTCCTGGTGCACTACATTATAAAATGTATATACTATAGGTACTGCGGTGTTCCTGGTGCACTGCATTATATAATGTATATACTATAGGTACTGCAGTGTTCCTGGTGCACTACATTATATAAAGTATATACTATAGGTACTGCGGTGTTCCTGGTGCACTACATTATATAAAGTATATACTATAGGTACTGCAGTGTTCCTGGTGTACTACATTATATAATGTATATACTATAGGTACTGCATTATATAATGTATATACTATAGGTACTGCGGTGTTCCTGGTGCACTACATTATATAAAGTATATACTATAGGTACTGCAGTGTCCCTGGTGCACTACATTATATAATGTATATACTATAGGTACTGCGGTGTTCCTGGTGCACTACATTATATAATGTATATACTATAGGTACTGCGGTGTTCCTGGTGCACTACATTATATAAAGTATATACTATAGGTACTGCAGTGTTCCTGGTGCACTACATTATATAATGTATATACTATAGGTACTGCATTATATAAAGTATATACTATAGGTACTGCGGTGTTCCTGGTGCACTACATTATATAAAGTATATACTATAGGTACTGCAGTGTTCCTGGTGCACTACATTATATAATGTATATACTATAGGTACTGCATTATATAATGTATATACTATAGGTACTGCGGTGTTCCTGGTGCACTACATTATATAATGTATATACTATAGGTACTGTGGTGTTCCTGGTGCACTACATTATATAATGTATATACTATAGGTACTGCGGTGTTCCTGGTGCACTACATTATATAATGTATATACTATAGGTACTGCGGTGTTCCTGGTGCACTACATTATATAAAGTATATACTATAGGTACTGCGGTGTTCCTGGTGCACTACATTATATAATGTATATACTATAGGTACTGCGGTGTTCCTGGTGCACTACATTATACAATGTATATACTATAGGTACTGCGGTGTTCCTGGTGCACTGCATTATATAATGTATATACTATAGGTACTGCGGTGTTCCTGGTGCACTGCATTATATAATGTATATACTATAGGTACTGCGGTGTTCCTGGTGCACTACATTATATAATGTATATACTATAGGTACTGCGGTGTTCCTGGTGCACTACATTATATAAAGTATATACTATAGGTACTGCAGTGTTCCTGGTGCACTACATTATATAATGTATATACTATAGGTACTGCGGTGTTCCTGGTGCACTACATTATATAATGTATATACTATAGGTACTGCGGTGTTCCTGGTGCACTACATTATATAATGTATATACTATAGGTACTGCGGTGTTCCTGGTGCACTACATTATATAATGTATATACTATAGGTACTGCGGTGTTCCTGGTGCACTACATTATATAATGTATATACTATAGGTACTGCGGTGTTCCTGGTGCACTGCATTATATAATGTATATACTATAGGTACTGCGGTGTTCCTGGTGCACTGCATTATATAATGTATATACTATAGGTACTGCGGTGTTCCTGGTGCACTACATTATATAATGTATATACTATAGGTACTGCGGTGTTCCTGGTGCACTGCATTATATAATGTATATACTATAGGTACTGCGGTGTTCCTGGTGCACTGCATTATATAATGTATATACTATAGGTACTGCGGTGTTTGGTGTTCCTGGTGCACTACATTATATAATGTATATACTATAGGTACTGCGGTGTTCCTGGTGCACTACATTATATAATGTATATACTATAGGGGGTGTTGCGGTGTTCCTGGTGCACTACATTATATAATGTATATACTATAGGTACTGCGGTGTTCCTGGTGCACTGCATTATATAATGTATATACTATAGGTACTGCGGTGTTCGGTGTTCCTGGTGCACTACATTATATAATGTATATACTATAGGTACTGCGGTGTTCCTGGTGCACTGCATTATATAATGTATATACTATAGGTACTGCGGTGTTTGGTGTTCCTGGTGCACTACATTATATAATGTATATACTATAGGTACTGCGGTGTTCCTGGTGCACTACATTATATAATGTATATACTATAGGTACTGCGGTGTTCCTGGTGCACTACATTATATAATGTATATACTATAGGTACTGCGGTGTTCCTGGTGCACTACATTATATAATGTATATACTATAGGTACTGCGGTGTTCCTGGTGCACTACATTATATAATGTATATACTATAGGTACTGCGGTGTTTCTGGTGCACTACATTATATAATGTATATACTATAGGTACTGCGGTGTTCCTGGTGCACTGCATTATATAATGTATATACTATAGGTACTGCGGTGTTCCTGGTGCACTACATTATATAATGTATATACTATAGGTACTGCGGTGTTCCTGGTGCACTACATTATATAATGTATATACTATAGGTACTGCGGTGTTCCTGGTGCACTGCATTATATAATGTATATACTATAGGTACTGCGGTGTTCGGCCCTGGTGCACTACATTATATAATGTATATACTATAGGTACTGCGGTGTTCCTGGTGCACTGCATTATATAATGTATATACTATAGGTACTGCGGTGTTCCTGGTGCACTACATTATATAATGTATATACTATAGGTACTGCGGTGTTCCTGGTGCACTACATTATATAATGTATATACTATAGGTACTGCGGTTTCCTGGTGCCTCATTATATTGTAAACGGCTGCGGTGTTCCTGGTGCACTGCATTATATAATGTATATACTATAGGTACTGCGGTGTTCCTGGTGCACTGCATTATATAATGTATATACTATAGGTACTGCGGTGTTCCTGGTGCACTGCATTATATAATGTATATACTATAGGTACTGCGGTGTTCCTGGTGCACTACATTATATATGTATACTTAGGTACTCGGTGTTCCTGGTGCACTACATTATATAATGTATATACTATAGGTACTGCGGTGTTCCTGGTGCACTGCATTATATAATGTATATACTATAGGTACTGCGGTGTTCGGTGTTCCTGGTGCACTACATTATATAATGTATATACTATAGGTACTGCGGTGTTCCTGGTGCACTACAGGTACCAGGGCTTTTGTGCCTACAGGATACAATTTGTGGGGAAACAAGCATAAAGCGGATTCTTCTTCTTTGGAGTTGTGAACAGTCTCCTCTTCTCAGCTTCAGGTCTGCAAGAAAGATGATAAATTATTAAACTCTGACTTTTCCATCTTTTCGGTCCAGTTACAGATTTGTGGATTCGCCATATTTGTCACATGGGATGGTTTCTAATGGTGAAAGAGAACTTGTCAGCAACCCTTGCAGTTCAGCTACTGGAAGAGGCATCGGCGTCAGGTGAACACTTTACAAGCCCGTGATAACACGTTCTTCAGTTACTTGGCCTGTTTGCAGCCCAGTCCCATTCAACGGGGCTAAACTGTAATGCCAAGCACAACCACTATACAATGTATGGCACTGTGCTTGGTATTCAGTGAAAAAGCTGCAGCGCTCAGGGAATGGAGCGGTCTTTAGAAGTAGCTGGCTGGTTCCTGGTGGTGGACCCTCACCAACTCTCTGTGGTCAATGTCTATGTTGAAGTCCTACTCATCTTACCAGTCTCTTAAGACTTCTCTGTATCCAGGCCTCCAGCCAAAGACACTCCTATATGACCACTGGTTGTAGTGCTGACCTTGGTGGTGTTGACAGGTTGTCGGTACAGCCGGTGATCGACTGCAGAGGTTGCATACTATGTTGGGATGTCATCGCTGGAGACCACGATACAGAGACTGGTGGGGATCAGGAGGTGTCTGAACAAGAGCGGGGGGTAATTGGAAAGCTGGGTATGACGCTAAAACGTTACACAGCTGGACCACTCTTTTAATAAAAAATGTGGGTTAAAGGGGTTGTTCAGACTGTAGTCGCTGATGATGGATCTGGGGTTCTGGCAATGTCACAACCTCCGGATCATGTGATCTGCCTGACCTCGGCTCCTGAGCAGTCACTCAGCATTGGGTATGGGGTTTTATACTGACAAGGAATACACCATAAGAGGAGATTCCTACCTTCATGTGTATCGGTGCACGGTAGACATTACACAGGGTTTACAATGTTGCGGTTGCAGTGAGGCTGACAGTGAGGATTCCACCAGTGCTCGTAGAATTGTTCTTCTGACCTCTGCTCCAGACGCTGCAGGTACAGCATGTACTCCTAAGGGAAACATAGAGGGGAAACGTTCATGTGTACCGACCGGCAACAGGTCTCTGGTGCGGCTAAGAACCCACGTCCTGGATAAAGGATCTAGAACCCCTTAACAGTCACATTAAATATACAAAGAACATCCTTAAAGGGGTTGTCCAGGATTTGTTTTATACGGCCTATGATTAGGACAAGTCTCTGTAGCCTCGGTTAAGACTGTATTCACATTAGAGGTATACCATATGACCTCATGTTTATGGTTTTCACATTTTCTGCTCTCTTTAGTACATTATGGTGCATTAACTTAAACTTTTTTTTTTATCAGTATAGACATACAAGTTCTTGGTTTTTTTTTTTACCAGTATCTGTCAGATTTTCAGAAACTATTTTCAGAAAAAAATGCAGGATTTTCCTGGGGTCACCGTATTCTGACGTCAGGGCTCTTTATTTGCGGGACAAGTTGTACTTCCTATTGGTGCCAATGTATGGATGACTTTTTGATCACTTTTTATTGTTATTTTTTGGGAAAAGCAAAGTGACCGAAAAAAACATTGGGGGCGGTCCTTGGCTGGAAAAGAAAGACAGGGACCGCCCACTGCACAGTAGAGAGTACGGTTGTGTTGAAACAACAGAAACGATTGCTCAGGAACGGTGGGGTCTACAAGAAAAATTCCAACTGCACCAGAATCTTTGGAGCAGCATTTATTGAAGGAGGCAAAGAGTTAGAGTTGGTGAAAGGCCCCTTTTAAAGAGTAGTGACTGTCTTAAAGGGATTTTTCATACTTTTTCAGTATGATTTTTGAGGGGTCTGATGCCTGGACCCCACACAGATTAGCTGTTCCGGCAGGAGCATGTGCAGACTGCCCCTATCCAAGTAATAGGAGTGGTGCAGTAGCTCTGTCCACTGTATAGCGGTGGTTCCTGGGGAGCACTGCACTTGTTATTAGGCTGCTAGAACAGTTGATCTGTGCAGGGTCTGGGTGTAAGTAAGGATTGGAGAATTTCTCTGGATATGACCAAAGTTTTGGAGTATACACTTCATAAGATAATTTCTATAACTACATATTAAGTATATGTGTAGCTTATCAAGACAATCACAGACATTGCTTTGGACGTGTCGACTCCCACGGCTTGACTCATAGACTTCCATCCTCACAGCCTGGAATCGCCCCTATAATCTACTCGTCTTATGTACGTTGCCATTTCCAGAAGATCTTCTCACATTTTGCTGTAACAACCTATCTGCTAATGGGTGAGCTCACGTCTAGGGAGACAGCGGTAACGCATAGTCATAGCTCAGGGTGATACACAATGGCGTGACACGGAGCCCGCACTCACATTGGATTAGCTTCTACGCTTCTCTTGCTCATCGCTGTTGTAATTCCCAGTCTCACATGCATCATCTCATGTATAAATGGAACATAATCCAATTCGATGCTGGTGTCTGTACATGACGCGGCGCTGAAACAAATGTGGCAATGTGCGTCTTTATACGGTTTTCATGAAATGTCAAGCTGTACATTAGGATCACTTAATAAATGACTCCATCTCCAGCCCCAGATAAGTCACACACTATTTACATTTAGTTCTTTACTTTCAGAATGTTTCATCATCTTCATAAAAAAACTGAAAAAGTATCCCTGGATGGGGTACAAGTCATTATACTTAATAAATACATTCAGGAACAAGCCAATTTTAATTTTTGCACATCCGTTTTTTTCTTCCCGACATTCCAAGAGCCATCATTTTTATTTTTCAGTTCACAGAGTCACATGATGGCTTATTGTTTGCAGAACAAATTGTACTTTGTAATGACGTTCCAGAAGGAGGTGATCATTAAAAATGGTGGTAACCATGGCACCTGCGCAATTTAGATGCTGCGATTACATTTTCCCGCAGCATCTAAATGGTCAACAGTTGCAATCGGTGCTTATACAGCTGGAAAATACTATACTGGAAAGTATTATACAGCCGGCAGCCCCCATGTATGGAGAGGGCTCAGCTCTGGATAGATTGCTAGGAGTCCTAAGACTGTTCTACACTATGTTTTATAGATAGATTCCTAGGAGCCCTAAGAGTGTTCTACACTATGTTTTATAGATAGATTCCTAGGAGCCCTAAGAGTATTCTACACTATGTTTTATAGATAGGTTCCTAGGAGCTCTAAGAGTGTTCTACACTATGTTTTATAGATAGGTTCCTAGGAGCCCTAAGAGTGTTCTACACTATGTTTTATAGATAGGTTCCTAGGAGCCCTGAGAATATTCTACACTATGTTTTATAGATAGGTTCCTAGGAGCCCAAAGAGTGTTCTACACTATGTTTTATAGATAGGTTCCTAGGAGCCCTAAGAGTGTTCTACACTATGTTTTATAGATAGGTTCCTAGGAGCCCTGGTGTTCTACACTATGTTTTATAGATAGGTTCCTAGGAGCCCTGACAGTGTCATACACTATGTTTTATAGATAGGTTCCTAGGAGTCCTAAGAGTGTTCTACATTATGTTTTATAGACAGGTTCCTAGGAGCCCTAAGAGTATTCTACACTATGTTTTATAGATAGGGCACACAGTCCAAAGCCAAGATAGGGGAACATCATTTTGTGTACCCTACTTTCTGCACGCAGTATTTAGATTTCCATAATTTATTGCAGAAATCTATACAAATGCATATGTTATTAGGGTTCCGTTTTTTATTATTCCTCCTTGACAAATAATTTTTTTCTTTTTATTAACATATAATATTATTGGACCTGATTAATTTATAATAATTCACTGCCACCTAGTGGACACAGACCCTCACTGATGATATTCTGGTATCTGATGTGTTAGGTTAAATTAGAATCGATCGGAGTGTCCAGTGCAGGTATATGTTGGAAGGATTTTGCAATGCATTATGTACCTCTCTCGTATACCTTGGAGAGATGTCACTATATAGGCATACACTGATATCCCTAACACATAAGCTCCCATTGTCGAAAAAAAAAAGTACCCTGTACTGTATGTTTTCTTCCAGGATGCCTGTTGAGTGTCAGACTGGCCCACTGGAGGACCAGGGTGCAGCCACTGCTGCCGACCCCCTTCCAATAGAAGCCTGCCCAGGTGAGGTGAGTAAAAATAACCATCATTTATATTGGTCGTCCGGCGGTCCTGCGTCTGTGGCTGACATCACACTTTCCGGACATCACCGCTGAAGCCCAACGACAGCATGGCCCAGGTGACCGCTGGGGCTCAATCACACCTACAGACCTGCAGAGGAAGCCACCAGAGACAGCGGAGCAGCACAAGCATGCCCAGGAGAGGTGAGGGAGGTGAGTATAACTGTTATTTTCCAACACCTCCCCTAGGCCTCCACTTATTAACTTATTATACTGAAGAGCCCCCAAATATAATTATAATACTGAAATGTTCTGGAAGGCCAAACCCCTTGCTCTTGGGAGAATTGTGGGGCATTATATTAGGGGGCCACTGTGGAGCATGTTATATTGTGTGGGGCCACAGTGGAGCATATTATATTTGGTGGAGTCATTGCGGAGCATTATACTGTGTAGGGCCACTGTGGAGCATATTATACTGGGGAGGCACTGTGGGGAACCTATTATACTGTGAGACTTATTCTTATGCACTGTGGAGCATATAATACTGTAAGGGGACACTTTGGAGCATTATACTGGGGAGCACTGTACGGAGCATTTTATCCTGTATGGGGTAACTGTGGGACATTATAGTGTGTGGAGCATTATATACCATGTGGGGCCGCTTTGGGGGGATCGAGGGAGTATTTTATACTGTGTGGGGTCAATGTGAAGCATTATATACCATGTGGAGTGTTACACTGTGGAAGAGGGGCTCAAAATTCCTGATGGCAGCCCTGTGTGCTATGTTTGCCTCACAGCTCCCTCACTATAATCTTGCACATACGTGTAGTGCTCCATGGCCATGTCATTCCCCATACAGTACTGTGCATGAACCGGCCATGGAGTTATTGGGGTCTGCACAGTACGATACTGGGAACATAGCGGATAGTCAGCACATATGTACGATGACGTGGTGTAGGCTATTAGCAGGAAGCTGTTGGGTGGTCCGGTTGTATGACTGCCACTCCATTAACTGCTATGAGAATGCCAGGACTGATCATAGGAGTGAATGGGGCACTGGTCATGTGAGCACACTAGCGCTCCATTCACAAGGAGGCTTTAGGGAGACTTTTAGTTCCCTGTTCTCCTGGTTGATGGGGGAACCGGCAGTCGGACCCCCAGCAATTTGACATATCCCCTGTCCTGTGGACGGCACAACCCCTTTAAGCAACTGAAGTCATATAGATCATATAGAAACTTCTCTTAGTCATGATCAGACCCCTCACTGATCTAGTATTTATCACCTCTCCATGGCTTCTGACCAGAATCCCCCCATTGATATATCTACAACCACACCAGTGACATCAGTAAAGGACATTGTACAGGGGCCACAATAATCTTCTCAGTATCATTCCAAGAAAATATGGAACACTTCATGAACATATGTATCAAAAATGGACATTGTATCCAAGCTCAGAAATGGGGGCAATGAGGAGTGGAACCCTAAAGTCAAATAGGGGTAAAAACAATTAAAATGAGCGGCAGGAGACGGGAACACCCCTTTAATGGAGGCAGGATGGTTAAGAAGGATATTCTCAGTTATGTAGATCATAAGGAATCCTGATCTATCCTGTTAGCAAGGACTCCTTGCCTCATAGTGATCTACAATGTTAGGAGTCCCAGCACCAAAGATCCATAGCTCCATGGATAGGGCCAGGAAATCGTGCGGACAGACTGAATTTACCTTCCCTGTGTGCATGGAATCTTACTTTTTTAAATTCAGATTTTGAGTTCCATATTAAATGTATATTAGTTTTTAATAAATAACAGGATGCATCAAAACAAAACACTTTTATCATGGTTAAATTCAGCACCATTTATCTGATTTATTTTCAGGTCATTGATCTTAGCTGTGACGTTTCATTACCCCTTCCTGAGAGCAGTGCAGCCAGCAAACTAAAGGTCACAGCAGCACGTGACCTTTATTACCTGTGATTTGATTTCATTGCCGGGGAAAGTGCAAAAGGGAGGGGTACACAGAGAGTGAGAGAAGGCAGATGAATCATGGGAAATGTAGTTTGTCTATAGATTCATGCATGTAAATTACAGTGATACAAGGAGCAGCAAGTAAAATAAAGCCAAACAAAGGTTGCACAAGGGAACAGTGAGTAGTTAGCACTGCTGCGGATGGATTTGCAGATCATTTTTGAAAGTTGGATAACCCCATTAAATATCATTTAAAAATAATACCTACCCTCATTGGTTCATCGCTGTGTCCAGGCTTCCATGATCTATCAGAACGTTTAGTCCGTAAAACTTGTTTGGCCTGTTTTTCAGGGAGAATCGGTGAGGCATCTAAAGGGAGGGAAGAATAATGACAGCAATGAAAGGGTTTACTCAACTCAACAAAATGTTAAAGATTGGCTGGAAATGTCTGAATTAAAAAAAAAAAAAGTTAACTTAAATAAACAATTTCATATCCAGGATCCTCATATCTTAGCCATATTGGAGCCTCCCACCCTGGAGGAGCTGTCCTGTCGTCTCCTTGATTGAAATGGACAGAGTGTAATGCCGAATTTCCCCTGTGGTGGCGCTGCAGGGATATTAAATACCTACTGTTAGATGTCCCCACAGTTAGATCTGATCAATGGGGTTACCAGAAGGAAGACACTTGATGCTCAGCTTATTTTTTAAGGACTCTACTAACAAGAATTGTGCAGAGCGGAGAACCCCTTCAAGTCACATGATCCAGACAAAAGATTATATCACATTTCTCATTCATGAAAAGAGTTTGTTACATGTAGCTAATCTTACATGGATGTTTTTTCGCTGTATCTAAGCTCGCCCACGAGGACGGATTTTTTTCATTCTATGATAATGTTTTTGTTGCCAATATCAACCATTCAGTTCTCATTGCTATGAGCAACAAGGCCCGTTTCGGTGCAGGTTCTCACCATATGTATCTAGATCTCCATGACTACAATCCAAAGTCTTATTGGCCGCAGTAGTAGCGCCACTGGAGGATGCATTTAACCCCTCGATGGCCACTAGACACAGCTTAGTGTTTTTGGGCACATGGTATTTTAAAGGCCCTAACTTTTTTATTTGTTGGACCAAGTAAATTTTTGTAGTTTTTTTTTTTTCACAACCTCTAGGGCCGTCCTTTTTAAACATTTTTTTTTTGTTTTATGGGGTTAAACTGCACAAGTATAAATATGTATTTTGTAAATTGGCATGAAAATATTGTATTAAAATAAGTTTGCTTTTATCGGGGCCGTCCAGTAGTTAACAAGAAGCTGTGACCTCTATGTGGAGATGGAGAATGAGCAGGACCCGTCTCCTCTCATCTGTCTGTTCCCACCATGTTTCAGTCTAGACGTACAAACAGTATGGCAGCTCACTGGTTAGCACGGTGGCTCAGTGGTCAGCACGGTGGCTCAGTGGTCAGCACGGTGCCTCAGTGGTCAGCACGGTGGCTCAGTGGTCAGCACGGTGCCTCAGTGGTCAGCACGGTGGCTCAGTGGTCAGCACGGTGCCTCAGTGGTCAGCACGGTGGCTCAGTGGTCAGAACTGGGGGGATTGTCCTGCATCACTGAAACCCTAAGTTTGAATCCAGCCAAGGACAACATCTGCAAGGAATTTGCAAGTTCTCTCCGTGTTTGCATGGGTTTCCTTGAGGTAATTTGGTTTCCTCCCACACTCCAAAGCTGTACCGGTAAGAATGTAGATAGTGAGCCCTATACGGGACAGTGACTGACAATGTATGTAAAGCGCTGCGGAATATGATGGCGCTATATAAGTAAGCAAAATAATGAATGTGTACAGGGAAAAAGTTCCTGGAGAGCCCAGAGGTGCCCCCATGTATGATAATGCTGAGCATAATGGCTCTCTGATCCATACGGAGCTCAGCCGAGTTTCCATATTGTATTGTTGCAACTTGCTGATACAGTAACACTGCTGCAGTATATAGACACTCATAATACATGGACCAGCTGCCACATGCTGCTCCTCCAGGGAAAGCTCCCATAGTACAGAGGTATATATGGTGTGTGCTGCTGCAGTATATAGTTATTATTTTACATTTTTATAAGTTATTAAAACATGAAAAAAAAAAACTATATAAATTTGGTATCATCGTGATTGTACCGACCTGGAGAATAAAGATAACACAGCGTTTTTACCACACAGTGGAAGCCGTAAAAACAAAACCCGTAAATGGAAAAATTTGAAAATTGTGGCTTTTGGAATGCAGGGAGTAAAAAACGAAAACACAAAAATGTAAAATTGTCTGTATCACGTAAGGAGTTAAAACACCTCTTCTCCAGACTAACAGATATAACTCCTTCAGTCTCTCCTCATAACTGAGCTCCTCCGGGCCCCTTATCAGTTTTGTGGCCCTCCATTGATCCTTTTCCATCTCTAGGACATCCTTTCTATGAACTGCATAATCCTAATGACGCCGCATCAATGATTTATACAGTGGTATATTACATCTGCATACATGCAGTACTACTACTCCCATCCTCCATAGATTGCGGTGTACTACATAGCTTGGTATTAGAATATATTTGTGTACTGGAATCATGTCATTATCCACCACTCTAAGAGAGATCTTCATTCCTTCAGAAGCTGTGCCATATACTGTATCAGCCGAGCACAGTTTGTCATAAATGTATCTGAGCACAGCTTGTTTTTACTGGGACTCCACTGAAAATGAATGGACAAAAGTCTTCTTTCAGAGAAGGATCTTCCTCATGGGAAATCAGATGGCACAGGACATGAGCGGAATGTCTTTCAGCCTTTTTTATCAGGTCACTACTATGTCTATATATTAAATCTATGTATTATGTCTATATATTATATCTACAGTGGGGGAAAAAAGTATTTAGTCAGCCACCAATTGTACAAGTTCTGACACTTATAAAGATGAGGCCGGCCTGTAATTGTCATCACAGGTAGACCTCAACTATGAGAGACAAAATGAGAAAACATATCCAGAAAATCACATTGTCTGATTTTTAAAGAATTTATTTGCAAATTCTGGTGGAAAATAAGTATTTGGTCAATAACAAAAGTTCATCTCAATACTTTGTTCTATATCCTTTGTTGGCAATGACAGAGGTGAAACGTTTTCTGTAAGTCTTCACAAGGTTGGCACACACTGTGGCTGGTATGTTGGCCCATTCCTCCATGCAGATCTCCTCTAGAGCAGGGATGTTTTGGGGCTGTCGCTGGGCAACACGGACTTTCAACTCCCTCCAAAGGTTTTCTATGGGGCTGAGATCTGGAGACTGGCTAGGCCACTCCAGGACCTTGAAATGCTTCTTACGAAGCCGCTCCTTCGTTGTCCTGGCGGTGTGCTTGGGATCATTGTCATGCTGAAAGACCCAGCCACGTTTCATCTTCAATGCCCTTGCTGATGGAAGGAGGTTTGCACTCAAAATCTCACGATACATGGCCCCATTCATTCTTTCATGTACACGGATCAGTCGTCCTGGCCCCTTTGCAGAGAAACAGCCCCATACATGATGTTGCCCCCCCCCCATGCTTCACAGTAGGTATGGTGTTCTTTGGATACAACTCAGCATTCACTCTCCTCCAAACACCACGAGTTGTGTTTCTACCAAACAGATGTACTTTGGTTTCATCTGACCATATGACATTCTCCCAATACTCTTCTGGAACATCCAAATGCTCTCTAGCAAACTTCAGACGGGCCCGGATATGTACTGGCTTAAGCAGGGGGACACGTCTGGCACTGCAGGATCTGAGTCCCTGGCGGCGTAGTGTGTTACTGACGGTAGCCTTTGTTACGTTAGTCCCAGCTTTCTGCAGGTCACTCACTAGGTCCCCCCGTGTGGTTCTGGGATTTTTGCTCACCGTTCTTGTGATCATTTTGACCCCACGGGGTGAGATCTTGCGTGGAGCCCCTGATGGAGGGAGATTATCAGTGGTCTTGTATGTCTTCCATTTTCTAATTATTGCTCCCACAGGTGATTTCTTCACACCAAGCTGCTTGCCTATTGCAGATTCAGTCTTCCCAGCCTGGTGCAGGGCTACCATTTTGTTTCTGGTCCTTCCACAGCTCTTTGGTCTTCACCATAGTGGAGTTTGGAGTGTGACTGTTTGAGGTTGTGGACAGGTGTCTTTTATACTGATAACAATGTCACACAGGAGCCATTACTACAGGTAATGAGTGGAGGACAGAGGAGCCTCTTAAAGGAGAAGTTACAGGTCTGTGAGAGCCAGAAATCTTGCTTGTTTGTTATTGACCAAATACTTATTTTCCACCATAATTTGCAAATAAATTCTTAAAAAAATCAGACAATGTGATTTTCTGGATTTGTTTTCTCATTTTGTCTCTCATAGTTGAGGTCTACCTATGATGACAATTACAGGCCGGCCTCATCTTTATAAGTGGGAGAACTTGCACAATTGGTGGCTGACTAAATACTTTTTTCCCCACTGTATGTATTATGTCTATATATTATATCTATATAATATTTCTATATTTTATATCTGTATATTATACATGTATGTTATATCTATGTATTATGTCTATATATTATACCTATGTACTGTATATACCTAGCTCTGTATCTTGAAGGTAATAATAGGTGGCACCGGCCGGTGGGATTGAATGTTGAGGAAATGTTTAACAATTTATCCTTATTACGAATTATTAGGAAATATCTGCACAAACTGCTGTAACACACAAGTACATTATGTTATATATAATAAGCAGTAACCCCTTTATAGCATAAAATACTTAAAAGGAAAGTGTCATGAGGAAATGACCTATTGTTTAAATCACGCTTTTATATTTAAAAAAAATTAAGAATTTTTGTTGCTGTTGTTTTTAAATTCCCATGTTATTTTCTATTTGTTAAAAAAATCCTCAAAGTATTGCAAGTTGCAACTCTTGCCACTAGGCCTAAAGTAGTTTGTGACTTCCTGTCTCCTAGAGATGGATCATGGTCCATAGTCATAATGGTCTGGAGCAGACCCTATTGACTTGTACACGTCACGAAGAGGAGGTCCCGGCCGCCCATAAGAATTGACATCCTGCGCCCCGAAGATCTGGACCAGAAGACAGGTTTGATGGGTGGGGTGGGGTTGAGTTACAGTAGATGACTTCCGTTTCTGGAAAGGAAACTACAAGATCCCCGTAACGTCACCGAAACATAGTAAAATGTGCCTGTGGTGGTCACATGACCACCTCAGCGATCTAGAGAAATATTCATTTTTGTAAAAGTAAGGCGGGGGGGGATTGTTAGCTTAAATTTTGATTATCAGTTTATCCTGGACAACCCCTTTAAGTTTTTTCTATTGCAGATTTCACCCCTTAAAGCCAAAAATTGCCTTAAGGACCAGGCCCCATTTTTAAAACAGACGTGTCACTTTTTGTGACAATAACTTTGAGACACTATAACTTACACAAGTGATTTTGAGATTGTTTTTTCGTGACACATTGTACTTCATGTTAGTGTTAAACGTTGATCAATATTTTTGTACTTATTTATATAAAAAAAATAGGAAATTTGGAAAAATTTGCAGTTTTCTAAATGTGAAATGCTCTGCTTTTCATACAACAGTCATACCACCCAAATACATGAATAAATATTATCTACCATATCTCTACTATATTGGAATCATCTTTCAATTTTGCTTCAATTTATTTTGTTACAAGTGTAAGCGATTTTCCAGGTTTAAGAAAATTTCCAAAATCCATTTGTTAGGGACCACTTCAGTTCTGAAGGGGATTTTAAAGGCCTATATATTAGAACCCCCCCCATAAATCACCATATTTTCAAAACCCCTCAAATAATTAAAAGGGGTGCAGTATGTTAACATTATAACGTTATGCATTTTATGGGAATTCGAACAATATGACATTTAGACATTTCATTTTTTTCAATAATACATTCATTTAGCCCTAGAATTAACCCTTAAAGTTAAAGAGTTTAGTTATGCGGCTATATCATAATAGGCAAATAAAAAATTTTGATAGTCAATGGAGATTTTATTTACAAATTTTAGAGAATAAAAATCTCAGTGTAATATTATAAAATGCAATAATGATATAATTGATACAGACCAGTTAATATCGCATCGCTCACTACCTAAACATTTTATGAACATCTGTTCGATAATAATTCCAGCTCAGAATTCATCAATTTGTAGCCCTGATGTGAGTTTTTTAAAAAAAAATCCAAAATCAGGCAACAGGGTAAGGTTTGTTTCTACGATATGTTGACTTAAGAACGTTGGAAAAAAAATGAATGGACAAAAGTGTTCTTTGAGCGGCGAGCTCCCCTCCTGAGAATCGGATTCCACACGGCATGAATAGAATTTTCAATCTGTTGAGTGTGATGGAGCCGCTTATAATATGTGCAAGAGAACAAGATGGGCTGCTTTACTACAGAATGCACCAAGCTGTCGCTCACTGTGGCTTGTTTGCCAGGTGTGCTTAAAGTGGACCTCCAACTATAAAACAACTTATCGTCAATGAGTAGTCCAGGTGAATAGAAGAAACTTTGCTATATATCTTATTAAAGAAATCTGTTTCCTTCCACGTTTATCGGGTTACGTTACATTTTACATAGAAGTTTATGGAGAGGGGAGGGGGAGGAGGATGTTGGAAAAGACATATAAGTAACTGCAGCTGCTACACTGTGAGTTAGGGAACTTTTCTGACACTGCTGTATCTTCAATATAAGACTTTTACTGCATAGAATCAGGCAATAAATCAATTAACAGCCTCCTCCTCCCTTCCATAGACTTCTATGAATACAATTCTATATAAACAAACAGTGTGAGTGAAGTTAAGACTCTTTTATGGCATAGAATAAGGCAATAAATCGATTAACAGCCTCCTCCTCCTCCCCTCTCCATAGACTTCTGTGAATACAATTTTATATAAACAGTCTGAGTGAAGTTAAGACTCTTTTACTGCATAGAATGAGCCAATAAATCAATGAACATCCTCCTCCCTCTCCCCTCTCCATAGACTTCTGTGAATACAATTTTATATAAACAGTCTGAGTGAAGTTAAGACTCTTTTACTGCATAGAATGAGGCAATAAATCAATGAACATCCTCCTCCCTCTCCCCTCTCCATAGACTTCTGTGAATACAATTTTATATAAACAGTTTGAGTATAAGACTCTTTTACTGCATAGAATGAGGCAATAAATCAATGAACATCCTCCCGCTCTCCCCTCTCCATAGACTTCTGTAAATACAATTCTATATAAACAAACTGAGTGAAGATAAGGAGGGGGAGAGCAGCCTAAGAAGTGGAGAAGGAAACAGATTTCTTAAATAAGATATGGGACAAAGTTTCCTACATCCACCTGTCCTATTCATTTATGAAAAGGGGTTTTGGAATTGGGGGTGCACTTTAAGGGGCCATCATGTCAGAAGTTCTGAACAGTGGGGTCAATGGGCGAGAAATGCTCATTTCTCACTGGCTCTGCTTGGAGAGGTATGGACTACTGATTTAGTGATCGGTGGGGGTCTCAGCACCCAGACCCCCACTCACCAGACCTTCTAACATGTTACTATGTATTTATATTAATGGGGTAAACCTTATTCAAGAAGTAAACTCTAGAGCATGACCGCACTGAGTGTTTTTGGGACAAGTTCATGTCATGAATGGATGATCTGAATGCAATGCAATGAAGAAAACGCGCCCGACCGCTGTGACCTTCACTGTCTCATCCCAAAGTGTCAGCGGGGTTAAAAAAAAACAATTCTAGAAAAGGTCAAACGTGACCCGACGCATTCCTAGTGCAGCCAGTATGACCATAACCCTACAGATTTGACTAATCCTAGCGATATACAACCAATGCCTGATGGGACGAGCCCTTCTGGACACGCAGGTGGTTTTCTGGGCACTGATGTTTACATAATGGCAGTGCAGGGGCTCAGTGGTCAGCGGGCTTGTGGGTTCGAATCCGACTAAGGTCAACATTTATATGGAGATTATAGGGTGAAAATAATGATGGGTTAATATGTCATTTAGATTGTGAGGGGGGACAGGGAATGATGTCGTGACAGCGCTGCGGAGTATGTCAGCACTATATAAAATAAAATAAAGACACTTCCTTGTAATAAGTGAGATGTAATATTATAGGTACTCAGGGAAATATAAAAGTATTCACTGTGTATACTCAAACAGGTGAAGTTATACCCGTCACTACATGTAATGTATATCCGTATAGCGTCTACATCAGGATCTGCTCACCTGTAAACACTGCCAGAAGTACGGCCAAAGCCATCAGGGCGACGACAAACTTCATTTTGGTTCTTCTCTCGGGACCCAGATTTAGAAATGGATGCAACTTGTGAAGTATAAGACCTCTTAAAGACTCAGCGTCAGCTAAATCCCCCCCCCCCCCCCCTTCCAACACCCTTTCCTGGCTGGAGCTTTTCTCTGGTCGGCAGGAGTTTGGGAAGAAGTGCAAAGATTCCAGGAATTTATACAGTATGTGCGACCTCCCCCGTCACTGGAGAAGCAAAGATGACTTAGAGCTGAATTACTTTGGGGTTTAGGATCCTTGTACTTTTATCCAAATGTATCCAATTTTGTTCAAACTTATGAATTTTCACAACGAGCCTATGAGTCTGCTCACCTCTCTATCTGCTGGAGCACTACGAGGCACACACAGTACTGGTAGGCGCTATTACATTCGTCTAGTGGAAACAAACTGGCATGAGAAGGTTTTCCTACAGAACCAGCAGGACCCAACAGGAATCTGTAACAAGACGAGATTCTAGAACTCCGGATTGTAAATGTTGTCTGCGCTTTTCTAACCATATTGAATGCAGAGGGTTAAAGCGTAACAAAATTTTTGTATTTGTGTCATTAATAAATTTTGTAATATACTTTATTAACACATTTTGTCTCCGTTCTGTGACATCCTGCCTCTCTTTATTCTTCCCCTGTATTGTGTATTGAGAGTGGTTCCTGCCTCTCACTGAATGTTACTGTGTATGGAGGACAGGGCTGTGTAATATGTAGAGAAAATAAGGAGGGGAGGGTCACTTCATACAGTTATATCTCGGACGTTATAAAACGTACAAACTTGTTGTCATGTCATATGAAAGAGGAGTTTCTCTTCTTTCATATGACACTAAGATTGCAGTGCTGTCTACATTATTTCCGGAGATATCACTGGTTGAAAACACAGTCCAGATTAGGATAATTACAGCTGTGCTAAAAAGTTTACATACCCCGGCAGATTTTTTGTTTTTTTGGACTTTTTTCAGAGAGTATGAATGATAACACAAACATTTTTTCTCCACTCATGGTTAGTGGTTGGCTGAAGCCATTTATTGTCAAACTTCTGTGTTTTCTCTTTTTAAATCATAATGACAACCAAAAACATCAAAATGACCCTGTTCAAAAGATCCCATCCCCTGGTGATTTTGGCCTGACAAATGGGTTTGAATGGCTACTATAGGTAACCTCCTCACCTGCGACCTGTTTTCTTGTACTCAGTGTGTGCATAAAAGCTGAGTGAGTTTCTGGGCTCCAGACAGACTGTTGCATCTTTCCTCCAGTCACTGACGTTTCTGGATTGGAAGTCATGGGGAAAGCAAAAGAATTGTCCACGGATCTACGGGAAAAGGTAGTTGAACTGTATAAAACAGGAAAGGGATACAAAAAGATATCCAAGGAATTGATAATGCCAGTCAGCAGTGTTCAAACTGTGATTAACAAATGGAAACTCAGGGGCTCTGTAAAAACCAAACCACGGTCAGGTAGACCAACCAAAATTTCGGCCACAACTGCCTGGAAAATTGTTCAAGATGCAAATTAAAACCCCACAAATAACATCATCTGAAATACAGGACTCTCTGAAAACTATCGGTGTGGCTGTTTCAAGATGCACAATAAGGAGGCACTTGAAGAAAAATGGGCTGCATGGTGGAGTTGCCAGAAGAAAGCCATTACTGCGCAAATGCCACAAAGAATCTCGCCTTCAATACGCCAAACAGCACAGAGACAAGTCTCAAAACTTCTGGAACAAGGTAATGTGGAGTGATGAGACAAAAATCTAACTTTTGGCCACAACCATAAACGTTACAATTGTAGAGGTGTCAACAAGGCCTATGATGAAAGGAACGCCATTCCTACAGTAAAGCACGGAGGTGGATCACTGATAATGTGGGGATGTGTGAGCTTCAAAGGCTCAGGAAACTTGGTCAAAGCTGAAGGAAAGATGAATGCAGCGCGTTATCAGCAAATACTGGAGGCAAATCTGCCCTCATCAGCCAGGAAGCTGCGCATGGGACGTACTTGGACGTTCCAACATGACAACGATCCAAATCACAAGGCCAAGTCGACCTGTCATTGGCTACAGCAGAAGAAAGTGAAGGTTCTGGAGCGGCCATCTCAGTCTCCTGACCTTAATATCATTGAGCCACTCTGGGGAGATCTCAAGCGCGCAGGACATGCAAGACAGCCCAGGAATTTACAGAAACTGGAGAACCATCTGAGAAAATAAAGAGCCTCGTCCACAACTAGCACAAAAGACTTCAAGCTGTCATTGATGTTAGAGGGGGCAATACACGGGATTAAGAACTGGGGGATGGGAAGTTTTGAACAGGGTCATTTTGATGTTTTTGGTTGTCATTATGATTTAAAAAGAGAAAACACAGAAGTTTGACAATAAATGGCTTCAACCAACCACTAACCATGAGTGGAGAAAAAGTGTTTGTGTTATCATTCATATTCTCTGAAAAAAAGGCCAAAAAAACTAAAAAATCTGCCGGGGTATGTAAACTTTTTAGCACAACTGTAACTATCCTAATCTGACTGTGTTTTCAACCAGTGATATCTCCGGAAATAATGTAGACAGCGCTGCAATCTTAGTGTCATATGAAAGAAAAGAATCTCCTCTTTCATATGAAATGCAACAAGTTTGTACGTTTTATAATGCCCGAGATATAACTGTATGAAGTGACCCTCCCCTCCTTATTTTCTCTGCATATTACACAGCCCGTACTCCATACACAGTAACATTCAGTGAGAGGCAGGAACAGATCTCAATATGGAAACAAGGGAAAGAGTGAAAAACTACAGGATTTCACAGAAAGGAGACAAAATGTGTTAATAAAGTTTATTACAAAATGTATTAGTGACATAAATACTGCCAGAAAATCACAAGTTGTCCGAAAATTTAGTTACACTTTAATCAAAAATACATTATTTCAATGCAGGATATTACAACAAGTGGCTACTTATCAGAAAAGCATAAAGGGGATGGCCCAAGTTTTAACCCTTTCCCACTGCAGCCATTTTTCACTTTTTTCTCCCCGCCTTACAAAACCCATAACTTTTTTATGTTTCCGTTCACAGAGCTGTATGAGGGCTTATTTTTTTGTGTGACAGATTGCACTTTGTACTGTTTACTATTCCATATGGGGTTCATCGGTACCATTTGCACCATTTTCTTATGGGTTGTGTTTTTACGGCGTTCACTGTGTGAATAAAATGTCACGTTACCTGTATTCTGAGGTTTGTTACGAGTTCAGCGATACCAAATTTATATCATTTTTGTTATGTTTTGTTAACAAAAATCTAAACAAATACAAACGTTATATTGGCCATATTCTGACACCCATAACTTTCCATATACGGAGCTGTGTAAGGTGCCTTTTTTTTTTTGTAGGGTCAGATATACTTTTTATTTATACCATTTTGGGGCATGTCTGATTGTTTGATCACTTTTTATTCCAAATTTTTTGGGAAGCAAAATTCCATTTTAATCTTTTTTTCCTACTATAGCATTCACAGTATGCGATAAATATTTGTATGTATTTTGGGTATTTTAGTACATGGGGATGCCTAATGCGTTTATCTTTATTTTTATTTCTGATCTTGGGAAAGATCAGAATTTTTTTTTTTTTTTTTTAAACTTTTTTTTTTATTTTTACTTTTAGGTGGCGTTCACACGACCGTTGGTGACCGTCAGTAGTGTCCGTTGTTATTGTCCGTTACAAGATTTTAGCAACACACACTAGCAGAACCGTCACAAATCCGTTAAAATTTCCATTCATTTTAATGGGATTTTATCTTGTGACCGTTTACATCAAATCCGTCACATATCCATTTTTTTGCAGGACTTTTGTGTCCGTTAAAAAAAAAACGGTTTCATGATGGACAAGCGTTTGTTATTTTTTAACATTAAAGTCTATGGGTAACAGACAGGTGTCCATTATACTGTCCGTTATTACTGTCCGTTCTTTTTCTGAGCATGCTCAGAAAGCAGAAAAAAAAGGAAAAACGGACACTAACTGACACTAATTTGTCCGTTTTTTTTAAATGATCCATTAAATGGATCATAACAGACATCAACGGTAGTGTGAACCCGGCCTTACTTGAACCAAAGAGGACCTAATTTGAGATGAGCGAATCGATTCTGCAAAAGTGGAATTCGATCTGAATTTCAGGAAATCTTTGATTCTCCACGATTCCGGATTTCCTGATGCTTCGCGGTAACGAATATTTAGTAAGGACCTTTGTGACATCAGACGGTCACATGATGTTCTCTCTTGATGTCATTGGGTAGGCGTGTCTTTGCTTGTTAGCAGATCCTTCCACATGAATAAAAGTTGTCCGTGCTGGAGAGAGAGAGAGAGACATTACCGCGGCATCCAACGGCTTCAGCCATTTTGCCGCCCACCCCGACTCTCTGCAGCCTGGAAATAGCTGTTTATTCGCCGCAAAGTAATTCAGATCGAAGCAAATTTTTTCGGAACTTCGAATCGAACTTTTGAGAAATTCATCTCTAGTAGCAACAAATAAATAAATAAACAAATAAACTTGGTATAAGAACAATTGTAATAAAATGAAAAGAAAATTATAAAAGTAACAGTGAATTAAAGGGATTGACGTCAAAATGGCCGACTGGACATGTGCTGTCGGCTCTGTCCAACGCGAAGTGGCAGAGCCGACTGAGCATGCTCGGGATTTGGATCCCAAAGACACGATCGGCGGGTGCTGACGTTGCAGAGACACATCAGCACAACAAGAGAGAGGCGGCGCTGGTTACTATGACGAGCCTCTGCTGCGAGCACAGGAAATGCCCCCTGCGCTTTCTGAAGACTAATTAGCATAACGAAGAAACAAGATAAAACTCAAAAACGGCGGCGCGGACCAGAAAAATAAAGGTAGGAGAAGAATAGCCTTTCTAAAGGCTATTCCAACGTGCTGTTAGTGAAAAATCAATTTTCTAATGATAGACTCCCTTTAAGGCTAGACACAGTAGAACCACCCCTGGGAAATCTGACTGGTTTAACCCCCGTGGCCCTCATATGGTGGACATGATAACGGGATCGGTGCTATTTTCCATAATGTGATGGAATTTGTGACAGAGGCTCCAAACTGAACCTCCAGTGCAGGTGTGAACAAAGCCTTAGGCTGGGTTTGCACTTGCTCCTAGTATCTGTCTGCTTGCAAACCAAAAAAAAAAAAAAATGGTTTGGTCCGAATCCGTCTTTTCAGATGGGTTAGTTAATTGGTGTCGGTCAAAAAAACTGACCATTTGTGTCAGTTTGTTATCACTACGTTTTTTTTTCCCTTCTTCATTCTGAGCATGTGCAGAGGGGAAAACGGATTGCAAAACGGACACAGATTACTAATGGAATCTGTTTTCCATACATCTCAATGTTAAAGAAAACGGATGTGTTGCTCACCGTCCTGTGTCCGTATTTTTAGGACAGAGAAATAGTCCTGCAAGTCCGACTTTTTTCTTCGTCCCAAAAGAGCAGACCCGCAGGAAGTCTGATCTAATCATCACGCAGCTCTATTTTACTGGTAAAGCAATGGCTGCCATGACAGAACCTGATGGATCCCATTATTTGGTCGCTCTTACACATCTGTACCCCGCTATCACTCAGTGGGAAGGATCTTGTATAATAGAGCGATGGTCAGGATGGGCGTGCGCCCCAACAATCATATCAATAGGAGCAGCGGAGATAGCGGAAGTACAGCGGAATTGGTGAAGCAAAAGCCGCCCTCATCTATCACCGCTACCTGCGTCTTGCATGCACAACGGAGTGACAGAAAGAGATGAGTATTTCCTTTGTGGGGGTTTTTTTGGATTTTACTATTGGGGCCATGAATGGGGAGCATTATACCGTGTGGGAGCCACAAGGGGGAGCATTATACTGTGTGGCGGCTACAAAGAGAACATTATAATGTGTGGGGGGGTCACAAGGGGGACATTACACTGTTTGGAGAGGCACAAGGTGGAGCATTATACCGTGTGGGGGGGGGGGGTCACAAGGGGGCCATTACACTGTTTGGAGAGGCACAAGGTGGAGCATTATACCGTGTGGGAGCATTATACTGTGTGGGGGGATCACGAGGGGCCATTACACTGTTTGGAGAGGCACAAGGTGGAGCATTATACCGTGTGGGGGGGGGTCACAAGGGGGCCATTACACTGTTTGGAGAGGCACAAGGTGGAGCATTATACTGTGTGGGCGCATTATACTGTGTGGGGGGATCACGAGGGGCCATTACACTGTTTGGAGAGGCACAAGGTGGAGCATTATACCATGTGGGAGCACTATACTGTGTGGGGGGGCCACAATGGGGACATTATACTATATGAGGGCCACAAGGGGGGGGGTAAGCATTATATGCTTCTTCTGTCCTCTGTCGCGATATATATTGTCCCATCTCCATCATTTTTGGTATAAAGCTCCTCCTGAGTAAACTAGATAGGAGTCTCCCTGTATAACTGAATAATAGCACCGATGCGTCCTCTGACCATAGAGTCGTGTCTACACGACGCGTCAGGCAGCGGCAGACCGTTATTCACCCCAGCGCGCGCCCGCTCCCCATTGGCCGCGGCGTCCCCACACATGACAGGCAAGCTGACGTCATCAGAGCGCGCCTTCCGTCGCCTTGGTTACGCATCCCCGGGCCGTAGTGACGGTGTATAGCCCGGTTTCCTGCTGACAGATGGCGCTCCCGGTGTGACGGCCATGGAGGACGAGGCGGGGGGTGAGCGCGGGCTGAGGCTGGTGCTATGGACCGTGTGCGCCGTCACCATCCCGGTGCTCATCACCCTGTGGTGCAGTGTGCGGCGCTCCCGGCGGACCGGACCGGCCAAGGACGGCAAACACTGCTGGCGGGACACGGACCTGTTCGGGAGACCCACGTACTGCTCGGTGTGTGAGCTGCACATCCTGCGGGGCTTCTACTGCCTGTGCTGCGGCCTGTGCGCCGACGAGCCCTGCGTGTGGAGAGCGGGCAGACGGTACCCGTGCAAGGAAGTGATGGGGCGGAGCGACGAGCCCGGAGGGATCGGGCAGAACCACCACTGGGTCCGGGGTAACGTGCCCCTGTGCAGCCAGTGCATGGTGTGCGGGCAGCAGTGCGGGAGCCAGCCCAAGCTGTGTGACTACAGGTGCCTGCCATGTTATATACTGCTGTATACCTGTCCTCTTATATACTGCTGTATACCTGTCCTCTTATATACTGCTGTATACCTGTCCTCTTATATACTGCTGTATACCTGTCCTCTTATATACTCCTGTATACCTGTCCTCTTATATACTGCTGTATACCTGTCCTCTTATATACTCCTGTATACCTGTCCTCTTATATACTGCTGTATACCTGTCCTCTTATATACTGCTGTATACCTGTCCTCTTATATACTGCTGTATACCTGTCCTCTTATGTACTGCTGTATACCTGTCCTCTTATGTACTGCTGTATACCTGTCCTCTTATGTACTGCTGTATACCTGTCCTCTTATGTACTGCTGTATACCTGTCCTCTTATATACTGCTGTATACCTGTCCTCTTATATACTGCTGTATACCTGTCCTCTTATATACTGCTGTATACCTGTCCTCTTATGTACTGCTGTATACCTGTCCTCTTATATACTGCTGTATACCTGTCCTCTTATGTACTGCTGTATACCTGTCCTCTTATATACTGCTGTATACCTGTCCTCTTATATACTGCTGTATACCTGTCCTCTTATATACTGCTGTATACCTGTCCTCTTATATACTGCTGTATACCTGTCCTCTTATATACTGCTGTATACCTGTCCTCTTATATACTGCTGTATACCTGTCCTCTTATGTACTGCTGTATACCTGTCCTCTTATATACTGCTGTATACCTGTCCTCTTATATACTGCTGTATACCTGTCCTCTTATATACTGCTGTATACCTGTCCTCTTATATACTGCTGTATACCTGTCCTCTTATATACTGCTGTATACCTGTCCTCTTATATACTGCTGTATACCTGTCCTCTTATATACTGCTGTATACCTGTCCTCTTATATACTGCTGTATACCTGTCCTCTTATATACTGCTGTATACCTGTCCTCTTATATACTGCTGTATACCTGTCCTCTTATATACTGCTGTATACCTGTCCTCTTATATACTGCTGTATACCTGTCCTCTTATATACTGCTGTATACCTGTCCTCTTATGTACTGCTGTATACCTGTCCTCTTATGTACTGCTGTATACCTGTCCTCTTATATACTGCTGTATACCTGTCCTCTTATATACTGCTGTATACCTGTCCTCTTATATACTCCTGTATACCTGTCCTCTTATATACTGCTGTATACCTGTCCTCTTATATACTGCTGTATACCTGTCCTCTTATGTACTGCTGTATACCTGTCCTCTTATGTACTGCTGTATACCTGTCCTCTTATGTACTGCTGTATACCTGTCCTCTTATGTACTGCTGTATACCTGTCCTCTTATATACTGCTGTATACCTGTCCTCTTATATACTGCTGTATACCTGTCCTCTTATATACTGCTGTATACCTGTCCTCTTATATACTGCTGTATACCTGTCCTCTTATATACTGCTGTATACCTGTCCTCTTATATACTGCTGTATACCTGTCCTCTTATATACTGCTGTATACCTGTCCTCTTATATACTGCTGTATACCTGTCCTCTTATATACTGCTGTATACCTGTCCTCTTATATACTGCTGTATACCTGTCCTCTTATATACTGCTGTATACCTGTCCTCTTATGTACTGCTGTTCCCTGTCCCTTATGTACTGCTGTATACCTGTCCTCTTATGTACTGCTGTATACCTGTCCTCTTATGTACTGCTGTATACCTGTCCTCTTATGTACTGCTGTATACCTGTCCTCTTATATAGTACTGCTGTATACCTGTCCTCTTATGACTGCTGTATACCTGTCCTCTTATGTCTGCTGTATACCTGTCCTCTTATGTACTGCTGTATACCTGTCCTCTTATATACTGCTGTATACCTGTCCTCTTATATACTGCTGTATACCTGTCCTCTTATGTACTGCTGTATACCTGTCCTCTTATATACTGCTGTATACCTGTCCTCTTATATACTGCTGTATACCTGTCCTCTTATATACTGCTGTATACCTGTCCTCTTATATACTGCTGTATACCTGTCCTCTTATATACTGCTGTATACCTGTCCTCTTATATACTGCTGTATACCTGTCCTCTTATATACTGCTGTATACCTGTCCTCTTATGTACTGCTGTATACCCTGCCCTCTTAGTACTGCTGTATACCTGTCCTCTTATGTACTGCTGTATACCTGTCCTCTTATGTACTGCTGTATACCTGTCCTCTTATGTACTGCTGTATACCTGTCCTCTTATGTACTGCTGTATACCTGTCCTCTTATATACTGCTGTATACCTGTCCTCTTATATACTGCTGTATACCTGTCCTCTTATATACTGCTGTATACCTGTCCTCTCATATACGCTGTATACCTGTCCTCTTATTACTGCTGTATACCTGTCCTCTTATATACTGCTGTATACCTGTCCTCTTATATCTCTGTCCTGTCCTCTTATATACTGCTGTATACCTGTCCTCTTATATACTGCTGTATACCTGTCCTCTTATATACTGCTGTATACCTGTCCTCTTATATACTGCTGTATACCTGTCCTCTTATATACTGCTGTATACCTGTCCTCTTATATACTGCTGTATACCTGTCCTCTTATATACTGCTGTATACCTGTCCTCTTATATACTGCTGTATACCTGTCCTCTTATATACTGCTGTATACCTGTCCTCTTATATGCCGCTGTCCGCCTATATACTGCTGTATACCCTGTCCTCTTATGTACTCCTGTATACTGCTATAGAGCTGCCATGTTATATACTGCCGTATACTCCCATACACCTGCCCTGTTGTATGCCGCCGTATACTGTACCAACGTACACCAATCACCTGCCCTGTGACATGCCACAGCCATTTTCTTTGCTTAAAGGGGCTTCCCAGTTACTCCAGGTTACCTGCAGGATATGGGATAACTCTGATGTGGCTCTCACCGGTGACACCGGTCCTGTCTGCCCAAGTCTGTGGGAAAGGGCTTATGTCATATACAGTATTTAGAGCAAATTGCTGATCATTGGGATCTGACCGCTGAGATCCCCTCCAATCCTGAGAACGAGGGGACGCTGCGTCATATGTATATAGATAGATAGATAGATAGATAATGTATAACATTGTCTTCTCCTTCTTCAATAGATGTATCTGGTGTCAGCGCACCGTCCATGATGACTGCATGGAAGATCATCTGAAGACTGAAAACTGTGATCTCGGAGAATTTAGAAATCTCATCATTCCTTCAAATTATCTGTGGACTGTAAAACAGCTGAAAAGGAGCAAAAGTGAGGATTTTCTGAAGGTAAAGTAATTGTCCCTAAACACGTCCAATCTTATACAAATCATATTAAGATTCCACTTAATACAAATTTTTGTTTAATGACCTATCCTTAGGCTAGGCGAGCGTCTGAAGAAACGTGGGGGTCCGACACCTGGGACCCTCATGGATCAGCTATTTGACATTGCAGCCGCGCTTAGCGGCTTCACCAGCCATGTGATGACATCACATTCATCGGTCACATGACTTGATCGCAGATCAGTCCCATTCGAGCGACTGGGCTGAGTTGTGATGCCAGTCACAGCCACTGTGCAAATGTATGGCGCTGTGCTTGGTAAGTAGTGAGGACTCTGCAGCGCTCATCTGAATGCCGGAGCCTCTTTACTCAGCTGACCAGCCAAAGCCGGGTGTCAGACCCCTGCCGATCCTGTGATTAGGTCATGAAGTAATAAGTTCCAGAAAGCCCTTTAATAATGTATATAGGTAGACTTACCAACCATATTGATGATCAGCAAGTGGGACTTTGACATGAGCCAGGTTGTGATGACTGGGTCCAAGCAACTCTAAATCAGCAGGTCTTGTGGGGTGTTCCTGGTATGCAGTGGTCCAAAAAAGGACAGCCAGTGAACCGGTAACAGGATTACAGCGACCTGGGGGGGGGGGCTTTAACATGTATGGAGTGAAGACTAGCCATCTGGTCCGGGCAAACAGAAGGGCTACTGTAGTACATATTGTGGAAAGTTAGTTAAAAGTCTACAAATATTGTAAGGATAGGTCATCAGTATGAGATCATTGGTGGTCTGACACCCAGCGCCCCACCGATCAGCTGATCTCCGCATCTGATACACTGAAAGGAACAGGAAGCAGACAGCGCCATTCTCTGTGTAGTGGCTGAACTGAGTCACTGCAGCTTAGCTCCAATTCAAGAGAATGAGTAGATCTGCAGTACCAGGTCTGGCCACTACACAGAGAATAGCGCTGTCTGCTTCCTGCTCCATTTTCTGTGTATCAGATGCTGAGAACAGCTGATCGGTGGGGGTGCTGGAGTGGGTTATTATTTTTAGCCTGGAAAAACCCCTTTAATAGTGATTATGCTAGACAAGTGTCAGCACTTGATTGCTGTGTAGCCTGATATGCCGGTGGTTTTATTGTTATGGCTGATCAGCGGTCCTATTCTCTATGATAGGACAATCCTAGGACACTGTTCTTACTGTTATACGTTTGCAGGACCTTCCTGTAATGAAGTTCATTCTATTTCATGCCGAATCTTCTGATGTTGTTTTCCAGTTGATATCTCCTTCCATGGGGAGCAGCTGGACCCCTTTAATTGTTCTGGCCAACACCCGCAGTGGGAACAATATGGGTGAGGATCTAGTGAGTGAATTTAAAGGTCTTCTAAATCCTTTACAGGTGGGTATATTTGTGTTGTGATACCTGGGTAAAAAGCTGTATCAAGTATATAAAGCAGAATCCATCAAAATGGCGGATATGTTATTAAAAATGTGCTGGAACTTGTTAGACAAAAAAAGACCGCACCCACAAATGTCAGATTGCTGCAAAACTCCCTGTACCCTTGTGTCTCAGGCAGATATGTATGTTGATCAGACACATGAGGGTATAAAAGGTCCACTGTCCTATAAAACAGTTCTCTGAGGCTACTTTTGGGTAGTGTGCCTCTTGGTGTGAGATTGTCGACTGCTAGACAGGTCTCTAGGATGTATTTGAAGACCTTTTTCTCAGTTGACAGACTGTTGAGAGGGGCACATCATTGGCCTGAAATTATTTTTTGGCAATGACCGTATTTTGGATACATTACTGCTCCTTTTTCTTGTCATACATATCGTACTTGTACTTGTACATGTGGTTCTCCACTCTTCTGTGCCAGAGGCTTCTGCGCCGTAACCTATGAAGCTTTGTCATTGTTTTTTGCAGGTGTTTGACTTGAGCAGAACCTCTCCATACAAGGCCCTTCAGCTGTGCACGCTGCTACCTGCTAATGCCGCCAAAGTGCTGGTGTGCGGAGGGGACGGCACGGTCGGCTGGGTCCTCGACGCTGTAGATGAAATGAAAATTAAGGTAAAAAAAAAATAGTTTGGTATACAATTGTGATGAGAGTCTATTTGTGTATATAATATTACTGAATCCTATTGTTCATAGGAATCTATTGTATATGCGAGTCTATGCTATGTGTGTATACAAAGGGGGGTCAGTGGTGAAAATGCTCCTTCCAGATAAAACCTGGTTATTACTTTACAACTTCTTGGTCAGCCAGGCATAGGAAGGGGGGGTTGTGTCAGGAATTTCATCTTGACTTCAACGGTCTGGAAGGTACCCAACTCTGCTAGATGGAGATGGAGGAAGGGGGGCACCCTGGTATGGAGACGTGGCTAAGCACAAGCCATAAGAAACGGCTTTACCTTACCACTATGTCACATCTGGAAGACGTCGGCCATATTTCTCCTTCAAGCTTTCTGGAAACAAAGGGCTCCAAGTATCGGATTTATTCTGATTTTGTCCTGTTATGTTTAGAACTGTTTGCTTGTGTGTCACTTGTTTTATTGTCTCTTTTAAGACAATAAAAATTGTTCAATTTAACGGTACTTTGTGTTTGCTCTATGAACCCATTACTTTTCTGAAGTGTGATATGTGCGATTTTTCCGCTGAGCCCAAAGTCCTTGCTGGTGGCAACATGTATTTGGGGTGCATGGACCGTGTTGAGGTGCGATTTACACTAAGTTTGCAGCCTGAGTGAGTGGAGCGAGTTGACCCCTGACAGCCGCCCCGACGTCACGTTCTAGGGTGTTTATTTTTTGCATCTGTTTTCAATTATGACTGTAAATTCTAAATAAATGTCATTTTAGTGCATTGTTATACGACCGTGCACTAGTAATGCAGGTCTTAGTTCTCTGCACAATCTCCATTGCTGATGCTTTCCCCCCTCCTCGGTGTAATGGGATTCCTGACTATCAAGTGATTCTGGATTAAACATTTATTTGAAGCTATTTTTGTCAGGTTTCGGGCAGGGACTGTACACACCGAGCAGTCTGATGCCGCTTCCTGACTTTTCCGTTTTAGCAAATAATTGTTTTTCTCCATATTATATCAATTCTTGAAAATCTTTACTTATAACTCTGTGTTGTGCTGTTGTTCCTCTGTTGTTCCTCCTAAAAATATATGAATAAATTGACCGACTGTGTATGGGCACGCGGCCAGCTGGTATCAGCCAGTTGTCAATTTATTCATACATTTCCAGGGGGAGTAACAGAGGACCAGCAGAGCACAGAGAGCCAAGAAAAAAAAACAATATTTCAGAATTATTTACTGAATATCAGAAGTATTTACTAAAATGGACAAGCTGGTCTACCAATCACCCTGAAGGGAGTAAAGGTATGTCGGTATGTAACCCCGTGTTGTTGGGTTCAGCTTTCTATACTGTACCATTTGGGCTATAGATATTTTACTTTAGCATGCTCATTTGGATACGTTCACATGGAGGCATTTGGTGCTGATTTTGAGGCTGGTTCTGACTGTGACACATTCAGATACACGACCAGCATATCCACTATGAATACGTGAACTGACAATAATAGTGACAGGGAGAACTACATGAGGACCAGTAACTATACCTGGAGCACATCCTCGACGAAGGTAATGACTAACTTCTCCATCTATGTGTTTTTTTTCAGGGCCAAGAAAATTTTATCCCGCAGGTAGCAGTGCTACCCCTAGGAACGGGCAATGACCTGGCCAATACATTAGGATGGGGTGCAGGCTATGCAGGAGAGGTTCCCGTGGAGCATATACTCCGAAATGTAATGGAAGCTGACAGTGTCAAGCTGGACAGGTGAGGAGGAGAACACTGCATGGGGTAGTTTGTGATCTGTCACACTGGTTTGTTTCCTAGAGGCCGTGTGATGTCATTACAGCCTCGCCCCATAGAAGTGAATGAGGTAAGACTGTAATTACATTGCATGCCCGCTATCAAACAAACGGTGTGTGATGTAAACCGTGAAGAGGTCACGGCAAGCTCTGCAGTCCGTTCATACAGCTGTGTGGGGGATAAAGTCCGTGTGCGCGCCAGATCGTGGCCTGTACGCTATGGCAGGAGACGGACTTCTAGTAGTCTAGTTGTCTGCGATGCCAAGAGCCCCTGCTTCTGTTCTGTAGTGATTACAGTACAGGACAGTATGGAGCGGAGAGGCCGGGGCTTCTAGCATCATACATAACTAAAATTCTAGGACTCCATCTCCCCCGCATAGTGTTCAGGCCGATAAATCCCACACACATGGACTGGACAGTGTGAATCCAGCCTAAACTTGAGCCATCAGTGTTGCTCTGCACAGAGACGTTCCTGGCTACCCCTGTGCAGCCATCTGCCACACAGCCCCATTTACTGGTATTAGTCACTCGTCTGTGGGGTCTTTTCCTGCATGGCACTAAAAAAAAAAAACCCAAAGGGAACTCTTCTCCTACATTTTTAGGATTAGTGGTGTGCCAGTTGTCTCCTGACATGTAATGGCATATCCAAGCAATACATAGCCCTGATATTATCTGATGGGAATACCTCTGTGACAGTATTGTGGATGTGTTGGATAGTTCCCTTTGTATTCTGTAGTGAAAGTTATGGACACCATTGACATGATTCATACCCATGTTCGTGTTTTCCTAGAGTTAATAAAGTTGCACTAAGCATCAGGCCGCAGTCTTCAGTCCTTCTTTTATGGGTAGACTTTTTACAATTTTCTCCTAGTTTCAGGCTTTTCCCAGTAATACATGGTGGATGTGAGGTCTGTGTGTCCAGGATACGGCCACCTTCCCTAGCTGTCAGCCCCGCTCCTGTGTACTGCTTAGGTTCAGTTCACTTCTCCATTGTCATTCCCAGGTCTCTGTTGTGTCTTAGGATGCCTGAGTGAACATAGCCTAATGAAGGACCCCCCCCCCCCCTTCCCCGTCCTGCAGAGTGCGCTGTTGTTGTTGTGCTATCACTTTACACTTGTACACAATCTGTATGTTTTATCCTCCTTCCCTATCTACAGTGTGTGTGATCAGTCCTCCCTGATCACTTGGATGCTTTCCCTGCTCTCAGATCTGCTCTATACATCCTCCTCCTTCTCCCTGCTGCACACTGAGAAGATCCAGGAGCAGTGCGATGTCTGATCTCTGTCAGATTCAGCAGGAGAGCCATCCTGGTGAAGGAGTTGCACATACTCTCCATCAGCAAAGACCATTAACAAAGTTGCATAGTTTGATTTTTTTTTTTTTTTCCTTCCTCAATGCCAGAGAAAGGGTGTCTATAGCCTTTACCACAAATATTTTACCAAAATCCAAGATATTAGGAGTCCAAATGTTATTTTCTATACGTAGATCAGTAAGTACACATCCCTAGATACACAAAGGCGTCATTTCTGTCTTTCAGGTGGAAAGTACAGGTTACTAACAAGGGCTACAGTCTGAGGAAGCCGAAGGTAAAGAGATTCCTTCCTTGAGTGTTAGTTTGTGGGTGATCCAGACTGCCCCATGCCGGATGTGTCATGTGCTGTGTATTGTGCTGGTTATGACAATACCACGTGTTTCTCTCCTCCTTTTTAGGTTTTGTCCATGAATAATTACTTTTCGATAGGCCCGGACGCGCTGATGGCATTAAACTTCCATACACACCGGGAGAAGACGCCCTCGCTGTTTTCAAGCAGGCTTGTTAATAAGGTAAGTTACCAGGAATGATAAGTGAAAGGCGGCCATATACAGGAGACAAATGTTGGCTGAACCTGGCGATTTTGGCTAGACTGGCCAATCCTCTAATGTGTATGGGGGCATCCGGACTCTGACCTAAAATCAGCTGTGAAAAATGTCTTTCTCATGGCCACTTTGCATCATTTCAATGGGAGTCAGTAGCAGTGCCCAGGTCACTGTTGAGGCCCAGACCTCAGTGCTGAGTCCGAACCAATGACGTCACAGAAGAGCGCCAGATGTGCGATTCATCCATCTCTAGACATGAACTATCTTCAGGCAGATTCCGCCTTGAAAAACCCATTAATGGGAGGCGTAAAAAATGTGATGCGGTTTTTTGATGTGATATTTGCAAAAACCGCTAGTGTGTTTTCCAGGTCCATACAGTGCCAAAGAAAACATGTCAATAACTGTGCTGTGTGTATAAAAAAAAAAAAAAAACCTGCAAAAATAAATCTGTGTGAACATACCCTTACGTTCCCGTCATGTGGCTGTGCTTTGTGTTTCAGGCGGTATACTTATTTTATGGAACAAAGGATTGCCTGGTCCAGGAATGTAAAGATCTGGATAAGAAAGTAGAGGTAAGAATAGAAGGAATGGCCCAGTGTGGAGGAGAAGATCTTCTACCATGTCTGGTCGGGGCATGTAGGAAGTAAAACCCGGTCACACATATATGTTGTAGAGGACGCTGTCCAGTCCCTAGAAGTCCCTTACTAAAAGCTTACAATGGTGTGAAACAGTGCTCTGCAAATCCTCATTCAGTCCAGTCCTGCTGCTGCTCCCCACGTCTACCGCCATTTTTGTGCTGTTTTGTCATGGACAAGTGACTGCTGATCCCAGTGATTGTCACCACCCCAGTCCTGTCCTGGCCATCATTGAAGAGTATAATACAGAGACAGGGAGGGGGGCACAGACGGGACTGGTGAGGTAGTCACCAGTTTGTCTCAAGCTTTTAATGGATTACTTTTTTTAGAGGCCAGATAAGCCCTTTCTGTAAGTAGGCCCACGCCATGATTTTCTGTCTCCGTATAGTGGACACATTCCGATAATGTGCCTGACAAGTGACATCCATAACGGTCACATTAAAGGGGTTTCCTGGGCTAGGCGGCAAACCCACCGGTGGCTGGGGTGCAAAGTGAAAGAAGGAGGCATACTAGTCATCCCCCCCACTCTGTTCCAGTGTTGCAGCCCCTATTCCAGTCCGACCAGGAGCCTCACCACTTGTAGTACAGGCAGGAGCGGGAACGGGGGGGGGTCACACCGCTGGACAGGGTGCTGGAAGAAGGCAAAAATTGTGATGTTTTACACCTCCCCTGGCCACCAGTCAGTGGGTTTTACGATTAGCCTGGAGAACCCTTTTAAGTAATCCCCCAGAAACAAAGCCTGCGATACAATAGTATATCTAACTATCTGCTCTGAGATGTAAGTGGAAGCTCCTGGGCCCCAATACAAAGTCTCTCACTTATCAGGTTACCGCTACAATACTGGTGTATGCGTATGTTGTCCACAAGCCTTTGGGCCCCTAAGGCTCCAGGGCCCAGTGGTGATTGATACTTCTGCCCCCCCTCCCTATAGCTGTGCCCCTGGCTGCTCTGCCTGGGTGGAGGATATAACCACTGTGACTATGGACAGTAGCAGTATACATGCAGTCAGTGCAGGTGGGCTCTGGATGTAAACCCCCCCATACCCCACCACCAACCACCACATTGTCTGAGGGTGACCGTCGTGTAGGACCAGCCTAGTGCCGGCTGTAGGTGGAGGTCTGCCGTGCGCTGTCCAGGCTGAACAGTTTGTGTCAGATCCATGTTGTGTACAGCTGATGTGTACTTACCTTGTAACACTTACCTTTCATGCTTGTAACATCATTTTTTTTTTTTAGCTAATTGTTGTTTTTGTGAACTTGGTAACCACAGCTTGAACTGGACGGGGAGAAGATATCTCTGCCGAATCTTGAAGGAATTGTGGTCTTGAACATTGGTTACTGGGGCGGTGGTTGCCGCCTGTGGGAAGGAATGGGGGATGAGCCGTATCCTTTATCGAGGTAAGTGTGTGTGCCGTATCGGTCACCTCTGTGTTATTGTCCGCAATGTATTAGCGGGCCTTATATCATCAGGAGTAAATGAACATCCCTACATTATAGTCGATTGGCGCCTATCATTTTGATGTAGTGTTGTGCAAAAGTTTTAGGCAGGTGTGGGGAAAACATGCTGCCCAGTAAGACTGATTCCAGAAATAGAAGGGTTAATAGCTTTATTTGAAGTGAATGAAGAAAATAGAAATCTAAATCCCATCAATATTTGGTGTGACCTTTGCCCCTTTGGAGGAGTGAGGGCCCTGCTCACATCAACATCATCCAGTCTGTCTGGGATGATATGTAGAGACAGAAGGATTGGAGCAAGCCTACATTCACAGAAGATCTGTGCTTAGTTCTTCAAGATGTCGGCGGGAACAACCTCCCTGCCGAGTTCTGCCACATAGCCTGTGTGCAGCTCAGTCCCATTCAAGTGAGCTGCAATACCAAGTACAGCCGCTATACAACTTACAGCGCTGTGCTTGGTGAGCAGTGAACAACCAAAAAATATTATACATCCAGTTTGCACATAACATGCGGTAATCGATTCAGTTATAGAACATCCAATTCAGAAGTTGGTGCATGTATAACAATAATCAATAGAGCGCAGCATTTCGGGCAAGGCCGCCCTTCCTCAGGCTGAGCATGTCCTGGATGAAGGACCGTAGAGGGCTGATAAAGCTGCGGGAGTGGACGGGACGGCAGCAGCAGGCTATTGCTATGACCGCACGTTATGTGCACACTGGATGTATAATGTTTTTTGGCTGTTTTAGTTTATATGGACCTCAATATTACTACAAACTAGCAAGCTCAAAAAATTATTTTTGGAGCGATGTACCATTCCCACCTGTGTGATATTGTCTGTGGTGAGTCCATCGGGAAATTGCAGCCACCATTACTAAACAGGAGCTCGCTGCCTCTCTACAGAGTAATATCCTAGGTCATCCGTATCGAAGCCTTGGGTCAAACCCCATCAATATACCATAAATGTGTAGGAGGAGTATGGCCGCCTTCTTCTCAGTAACAGTACGGTCTATGTATACAGTGTGTACCTGTGAGTGTTATCGGCATTACAGGCACTGTACAGTGGGGAAAAAAAGTATTTAGTCAGCCACCAATTGTGCAAGTTCTCCCACTTACAAAGATGAGGCCGGCCTGTAATTGTCATCATAGGTAGACCTCAACTATGAGAGACAAAATGAGAAAACTAATCCAGAAAATCACATTGTCTGATTTTTAAAGAATTTATTTGCAAATTATGGTGGAAAATAATTATTTGGTCAATAACAAAAGTTCATCTCAATACTTTGTTCTATCTCCTTTGTTGGCAATGACAGAGGTGAAACGTTTTCTGTAAGTCTTCACAAGGTTGGCACACACTGTTGCTGGTATGTTGGCCCATTCCTCCATGCAGCTCTCCTCTAGAGCAGGGATGTTTTGGGGCTGTCGCTGGACAACACGGACTTTCAACTCCCTCCAAAGGTTTTCTATGGGGTTGAGATCTGGAGACGGGCTAGGCCACTCCAGGACCTTGAAATGCTTCTTACGAAGCCGCTCCTTCATTGCCCTGGCGGTGTGCTTGGGATCATTGTCATGCTGAAAGACCCAGCCACGTTTCATCTTCAATGCCCTTGCTGATGGAAGGAGGTTTGCACTCAAAATCTCAAGATACATGGCCCCATTCATTCTTTCATGTACACGGATCAGTCGTCCTGGTCCCTTTGCAGAGAAACAGCCCCATACATGATGTTGCCCCCCCATGCTTCACAGTAGGTATGGTGTTCTTTGGATACAACTCAGCATTCACTCTCCTCCAAACACCACGAGTTGTGTTTCTACCAAACAGTTCTACTTTGGTTTCATCTGACCATATGACATTCTCCCAATACTCTTCTGGAACATCCAAATGCTCTCTAGCAAACTTCAGACGGGCCCGGATATGTACTGGCTTAAGCAGGGGGACACGTCTGGCACTGCAGGATCTGAGTCCCTGGCGGCGTAGTGTGTTACTGACGGTAGCCTTTGTTACGTTAGTCCCAGCTTTCTGCAGGTCACTCACTAGGTCCCCCCGTGTGGTTCTGGGATTTTTGCTCACCGTTCTTGTGATCATTTTGACCCCACGGGGTGAGATCTTGCGTGGAGCCCCTGATGGAGGGAGATTATCAGTGGTCTTGTATGTCTTCCATTTTCTAATTATTGCTCCCACAGGTGATTTCTTCACACCAAGCTGCTTGCCTATTGCAGATTCAGTCTTCCCAGCCTGGTGCAGGGCTACCATTTTGTTTCTGGTCCTTCCACAGCTCTTTGGTCTTCACCATAGTGGAGTTTGGAGTGTGACTGTTTGAGGTTGTGGACAGGAGTCTTTTATACTGATAACAATGTCACACAGGAGCCATTACTACAGGTAATGAGTGGAGGACAGAGGAGCCTCTTAAAGAAGAAGTTACAGGTCTGTGAGAGCCAGAAATCTTGCTTGTTTGTAGGTGACCAAATACTTATTTTCCCCCATAATTTGCACATAAATTCTTAAAAAATCAGACAATGTGATTTTCTGGATTTGTTTTCTCATTTTGTCTCTCATAGTTGAGGTCTACCTATGATGACAATTACAGGCCGGCCTCATCTTTATAAGTGGGAGAACTTGCACAATTGGTCGCTGACTAAATACTTATTTTCCTCACTGTATATGTTATATATGGTAAGTACTAAAGTTTTTAATATCCATTTTCTTGTCTTCCTCCTTTGCCCTTTTTTTTCCTTCCCCTGAAGACACGATGACGGGTTATTAGAAGTTGTCGGAGTTTACGGATCTTTTCACTGTGCTCAGATTCAGGTTAAGTTGGCAAATCCAGTCCGTCTTGGCCAGGCACACACTGTGAGGGTAAGGACTGGTTTGTTTTTGTCATTATGATTTTTTTTTTTTTTTATCCATTATGTAGACTTGTAGTTAAAGGGATTGTCCACTTTCAGACCAATGTTATTGTTTGTATAGTAAAACGTTGTACAATTTTCCACTATACTTTCTGCATCAATTCCTGGTGGTTTTCTAGATCTCTGCTTGTTGTCAGCATTCTGCTTACTACCAGTGGATAAAAATCAGTCCATGGTCATGTGATATACAGTCCATGGTCATGTGATGACCACACAGGCGCACAACGCATTATAGTAACAGCACAGTAATCAGAGATCTGTCTGGTAACGAGCTGTGCACCTGTGTGTCTATCGGCCGACACGTCACATGACCACGGCCGGATTTTTATCCACTAGTAGTAAGAAGAATGACTGAAAGCAAGCAGAGATCTAGAAAACCGTGAGGAATTGATATAGAAAGTATATTGGAAAATTGTACAACTTTTTATACAAACAACATCTGTCTCTCAATATTGTTCTGAAAGTGGACAACCCCTTTAAACAAATTGGAAAAGAGAACACTGCAGATCTAGTTGCTTAAAGTTACAGAACATGGAGAGGGTTAGATCCACTGGTAGCGGGTGAGGTGTCCGTTGAGAAGAGAAGGCTTATCCATCTGAAGCCTCGTCCCCTATTCCCTCCACTGTCACCCTGGAAGTTGTGAGGCTCTTGTGACTCCTTTAAACAATCACCTGCCTGGTAGTCAGACAGTGCAGGCTCAGGTCCCTGCTGGTCTCTACTTACTGGTATCATCTTGATGTACAGGAAATGCCAGTTTAGCCAATCTCTAGCCGCAGCATTGATTGAGCGCCATTTGTAGGTCTCTCCAGTGTGTCGCGACAGGACCAGATGTCTAGTCTTGTTACACAGTCCTGTAGATTGGTTCACTCTTCGTGTTGGTCATCGGGACAGATCGGTTCTGTTGGTTTTCCTGACGCCCGGCGCTATTCTCTTTTTTTCTTTTAATTTTTCCAGCTGATTTTGAAGAGTTCCAGAATGCCAATGCAAGTGGATGGAGAGCCCTGGGCCCAGGGGCCGTGTACGGTCACCATTACCCACAAGACACATGCACTTATGTTGTACCATGTAGGAGAACAAACCGATGACGACGACGACGATCCTTCCAGCGACTCAGATCAAGACCCGCAAGATCCTGTGAATCGTGAAGTGGACGTGTAGACGGTCGCCATATTCTCCCGCATATAACAAATCCTTCCAAGGAGAAGCTCTTGATAATTTATTCGCTTTTATTTATTTATTTTCCTTTTTTTATTTGTACTATTTTGCTATGACCTTATTTTTACCTTGTTTACCACTGTCACAACCGAATAGCACTTTAATCGTTTCTGCCTACTGTTTAAACCTTGTGTTGTCATAGTCTTAGGAACCTCTACTGTGTGAAGGCTCCATGTTCAGCGCCATTCCAGGTCCACATTTCTACTGGATTGAGATGATACTGAGGAGAAAAGGTAGATGGTAGTAGATCACTGGAATAGTAGATCACTGGCGTAGCAGGTCATTCATGTATGAGCTGATCACTGGCGTAGCACGTCGTTCACGTATGAGCTGATCACTGGCGTAGCACGTCGTTCACGTATGAGCTGATCACTGGTGTAGCACGTCGTTCACGTATGAGCTGATCACTAGCGTAGCACGTCATTCACGTATGAGCTGATCACTGGCGTAGCACGTCGTTCACGTATGAGCTGATCACTAGCGTAGCACGTCGTTCACGTATGAGCTGATCACTAGTGTAGCACGTCTTTCACGTATGAGCTGATCACTAGCGTAGCACGTCATTCACGTATGAGCTGATCACTAGCGTAGCACGTCTTTCACGTATGAGCTGATCACTAGCGTAGCACGTCGTTCACGTATGAGCTGATCACTAGCGTAGCACGTCATTCACGTATGAGCTGATCACTAGCGTAGCAGGTCTTTCACGTATGAGCTGATCACTGGCGTAGCACGTCTTTCACGTATGAGCTGATCACTAGCGTAGCACGTCATTCACGTATGAGCTGATCACTGGCGTAGCACGTCATTCACGTATGAGCTGATCACTGGCGTAGCATGGGCGTCGTTCACGTATGAGCTGATCACTAGCGTAGCACGTCATTCACGTATGAGCTGATCACTGGCGTAGCATGTCATTCACGTATGAGCTGATCACTGGCGTAGCAGATCACTGGTCCTTGTACTTTTTGGTAAATATGCCTGTTTTGTAGCAGGATTTGTTATGTCAGGTGTGTTTCACGTTTAGGTTCTTTTTCTTGTATTGCTATTGTTTACATCTAGATTATATTAACCTTTACATAAATCTTCCATATTTCGTTATATTTTAGGTTTACAAACGTGGGTATACTATAAGTATAAGTAGGGGTAAGGCCAGACATAGGCGGATATTTCCTGCTCTGCGTTTTGTTGTGACTTTTGCTTTGGGTTTCCCCACCCTATACCTTATCCCTGAGTGCGGCTATATTCACCTCAGGGAGGGTAAAGGGGGTTTACAGGCTTATTGACTGATACCATGTGCTTAGGATAGGCAGGAGTCCGACAACCAGACCCAGCTGATCAGGTGTTTGTCCAGACTGCAGGCTTTTCAGTACTTGTCAAGCACAGCGCCGTACATTGTATAGTGGCTGTGCTTGGTATTGCAGTTCAGCCTATTCACTTGAAAGGGTCTGAGCTGCGATCAGGCCATGTGATCGATGAACATGACGCCACATGACCTGCTGCTTCCCTGAGTGTCGGACCCGCACCATGGATCTTTAGTTAGGTCAGTCATTAATAAGTCTAGAAAAATCCCTTTTAAATCACCAAATCCTACCAGGTCGCAACATTGAGATAGATCGCATGAGTGCAAAATACTGCTGGGCATCCACTCGCGCACCTACCATCCATGGTGGCCATGTAATATTATGCTTGCACATAAATAAGGCTTCTATAAAGCACCAGTCACATGCTTACTTGTAGTGCACCACGCTGGCTAACCTGCTTTTGGTCACACCTATACTATTAGATTAGGAGGGCTGCCCAAGGGCCGGGCACCCCAGTAAGTCTTATTTCCTTTTCAGTTGCTTCGGATTTAAGTCTAAAAGCTACAGCGTGGCCCAACTTTTGGGCCGATGTCCTCTACCACAAGTGGATGAGGTTGTCAATGCTTTTTAGGGCTTGATTTACTAAGATACCCCTTTATGCCCCATTTGCCCAATTGGATGCTTTGGAGTGGGTCCTCAGCTCATGACCACCTTGGTGAGCCAAAGTATTAGCGGCTCATCTGTATATTACATCAGACGTAGTACTTACCTTTTGGAACCCCCTCTGTTCCAGTGCAGTACACCGCAGTGGTCTCATGTTCTAGATGGGACCTCATCGCTGCCGCCCTATAAACAAGGACCAGAGTGGCGGCCTGGGATCCAATGGGCAAGTGCAGTTTTTGTTATTTACTACTCTTCCCTGCTTTTACCCCATTTTCAGGTAACCCAATTAATCTGGGTTGGACTGAAAGGAATTTTGCATGCGGCTGGGTTGTCATCCTAATCGAATATCTAAATATCAGAAAAGATGTATAGATTGTAATTCCATATCTTGTCGTCCCTCAGGGTGCACTATAGAAATGCTATATTTTATATACCTAGAAACATTCCATCTTTTACTATATTTTATATCTTTTTTTTTTTTTTTTTTTTTTTCTGCCCCAGGCTGTGTCTGCCCCCCATTGACAAAACCCTAAAAATTGTGTTTGAAGTCCAAGTCCTGTAGTGGATCTCATTAGGATTGCAGCAGAAGGTAGACGTGACTAATATAAATATAATATATATATATATATATATATATATATATATATATATATATAAAGTAAGCACAGGGGCCGGGCTGTGGAGTCGGTCGGCCAAACCACAACTGTTTTTTGTACATTCCCACTCCTTCACAAATGGCCGACAACCATAGCAGTAAAAATCCTCTAAATCTAGTGAAAGTAAATATGTAACAAGTCGTGTATCTAATTATACAATATTAAACATTCTGTAATACCTTTTCAAAATAATTCTTTTATTTCAAAGCCAAAGTTAGTCGGTCATTTCTTTTCCAGCTTTGACTCCCGTCAAAATTAGTCCCGACTCCGACTTCACAGCCCTACATAGAAGGCTCTGAAATGTTACTATGGGGTGTAACGTAACAGACATAGGAAGGTAGGGGAGGAGTGTCTGCAGGGAGCTTCTGTGACCGGGTGACAGAAGAACGCACTCCATTGTTTACAGAACTTGTCCCCGCTTTAGAAGGAAGTACAGCTCTGAAGCAGCTGATCCGACCAGGGATGTTATTTGCAGGCTGTAAGAGAGGGAACATTTGTAAGTGTTTGCAAGGTTTTGTATGTTTTTTTGGGGGGTGGGATGGTGTAAACATCCATTGCCTTTAAGCTGTTGTAGTAATGTATAAGTCATCATGTTCTCAACCGGGAATGGAACCCAAGATCTGACCTTCTGTTTTAGGACTGAAGGATCGGCGATGTCTATTTTTATTTATGAGCTGAATTATAAAAAAAAATATGTCATTGCAAGTGTTAAAACTATTCCAATAAAGGATCAAATCCACGGCCGACTCAGATTATTTCTACTGATCAATAACTAAATGAAAAGAAAAGGTTTTTGTTACCCTATTTCATTAAAGGGGTTGTCCAGGTGAACCATGTATGGAGCTGTATAAAGCATCATGTGTGTGTTATATATATATATATATATATATATATATATATATATATATACTAGAGGAAGGACCCGGCTTCGCACGGGTATATTTCATTTTTTGTTTGTGTAGTGACCCCATAAGAATTGGCCAGTTTTGCACTTGACATCCAGTATGGCAGTCAGTATGGAAACCTGGTAAATGAAATGTGAACTTATATTGGCTGATGCACGTCATATGACTGAATATTTAAGGACCTGCGAACCACTATTGACTCATGCAGGACATAAATAGCTTGGTTGCTATGGAAACCTGGTGTAAAGCTGTGTGTATGTCAAGACTGAACCTGCGATTTTCCATTGGTCCATAAGTGTCATGTGATCATGTGCATCTCAGTTTGGATATCAGTGAAAAACCTGTGATCGGTTGTTATGGAAAACCTGGAGTAAAGCTGTGTGTATGTGACCTTATGTAACAGTGTCATCCACAGCGCCCTGCCCCTTTAAAGCTGACCTACAGCAGCAAAGAAAAATGGCTGGGTTGTTATTGAAACCTGGAGTGCAGCTGTGTGCATGTGGCTGACAATGCTTTGTCAGATTGGAGACGGGCTTGGGTCTGCTGGGGAGTTTCAGCAGCTCGCTGTTGTCTGTGAGATACCTTATCAGATTGGAGACAGGCTTGGGTCTGCTGAGAGTTTTCATTAGCTCGAGCAGCAGCCATGAGTTTTGCTGCAGGAGGCATGAGTAGTTTAAAAAACGTTTCAATTTATAAGAATGCTGAAATCCAGTATGGCAGTCCAGTCAGTGGCGTAAATACCGGGGTAGCAGTGGTAGCGGCTGCCACAGGGCCCGGGACATTAGGGGACCCAGCGGGCCTCTGATGTTTTTTTTTTTTTTTTTTTTTTTAACACCAGCAGGTAACGGGCCCTATTTACTTACCGATCCCCATTCCTGCTCACGGCCGCCTGCACTTCACCTTCTGCAGAGGCGGCTGTGAGCAGGAGCGGGGATTGGTAAGTAAGGCCTGTGGGCCGTGAACCCCACAAACACTGCTATCATTATACTCTGGGGTCTTTTCAGCAGGCTTCGGGCCTCCTTGGTGGCGTCCCAGATGTCGGTGGGCCGGTCCGACGTCATTATGCGTTGCGATACATGCCTGGCTCACGTGACATCTGGTCCAACATTGAAGAAGTAGCGGGAAGTGCGCATAATACTATATGAAGGAGCCACTATGATACTGTGTGCAGGGGGCCACTATGGGGCCTAATAGTGTATGCAGGGGCCACTATGGGGCCTAATAGTGTGTGCAGAAATGCAGTTTGTGCGTGGGGGGGGGGGGGTCCCCATGTCAAATGTTCGCCTTGGGGCCCTGCCATTGCTAGTTATGCCACTGAGTCCAGTACAGGTACAGTCTATTTATGGCTGTGTTGTTATGGAAACCTGGTAAATTAAATGTGAACTTATATTGGCTGATACACGTCATATGACTGAATATTTAAGGTCCTGTGAACTGCTATTCACTAACACAGGTCATACATAGCTTGGTTGCTATGGAAACCTGTGTGCCTGAGGAGAGTAAGCGCCTGCGAGCTGTTATTGGTTGATAAGGGACATGTGACCGTGTGTATGGCAGTTGGAATATGAGTGAAAGACTTGCAGGCTTGTATAGACTAATGCTGTTCATTTTTTGGGAATACTGTACCTCAGGAACGGTGCGTCCAAGAGAGCTGAGACCCAATCTATAATATTCCCGGACACCTGATGTACATGTGTGCCAAATTTGGTGAGGATCGGTCCAGTCGTTTGGTCGCGCATAAAGAACAGACAGACAGACAGACAGGAACTCATTTTTATATATATAATATATTGTTTTAATTTTTTTTTTTTAATCAATTTTTTTTGGGGCGGGAGAATCGGCAAAAGAATGGCAGATCAGCCATTATTTTATTTTATTTTCCCCACTACATCATTCACTACCACCCAAAAATACCCAGTTGGTTTGTGTTTCACTTTATTTTTTACTTGGATCAGAATCCCACCCCTTTCCTGCCTCATAGCCTACTTGATATTAGGGAGTCTAGTTAGTAGTGTTGGGTGAATCGGCTCGCAACGACCTGGATTTGTCCCGAATATTCCAAATTGTTAGGTTTTTTGTTTTTTTTTACCGAAACCAAACATTTTGGGATTCATCTTGTGTGCACGAAAATGGCTGCCATGACATGATTTACAGTAAATTATTTTACGCTGAGATCTCTTCAGACCCCAGAGTATAATATGTGTAGGCCCAGGGGCGGTGTAAAAAAAAAAAAATATCAGACGCCTCAGCTGTGACCCCCATACCTATGACGTCACAGAAGAGCGGCAGAGGAGGAAGAAGCAGATCACTGGATGCCACAAGAAGGCCCAAAAGAGGTGACGTTTGGTGAGTATAAATGGTTTTCTTATTTTTTTTAAACTTCCCCCTGGGCCTCCACCTATTATACTGTGGGGTCTGAAGACACCCCACAATATAATCACGTCACATGTCATGTCACCTCCGAATCTGAATTTGACGAACCTGAAGTATCGCTTCATCCGGACGAAACAAATCATTAGAGGTTTGTCTATCCTTACTCGTTAGCATATCAGTCACCAAAACTACCTGCATCGATTGCTTGGGAATGGCGGGGGCTAGAGAAAAAAAATTCCAACTGTGCTGAAATCAATGGAGCGCCGCCTAGTGGAGAATGACAAGCGCAGGAGTTAATGGAGGTGGTGAAAGGTCTTCGCATATCATGAACCCATGAACTGTTGTCGAGGAAAAGTCCGGCCACCTGTCAGACGGTCGATCTGTTTCGAATTCTGTGGGTTTGTGCTTGATGATGACACACTGGCTTTACGATTTAGGTTAATAAGACGGGTGGAGAAGGATGATGTGACGATAAAGTTATTGAAGTGCGGATACTCCGTGTGTAGTAACTTGTGCCGCAGAGAGGAGACTGAATAACCGGATACCGGCCGGGATTATGTTCAGAGGAGGACGGATGTCTTAGGATGGACGGACGTCTTGTGATCAGCCAGTCAATGTATGTAATGGAACATATTCATGTGAGTGTTCACACCTGTCCGGTATGTCTGTGATGTAAACCTCAGTACTGCGGCCGTATAACACTGGGCGCTGAGGCTCATATCTCGCCGCTGAAAATAATGGCCCCAGCAGTTGCTGATAGGTGAGTGATGTCATCGATTCCTCTACAGTGACCTACGAGGCCACTGATTGGTCTCAGCGGTCATGTGATCCCCAGCATATGAGGGACATGGGAATAGGAGTGGACAATGGAGTGGCAGGGACAGGGGAGTAGGTCGATGTTTTTCTCTTCCACCCACTATGGCGGCTCCTGAGATTGCTCCGAATCCTGGACAACCCCTCTTAGTCTATATTTATGTTCTTCAATATAGTGCATAGACAAAAGTACCTAGTATTTGAAGGCAGTGTGTCATGGTGAAAGTACAACCGACTCTGCGAGCGATGAGCAGAAGTGATCCCTCCTGTCACTTTAGTAATGGATTCGGGGGACGACTATTCTAACCTGAGACCATAACTCTGGGACACTGGAAGGGTTTCCATAGACCCCAACGTGTCACCAAAATCCTGGAACAATGAAGATGAAGGAAAAAGGACCGCCCACTGGACTCCTACACACAGTAATGAATAAGATAGTAGGTTAATGAAGTTTTTATCACTAAAACATAAATCCCATCTGCCCAGCCACTCTATAACTTGTCCCCTGCAGAGAAGACTGACTTTTCATGGTGACAAGTTCCCTTTAAGGCAGACTTGTTAGACTTAAGGCAGAGACATTAGTGCAAGGGCCCACACAGCCATGACAATGACTGCTACAACTACTCTGGTCACTACTAGAGCTACTCCTGTGACTGCTACAACTACTCTGGTCACTACTAGAGCGACTCCTGTGACTGCTACAACTACTCTGGTCACTATTAGAGCTACACCTGTGACTGCTACAACTACTCTGGTCACTGCTAGAGCTACTCCTGTGACGGATACAACTACTCCGGTCACTACTACAATACTCCTGTGACGGCTACAACTACTACAGTCACTACTACAGCTACACTTGTGACTGCTACAGCTACTCCGGTCACTACTACAATACTCCTGTGACGGATACAACTACTCCGGTCACTACTACAATACTCCTGTGACTGCTACAGCTACTCCGGTCACTACTACAATACTCCTGTGACGGCTCAGCTACTCCGATCACTACTACAATACTCCTGTGACGGTACGCTACTCCGGTACTCTACAATCTCCTGTGACTACTACAATACTCATGTGACTGCTACAACTACTCCGGTCACTACTACAATACTCCTGTGACGGATACAACTACTCCGGTCACTACTACAATTACTCCTGTGACGGCTACAGCTACTCCGGTCACTACTACAATACTCCTGTGACTACTACAATACTCATGTGACTGCTACAACTACTCCGGTCACTACTACAATACTCCTGTGACGGATACAGCTACTCCGGTCACTACTACAATACTCCTGTGACGGATACAGCTACTCCGGTCACTACTACAATACTCCTGTGACTACTACAATACTCATGTGACTGCTACAACTACTCCGGTCACTACTACAATTACTCCTGTGACGGCTACAACTACTCCGGTCACTACTACAATTACTCCTGTGACGGCTACAACTACTCCGGTCACTACTACAATTACTCCTGTGACGCCTACAACTACTCCGGTCACTACTACAACTACTCCTGTGACTGCTACAACCTTGTTGTGTTTTTTTTTTGTTTTTTGTTTTTTTTTAGGAAATCCTCCAGTCCTGTTTTATAACCTGAACAATTTTTTCTACAATAATCCACGACATAAAAATAAAATACAGTGAGAAGACCCGACTGCGATTCCTTATTTATGTTACACATTATTTAGTAATATGAGAAGGTCGTCCATTATATGGAAGGAAATAGTGAACCCCATTGTGTTATTTCTCATTAAATATTTATTGTATAAAATGTCTAAAATTACAGCAAAAATTCTATGAACACCCCAAGAAAGGGAAACAGGAGAGGAATCAAAAATACCACATTCAATGTACATTAATAGTTGCCCTTCCTATTTGTCAGTCTGCAGCAAGGCCCACATTGTGGACACGGCGCAGAGAGCAGACATCCGGCTTATTTTAGTTCTATCCTCAGGATATGCCATAAATATATGATCGGTAGGGGGCTGAGTGTCGGCTCCCTGATCCTCTGTATGGAGCCGCTTCCAGGACCCATCCTGTAAGCAATACGGGGCCAGAAGCAGAAAGTTGTGTCCACTGTATAGCGGCCTGGCGCCCTCACTGTCAATGGGAAATGCAGCTGCAGTGTAAGTGCTAGGCCGCTATACAGTGGATGGAGCCTTCTGCTTCTGGACGGGTCCTGGAAGCGGCTCCGTACAGAGGATCAGTTCCTGCTGCAGCCGGTTGTCTTACAGTCAGACACCGGACAGTGAGGATGAAGAGGGTGACATGGCTGAGCTCCTAAGACACATACAGAATATGAGACAAAACAGGATCAAGGGGCAGGAGGAGATAAAAGAGGATGTGCAGGAATATTTTTATACTTTTTGTGGATTTTTTTTGTATTTCGCGTTCCCATGAGGATTCATGTGGCCCAGAATTGGAGACAGTCTGTGCTTTCAATCCTGTCAAATTGTAATGTCTGAGAAGATTGATACTATGAGTCTGGAAGCCCCGGGAATAATGATGTAGCCATTCCTAATTTCTAATATTCCCTACATCTGAGAAGACCCCTCTATATTTCTGTACGTTTGGTCTTTTAGCACAATCAGATGTTTCCCGCAGTCGATCATACAGCACTCAGTGCAGACAACTTATTTGCTGCGGATCTTATGCTATATCATTTTTTGATGCAGTAAAACCCAACACATAATCATTGTTTAACTGACGATGGAAACATTGAATATCATAAGGATGCCATGGATGACCCACAACGACGTCACTCCAGTCACTGCTGTGCCCCAAGTCAGTAATATCATGGGCAGCAACCTGAACATAAATTGTGGACCCTGGTCGAATTCCCGTGAGAACTAGAGAGGTCTGCTCATAAGGTCCAACCTGCAAGAGGAAGAGAAAAGAAAATTGTAAATCCCTGAACATATCTTACAAAGTTTCTTAAAATAGCCTCAACTTTTTATTTTAATTTCTGGGGGGAAAAAAAGCCTATTTAAAGGGAGAACCCAGCATATCACCCCAGCCCTGCAGATAGATAGGTTAGTGTCACCAGAACCAGCATATAACCCCAGCCCTGCAGATAGATAGGTTAGTGTCACCACAACCAGCATATCACCCCAGCCCTGCAGATAGATAGCTTAGTGTCACCAGTACCAGCATATCACCCCAGCCCTGCAGATAGATAGGTTAGTGTCACCAGAACCAGTATATCACCCCAGCCCTGCAGATAGATAGGTTAGTGTCACCAGTACCAGCATATCACCCCAGCCCTGCAGATAGATAGGTTAGTGTCACCAGAACCAGCATATCACCCCAGCCCTGCAGATAGATAGGTTGGTGTCACCAGACCCCAGCATATCACCCCAGCCCTGCAGATAGATAGGGTAGTGTCACCAGAACCAGCATATCACCCCAGCCCTGCAGATAGATAGGTTAGTGTCACCAGAACCAGCATATCACCCCAGCCCTGCAGATAGATAGGTTAGTGTCACCACAATGAGCATATCCCCCCCCCAGCCCTGCAGATAGACAGGTTAGTGTCACCAGAACCAGCATATCACCCCAGCCTTGCAGATAGATAGGTTATGGTCCCAGACCCAGCATATCACCCCAGCCCTGCAGATAGATAGGTTAGTGTCACCAGAACCAGCATATCACCCCAGCCCCGCAGATAGATAGGTTAGTGTCACCAGAACCAGCATATCACCCCAGCCCTGCAGATAGATAGGTTAGTGTCACCAGAACCAGCATATCACCCCAGCCCCGCAGATAGATAGGTTAGTGTCACCAGAACCAGCATATCACCCCAGCCCCGCAGATAGATAGGTTAGTGTCACCAGAACCAGCATATCACCCCAGCCCTGCAGATAGATAGGTTAGTGTCACCAGAACCAGCATATCACCCCAGCCCTGCAGATAGATAGGTTAGTGTCACCAGAACCAGCATATCACCCCAGCCCTGCAGATAGATAGGTTAGTGTCACAGAACCAGCATATCACCCCAGCCCTGCAGATAGATAGGTTAGTGTCACCAGAACCAGCATATCACCCCAGCCCCGCAGATAGATAGGTTAGTGTCACCAGAACCAGCATATCACCCCCAGCCCTGCAGATAGAATGGTTAGTGTCACCAGAACCAGCATATCACCCCAGCCCCGCAGATAGATAGGTTATGGTCACCAGACCCAGCATATCACCCCAGCCCTGCAGATAGATAGGTTATGGTCACCAGACCCAGCATATCACCCCAGCCCTGCAGATAGATAGGTTATGGTCACCAGACCCAGCATATCACCCCAGCCCTGCAGATAGATAGGTTATGGTCACCAGAACCAGCATAGTAACCCTATCCCACAGATAGATACATTAGAGTCAAAAGAACCCAGTAAATATATATTTTCTAGTGGCAGGCTCCCTTTAAGATGGAAGGTTAAAGTGGATTTCAGTTTTGCCTCTTACCGTTGTGTAAGACTTAGAACCCTTCTTTCTGTAACGGATCTTGTATTTCAGTGAAAATATCTCTGGGTATGGCCAAGAATGTGGAGGTCGCCATCGTACATATAATTTCCTGCTTTCCCAGCATATGGAATGTATATTGACATTCACCGGGGGATCAGGGCGTACTATAGAATAAAAGTATGAAAAGTTATGTAATATTCTAGACACATAGAAGATTGATGGCAGATAACGCCCTACTGGTCCATCTAGTCTGCCCTTATACTTTGCTACCTTAGGATATACATGTATTTATAGGGTCACTTACTGTAGATTTCCCAACCACATCTGCTGGAAGTTTGTTCCAAGCCTACTTTCAGTGAGATATTTCCTGACATTGCCTCTGAACTCCCCCCCAACTAATATCAGATTGTGCCCCCTTGTTATTGTGTCTTCCTTCTTGAACCTTATTCATACCTATAATATATGTAAAGCTTTCCATCATCTCCCCCTTTCCCTTCCTTTTTTAAGACTATATAGATTAAGTTCTTTAAGCCTCCTCTGATTTCTTTTATGTTTCAGACCCTCCATTGGTGATCTGTGTCTTCCTCCTGGTGGCATCTGGTGCTCTTCTATGACGTCATGAACCTGAGATCACCGCTGAGGCCCAATGACATCATGACACTTGGCATGCCCATGTCACCACTGAGGGCCAATCAGAGCGTTGACCCACGGAGCCTGACATCACAGAAGAGCATCAGACGCCGGCTCTGACATCATCCGCCTGGAGGATCACCAGATGCAGCGAGGAGGCCCAGAAGAGGTAACGGAAGGTGAATATAATTTACCATCAGCGGCCATTTTAGTTTGAGACAAATTCCAAATTGTTCATTTTTGATAAAAACCAAACAATTTGAAATATTCGGGTCGAACCCAGCTTGGTACGAACCGATTCACCCATCTCTAACAATCACACATACATGACTAAAACTTACTGATGTTGTCCGCAAAGAAAGAGTACAGTTGTGTTATTGACCCCAGCGGGTTGACGGCCGTTACATTCAGAAGATACGGAAACTCTTCAAACATCCTAAAGTTACTTATGACACAACTGTTGGGATTCAGTTCATGCTGGGTACATTGTTGAGGTGGTTTAGGACCCATTAAGCCCAACCTACAGACAAATACCTTCTTTTAGATGAATTGTGTTGGATTCGGAAAAATGATCAAATTTTAAAAATTTTCGAAATTGTGAATTATTCTGACCTATCCCATATCTTACCAACCAGTTATATTCAAGGGATTAAAAAAAAAAAAAAACTCACCAATTTACCACTTCCATTTTGGTGATCCCTCTGAACACACAGGAAATGACTGCTCAGCCAATCATTGATTCACGCGGGTCTCAATGGCAGGAAGTGATTGAGTGATCACTTCCTGTGTGTCTCGAGGGACCAGGAGACAAGGAGCATTGGCATGGCAGTGGTGGGGAATCACTTCTCTTGTGTTTTTGTGTCTTTTTTAACCACTTCAGTCCTGGGTTATTTTCCCTGGTTCTGGACCGGATACATTTTTGTTTTTTTTTCATACATGTGATTTTGAAGGCTATAACATTTTTTTCCTTTGGGTTATTCAAATAATTTTTGTGTATTTTTTCTGTGATAAGTAGGGCTTTATCTTTATATTGTTTTTATTTTTCCATATTTTTTCTTATTTTTGTTTTTTTTTGTACATGTTTTGAAGGCTGTAACATTTTTTTCCTTTGGGTTATTCAAATAATTTTTGTGGGTTTTTTTCGGTGATAAAAAAGGGCTTTATTTTTATGTTGTTTTTATTTTTCCATATTTATTTTTTCTTTATTTTTGTTTTTTCTCGTACATGTTTTGAAGGCTATAACATTTTTTTCCTTTGGGTTATTCAAATAATTTTTGTGTATTTTTTAGGTAATAGAAAAGGGCTTTATTTTTATGTTGTTTTTTTATTTTTCCATGTTTTTTCTTTATTTTACTATCCGAAAAATGGAAACAAAAAAGGAGGGGAAATGTTTTATTTTCCACATTTTTTGTGTTTTTTTTTTTTTTTATAGCACAAAGTGCTAATAAAAAAAAATGTTAAATAGTTTTCTCTATTATGGTCATTTTTACTTTGGTGACATTTATTGTTGTGTCACTGGGGGGCAGGGCTAGAACCTGTGATGGAGGCGTGGTAGTAGCAGGGGGGTTTCACTTTATTTTTTTATTTTTACATAGACCTTTGGTGGAGCATTTTATTTATTTATTTTTTAATGTTTTCTCCTGTAACTGGGGCTGATACATTCAGCCTCCTATGTTGTACTCCAGAACTGATCTGGGTCCTCTAGGACCCAGCATCTCTCGGAGTTCCTATCTCCCTAGGGGTCATGTGAGGGGAGTCGCATCATAGCTCTGCAGACAGCAATCGGGAAGGCAGGGACGGTAATAAACCGTCCCTATCTTCCATATGGGATGTCCAGCTGTAGCCGGCATCCCGATTCCACAATTCCACGATTTCGTGCAGCAGGCTAACCTTGCAAGGACGTACGGTTACGTCCTTGAAAGGTTAAAAGTGGACCACCCGAAAGAATATAGTCTTTGGGCAGTCAGACAACCCCTTTAAATCTAGTCTCATATCTTGTAAGATACAGTAAGGAACTTGGTTCTATAGCAGTAGTTTTAGTAAAAGCTGAAGTAGCCATGACCCACAATAAAAGTGTACAAATGACACAAAAATGTATATTTACACCCAAAAACCACCTAAAAAATACAATTCCCCCTATAAATCATGGCCTTATACAGCCACGTCAATGGAAACACAAGAAAGTTATGGCTACTGAAGGGAAACGACGGAAATGCAAAAAAAAAAAATCTACAAAAATATTTTACATTTCAAAATGTTTTAATTCGCTAAATTTCGAAAAATAAATATTACCTGTAGGTTGTCAGGAAAGTGGTGAGTACGGCGCTGCGAGGCTCCAGGTCCCAGGTACAGTTTATTTTCTCTGGGTAACTTGAAGACCAGCATTGGATATGGAGCTTTTCTGGAGGAACTACAGAGACAAGAACATTATCCAGAAAGTCATTGGAATGGAATCTGCCCCCAAATCAGCGTCAGATTCCTACGTGTGAATGGCCCCTAAGGGGTTAGAATTATCCCCTAGAGAATGTTTTTCGTCGTTTACATTCGTAAAATAAAAATATACCCCTAGGCCAATACTGGTATCTATCCGGGACTATGGCAGAAACTCAACTGGAGCCGAGCGAGGTCATGTTGACCTACAGTGGACTATCTGAAGAGACCGCAGACACGTGTTATAAACCCAATTTTTGCAGAAAAGCTTTCACTTTTGCATATGACTTTAGCATTGTACCGCTGCGGATATATTCATGGGGATTGATTTTAATGGTACAGATAGTTAAAGGGTTTTTTTTGCAAGGAGGCCGGGGAAGGTGACGAAAACAACCCATATCCACCTGTCCCGGTGCTCCGGTGTCTCCCACCGCGGTTGGGTCCTGCTGCTCTGGGGTCTTGTTTTGGTGGAAGTTCCTGAGGCCGATGATTGGCCTCAGTGGTCACATGCGGCAGGGACCTACACCAAAACAAGACCTCGGAGCAGCAGGACCAGACAGCGGTGGGAGACACCGGAGCATCGGGGACAGGTGAGTATGGGTTGTTGCCTTCTTGCAAAAAAACGGTTATCTTGGACAACCCCTTTAACCTTACCCTTGTTTTACAGCGGGGGGGGGGTACAAACTATATCAAGACTGACAGATGAGGAATTGGGGTGTGCGTTTGGGCATTTGGGTACCATTTACTCCAGTGATTTGGATGGTTTATAGGGTTACTGTGTGGTTTATATAGGACCACAGCATTTTTTACAGATGTAGATTTTTTAAAATTTTTTCATAAATCCTCCATTGTAGATTACACTTACGTCCAAGTTGTAGTTCCATTAGGGCCAAAGTCTCACCACTGTGAGGGTGATGACAAGTGTATTTGCCGCTCTGGTGTCCCTTGGTTTCTACTAGAGTAAGATGGCGGCTTCCATTTGAATACACATCATCGCTGTCCTCAACTTTCCTCCCATTAAACCTCCATTCGACATACGGATAAGACGTGTTACAGCGCAGTGTTATCTCTGCTCCCAGGTGCCCAAACTCATGAGTAACTGGAATGGCCGCTGTAATAGGAGAGAAAGACGTCAAACATCACTCAACAAAAAGATTTCTATATGGAACCTCTAACGTACAGTATATAGTACATATGGCTGCAATGTTACATGTTAAATGATATTTTCCTTTTAGACTCACTAAAGCTCTATTCACTCTATATATACAGTACATTTGCTTTGTGTGCTTAAAAACAGCAATAAAAAATATTCTACACAAAATTCTAGATGATTGTGTTATATAATTCCGTAGTTTACACAACTTTCATTGTATGGTTAAAAAAACAAGTTCAGGTTTGACTAAATGGTCATTGAACTTGCTATAAAGACGACCACTAGGCGGGTCTAATAGTCAATTTTTTGTGTTTAACCCATAATAAAGCAACACGAGAGAGAACCTGAAGAACATTGCAGCATAACATTGTGGTGGGAATCTCCCACGGGAGGGCAGAGCGGATCATCTCGCTACTTCTGGGAGCCTTGCCAAAGAGCAGTAATGATAAGATACTATTTCAATATAATTTCAGTTCTCAAAATAATAAAGTAAGAAAAACAAAACAAGCAAATAAAAAGATGTTCTAGAACATTTCAACGTGTGGCACAATTTAGAGATCTAGTGTGGTAAAAAGTCAAAAGATTATTTCCAGAAATGGTGGATTTAGACCCTGTTTTTTACATTTATTTAGACGTCTCATGTCTTCACGAAACAAATGTCGGGCATCTTATTTATGACTGCTCTATCATGACTCTTCTGCACAGATCTCAGTCCCATATTGTCATTGTGTCTCCAGAGACAAGTCGCCAAAAAGTGAGTGCGGTTCCTGCAAACAAACCTTCCAAGTACGATGGGCTCAACTGAGCCGAAATTCTCCAATTTGCCCATACCAACTGAATCCAATTTGATTCCAAGGAAGTGGAAGATGGTGGCCACATCTTTAGTGAGATCCCTGAATGGAATGCCACTTCTTCCATCTTAGGCTTAAGTTCACATCAACCGCCAGAAAGAAAAGTCTTGCATGGACTCGAGGTCCAATAGTCAATGGGTTCCACCAATGTCCGAAGCGCTGTTTTAGCAGTCCGGCTCTTCGTTTTTTTTATCCCGCAGTGAACCCGAATGACGGACAACCCAACACAGATATGAACCTAGCCTTACGCAGAAACAGAATGTAAGCCGAGATCTGTGGTGACCCAATAAACAAGCGGTCATGTAAGCCCTAACTGTGCCGCATCCACAAAACGTTACCGAAAAACATAAAAAAAGATCACTTATTTTTTATTAATTCTTTCATGACAAAAATTTAAAAAAAAAAAAAAAAAAAAATTAAAAATCGAAGCAAACTAAAAATGGAAAACATGCTCTAGTTACAAAACACAGACCTGTAGCCTAAAGGTATAAAGACAATGTATGATGGACAATGGACCAAAATATACAGGAAAATGTGAGGATCATATGGTAAAAAAATATGTGAATGAGGGTACGACGTAAAAATACTATGAAACAAAAAAAGGCAAAACTCATTTTTTCCTATTTTTGTCTATTGTCAACTACATTTAGTATCCATTTTTGATATACCAAAAGGAAGAGAAATTTTGTGAAAGATATTTGGATGCAAAAATATTAAAGACACAACCTACGTACAGTAATCAGATTTATCGCAATATTATGGGTAAAAAATTATGGCTAAAATTCAAGTTTCTTGGTCTTACCTTTATTCTCCAGGAATCCATAAGAAGGAAGCAGAAGAACAGTTGTAAGGGTTAATGTCCGGATCATTCTAGAAGTGTGAAGGAAACAGCCACGATCCTTACAATGTACTGTGAGCTCAATGACAATACATAGAATGTAAAGTCAGATTAAGAATGTAATGCCAGTCATGGGGGACTGAAGTATAAGAGCGCTGCTGTGGAAAAACAATGTTGTGTGTGGAGCCCGAGTATCGCTACGTCAAACCCTCTTATTGGTTAGGAATCAAAGCCTGACACAATAGATGAAAAGGGGAACAAACTTTAGCATTGCAAAACTAAGAGTAAAAGAACTTCCAACAACAGTCATGTGCTGCCGCAAGTCTCAGTGTGCTTGGAAATCCCAATTCATTGGAAAGCTCAAGGCGTTTATATGTGTCCATGCTATAAGTGTTATAGAAGTCATTGCCTATACATGATATCTGCTGGATATTTTCCTCAGTGCTTGTTACTCGACTGTGATTGGTGACTTCAGATCAGCTCCAGTGTCTACAGGGAGTCTGTGGTAGTCTGAGACACGCCCGCTGTTCTCTCATTGGTTCAGGCTGCTGCTCTGTTCCTCCTCCCCACAGCTCTGCCTCCCCTAGCTGCCATAGCCGGAGGGGTATGGGGGCCCATGGCCAGCTGAAAATGGCCGGGCCCCGGACAACCATGATAGGGGTCGAGGAAAGCCTAATTCCCCCGACCGCTATGCATGTTGTTAATAGAAAAGGGCCCGGGATGTCGACCCCTTTCCAATTGATGCCAGCCCAGGGAAGGTGACTAAAAATAAAAAAAGACACTTATACTCACCTCTCCTGGGCTCAGCATCCTCTCCAGGGCTCTTCCGGCCAATGACTGAGGTCATCTGTGATTGAGCCCTAGCAGTCACATGGGGCAAGCAGATGTGTTGACGTCATTGCACCCCACATGACCGCTGAGGCTCGATCACAGGCCCCAGCAGTGACATCTGGGGCATGTGACCTCCATCACCAGGCAGAAGAGGACAAAGCAAGATGCTGAAGACAGCCAGACGGAGCGAGGATGCCCAGGAGAGGTGAGGCAAGGTGAGTATAAGTGTTTGTTATTTGTAATCACTTCCCCTGGGCCTCTACTTATTATACTCCGGGGTCTGAGGTGACCTCAAAGTATAATAATAGCACCGGCTCTGGGGGGGTGGGGCTCTTGGGAGCATATAATACTGTGTGGGGGCCACTGCGGAGCATATTATACTGCGTGGAGGCCACTGTGGAGCATATTATACTGTCCCAGTTTTGTTTACATGCTGGGCGCTGCACTGATCATTCACCGCATTCTTGAGAACTTCAGTTGTGGGTACTACATCTGTATCCCCTTTAGGTATCTGAGATATTGCTGCAGCACCTGTAACCGTCACTATCAAGAATTCACTCTAGGGAGGGGATAGGAGGCAAAAGTTTGTACCGGAGCCCACAAGGCTTTAGTTATGCCACTGCACTGCACACATATAGACATTTAAAGAGCAGAATTACCTCTTCTATTTCTCACTCAGAAACAGCCCCAGGACCATGCAGGACATATAAAGAGAAGTACTGAAATGTACTAAATTGAATAAAGAATTTTGGTTGCGATAGAAAGCTTCTATTTAGCTTTAGCATCAGGTTGCCTGTGTTTCTGTCTCTGCTCCTCCTTCCCTATACAGAGACTTCTATAGACATGTGTAAGCTGAGTCATGTGACCTGAAGTCAGTTTATCAAAAGGAGGGAGATAGAGAAAAGTTACAAAGTTTATTATAATCTCCTGCACTATTGATATATGCAAGGTTTAATGAAAAGTATCTGAATAAGCAAGAAATATACCGGTCCCTGGGATCTTGTGTGTCCAGTGCTCTTACACAATGGTAATGGGACTGTAGCACACAGTGGTGCCCCAACCACAACTCCCAGGGTTAGGGATGTCCATATGTAACATGGTTGACCATTCATCTGAATAGCTAATATGTCATGCTACATTTGTCAAACAAATGACATAGCTGTAACTTTGAGGAATTGCATGCACATGATCAGCTGATCATTTGGGTGTCTGTCTAGTAAAGACTTGTGTTTACAAGACAACCCTTTAAACTTCACATCTGTTTTCCCAAATTTTTGTAACGTCATGTACAGAATTTCCCCCAAAACTGTTCTGTACTTACAACTTAAGAAATCCAATTGTCTGAGAAAAGGTTATTTTCTATAACTTCCCAGTCTTGTGCTCAGAGTTTATGTAATGCATAGTCATAATGGGAAACCGCATTAACTTCCTAGTTAGCAAAGCAACAACAAACAACCTGCTGCTCGCTCAGAGCTTCACTTATTTATCCTTGTAAATTCAGTACTCTCATTACTTGTCAATATAAGATGTGCACACGACTACAAAATGTCACTGCCAAAAGCTCATTAAGTTCTTGAAACTGAAATAAAAGAAAAGAGAGAAAAAAAAAATGTAAAATTTTAAAAAAAAAGAGAGGGTGGTATTGGGGGGGGGGGGGGGGGGGGGGGGGCAAAATAACAAAGGTTGTGGGGTGTGGGGGGTTTTAAATATTAAAAAAAAAAGAAAAAATAATTGTTGGGGAAAAAACAAAAAAAAAAAAATAATTTGAAAAAAAAAAAAGTTGTTTAAAAAACAATTGATGAAGAGACAAAAAAATTGGGGGGAAAGTGTTAAGGGGAAGGGAAACGAGAGAGGGGGGGGGGTTTTTGGCCCCGCAAAAAGAAAAGGGAGCACACGCGGTAGTTCAAAAAAAAAATATATATTTACTATAAGTTAATAAAGGTTAGTTAAAGGTAAAATGACAGGGCTAAAGACAAGCAAAATATACAATATAGCATGAACAATTTCAAGGCAAATTCTGCAATGGTTTCTACTTTTACTCTGTCCACTTCTGCAGTATGGACACTGAATGAACAATATACTCAAAACTATCCCTAACTGACCCTGACTTCACATTTGGGTGCACCCCCTTTTCCCCAGTGGTCCAGGTGGACCGCTTACAGTCCGTAGAAGCGCGCGGTGGGGCCCAAAGTCGGTCCTTTCTTTTATAGTGAAGCGTCCTCTCCTCACGGTTATCAGGATCTTGGGAGAAATGAAGTCCTCTTTAACAGACAGGGAAACCAACTGAATGCAATGTAATCCAACAGCAGATTCCACTCAGCACACTGACAGTCCTGCAGAATCCATACACTGAGCTGGGATGTAAGCCGGGATTTCCACCCCGCCCCCCCCAAAAAAAACAACACCACCCCCCCCCCCCCCCTGTGTTACCAAAAAACACAACCACAATCCCACCCCCACAACACCCCCACAAAACCCACCCCCCCCCCCGGGCCCCCCCCCCCCCTCTCCCCTCTTCCCCCCCTTTTTTCCTCGGGCCCAGATACCGCTTAGCTGTACAGAAAAATCTCCACACCAGTTCAATACAACACTTGCCAAGATGGCTGCTGCTCTCTGTCTCGTCACTTCCTGCTTCTCTGCTCACACTCTGTCTGCAGAACAGGCAGGCTGACATAAAAGGGGGGGGGTCTCACTCCAGCATCATGTCACAATTACAATGGCTGCTGTCTTAAAGGAACAGAATCACAGAAATACATTCAACATTAACAGTTTATACAGACAAATGAAGCTTAAGACAACATTGGCTGTCTCTTACAGACAGATGAGACAAAAATCAAATTTTTTGGCAAGGCACATCAGCTCTATGTTCACACATGGAAAAATGAAACCTATCTTGAAAAGAACACTGTCCCTACTGTGAAACATGGAGGAGGCTCTGTTATGTTCTGGGGCTGCTTTGCTGCATCTGGCACAGGGTGTCTTGAATCTTTGCAGGGTACAATGAAATCTCAAGACTATCAAGGGATTCTAGAGAGAAATGTGCTGCCCAGTGTCAGAAAGCTTGGTCTCAGTCACAGGTCATGGGTCTTGCAACAGGATAATGACCCAAAACACACAGCTAAAAACCCCCAAGAATGGCTAAGAGGAAAACATTAGACTATTCTGAAGTGGCCTTTTATGAGCCCTGACCTAAATCCTATTGAGCATCTTTGGAAGGAGCTGAAACATGCCGTCTGGAAAAGGCACCCTTCACACCCGAGACAACTGGAGCAGTTTGCTCATGAGGAGTGGCCAAAATACCTGCTGAGAGGTGCAGAAGTCTCATTGACAGTTACAGGAATCGTTTGATTGCAGGGATTGCCTCAAAAGGTTGTGCAACTAAATATTAAGTTAAAGGAACCATTATTTCTGTCCAGGCCTGTTTCATGAGTTTTCTTTTTTTTTTAAATTCTGTTGAAGCCTGGTTGGAAAGCAATGTCTGACTTTCATTTGTTCATTTTCATAGAATTTTTATATATTATTACTTTTGTCAGATTCAAGTTGTTTCTGTGACCATTGTGGGTTTTTCTTTCATTAAACGAGGGAGGGACCAACAATTTTGTCCACGTGTGTAGTATCTAGCAAAAGTGGTCCAAGGAAGAACAATCAGTCAATGGGCTACATGATCATGGATGGCCAAGACTCATTGATGCCTAGAAGGAGTGAAGGTGCATGTACAATGCCTATTGATGCAAGTGATGGCATTATGGGACACTTGGCAATGTTGTGCTCAGAATCCTTGGGTCCTGGCATTTATGTGAATATTTTGTTGCACACCAAGTATCCATCATAGTATTCCCTAATACTATAGTGGCCTCTTCTAGCAGGATAATGTGCCCCACTACACTGCAAAAATGGTTTAAGGAACCTGACTTGACCTCCAAATGCCTCAGATCTTAACCCAATCGAGTATCTGTGTTTAGTGTTGGGCAAACAAGTGGAATCCATGGAGACTGCACTTAGCAAATTACAGGAACTGAAAGAGCTGCTGCTTAAAGAGGACCCCGAACCACCTCCACCTTTTTCCATGCTTCAATAGGCCCCGCTCCACTGATTCTGGCACAGTTGGAATTTTTTTCTCTAGCCCTCATCGTTCCCAAGCAACCATTGCTGTTAGTTTCATCATAATTTTATTCTCTGCTGTCAGGTGGGCGATCCCTGTCTGTCTGCTCCAGCCAAGCCCCACCCACCTGACAGTAAAAAGTATGATTGTGCTGAAAGTACTGGAAGTGATTACTTGGGAACAGTAGGGGGCTAGTTCCAAAAATTTCAACTGTGCTGGAATCAGTAGAGCGGAGCCTATTGAAGGACGCAAAGAGGTGGAGGTGATGAAAGGTCCTCTAAGTTTTGGTGCCAGATAACACAGGACTCATTAAGAAGTATTACGGAGTCCATGACCTGTCTAATACATTGTTTGGTTGTGGATAGAGATGGGCAAACCGATTCATTACAAACCGGGTTTAACCCAAATATTCCAAATTGTTCCGCTTTTAACAAATCCAAATAAATGGTGTTTTGTTTCAGACGAACTAAAATGGCCCCTGTGACATGCACTGAGCAGTGAAAATGACGTGCTGGCGACTCCTGACATCACCTGACAGCCTCTCAGCCAATAGTCAGTGGCAGGTTGTACACCTTACAGTGCTGATGTCATATACAGATAAAGTACTGTGGTCTGGAACACAAGGCATTTCAGTGACGGTGGAAGTAGGGCACGGATGTATTATTCATCACAGAGTGATCCAAAGCATTTACTCCATTTTCTTATACAGTACACAGTACTTAAAATACAGCTATAGAATCAAAGGAGTAGGAGAAATGGAACAAAGTTTAGTCAGATTTAATTACAATTACAGGCAGATTAGTGATAGAAATCGTAGATAGGAGGGAAGTAGAATATCTGTGCTGTGTGAGTCTGATACGTCCTGTGGCCTGGTCCATCACTTCCCATTATACCACAGTGATGGCATCAAAGAAAACAAAAACCAATCTGATTTCACATCTGCTCCCATAAAGGCATAATTTATAGCTTTGTAAAAAAAAAAAAAAAAATTTCGTTCATCACTTTTCGACTTGGCCTACAGCCACAAATTTGTCACCCAAATAACTAGCCTGTAGCACTTACAAGTCATCAAAACGGGCTAATTTTTCTACAAAACCTACAATGGTCAAGGACCTTTCCATTATAAAAGGGTAATTTTTGGAGCATTTTAAATATTAGAAGTGAGTGTGGCACAGTGTATGGTGTGTATCATCTGCTTACCATCTGTTTTTCCATAGACATACATGTCACGTTGACATAACTTCATCTGTGTTTGCCTTAGAGAGTTAGAAACAGGATAGATGGGTTCCTAGGAGCCCTAAGAGTATTCTACACTATGTTTTATAGGTATATTCCTAGGAGCCCTAAGTGTTCTATACTATGTTTTATAGATAGGCTCCTAGGAGCCCTAAGAGTGTTCTACACTATGTTTTATAGATAGGATCCTAGGAGCCCTAAGAGTATTCTACACTATGTTTTATAGATAGGTACCTAGGAGCCCTGACAGTGTCATACGCTGTTTTATAGATAGGTACCTAGGAGCCCTGACAGTGTCATACACTATGTTTTATGGATAAGTTCCTAGGAGCCCTGACAGTATTCTACACTATGTTTTATAGATAGGAGCCCTAAGAGAATTCTACACTATGTTTTATAGATAGGTTCCTAGGAGCCCTAAGAGTGTTCTACACTAGTTTTATAGATAGGTACCTAGGAGCCCTGATAGTGTCATACACTATGTTTTATAGATAGGTTCCTAGGAGCCCTAAGAGTGTTCTACACTATGTTTTATAGATAGGATCCTAGGAGCCCTAAGAGTATTCTACACTATGTTTTATAGATAGGATCCTAGGAGCCCTAAGAGTATTCTACACTATGTTTTATAGATAGGTACCTAGGAGCCCTGACAGTGTCATACGCTGTTTTATAGATAGGTACCTAGGAGCCCTGACAGTGTCATACACTATGTTTTATGGATAAGTTCCTAGGAGCCCTGACAGTATTCTACACTAGTTTTATAGATAGGAGCCCTAAGAGAATTCTACACTATGTTTTATAGATAGGTTCCTAGGAGCCCTAAGAGTGTTCTATACACTATGTTTTATAGATAGGTTCCTAGGAGCCCTAAGAGTGTTCTACACTATGTTTTATAGATAGGATCCTAGGAGCCCTAAGAGTATTCTACACTATGTTTTATAGATAGGTACCTAGGAGCCCTGACAGTGTCATACGCTGTTTTATAGATAGGTACCTAGGAGCCCTGACAGTGTCATACACTATGTTTTATGGATAAGTTCCTAGGAGCCCTGACAGTATTCTACACTATGCTTTATAGATAGGAGCCCTAAGAGAATTCTACACTTTGTTTTATAGATAGGTTCCTAGGAGCCCTAAGAGTGTTCTACACTATGTTTTATAGATAGGTACCTAGGAGCCCTGATAGTGTCATACACTATGTTTTATAGATAGGTTCCTAGGAGCCCTGACAGTATTCTACACTATGTTTTATAGATAGGTTCCTAGGAACCCTAAGAGTGTTCTACACTATGTTTTATAGATAGGTTCCTAGGAGCCCTGACCGTATTCTACACTATGTTTTATGGATAAGTTCCTAGGAGCCCTGACAGTGTCATACACTGTTTGAAGCTGTGGTTCTTACCAAACTTGTATGACCAAAAAACAAATCTTGGAGCCTCTTCAGAGGTTCACCCATCCTTGTTGTGGAGTGCATTTTATGAAATGATGTTTGTAACGTTTTCCTGTCGCATCTATTTCTGTAGAATCACCAGAACCTAGGTATGTATGAAGCCTTCAGCCAAGCTTTGGACATAATAGTGGTCCCTCTGTGATGGTCATCTGGGTCATGTTTCATTTCTTTCTGTTGTAGATGTTGGTTCTGTATTGATGCAGCGCCACATTGGATAATTTTTCTTAACCACTGGTGGAGGCTCTTAAGTAAACTAATGTATAGCCAAGTGGGTTGAGACAGGAAGGAGATAAATAAACCTAACTGTGCCTAAGGGTATAATATATAGTTTTCTTTATAATGATCCATATCAAATGGCACAAGCGGAGACCTAAACCAGTTTGGATCACAATTTCTACCCATGTGGTGGGATCTGACAAAGGAAATTTTGAATTAAAAATGAAAAAATTACGGCTCTTTAAATGTGGGTAGGGAAAAGCAAAAATACAAAAATTGTCTCAGTCCTGAAGGGGTTAAAGGACGTAAAGAGGTGGGGCTGGAGTTGATACTATACGAAATGTCACGCGGTGACATTTTGATTGACAAAACAAATCTGAATTTGCCCCAGGTTTACACTACGAGCTCAATTAAAGTCATTCTTGAACAAAAATTTCCTTTAAAATGATCCTTTTCGATTACAAATCTGAATAAATCTAAAAAATAAATTGTGACTATGTTGCCCTAAAAACGAATGCAAATAAGAGACGGCAAAACAGCCATTAAAAGATTACAAAAATATTTTATTGATATGCAACACGATACAAAAATGCAAACCTGTATACAAAAACTTTGTTTACATACCAGTTCTAGTGTTTTCAGGAAATAAATTAAACCAGACGCCTACAAAACTAAAAAGCAAAAAAAAAAGGGGTAAAAAAACAAAACAAAACAAAAAAAAACACGTTAACATAAACCATAATTAAACCATGAAAAGAAAAAATAAAATATTAACACCGTAGATAAAGTCGGTCTATCTTTAGAAGGTCAGCACAGAAGCGTTACTTTACAAAAGTAGTTAAAAAAATAGATTTTTTCTATGCAACCGAGATAAGTCCATCTCTAACACTTACAAATTAAAAAGTCTTCAAAAAATATTACTTGCATGAGTCTATTAGAAGGCAAAGGTGAAGAAATAATCGGATTCTACAACAAAAATTTGCACAGTGTGTGTTATTTTTGTTATTTTGAGAGAGAAAAATGTGAGATGCTGTATAAAAAGGCACATTTCCCTAAAATTATTCATGAAAAACACGGCTGGTAGGTGTAGTAAGGAAGTGAAAACCGTGTTCCATAGGATTAAAGGCAAAGGGTCTTCAACCCCAATCCGTGTCCAATGGTTGTGTCTTTCATGCAGCGACCTTGTTCTGCCGGAATATCACATGAAAAGCGCAGCACTTCTTCAGGCTTAAAACAACAAATACTATATAGTCACCTCTCGGTTCCGCCGGGTATCCAGCAGAGAGTGTCGGCGTTCAACTACGGATTGGCTCATGTGCAGACGGTAGACCAGGGAACCAAATGGAGACTCTCCGCTGGACCTCCAGGCGAGTATATGGTATTTTCTATTTAAAATCTCCCTATGGGTTTAAAAAAAAACGAAAAAAAAAAAAAACATCCCTTTAAGATTTATTAAAGGGGTTGTACCAAGATGGGAACTTCTCTTATTCCCAAGATGGAGGATGACCCACTGGCGGAGGTCTGACTTCTCGGATACTCGGCAATCACAAAAACAGGGGTGCAGGTTCCACATTACAACAAAGCAAAAATTTCCGAGGCTCCACGTCGGGAAACTTGGAGTGGATTGAGCAGAAGGGAGAAGTATAAAATCTTCCTATAGATTTCACATTCCTTTTGGAGTCATTCTTGGCTTTGGCTCAGAAAACCGCAGCAAAAAAAAAAAAAAAAAAAAAAAAGCGCTGCGTTTCCGCAACGTGGGGCCTCAGCCTTTGAGGGGTTGTGTGGGAATGGGATATTGATATTGTTTGAGGATCAAAATCCTAGTCCTGGACAACCCCTTTTAAGGTCTTTAATGGGACTGCTGAATACAGCAGAATACAGCTGTTCACTATCACCGGCAATCTAACGGGGTGTTCACACGTGGGATTTTGATGCAAAATTTGAAGAAGAACGTCAATGTAATCTGCCTTTATTGGGCATAGCCAAATTCTGCGCCAACAGAAAAGGTGTATTTTTCACCTCCTGTTCAATTCAATGGGAGTTCTTAGTCGGAAACTGCTTGAAGAAGGAGCAGGACACTCATTTTGAATGGGAGGCAAATTCCGTCTCAAATTCAGAATCCAATTCCTACGTGTCAACACCCCCTAAGAGCAAAGGTTGCCGGATAACGCTGTATACAGGTGGGACTCCTGTCCTTGCCATAGACCCAGTGGTCCAGACTCTTACAACATATCCTACAGGTCTTAAGCTTCAATCCTGGTACAATCCCTTTAACCACAACCGATTCATGTGTCCAGTTCACCGACCGCTGTGCAGCAGGTGTACGATCTTATACTGAACAGAACTTAAAGCCTTTCTTGTTTAACAAGGACCTTCCATGTCCTCACAGATGTGCGGTATTATATACCCCTAGAAAGCTGACGGTGTGCCGAATTCAGTGCTTTGACTGTATGCACCTGGGTGCCAGAGATACCGATGCCTTCACGGTCAGAAGGGTGGGCCTTACAGCCTAGTGGCATCATTGGGCGGTAAGGAAGCTCCCCGACAGTATAAGGCTACGGTAAAGAACAGTAAGGGGTGTGTTGGAGTGAGTGCATTCCTTATTGCCCAGCAATGACACTAGGCTGTAAGGCTTTCCCTTCAGACAGTGGAGGGATATTGGTGCCGAAACTAACAGCACTGATCTCCGGCATCGGGGCACATATCGGGAAAGCTTTCTAGTGGTATAGAATACCGCCAACCTGCGAGGGCACGGAAGGTTTAACCCTCTCTTTAACCCTGTTTCCAAAAGACTGTAGTAATGAATAATACAGACGTACATATTAGACTACCAGGCAGGCAGTAGTATTATGTAAATCTGTGTGTTGTATAAGCAGTATACATATCATTTCCTTCGAGCTTATTCACACAACAGCTTTTCACGGCCATGTACTAGCTGGGTTTTTTTGTGTTTTTAAGTTAACACCAAGCACACGGCCCCATCGTAAATAGAGGATCTATTCACACGGCCGATCTGTGAGCATGTTTTTCCCAGGCCGTTTTCCTCAATAGATAAAATCTAGGAGGGATCTGTGAAAATGGGTATCCTACATGGCCGATCTGTTTTCAGTAGACTTTTAGCCGCGAACAAACATTTGTATCAACTACACGGGCCTTATTGGACTTTTCTGCCATCAAAAAGAATCGACTGTGTATGGCCGGCTTTAGAAAGAGACCGTCCAGTCTTCAGCACTCGAGTCCCAGCACGACACTGCCATCCTATATCTGTCCAAATCTCTTCTGGAATGGCATAGGGGCGAGACAAGTCTGGGAGCCGGAAGCATGAGCAGGAATTAGAAGCACAAAACTTGTAAAATCATCAAAAAAAAAATTATGCTGAGATTAGTCTAGACCTCTGCCACTCAAAATGGAGAACGCAGACCTACGCTTGAGACACTAGATCATAAAACATGGACGTAGTTATGACCTTTTTGAGCACTTGTACAACTTTTTGGTTAATGCTGCCACCACTAAATGAGATGATGCCTATATTGTAGTTACCCCCACAAAGCCCCTTATTACATGGGAGCCAATAGTCCACCTACAAACCATTCACATATGTAACACAACTCCTCTCCGAGACCAAAAGGCACTTTACTCCATAGAATACACACTAGCCAAGCAAGATGCCAACCAATTCTAAGTAGATATAAAAGACAAGCACAAAGGAATGGTAGCCATACAGTAAAAGTACTTTTCGGAAGTACTATACATGACCCATCCCGATGGTAGTGATGGAGATAGAAGACGTGATTATTTAGGCTACTGCTACTCTACAATGACATAAGAGTCCGTCCAGATACTCCATTCTCAACTGGGAGCAAAAAGAGGAGCCACAGAAGAGATTACTCATTGTTATGTTCTTGGGCCCCCACTGTGGACCTTGGCTGCCCAGTCTTGAGTTTCATTAAAGCTTTTTCATCCCCTTTAGGCTCTTTTTACACTGTGTTGCTCCGTCCGTCCAAGGTTTCCAAAAGTAGATTCGGACGTATACACTGAAGAGATGCCAAGGAGTCCATGTCCATGATCTTCTGCTAAAAAGTGTACGCAAATAAAAGCTTTTCCCATAATGATGTGGGGAACTTCCAAGCATAGTTTGTTAGGGGGATGTTTTTCTCAAAAAGGTTTGGAGCGTTACTGTAAATTCTTTATAACGTGAACTCTGCAGGGTGAGCCCTTTCTTACATGTGGGGGTCACTTCTATTTACAATCCAGTTTCCTTTACAAGGCTAACATGGCCTTGGTATCTCTTGACTTGATGACCGGCCAAGATGGAGGTGCAACTGGTCACGAAAATTCCACAAGGGATCAGAAATGGAACTGGAAACCAACACGTTACACTTTTTAGTCTGCAAATAAACATAGATGTCTAGAAAAAGTTTCAGAACCGACCCTGCCGTCGTCCAAGCAAAAAGCCCTCAACGTATTCTCATAAGCAAGATGAAGTCTCAGAACAAGCCACAACAAAAAGGCACCGGGTTACATCATCTTCTATAATCGACAGATGTCACAGAAACCAAACACTGTTAAGGCCAAGGGTTTATGTAAACATAAGAGCAAGTCACCAAACTAGGACCATGTGTACAAAGAGCTGTAATCTAGACGGAGAGCTCCGATCCAATACTATCATCGAAGCTGAACTTGTGGTGGTCGTACATTTAAATACCTGGGGGCCAATGGCTACAATTCACGACTCCCCCTCTACCTGCGGTCCGAGAGCTATTCTTCCCGACTCCCCCTATACCTGTGGACAGAGGGCTATTCTTCCCGACTCCCCCTATACCTGTGGACAGAGGGCTATTCTTCCCGACTCCCCCTATACCTGTGGACAGAGGGCTATTCTTCCCGACTCCCCCTATACCTGTGGACAGAGGGCTATTCTTCCCGACTCCCCCTATACCTGTGGACAGAGGGCTATTCTTCCCGACTCCCCCTATACCTGTGGACAGAGGGCTATTCTTTCCGACTCCCCCTATACCTGTGGACAGAGGGCTATTCTTTCCGACTCCCCCTATACCTGTGGACAGAGGGCTATTCTTTCCGACTCCCCCTATACCTGTGGACAGAGGACTATTCTTCCCGACTCCCCCTATATCTGTGGACAGAGGGCTATTCTTCCCGACTCCCCCAATACCTGTGGACAGAGGGCTATTCTTCCCGACTCCCCCAATACCTGTGGACAGAGGGCTATTCTTCCCGACTCCCCCAATACCTGTGGACAGAGGGCTATTCTTCCCGACTCCCCCAATACCTGTGGACAGAGGGCTATTCTTTCCGACTCCCCCTATACCTGTGGACAGAGGACTATTCTTTCCGACTCCCCCTATACCTGTGGACAGAGGGCTATTCTTCCCGACTCCCCCTATACCTGTGGACAGAGGGCTATTCTTCCCGACTCCCCCTATACCTGTGGACAGAGGGCTATTCTTCCCGACTCCCCCTATACCTGTGGACAGAGGGCTATTCTTCCCGACTCCCCCTATACCTGTGGACAGAGGGCTATTCTTCCCGACTCCCCCTATACCTGTGGACAGAGGGCTATTCTTCCCGACTCCCCCTATACCTGTGGACAGAGGGCTATTCTTTCCGACTCCCCCTATACCTGTGGACAGAGGGCTATTCTTTCCGACTCCCCCTATACCTGTGGACAGAGGGCTATTCTTTCCGACTCCCCCTATACCTGTGGACAGAGGACTATTCTTCCCGACTCCCCCTATATCTGTGGACAGAGGGCTATTCTTCCCGACTCCCCCAATACCTGTGGACAGAGGGCTATTCTTCCCGACTCCCCCAATACCTGTGGACAGAGGGCTATTCTTCCCGACTCCCCCAATACCTGTGGACAGAGGGCTATTCTTCCCGACTCCCCCAATACCTGTGGACAGAGGGCTATTCTTTCCGACTCCCCCCTATATCTGTGGACAGAGGGCTATTCTTCCCGACTCCCCCTATACCTGTGGACAGAGGGCTATTCTTCCCGACTCCCCCTATACCTGTGGACAGAGGGCTATTCTTCCCGACTCCCCCTATACCTGTGGACAGAGGGCTATTCTTCCCGACTCCCCCTATATCTGTGGACAGAGGGCTATTCTTCCCGACTCCCCCTATACCTGTGGACAGAGGGCTATTCTTCCCGACTCCCCCTATACCTGTGGACAGAGGGCTATTCTTCCCGACTCCCCCTATACCTGTGGACAGAGGGCTATTCTTCCCGACTCCCCCTATACCTGTGGACAGAGGGCTATTCTTTCCGACTCCCCCTATACCTGTGGACAGAGGGCTATTCTTCCCGACTCCCACGTCCATCCAAGCTTGTGTAGAAATGAGCAAGCTTCCGCCAAACGCAGTGGAGGCTTCCAAAAGGTTCAGGCCACCAGGGTAAGCCCTGGTTAGATTTTCTAGACTTTCAACAAACGCTGGCCATACGTAAAGTTTTTATGTACAGACCGAGCTAAATTTGGTAAAATCGGCTAATAATGTGATGTCTGTGATGGTCACACAAGACACACAAGATCCGTAGACAGACATGTCCTGTTTATAACCAGCTTAAGGCCCTATTCACATCCTTTTTAATGTATATTGCAGAGGAACACCCCTACCTGTATACCATGATACATTGCCCATATAGTCCGATTGTCTAAAAACAGAAAATTAAATTTTTTTTTTTCTCCTAAATGTGTTGAATTAGTCAGCAGAGACTGTTGGTGATATTCCAAACACTCTTTTGACCTCCTTGGGGTTATTGGCTCACATGGCTATAGGCTTAGCTTGTACATTCAGAGCTTTTCTGACACACACATTACAGGGTTTTTCTATGCCAGCAAAGTGCAATTCTGATGACCTACCCTCAGTATAGGTCATGAGTATCAGATTGCCACGAAGTCCGGGTGTTAATCCCAATCCAATCGCTGTTTTGGCCACCAGAAGAAGCTCTGCACACTCATACAGCTTCCTATCTCTACACTGTATTGTTGGCACCTGGAACTAGGTCTCTGCTCCCATTCACTTGGATAGGACCAGGGCAGCTTCCATCCATATACCTCATATATGGATTCTGGTGGGCAAAACAACTGGATGAGGCTTGGGCGTTGGACCCTTAACAATAGGATACTAATAACCTATCCTGCGGTCATCAGTATCCAACTTTGTTGGCTCATGGACATCCCCTTTAAGTGTACATCACTAACGTGATGTGTACAGGCCCTAAGGTGTACGACCACCTTTGTTGAGTCTTGTACACAACTTATATAGAAACAAGTCTGAATCACGGCTGAAAAAAACGGGATCATTTACATCTAAAATCCAGGGCAACTCTTTTGCTAAATCCAATAGGAATACGATCGTGACATTCGCCTTCAGTGACTCTCTATTAACCCTTCCCCTCATGGAGTACTGAAGTTCTCCGCATGTAACACCAAGACAACTAACCTAACAAGCGCAGATGTTCTAGTGTAACCTACCCACAAACGCCGCTACCACGCACCATTACTTACAATTTTTGGCAAATTCCTTCTGCTTTAATTTTCAAATATAAAGAAAACTTATTTTTCTATTATATATCGTCTTAAGGCTCGACCTCTATTAAGATCTATCCTGTCTGTCTATTGCTCTGGTTTGCATTTTAGTCACAAAAGTGCTAAATGAATAAGGCAGGGCTGGAGAGAAGAGTCACGTAGATAAAGCACCTACAACGCTCCACTTCAGATACAGCTAAATAAAGTCTGCACCAGACTTCTAGAAAGCTAAGAGATTCAGAAAAATATCCCTAAGGAAACGCACTAACCGCTGAGGATACAACCGCTCACAGCCAAATCGGATACCCCTCCGACTGGAATGGTTTATGCCAAACACTTCCCAGCTCTTGGTAGGGGACGACAACCTTAATATGCCATGTGAATTAGGCATCAAATGCCCAAAAGCAATCCCAATCCCAAAAAGCCCCCCAGACCTTGCTCAAACTCAAACCCTGACCAACAGGGTTTAGGTGTTGGACCCCCACCGATCAGATACTGATGACCTACCCAGCAGAAAGGTTATCGGTATCCAAAATATAAGGGGTCTTGGACAAGCCCTTAAGGTTAGGGATATAAGGCGACAAATTTCCATACTAGTTAGTGGTGTCGCATTGCGAAATTATGGAACCACATCAAAAGCAGAAATCCAAACCTATTGGGTTTTGGTTGCATGCAACTTTTTTACCATAGACTGCAATGAAGTCAGACGAGAATCACAACGCACGCGACACGTCTACTAGACTTTCTACCCTAGCCTTAGAGTAGATATTTGTGTTCACATGTTTCTAGGTCCCCTACCCAGTGCTGGGAGACACTTTGCAGACATAAACCATCTCACAAACTCCCTTTAGGTCACCTTTCAATTCCTTCAGTTCGTTCCTGAAGACACTGTCCACTTTTGACAACCAGGACCCCATAAAAATGCACCATACAGAGCTGGGGTTGTCAAGTATAGGAACATAGATAAGTCTTAGAAACTACATCGAGTACAGCTCAGACAAACAAGATATTCATCATCAGCGTGGGATAGCCGTAAGCCGACCCCTACATAAAGCCTCTCACATTCGAGGCTTAGGTTTCGGGTGGTTGCTGCCCATATCGTCTCCTCTCAATAAGGCCGCATATTAAAGAAGCCAACGCTGGTGGGAGACTCCTTGACAGTGACTGTGATAAGGTTGGCTGTGACATCTGTCACAAACACATGCTCGAGCAGACTACGAGCCGGCTTCCAGTCTTGGCTAGCTTGGACAGACATGTCCTGGCTGGAAAGTGATGAATCGTGGTCGGAGTCCAAACTGCTGTCATCTCCGGTACTCAGCTCTGCCAGATCCTTGCGAGGCTCAGCCTGCTGTCCTCTCTCGACAGTAGTGACCTCCCTTGTGGACCCTGGAAGCCCAGTTCTTACTTGGTTGATCCCTCCACTTTTCCTACCCATTTTATCCGCCTTAGCATCTGTGGCCGGCCCGTGTGATGGAGGATTGCTGGTTTTCTGAGAAGCGCTGTTATTTTTCTGAGACGCGTGCACAGTTAGCGTTCCACCACTCTGTCCCCCTTGAGGTTTGCTCTGAAGATTTAACGTTTGGGTGGTTTCTCGGTTAGATATTCCAGCCCTTGGGGCCGGCTGGGTTACCGGGGGACTTGGGTGCTCCTCGGCATCAAGTTTTACAGTTTTCAGAGCCGGTGGACCGAGATCGATCTGCATTTTGGAGGCACCCTTAGTTTCTGGAGTCTGACCGCTTCGTTTGGGATGCAATGCAGAGTTCATCGGCCTTCTGCCCGCCTGAGGGTTGTTTTGGGCTATACGGTTCATATAATGCACAATTGAGCTTTGCCAGCTCAAGTTTCGGTTGGAATTTCCATTGGGATGACTAGGGGAACTTTTTGCAATGTTGGAAAGCAATTCTGCAGACAGATTACCCTGTCTGTTATTGTTAGGGGCAGATAGGTCTTTGGATTGGGATTTAACAGTGGAGAATCCTTGTGCATTATGGGCAGACTGTAATTTTTCAGCTGCACTTTTAGGTCCAGGCTTCGCTCCTTTGGTCCGTCTTAGGATCTTCTGGTCAGGAAGCAATGGCTTCCTTCCCCTTTTCTTGCGCAGTTGCTCCTTTAACTCTGGCCTTACTACCACGGCTTGTGCTTTCTTCTGTGGTACTGGGTGTGAATCCCTCGGTCTGGGACAGTGTGGAGTTTCTGCATCACTGTCATCTGATGAGGAAGAGGATGAAGATGACGAAGAGGAGGAGGAGGATGAATTAGATGAGGAGGATGAGGAAGAAGAGCTGCTCGATTTGGGTTTTGGTGGAGCTTCTGATTCCTATAAAAAAAAAAAACAAATATTCAATATTCTGTTAAAAGGCAAACTGTAAAAATAATTAGCAGAAAATGTGTAAAAAAATATTAACAAATTGGTATTTTCACACTTCATTAACTTTTTAGCCATCGACCTCTTCTTAAACTTTGATTTTATTGTAAAGGCAAGCGCACGAGAGTAAAGATGGGGCAAAGTCTAACTGGCTGCAGACGTATATGTTGTCACAGAAAAACAACAAGAGACATTGAATGAGTTGACTTAAATGGGTTGTCCAGGAAAAACCTCTCTCTGGTGGCCGAGGAAGGTCAAAGAAAAAACCAAAAACAAACACCACACACCACATACTCGCCTGTCCCCGGTGCTCCAGTGTCTAAGACCGGTCCGGTCCCAGAACATCACTCACATACGTCACCTGGTTCTTTCCTTAGGCCGCGGCGGGGATTTCTGCCAGAACAAGCCCCGGGAAGCCATGGAACCGGTGAGTATGTTTTTTTTATTATTATTATTATTTTTCACCTTCTCCAGATTCTAGAGGAAAAAATACTTTTCCTGGACAACCTCTGTGCCATAATATTAACGTGATGGTGTCAAGTTAAACTTTGCAACATCGATATATTATGGAGCTCGGTGAAATTTGAACACACATTGGATCAGCTTAAAGAAGCCCCTCCGGGGTACATTACGGCCTCGCAGATATGGATCACTGCCATATTACAGACCCATACAAACACAGATCACAAATACGGCTGGAGACTTACCATTACAGTAGGTCATGTACCATTAGAAGAACTGGAACATTTTTGACATAGTAATGAACTGAACAGTCAGCCCCTTGGGGCCCGGCAACTGTGCACCAGATGTGGGTATACATGACTAATGGTAGCCAGTAAACAGCTGTATGCATTAACATACAACATGTCCAAAATCTGCAAATGCTTGATATTTACCGTGACGCTCACACTGGTTATGGGGGAAGGACACAGACATGCACGGCCAGATTTCCTTTCACTCTCTGCCTGGATGGAGATGGCCCTGTGGCTAGGTGGGATGGGGCGCAGGGATCCCTGTGCTGGAGCGAGCTGCCGGTCACAGAGACAAGATAAGATCTCTTAGATCTTTAAGGCACACGGACTTGCCATCAGCCGAGGGCCATATCTTCCAGCCATTAAAGGGGTTATCCAACCCCTGTGGAGATCGGGGAGGTCACTGGAATGGGACCAATGTCACCACTCATATGAGTCACTGGTTTCTTACCAGTGACAACAAAGGACACTGATTGGGTCCCAGATGGTCACATGGGATGCAGGAATTGAGGCATCAAACTAAATAGACATCAGCTGGGGACAGGCAAGTAGGCCTCATTATTAATATTATTTTACACCTACCCGGACTCCACACACAGGGGTTGGCCATCTCCAGAAAAGCCCCTTTAAGAGAGAGCAAGGACCCCACTAATCTCATGGTTTAGGCACTGCCATGAGAGAGTCTTAGATTTCAGGTCCTACTTTAGATGTATCATAATACTGAACAGACACTCACCACATTTTTGCGTGGTCTCCCTCGTGGTCTTTTTCCTCTTCTTCGGTTTCGCAACTCTTTTTCCTGTTCCCTGGAACACAAAGGATTGTCAAAAAGTTTACGACACGGTGAACAAGGATTATATAAAATGTGATAAACAGGGAACGGCCGCCGTACATGCGAGCCTCTTACCTCTTCTGGAATGCCATAAGAAGACGTGGGTCAAGAATGTTTTCCTCCGGCTCCCAACTATTGTGCCTGTGCAAAAACAGATAAAAAAAAAAAAAAAAAAAACAAACATGACTGCTTATTGGGTAAAACCCTGACAAAAGACGGAAAACGTCACAACGGAGACTTTTCAAAACTCTCCAACAGATCTTAGCTTGATGGTAAAGCTGCAAGAACTGTCACCCGATGGGTAAGGCCAAGGCTGCCTGTAAATCATGGGAAAATAACAGGACCGGACAATTTTGGGCCATAATATGAGGAAAATTTACCAAAATTGGCATTTCTTACATATATTTTAGTTTAAAATTGACATAAGATGTGTCAAAATTACTAAGAGGTTCCGGTCCATGAATAACTGACGCATTTCTGACTGTCTGTGATCCCATGAGCAAGGGTAGAGTTGCACCATAATACACACCGATTCCTGGTGTCACTTATGATACATCTTTCAGGCTGCGCAGGCCCTGCCCACTTCTTGTAGGTCAAGTGACAACAGCAGCAAAGAAAGTTGCAAATTTTTGTGCAAATGTATCTTGTAACAGGTTTCGAGCCAGAAAATTTGTACAATTACCCCTAAACTTTTTTTTTTTTTTTTACCACATGTCTGTGTGGGGGCTTGTTTTTGTGGGGAACGTTATCTTTTTCAAGTGTAACTTTATAATAATTCTACCTATAGGTGCAGGGAACAGAAATGACGCTATTCATCACAAGGTTTAAAGAATATTTTAACATTTTTTTTTAAAAGTCATTACATTTACACCAATTATACTATTTTTGAACTATATAAAATTTTTATTTTTTTTAATATTTTTTGTTCCACATACACCTGAATTTTTGGCTGCTCATAGAATACACCTTAAGGCTGAGGCCCCGCGTTGTGGAAACGCAGATTTTTTTTTTTTTTGTTGCAGATTTTGCTGTGGTTTTTTTGAGCCAAAGCCAAGAAGGTTTACAAAAGGAATGGACCTCCTAATACCTTATAGTAATTTTACTATATATGCAGCATTTTTTTAGCTGCAATTCACAGTGTGGGGCTTTAGCCTTAAGGGGTTAAACGGCCAGGAGTAGTGTTAACACTGATCCCCGCCAAAACAGCGAACGTCAGCTACGGGTGGACAAGGAAAAGAGACTGTTCCTGCACCATCCCCGGGTCACTCAAGACCAGGGAAGAAACCTGCAAGCGTCACTCCTCAAGTGTCACCGTATTGGATTCTTTCTCACGGTGAATTTTTTTCACTAGGTAAACAATGATACGGAGAAAATCCCACAATATTACCGCTAATAATGGACATGCAGCCCTGGTCTAAAAACACACACAAACATATTATATATCTATTCTGGATAACAGATGATCCCTCTCCCCTGCACATGGGGGAACGATAAAAAACACAACACAATGCAATCTCCTAAAATCTGATGTGTGTTTTACATTTCCCTCGCTGCGTCTAGAGACTGATTTTTTTTAATTTGCTTGCATTGAATAGATTCCTTTTTTAACCCCTAGTTCCATGGAGACTTACAGTGTAATTGTGTATTTGGCATAGGTTTGGATTTTTTTTAGTATTTTTTTTTTTTTGGTAGACATTCATAGAATTGCCACCAATGCACCCAGGAGGGACACGCTGAAGATTCTCCATTGCAAAAAATCTGCAGCAGGAATGAAAACAAAACCAAAGAAAGTGCACAAAGTGCGCTTTCGGGTTTTTTTTGTAGCAGATTTCAATGCAAAAGTGTTCTGGGTCGGATTTACATGGATGAGAATTCTTAAGATGCAGCTACTGCACAATACAGAAAATTTTCTGTGCGAAAATTCTGCAGCTTTTCAATACTCCTGCTGCTTTTCGGATATCTGCCGACGGGGGGGGTGGAGGGATTATTTCTGCAGAACCATGGCAAATCTGCAGCAAAATCAGAATTTATAAGATGCAGATTTTACAGATTTCCCCCTCTAAGGTTAGGTTCACACCTGCACCTGCTCTACGTTCGGGGTTTTAGTCCCCGAATCCACGTAAAAAATGTAGAGAGAAAAGTCCTGCAAGCAAGACTTTTCTCTCCACGTTTTTCGGGCGCAAACCCGTCAGACCCCATTCTAGTCTATGGGGTCCGCGGGTAACCGCTTTTAAGTGGAGTGGGTTTCCACTTGGGGACCCACAGAACGGAAACCCGAACGCATGTGTGAACCTAACGTTAGGTTAAGTTCACACAAAGGAATTTTCCTCTAGCAGAAGAATAAGTGTCATGCTCAATCTTCAGGCAACTCCCATTGGAAGTAAATGGGAAGTAGAAAATACCGCCCGGCAGGTGCAAATTTTGACAAGGAATTTGGACCAGCAGAAAAATAAGTTTCAAATTCCTAAAGCTTAATTTTTCAGCTAAGAAAAATTCCACCGTGTGAACAACCCATTAGGGAGTGTTCACATTTGCATTGCTTCATCCATTCTGCTGGTCTGTCGTGCAGCCAGACTAGATTTTCAGGAAAGCGCCCGTATACGTGACAGAATTTGGTGCCAATTTTGAAATTCTGATTAAAAAAAAATTGGCGCCCGGCTCGATCTTATCCCAGACTCTCTACGGCTGAATCAGCTGCAATCTGCCCACAAGGCGCTCCGCTGATCTGCCCCATTTATCTGAGGCTTCAGTCGGTGAAAGTCAGAGGGGTGGAAACGGAAGAGGCGAAAGTCCACCTAAAATTCTTCTTCCACGTGAACATAAACAAAGACGGATCCATCTAATCACAAGTAATAACAGATCCCGAGAGATTTATTTATTTATTATTTATCCCTGTAATGGGATTTTTTTCTTCCAATTTTTCTGGATGGAAAAAAAATAATAAATAATCGCATTTGCAAGACTCTCGTCCACGATTTTAGACGGAGTCCGATGCAGATGTGAACGCTGCCTTATTAAGGAGAGAAATCCTCAGTGAGTGTTTGCGATAGTTGACTTGTTGCAGTTTTTACCCTGACACGCGAAAACTTTCTGCAGCACAAACATGACAAATGCTAAAAATCGCATCTACTTTCCATGTCATCTGCCAAGTGTGCACAGTGACACCACCACGTGTAGCCCTACCTGTGACTTGACTTTCTCTTTCACCCTCGTGCATGCTACAATTTCTGGATTTCCACAGTATACCATGAGAACAACCCCTTCACTGCTGGAGACAGCGGCCACACCATCCGGAACTATTACACTTTTTGGAAATTTTTTGCTCCAACAAATTTGCCTTTGCAGCATAGGCTCCCCTACATGGTACATACAGCGTAGGTGTGCACATACATATAGCTCTACGTGAGTGTTCGAAGGTCTATCAGGGGTCCGTAAGAAGCCGACTATTGTAAGACTACCACTCCCAGCATGCACCGACACTCTACAGCTGTCAGACACGCTGGGAGTTGCAGTTTCAGAACAGCTGCAGGTACATAAGGGGTGTAAGAATCGCTATATAGGTGGCGACAGGTTAATGTGTATAATAAGGCGATATATATACACACGTATGACAAGGGGGTGTGACCGACCCCTGATCAGACACGATCGCCCGGTAATAACATTGCACTATAAGTGGGGTTAGTTTGGCTGGCCCACAAGGGCGGGGGCACAATTCAGGGCTGCTGGGTAAAACAAAAGCCCTTGTTACTCACTTGGAGGACCAGCCCCTCCACTTCACCAGGTATTCTGCGGTGCCCTGCAGGAAAAACAGAGATAGGGGTCACTAGTTGATATTGGGTGAGGGGCGGGGCAATAGTAACGGGCTGCAGAGGGGGTAAAAACACTGGCAGACTTTACCCTGCGCAGTCTCTTGCTCAAGATGCACTCCGCGGCGAAGACCTGCTCCCCGACTGCGCTCAGCTCCTCCATGGCTCCAGCGGGCGGGTAAGGCACCGTACACACTGGGTAGAGCTCGTCGTCCCTCCGTCTTCGCACGAACCACCGCGAACAACACACAAAGCGGCGCGGGAGCGAGCGGAGGTGCGCGCCTCTTCTTCCCCGACTACCAATAGGATCGCGGGATACGGCGGCGCATCCGGGGGGCGGCAGAGCCTTCAGATGTGAGGAGGCCGACGGCTGAGCGCCTCATTTACATAAACACGCCCACATACCACAGTGTGGGCGTGGTCTCTAAGCTGCGAGGGGAAACAACAAGTATAGGGGTAGGCGGGAGGGCCCCGGGGAGTCGCGCCATCTGCTGTCCGAGCCTGTCAACAAGGGGCAGGCTGGGGCCTCCTGGGCAAAGTCATGGCAGGTGTGGGGTATTGATCCCCTTAAGAGCCCCCTCAAGGAGAGCTCAGGCCAGATTATGGTTTTAACCCCTTATGGCCACCGTTGGTCTTCAGTTTTTATCACTTTGCCACATGATGGATTATTTTTGTAATGCCCTCGTAATGTGTCATATAAAGTATTCGTAAACCGTGAAGAAATTATTTCTGAGGTAAAATAGTAAAAAAAAATGCGATTCTTATATAATAAGGTAATTCTGAGGGTCAGTACGGAGACGGCGATTCCAAATTTCTATAGTTTTAGTTATCTTTTACTAAGGCTAGGTTCACACTAGCGCTTAGCACGACTTTTCTCTCCGCATTTTTCGGGCGGAAACCCGGTGGACCCCATATATTAACCGCGAATATCTGCTTTTTAAGAGGATTGGGTTTGTAATACCCTGTAATGGGATTGGGTTGTAATGCCCTCATGTAATGTGTCATATAAAGTATAGGTAAACCGTGAAGAAATTATTTGTGAGGTAAAATAGTAAAAAAAAATTAGATTCTGATCTAATAAGGTAATTCTTAGGGTCAGTACGGAGACGGCGATTCCAAATTTCTATAGTTTTTGTTATGTTTTATTAAGGCTAGGTTCACACTAGCGCTTAGCACGACCTTTCCGCATTTTTTCGGGCGGAAAGCCAGTGGACCCCATATATTAACCGCGAATATCTGCTTTTTAAGAGGATTGGGTTTGTAATGCCCTCATGTAATGTGTCATATAAAGTATAGGTAAACTGTGAAGAAATTATTTGTGAGGTAAAATAGTAAAAAAAAATGCGATTCTGATATAATAAGGTAATTCTTAGGGTCAGTACGGAGACGGCGATTTCAGATTTCTATAGTTTTTTTTATCTTTTACTAAGGCTAGGTTCACACTAGCGTTTAGCACGACTTTTCTCTCTGCATTTTTTCGGGCGGAAACCCAGTGGACCCCATATAATACCCGCGATTAACCGCTTTTTAAGAGGATTGGGTTTGGGGTTGTAATGCCCTCATGTAATGTGTCATGTAAAGTATTGGTAAGTCGTAAAGAAATTATTTGTTAGGTAAAATAGAGAAAAAAAAATGCAATTCTGATATAATAAGGTAATTTTGAGGGTCAGTACGGAGACGGCGATTCCAAATTTCTATAGTTTTAGTTATCTTTTACTAAGGCTGGGTTCACACTAGCGCTTAGCACGACTTTTCTCTTCGCATTTTTCGGTCGGAAACCCGGGGGACTCCATATATTAACCGCGAATAACCGCTTTTTAAGCATATTGGGTTTGTAATGCCCTGTAATGGGGTTGGGCTGTAATGTGTCATGTAAAGTATTGGTATACCGTAAAGAAAATTATTTGAGGTAAAATAGTGAAAAAAAAACGCAATTCTGATATAAGGAATTTCTGAGGGTCAGTACCGAGATGGCGATTCCAAATTTCTATAGTTTTTGTTATGTTTTACTACCTATGGCTAGGTTCACACTAGCGTTTAGCACGACTTTTCGCATTTTTCGGGCGGAAACCCGGTGGACCCCATATATTAACCGCGAATAACCACTTTTTAAGCATGTTGGGTTTGTAATGCCCTGTAATGGGATTGGGCTGTAATGTCCTCATGTAATGTGTCATATAAAGTATTGGTAAACCGTGAAGAAATTATTTGTGAGGTAAAATAGTGAAAAAAACGCAATTCTGATATGATAATTAAATTCTGAGGGTCAGTACGGAGACGGCGACTCCAAATTTCTATAGTTTTTGTTATGTTTTACTACCTAAGGCCAGGTTCACACCAGCGCTTAGCAGGACTTTTCTCTTCGCATTTTTTGGGGCGGAAACCCGGTGGACCCCATATATTAACCGCGAATAACCGCATTTTAAGTGGATTGGGTTTCCGTTTTTCGGTCACAAAGCGGACCCGAAGAACGGAAACCCAACGGCAGGTGTGAACCTAGCGGAAGGGAAAAAAATTCTTTAACCCAAAATTTAGGTTTGGGTCACATATTACGAAATGCAGAACTTTATTATTTTCCTGTAAATTGAGATTTATGAGGGATTGTTTTCTTGGGGGGGGGGGACTGCGGTGCTTTTTTGTGCCACATTGGGGTATCTGGGTACATTTTTATTAAAGATTATATGAAAAGAACAAAGCGGCGGAAACAAAGCCACGAAGAAGGAATCCGATATGAACATGAAGAGAACTTTTACGAATGCAAAGACTTCATTAAGGGGTTAAAGACTCCAAATCCGGCGGAGAGAAAAGTCCTGCATGGAGTCTATGGGGTCTGCCAGTGGCTTTGGGTAACCGCTATTTTGGCAATCGAGCTTTCCAATGTTCATGTGCGCCGGTAGACCCGAAAGATGGAGAGCCTAGCACAGATGTCCACCTAGCCTTATGCATTTGCCCTTATGCCTTTGCCATTTGCCCTTTCCCCAAAGCCTTCGTCATCTCCCACCAAGACTGCTGTAAAATCCTATATGGTAGCCCCTCTCCAAACTGGAACTCACATACTGATGTCCTGTCCTTAGGATAGGTCATGTATATGTGATTGGTGAGGGTCCGACATCCGGGACTCCTACTGGTCACCTGGTTGAGGAGGCTTTAGTGTTCAGGTAAGCAGTGCATCTTACTAGAATACCAAGCACAGCACCGCCCAGTGTATAGTGGTTGTGCTTGTTATTGCAACTCAGTCCCATTTAATTGAATCACAGCCTCCTGACGATGCATGGGTGAAACGCACGTTGGGGCTGAGGTGGAGGTCACAGTCTCTACACGGTAGTCTATCTATACTTTTGTACTTGGTATAGCCACTGTTTATGTATTGTGTGTTCCCTGTGCTACTTGCTTTTGGGTGCAGACATTATTCCTGTATTAGCGTGACCATGGATGTTTGACACATGCTGGGGGTTGAATGTGTAATAGAGGCAAATTATACTCTTTACCTAATGCACATACTCACTTTATATATAGCCCCTTATTTATTTTGGTTTCGTAATGGTCCTTGTAGGATAATATCTGAGTATCGGATCATATGCCATGAGATATCATTTGGGTCCCAAATGTCGGCCACCTCCAATTACATATGGATGAGGCTAGATTCACATGATGTGGAACTCAGTCTGTACGTGCGCCGGATTTTCCAGCCTGAACAGTGTGCGGGGAGAGGGACGCCTATCAGTATAGTTATCTGTGGTCCTAGGAGTCCCTGCTTCTCCGCTATATACTGTCCTGTACTATAATTGAGACATTATATAGTGGAGCTGCATGGATGACTATATTGTTAGGAGTCCCGTACACTGTTCAGGCTCGTAAATCACACGGGCCAAGTTTCACAGGTGATATTTGGTCGTGTGAATCTAGGGTGAAAAAGCTGAAGAGACCCCAAACTGATTTTTCATACTGATGACCTATCCACAGGGTATCCATAGGATAGGTCATCAGCATGTGATCCTTGGGGGTCTGACACCCGGACCCTGCACAGATCAGCTGTTGCAGCAGCCTCCAGGGGTAAGAAGCTGCTAGTGGACCACTCCTATACAAATAAATGGCACAGAAGCCCCGCCCACTGTATAGTGGTGGTTCTGGGGAATTGCAGGGCCGATTCTATTACTTGAATCAGTCTGAGGCCGGAATACCCCTTTAATTGTCAGATATGAGATCAGTTTGCCTCTGTTCCTTATAGATTCTGTAACAATGCTTTTTTCGTAGCGTGAAAGTTCATCTAGGTCAGAGGTTCCCAAACTTTTTTTCTCGTAGACCACTTTCAAAATTTTACTGGTTTCGGTGGACCCCCTGCTGCTACATTTCTACCATATTCCCAAAACTCGTCAAAAAATGTGAAGATTAGATCTAACGTAGACCCCCGTCGAGTCTCCCGTGGACCCCTGGGGGTCCACCTGGACCACTTTGGGAATCACTGATCTAGGCTATATGTGGTGGTAATAATAATACTAATAAGCCTTCACTGGAGCCTTTATTGCCTTGTAAAGTTCTTGTGGGTTACAAGTTCATGAAAAGTCATTTGCAGCTGAGATAGAGAGTTCTGTTGTTTTCTGTGTAAGTGGGATGACAAAAAAAAAAAAAAACTGGGCCTGACGGAAAAACTTGTAGGATTCCTATCGACCTATATTCACACGACTGCATTAATTTCCTGGGGACTATTCACATGACCTATATTTTGACAGTGGGTTATAATATAGGTCATGGTCTATTTCCATCATCATTTTCACCATTAGTCATCTGACTGTAGGCTTAGGCTTCAGTTTTGTTCACCAGAAATGAAACAGACGCCTCGGTGTAGTTGTGAACAAGCCTTCTGCACAGAAGTGTATTACCTAAATTGTATGGACCCCAAATATGATATCCATGGAAAACAACAGGGCCCTACTTTACTCACTTATGTCTCCAGTTTCATATGAAGGTATACAGAATCACCCTGTATAGTATTGATCGGTGGTTAGCACTGTAGCCTTACAGCATTGTCCTGGGTTCAAATCCGACCAAGGGCAACATCTGCAAGGAGTTTGTATGTTCTCTCTGTGTTTGTGGGTTTCCTCCCACACGCCAAAAATATACTGATAGGTAAATTGGTTCCCCATACAAGCAACTCACCCTTGTGGGTGTTGGGGATGAGCGCCTGTATGGCAGCCACTAACTCCACAATCCTCCTTGTGCTTTGGGTCTCCGTGAGAAAAGTGTATTCTAAATGTTTGTCATTTCTTGGCACTCCTGATAGTGCTGCAGCTCCGTCATTGTAGTGTGAGGATTATCGGTCAGAATTCCACTGATCATACATTTATACAAATCGTAACCATTCTCCATAGGGATGTTCTGTTGGATCAAACCTAATTTTCTCGTTTCTGAAGCATTTTTTATGAAAAGGAATGAGCAGACATATCCTGTTTAATGACCACAAGATACCATTGACATCCATTCGTGCCTTACTCTTCTTGTATATATTGTCTTTTCTCTTGTATGTGTAACATGTAGGTATTGTGGAAATGATGGAGACAACCAGTTATGCCTAACGCTCGGTTCACACTAGCACCGCAGGTCTCCATTGTTTGGGTCCGCCAGGGGACCCAAATGACGAAAAGCCGGACTGCTAAAACAGCAGTTGCACATGGACACTGGTTTACCCCATTGACTATAATGGGGTCCTCCGGGTATCGGCCGTTTCAAAACTGATAGTGGCGGAGAGAAAAGTCCTCCGTGAAGTCCTCCAATGGAGACTCTGGTGCAAATGTAAACCCAGCCTGACAGTTGTTACTGGTAGAATCTGAAGGTACAGAAGATATCCATCAAATGAAAAGGGATAAAAAACCGAATATAAGTACCAAAGTACTTGCTGCAATCCCTACTGGGGAGCACATCTCCGATTCTCCCACTCTTGCAGGCCTCTCCAAATGAGTCTGCTTCAACTGGCTTCACAGCAAGAGAGTCTGCCGCCTTCCTCACTGCATTGTGTGCCAACTGCTATCTGAGATATACCTTTAGTCGACTCCACATCCAGGGACTTCATTCACCATCTCCTCCACCATCGTCAGTATAGCCAGGAGCTCCTAGTGGTCAGGTAGCCGGCCAACTACACACACTAATGCTAAATAACCTAAAGAGAACATATGGTATCAGAAGGAGTATCCAGTCCAGCTGCACTGATATCCCTGAGGACAAGTCCACTGGAAATCATGTGCTTGCGCCTTTTCCTCTTCTGACGCATGCACAGTGAAGCTCAGTGTACTAGCTTGGTGGAGCATTCTCAGCTTTTTCAGTACACTGCACACAAGCAACTGACTTGGAACGCGTCTCCAGCAGGCTTGAGAAGACAAATCCTGCCCTCAGCCATGTCAAACAAGCCAGACTGTATGGGTTTTAGGCATTGCCAGATTGACTCTGCTTCACTTCAATGGCTCCTCCCATGTGACTTCAGCAAGAAATATAGAAAGTCTGTTACTAGTGATGACAGTTTTCCAGCAGATAATCCTTCTGACTGGTTTCCTTTAACAGTGTCATCTTATTTTCGTCTAATTCACACCCATTGCATTTCTCACTTGACTAGATTCCTCTAATGTGACCTAAATAGTGTCTGCTGTAGCTCTAGATTATTCACTAGACACATACTAATTATTAAAGGGGTTGTCCGGGATAACCTGTTTTTTGCAAGGAGATCAGGGAAGGTGAAAACAAAAAAAACATACTCACCTGTCTCCAGTGCTCCTGGGTCTCCCACTGCAATCCGGTCCTGCTATTCCAGTGTCCAGTGTCAGGTTGATTGGCCTAAATGGTCACGTATGGCAGGGATTTCCGTCAAAACAAGACACAAGAGCAGTAGGACCAGATCGCAGTGGGCGACACTGGGGACAGGTGAGTAAGTATGGTTTTTTTTTGTTTGTTTGTTTTTTCACCTTTCCCAGCCTCCTTGCAAAAAAAACGGTTATCCTGGACAACCCCTTTAATTCTACGTATGATATACCCTAGGTTCACAACCAATGAGAGGTGGACCACTAAAACAGCAGTTACACACGGAGCCTAGCAGACCCCGTTGACTATAATGGGGTTCGTTGGGTGTCTGTCATTTTGAAACTGAAAGCATCTGAGAAAAAAATCCTCCGTGAAGGACTTTTTCCGCCATCGATTTTCGGTGGACTCTGTGGAGACTCTAATGCAGATGTGAACCCAGCCTTACCTAAATACATAGGTAAGTGAACTCTGTACCTACAGCCTTACATCTTACAGAATACTTACTTGATCCTAGCCAGGAGACTACAGCGGACAAATATACAGTAGTAACATAATAGATAAGGTTGGATAAAGTGCATCATGTCCAACCTATAAAGTACCAAGTTGAGCCAGAGGAAGGCAAAAACAAAACCCACCCAATTCACTTACATCCCACCAGCAGCACAATAGTGGGTATTTTGCCCCTATGTGCTGGTAGGACAGAATATTATTTTTAATAAATTTCCTACAAATAGTTAAATGAAAGAACCTCCCCCTCGCCAATATAAGGAAGGAAGTACCACCCTGTCCATGTCCTGTGCGGTGGGACAGTTTGGGGGGGAGGTTTTTCCTTCCTCATATTGTATTATTTATATTTTATATTTACCCCCTCCTTGTTCCTGATGACCTCTTCATTGCCTTCTTCTCTGGACTTCAGGTCCTGGAGGGTTAAATAGAAGACTTTTTAATGATATATTATCCTGAACAGGTATCTCCCTGCTTACAGTGGGGAAAAAAAGTATTTAGTCAGCCACCAATTGTGCAAGTTCTCCCACTTAAAAAGATGAGAGAGACCTGTAATTCACATAATAGGTAGACCTCAACTATGAGAGACAAAATAAGAAAACAAATCCAGAAAATCACATTGTCTAAATTTTAAAGAATTTATTTGCAAATTATGGTGGAAAATAAGTATTTGGTCACCTACAAACAAGAAAGATTTCTGGTTCTCACAGACCTGTAACTTCTTCTTTAAGAGGCTCCTCTGTCCTCCACTCATTGCCTGTAGTAATGGCTCCTGTTTGACATTGTTATCAGTATAAAAGACACCTGTCCACAACCTCAAACAGTCACACTCCAAACTCCACTATGGTGAAGACCAAAGAGCTGTGGAAGGACCAGAAACAAAATGGTAGCCCTGCACCAGGCTGGGAAGACTGAATCTGCAATAGGCAAGCAGCTTGGTGTGAAGAAATCACCTGTGGGAGCAATAATTAGAAAATGGAAGACATACAAGACCACTGATAATCGATCAGGGGCTCCACACAAAATCTCACCCCGTGGGGACAAAATGATCACAAGAACGGTGAGCAAAAATCCCAGAACCACACGGGGGGACCTAGTGAATGACCTGCAGAAAGCTGGGACTAACGTAACAAAGGCTACTGTCAGTAACACACTACGCCGCCAGGGACTCATCCTGCAGTGCCAGATGTGTCCCCCTGCTTAAGCCAGTAGGTATCCGGGCTCATCTGAAGTTTGCTAGAGAGCATTTGGATTCTCCAGAAGAGTATTGGGAGAATTTCATATGGTCAGATGAAACCAAAGTAGAACTGTTTGGTAGAAGCACAACTCGTCGTGTTTGGAGGAGAGTGAATGCTGAGTTGCATCCAAAGAACACCATACCTACTGTGAAGCATGGGGGGGGGGGGGCAACATCATGCTTTGGGGCTGTTTCTCTGCAAAGGGACCAGGACGACTGATCAGTGTACATGAAAGAATGAATGGGGCCATGTATCGTGAGATTTTGAGTGCAAACCTCTTTCCATCAGCAAGGGCATTGAAGATGAAACGTGGCTGGGTCTTTCAGCATGACAATGATCCCAAGCACACCGCCAGGGCAACGAAGGAGCGACTTCGTAAGAAGCATTTCAAGGAGTGGCCTAGCCAGTCTCCAGATCTCAACCCCATAGAAAACCTTTGGAGGGAGTTGAAAGTCCGTGTTGCCCAGCGACAGCCCCAAAACATCCCTGCTCTAGAGGAGATCTGCATGGAGGAATGGGCCAACATACCAGCAACAGTGTGTGCCAACCTTGTGAAGACTTACAGAAAACGTTTGACCTCTGTCATTGCCAACAAAGGATATAGAACAAAGTATTGAGATGAACTTTTGTTATTGACCAAATACTTAATCTCCACCATAATTTGCAAATAAATTCTTTAAAAATCAGACAATGTGATTTTCTGGATTTGTTTTCTCATTTTGTCTCTCATAGTTGAGGTCTACCTATGATGACAATTACAGGCCTCTCTCATCTTTTTAAGTGGGAGAACTTGTACAATTGGTGGCTGACTAAATACTTTTTTTCCCCACTGTAGGTCTGAACTGCAGGCCTATTTGAAATTATAGCAGTTCCTCTTCTTTTCCCTCTGACTTCTGTCAGTCTGAGTTTGAGCTGGGCTCTTTCAGAGAAGAAATCCTGTCCTTTGTATCCCCAGAGACGATAAGAAGGTAAAGAAACCGGACTTCTGACAACTATCCTCCTCCTCCAATGGGCGATGTTCCCGTCGGTGTTTGACTCTTTTTTTCTAGAATCCTCGGAGAAAAACATCCTAGACCCCTGAGTCCTAGAAATAATTTGGTCCGGGTACTACATAGAGTTCTCTGTGCCTCCCCAGGACTGTTTTTTTTTGGACCACCGATCTTCCATCCGTCCGCCAGCAGGCGTTACAGAGGTCAGTCAAGGAATACTTAAGAAAACACGTCTTGGAGGAGGTTCCAGTTCTTCATCAAGGGTCTGTTGTTTATTCTCCAGTCTTCCTGGTACTTAAACCTTCAGGAGACTGGAGATTATAGACCTGAGATATCTCAACAGGTTTATCACAAAAGATTCTGGATGGAAACTGTGAGATCAGTTATATCTATTCTCCAACACGTAGATTGTATGGCCACATAAGATGTGAAGGACACCTATATTCACGCTCTAATCCATCCATCCCAGAGGAAGTATCTGAGGATTGCGGTGGTCATAGAAGGTCGTCTAAGACATCTACAGTTTACCTCCCTTCCATTCGGGATAACTTCAGCTCCCTATGTCTTCACCAAGGTGGTATCTTCGGTAGCTGCAGCACTCAAAGTCCAGGGAATCTCTATTGTGCCTTACCTGGATGATTGGCTGATAAAAGCCTCATCCAGAGTAGGCCTACAGCAGCAACTAAATATCACTATCAACTTCCTCCAATATCTAGGTTGAATAGTGAATTGGGAAAAGTCCCATATAACTCCAGCAAGCCAGAAGCAGTTTCTTGGGTTCATCATCGATTCCAGTCTTATGAAAGTCTCTCTTCCACACTCCAGAAGGGAGAGGATTACAGCAGCCAGAAAGTTTCTGTCGATCTCCTGTCCAGTCACCATCAGGATGGGTGAAAGCTTTGGGGCTAATGTCCGCAGCCATAGATGCGGTTCCATGGACACTATGGCATCTTCGCCCCTTACAGAGGAAAGTTCTATTGGCCTGGAATTACAGTCCCAGTGGACTAGACAAAAGATTCTCCCTGTCTCAAGAAGCCCGTCTATCCCTCAAGTGGTGGATTCATCTAAAAGATGGAAAGTCCATGGTCGAGCCTTTTTGGACCCTGTTGACAGTGGACGCATTGCTCTCAGGTTGGGGAGCACACCTAGACGAGATTCCTGTCCAGTGGTCTTGGAATACCCACAAGAGGATGATGTCGTCCAGCTGTTAGAGAACTCTGAGCTGTATGGTTTGCACTTCTCAGATCAGCTAAAAGGGAAAGAAGTCAGAGTGCAGTCAGACAGTTCTCTACTTGAACAAACTGGGAGGAACTCAATCTCAACGTCTTCTCAGCAAAGTGGGGAAGATCTTGAGTTGGGCAGAAAAGAATCTTAACTCATCTATCTGCAATGCATATCAAGGGATTACTGAATGTGATAGTGGATCAATTGAGTCAAGGTCTCGCCAATTCACGGGGAATGATCTGTCCATCCAGAAGTCTTCCAGGAGATCAACCAGAAATGGGGTTATCCAGAAGTAGATCTGATTGGTAACTTGGCAACCAGAGTCAATGCCAAGGTGGAGAAGTTCTGCTCTCTTTACCAGGATGACAATCCCTTGGCTGTGGATGCCCTGTCCATCCCTTGGAGGTTCAGGCTGCCATACATTTTCTCTTCAGTTTGATGAAAATCAGGCAGAACCAAGCCTTAGTAATTGCCATCATTCCATTCTGGCCAAAGAGAGCTTGGTTTCGCAACTCCTACAGATGAGTCGCAGGTCATACTGGAGGCTTCTCCGCACCCAGTAACTATGTGACAATCCTGCGCCCCACCACTTTCTCAGAAGGGTAATGTGTCTGACTGAATCCATGTCTGTAGCTGCAGTCACTATATGTGCTGTTCAAAGGCAAATCACTCATAAATGGCATGAATTCTCCATTCAGTGGGAGTCGGACCAATATGAACCCCACCACCCCTTCCCGCGTGGACATCAGAAACCCAAGAAACATGGCGCATTGGCAGGCAACAATCAGTTGTCAATTTATTCATAGATATTCAGGAGAAGTAACAGAGATATGTCACAAGGCCGAGTTATAAGGAAAGGTGCTCCAGAATTAATAATTACAGTATTAAAATTCACGCCCAGTTATCTAACAACATTACAGTTCTTACCATCATCTAATAGCCAATGCTCCACTGATTCTTGCGCAGTTGGAATTTTTTCTCTAGCCCCCACCATTTCTGAGCAATCAGTGCAGTTAATTTTGGTGCCTGATATGCTAACTAGACTCCCTAATGTCAAGTGGGCGGTGTCAGGTAGAAGCAAGCAAGGGTACTAACTGTACCTATTGCTCGGGAACAGAGAAGGGCAAGGGAAAAAATTCCAACTGTGCCAGAATCAATAGAGCGGAGCCTATTAAAGGATGCCAAGTTGTATTGCTCGAGTCATTCTAGACGTGACAGTGTTCAATATGTGTAATTGCATTATTTTTTTTATTTAACATTTGGGGATGGGAGGTTATTATGATTTTACTGAATTTTTTTAAAGCTTTATTTAACATTTTTATATTATTTTTTATTCCCCCTAGGGGATGTTCTGGCTGCTTGTATAATACACTATGTAGCGCAACATATTATACCTATTGTCATATTTAGACAGGCCATGCACAGTATTACAGCACAATATTGTGATTCTGGCAAATACTTGATGTAAGAAGTCTATACATTGGTTACTAATGGGTTAACCCCTTAACACACCATGACGTAATAGTACCTGTAGACAAGGCACCATGCCCTACAGCTACGCCACGATGATAGCGCGGGCTCAGAAGCTGACAGGTCCTGATGAGTCACTTGGAAGCGATGTAATATTGTATAGCAGATGGATATATGGATACGATCAGTGCATTTATTTTTTTGTGTGCACAAATTTACAATCTGTTCATATTACAGTCAATATTTTTGTCGCTTGGTGAAATGTTTTCTCGATGGTTTGAAGTCAGGCAAGATTATGTGGATCAGACATTTGCATCACTGCAAGTCTACCAGTTTGTGATTTGTCCGGGTAACATCTTCTTAAGTCACAAAAATGTATTAAAAAGTCACACTGGACATTACAAATACTGATCCCCAGCAGAAGTGTAATGTTCCTCATCCAGGGTCTTCATACAAAAATAACAGAAGATTCTGCAAAAGAAAAAAAAATTAAATCACATCACCATGGTAAAGTTACAAGATGTGATCAAGAAGGGTGACACCTGCCACTAGGTGTCTCCCTTCTTGCTAATTTGCTGTTCACTCCCTGTTACTAGGGAAGTTCTGTCTTTAGAAACTAACAGACTCAAGAATGGTAATATAGGGAAGGGGCAGGGACAGGTCTCTCTTCACAGCTCAAGCATGTTTCCACACAGCTTTCCCTGCCTGTCATCTGCACATAGAGGAGTCTGCAGCTTACAATGAGTGTAAGGAGAATCTGTCTACTGCTGACTAGCTGTTTGTGTTATTGCTGATGGGATGTTATTCATTGCAGCTTTCCTAATTATTCTCTGATTTTTATTGAAGTAACAGGGAATGAGCTGTAATACCACACACAACCTGTGGGCAGGTGTGGTGCTGTTTCCTAATGCCTTTAAATGTTTCTTGCATGAAGTATGTGCAACCTAAACTCACATTGTATAATTAGGGATGAGTGAACATGAGCCAGGTTTGTGATAAATTTTCCAAAAATTTCTGGTTTGCCTGAACCTGAAATGTTTGGGTTCGTCACCCAAAAAGCACTAGACTCAAGTCTCTTCAGACCCCAGGCGACGTAAGGAAATGTATCAGTCACCCTCAGAGAGACCCCAGAGTATAGTAATTTCACGTCCGATTCTATCCGAACAAGTTCGGACTAAATCGGAGGATCACTTCATCCGAACACCGGACGAAACAGATCTTCAGAGATTCACCCATCCTTAGCGAGCTCCTCTAATATATAGTTATATGTGCTTTATACTCAACCTCTTCGCTCCTCACAATTTACGCCGCTATCGCTTTTCTTCGCCTTTTGACAGCAGTTACAGTTAGTGTAATGACAAAAACAATAAAAAGAAGTCCAACTACAGCAGCAAGTCCGATAGTAGCCCAGAATATCACGTCTTGTGTAGAGTCTGAAAGAAATAAAATCATAGGGCATTAAAGGGATCCCCCTGCAAAATGACCAGATTTAGGTTTGTAGACAATTAAAACTTAAACATTTTTGTACATATAAATAATTAAAATTTTAATTTAAAAATTTTAATTTTTGCAGAGCCAAAACATGTTAACCACTTCCATACCAGATGCATTACCCCCCTTCCAGACCAGACACATTTTCGGGTTTTTTTGTATGTGCGGTTTTGAGGGCTGTAACATTTTTATCATTTGTGTTATTCTACTAATTTCTGCGTCTTTTTTCGGTGACCCATAGGGCTTTATTTTTGTGTTGTTTTTATTTTTTCATGTGTTTTAATTTTTTTTTTTTATATCCTGGAAAATATAAACAAAAGAGGAGGGAAAATGTTTCTGTTTTTAACTTTTCATTTTTTTTTTTATTTAATAACACAAAGTGCTACTAAAAAACTTTTTAAAATAGTTTTTCCTCTCCGATACGGTAATTTTTATTTTGTATGGTGTCGTCGGGGGTGGGGCTAGAACCTGTAATAAGGGCGTGTTATTGGTGTATTATTTTATTTATTTTTTTAATTATTTTATTTACAATTTTTTGTTCTTTTTTTTTTTCTATACATTTTTTATTTATTTTTTTTTTTTTTACATTATGTCCCCATAAGATCATAATAGACCTTTGGGGACATCTGATTAGTTGTTTGTTTTTTTTTGGGAGGGAGGCTGATTTCCCCTGTAACTGGGGCTGGTTCATTTAACCCCAGTTGCAGCCTCCCGGTGGATCACGTGACCGCCGTGTCAGAGGGCGGCCGCAAGATGGCAGCGCCCATAGCACTGTATACAGTGCTCATTGAGCGCTGTATACACAGCGATCGGGAAGGCAGGGAAGGTAATAAACCTTCCTTGTCTTCTCTCTGGGAGCTCCGAACTGAAGTTACAGCCGGCTCCCCGTTTCAGTAGCTGCACGGTCTTGGTACGTCCTTGCAGAACTAGACAACCACCACTTGGACGTATATACTCTATGGGCGGTAAGGAAGTGGTTAATGGGGTTTTCTAGGACTTATATTTTTTGACCCATCCTTAGGATAGATCATCAATATGTGATCGATAGGGGTCGATCGAAATGCCAAGCCACAGTCTTTTCTCCATTTTAGCGATCAAATTGTCAAATAGTACAAACAAAACACCACAAAAAAACTGGAACTATAAAAAGGTATGGGTGTCGGAATAGGGCGGCTCAAAGAAATTTTGTTAAGGTATTAAAACATAATAAAAATGATATAAATTTCGTAAATCCATGATCGTACTGAATCGCAGTATTATAGGTAACATAATTTTTGCTGCACATTAAATGCCATAATAACAAAACCCATAAGAAAATGGTAAAAAAAAAAACCTGTTTTTTTCTAACCCCACCTTATTCTGATTTTTTCCATCTTCCCAGTACATTGTACGAAGTATTAAATAGTACCATGACGAAGTACAGCTTATACTGCAAAAAATAAGCCCTTGTATGGCTTACGTACCATTAAGTAAAACTTATCCTGCAAAAATGAAGCCCTTGTATGGCTCTATGAATGGAAAAATAAATAGGTATGGTGTTCGGAAGGTGGTGAGGAAAGATCAAAAATGCCAAAATGAAAAATGGCTGTGTTGGGAAGGGGTTAAAGAGGACCTCCACCAACTCCAACACTTTGTATCCTTCAATAGTCATCACTCCACTGATTCTGGCACAGTTAGAATTTTTTCTTTAGCCCCCACCATTCCCGAGCAATAGGTTCTTTTAGTTTCAACACCATTAGATCTGTTGTCAGGTGGGCGGTCTCTGTGTTTCTGCTACAGCCAAGGACCACCCACTTGACAGTAGAGAGTATAGTTGTTCTGAAGGTAAAAGAAGCGATTACTTGGGCATGATAAGGGCTAGAGAAAAAATCCAACTGCGCCAGAATTAGTGGAGCAGTGCCTATTCAAGGACGCTGGTTGGGGCTTGAATAATTTAGGACATTTTATTTGCTATTTATTGATGGTATAGTATATTCTATAATGATCCTGTATGTGATTGACATCTATGGATTCTGACCTTTATCCTCTTCCGCTTCCTCTTGGCTTTGTGTCAGTAACATGTCCCTTGTTATTTGGAGGTCTCCGTCATGCTTCTCCGGTGTAATTCCCAGCAGCTCACACATCAGAGCATAGACATGGACACTTTCAAAAGGGTCCATGATCAGGTCCTTTTTGAACGAAGGACCCACAGCCCTAAATATGGTCTGCATATCCATAACATTATTATCAAAGCCGTGTTCTCCTTTGTTAAACTGGAACTTCGCATACTGGGAGAAAGGGAGACATAGAGTTAGAAGACACTGAGAAACCCACTGATCACATTCTGAATAGAGCGGTGTTCAGACTGCACACCACTGCTGCATTTATATCAATGGGGGCACTGAAGATAGCCAAGTGCAGTCCTTCAACTATTTCTGGCATTCCCATTGAAATGAATGGAGTCTGCGCGTCCTGTCTGACCACTGCTCCATTCAGAACAGGGGACAGAACACCCCCAAACTTCTGATCGGTGGGCGTAACAGTGCATGACATACAGCCCCCAGAGACTCCGCCCCAGAGGAACCACAGTGGTACCACCCACTTGGCTACTAAACCCTAATTTACATAAACATTAAAAGGGTTTATAGCTTTGGAATGGCTGAATGGATTTGATACACAAAACACCAAAATGCTCAGGGTGACAGCGCCGATCAGATGGGGTATGCGATTGGGCTTTTCATACCTGGTGACAACTAACTATAAGGTTACGGCGACACAGCGACGGTGGCCACGACACATGACCCAGGACCTCAATAGCGCCACCTGCATCACAGCTGATGAAAGTGAATGTAGTCACATCACGACCTGAAAGTTGATGTTAATTGCTGGATTTCTAGCGACTCCCATCTTAGGCTATGTTCACATGTAGGAATTTGCTGCGGATTTGGGGGTAGATTCCGCCCCCAAAAATTAGTGTCCTGTTCGATCTTGCCGCAGATTCTGTGGCTGATTCATACCAACTTGTGGATCGCAAAATTTCCACATTCACTTTCATTAGCTGCAGGAGCACTACAATGTGTTTTTTGGCTGTGCCGCAGTCATTGTTGCTATGTAGCCCTTGCCTTAGGGATAAATTTAGGTAAAAATGGTGCAAAAATTTTAGTCAGGTTTAGAGGGGGAGGGTTAATAGTTTCTTTTTGTGAATGATGAAAATAAAAATGTAAATCCTATAAATATTTGGTGTGGCCTTTGCCCTTTGCCTTCTCCTAGGTACAGGCAGATTTTGACAGAACTGGGCAGGGAGGTTGTTCCCGCCGCCATCTTGGAAAACTAAGCACAGATCTTCTGTGGATGTTGCTTGCTCCAATCCGTCTGTCTCTTCATGTCACCCCAGACAGACTGGAGGATGATGAGATCAGGGCTATATCTGTGGGGGACGGATCATCACTTCCAGGACTCCTCCTCCAAAGGGAAAAGGTCACACCAAATATTGATGATATTTACATTTCTCTTCGTAAAATAAACTATTAACCCTTCTGTTTCTGAAAGCATTACTAATGGGCAAAATTTTTTCCACACCTGCCTAAAACTTTTACAAACTACCTTGTAAAAAATTGCACAAAATTGTGTTAAAGTTTTATAAAAAAATTTTTAAAGTGGCAGGAGGCAATTCATTATTTATATTTTTCCTGATTATTGACTTCTGATGATTCATTACATTAGGTTTATTTTGTACTTTTAATTTTGAGCCTTTTTTAGTTAACAAAAACTTTAATTATTAGTTCATTTTTTCAGTCCTTTGAACATGGCCACGCAGCTATGTCCCCATGGTCATTGTGAAGTACATGTACATCATTTTGTGGGATTTGCATCAATATGCATTAAGGGGGTTATATCACCTATTTTTAACTCAATTTACTAGAAATTAGAAATTTTAGGTACTCCAAAAGTCAATTATTTCTGTTATTTATAATAAAAGATATAATAGAATTATCATTTTTTTATAATAAAATATATATTCAATTTCTCACGATAAAACTAGAAAATTAACCACTTCAGGACTGAGCCATTTTCCCAGGTTTTGGACCGGACACCTTATTAGGTTTTTTTCATACATGCCATTTTAACAGCTATAACGTTATTTTTGTTTGGATTATTCAAATAATTTTTGCGTCTTTATTTCTGCATGTTTTTTTCTTTGTTTTAATATCCTCTCCCTTACGGTAATTTTTATGTAGGTAACACATATTGTTGCCAGGAGCGAGGCTAGAACCTGTGACTTTCGTTTTTTTTGTTTTTTTTTTCGGGGGGGGGGCATTTAAACTTAACTTTTTTTTTTCTGCTGATTTTCCTTGTAACCAGGGCGGATACATCAGGGTTAGGCTGATACATTAGCCCCAGTTAGGGTATGTTCACATGGCGAAAAATGAAGAGGAATTCTCTTCATTTTCCACCGCCGACATTTTCGCCGTGGTCTAGCCGCGACGGGATGCCGATGCAGTGCATCAGCATTCCGTCGCGGCATCCCGCTCCTGATTAGGCTCATTCATCCGGCCGCGGACACTGTGGGTGGAATCCACGGCAAGATCGAGCAGGACGCTTCTTTTTTCTGCGCCCTGCTGCGATCTCTGCCTCCCATTGAAAACAATGGCAGGCGGATTCCGGGAGGAATCCACCCCGCATTCGGGGAGCAAAATCCGCCCCCAATTCCGTGGCAAATTCCTTCGTATGAAGACAGCCTTACAGGAGGATTCCGGGAGGAATCCATCCCGGATTCGGGGGCAAAATCCGCTCCCAATTCCACGGCAAATTCCTCTGTGTGAAGACAGCCTTACAGGAGGAATGCAACCTCCTGAGCTACACTGCAGAGCTGAACTGAGTCCTCTAGGACCCAGCACCTATTACAGTCTCTTGTCCCCTGAGGATGACGTCACCATCAGGTCAGAGGGGTTCCCATAGCTGTGTAACAGGAAGGCAGGGACGGTAATAAACTATCCCTGCCTTCTCTATGGGAGGCCTGGCTGTTATAACAGCCGGCTCCCCGCTTCCACAGCTGCACCATTTCGTGTAGCTTCTTAACTTTAGAAGGGCATACAGGTACGTCCTTGCAGGGCTAAGAGTCAACCATCCAAGCATATATGTTCAATGGTTGGTCTGGAAGTGGTTAAAGAATGCCAAAAGTAAGAGTAACAGAATGGTTACTTACACTGTGTATGACGTATCCCGGCTCCCCATACAGTACTAAGGGTGTGATTCTCGGATGTTTGGAGTAGTGCAATCTCTCCGGACCATCGTCTTTCTTGTAGACATTCAGTTTAGGGTGCTTTTTCAATGCCTGATATACTTTTTCCAAGTTTCCCTCTTTAGGTACTAGAAGTCCTGATGGCCCATAATCCACTAAGTGAAACGAAAGATCAGAAAAAGAGAATCCTTCAACATTTCTCAGGACAATCTCATCGTCACCTTTGTGTACTGTTGTCATCCCATGATCTGCAATGATTATAATATTGAGTTTGGGTTCCAAGCCATGATGTTTTACTCGACTTCGTATGTGTCCAACCATGCGATCTACTTGTCTGACCATGTTTTTCCGCTCCGGAGATTCTGGTCCATATTTGTGTCCTACCCCATCAGGTTCCCCAAAATACAGCGCTACAAAGTCAAGATCTTCCTTTGTGAACCAAGTCATGACGGTTTCCACATTTTCTGCCCATTCTGTTTCATTGTCATAAGCGTGTAGTCTATTCTCAACTTTTTTAAAGTTCACAGTTTCCTCTCCATATGTGGCGTTGCCGCCGGGAAAGAAAAGCGATCCAGTTTTTAAACCCTGTTAGAAGACAAATGTAGAATATTAGCCTACGAAAAAATTCTAGAAAACATACACAAGAAATTAAATATGGTAGATATCATAAAAAACAATCATATCAATGAATAAAGAAAATCCATTCCATAAAGATAAGTTGTAAGAAAAACTTAAAAAGACTCAGGCTTTATTGTATCTTATTAAAGTAAAATGCTTCTTTCTCCATTTATCAGGCTGCTCTCCTTTTTCCTGCTTTTATAGTACCTTCTAACATAGAAGTCTAAGGAAAGGGGAAGAGGGAGGAGGCTGCTGGAAGACAATAAATCAGTTAAAGGGGTTGTCTAGGCAAAAATGGACAACCCTTTTTACGTTTAAATCAGCTGGGGGCAGTGAAAAAAATTTTAAAAATGCATACTCACCTGTCCTCGATGTTCCGGTGTCCTCCCGGCGCGTCCAGATTCTTCTGCTCCGGCGGCTTCTCCCAGGTCTCTTCCAGAGTTCGCTGAAGCCGCTGATGGACCAATCAGCGATGGCATGCAATGTCACTACCTGTGACATCACGGATCCTCTTCCTGAAGCCTGCTGAGGCCACTGATTCAGCGGAACTCCGGAAGAGACCCGGGAGAAGCTGCCGGACCAGAAGAATCGGGACGCATAGGAGGACACCGGAGCATCAGGGACAGGTGAGTATGAATTTTTAAAATTTTTTTACTGCCCCCAGCTGATTTAAACGTTAAAAGGGTTGTCCATTTTTGCCCCCAAAGACTAGGTAGGGGAGGAAAACAGCCAGATAAGTGGAGAAAAAAAGTATTTTTCTTTAATAAGATATATTATGCAGTTTCTTATATTCACTGTTAGGAATCTCAATATCTGTACTCCTACTTGTATCCATCATAATTCTCAGCGCAGTCTGTTCACAGCCATTGTTTTAAGGTTGCTATGCCTACCAGTCAAACTCTGGTTGGGTCTGCAGTCAATCAGACCCGGAGCCAATCCACGTTCTGCCTCTTTGTCCAATCCTGAGCTTAGGCTTGGTCTTTAAACCTAGGACTAAGACTTATCAGATGCCTGTGATTACATTGTAATTTGGCTTTGTTCTCGGAACTTGTCCTGTTATCTGCTGTATTCTTGGTTACATATTTTGGCCTGCTCTCCTGGTTATCCGATCTCTTGTTGATTTGACTTTATCCATGATCTGGACCCCACCCTGGCTTTGACCTTTTTATTTTTTTGCTGTCATTTTTGTTACTCCTATGTTCACCTGGTTTCGACCCACTATTATCTGACACTAGTTTTGGGATACAACCTGGGTCCCGATCAGCAAAGTCCAACCTTCTTTGCAGCAGGCTGCGGAGTGCTTTAGACTCTACTAACCAGGACGGTGTTAGATGATAGGTAGCTTGTTTTGCTTGCTGTCTACAGTGTATTTCGAAATTGCTTAAATTGCAATTCCATCACATTCACCTGTACTATATAGTCATGAAAAGTTGTTTCGTAATTGGAGGTCCACTTTAAGAAAGACATACTTACTTGTCTCTGAGCTGTAATCCAGATAGGAAGCGTTCCATTATCCCACCAGGAAGAGATCCCTTGTGTCGAGAGATAATTTTCCTTTTTCCATGTGGTGGTATTGAAGTACATGTTGTGGATAACTCCATGGTTCTCTATGTATCTTCCTGTAGTAAACAGCAGATAGGGGAAATATATTGTCACCATTATTTTTCTTTAACATGAGGCTACTTTTCCCCATTCAAAGTATTGTCATAACTTTCACATTTGATTTGGCTCAAATCTATTGATTAGAGATGAGTGAATCGAAGCTGACGAATTGGAATTCGATCCGAATTTCAGGAAATATTTGATTCGCATCCAATCCGGATTTCCTCACGCTTCGTGATAACGAATCGCATTTTTTTCCTAAGATGGCTGCTGCACATTTTAGGACATGGGGAAAGGAACTCTGGGAACGCGGGATCGCCCACAATGCCATGCGTGCAGCCAATCAGCAGCTAGCCAGCCAGCTCTGATTGGCTACACGCATGGCATTGTGGTAAAGGCTAAATACTATACTTGGTAAGGACCTTCTGACGTCAGATGGTCACATGACATGCTCTAGTCATGTGATTGGGAAGGCGTGTCTGCTTGTAAGAAGGTCCAGTGGATGCCGCGCTACCCGATGGGTTCTCGCTAGACACCGAGGCTGGATACTTCGCGCTAGGCCACATTGCTTTGGTAACGTGTACACTATCGGGTAGCGCGGCGTCCTTAGCAGCTACACCACTATACAGGCTCTCTGCAGCCAGGAAATAGCTGTTTTTTAACGCGATTCGCCACAAATTAATTCGAATCGAATGATTGGTGGATCCTCTATGTAGGTGTTATCTCTACGTATATAGGTGTTACCTGTTATTGTAATCCTGCCTTTGATGATAATGAGATGACTTCTGAGCAGAGATCTCTACAGAATAGGAAGTCTAATATGAGGCTCGGTGGCCAAAGTCCACAAGATCTTAGAATTTTTTTATATTTATATAAGGCCATGACATGAAAAGTAGGGTGTAAAGTTACCAACTCAAAGTGTCACTGGACTTCTACTTATTCCTTCTAGGAAGTTATGAACAAATTTCCTCTGTGACAAAGGGGTGTGTCCCTACATGGTCTGAATCTGGTAGCATTGATTGGACAATATGAGGGCGTGCAGAACACACCCCCAACTGCTAACCCTCAATCCTTAATTTATTCTTACTTTTCTAGGAGGAATAGCAGAGGAACAGCACAACGTTCTAAGAAAAGATTCTCCAAAACGGTTATATGAGGGAGATTACTATTATTTACTAAAAGAGACAAGTCAGGAGGGCGGACAAGTTCTCTTTAAGAATGACTACACACTTGTGACATGCACTTTTCTAAGTAAATTAGTTGTGAGTCACTTTATGTGATACTTTGTATCTTGTGTTTATTTCCGGGTTGCTGAGGAACGTCTGGTAATTAGCTTGGATGAAATCCATGGTAAAGTGATACTAGATATTACATACTTGTAACTAACCAGGGTCATTTTTCCAAAAATATAAAACATTATCAAAAACATTGCAAGGTGTATTTTGGCCACAAGAAGTTACCCTGAACTAATAGGACATTGGTGATCAATGGAGGTCCGAAAACTGGGTTCCCCCACCAATCACGAGACCTCAGCTCCAGTGTATCAACCTAAGCTTAATGTAGCAGCTCCAATGTATCAATCAGGATAAGGCTAATGTAATAACCCCAGCCTATCAGCCTAAGCCTAATGTATCAGCCCCAATGATGAAATCTGCAGAAAAATAAAAGAAATGCCGCTAAATGGTCTATTATGACCTTATTGGGAGCACAATATATACAAATAAATAAATAAAAAGACAAAAAAATTTTTTTCAAAATGAAGTAAAATAAAAAAAGGCTAACACCACGCTGACATCACAGGTTCTAGCTCCGCCCCCTGGTGTCACTTTATGTCACCTACATAAATATTACCATAACAGAGAGGAAAAATATAAAAAAAAATTTTTAGCAACAATTTGTGCTAATAAAAACAGACACATTCCCCCTTCTTTTTATTTGCATTTTCCCAGATTTAAAAAAAATTAAAAAACATGCAACAATAAAAATAACATATACAGTCATATGAAAAAGTTTGGGCACCCCTATTAATCTTAATCATTTTTAGTTCTAAATATTTGGGTGTTTGCAACAGCCATTTCAATTTGATATATCTAATAACTGATGGACACAGTAATATTTCAGGATTGAAATGAGGTTTATTGTACTAACAGAAAATGTGCAATATGCATTAAACCAAAATTTGACCGGTGCAAAAGTATGGGCACCTCAACAGAAAAGTGACATTAATATTTAGTAGATCCTCCTTTTGCAAAAATAACAGCCTCTAGTCGCTTCCTGTAGCTTTTAATCAGTTCCTGGATCCTGGATGAAGGTATTTTTGACCATTCCTCTTTACAAAACAATTCCAGTTCAGTTAAGTTTGATGGTCGCCGAGCATGGACAGCCCGCTTCAAATTATCCCACAGATGTTCAATGATATTCAGGTCTGGGGACTGGGATGGCCATTCCAGAACATTGTAATTGTTCCTCTGCATGAATGCCTGAGTAGATTTGGAGCTGTGTTTTGGATCATTGTCTTGCTGAAATATCCAAATATCCCCGGCGTAACTTCAAATTCGTCACTGATTCTTGTACATTATTCTCAAGAATCTGCTGATACTGAGTTGAATGCATGCGACCCTCAACTTTAACAAGATTCCCGGTGCCGGCATTGGCCACACAGCCCCAAAGCATGATGGAACCGCCACCAAATTTTTCAGTGGGTAGCAAGTGTTTTTCTTGGAATGCTGTGTTTTTTTGACGCCATGCATAACACCTTTTTGTATGACCAAACAACTCAATCTTTGTTTCATCAGTCCACAGGACCTTCTTCCAAAATGAAGCTGGCTTGTCCAAATGTGCTTTTGCATACCTCAGGCGACTCTGTTTGTGGCGTGCTTTCAGAAACGGCTTCTTTCGCATCACTCTCCCATACAGCTTCTCCTTGTGCAAAGTGTGCTGTATTGCTGACCGATGCACAGTGACACCATCTGCAGCAAGACGATGCTGCAGCTCTTTGGAGGTGGTCTGTGGATTGTCCTTGACTGTTCTCACCATTCTTCTTCTCTGCCTTTCTGATATTTTTCTTGGCCTGCCACTTCTGGGCTTAGCAAGAACTGTCCCTGTGGTCTTCCATTTCCTTACTATGTTCCTCACAGTGGAAACTGACAGGTTAAATCTCCGAGACAAATTTTTGTATCCTTCCCCTGAACAACTATGTTGAACAGTCTTTGTTTTCAGATCATTTGAGAGTTGTTTTGAGGAGCCCATGATGCCACTCTTCAGAGGAGATTCAAATAGGAGAACAACTTACAATTGGCCACCTTAAATACCTTTTCTCATGATTGGATACACCTGGCTATGAAGTTCAAAGCTCAGTGAGGTAACAAAACCAATTTTGTGCTTCAGTAAGTCAGTAAAAAGTAGTTAGGAGTATTCAAATCAATAAAATGATAAGGGTACCCAAATTTTTGCACCGGTCAAATTTTGGTTTAATGCATATTGCACATTTTCTGTTAGTACAATAAACCTCATTTCAATCCTGAAATATTACTGTGTCCATCAGTTATTAGATATATCAAATTGAAATGGCTGTTGCAAACACCCAAATATTTAGAACTAAAAATAATTAAGATTAATAGGGGTGCCCAAACTTTTTCATATGACTGTAAATAAATCCCTATTCCTGACCATAAAAAGAGGCAAAAATTATTTGAGTAACTGAACTTTAAAAAAAAAAAAAAGTCGTGGTCAAATAAATAAATAAAATAAATAATTGTTGCAATAAATATTCTGCTGAATATTCAGCGTAAATCGAACTTCCCTTTTATTGTATTTCTTGTCTTATCCGTAATTCTGAATAACTCACCAGTTACAAGGGTGAAGTGACAGGGACTGGTAATGGTTACAAACGCTGGAGTCATGTACTTTGCTTTAACTCCATCAGTAGCCATGATATCCAGATTTGGAGTTTCAACATCTTGGTCATAGTTCCAGCGGAATCCATCGAAGGAGATGAGTAAGAGTTTATGGGGCGCCTTCTTTCTGGGATGCAAAGGAACTGATGAACCCAGGGCCAGAAATACCGAGATCACGGTACAGAAAGTCAACATCTTCGTGAAGGTTGAGAGAGACTGATGAAGGGAGCGAGGGATGACTGGGGTCACATATTTATAATGTCTGAGAACAAAGTTTGTCCAGATATCTTATCTAGTAATATCTTTACAATGTACAGGGATCAATAACAAGCAGTTCACGAGTCCCCTTATCGCATTACAACTCAGAAAGAGCAAGATGGAGGAAAGTTGTAGATAGAAGTATATAAAATACACACACACACACATATATATACTATATATATATATATATATAAACCTATGGAAACCTGGTGTAAAGCTGTGTGCCTGTGGAGACTAAGCGCCTGCGAGCTTCTATTGGCTGATAAGGGACATGTGACCATGTGTATGGCAGTTGGAATATGAGTGAAAGACTTGCAGGCTTGTATTGGCTAATGCAGGTCATTTTTTGGGAATACTGTATCTCAGGAACAGGATGTCCTAGAGAGCTGAGACCCAGTCTAAAATCTTCCTGGACACCTGATGTACCTGTGTGCCAAATTTGATGAGGATCACTCCAGTCGTTTGGTCGTGCATAAAGAACAGACAGACAGATAGAAATTCATTTTTATATACAGTGCCTTGCGAAAGTATTCGGCCCCCTTGAACTTTTCAACCTTTTGCCACATTTCAGGCTTCAAACATAAGGATGTAAAATTTTAATTTTTTGGTGAAGAATCAACAACAAGTGGGACACAATCATGAAGTGGAACGAAATTTATTGGATATTTTAAACTTTTGTAAAAAATAAAAAACTGAAAAGTGGGGCGTGCAATATTATTCGGCCCCCTTAAGTTAATACTTTGTAGCGCCACCTTTTGCTGTGATTACAGCTGCAAGTCGCTTGGGGTATGTCTCTATCAGTTTTGTACATCGTGAGACTGAAATTCTTGCCCATTCTTCCTTGGAAAACAGCTGGAGCTCAGTGAGGTTGGATGGAGAGCGTTTGTGAACAGCAGTTTTCAGCTCTTTCCACAGATTCTTGATTGGATTGAGGTCTGGACTTTGACTTGGCCATTCTAACACCTGGATACGTTTATTTGTGAACCATTCCATTGTAGATTTTGCTTTATGTTTGGGATCATTGTCTTGTTGGAAGATAAATCTCCGTCCCAGTCTCAGGTCTTTTGCAGACTCCAACAGGTTTTCTTCCAGAATGGTCCTGTATTTGGCTCCATCCATCTTCCCATCAATTTTAACCATCTTCCCTATCCCTGCTGAAGAATAGCAGGCCCAAACCATGATGCTGCCCCCACCATGTGTGACAGTGGGGATGGTGTGTTCAGGGGGATGAGCTGTGTTGCTTTTACGCCAAACATATCATTTTGCTTTGTGGCCAAAAAGTTGGATTTTGGTTTCATCTGACCAGAGCACCTTCTTCCACATGTTTGGTGTGTCTCCCAGGTGGCTTGTGGCAAACTTTAAACGAGACTTTTTATGGATATCTTTGAGAAATGGCTTTCTTCTTGCCACTCTTCCATAAAGGCCAGATTTGTGCAGTGTACGGCTGATTGTTGTCCTATGGACAGACTCTCCCACCTCAGCTGTAGATCTCTGCAGTTCATCCAGAGTGATCATGGGCCTCTTGGCTGCATCTCTGATCAGTCTTCTCCTTGTTTGAGATGAAAGTTTAGAGGGACGGCCGGGTCTTGGTAGATTTGCAGTGGTCTGATACTCCTTCCATTTCAATGTGATCGCTTGCACAGTGCTCCTTGGGATGTTTAAAGTTTGGGAAATCTTTTTGTATCCAAATCCGGCTTTAAACTTCTCCACAACAGTATCACGGACCTGCCTGGTGTGTTCCTTGGTCTTCATGGTGCTCTCTGCGCTTTAAACAGAACCCTGAGACTATCACAGAGCAGGTGCATTTATACGGAGACTTGATTACACACAGGTGGATTATATTTATCATCATCAGTCATTTAGGACAACATTGGATCATTCAGAGATCCTCACTGAACTTCTGGAGTGAGTTTGCTGCACTGAAAGTAAAGGGGCCGAATAATATTGCACGCCCCACTTTTCAGTTTTTTATTTTTTACAAAAGTTTAAAATAACCAATAAATTTCGTTCCACTTCACGATAGTGACCCACTTGTTGTTGGTTCTTCACCAAAAAATTAAAATTTTATATCTTTATGTTTGAAGCCTGAAATGTGGCAAAAGGTTGAAAAGTTCAAGGGGGCCGAATACTTTCGCAAGGCACTGTATATAAGAGATAATATTTGGGTAACGCAGGCTCCTATTCACAAGGAGAAAAAAACTGTGTGATTCAGGTCAGGCCTAACCTATCTATCTGCAGGACTGGGGTGATATGCTGGGTCTTGGTGACACTAACCTATCTATCTGCAGGGCTGGGGGGGGGGGGGGGGGGGGGGGGGGGGCCCCCCGGGCGGGGGTGCGGGTCGGCCTCTTATCTTCGCGGGCTGGGGTGATATGCTGGTTCTGGTGACACTAACCTATCTATCTGCAGGGCTGGGGTGATATGCTGGGTCTGGTGATACTAACCTATCTATCTGCAGGGCTGGGGTGATATGCTGGTTCTGGTGACACTAACCTATCTATCTGCAGGGCTGGGGTGATATGCTGGGTCTGGTGACACTAACCTATCTATCTGCAGGGCTGGGGTGATATGCTGGGTCTGGTGACACTAACCTATCTATCTGCAGGGCTGGGGTGATATGCTGGGGTCTGGTGACACTAACCTATCTATCTGCAGGGCTGGGTGATATGCTGGTTCTGGTGACACTAACCTATCTATCTGCAGGGCTGGGGTGATATGCTGGGTCTGGTGACAGTAACCTATCTATCTGCAGGGCTGGGGTGATATGATGGGTCCTGGTGACACTAACCTATCTATCTGCAGGGCTGGGGTGATATGCTGGTTCTGGTGACACTAACCTATCTATCTGCAGGGCTGGGGTGATCCCGATGCTGGTTCTGGTGACACTAACCTATCTATCTGCAGGGCTGGGGTGATATGCTGGTTCTGGTGACACCTTCTATTTTCTGCAGGGCTGGGGTGTATGCTGGTTCTGGTGACACTAACCTATCTATCTGCAGGGCTGGGGTGATATGCTGGTTCTGGTGACACTAACCTATCTATCTGCAGGGCTGGGGTGATATGCTGGTTCTGGTGACACTAACCTATCTATCTGCAGGGCTGGGGTGATATGCTGGTTCTGGTGACACTAACCTATCTATCTGCAGGGCTGGGGTGATATGCTGGTTCTGGTGACACTAAACTATCTATCTGCAGGGCTGGGGTGATATGCTGGATCTGGTGACACTAACCTATCTATCTGCAGGGCTGGGGTGATATGCTGGTTCTGGTGACAGACTCTCTTTAAGAGAGATGTAACTATAAGCAGAAAATCTTACTTTCTTCTCTATCTCTTTATTGATATCAGCAGATACAGAGTTATCTTTTCTGACCTTGTTCACATTATGACTCAGTATTTCTTGTTGACATCACGCTGTGATCTTCTTTGTACTGTATTGACTTTACTTTAACATTTGATCTGGATTACAACTAATTTAGAGGGGACAATAACTAGAAGAGATAACCAGAACCTGAGACATGGACTCTGCATGTGGCCAATGTGCATTCGCCTCTTGTCACTTACAAAGTGTGCGCAGCCTTGACTATACCCTTGAAATGGGTTTAAGATTAGGAAAGCAAAATAGAAAACTTTACCCAAAATAGTTTTATCTTAGTTTATCTATTATTTGTAAGCAATTTTGCAGTTGGTATCCTAAGAATAGGACAAAATTTACAGGCAATAATTGCTTTTTTATATTAAAATTTTCCCTTACTCTTATATATAAAGCAAATATGAACATGGATGTCCAACAGCAAGTAAAGACTTATCCTGACATATCTAGTAAACCTTCAGACACCAGGTCAATTTTGCATTAAAATAAAAAGATAAAATAAATATCCCACCAAAAAACTGAGTTTGAGGAAATTAACTTTCTGGACACCACCATGCCTCAAATGGGACAAAATCCTCCCCAAATACATTAAGAACTCCATAGCCAGGTCACAACATATAACTGTATTCATGCCAGCCCAAGGGACCAGGATAAATACTTAAAGGGAGTCTGTCACCAGAACCAGCCTATCACCCCACCCCTGCAGATACAGTGGGGAAAAAAGTATTTAGTCGGCCACCAATTGTGCAAGTTCTCCCACTTATAAAGATGAGGCCGGCCTGTAATTGTCATCATAGGTAGACCTCAACTATGAGAGACAAAATGAGAAAACAAATCCAGAAAATCACATTGTCTGATTTTTAAAGAATTTATTAGCAAATTATGGTGGAAAATAAGTATTTGGTCAGTAACAAAAGTTCATCTCAATACTTTGTTCTATATCCTTTGTTGGCAATGACAGAGGTGAAACGTTTCCTGTAAGTCTTCACCAGGTTGGCACACACTGTTGCTGGTATGTTGGCCCATTCCTCCATGCAGATCTCCTCTAGAGCAGGGATGTTTTGGGGCTGTCGCTGGGCAACACGGACTTTCAACTCCCTCCAAAGGTTTTCTATGGGGATGAGATCTGGAGACTGGCTAGGCCACTCCAGGACCTTGAAATGCTTCTTACGAAGCCGCTCCTTCGTTGCCCTGGCGGTGTGCTTGGGATCATTGTCATGCTGAAAGACCCAGCCACGTTTCATCTTCAATGCCCTTGCTGATAGGAGGTTTGCACTCAAAATCTCACGATACATGGCCCCATTCATTCTTTCATGTACACGGATCAGTCGTCCTGGTCCCTTTGCAGAGAAACAGCCCCATACATGATGTTGCCCCCCCCATGCTTCACAGTAGGTATGGTGTTCTTTGGATACAACTCAGCATTCACTCTCCTCCAAACACCACGAGTTGTGTTTCTACCAAACAGTTCTACTTTGGTTTCATCTGACCATATGACATTCTCCCAATACTCTTCTGGAACATCCAAATGCTCTCTAGCAAACTTCAGACGGGCCCGGATATGTACTGGCTTAAGCAGGGGGACACGTCTGGCACTGCAGGATGAGTCCCTGGCGGTGTAGTGTGTTACTGACGGTAGCCTTTGTTACGTTAGTCCCAGCTTTCTGCAGGTCAGTCACTAGGTCCCCCCGTGGGGTTCTGGGATTTTTGCTCACCGTTCTTATGATCATTTTGACCCCACGGGGTGAGATCTTGCGTGGAGCCCCTGATGGAGGGAGATTATCAGTGGTCTTGTATGTCTTCCATTTTCTAATTATTGCTCCCACAGGTGATTTCTTCACACCAAGCTGCTTGCCTATTGCAGATTCAGTCTTCCCAGCCTGGTGCAGGGCTACCATTTTGTTTCTGGTCCTTCCACAGCTCTTTGGTCTTCACCATAGTGGAGTTTGGAGTGTGAGTGTTTGAGGTTGTGGACAGGAGTCTTTTATACTGATAACAATGTCACACAGGAGCCATTACTACAGGTAATGAGTGGAGGACAGAGGAGCCTCTTAAAGAAGAAATTACAGGGCTGGGAGAGCCAGAAATCTTGCTTGTTTGTAGGTGACCAAATACTTATTTTCCTCCAGAATTTGCAAATAAATTCTTTAAAAATCAGACAATGTGATTTTCTGGATTTGTTTTCTCATTTTGTCTCTCATAGTTGAGGTCTACCTATGATGACAATTACAGGCTGGCCTCATCTTTATAAGTGGGAGAACTTACACAATTGGTGGCTGACGAAATACTTTTTTTTCCCCACTGTAGATAGGTTATTGTCACCAGAACCAGCATCACCCCAGCCTTGCATATAGATAGATAGATAGATAGATAGATAGATAGATAGATAGATAGTAGCTTAGGGTCACCTTAATCAAATCGGTGCCTCCGTTGCCATGATATCGCTTTTTTGTCATTATGCAAATTGACTTTTTGGAACAAAGGGGGCATTACCATTGCTCCAAAGAGTTAAGTAGCAACAACCAGTATACAAAGGACAGAGCTGTCTCCTTCCATCCCCATAGTTTTGTCCAACTATCTTCTGTCTCTGGCAGCCTCTAATATTTCCCCAACAGACTATGTCAGAGATAGAAAGGCCAGCGGTGTCTGTCAGTGGCTTTAACCCCTCTTTCCATTGAAAACTCATCGATGTCTATGGGGGAATTGGCTTTTTACTCACTGAAATAATTAGCCAATAGCCTCATGCCGTGGGTTCGGAATCAGCTGCAGAATTCAAGGGAAGATCGAGCAGGGTGCTTGTTTTTTTAGCATCCTAAAAAAAAAAAAAACTATGCCACTGCCTCCTATTGACAGATTTTGTCCATAATTTTGAGCTATCCACCTCAAAATCAGCTGCAATTCTTCTGTGTGAACAGCTTCTTATGTTGCTTCTCTTTTTAGAATCCAGCTAACATTGTACCCAACTTTTTGTTTTAACCTGTTACATTTATGTTACATTTATGATCTACATTATACTTTCCCTTTCCAAGAATGATGTTCTGCCCTATTATTACACTTCATTCTGTCTCTCCTTCACTTTCCACTCCACCTCCATGTCAATAGATTTTTCAGTTTTTGTCCTAATGTAACTCACTTCTGAAGGAAACAAACCTCATAAGGAAGGATTTGTAATCTTTTCTGTATCCCACATATCTGTGTTTTTCATGTTGTGTTTGACGGTGTCTTCAGTAACAGTTGTTGATATCTTATGATCCTCGGATTATCGGAAGATAAAAGACAATAAACCATCAACATTTTATTAATAGATAACTTAGTGTAGACTTACGGATATCCAAGACTATTGGGAACTCTTATTGTGTCAAAGGTTTGTCCTTAACTCATCATATTTCTTCTTCTTCACTGACTTCACAAGGACCTTCTTATAGGAAAGATGGTTGTGAAATGCTGATAACCAGGGCTGGGTTGTGTAATGGTGATAAGGCCATCGGTACAGGGTGTAAAGTTATCAGGTTTACTGTCCAAGTATGTCCAAGCCAAGACCGAGCCACACGCAATGTTTTCTAAGGATCCTCATCACAGGGCCACAGTGTTGTGTGAAGTTTCCTGGCGGCCGCTCAGGAGCTGATCTCAGGCATTAAGTCTACAGATGGCCTTGGTCAAATGTGATGTGGATGACGAATGCCATTGTCTAGAACATGATGTGCTAGGCAGCCTGTAATAGAACTCTATAGCGTTTACAATACATTGCAATGCATTACCATTGCAGTGTATTGTATAAGGATCAGACCCCCTGGGGTTAAAAACTACTTGGGGGTCTAGAAATAAAAGGTAAAAAAATATATTAAATGTTTAACTCTCCCCCTTTATCTAAATGTGACATAAATTCTTCATCCCCGAGTCCGAAAATGTCCGAGCTACATTTCCATACTGTGAACATCGTAGCAGGAAAAAAAAATAAAAATGGTCGAACTGACGGTTTTTCGCCTTCCAAAAACATTTTAATAAAAAGAAAACAAAACATCAGATATCCCCCCAAAATGGTATAAATAAAAAGATACATCTGGCCCCGCAAAACAAGACGCCTTATGCAGCCCTATATAAAAAAAGTATGAGGTATCAGAATATGGCGAGTCCAATAAATTTATTTTTTTCTTCAAAATTTTGGATTTTTGTTAAAGTGTTTAAACATAAAATTATATCAATTCAGTATAACATGTCACAATGGCTACACAGTGAACGCCGTAATAACAAAGCCCATAAGAAAGCAACGCAAAGGCAGTTTTTCTCTATATCTACTTCATTCTGATTTTTTTCCAGCTCCCCAGTACATCGTATGGAATATTAAATGGTACCATTATGAAGTACAATTTGTCCCGCAAAAATGAAGCCCTCATACGGCTCTGTAAAATAAAAATTTGCAATTGTGCTACAAAGGTTCATTTATGCTCGGCCTCTTTAACTAACCTGTTTGCCTGACCATGTTACTGATCCTGTGCTGCCTGCCCTGTCCTCTGCTTAGATTACTGTGATCAACGTACCATGCTTGCCCTGACCTCGGACCTTGCCTTGACTACTCTCTTGCCTGGTCTTTTGGTGTCTTTTGACCTGCCTAGGCCAGCTGTCACCTACTCTAGGCCTACTCCTAGAGGTAGCGACCTGGTGGTTCCCTGTAGCCAAGGTCAAAACCCCGTATGGGCATTAAAGGATGAAAACTAAGAGATCACTTAGACAACTCCCTCAGGAGAAGCTCAAAGCCAAACCACTTAGGTGGTGCGGTGGGTCCACACCTGCTGCATTTTACAATCCTCTACTCCCCACAAAGCCAGTTGTGGCTGATAAATTAGGTGATAAATCAGACATGGACGCCCGCTTGATGATGGAGGATCTGCCATTAAATCTGGTGACTTTGAGTAAGGAACTCTATGTACGGCTGTGGGACTCCTTTGGCTCAAATCTGTTGGAGGTGTAAAGGGATATGGTGGTTGTGAGCAGAATCAACACGTTACTGTGCAACCAGCTGAAGAGGTCATTGTGCAGATCATCCATCTGGACCAGACCTGTGGCATTCTGGCCACAGGATCACAAGTAGCCTGACCATCATCAGGAACACTGCAAATCAATAAAAGCTGCAGAAGAAGATGGAGATTCCATGGGGTTCTTGCTGCAGATTAAGCTACATTCTTTGCCTGTTTTTTTGATCCGGGACATTGATCTTGGATTTGTCACCTGGTTCCTGTGATTCCATCCCTAGCATTGACATTGATACTGACTACAGTTCTCTCACTTCCTCTAGCCGGCATCAAGCTCATCGCAGTTTAGAGGTTCCACTTCTAATAATGTTCAATATGAAGGAATTAGACCTAAAGGGTGAAAGCCAGGGTGACCTCACATGACGTCAGGGTGACATCACCAGTGCGTCATCTACACCATGTCTGAAGCCCCTCTCACTGGCACTGCTAACTGGTTGGTGGGGCTATGGATGCAGCACAAATGGGGTGTTGACCACTTCATAGTGTTTGGTCCAAGGACATCATAATTTATGATAAAACTGAAACAAAATGGTTCCCAGAATATGCACATTTTTATTTCAGGTACAAGTCACATGGCAGTATTACATATGAAGTATCTAAAATGAAAACTTCTAACAAATAAAAAAATGTGTTCACAAAGGTCGTAGGTTTAGGATAGGTCATCGATAGCACCCCCCACCATCAGCTACGTGCCGGGTCTGCTGCGCCCTGCTTTTATAGTAAATGGCACTGAGTTGCAATACCCAAGCATGACCACTACAGTGTATGGCGCTGTGCCATATATAAAGTAGTGATGCAAAGCACACCTGTGATGCCCTCTGCTGTATGCTCATAACCCTGCACTAAGACTACAGTATTCTATAATGCAATGCAAATTAAAGGGTGCATTTATTGGGAGGGGAAGAAAAAAATTGGAATATTATATGCGACATAATGTTGCATGGTGGAAGAAAAAAAAAAGTGTGATAAAATCATTGTATGTTCTTCTGCCTTACTTAAAATAAGGATAAAGTTCCACATGAGTATTATATGTCATAGGCTTAGGTCATCGTATGCTGTGTGCATTAGGCCAGGGCTCGATGGCGAATATATGGTGATTATGAGGGTTGCTGCACAGCAGCTGTAGTGATTTGCTTTACAGCAGGCACATGGACTTAAGAAGAGACTTCAGTAGGATGGGGACATGTTGTATGACATATTGTATACCTATACGGTACTCCACGTTATTAGGACTCAAGTACAGTCATATTAGAGCTCTGGGAAAGAGCCTTGTATTGAGAGTCAAAGTTAAAGGGGTTGTCAGAATTTTAAAGAAAAAAAATTGTCTAAGATCAGCTTTACAGGGGTGGGTAAGGCCCGTGACATAAAGACTGGACGTCGGCCATATTTCCCACACCAAACCCTGAGCTGGGATAAAGCTCTATGATGCTTGAAGTCCCTGCTCCCCTTAGGCTCTGTTTTCTGTGCGGGGACAGTAGAGCCAGAAAAAAGCAGGAGCTAAGAGCATCATAGATTACTACAATGCTGGGAATCTGGGTCCCGGCTCAGGGTTCAGTCCAGGAACTATGGCCGATATCCGGTCTGTATCTCACGGACTGTACCCTCCGTTGTGAAGGTTGTCTAGAAGCAGAAAATGTGATAAAAATAACCAATATTCATTCATTCATTCATTCAATTATACCCTCTGTTTATTCCCCTGTAGCTCCAGTGCTGAAGCTCCGGTGATCTCTTTTTACTACCCTGCAGTGATGACATCACACACATCCATGTGACCACTGCAGATGTCATGCGAATGTATGGCACACGTTAACTCCATTCGTTTGCACTGTGGAGGATTAGTGAGTTTTGGTCAGTTATTCTACCAGCTGTTATTTATTAATTTTTTAAAAATTAATAAATAAATTTTAAAAAAATTTAAGACAACCCCTTTAAGACCATATTTTGTTGCTCTATATTTTAAGTATGTAGTTATTGATGCCTGTAGAATTGAGGGACTAAATCAGAAACTAGATATCCTGCTCGGTGTGGTCCACGAGACATGATGATGGGCCTGGAGAACATGTAAGGATCAGCAGTAAGTGATCTTCACCAGACACGACATCCTCCACCACCTGCTCAGAATTCAAGGTTAAGACCATCTGATCTCAAACTGTTTTCCAATTGGTAAAGAAAGTTCCTTAATCTTCAGAAGCTGAAAAAAAGACAAGAAAAGATGAAACTAGGAAAATTTTGATCTTCACAGACATCACAAGTGTAGGTTCACCAAGTGTCGATGTTCATCGTGGGCTGTCCCTATTCTTTTCTATGACCCCAAAGTGTTTATAATGGGTCCGCGGGGCAATGGGCCGGGATACAAATCTCAGGAGCGGTCCTATTGACTATAATAGTCCGCCAGATGTCCACCGGACAGTATGAAAACAGCGGAGAGAGAAGTCCTCCATGCAAGACTTTTCTCTCCAACGATTTCTGGCGGTCTCCAATGGAGACTCGGGCACAGAAGTGAACTTAAAAGTTTGCTACTTTTCCAGTCTGTCCAGGTTTGTAGTTTGCTCTGCTATATTTTCTATATTCTTTTGCACTCTCATTGTGATCGGTGGTATATACTACGCCTACACTATGTACAGTTTCGATCACGCTACTTTTCTTAACACCCTTTTTGATTTTTTTTCTGCTTTGCACTGAATTCTTTTTTACTTGTATCTTTTTGCAATTCCCATAAAGCTGTTTGGTTATTTTTGACGCATTGCCTGTCCTTGCACTGTTTTTGTGATTTTTGGTATGTTTGGTTTGATCAGGTACCTTTGTTCCCGGTAAGTACTTGATATTCTCATAGGCCACACCGTTAACCAGAACTTTTGACGGACTAAATGGTAAACCCATCACTGCTACGAAATCCAGCCTCAGTTTTTCTGCTTCGGGCTCTATTTGTACCACCTCATTCACAAGAACGTTCTGCGGATTACAAAGGATTGACAAAAATCAGCCGACCCTAAAAAATATACTAACAATTGAGCCTATAAGACGGTAGATCACTTACATGTTGGGCCGTGAATAGAATCGCGCTATAATCGCCATTCTTATAGGTGTCTAAGCTGTCGCCGTCGTCCCAGTATAGATCTCCTTTAGCAAATCCACTTGCTGAAAGTGCGACTAAGAGCATCAGATTGTTCTTACGAGATTCCTCTGTGGTCATTCCTGGTCTCTGTGGATCAGATATCATAAGACATGGAATAAAAGCGAACACCAAAGGAAGAAATTATATTTATGTGGAAAAATGTTTTTCTTATATGCGGTTTTGAAGGCTAAAACATTTTTGTCGTTCCTCACATTTTCATGTTTTTTCACTAATAAAAAATGTAAAACAGGTTTCCCTCTCTGTTATGGGGTGGAGCCTGTGACGTGGGCGTGGCATTGACATGATTTTTTAATTTTACTTTATTTTTATTTTTTTTCTATTTCATTATGTATTTAATTTTTCTTTACACATTGCCCCCACAGAAGATTATTGTAGGCCATTGGGGGCATTTTCACATTACTTTTTTTTTTTTTTTTTTTTGCTTTTTTCCCCTTTTATTATTCAAATGATATTTGTGACTAATTTTTTTTTTTTTTTTTTTTAAATATCCAAGAAAAGGTAAACAAAAAATGAGGGACAATGTGTCTGTTCTTCACATTTTTCATGTTTTTTTTTGGCTACACAAAAATTTATAGGGGTGGAGCTAGAACCTGTGATGTGGCAGTGACATGATTTTTTATTTACTTTTTTGTCAATTTAATTACGTACTTTTTTTTTTTTTTTTACACATTGCCCCCACAAAAGGCCATTATAAACCTTTGGGGGGGCATTTTAACATTACTTTTTTTTTACTGCTGCTTTCCCCTGTAACTGAGGCTGATACATTAGGCTTAGGGCTAGGCTAATGCATTGGGGTTAGGCTTATACATTAAATCCAGTTACAGGAGTAATACAGCCTCCTACTATAGACTGCAGAGCTTATCTGGGCCCTCTAGGACCCAGTATCTCCCACATCCTGGCCCCAGCAGATCACATATTCTCTGGGCCAGAGGGGTAGTTATGTCATGTCCCATAGCTGTATACACAGCACTCCTTGAGTCCTATGTATAAAGCAATTGAAGAGGCAGGGATGGTGATAAATTGTCCTTGCCTTCTGTATGGGAGGTCGTTGTAACAACTGCTTACGGCTACATTCAGGTATCACCATTTTCACGGCCGTCTTGCATCCAAGCGCCACCTGTTCTCATGGATCCCTCATGCATTTGAATGTATGGACGGATCCGTGAAATCGGTCAAAATTAGGACATGACCTACATCTTATTAACGGTCACTGCAGTGCATTGTATTAGTATGATCAGACCCCCTGACATTAAAAAAAAAAGGAAAAAAAAATAAAATCACACCCTCTCCCTAGAACACATATAAAAGTACATATATAAACACGTACCCATAAGGCAACTTCAAAAAATTTAAGGGGTTACAATGTAAAAAAAAAAAAAATATATATATATATATATATATATATATATATAGAATATAAGGTTCGGTATTGCGGTAATCGTACCAACCCACAGAATAAATTTTGGCTATACAGCGAACTCAGTAAAAACAAAGGCCATAAATAAGTCACGGAATCACAGTTTTTCTCTAATTCCACCCCATATTGATTTTTTTTTCTGGCTTCCCAGTACATTGTATGGAATATTAAATGGTACCATTGCAAAGTACAATTTGTCCTGCAAAAATTAAGCCCTCATAAAAAAGTTATGGCTTTTGGAAGGCGGGGTGTCAAAAACGAAAATCGAAAAATGGCTGTGGTGGAAAGGGGTTAAAAAATGTACGAAAGAGTGAAGTGAAATGGTGATGCTAAGAATGCTGAGGATTGTGTGTTTTGTGTGAGCCTCCAGCTTCTTACCTGTGCAGGTATAATGTAGCCGCCCCTAATGTGAGTGTGTATAGTGTCCAGAGGGGCCGGGAGCGTCAACCATTCTCCTTTACTTTCGATCCCAGCACCCTGTAAATGTAGGAGAAATAACAAACGCAAAAATTGTCAGTAGAAGAAAATGGAAAGAAAATATCAAAAAGATACAAATTTATTTATTTTATTTTAAAGAATTCTATAGTATTTTCCTGCAATCCCATCGGGCAGATTTATTATGCCTCGTACGCCAGTTTTCTGCAAATTGGGTGTAAAAAAAATTGCAACTTTTAAATTTTTTTTTACCTTTTCCCAAAAAGGGAGTGTGGTGAGGGCGTGCAGATTTAGTATCATTTACTATACTATATTATCCATAGTTCTTGTGCATATTATAGATATTATAGATTGTAAGCCCTTGCGGGAAGGGCCCTTTATCCCACTGTGCCAGTTGGTCAGTGTCAGTATTATGTTTGTTTTGTATATCATATGTAAACCCTCAAATGTAAAGCACCATGGAATTGATATAATAATGTACAGAGCACCATGGGATTAATATAATAATGTACAGAGACCATGGAATTAATATAATAATGTACAGTGCACCATGGGATTAATATAATAATGTACAGCGCCATGGGATTAATATAATAATGTACAGCACCCTGGGATTGATATAATAATATACAGCACCATGGGATTGATATAATAATGTACAGAGCACCATGGGATTAATATAATAATGTACAGCACCATGGAATTAATATAATAATGTACAGCACCCTGGAATTGATATAATAATGTACAGCACCCTGGAATTGATATAATAATGTACAGCACCATGGAATTAATATAATAATGTACAGCACCATGGAATTAATATAATAATGTACAGCACCATGGGATTAATATAATAATGTACAGCACCATGGAATTGATATAATAATGTACAGCACCATGGAATTGATATAATAATGTACAGCACCATGGGATTAATATAATAATGTACAGCACCATGGGATTAATATAATAATGTACAGCACCATGGGATTAATATAATAATGTACAGCGCAATGGAATTAATATAATAATGTACAGCGCAATGGAATTAATATAATAATGTAAAGCACCATGGAATTAAAATAATAATGTAAAGCACCATGGAATTAATATAATAATGTTCAGCACCATGGAATTACTATAATAATGTAAAGCACCATGGAATTAATGGTGCTATATATATATATATATATATATATATATATATATATATAAAATAAAATAAAAAAAATAATCATAATAATATTGTGGATTTTGGATATTAAATTCATTGCATGCTTTTAATCTAGAAACCCAGGTTTATAATCTTAAAGTGACCTCCAGTTATAAACAACTTTCCATAAATGAAATGTCCAGGTGAATATAAGAAACTTTGTAATATATCTTATTAAGGAGATCTGTTTCCTTCTCCACTTATTAAGCTTCTGCTCCTTATTTTCACTCAGACTGTTTGTTTACATTCTATTCGTCTCCATATTCAGTGTCACACAAAGAACTCTATGGAGAAGGAAGGGGTGGTGTAGGGGCTACTGTTGGCAAGTTAATTGATTTATTGTCTCATTCTGTGCACTGGTAGCCTCTTATCTATAACCTAGCAGTGTTAAAAGAGCTCAGAGTAGCAGAGTGTAACAGCAGCAATTATTTGAGTCTCTTTCCTATCCTTCCTCCCTTCTTCATAGACTAATATAGAGGAAGTAACTGCCTGATAAGTGGAGAAGGGAACAGATTTCTTTAATAAGATATATTACAAAGTTTCTTATATTCACATGGACTATTCATTTATGACAAATTGTTTACAACTGGAGGTCCACTTTAAATTCAACATGGTACAATAAAACATACCGTAACCAGATCATACCACACCCCCGCTGGAAAATATCCTCTAACTACAGTCTTCCCTTCTTCCAGGACCGGAGTAATGTATAATGCTTCTCCCCACAGAAATTGGCGATCGATTGTCCAGGTATTTCTATCAGATGGAAACCTAGTGAAGGAAATATTGATATTTAATGATAAGTGTGGAAAAATGAATAGCAAAAATTTAAAGGGTTTTTTTTTCAAGGGTTAGAAAAACATGGACAATTTATCTTAAAAAGAGCATCAAACCTGTCCATAGCACCGTGCTCCACTGAAGAAAAATGGGCAGAGCTGCAGTACCAAAAACAACCTGTGGACAGGCGTAGCGCTGTTTTGGAATAAAGTTGTTGTTTTTTTTTTTCTGACCACAGACAAACCCTTTAAATTTACTTACTCCACAAAAAGAGCTCTTGCCACGGTATCTCCTAAAGTGTGAGCCTTGTGGAACAAAGTGTACAGATAGGGCAGCAGCAAGTAACGTCTTAATACAACTTTTCTGATGGCTTCTTGGGATTCTTTGCTGAATACAAAAGGCTCCTGCGACTGAAAATGCACAAATAGGATAAATGTTAATTCGAATGTGCAAATAATTGCTGCAATTTGCACTAAATCTATCCAATAGATAATAAATTTGATGCATCTTGAAGTCTAGCACTTTTGTACTGAAATTTTACTCCGTTTTCTACGCCGCCCCTTTGCTAAATTTAAATTGTGACAATTTTTGTGACTTTTTTAATTGCATTGGTAAATCTGGGGTAAATCATGATAGACAGATGAACTTTCTCATCCGCACTTCCAGAACGGATTGATTGTATGAAAAATAAGGAAGTTGCAAATTTTTTGTGCTAACGAGACCAAAAAGCCGCAAACTTCTCTTTTTGTGAATTTTTGGTGCAATCATTCTGGAGTGCAAATAATTCAGTGCGAGAATAAAGTTTCTATCCTGGGTTCACATCTAAGGGCTTAGTTTTTGTGGGACAAATTGTACTTTCTAATGGAATCATTTAGTATTCTGTACAATGTATTGGAACGCTGGAAAAAATTCAGAATGTAGAATATTAGAATAAAAACACAGGTGTAACATTTTCTTATGGGTTTTGTTTTTTCAATAAAAAATACCCTTTACCTATATTCTGCAGGTCAGCACAGTCATCGCTACACCATATTTGTATAGTTTTTGTCATTTCCTAATACCTTAAAATTTTATTAGGTCTATTATATCTAATAAGTTGAAAAATTTTTTTATTTCCTTGACCATATTGTGACACATTGTAACTTTTTTATACTTAGCTATATAAAGGGTCATTGTTTGATAACAAGACGCAGTTTTCACTTTACCATTTTAGGACACTTTGATCACTTCTTACATTTTTGGGGGTTGGCAAAATGGTGAAAAAATGTTGATCTGACCACTTAATAGTTCAGACATCTTTGGAGGTGAGGATACCTAATGTATTTATTATTAATAATAACATTTTATTTATATAGCGCCGATATATTCAAGTACAGACAAAATGAGACATTATAGAATACAGATTATTTATGTTTATTTTTGTTTATTTACTTTTATATGTGATTTGGAGAATGGGGGGGGATTTGATTTTTTTTATTATATTATTAAAAGTTTTTTTAAACTTTTTATTTTACTTATTTTTCAGCCCATCTAGAGGACTTGAACTAGTAATCTTTCAGTACTGCAGTCTATGGTAAAATTCCTGTTACTATTGAGCCCTGTCAGTCAGGACTCAATAGCAATACAGCACTGGCAAGCATTGGGAACCTTCACAAGTCAGTGGACCAGTTCGTATGTGGTGTATGTGACCTCTCAGATGATGGGGTCACATTTGGGCAAAGCATCTGTTTGTCACTTGTCTGTGACCAGAGATGTCACTTATATGTAAAGCAGCAGAGACCCTGGGGATATATAGTTTGGACACAAAACACAATGCAAGGGCGTAAAGCGCATATTGGCGATCATTAAAGGGGTACACAGAGACAGATACATAGGCTTCTATAGAAAAAAATATTTGACAAATTGCATGTTTTTACATTTTGTCTTCTTGTCCAAATTTTTACTGGAAGCAAATATGATCCAGTGAAGTCACACCGCCGGGATATATGGACAATTGATCCAGGATGGTACTGGTTGTGTGAATGGAGCCGAAAACACACAATGAAGGCCGTGCACAGAATTTGACCCCTTTTTGTGTGCAAATTAAGTCAGATTTCTGACACAACTAGCACAGTAAATCTCCCCTAGAAGATTGAGAAGAAACAGATCCCTGCATGTGTCTCAGGGTGTACAGGGTGGGCCATAAGTATGGATACACCCAGATAAAATGGAAGTGGTTGCTGTTATCACCTTACCGTTTGTGGCATATTAGTACATGGGAGGGGGGAAACATTTGAGGCCGGGTGACGCCCATGGCGGCCATCTGCAAAGCCGCCATTTTGGATTCAATGGTATCTGGGTGTATCCATACTTATGGCCCACCCTGTACAATATAATTGCAGTGTTTTTTTCATTCCAACATTCGTGACCTATATCTTTCCATGCAGTTTTGGTCTAAACTTTCAGCTGTGAGTCTGGGCCGGTGTATGGTCTTATGTCGTGTATGGTATTATAATAGCATGCTGGAGATAACTTTCTTACCGTCGCTTCAATGGTGTTGTGGTTCCGCATAAATGGGTAAAATGCCCCAACCTGATGCCAGCGCACACACAGCTCTTCTGTTACATTACCCACAAATCCACAAAGATCTGCTCCAACTAATGGAACCCCGTACATATTAAAGAGTAGTATAGCTGCAAAGCAGAGAAGGAAACCATGTATCCATTATGGGAGCCCGTACATGATACCTGCTGGGCGATGGACAGCTGTCTCGGGAACTTCTCGCCCAGCATACAGTTGCATCCCTTTATGCCAGATCAGGTGGTAAAGTATTCCTACCATTAGAGAGGTTACGTCACAAATGACACTTATCTGTCTATGGGATATGGTATAAATGTCAGATCGCTGCGGGTCCCAACAATCCAGAGAATGGAACCCAAAAGTTCCTTTGAATACTCCATGTAAATAGAGTGCTGGGGCGTATTCACATCCAGGGCTCTATTCACAGCTATTGGGCTGCTCGGATGGCGTCCTTTGGCAGCTCCATAGAGTGTTGGCCGCGCATGTACCAGTGCTCCATTCACATGTGGAAAACCTTCAGGTCTCCTTCCTTGATCACTGGTGGCCCGATCTGTGGATTGCAGATAAGTGTCCTTTGTGTCACAACCCCTTAAAGGACCATACACATGATATTACAAACCATCTCACCAGGTATAGAGTAATACAGCTGTTCCCAGGTGCTCTCTACATCTCCTGTCCAGTGTCCGCCATATCGACCATGACTGGCAAACGTGGATCGAGAAATCACAAATGGACGTTTTCCTCTGATCTTTATCATAGCACTGACAAAAGAGATAAAAAATGACATCAATTTTTCTGCAGATCTACAGAAGATTTCTGGAGCTGACTGATGTCTCCCCACTGGAGAAGTGATAAGTGTCTGAACCATTGGGGTCCCACCAATCAGAAGAATGGGAGTTTCCTTCAGAAGCGGAAGTTACGTATTCCCTCTGCCACTCCAATAGATGTCTGGAGACTTGTCCAACTTCACATTATCTTATATTTGGTTAAGGACTCCAACTTCATATAAAACCAGTCCAGTGCAATATATAACATACCTGTAAAACCCTTGACAGACCACAGTGGACAGTGGCCATACATAAACACATAAAGTACTGCGCAAAAGTTTTAGGCATGCATGGAAAAAGTGCTGCGCAGTAAGAATGCTTTCAGAAATAGAAGGGTTAATAGTTTATGTGGATGTGTATGTTAAGTGGATATGTATGTGTTGTGTTTGTGTAGTGGATATGTATTTGTAGTGGATATCTATATGTAGTGGATGTGTATGTACAGTGGATATGTATTTGTAGGGGATGTGTATGTGTAGTCGATATATATGTGTAGTGGATATGTATGTGTAGTGGATATATACAGGGGCATCTAAATAAATTAGAATATCTTTGAAACTTTTCTTTCTTTCAGTAATTACATTAATAATGTGACCTCCTATATTTTCTAGATTCTTTACACACAGAGTCTTCTATTCCAAGTGTTTTATTTCTGTAAATGTTGATTATGGATTACAGGTAATGAAAACCCAAATCTAAGAAAATTAGAATATTGTAAGTTCAGTTCAGTCTTGTAAATTGAGTGTCACCTGCCAAGGTTTCCTAAGCCTTTACATGGTCCCTCAGTCTGGTTCAGTAGGACACACAATCATGGAAGACGCCGATTATGGATTGTATTACTGAATGACTGAAATGAATGAACGTTTCACAGATATTCTAATTTATTGAGATGCTCCTGTATGTATAGTGTATATGATTATGTAGTGTGTATGTGTAGTGTATATGATTATGTAGTGTATATGTATGTGTAGTGTATATGATTATGTAGTGTATATGTATGTGTAGTGTATGTGTAGTGTATATGTATGTGTAGTGTATATGTATGTGTAGTGTATATGTATGTGTAGTGTATATGTATGTGTAGTGTATATGATTATGTAGTGTATACGTATGTGTAGTGTATATGATTATGTAGTGTATACGTATGTGTAGTGTATATGATTATGTAGTGTATATGTATGTGTAGTGTATATGTATGTGTAGTGTATATGATTATGTAGTGTATACGTATGTGTAGTGTATATGATTATGTAGTGTATACGTATGTGTAGTGTATATGATTATGTAGTGTATATGTATGTGTAGTGTATGTGTAGTGTATATGTATGTGTAGTGTATATGATTATGTAGTGTATATGTACAGTACAGACCAAAAGTTTGGACACACCTTCTCATTCCAAGAGTTTTCTGTATTTTCATGACTATAAAAATTGTAGATTCACACTGAAGGCATCAAAACTATGAATTACCACATGTGGAATTATATACTTAACAAAAAAGTGTGAAACAACTGAAAATATGTCTTATATTCTAGGTTCTTCAAAGTAGCCACCTTTTGCTTTGATTACTGCTTTGCACACTCTTGGCATTCTCTTGATGAGCTTCAAGAGGTAGTCACCTGAAATGGTCTTCCAACAGTCTTGAAGGAGTTCCCAGAGATGCTTAGCACTTGTTGGCCCTTTTGCCTTCACTCTGCGGTCCAGCTCACCCCAAACCATCTGGATTGGGTTCAGGTCTGGTGACTGTGGAGGCCAGGTCATCTGGCGTAGCACCCCATCACTCTCCTTCTTGGTCAAATAGCCCTTACACAGTCTGGAGGTGTGTTTGGGGTCATTGTCCTGTTGAAAAATAAATGATGGTCCAACTAAACGCAAACCGGATGGAATAGCATGCCGCTGCAAGATGCTGTGGTAAACATACTGGTTCAGTATTCCTTCAATTTTGAATAAATCCCCAACAGTGTCACCAGCAAAGCCCCCCCACACCATCACACCTCCTCCTCTATGCTTCACGGTGGGAACCAGGCATGTAGAGTCCATTCGTTCACCTTTTCTGCGTTGCACAAAGACACAGTGGTTGGAACCAAAGATCTCAAATTTGGACTCATCAGACCAAAGCACAGATTTCCACAGGTCTAATGTCCATTCCTTGTGTTCTTTAGCCCAAACAAGTCTCTTCTGCTTGTTGCCTGTCCTTAGCAGTGGTTTCCTAGCAGCTATTTTACCATGAAGGCCTGCTGCACACAGTCTCCTCTTAACAGTTGTTGTAGAGATGTGTCTGCTGCTAGAACTCTGTGTGGCATTGACCTGGTCTCTAATCTGAGCTGCTGATAACCTGCGATTTCTGAGGCTGGTGACTCGGATGAACTTATCCTCCGCAGCAGAGGTGACTCTTGGTCTTCCTTTCCTGGGGCGGTCCTCATGTCAGCCAGTTTCTTTGTAGTGCTTGATGGTTTTGGCCACTGCACTTGGGGACACTTTCAAAGTTTTCCCAATTTTTCGGACTGACTGACCTTCATTTCTTAAAGTAATGATGGCCACTCGTTTTTCTTTACTTAGCTGCTTTTTTCTTGCAATAATACAAATTCTAACACTCCATTCAGTAGGACTATCAGCTGTGTATCCACCTGACTTCTGAACAACACAACTGATGGTCCCAACCCCATTTATAAGCCAAGAAATCCCACTTATTAAACCTGACAGGGCACACCTGTGAAGTGAAAACCATTTCAGGTGACTACCTCTTGAAGCTCATCAAGAGAATGCCAAGAGTGTGCAAAGCAGTAATCAAAGCAAAAGGTGGCTACTTTGAAGATCCTAGAATATAAGACATATTTTCAGTTGTTTCACACTTTTTTGTTAAGTATATAATTCCACATGTGTTAATTCATAGTTTTGATGCCTTCAGTGTGAATCTACAATTTTTATAGTCATGAAAATACAGAAAACTCTTGGAATGAGAAGGTGTGTCCAAACTTTTGGTCTGTACTGTATGTGTAGTGTATATGATAATGTAGTGTATATGATTATGTATGTGTAGTGTATATGATTATGTAGTGTATATGTATGTGTAGTGTATATGATTATGTAGTGTATACGTATGTGTAGTGTATGTGTAGTGTATATGTATGTGTAATGTATATGTATGTGTAGTAGATATCTATGTGTATTGGATATTTTGTTCTAATCCCTTCCACTTACTCATGAGATGCGATGGCTTCGGTGAACCCGTACATGTTGTGAAGGTTATAGTGTAATGAGAGATATTGATGGCTGGACACACAGATTGTTGTATCCCGTAACACACCTCCTACTACCTCTGAAAGTAAAGTACAGGGAAAATTATATTAACAAAATGTGGTAGTTTGGATAGAACTTAAAAAGTATTTCCACCCGCACCCCACACATTCCCACTTTTGGTATTAAACCTTGGACAGGTCGGAATATACAGGTCACAGATAGTAAGATATGTCAATTGCCCTGGACTGGAATGAGCAAGTCATGTAGAGATAAGAAATAAATCAGGTTAATTCACCGATTTTGGTGGGGCTAGCTGGTTATCTTGTATGGGGGTGCATACCCTCCCTCTAAAGAAGATACTAGGGAAACAAAGGATCAAAGATATCAGATCTCAGTATGCCCAATCCTTTGGGGTCACAGGGGATACCCCACTAGAGTAGTCTGACAACAGATCACTCCATTCTCTCCATTTAAAAACACAGGCAGACTCAGCCAAGCCAAGAGTGCATGTGTATGAAGGAGTTAGGAGGAATTTTAAAATGACTTTTATTCATACAAATTAGAGATCTTTATTAGTAAGTTTTCTTGTAACCCTTCTTTAATTTAACCATCTTAGAGGATCCCTGACCTTGCCACTCTATTTTTTTTTTGTATATCCTTTTTTTTACAAATTTCCTAAATTCTGCTGATTTCCCAAAGGTTACCTATCAGGGTTAGGCTTGATTTTTTTATTTTATTTTTTTACTTAGACGTGTTCTTTCACCACCTGTTCTTTGCTGCTGCTCTGCTGATTCCGGCTCAGTTGGAATTTTTTTCTCTAGTCCCCACCGTTCCTGAGAAATCATATCTGTTAGGTTCAGCACTTAATATGCTAATTAGGCTCTTTACTGTCAGGTGGGCAGTCCTGGGCTGGAGCAGAAAGACAGGGACCGCCCACCTGACAGTAGAGAGCCTAATTAATAGAGTGGGTGCTAACACTAACATCACCAATTGCTCAGGAACAGTGTGGAGAAGAGAAAAGATTCTGTGGCTCCTATTGAGGAATGTCCAAAGATGGAGTGGATGGTGGTGGTGAAAGGTCATCTTTAAAGGGTTTGTGCAAGACTTGATATTCATGGCCTCTCCTTAGGATAGCTCATCAATATGGGATCAGTGCAGGATCGAAACCTGGCACCTCTTCCTCTTGCCGTATCTGCACGGTGTACAGAGCTGGAAGCACTGCCACGGCCACTATATAGTATACGGAGCCTTTAGCTTCCAGCTATGTATACTCTGTAGATATGGCTGCCATTGCAGCTGATTGTGGGGATGCCAGGTTGTCAGATCCCACTATTGCTGATCCATCCTCAGGATAAACCATCAGTATCTAGTCTTGACAACCCCTTTAACTTGAGTAAAATGATGCAGAAAATAACTGGGCCTCCAGCCTGTAGTTGTCAGATATCCAGGGCGTTCTGTATTATGGAGGGCTGGCATTGGACGGACCCGGTGATTTAGGAGGGACCAGATGTCCACCTCATCTGTATAGGGACCCCTGATGAAACAAGTCAGAATTTCTATGATTGGTTGCTATAGACAATAAAGACAGTTTTCTTAAATCTGCCCCATAGAGTGAAATTTACTTGGGACATAGGGAGGATTCTCCAGTGTGTTGTCCGTACAGTTATCCACAGAGCCATGTGCGTGGGTGTTTGCTGGTTCGTTCATATCCTGTGACAAATAAAAAGTTCGATGCATTTACCTAATACCAATCCTAAATTCTCAGAAACAATCCTGGTCTGGAAAGAGGGTGGCCTACCAAAACACTACCCAAAAGTGGCCAGTCCCACTGGTATAGGGATGGGTGGTTTGTGGTAGTCCTAGTGATGGTCGGGGCAAGACTTATTTTAGTATGAAATTAAGCCATTAATGGCTACCATGAGATATAGAATTAATATATTTTTTATTATTATTTTCAACAAATTTTGCTTTAATTTCACAAGGCATTATAAAGGGTTGGTGATTCACTTAAAGGGGTTGTCCTGGATAAACAGTTTTTCGCAAGGAGGCAGGGGAAAATGAAAAGAAACAAAAAACCCATACTCACCTGTCCCCGGTGCTCCAGTGTCTCCCACTGCGGTCTGATACTGCTGCTCCTGGGGTCTTGTTCCAGGCAGAAGTCCTCAGCGGCCTAAGGGAAGGACACGGGACGTCACAGGTGAGGTATGTGAGTGATGTCCTGGTTCCTTTCCCTGTGCCGCTGAAGCCCCTGACTGACACGTAATGTCAAGTGAGTCAAGGACTTCTCCCGGAAAAAGCACCGGGGACACCCGAGCACTGTGGACAGTTATTTTTCTTTATTTTCACTTTCCCCGGCCTCCTTGCAGAAAATTGTATATCCTGGACAACCCCTTTAAAGAGAACCCTTCACCAACTCTTTGCCTCCTTTAATAGTCCCCGCTCCACTGATTCTAGCACAGTTGGAATTTTTGTTCTCTAGCTCCCACCATTCCTGAGCAATCATTTCTGATAGTTTCAGCACAAATATGCTCTGCACTATCAGGTGGGCGGTCCTAGACTGGAGCAGAATGATAGGGACCGCCCACCTGACAGTATAGAGCATCATTGTGCTGAAACGATCAGAAATGATTACTCAGGAATGGTGGGGTCTAGAGAAAGAATTCCAACTGTGCCAGAGTCATTGGAGTGGGACCTATTCAATGATGCCAAGAGTTGGAATTGGTGGAGGTGGTGAAAGGTCCTCTTTAAAGGGTAGTACTTTGAGGCGATGCTAAACAACTTGTTCAGCTTTTTTAGCATAATTTGATGCTACACAATTGCTTTTCACTACAGGCGCTCCTGTCTCCTTGTATTCCACTTCTATTGATCCTTCAAGGGCTCCAGCTGTAGGAGAAGTAATTTCTCGAGTCAGGAAATAATTACTATACTAATAATCTGCTTTAAATCTCTCCAAAATCCTAAATCTAACAAATATGGCATTTTTGGCGTTTCTGTCTCGTTGATGTTCTATAGCACTTGGTCCAAGCTTTGTATTGTAAAAGCGAGACTCTTCTTAGACATGTTTTACAGATCCTTACACTTAAACTGTACTCCAATATTCCAGCCATCTCCGTCGTAGTTTCTTTCCTGAGTTTCATGCATGGGCCCCGACCAGAAAGGTGCCAGACAGAAAAACACAAGTAACATTTTTGATCCAACTCAGGTCCAGTATATATGACACGTGTATACATTAGCACACCTTTCTAGGTCTATCAGATACGTTCTCTGCTTTTAATTGCTATTGCAAACCTATTAGTGTGTTGTATGCAGGACCGCATCTGCCATGAGACAAGATAAGTATCTCGCCTCAGGCGGCAGCTTGCCAAGTACCTGACGGGGCACCACAGACAATATTTGTTGGGCGAACTTGCCAGGCGGTTTTGTTTGGACCGAAAACATCCGAAATGCAACTGCTATTATTATACACTGGGGTCCTTTCACACCCCAGAGTATAATGAGCAGGGGCCCAGGGGAGGTGATCAAACACAACACAAAATGTTACACACCTAAGGGTTACGCTGGCGTGAGTTTCTAGAGAGACCAAGCCACTCACCTATGTCACCGGTCCCTCTACAGCAACTGCTGAGGCCACTGACTGGCCTCATAGGTCAAGTGGGGTGCAGGGGACCGAGGCATGGTGCGTGACACTGGAGAGCTGAGGACAGGTAAGTACATTTTTTTTTTTTTTATGTTACACCTGCTCGGGGTCCCCCTCTTCCGCTGGAGTTTGTACAATTCCTGGACAACCCCTTTAAGCTGACCACTGAGGCTGGGTCACTGTGCATGTGCCAGAGGCTCAGTGACGAATCTCATTTTCTAACTTCGGGGTGTGGGAGCATCATTTCAATTTTCGCCTCAGGCAGCAGAAAATCCAGAATCGTCCCTGGTTGTATGACGCTAAAATTTTAGAGCTGAATATAATTATACAGCCTCTGAATTTTATGAAAACTTTAAAAAAAAATATATATATATATATATATATATATATATATATATATATATATATATATATATTTGTGACAATTTGGGGAATTAAACTCAAAATGGCGGCAGACTCCTGGTCCGGACAGCGGTGGTTCGTGGTACTGGGCGCCGGAAAGATAGCTTTCAGACTTTCCAAGTATAAAATAAAAGTGCCTTTATTCAGCTTAACTGCAACATAGCAAAACAACAAAAAACCTAGACCACAGTTAGGGTCCTAACTCACTCCTTGAGCCCCTAACTGTCCTGACTGTTACTCAGCTCCAGCAACAGTCCTCTGTGGACGCCAGCCCTCTGGGACAGAGCCTCTCTCTCTGTCCTAGCTGGTCCCCTCCTGTGGACGCCAGCCCTCTGGGACAGAGCCTCTCTCTCTGTCCTAGCTGGTCCACTCCTGTGGACGCCAGCCCTCTGGGACAGAGCCTCTCTCTCTGTCCTAGCTGGTCCACTCCTGTGGACGCCAGCCCTCTGGGACAGAGCCTCTCTCTCTGTCCTAGCTGGTCCACCCCTGTGGACCCCAGCCCTTCTGGGACAGAGCCTCTCTCTCTGTCCTAGCTGGTCCACCACTTCCTGCTTCCTGCAGGACACTCCAGCCCTCCTGGAGTTACGTGCCACCACCCAAAGGCGTGGCTGAGAGCCTTTTCTGGCCTGGCCTGGGTCGCTCAACAGCGCCCTCTGGCTCACATACTTACAATATATATAAATTATTTTTAAAAAAATACAATTAATAATTTTTTTTTTTTTTGCTACTTACAATCCACATCCCATCAAAAGGCACCTTCTCATGAAACTCCTTCAGCATATCGTACCACCACTTATGTGCTTCTGGGTTTGTGAAGTCAACAAAAACTGTTAAGCCGGGCCAAACCTGCGTGGAATAAATGAATAATGAAAATATCAAAATGAATTCATTGTCTACATATCCAGTATACCATAAAGTATAGGTTCATAGACAACATGCTTAGATTAGACTTTTTCATTACACTTTAGACTAAGATTGGCCAAACACGACTAGAAGGACCGGCCAACCATTGAATCTAAAACTGATAGTTGGCCAATGCTCTTCCAGGCAATGTCCCAGAAAAATGGGATTGGGCATGTTGAATTTTTTTGAAACTCAGTTTGTATAGTACATAACATGAAAAGTACAGAAAACTTCAGTTCACACATCAAAGGACAACTACATCAAGCAGTATGTATGGCATCCATAGGACAAGGGTTAAACAGAGGGACTGTGGACATGGCTCAACGACAATCGGAATGCACCACGAGCCCCACACTTTGTCACATTTCTGTGGACACTATCTTTTCTTATAGACTTCATCTCTTCATTGGGTGAGCATGTTGAATTTTAACATACCTAGTCCCTTGATCGAGAAAAAGTCAGAAAACCCCTATCTATGGTCACTCAGTCTTGCTAAAATTGTTGGGTTCAGCCATCATTGATCTAATTTGCCCTTAGGATAGGTTTATCCCCGCCATGCTTACATTGACTTATTGTAGATTTTCCAACCACATCTTTTGATAGTTTGTTCCAAGCCTCAACTACTCTTTCAGTCAAATAATATTTTTGATCTGGGTGAGGACAGATTTTTATAGATTTGCTGTGGAGTTCTCAAGAGTCTCCAGTCCAACACTCTCATATCTGGTGATCTCTGTCGTGTTTGGTTTGCACTGAATATTATATGTTCATTTTTTTCATAATATATTTTTCAGTAATTTAAATCTATATTAGGCCCGGTTCACATTTGCATTCGGGTTTCCATTCGGGGAGTCCGCTTGGGGACCCTCCGAACGGAAACCTATACACATAAAAAGCGGTTTACCTGGGAAACCCGCAGACCCCATAGACTATAATGGGGTCCATGTGGTTTCCGCTCAGTTTCCACACGAAACATGCAGAAACATGCAGAGCAGCACTTTCCTCTCTGCTTGCTTCGTGCGGAAACCACACGGACCCCATTATAGTCTATGGGGTCTGCGGGTTTCCCAGGTAAACCTCTTTTTATGCGTATACTGTAGGTTGTAAACAGATGTGAACCGGGCCTTATACAAAGTATATACAGTAAAAAGTGATATAAAAAGAGTAAAATATTTACCTTTCCTATAAGTGGCTGACCAGTCTCATTGGTGATGTATACTCCTCGGTTCAGTCCATCTACATAAGGCAGGTAGGGTCCTTTAGGGCTAGTAAGGCCAATAGCTGGTTCCTAATAAAGATAAAGATGTACTAAAAGTCAAAACCATATAATATTAACAAGGGCAAACAGGTTCTATGCCCTAGAATTGCAAAGAAGCATCCCAGTAGAATCAAATTAGAACACAAACCTGTGTGCTGTCTAACATTACTCAATAATTTACAGAGTTATATGCTCCCCTCCAGAGCACTAACTTCCTCTCCGATCCTTTGATGTACACAGAGTTTTCTTTCGAACAGGATCCATAGACCTGCATTGGTAATTTGACCTCCTGTTCATACAGGAAACACAGTGTACATTAAAAGAGCAGAGAGAAGGTCAGTGCTCCAGAGGGAAGCACATAACTTCAGAATAAAGCCGTCAGGATATTATTCAGTAGCATTACATTTCACTCAGGCTTATTTTTAAACAGGAAGACAAATATACAGCATACATATATTATGTAGTATTAAGTTTTATCACAAACCACAATGAAAAGTCTTAAAAATTATTTTTTTTCAATTATTTTTCATTGCCTTTTGATGAGATATCACACTGCGGCAATTATCCCACTGCAGAAAATCGGGTTAACTCTGCTACATGTTTTTTTTTCTCTCCTCGAGATTTCATTTTAGTCTCTATCTGCTTATCACGCCTTACCACAATTGCGATATATTTCATTCCCATGTCATGCAATTCTTTCACCATTTCTGGTAAATCTCCAAAGCGCTCCGGGTCATAAGTGAAATCCAGAAATCCGTACATGTAGTCAATGTCGTTCCATTGCACATCCTGGGAAATATAAAGCAAATAACTACATATTTTTCACAGGACAAACCCTAATACAGATAGATGATGCTTCAGAAGTATAATAACCAGGCACTGACAGGTTCTAATATTTTGGCCATTGCTTGAGGCCTGTGCTCAGGATCTTTTGCAAAGGGCCCATGATCAGGTGACCGAGCGTTCCTTCTGTATATTGCACTAAATAATCCAACAATCAGCCACCAAGTATGTGAACAAACAATGGCATGTTTCATGCATAAATATCATTTATTGGCAGTGGATCCCATTGGGCAGTGGGGGAATTTATCAACCTCTCTATAACAGTTTGGGGGCAATACCGCGAGTACCGCAATACCAAAAATGCATTAAAATTGTGATGTAAAATTCTGTGTCAAAGTACACCAACTAATAGGGGTATAAAGGTAGACTAGATAGTGTAAGGATACATCCTATTTATCATCCAGCATAAGTCACTGTGATAAATCTGGTGTAGTATCACAGGCTGCCTGGGTAAGCTTACACTCTGACTATTAGTAAATCTTAGTAAATGCCACAAAAGGACAGAAATTTGTATTTTCTTACCAGGGGAATTTTAATATCCCTCATTTTTTTCACAGCTTCGCGAGTCATCTTAGAGCTGGTATAGCCCCAGCGACAGAGGTGAAATCCAAGGCCCCAATATGGCGGCATAAAGGGATACCCTGAAATAAAACATGATAGAACATACATAATGAATATAATGTAGTTTAAAGGGGTTATACACATAGTCAGTAGGTTTAAAAAGACATATAACTAGATGTCCGTTCAGGATGAAAAAAATTACATGTAGACTAGTCAGGAAGGGAGGGCTTAAAATAAAATTTTTTATTTGCATCCTCCCCTTCGTTCCTGCCCTGGACCAGCCATCACCCCCAGCCCTGCCCACCTGACTACGACTACGCCCTACATTCTCTTGCACTTTCCAATCGGTGTTAATAGTGGCAGACTGTTTAGAGACACAGCTCTTTGATAAGCAGCATAGTAACACCCGCCTGTCAATTTATTCATACATTTTTAGGAGGAATAACAGAGGAACATCACAGGTCAGAGTTCTAGGAAAAGATTTCGCACAATTGTCCTTTTACTATTGCGGTTCAGAAAAGATATTGTTATACACACGGCTCATTTTTGATGCATAGTGACGCATTTAGTTTGGGCTATTTTAGGGTGTCCCTTTATGCACTAGGCCGGCCCTCGCATTTGCTACTCTGTATACAGAGCCACCGAGATGATGACATCATATCAACAGGACCCCTGCAGCCAATCACCACTCTCAGCTGTATATACCGCAGAAACGGAGGGGAGGTGTACAGGTATGTATCAGTGTATTTTTTATTTTATAGCCTTCCTCCCTGGCTACATTTCATTTTTTTTTTATTCCAGACAACCCCTTTAAGCAAAAATTGCATGAATGAAATAGATTGCACAAAACTTCAGTTACTTCTTACCAACGACATCTTGGTACTGCTTCACAACTGCTTTAGGCTCAGGACCCAAAAAGACATAAAAGTCCAAAATCCCTCCTATAGTTCTCCAGGTCAAAGCAGGATCAGGCTGCAGTATGATATCTAGAAATATATTGGTAAAATGTAAAGATGGGCGAAGGATTCACACGAAAGAGGAGCAAAACGCCCCTGAAAAACATCCATTTTTCACGGCCGTCTTGCACCCAAGGGGCACCATCATTTCAGTGTATGGTGAGAAAACAGCCAAAAATAGGGCATGACCTAAACTAATGGTCATGTGAATAGTCCCATTCACTGACATTGAATATAATGCCGCCGTGTAACGTCCAATAAAAAACATCCGTCACATGGCCATTATCCACTGTCATGTGGGTCTAGCTTTATACTCACCTTCCGTTACCTCTTTTGGGCTTCCTCATGGCCTCCGGTGCTCTGTCTCTATCTCCTCGCAGCATCCTGTGATGTCATGCACTTGGGGTCACCGCTAAGGCCTGTGATTGGGCCTCATCAGTGACATGGGCACGCCAAGGATCATGATGTCATAATGCTCAGTGTGCCCATGTGACTCCAAGAGAACCAATCTAGTAAAAATTAATGTTTGCACCATATTTTGTGTGTGGTCAGTATGAAGAAAGGGAAATAATATCTATCTACAGTGCTGGCCAAAAGTATTGGCACCCCTGCAATTCTGTCAGATAATACTCAATTTCTTCCAGAAAAAGATATCAATCACAAATGCTTTGGTAATAATATCTTCATTTATTTTGCTTGCAATGAAAAAACACAAAAGAGAATGAAAAAAAAAGTCAAATCATTGATCATTTTACACAAAACTCCAAAATTGGGCCGGACAAAAGTATTGGCACCCTCAGCCTAATACTTGGTAGCACAACCTTTAGACAAAATAACTGCGAACAACCGCTTCCGGTAACCATCAATGAGTTTCTTACAATGCTCTGCTGGAATTTCTCCAGGTCCCTGAGATGTGAAGGGCGCCTTCTCCAAACTGCCATTGTGAGATCTCTCCTTGGGTGTTCTATGGTATTCAGGTCTGGACTCATTGCTGGCCACTTTACAAGTCTCCGGTGCTTTCTCTCAAACCATTTTCTAGGGCTTTTTGAAGTGTGTTTTGGGTCATTGTCCTGCTGGAAGACCCATGACCTCTGAGGGAGACCCAGCTTTCTCACACTGGGCCCTACATTATGCTGCAGACTTCATAATGCCATGCACACGGTCAAGCAGTCCAGTGCCAGAGGCAGCAAAGCAACCCCAAAACATCAGGGAACCTCCGCCATGTTTGACTGTAGGGACCGTGTTCTTTTCTTTGAAGGCCTCTTTTTTTTTCCTGTAAACTCTATGTTGATGCCTTTTCCCAAAAAGCTCTACTTTTGTCTACTTTTGACCAGAGAACATTCTTCCAAAAAGTTTTTGGCTTTCTCAGGTAAGTTTTGGCTTTTTTATGTCTCTGGGTCAGAAGTGGGGTCTTCCTGGGTATCCTACCATAGAGTCCCTTTTCATTCAGACGCCGACGGATAGTACGGGTTGACACTGTTGTACCCTCGGACTGCAGGGCAGCTAGAACTTGTTTGGATGTTAGTCGAGGTTCTTTAGCCACCATCCGCACAATCTTTGGTTGAAATCTCTCAATTTTTCTTTTCCGTCCACATCTAGGGAGGTTAGCCACAGTGCCATGGGCTTTACACTTCTTGATGACACTGCGCACGGTAGACACAGGAACATTCAGGTCTTTGGAGATGGACTTGTAGCCTTGAGATTGCTCATGCTTCCTCACAATTTTGCTTCTCAAGTCCTCAGACAGTTCTTTGATCTTCTTTCTTTTCTCCATGCTCAATGTGGTACACACAAGGACACAGGACAGAGGTTGAGTCAACTTTAATCCATTTCAACTGGCTGCAAGTGTGATTTAGTTATTGCCACCACCTGTTATGTGCCACAGGTAAGTAACAGGTGCTGTTAATTACACAAATTAGAGAAGCATCACATGATTTTTCAAAGGGTGCCAATACTTTTGTCCACCCCCTTTTTTATGTTTGGTGTGGAATTATATCCAATTTGGCTTTTTGACAATTCTTTTTGTGGTTTTCCATTGACGACAAATTAAATGAAGATATTATTACCAAAGCATTTGTGATTGCAATCATTTTCTGGAGGAAATTGAGTATTATCTGACAGAATTGCAGGGGTGCCAATACTTTTGGCCAGCACTGTATCTATCTATCTATACACATGGTGGTCCACAGGTATGGAGACACCTAAATTAATGGAAAATGGTGGTTGGTGACACCGTCATGTATGTCACATGTTGTTAAGGGAAATCTGTGAGGGGCAGTGTCCAACATGGTGGTCATTTTGAAATCCACCATCTTGGAACCAAGCCAATTTTTTTCAAATGGGAAGGGGTGCATGTGACATATGTATCTGATGTAAATGTGCTGCACCTGTATTCATGTTATGATCAATGTTCTCTTTGTTACAGACACAGATATGGCTGCGAGATGAACACACGAGGAGGGGACAGAGATTGTCTGGATCTCTGGGGGGCACAGTACTCAATGCTCGGCACCCTAACAGACCACTCATCCGCCAAGGCACGGTTGGCAAATTGCTTGCCAAATTTCACCAAACAGGTTCTGCCCAGACAAAGCAACAACAATGGCCGTCCTGGCATCCTTCAGGAAGAACCCAGATCATAGTACTTGACATCTGTCACAGGAGAGTGAGGTGAGTTGAACCACCATTGGGCGGACACAGGCTACGCACAAATGGCAAGCATACAAGATCCAGTTGCTGCATCATCTCAATGAGGGCGATCCCAATCCCTTCGTGAGTGTCAGCAATTGCAACTGGACGCACATTTCATACATATATTTACATACATATGTATAGTTATGATGGTATTTTTAGCCATATATGATACACCTACCCATCGCATTGCTGTTGAGAAGAAACACTCCATGAGCTGAACCATCGTTCTCCATTGCAACATAGAAGGGATGAGTGCCGTACAGGTTTGCATCTTCCTAGATGTATAAGAACCAAACAGACACTGTCAAACACACAGTATACAGTAGTATTGCAGTCTATGGCACAAGTGATCTAAAGATTTCAGGTTCTAGCCCCCTAGGAGGGTTAAAAAAAATTAGGTTTTTTAAAAATTTTAAAAACCTAAAAGTTCAAATTGCCCCCTTTTTAACCAGATCACATCTAAATAGAAATTAAAAAACATAAACAGCTCTCAGCTAAAACAGCGGTTACTTGCGGACATCCACAGACCCCATAGACTACAATGGGGTTCGCCGGGTGTCCGTCGAGTTCCTGCCATTTTTATACTGAAACCAGTGGAGAAAAAATTCCTCCGTGCAGGACTTTTCTCTTTCCAATTTTCGGCAGCTTCTGTGGCGGAATCTCCACCAGATACTTTGGTACAGATGCGAACCTTGCCTTAGGCATCCCCAAGTCTGTAACCTCTTGATCTCTTAAAATATAAATATATTCATTCAATACGGTGACTGCTGTAGCAGAAAAAAAATTCCCTGAATAACCCCTTTAACACACAATAAATGCCATAAAAATAAAACCTGTAAGAAATTGACACAATTGTGTTTTTTTACAATTCCACCCCATTTAGAATTTTTTAGTATAGAATATTAAATGGACCCATTACAAAGTACAATTGTTCCACAAAAAACAAGCCCTCATACGACTCTGTGAATGGATAAAATAATAAATAAAAAAATATAAAACAAATTTTTGCTTTTGGAAGAAAAAAAAACACAAAAACAGAAAATTGCCGATATTTTTTAACCCATGGGATGCAGGGTTAATTATCTATCACCCTTGTCTTTTTTCCATATGTCTACTGGAGTGAGCGAGGGGTCAATATACATAGCAAGAACATGGGGGAGAATTTACGATGTCAATTGTGCTAGTTCTACGGCATTTAGGAAGTTGCAAATTTTGGCACGTTCTATATGTGTTCTATAGTTTGTAACTTTATAAACCTCTTTTGCTTTTCAAAAAAACTGGCAAATCATAACACCAATCTAGATTCCCTTACGTCCTATAGCAGCACAATATGGGGCAGAAATACCCCATATTGTGCTGCTGTTAGGACTAAGGGAAAACAGATTAACATCATAATCAAGTATATTTAGTGTATTTTACTATATTATTTTGCATGCAAGATGGATTTGCCCTGCAAAAATGTTTGGTTAGTACATGTAAAATCTATATCCTGCATCTTTCCTGGTATCATTTGATTTTTTTTTTTTTTTTTTTTGCTTACTGTCCATAATTGGAACATTTTAGCTAATATTGCACTTCAGGACTTTATATCACATTGTAGGATTTTATTTGTTACATTTTAGGGATTTGTCGTTTGCTTCTACGAGAATATGAAGAATGGCCATGTGTGACGTCATACTCGAACATTATGGTTTACTGTGATGTCATTCACTTACATTTTTTTATCATTTAACAATCATTATCAATATTTTTGTAATATGTTTCTGTGCATGAGCAGAGAATTTTATAACTGCAGGGGGCGAGGGGGAATTTATACTGTTGTAATATTTTATATTTCTTCACATTTGATAAATATATTTTTGTCTATAAGTAGTCTTTAGGGTTGGTTATCCGTGATATTTATTTTTGCTGTTGGATATTTTGTAACCCTTGGGAGGCGGGGATGATAATCTATCACCCTCATCTTTTACCATATTTCTACTAGGTGAGCAACCAATACAAGATTATTTTTACATCGCCCATAGCCACCAATTTTTGGCAGGACCGGCCATCCAACAAGCGTGTATATGATAATCAGCCAAAATTCGGCTTACGTTGGAGAAATAAGGACGCGCTTGTTGACTGCCAGAATAGATAGATAGATAGATAGATAGATAGATATTAGATAGATAGATAGATAGATAGGATGAGATAGATAGATAGATAGATATTAGATAGATAGATAGATAGATAGATAGATAGATAGATAGATAGGAGATAGATAGATAGATAGATATGAGATAGATAGATAGATAGATAGATAGATAGATAGATAGATAGATATAGACATGAGATAGATAGATAGATAGATAGATAGATAGATAGATATATAGATAGATAGATAGATATGAGATAGATAGATAGATGATAAATAGATAGATAGATAGATAGATATTAGATAGATAGATAGATAGATAGATAGATAGATAGATAGATAGATAGATAGATAGATATGAGATAGATAGATAGATAGATATGAGATAGATAGATAGATAGATAGATAGATATGAGATAGATAGATAGATAGATATGAGATAGATAGATAGATAGATAGATAGATAGATAGATAGATGAGATAGATAGCTAGATAGATAGATATGAGATAGATAGATAGATATGAGATAGATAGATAGATATTAGATAGATAGATAGATATGAGATAGATAGATAGATAGATAGATGATAAATAGATAGATAGATAGATAGATAGATAGATAGATAGATAGATAGATAGATATGAGATAGATGGATAGATAGATATGAGATAGATAGATAGATATGAGATAGATAGATATGAGATAGATAGATAGATAGATAGATAGATAGATAGATAGATATGAGATAGATGGATAGATAGATAGATAGATAGATAGATAGATAGATAGATACTTATAGATTCCACCTTCCTCACCCGAGGTATTAGGTCTCTGTTCCAGTATGTGAGTGTTGTCCAGTTAAGGTCCAGGTTGAGTGAGGTCTGATGTTCTCCCAGTCCATACACATAGTTTGATGGGAGTTTGGTGGACATCTGAATAAATTGATCGGCAAACAGTAATGTAGCTATAGTGGTGTTTAACCTAAAAAAACAGTAAGAAAAACTTATTATCACACAGATCATTTTTTCAACAAAAATATTGAAATGTGAATAAACCTTTGTTAGGTCATGGTCACGTGGAACAAATTTGCAACAAAATTTTTAACAAAAAGAATAAAAACGTTATGATTCATGGAAAATGGGGACAAAAAAATTATAAAAATCGCATCATAAAGGATAAACCTGACTGTGGTGTTAAAGGGTTAAAGACAGTGACTGCCAGGGGTGTAACTAGTGAAATCTGGGTGGAGCAGCTTGGAAGAACCGGCCTGAACAGGTAGGGTGTGGTGTGTGGGCCCTAGTGGAGGCGAGAAGTCCCTGTGCCCACCCTATAATCTGGCCCTAATTGAGTTATTATGTGAATGATGTAGATTTATTTTAATTATACATCAGGGAAGTCAATTTACCAAGCAGAATGTTTTATTGCAATGTCATCAGATACTGAAACATGAGGTGGAAGATCAAGCCTACAATCACCATGTAATGTATCCCTGATCAGGAATGACCCTGGAATATCTGTAGCACAGCTGAGAGTTATAGGAAACCTGTCCCCATAAAAATGCAATCCTATCTGCAGGTTATAGAGCAGGAGGAGCTGAGCACATTGTACATAGTGTCCTATCTGCAGGTTATAGAGCAGGAGGAGCTGAGCACATTGTACATAGTGTCCTATCTGCAGGTTATAGAGCAGGAGGAGCAGATTGTACATAGTGTCCTATCTGCAGGTTATAGAGCAGGAGGAGCGAGACATTGTACATAGTGTCCTATCTGCAGGTTATAGAGCAGGAGGAGCTGAGCACATTGTACATAGTGTCCTATCTGCAGGTTATAGAGCAGGAGGAGCACATTGTACATAGTGTCCTATCTGCAGGTTATAGAGCAGGAGGAGCACATTGTACATAGTGTCCTATCTGCAGGTTATACAGCAGGAGGAGCTGAGCACATTGTACATAGTGTCCTATCTGCAGGTTATAGAGCAGGAGGAGCAGATTGTACATAGTGTCCTATCTGCAGGTTATAGAGCAGGAGGAGCTGAGCACATTGTACATAGTGTCCTATCTGCAGGATATAGAGCAGGAGGAGCACATTGTACATAGTGTCCTATCTGCAGGATATAGAGCAGGAGGAGCAGAGCACATTGTACATAGTGTCCTATCTGCAGGTTATAGAGCAGGAGGAGCTGAGCACATTGTACATAGTGTCCTATCTGCAGGATATAGAGCAGGAGGAGCACATTGTACATATTGTCCTATCTGCAGGTTATAGAGCAGGAGGAGCTGAGCACATTGTACATAGTGTCCTATCTGCAGGATATAGAGCAGGAGGAGCTGAGCACATTGTACATAGTGTCCTATCTGCAGGTTATAGAGCAGAAGGAGCTGAGCACATTGTACATAGTGTCCTATCTGCAGGTTATAGAGCAGGAGGAGCTGAGCACATTGTACATAGTGTCCTATCTGCAGGTTATAGAGCAGAAGGAGCTGAGCACATTGTACATAGTGTCCTATCTGCAGGTTATAGAGCAGGAGGAGCTGAGCACATTGTACATAGTGTCCTATCTGCAGGTTATAGAGCAGGAGGAGCACATTGTACATAGTGTCCTATCTGCAGGTTATAGAGCAGGAGGAGCACATTGTACATCGTGTCCTATCTGCAGGATATAGAGCAGGAGGAGCTGAGCACATTGTACATAGTGTCCTATCTGCAGGTTATAGAGCAGGAGGAGCTGAGCACATTGTACATAGTGTCCTATCTGCAGGTTATAGAGCAGGAGGAGCTGAGCACATTGTACATAGTGTCCTATCTGCAGGTTATAGAGCAGGAGGAGCTGAGCAGATTGTACATAGTGTCCTATCTGCAGGTTATAGAGCAGGAGGAGCACATTGTACATAGTGTCCTATCTGCAGGTTATAGAGCAGGAGGAGCTGAGCACATTGTACATAGTGTCCTATCTGCAGGTTATAGAGCAGGAGGAGCTGAGCACATTGTACATAGTGTCCTATCTGCAGGTTATAGAGCAGGAGGAGCACATTGTACATAGTGTCCTATCTGCAGGTTATAGAGCAGGAGGAGCTGAGCACATTGTACATAGTGTCCTACCTGCAGGTTATAGAGCAGGAGGAGCTGAGCACATTGTACATAGTGTCCTATCTGCAGGTTATAGAGCAGGGGGAGCTGAGCACATTGTACATAGTGTCCTATCTGCAGGTTATAGAGCAGGAGGAGCACATTGTACATAGTGTCCTATCTGCAGGTTATAGAGCAGGAGGAGCTGAGCACATTGTACATAGTGTCCTATCTGCAGGTTATAGAGCAGAAGGAGCTGAGCACATTGTACATAGTGTCCTATCTGCAGGTTATAGAGCAGGAGGAGCTGAGCACATTGTACATAGTGTCCTATCTGCAGATTATAGAGCAGGAGGAGCTGAGCACATTGTACATAGTGTCCTATCTGCAGGTTATAGAGCAGGATGAGCTGAGCACATTGTACATAGTGTCCTATCTGCAGGTTATAGAGCAGGAGGAGCACATTGTACATAGTGTCCTATCTGCAGGTTATAGAGCAGGAGGAGCTGAGCACATTGTACATAGTGTCCTATCTGCAGGTTATAGAGCAGGAGGAGCTGAGCACATTGTACATAGTGTCCTATCTGCAGGTTATAGAGCAGGAGGAGCACATTGTACATAGTGTCCTATCTGCAGGTTATAGAGCAGGAGGAGCTGAGCACATTGTACATAGTGTCCTATCTGCAGGTTATAGAGCAGGAGGAGCACATTGTACATAGTGTCCTATCTGCAGGTTATAGAGCAGGATGAGCTGAGCACATTGTACATAGTGTCCTATCTGCAGGTTATAGAGCAGGAGGAGCACATTGTACATAGTGTCCTATCTGCAGGTTATAGAGCAGGAGGAGCTGAGCACATTGTACATAGTGTCCTATCTGCAGGTTATAGAGCAGGAGGAGCTGAGCACATTGTACATAGTGTCCTATCTGCAGGTTATAGAGCAGGAGGAGCACATTGTACATAGTGTCCTATCTGCAGGTTATAGAGCAGGAGGAGCAGATTGTACATAGTGTCCTATCTGCAGGTTATAGAGCAGGAGGAGCACATTGTACATAGTGTCCTATCTGCAGGTTATAGAGCAGGAGGAGCACATTGTACATAGTGTCCTATCTGCAGGTTATAGAGCAGGAGGAGCACATTGTACATAGTGTCCTATCTGCAGGTTATAGAGCAGGAGGAGCTGAGCACATTGTACATAGTGTCCTATCTGCAGGTTATAGAGCAGGAGGAGCACATTGTACATAGTGTCCTATCTGCAGGTTATAGAGCAGGAGGAGCAGATTGTACATAGTGTCCTATCTGCAGGTTATAGAGCAGGAGGAGCACATTGTACATAGTGTCCTATCTGCAGGTTATAGAGCAGGAGGAGCACATTGTACATAGTGTCCTATCTGCAGGTTATAGAGCAGGATGAGCTGAGCACATTGTACATAGTGTCCTACCTGCAGGTTATAGAGCAGGAGGAGCTGAGCACATTGTACATAGTGTCCTATCTGCAGGTTATAGAGCAGGAGGAGCTGAGCACATTGTACATAGTGTCCTATCTGCAGGTTATAGAGCAGGAGGAGCTGAGCACATTGTACATAGTGTCCTATCTGCAGGTTATAGAGCAGGAGGAGCACATTGTACATAGTGTCCTATCTGCAGGTTATAGAGCAGGAGGAGCTGAGCACATTGTACATAGTGTCCTATCTGCAGGTTATAGAGCAGGAGGAGCACATTGTACATAGTGTCCTATCTGCAGGTTATAGAGCAGGAGGAGCTGAGTACATTGTACATAGTGTCCTATCTGCAGGTTATAGAGCAGGAGGAGCACATTGTACATAGTGTCCTATCTGCAGGTTATAGAGCAGGAGGAGCAGATTGTACATAGTATCCTATCTGCAGGTTATAGAGCAGGAGGAGCACATTGTACATAGTGTCCTATCTGCAGGTTATAGAGCAGGAGGAGCAGATTGTACATAGTGTCCTATCTGCAGGTTATAGAGCAGGAGGAGCTGAGCACATTGTACATAGTGTCCTATCTGCAGGTTACAGAGCAGGAGGAGCTGAGCACATTGTACATAGTGTCCTATCTGCGGGTTATAGAGCAGGAGGAGCTGAGCACATTGTACATAGTGTCCTATCTGCAGGTTATAGAGCAGGAGGAGCTGAGCACATTGTACATAGTGTCCTAGCTGCAGGTTATAGAGCAGGAGGAGCACATTGTACATAGTGTCCTATCTGCAGGTTATAGAGCAGGAGGAGCTGAGCACATTGTACATAGTGTCCTATCTGCAGGTTATAGAGCAGGAGGAGCACATTGTACATAGTGTCCTATCTGCAGGTTATAGAGCAGGAGGAGCTGAGCACATTGTACATAGTGTCCTATCTGCAGGTTATAGAGCAGGAGGAGCTGAGCACATTGTACATAGTGTCCTATCTGCAGGTTATAGAGCAGGAGGAGCACATTGTACATAGTGTCCTATCTGCAGGTTATAGAGCAGGAGGAGCAGATTATACATAGTGTAGAACCCACTGAATTAAAGCTGAAAGTCTGAACTTCTACATTGTGGTAATGTCCAGAACCAAAATTAGGAACATGTTGTCTCTGTCCAAATATTTATGGACCTTGCTGTATATATACAGTGCTGGCCAAATGTATTGGCACCCCTGCAATTCTGTCAGATAATACTCAATTTCTTCCAGAAAATGATTGCAATCACAAATGCTTTGGTAATAATATCTTCATTTAATTTGTCGTCAATGGAAAACCACAAAAAGAATTGTCAAAAAGCCAAATTGGATATAATTCCACACCAAACATAAAAAAGGGGGTGGACAAAAGTATTGGCACCCTCTGAAAAATCATGTGATGCTTCTCTAATTTGTGTAATTAACAGCACCTGTTACTTACCTGTGGCACATGACAGGTGGTGGCAATAACTAAATCACACTTGCAGCCAGTTGAAATGGATTAAAGTTGACTCAACCTCTGTCCTGTGTCCTTGTGTGTACCACATTGAGCATGGAGAAAAGAAAGAAGACCAAAGAACTGTCTGAGGACTTGAGAAGCAAAATTGTGAGGAAGCATGAGCAATCTCAAGGCTACAAGTCCATCTCCAAAGACCTGAATGTTCCTGTGTCTACCGTGCACAGTGTCATCAAGAAGTTTAAAGCCCATGGCACTGTGACTAACCTCCCTAGAGGTGGACGGAAAAGAAAAATTGACGAGAGATTTCAACGAAAGATTGTGCGGATGGTGGCTAAAGAACCTCGACTAACATCCAAACAAGTTCTAGCTGCCCTGCAGTCCGAGGGTACAACAGTGTCAACCCGTCCTATCCGTCGGCGTCTGAATGAAAAGGGACTCTATGGTAGGATACCCAGGAAGACCCCACTTCTGACCCAGAGACATAAAAAAGCCAAAACTTACCTGAGAAAGCCAAAAACTTTTTGGAAGAATGTTCTCTGGTCAGATGAGACAAAAGTAGAGCTTTTTGGGAAAAGGCATCAACATAGAGTTTAAAGGGGAAAAAAAGAGGCCTTCAAAGAAAAGAACACGGTCCCTACAGTCAAACATGGCGGAGGTTCCCTGATGTTTTGGGGTTGCTTTGCTGCCTCTGGCACTGGACTGCTTGACCGTGTGCATGGCATTATGAAGTCTGCAGCATAATGTAGGGCCCAGTGTGAGAAAGCTGGGTCTCCCTCAGAGGTCATGGGTCTTCCAGCAGGACAATGACCCAAAACACACTTCAAAAAGCACTAGAAAATGGTTTGAGAGAAAGCACTGGAGACTTGTAAAGTGGCAGCAATGAGTCCAGACCTGAATCCCATAGAACACCCAAGGAGAGATCTCACAATGGCAGTTTGGAGAAGGCGCCCTTCACATCTCAGGGACATGGAGAAATTCCAGCAGAGCATTGTAAGAAACTCATTGATGGTTACCGGAAGCGGTTGTTCGCAGTTATTTTGTCTAAAGGTTGTGCTACCAAGTATTAGGCTGAGGGTGCCAATACTTTTGTCCGGCCCATTTTTGGAGTTTTGTGTAAAATGATCAATGATTTGACTTTTTTTCATTCTCTTTTGTGTTTTTTCATTGCAAGCAAAATAAATGAAGATATTATTACCAAAGCATTTGTGATTGCAATCATTTTCTGGAAGAAATTGAGTATTTTCTGACAGAATTGCAGGGGTGCCAATACTTTTGGCCAGCACTGTATATAGTTTTATATGAAACTATTTGGTGACAGGTTCCCTTTAAATAACTGATGATAAATCTAAGTATTATTCTTCTTTCAGGGTAAGGGCACACGGTCCAGGACTTGTGATGTAGTTTTTAAGCCAAAACCGGGAGTGGATGAAAATAAAAAGAAGTTCCATCTGTCCTGTTGGTAAGTTTCCTCCCTTTATGACTCAGGCTAAGTTCACATCTGTGCTGGAATCCACATTGGAGACTCCACCACAGAAACTATCAGAAACCGGCAGAGAGAAAAGTCCTGCACGGAGGCGGGACACCTGATGGACCCCATAGACTCTAACCGTGGGTAACCACTGGGAAGACCCAGTCTACCAGATCTACTATACTGTAACTATATGTTATAGTTATATAACAAATCTATACCAGCCCCTGGCTCATCTATATACTCTAGAATTACTAAGCGGCCGGTGTCTCTTAGTAACTTTAGTAAGTCTTGCGCCAGGTGGGGACTGGTGTAAGGATCGCTGGTTTTAATGACTTCCCCTCAATGTTGTTAGAGATGAATAGACGGTTCTAGATTGTATCAGGTCAATAACTGAGGGATGAAAGTGAATCTGGTTTGGATGCTCCACCCAGCTACTCCTTATTCCCTATAGAATAATAATTAATTATACATTTTACTTGATCATTATCACCCTTCATTATATAGTACAATATATTTTGTACATCTTATTCAGTGGGTGTAAGTTACAGACATGAGGAGGTCAGAGCATGCGCCGGCTTCCATATATCCCACAACTTTCTGTCCACCACATCATATGTATATATATATATATATCTCTTATATATATATATCTCTTATATATATAAAAATGAGTTCCTGTCTGTCTGTCTGTCTGTCTGTCTATCTGTTCTTTATGCGCAACCAAACTGATCCTCACCAAATTTGGCACACAGGTACATCAGGTGTCCGGGAATATTATAGACTGGGTCTCAGCTCTCTTGGACGTACCGTTCCTGAGGTACAGTATTCCCAAAAAATGACCAGCATTAGCTAATACAAGCCTACAAGTCTTTCACTCATATTCCAACTGCCATACACACGGTCACATGTCCCTTATCAGCCAATAACAGCTCGCAGGCGCTTACTCTCCTCAGGCACACAGGTTTCCATAGCAACCAAGCTATGTATGACCTGTATTAGTGAATAGCAGTTCACAGGACCTTAAATATTCAGTCATATTAAGTGTATCAGCCAATACAGTATAAGTTCACATTTAACTTACCAGGTTTCCATAACAACACAGCCATAAATAGACTGTACCTATACTGGATTCAGTGGCGTAACTAGCAATGGCAGGGCCCCAAGGCGAACATTTGACATGGGACTACCCCGGCAACCACCCCCCCGCACCAACTGCATTCCTACACACACTATTATGCCCCATAGTGGCCCCTACACACACTATTATGCCCCATAGTGGCCCTTGCACACAATATTCTGCCCATAGTGGCCCCTGCACACAGTATTATGCCCCATAGTGGCCCCTTCATATAGTATTATGTGCACTTCCCGCTACCTGAAAGACCCCAGAGTATAATGATAGCAGCGTTTGTGGGGTTCACGGCCCGCAGACCTTACTTACTGATCCCCACTCCTGCTCACAGCCGCCTCCGCAGAAGGTGAAGCACAGGCGGCCATGAGCTGTTACACCAGCAGGTAACGGCCTATTAAAAAAAAAAAAAGACCAGGAGCCTGCCGGGACCCCTGATATCCCCGGCCCTCTGGCTGCCGCTACCACTGCTACCCCGGTATTTACGCCACTGACTGGACTGCCATACAGGATTTCAGCATTCTTATAAATTGAAATGTTTTTAAACTACTCATGCCTCTTGCAACAAAATGCATGGCTGCTGCTCAAGCTAATGAAAACTCTCAGCAGACCCAAGCCCGTCTCCAATCTGAAAAGGTATGTCAGCCACATGCACACAGCTGCATTCCATGTTTCCATAACAACCCAGCCATTTTTCTTCACTGCTGTGGGTCAGCTTTAAAGGGGCAGGGCACTGTGGATGACACTGTTACACAAGGTCACATACACACAGCTTTACTCCAGGTTTTCCATAACAACCGATCGCAGGTCTTTCACTGATATCCAAACTGAGATACACATGATCACATGACGCTTATGGACCAATGGAAAATCGCAGGTTCTTCAGTCTTGACATACACGCAGCTTTACACCAGGTTTCCATAGAAACCAAGCTATTTATGACCTGTATGGGTCAATAGCAGTTCGCAGGTCCTTAAATATTCAGTCATATGACGTGTATCAGCCAATATAAGTTCACATTTCATTTGCCAGGTTTCCATAGCAACACAGCCATAAATAGACTATACCTATACTGGACTGTCATACTGGATGTCAAGTGCAAAACTGGCCAATTCTTATGGGGGCACTACACAAACAAAAAATGAAATGTACCCGTGCGAAGCCGGGTCCTTCTGCTAGTATATATATACAGTACAGACCAAAAGTTTGGACACACCTTCTCATTCCAAGAGTTTTCTGTATTTTCATGACTATAAAAATTGTAGATTCCCACTGAAGGCATCAAATCTATGAATTACCACATGTGGAATTATATACTTAACAAAAAAGTGTGAAACAACTGAAAATATGTCTTATATTCTAGGTTCTTCAAAGTAGCCACCTTTTGCTTTGATTACTGCTTTGCACACTCTTGACATTCTCTTGATGAGCTTCAAGAGGTAGTCACCTGAAATGGTCTTCCAACAGTCTTGAAGGAGTTCCCAGAGATGCTTAGCACTTGTTGGCCCTTTTGCCTTCACTCTGCGGTCCAGCTCACCCCAAACCATCTGGATTGGGTTCAGGTCTGGTGACTGTGGAGGCCAGGTCATCTGGCGTAGCACCCCATCACTCTCCTTCTTGGTCAAATAGCCCTTACACAGTCTGGAGGTGTGTTTGGGGTCATTGTCCTGTTGAAAAATAAATGTTGGTCCAACTAAACGCAAATCGGATGGAATAGCATGCCGCTGCAAGATGCTGTGGTAACCATGCTGGTTCAGTATTCCTACAATTTTGAATAAATCCCCAACAGTGTCACCAGCAAAGCCCCCCCACGCCATCACACCTCCTCCTCCATGCTTCACGGTGGGAACCAGGCATGTAGAGTCCATTCGTTCACCTTTTCTGCGTCACACAAAGACACGGTGGTTGGAACCAAAGATCTCAAATTTGTACTCATCAGACCAAAGCACAGATTTCCACAGGTCTAATGTCCATTCCTTGTGTTCTTTAGCCCAAACAAGTCTCTTGTGCTTGTTGCCTGTCCTTAGCAGTGGTTTCCTAGCAGCTATTTTACCATGAAGGCCTGCTGCACACAGTCTCCTCTTAACAGTTGTTGTAGAGATGTGTCTGCTGCTAGAACTCTGTGTGGCATTGACCTGGTCTCTAATCTGAGCTGCTGTTAACCTGCGATTTCTGAGGCTGGTGACTCGGATGAACTTATCCTCTGCAGCAGAGGTGACTCTTGGTCTTCCTTTCCTGGGGCGGTCCTCATGTGAGCCAGTTTCTTTGTAGCGCTTGATGGTTTTGGCCACTGCACTTGGGGACACTTTCAAAGTTTTCCCAATTTTTTGGACTGACTGACCTTCATTTCTTAAAGTAATGATGGCCACTCGTTTTTCTTTACTTAGCTGCTTTTAACTTGCCATAATACAAATTCTAACACTCCATTCAGTAGGACTAACAGCTGTGTATCCACCTGACTTCTGAACAACACAACTGATGATCCCAACCCCATTTATAAGGCAAGAAATCCCACTTATTAAACCTGACAGGGCACACCTGTGAAGTGAAAACCATTTCAGATGACTACCTCTTGAAGCTCATCAAGAGAATGCCAAGAGTGTGCAAAGCAGTAATCAAAGCAAAAGGTGGCTACTTTGAAGAACCTAGAATATAAGACATATTTTCAGTTGTTTCACACTTTTTTGTTAAGTATATAATTCCACATGTGTTAATTCATAGTTTTGATGCCTTCAATGTGAATCTACAATTTTTATAGTCATGAAAATACAGAAAACTCTTGGAATGAGAAGGTGTGTCCAAACTTTTGGTCTGTACTGTATATATATATATATATATATATATAATATCTGACCCCACAATACACACATGCAGACTTTATGCCAGCAAATGAGGAGTATGGGGTAAGCTATAGCTGACGGGGGTGACTTATCTCCAGTGGATTGGGCATGTTAAAATCCAACAGTCCAACATTATCTATAGGGAACACCTGGGACACCACCATATAAGTTACAAAATTGGCCAGTCCCACTGTAAGATTGACAATACACATTACACTCTGCAAAATTATTGGCCCCATTTCCACTAAATTTTCATTCAATTTAAGAATCATTATGTGTCCCTATGTATCATTATGTATCACTATATATATAATTAATTAATTGGGAAGGAGCCGCCTCCCTTGGATTTGCACCCACTATGTCTTTTGTTGTGCTGCCTTAAATTTTTTGTTTCTATATATATAATTATGTATCATTATATACAGTGCTGGCCAAAAGTATTGGCACCCCTGCAATTCTGTCAGATAATACTCAATTTCTTCCAGAAAATGATTGCAATCACAAATGCTTTGGTAATAATATCTTCATTTAATTTGTCTTCAATGGAAAACCACAAAAAGAATTGTCAAAAAGCCAAATTGGATATAATTCCACACCAAACATAAAAAAGGGGGTGGACAAAAGTATTGGCACCCTTTGAAAAATCATGTGATGCTTCTCTAATTTGTCTAATTAACAGCACCTGTTACTTACCTGTGGCACATAACAGGTGGTGGCAATAACTAAATCACACTTGCAGCCAGTTGAAATGGATTAAAGTTGACTCAACCTCTGTCCTGTGTCCTTGTGTGTACCACATTGAGCATGGAGAAAAGAAAGAAGACCAAAGAACTGTCTGAGGACTTGAGAAGCAAAATTGTGAGGAAGCATGAGCAATCTCAAGGCTACAAGTCCATCTCCAAAGACCTGAATGTTCCTGTGTCTACCGTGCGCAGTGTCATCAAGAAGTTTAAAGCCCATGGCACTGTGGCTAACCTCCCTAGATGTGGACGGAAAAGAAAAATTGACGAGAGATTTCAACGAAAGATTGTGCGGATGGTGGCTAAAGAACCTCGACTAACATCCAAACAAGTTCTAGCTGCCCTGCAGTCCGAGGGTACAACAGTGTCAACCCATACTATCCGTCGGCGTCTGAATGAAAAGGGACTCTATGGTAGGATACCCAGGAAGACCCCACTTCTGACCCAGAGACATAAAAAAGCCAAAACTTACCTGAGAAAGCCAAAAACTTTTTGGAAGAATGTTCTCTGGTCAGATGAGACAAAAGTAGAGCTTTTTGGGAAAAGGCATCAACATAGAGTTTACAGGAAAAAAAAAGAGGCCTTCAAAGAAAAGAACACGGTCCCTACAGTCAAACATGGCGGAGGTTCCCTGATGTTTTGGGGTTGCTTTGCTGCCTCTGGCACTGGACTGCTTGACCGTGTGCATGGCATTATGAAGTCTGCAGCATAATGTAGGGCCCAGTGTGAGAAAGCTGGGTCTCCCTCAGAGGTCATGGGTCTTCCAGCAGGACAATGACCCAAAACACACTTCAAAAAGCACTAGAAAATGGTTTGAGAGAAAGCACTGGAGACTTGTAAAGTGGCCAGCAATGAGTCCAGACCTGAATCCCATAGAACACCTGTGGAGAGATCTCACATTGGCAGTTTGGAGAAGGCGCCCTTCACATCTCAGGGACCTGGAGAAATTCCAGCAGAGCATTGTAAGAAACTCATTGATGGTTACCGGAAGCGGTTGTTTGCAGTTATTTTGTCTAAAGGTTGTGCTACCAAGTATTAGGCTGAGGGTGCCAATACTTTTGTCCCGCCCCCTTTTTTGGGTTTTTTTTTAAATTGTTAATTGTTTTGATTTTTTTCATTCTCTTTTGTGTTTTTTCATTGCAAGCAAAATAAATGAAGATATTATTACCAAAGCATTTGTGATTGCAATCATTTGTTTCTGTTTTTCCTCTTTTCCTTTTCTTTTTTTTTTTTTTTTTTTCTTTTTTTTTTTTTTTTTCCCCCCGGTGTTTTTTCCTTTTTTCATTTTTTTTTGTGATTTTGGGTCTAATCGAGCAGGGGGGGCTACCGGCGATTTTAATCGCACCACTTCCCACCCCTAAGGCCACCTAAGGTAACCCGCCTTCCTCTATTCATCCCTATATATCATTTTGCTTTCTATAGCATTGTAAAATATATTGTGTTGTGGGGGGAGAAAGTAAAACACCCCCCCCCTCCCCCTTTTTAGAAAAAACAATATGTGGATAAATTAACTAAATAAAAAACCGCCCCGGGCACAATCCCCGGAGACGGGGAAACCCCCGCCCCCCCTCCACCCCCAACACCACCCCCCCGAAAAGGCTCCCCCGGGGGGCCGGTGGGGAATATAGACAGTCGTAGGGGTAACAAGTCCGGGAGGAAGTCCTACATGTATTGTCACAATTATAGACCCTTAAAGGAACGAGTCACCAATATATTAATTCATTTATTAACACCAGATCTAAATCTATCACTTTTTTTCTAATCTAATTTTATTTTCTGATTGTAGATTTTTTTTTTATTCTATTTTCTGTCCACGATTATGGGGGCGGCCATCTTCCCTGAGCTTCTCCTTTGCTCTTTTAACAGCATTTAGTAACCATTTAGGTGACACATTCCCTTTACGGCCTGTGGTGAAGTCTATCCTTCAGTGACTATGGTAGAAGAAAGTGGTCATCACAGTCTACTCACCTCAACATCATGGAGACACTTGGGGCAGGTCAACCAGACAGTTTACAGGATAAGGCGTCATTCACACCTATCACAAATATCTGCAACCTGTCACTGATGTAGAGGTAATACATGATATTAAGCATGAAGGGGGTGCAATTAATTTCCTTCATTGCTCTGGTTTGGTTACAGTGACTGTCCAGGCTCGCTCTTCTTACAACCGTCCATACAATTGAGATGATTGTTGACAGACAGGGCTGGATGAATGTGTAATGTGTATGGGGTCCTCCCGACTCTATCTGATCATATCTATATGAGTCATAGTGCCTGCATTCTGTGCATTGTAAATGTATTTGCTCTGCCCTCTGGTGCACTGGATGGAGACAGGGAAGGAAGATTTATGATACTCCGCCTTCCACTGTCAGAAAAGAGATGCATAACCTTTCAGTGCCTGATGTGGCAGTTGCTAAATATACACAGTGTCTAGTAAAGGATGGATTCTCTGAATGGAGTTTGTGGCGCAAATAGGGGCACAATGACTATGTGGGGGGCACTGACAGGGGATGGGAATGATGAGAAGCTTGTGTGAACAGACATGTAGTAAACAGGTCTGGGCCCAGATACAGATGGAAAGGGAACCACACTCAACATGCACGGCCACACACACAGTGCCGATCTGTAACACATGTGATTGATGGAAAGCCAGTCAACCAGAATGGGCAGTTCCCCGGTAAAAGACCTGTGTTACATGCACCATTGTCTGTCTAGTAGCGCCTCCCTACAGTACAATATAATACTACATGTACCGTACCGCCATTTACCTACACCAGGATGAACAGACTCAATGATTTTGTCTGAAGGGACCTTTCACCACCTCCACCAATTCCAGTTCTTAGCATCTGTTAATAGGCGCCGATCCACTGATTCGGAATTTTTTCTCTAGTCCTCACCATTCCTGAGCGGTGCTGTTAGTTTCAACACACAATATGCTAATTAGGCTCCCTATTGTCAGGTGGGCGGACTATCTGCTCCAGGCCAGGTTCGCCCACCTGATAGTAGAGCCCTAAATAGCGTATTATGTGCTGAAACTTACAACACCGATTACTCAAGAATGGTGAGGACAAGAGAAAAAATTCTGGAATCACTGAAACAGCGCCTCCTGAAGGAACCAAAGAGGTGGAGTTAGTGGAAGGGGGAAAGGTCTCCTGTTATTATAGCTCCATACAGTGTCCAAGTTCTACATTACAGAATCATCCATATGTTAGGACTAATATCTATCAGACACAATGTTACGTTGCTTCTAGGAGACAATAACCCTGTTTCATGGCGCCACTCGGAGCACCACACCTTGCCCCGCAGACCACCTACAGCTGTCTGTAATATTCAGTATCTGTCGTGTTATTATCCATAAAACCAAGAGCAGAGAAATGACAAATCTACATCAATTAAAGGAAAAAAATAACTACTCACAAGGTTTGGCCACTGCTCTTCCGACTGACCACCATGCCAAAGGGTTCGGTATTGATTTTGACATCGTATTGCATATTAGTGGGGTGACTTTTGGCAGGCCGTGGAGTCTCAATGGGAACTTCATAGCGTTTCTGAGAAGGATCTTTAATCTACAGTCAAAAGGAAAGGAAACACTTGAAATGGATGAACAGACAAATCCTGGTATATTATCATATATACATATATACTGGTGTCCTGTCATATATACTGGTATCCTATCATGTATACTGGTATCCTATCATATATACTGGTGTCCTATCATATATACTGGTATCCTATCATGTATACTGGTGTCCTATCATATATACTGGTATCCTATCATATATACTGGTATCCTATCATATATACTGGTATCCTATCATATATATCTTTTGGTATCCTATCATGTATACTGGTGTCCTATCATATATACTGGTGTCCTTTCATATATACTGGTATCCTATCATATATACTGGTATCCTATCATATATACTGGTATCCTATCATATATACTGGTATCCTATCATATATACTGGTATCCTATCATATATACTGGTATCCTGTCATATATACTGGTATCCTATCATATATACTGGTATCCTATCATATATACTGGTATCCTATCATATATACTGGTATCCTATCATATATACTGGTATCCTATCATATATACTGGTATCCTATCATATATACTGGTATCCTATCATATATACTGGTATCCTATCATATATACTGGTATCCTATCATATATACTGGTATCCTATCATATATACTGGTATCCTATCATATATACTGGTATCCTATCATATATACTGGTATCCTATCATATATACTGGTATCCTATCATATATACTGGTATCCTATCATATATACTGGTATCCTATCATATATACTGGTATCCTATCATATATACTGGTATCCTATCATATATACTGGTATCCTATCATATATACTGGTATCCTATCATATATACTGGTATCCTATCATATATACTGGTATCCTATCATATATACTGGTATCCTATCATATATACTGGTATCCTATCATGTATACTGGTATCCTATCATATATACTGGTATCCTATCATATATACTGGTATCCTATCATATATACTGGTATCCTATCTTCATATATACTGGTATCCTATCATATATACTGGTTCCTCATATCTATGTCATATATACTGGTATCCTATCATATATACTGGTATCCTATCATATATACTGGTATCCTATCATATATACTGGTATCCTATCATGTATACTGGTGTCATCATATATACTGGTATCCTATCATATATACTGGTATCCTATCATATATACTGGTATCCTATCATATATACTGGTATCCTATCATATATACTGGTATCCTATCATATATACTGGTATCCTATCATATATACTGGTATCCTATCATATATACTGGTATCCTATCATATATACTGGTATCCTATCATATATACTGGTATCCTATCATATATACTGGTATCCTATCATATATACTGGTATCCTGGTATACTGGTATCCTATCATATATACTGGTATCCTATCATATATACTGGTATCCTATCATATATACTGGTATCCTATCATATATACTGGTATCCTATCATATATACTGGTATCCTATCATATATACTGGTATCCTATCATATATACTGGTATCCTATCATATATACTGGTATCCTATCATATATACTGGTATCCTATCATATATACTGGTATCCTATCATATATACTGGTATCCTATCATATATACTGGTATCCTATCATATATACTGGTATCCTATCATATATACTGGTATCCTATCATATATACTGGTATCCTATCATATATACTGGTATCCTATCATATATACTGGTGTCCTATCATCCTATCATATATACTGGTATCCTATCATATATACTGGTATCCTATCATATATACTGGTATCCTATCATATATACTGGTATCCTATCATATATACTGGTATCCTATCATATATACTGGTATCCTATCATATATACTGGTATCCTATCATATATACTGGTATCCTATCATATATACTGGTATCCTATCATATATACTGGTATCCTATCATATATACTGGTATCCTATCATATATACTGGTATCCTATCATATATACTGGTATCCTATCATATATACTGGTATCCTATCATATATACTGGTATCCTATCATATATACTGGTATCCTATCATATATACTGGTATCCTATCATATATACTGGTATCCTATCATATATACTGGTATCCTATCATATATACTGGTATCCTATCATATATACTGGTATCCTATCATATATACTGGTATCCTATCATATATACTGGTATCCTATCATATATACTGGTATCCTATCATATATACTGGTATCCTATCATATATACTGGTATCCTATCATATATACTGGTATCCTATCATATATACTGGTATCCTATCATATATACTGGTATCCTATCATATATACTGGTATCCTATCATATATACTGGTATCCTATCATATATACTGTGGTCTATCATATATACTGGTATCCTATCATATATACTGGTATCCTATCATATATACTGGTATCCTATCATATATACTGGTATCCTATCATATATACTGGTATCCTATCATATATACTGGTATCCTATCATATATACTGGTATCCTATCATATATACTGGTATCCTATCATATATACTGGTATCCTATCATATATACTGGTATCCTATCATATATACTGGTATCCTATCATATATACTGGTATCCTATCATATATACTGGTATCCTATCATATATACTGGTATCCTATCATATATACTGGTATCCTATCATATATACTGGTATCCTATCATATATACTGGTATCCTATCATATATACTGGTATCCTATCATATATACTGGTATCCTATCATATATACTGGTATCCTGGTTATACTGGTATCCTATCATATATACTGGTATCCTATCATATATACTGGTATCCTATCATATATACTGGTATCCTATCATATATACTGGTATCCTATCATATATACTGGTATCCTATCATATATACTGGTATCCTATCATTATACTGGTATCCTATCATATATACTGGTATCCTATCATATATACTGGTATCCTATCATATATACTGGTATCCTATCATATATACTGGTATCCTATCATATATACTGGTATCCTATCATATATACTGGGTCGTATCCATATATACTGGTATCCTATCATATATACTGGTATCCTATCATATATACTGGTATCCTATCATATATACTGGTATCCTATCATATATACTGGTATCCTATCATATATACTGGTATCCTATCATATATACTGGTATCCTATCATATATACTGGTATCCTATCATATATACTGGTATCCTATCATATATACTGGTATCCTATCATATATACTGGTATCCTATCATATATACTGGTATCCTATCATATATACTGGTATCCTATCATATATACTGGTATCCTATCATATATACTGGTATCCTATCATATATACTGGTATCCTATCATATATACTGGTATCCTATCATATATACTGGTATCCTATCATATATACTGGTATCCTATCATATATACTGGTATCCTATCATATATACTGGTATCCTATCATATATACTGGTATCCTATCATATATACTGGTATCCTATCATATATACTGGTATCCTATCATATATACTGGTATCCTATCATATATACTGGTATCCTATCATATATACTGGTATCCTATCATATATACTGGTATCCTATCATATATACTGGTATCCTATCATATATACTGGTATCCTATCATATATACTGGTATCCTATCATATATACTGGTATCCTATCATATATACTGGTATCCTATCATATATACTGGTATCCTATCATATATACTGGTATCCTATCATATATACTGGTATCCTATCATATATACTGGTATCCTATCATATATACTGGTATCCTATCATATATACTGGTATCCTATCATATATACTGGTATCCTATCATATATACTGGTATCCTATCATATATACTGGTATCCTATCATATATACTGGTATCCTATCATATATACTGGTATCCTATCATATATACTGGTATCCTATCATATATACTGGTATCTCATTATACTGGTATCCTATCATATATACTGGTATCCTATCATATATACTGGTATCCTATCATATATACTGGTATCCTATCATATATACTGGTATCCTATCATATATACTGGTATCCTATCATATATACTGGTATCCTATCATATATACTGGTATCCTATCATATATACTGGTATCCTATCATATATACTGGTATCCTATCATATATACTGGTATCCTATCATATATACTGGTATCCTATCATATATACTGGTATCCTATCATGTATACTGGTATCCTTCATATATACTGGTCATCCTATCATACTGGTATCACTGGTATCCTATCATATATACTGGTATCCTATCATATATACTGGTATCCTATCATATATACTGGTATCCTATCATATATACTGGTATCCTATCATATATACTGGTATCCTATCATATATACTGGTATCCTATCATATATACTGGTATCCTATCATATATACTGGTATCCTATCATATATACTGGTATCCTATCATATATACTGGTATCCTATCATATATACTGGTATCCTATCATATATACTGGTATCCTATCATATATACTGGTATCCTATCATATATACTGGTATCCTATCATATATACTGGTATCCTATCATATATACTGGTATCCTATCATATATACTGGTATCCTATCATATATACTGGTATCCTATCATATATACTGGTATCCTATCATATATACTGGTATCCTATCATATATACTGGTATCCTATCATATATACTGGTATCCTATCATATATACTGGTATCCTATCATATATACTGGTATCCTATCATATATACTGGTATCCTATCATATATACTGGTATCCTATCATATATACTGGTATCCTATCATATATACTGGTATCCTATCATATATACTGGTATCCTATCATATATACTGGTATCCTATCATATATACTGGTATCCTATCATATATACTGGTATCCTATCATATATACTGGTATCCTATCATATATACTGGTATCCTATCATATATACTGGTATCCTATCATATATACTGGTATCCTATCATATATACTGGTATCCTATCATATATACTGGTATCCTTCGGTATCCTATCATATATACTGGTATCCTATCATATATACTGGTATCCTATCATATATACTGGTGTCCTATCATATATACTGGTATCCTATCATATATACTGGTATCCTATCATATATACTGGTGTCCTATCATCATATATACTGGTATCCTATCATATATACTGGTCTCTGTATACTGGTATCCTATCATATATACTGGTATCCTATCATATATACTGGTATCCTATCATATATACTGGTATCCTATCATATATACTGGTATCCTATCATATATACTGGTATCCTATCATATATACTGGTATCCTATCATGTATACTGGTATCCTATCATATATACTGGTATCCTATCATATATACTGGTATCCTATCATATATACTGGTATCCTATCATATATACTGGTATCCTATCATATATACTGGTATCCTATCATATATACTGGTATCCTATCATATATACTGGTATCCTATCATATATACTGGTATCCTATCATATATACTGGTATCCTATCATATATACTGGTATCCTATCATATATACTGGTATCCTATCATATATACTGGTATCCTATCATATATACTGGTATCCTATCATATACTGGTATCCTATCATATATACTGGTATCCTATCATATATACTGGTATCCTATCATATATACTGGTATCCTATCATATATACTGGTATCCTATCATATATACTGGTATCCTATCATATATACTGGTATCCTATCATATATACTGGTATCCTATCATATATACTGGTATCCTATCATATATACTGGTATCCTATCATATATACTGGTATCCTATCATATATACTGGTATCCTATCATATATACTGGTATCCTATCATATATACTGGTATCCTATCATATATACTGGTATCCTATCATATATACTGGTATCCTATCATGTATACTGGTCTATCATATATACTGGTATCCTATCATATATACTGGTATCCTATCATATATACTGGTATCCTATCATATATACTGGTATCCTATCATATATACTGCTATCCTATCATATATACTGGTATCCTATCATATATACTGGTATCCTATCATATATACTGGTATCCTATCATATATACTGGTATCCTATCATATATACTGGTATCCTATCATATATACTGGTATCCTATCATATATACTGGTATCCTATCATGTATACTGGTATCCTATCATATATACTGGTATCCTATCATATATACTGGTATCCTATCATATATACTGGTATCCTATCATATATACTGGTATCCTATCATATATACTGGTATCCTATCATGTATACTGGTATCCTATCATGTATACTGGTATCCTATCATATATACTGGTATCCTATCATATATACTGGTATCCTATCATATATACTGGTATCCTATCATATATACTGGTATCCTATCATATATACTGGTCCTATCATGTATACTGGTATCCTATCATATATACTGGTATCCTATCATATATACTGGTATCCTATCATATATACTGGTATCCTATCATATATACTGGTATCCTATCATATATACTGGTATCCTATCATATATACTGGTATCCTATCATATATACTGGTATCCTATCATATATACTGGTATCCTATCATATATACTGGTATCCTATCATATATAGCTGGTATCCTATCATATATACTGGTATCCTATCATATATACTGGTATCCTATCATATATACTGGTATCCTATCATGTATACTGGTATCCTATCATATATACTGGTATCCTATCATATATACTGGTATCCTATCATATATACTGGTATCCTATCATATATACTGGTATCCTATCATATATACTGGTATCCTATCATATCTTCATGTATACTGGTATCCTATCATATATACTGGTATCCTATCATATATACTGGTATTCCTATCATATATACTGGTATCCTATCATATATACTGGTATCCTATCATATATACTGGTATCCTATCATATATACGGCCCTATCTGGTATCCTATCATATATACTGGTATCCTATCATATATACTGGTATCCTATCATATATACTGGTATCCTATCATATATACTGGTATCCTATCATATATACTGGTATCCTATCATATATACTGGTATCCTATCATATATACTGGTATCCTATCATATATACTGGTATCCTATCATATATACTGGTATCCTATCATATATACTGGTATCCTATCATATATACTGGTATCCTATCATATATACTGGTATCCTATCATATATACTGGTATCCTGGTATCCTATCATATATACTGGTATCCTATCATATATACTGGTATCCTATCATATATACTGGTATCCTATCATATATACTGGTATCCTATCATATATACTGGTATCCTATCATATATACTGGTATCCTATCATATATACTGGTATCCTATCATATATACTGGTATCCTATCATATATACTGGTATCCTATCATATATACTGGTATCCTATCATATATACTGGTATCCTATCATATATACTGGTATCCTATCATATATATCTGGTATCCTATCATATATACTGGTATCCTATCATATATACTGGTATCCTATCATATATATCCTATATACTGGTATACTTTTGGTATCCTATCATATATACTGGTATCCTATCATATATACTGGTATCCTATCATATATACTGGTATCCTATCATATATACTGGTATCCTATCATATATACTGGTATCCTATCATGTATACTGGTATCCTATCATATATACTGGTATCCTATCATATATACTGGTATCCTATCATATATACTCATATACTGGTATCCTATTTATACTGGTATCCTATCATATATACTGGTTTATACTGGTTCCTATCATATATACTGGTATCCTATCATATATACTGGTCTTCATATATACTGGTATCCTATCATATATACTGGTATCCTATCATATATACTGGTATCCTATCATATATACTGGTATCCTATCATATATACTGGTATCCTATCATATATACTGGTATCCTATCATATATACTGGTATCCTATCATATATACTGGTATCCTATCATATATACTGGTATCCTATCATATATACTGGTATCCTATCATGTATACTGGTATCCTATCATATATACTGGTATCCTATCATATATACTGGTATCCTATCATATATACTGGTATCCTATCATATATACTGGTATCCTATCATATATACTGGTATCCTATCATATATACTGGTATCCTATCATATATACTGGTATCCTATCATATATACTGGTATCCTATCATATATACTGGTATCCTATCATATATACTGGTATCCTATCATATATACTGGTATCCTATCATATATACTGGTATCCTATCATATATACTGGTATCCTATCATATATACTGGTATCCTATCATATATACTGGTATCCTATCATATATACTGGTATCCTATCATATATACTGGTATCCTATCATATATACTGGTATCCTATCATATATACTGGTATCCTCTCATATATACTGGTATCCTATCATATATACTGGTATCCTATCATATATACTGGTATCCTATCATATATACTGGTATCCTATCATATATACTGGTATCCTATCATATATACTGGTATCCTATCATATATACTGGTATCCTATCATATATACTGGTATCCTATCATATATACTGGTATCCTATCATATATACTGGTATCCTATCATATATACTGGTATCCTATCATATATACTGGTATCCTATCATATATACTGGTATCCTATCATATATACTGGTATCCTATCATATATACTGGTATCCTATCATATATACTGGTATCCTATCATGTATACTGGTATCCTATCATATATACTGGTGTCCTATCATATATACTGGTATCCTATCATATATACTGGTATCCTATCATATATACTGGTATCCTATCATATATACTGGTATCCTATCATATATACTGGTATCCTATCATATATACTGGTATCCTATCATATATACTGGTATCCTATCATATATACTGGTATCCTATCATATATACTGGTATCCTATCATATATACTGGTATCCTATCATGTATACTGGTATCCTATCATATATACTGGTATCCTATCATATATACTGGTATCCTATCATATATACTGGTATCCTATCATATATACTGGTATCCTATCATATATACTGGTTATCCTATCATATATACTGGTATCCTATCATATATACTGGTATCCTATCATATATACTGGTATCCTGGTTCCTATCATATATACTGGTATCCTATCATATATACTGGTATCCTATCCTATCATATATACTGGTATCCTATCATATATACTGGTATCCTATCATATATACTGGTATCCTATCATATATACTGGTATCCTATCATATATACTGGTATCCTATCATATATACTGGTATCCTATCATATATACTGGTATCCTATCATATATACTGGTATCCTATCATATATACTGGTATCCTATCATATATACTGGTATCCTATCATATATACTGGTATCCTATCATATATACTGGTGTCCTATCATATATACTGGTATCCTATCATATATACTGGTATCCTATCATATATACTGGTATCCTATCATATATACTGGTATCCTGTCATTATACTGGTATCCTATCATATATACTGGTATCTTTCTGGTATCCTATCATATATACTGGTATCCTATCATATATACTGGTATCCTATCATATATACTGGTATCCTATCATATATACTGGTATCCTATCATATATACTGGTATCCTATCATATATACTGGTATCCTATCATATATACTGGTATCCTATCATATATACTGGTATCCTGTCATATATACTGGTATCCTATCATATATACTGGTATCCTATCATGTATACTGGTATCCTATCATATATACTGGTATCTATATCTGGTATCCTATCATATATACTGGTATCCTATCATATATACTGGTATCCTATCATATATACTGGTATCCTATCATATATACTGGTATCCTATCATATATACTGGTATCCTATCATATATACTGGTATCCTATCATATATACTGGTATCCTATCATATATACTGGTATCCTATCATATATACTGGTATCCTATCATATATACTGGTATCCTATCATATATACTGGTATCCTATCATATATACTGCCTATCATATATACTCCTTCATATATACTGGTATCCTATCATATATACTGGTATCCTATCATATATACTGGTATCCTATCATATATACTGGTATCCTATCATATATACTGGTATCCTATCATATATACTGGTATCCTATCATATATACTGGTATCCTATCATATATACTGGTATCCTATCATATATACTGGTATCCTATCATATATACTGGTATCCTATCATATATACTGGTATCCTATCATATATACTGGTATCCTATCATATATACTGGTATCCTATCATATATACTGGTATCCTATCATATATACTGGTTCATCATATATACTGGTATCCTATCCATATACTGGTATCCTATCATATATACTGGTTCCTATCATATATACTGGTATCCTATCATATATACTGGTATCCTATCATCATATATACTGGTATCCTATCATATATACTGGTATCCTATCATATATACTGGTATCCTATCATATATACTGGTATCCTATCATATATACTGGTATTTCATTTACTGGTATCCTATCATGTATACTGGTATCCCATCATATATACTGGTATCCTATCATATATACTGGTATCCTATCATATATACTGGTATCCTATCATATATACTGGTATCCTATCATATATACTGGTATCCTATCATATATACTGGTATCCTATCATATATACTGGTATCCTATCATATATATCTGGTATCCTATCATATATACTGGTATCCTATCATATATACTGGTATCCTATCATATATACTGGTATCCTATCATATATACTGGTATCCTATCATATATACTGGTATCCTATCATGTATACTGGTATCCTATCATATATACTGGTATCCTATCATATATACTGGTATCCTATCATATATACTGGTATCCTATCATATATACTGGTGCCTATCATATATACTGGTATCCTATCATATATACTGGTATCCTATCATATATACTGGTATCCTATCATATATACTGGTATCCTATCATATATACTGGTATCCTATCATATATACTGGTATCCTATCATATATACTGGTATCCTATCATATATACTGGTATCCTATCATATATACTGGTATCCTATCATATATACTGGTATCCTATCATATATACTGGTATCCTATCATTATCATTATACTGGTATCCTATCATATATACTGGTATCCTATCATATATACTGGTATCCTATCATATATACTGGTATCCTATCATATATACTGGTATCCTATCATATATACTGGTATCCTATCATATATACTGGTATCCTATCATATATACTGGTATCCTATCATATATACTGGTATCCTATCATATATACTGGTATCCTGGTCCTATCATATATACTGGTATCCTATCATGTATACTGGTATCCTATCATATATACTGGTATCCTATCATATATACTGGTATCCTATCATATATACTGGTATCCTATCATATATACTGGTATCCTATCATATATACTGGTATCCTATCATATATACTGGTATCCTATCATATATACTGGTATCCTATCATATATACTGGTATCCTATCATATATATCTGGTATCCTATCATATATACTGGTATCCTATCATATATACTGGTATCCTATCATATACTGGTATCCTATCATATATACTGGTATACTGGTATCCTATCATATATACTGGTATCCTATCATATATACTGGTATCCTATATATCATCATATATACTGTTCTGGTATCCTATCATATATACTGGTATCCTATCATATATACTGGTATCCTATCATATATACTGGTATCCTATCATATATACTGGTATCCTATCATATATACTGGTATCCTATCATATATACTGGTATCCTATCATATATACTGGTATCCTATCATATATACTGGTATCCTATCATATATACTGGTATCCTATCATATATACTGGTATCTCATATATCTGGTCCATCATATATACTGGTATCCTATCATATATACTGGTATCCTATCATATATATCTGGTATCCTATCATATATACTGGTATCCTATCATATATACTGGTATCCTATCATATATACTGGTATCCTATCATATATACTGGTATCCTATCATATATACTGGTATCCTATCATATATACTGGTATCCTATCATATATACTGGTATCCTATCTATCATATCATATATACTGGTATCCTATCATATATACTGGTATCCTATCATATATACTGGTATCCTATCATATATACTGGTATCCTATCATATATACTGGTATCCTATCATATATACTGGTATCCTATCATATATACTGGTATCCTATCATATATACTGGTATCCTATCATATATACTGGTATCCTATCATATATACTGGTATCCTATCATATATACTGGTATCCTATCATATATACTGGTATCCTATCATATATACTGGTATCCTATCATATATACTGGTATCCTATCATATATACTGGTATCCTATCATATATACTGGTATCCTATCATATATACTGGTATCCTATTCTTATCATATATACTGGTATCCTATCATATATACTGGTATCCTATCATATATACTGGTATCCTATCATATATACTGGTATCCTATCATATATACTGGTATCCTATCATATATACTGGTATCCTATCATATATACTGGTATCCTATCATATATACTGGTATCCTATCATATATACTGGTATCCTATCATATATACTGGTATCCTATCATATACATATATATTACTGGTATCCTATCATATATACTGGTATCCTATCATATATACTGGTATCCTATCATATATACTGGTATCCTATCATATATACTGGTATCCTATCATATATACTGGTATCCTATCATATATACTGGTATCCTTCATATATACTGGTATCCTATCATATATACTGGTATCCTATCATATATACTGGTATCCTATATCTATCTATCATATATACTGGTATCCTATCATATATATTTCTGGTATCCTATCATATATACTGGTATCCTATCATATATACTGGTATCCTATCATATATACTGGTATCCTATCATATATACTGGTATCCTATCATATATACTGGTATCCTATCATATATACTGGTATCCTATCATATATACTGGTATCCTATCATATATACTGGTATCCTTCATATATACGTGGTATCCATATATACTGGTATCCTATCATATATACTGGTATCCTATCATATATACTGGTATCCTATCATATATACTGGTATCCTATCATATATACTGGTATCCTGGTATCCTATCATATATACTGGTATCCTATCATATATACTGGTATCCTATCATATATACTGGTATCCTATCATATATACTGGTATCCTATCATATATACTGGTATCCTATCATATATACTGGTATCCTATCATATATACTGGTATCCTATCATATATACTGGTATCCTATCATATATACTGGTATCCTATCATATATATACTATTTACTGGTATCCTATCATATATACTGGTATCCTATCATATATACTGGTATCCTATCATATATACTGGTATCCTATCATATATACTGGTATCCTATCATATATACTGGTATCCTATCATATATACTGGTATCCTATTACGGTCCTATCATATATACTGGTATCCTATCATATATACTGGTATCCTATCATATATACTGGTATCCTATCATATATACTGGTATCCTATCATATATACTGGTATCCTATCATATATACTGGTATCCTATCATATATACTGGTATCCTATCATATATACTGGTATCCTATCATATATACTGGTATCCTATCATATATACTGGTATCCTATCATATATACTGGTATCCTATCATATATACTGGTATCCTATCATATATACTGGTATCCTATCATATATACTGGTATCCCATCATATATACTGGTATCCTATCATATATACTGGTATCCTATCATATATACTGGTATCCTATCATATATACTGGTATCCTATCATATATACTGGTATCCTATCATATATACTGGTATCCTATCATATATACTGGTATCCTATCATATATACTGGTATCCTATCATGTACTTGCGGTATAGAAAGAATGTAAACACACTTCAGCTACATTTTATGGTCAAATAATCTTAGATTAGAAACAAATATAAGTAAAATGAATGTATTTTTGCCATAAGATGTTCCATTAAAGTTCATTGTAGGGTAAACCTATAGTAACTCTAGATGAGTGAACAAGTTGAGATCAAACTAGATTCAACAAATTTTGCAAAAGTTTTGGGCTCGGCCTGAACCCGAACCTTTCGGGGTTCGTCACCCATGAAACACTATTATACTCCCCCTCACAGTGCCTAGTGGCCCCCCAACATTCTCTAAGCGACTCTTACGGCCTCTGACCCCGGGGACACTGCTGAGGCCCAATCCTTTGACCCAGTGTCATTGTAACACCCCACATGACCACTAAGGACCAATCACAGGTCCATGATGCGTGACATCAGCCACAGGTCAGACAAGGACACCGGGGACCATGAAAACGATTAAATACTCATTTTAGCAAAACCTTTCACAGGCTGCAATTCACATTACAAAGACTGGGTGGCCCCATATAGACACATGTAGCCTATCACTTTGTGATGTAACAGCAAGAAATCATGTTGTTGCGAAAAGCTGATCATCTCATAGCTGGACAGGATCAGCCAAGAGGAATGGTAAAGAAGGAGACGTCTGTAGTGCCATTTTACAAGGGTCATGTTCTCATCTAGATGCAGAGATTGTTTCCATAATATGGTCTCTAGTGAAGCCTACCACATGCATGAAATTTTAGCTTCTACAAATGTATCTGTGTAGCAATTTTAAGTTGAGACCGACCTCATTCAGTCGCCATTTTGTATCTGGTTGTAGACATGTTTGTGTCACTCTCTCCAGCTAGAATGCCCTCAGGTTACAATATATAATAAATCCAGATGTTTTATCACAAAAACTTACAGTAAAATGCAGCCTGGACTCCGTCTCAAAGAACATGTCAAGTTGCAGAATCATTAAGTCATTTGGCATGAAGGTTTTGGTGGAGCGCACAAGTGTGGCGGAATATCCATTCTTGGTGCGGGTAAGGTTGATGGCTTTGTAGCTCGGGTAGTTGACGGGGTAGAAACATGAGGGTTGTCTGGGTTCTAACTTTTCGGTTTCTTTTACATAACAGCACCCGCGGGCTTCACATTCCTCTCTGTTTAAAACCTTTTCTGGAGCACAGTCAAAACGGTTGGCAGGTTCTAGAAGACATTGTGGAGGGCCATCTCCGAAACATGGTGTACAAAGCAGGAAGAGCACATAGAGCCACCACGTCTTATACACCGACTTCTTTCTTCCTTCAGAAAAATTCAGCATGTTGGTTCTCTCTGAAAGTGAACACACATACATTTCAAATAATGAAAAAAAATTAAGGCTAAGTCTACACCTAGTGAAATGTAGCTAAAAATTCTGCGGGAAAAAATGCAGAAACACTTTTTACTGCTTTTCCGCTGCAGTTTTCATTTTTGCCCTCCCCCTTTCCTCTATATAGGTCTGCGAGGTAAACACAGCCTTTCTGCAGGGAACATTTTCAAAAAACACACACATTTTTGAAAAAGCTTTTCCACAGCATTTTTTTCTGCAGTGTGTGTCAATCACATTAACTGTCGCACAGTTCTGGACGAGCAGGACTCGGGGCTTGAGCTAAGTGCATTGCTGTGCACCCCAACTAGAGCATGTTCAGAGACACTCTCACTTTAATCGTCTCTAACTCCACGATCTTGGCTTTAAAACAAGACCAAAATCATGTCTGTAGCCCCCATAGATGTAGAGCTATTACTGGTTAAAGTGGTGCGGCAGATAAAATGTGATCAAAGTGTCAGACATTCCCCAATAGGGTGTCAATTAAACACCACATCTTGTCCCGCATAAAAAGACGTCTAACCCACTGAAAAATTAAAAAGTTCTGAGTGTTAGAATATGGTAATGCCAAAATTTTTATAATTTTCTAATTTAAAAAAATATATATAATTTATAAGTTTATAATTTCAAAAATATACAGTAAGCTGCCATGTGAATCCAAAAAATTTAAAAATTATGGTATTTAGAATGTGGGGGAGGGAAAAAACGGAAACATGAAATTTGTCACGGGCTATAAGGGGCTCATAATTTTTTTTTTATTTCTTTTTTTTAGTGGAGGTGGTGTCAGTCAACTGGCTTCTTTCCTCTTGTCTTGCCTCTAGTTGATTATACAGTATATTGGTTCTACTTGGTTATGTAGTCAGTGACTAAGAGGTGTTGATGTATGGTAGTTATCGGTTTGGTCCAGTAATTCCAGTTAATAGACTTGTGTATATTTTTCTTTATTACATAGTTACTTGCGTAGAACATTTAGTAACCCGAACACACACTGCATAACTTAAATATATATTTACATAATTTCTAATTACTTTAATTGTATTGCAAGAAAGTAAATTAATACAAAAAGTTTCAAAATAAAATTAAAATAAATTTTGTAATAGTCTTGGCTGACCCGGACTATTTTTGCTTACTACAGCTCATCCCCGCGCTGAACCTACACTTTTCTTTTTGGCATCTTTTCAACCAAGCCTTATTGAATAACTATAGCTGGAGCGTTTCCATACCGATATATAAACCAGGGCGTACATGAAACCTTCCATTATTTGGGTCACTACTTCTCGCTTGTGTTTATTTCCTGGCCTGAAAAATTCTAATCCAATTCCGCATCTTTCCATTTTTGTGGATTTTTTTTTTTTTACTCTCCTTCCAAAAGCCATAACTTTTTTAATTTCATTGATATAACGACTTATTTTTTGCAACAAATTGTACTTAATGATATTGGTGCCCTTTAATATTCTGTACAATCTACTGGGAAGCTAAAAAAAATTCACAATGGGCTAAAAAAACACAATGGTGATATTTTCTTACAGATTTTATTTTTACAACGTTAGATTTATTCCGCAGGTCGGGACAATCACAAGGATTTATAGAATTTTTTCATGTTTTTAATACCTCTTCAAAAATTTAAAATTTTGAAGAATCAAAAAATTTCTTGAACTTGCCATACTGTAACTTTTTATTTTTTATTTTTGTTGGTGTACAGAGCTCTCTTAGGTGTCTTTTTTGAGGGGCAATGTATAGTTTTTATTTATACCATTTTGGGGCATGGAGGATGTTTTGATCACTTTTTACTCTACTTTTTTGGGAGGCGAAAGGGGAAAAAAAGATGATTCAGCCATTTAGATTTTTTTTCTCCGCTACGGCGTTCACCATATTAGTTTAGGCATTTTCAGACTTGGCGATGTCAAATCTTTTTGTATGTATTTTTCTTTGTTTTATAGTTGTATGTGATCCAGCTACAGAAAAGGAATCAATATAGGGAACAATATCATGAAGACTCACTTTACTGCCAAAAATGCCCAGGGTTTCCCCTCGTATCCTGTCCCATGTAGCCTTAAGATACATGTATAAGAAGAATAATTCCTAAATATTAATCGAAGACAATACATCAAGGAACACGCCAACTGTACAACAACAGGGGCCGGGAATCTCCTATAATACGGAGACATCTGCAGCTAAACCATTATGTGAGTCCATTCCAACCATCACCAGGGACCAAACACATTAGACATAAAATTCTACAAGCCAGGTATAGCAGGGTCATCGATAACCTTCGTGGGGAAGAAAGTCCATGGATTTTTTAGCATGAATTCACTGAATTATTGAATAATCTTTAGATTGCTTATAATAAATCTCGGTGACTTTGCACTTTGTCCTGTATTTACTGTAACACTGACGGATCAGCAAAATAATAATTATATCACTGTTATTTTTTGTAATTTTTTTTTTTTATGTTTTTGAAAATGGAGAACTTTTCTCTCCACCGGTTTCAGTATAAAATCGGCAGAAATCCGAAGGACACCCGGCAGACCCCATTATAGTCTATAGAGTCCGCAGGTGTCAGTGGGTAACCGGTTTTTAAGCAGACAGTCTCTCCGTCTTTTAGGTCCCCATGTGGGACTGAATGATGGAGACCCGAGCACTAGTGTGAACCTTGTGTACAATGACTCCAGAAATGTTTCATCTTGTCCCTGTAATCATTGATATTAATGAATAATCACTTGGGATCACATTGGTTTTACTATGTTTAGGAATTATTCTTCATAGTGCACAGACATGACAGAGAGATAGAGATAGATAGATAGATAGATAGATAGATAGATAGATAGATAGAAAAATGTACGTCATAAGTGGACGGATGTGAATAGTTACTTAGTAATGACCATTTCTGTACAGCGCACATAATACTATCACATACATCCAGTAAATAATACCGCCAGCAGATGCCATAATATAGTATAACAGTATGACAACAAAGTTTCATCCACATCCACCTACCCTTCCAGGCTTCACCTCTTCTCTCCTCTGTCTGTTACTGAAGCAGCTCCTTTAATAGCAGGAGATCACATGACAGTCTTGGAAAGGTGTAAGATGTGAGCCAGGGCATAGATCACACGGGCGTAGTAATAACAGATTATATAGATAGATTAATATGTGTCCTGACAGACAAGGCTGGAGGTGGAATTATATAATCATCTCCACCTAGAATTTAGTGTTTTGCACTTTCTTCTTTTCTTTTATGCAAATTAGTTTTTCTGCATATATGCTACATATACGCACCTACTTATACATGCCTGCCGATACGTGGCTACTTATATATACACACGTGGACAAAATTGTTGGTTCCCCTCATTTAATGAAAGAAAAATCCACAATGGTCACAGAAATAACTTGAATCTGATAAAAGTAATTTGCCAAACTGCATGTTGACAAGCCACAAAGCTTCTGGGAGAATGTCCTATGGACAGATGAGACAAAAATCAAAATTTTTGGCAAGGCACATCAGCTCTATGTTCACAGATGGAAAAATGAAGCATATCTTGAAAAGAACACTGTCCCTACTGTGACACATGGAGGAGGCTCTGTTATGTTCTGGGGCTGCTTTGCTGCATCTGGCACAGGGTGTCTTGAATCTGTGCAGGGTACAATGAAATCTCAAGACTATCAAGGGATTCTAGAGAGAAATGTGCTGCCCAGTGTCAGAAAGCTTGGTCTCAGTCACAGGTCATGGGTCTTGCAACAGGATAATGACCCAAAACACACGGCTAAAAACACCCAAGAATGGCTAAGAGGAAAACATTGGACTATTGTGAAGTGGCCTTCTATGAGCCCTGACCTAAATCCTATTGAGCATCTTTGGAAGGAGCTGAAACATGCCGTCTGGAAAAGGCACCCTTCACACCCGAGACAACTGGAGCAGTTTGCTCATGAGGAGTGGCCAAAATCCCTGCTGAGAGGTGCAGAAGTCTCATTGACAGTTACAGGAATCGTTTGATTGCAGGGATTGCCTCAAAAGGTTGTGCAACAAAATATTACGTTAAGGGAACCATCATTTCTGTCCAGGCCTGTTTCATGAGTTTTCTTTTTTTAAAAATTCTGTTGCAGCCTGGTTGGAAAGCAATGTCTGACTTTCATTTGTTCATTTTCATAGAATTTTTATATATTATTACTTTTGTCAGATTCAAGTTATTTCTGTGACCATTGTGGGTTTTTCTTTCATTAAACGAAGGGGACCAACAATTTTGTCCACGTGTGTAAGTATTTATATGTGGCTACCTATACATGCCTACATATATGTGGCTTCTTATATATGGCTACCTATATGTACCTACTTATATGCACCTACTTATGTGTGGCTACCTATACTTGGCTACATATGGCTACCTATATATGTCTACTTATAAGTGGCCATCTATAGGTGGCTATACATAGGCCATTTTTATCTAATTGGGGAAGGTAATTTGCATACATATTTCCCAGGGGGCATTGCTCTACACCAGCCGGCAGGTTCCACAAGATTGAGTGTTTTAGTAATGGACTGTCCTGAATAGTTCACCCCCTGTTTGTTATAGGACTTGGCTTTGGGTTAAAGGGGTTGTCGAAGAATTAGGCAAATCAAAAAGGAGGCCGGGGAAGGTGTAAAAAAAAAAAAAAAAAAAAACTCCCTTGACCTCAGTGCTCTGGTGTCCGTCCCCGCTGTCTGTTTGGGTGAACGCCGTTCCGTCACCAGTGGAAGTCCCGCACCACATGGGACTACTGAGGCCACTGATTGGTGGCTGGAGAGGGCCCGGTGATATCACTCACATACCTCAAGTGAGTATAATTTTTTTTTTTTTTTTAAAGTACACCTTCCCCGGCCTCCTCTCAGATTTGCCAAATTCCTGGACAACCCCTTTAATCTTGGATCTAAATCTTTTGTGTTTATCCTTAACCCTTTCAACTCTGTGCCATACTATTACGTTGCACTGAGCATATGGCGAACACTCGCACTTGATGCGCCATTGTAGCATCCAAGAATTGTTCCTGCTAGATCGCCACAGCCAGGACCCAGGACTGTCTGCCATAGTCAGAAAATGCTCCGATTCAGGAAAATTAACCCCTCTGATGCCATGATCAATTTTAACTATAAAAATAATGAAATCTACGCCAGCCAGGACCTGACGTAGATATCTGGTACAGCGGACATCATGGCGTCAGTATAGTCAGCGTTCCTGCCCTGGCTCTCTATGCCCCGTTCTGTCCTCTTTCATATAAATAAATATATAAATATAAATAAAAATATAAATATATTGTGCAGAAACAATAAGACGCTTATTGATTGCGTCAATACCAACTTATATAGGTTTTTAGGTTGCACAACTTTTTGCATAATAAAATTATATTTCTGACAAAAATAATTTGTTTTGATGTCACCTTTTTCTAAGAGCCATCATTTTTTTTTATTTTTACACCAATGGAGCTGAGCTGGGCTTGTTTTTTGCAGGATACATTCCAGTTTCTATTGCCACTGTTTAGCATTATATGCGACTATACAGAATCCAATAATGTTTTGTTTTTTATTTTTTACAACATTTGCCATGCAGGATACATAATGTTCTATTTTTATAGTATTGGGTATATTATGGATTATCAATACCAAATATGGCTACTTTATTATTTTTATTTTTCTCTGCTGAAAAAAAAAAATTGGCAAAAATACTATATTGTTGTTTTTTATTTATTTTTTATTTTATTATTTAAATACTTTACAATAATTTCTTTTCTTTTCCGGACATTTCACTTGGCCCCAGTTTGGCAAATGAACACTAGGGGGTGTGATTGTTATTATAGTACCTTGTATTACTTTGTATTATGCTTTGTAAATTGGAACTAGAAGTAAATCTACGAGACTTTGTCTCTAGTAAACCTACGATGGTGCTGCGGGAAGCTTCAATAGGCCCTCTGTCACTATGACCATGCATAGGCGCTCTGCAGTTACATGGCGGGGTGCTCATAGGGGGTGCAAACAACAAACTTCAAAAAGTTCAGTGACTTTGGATTCCTCATCTCAACACCCAACTATTGACTACCGTGAAGAAACTTCTCATTGTATCTTGCGGCAGGAGGAGACAACCTTGACAGATTGCAATGTAATTCTTGCTTATACCATTTTGGGGAATGTCTGACATTACAATCGCTTTTCATTCAGGTCTTTGTGGAGGCGAAAAAAAAACCCATTGGTTCTGCCATTTTGATTTTTTTTTCCCCGTATGGTGTATGATCTCTTCGGTTGACCATAGTGAAATGTTTCACAGTTTTTTCATTTCTTATTCATTCTTTATCTTAACTATATGTATATTATTTGTGTTATATATGTTTTTCTTTATTGTATTTATCTTGTTTTTCCGTCTTATTCTAGTCCATGTATCTTTGTCATTGTTATGTAATTTATTATGTATAGTTGTAATATATGTTTTTTCGTGCATTATTAGTTTCTTTTTCTTGTTGTTTTTTGTATGTCTTGTATTGTTGTTACTTTACATGTCCACTTGTTATTATAGTCGATTAGGAGCTCTCTCTAATTATTTGAGACTATTCCAGCCTTTTCACAAGTTCTCTCGGTTTTAAGATGGCCGCCGCTATACACCTGTGTTGTGCGCATGCGCTGGATATTTGGTTTCATCATTTCATCGCAACGGCGCCATTGTATGTGTCAGTGGAACGCAACGTTCCACAGCACGGGACGTCAGTCGTGATGTGATGGGGATCCAATTCTGGCTCATGCGCCGCGTAGTAAAACACAGGTGAGCTCTATTTTGGAGCTAATACAGTGGGATAGCGTTTGCTGTGCCTATAAAAGCCTCCATTATACACTGAACCAGCACCCCCTGAAGAAGCTATCGCGAAACGTGCGTTGGGGTGGTGGCCCATGTGGTCGCAGGCGGTATGATGGCTGGTTGGTATAGATTTTGACTATGTGGTTTATATTATAATGGAATATATGTGATTAAGCCTTGGGCCACAGCTGGTTATATTTCTTGGTCTGTATATTTGCACTTTTATTATCCGTTGTTATTTGCTGTTATATTTCTTTATTCAGCTCTGGCGATCTTTCTATTTATATGTGAATTAATTGTTAAACAGACCACATAATTTTGTCATCTATAAAATTATATGTTTGCCATCTTTGTGTACCACATGGGACCACACTTTGTCTTTTTACTTGTTTGTAATTGTTTTTAACTTCGGCAATATTATGAAATGGATTTTTTTGCTAAATAAAGATGAATTTTGGTTATATAGGATTTGTTGTATTTGAGAATTATTATTGGTTTCTTATTTTGAGTTTTGCTCTGGTGTTCTCTATAATACTATACTTGACATATATTTATGATTCTGAGACCTTATATTCTCGTGGATTAACATGTGGCCAGTGTAGGGAATACCCCAGAGCCAGACGTCTGAATTTAGAAGAGGTTGCACAACAACTATGAGGGTAGCTAAAAGCAGAGGAAGGAAATCGCAATGCAAGAAAATAAGTTCAACTTGAATGTGTTCATATTAATTTCCTATGCACAAGGATGTCCATGATCTTCAAAAACATCATTTATTTTACCTCTTATATATATAAAAATGAGTTCCTGTCTGTCTGTCTGTTCTTTATGCACGACCAAACGACTGGACCGATCCTCACCAAATTTGGCACACAGGTACATCAGGTGTCTGGGAAGGTTTTAGACCAGGTCTCAGCTCTCTAGGACGTACTGTTCCTGAGATACAGTATTACCAAAAAATGACCTGCATTAGCCAATACAAGCCTGCAAGTCTTTCATTCATATTCCAACTGCCATACACATGGTCACATGTCCCTTTTCAGCCAATAGTAGCTTGCAGGTGCTTAGTCTCCACATGCACACAGCTTTACTCCAGGTTTCCAAAACAACCCAGCCATTTTTCTTCACTGCTGTAGGTCAGCTTTAAAGGGGCAGGGCACTGTAGATGACTCTGTTACACAATGTTACATACACACAGCTTTAATCCAGGTTTCCATAACAACCCAGCCATTTGTCTTCACTAATGTAGGTCAGCTTTAAAGGCACAGGGTGCTGTGGATGACACTGTTACACAAGGTCACATACACACAGCTTTACTCCAGGTTTCGAAAACAACCCAGCCATTTTTCTTCACTGCTGTAGGTCATCTTTAAAGGGGCAGGGCACTGTAGATGACTCTGTTACACAATGTTACATACACACAGTTTTACTCCAGGTTTCCATACTGTAACAACCAATCGCAGGTTTTTCACTGATATCTAAACTGAGATAAACATGAACACATGACGCTTATGGACCAATGGAAACTCACAGGTTCTTCAGTCTTGACATACACACAGCTTTACACCAGGTTTCCATAGCAACCAAGCTATTTATTTACCTGTATTAGTCAATAGCAGTTTGCAGGTCCTTAAATATATATTTAATATATTGAATATATTCAGTCGTATGATGTGTATCAGCCAATATAACTTCACATTTAATTTACCAGGTTTCCATAACCACACAGCCATAAATAGACTGTGCCTATACTGGACTGCCCTACTGGATGTCAACATTCTTATAAATTGAAATGTATTTAAACTACACACAAATGACATATAAAATAGACCAGTGCCAATTCTTATGGGGCCACTACACAAACAAAAAATGAAATATACCCGTGCAAAGCCGGGTCCTTCTGCTAGTTTATTATAACTGTGACAAGGATCACAGTTTGCATTGAGTTTTATTTGCATTGATATACTAAACATCATCTTCAGTCCTGCCTATTAGTATCTTATTAACTATCATTTATTTATAACCGAGCATGTTTATAAAATCCAATAAAAGATATTCGTATAGAATGTTTTCATTGCTTCAGCTACGAGAATCATTACTCATGAGTCAATAAGTTCAAGGAAGTGCATGTAACCCGCAGGACTGGCTCGCCTACTCGTCCTCCGCTCCCAACTCAGTAACAACAACTGTTGTTAAGGATCCGTAAAAACAACAAGGTATATTGGAGTTTTCATCGTACGACGACCCTTTGGCGCTATCAGCAGCAGTAGTTGGGTATGTTCATGTGTATTATACTATTATACTATATATGTGCTGTAGAACTGTAATAGGGAAGTTGTATCACTACATGTGGAGTACAAAACCAAATAACATTGGGATTGTATTGTGGCCGGGTAACGTCGCTAATCTGATATGTTATTTTAGTTTCTTGATATCTTTTGTCTTGAAAATGCCTTTAAAAACACTGTAAGGAGGTGACATATAGGTGGATCTTGTTTATACCAAATAACTGGTTATATATGTCAATGTAACTAGAGTTGTTTTTTTCAAAAACTTTTTGATCCTGAAGGTAATTTATAGTCTACTACAACATGTGGTCGGGCTTTAATATTGTTGACCGGTCCTTGGGATACAGTAGGTCATATTTATATTAGATTGTTGGGGTCCGACTCCAGGTACCCTAATTGATCAGCTGATTGAAGGGGCCACAGTCAATGGATCTGAACCGCACCAAGATTCACAGCCACCATACAATGTACAAAGCTGTGTCTGCGCCTAAAGCACTGAAACCCCTTCAATCTGTTGATCGGTGGGATCGTTAGGCGTTGCCCCCTCCCCCCACTGATCTGATGATCACTGATGATCAGTTTTAAAGTCCCAGAAAGCCCTGTTTTTGCTGAGATTTTGTAATGGGCTCAATGGGGACAAAGTGGCCTAATTGGGTCACTAATGCTATGACATAGGGTGAGACTAAAAGAGTGCAAGGCCCCTAAGGGATATTTCCGGAGGGAATTTCCTGGGTGCTACTTCCGAAGTTGTTAATGTTGGCAAATGTATGGACGAAAGGCAACATTACATGGCCTCTTGGTGGTGGACAATAACTGTAGCTGGAATCAGTAGGTAGGCTGAGGTCAAAACTGGCAGCAGACAAGTGGCCATTGTCGAAGGAAAGTCAATGGCAAAACAGACAGGAGTAACACAGTGTTATGGGGGAAAGGCACTGAGGCATTGGCTGAAGTCAGGGTCCACTGGTGCATGGGGCATGGGCTGGGAGCAGGACAATGGCCTCCAGGACGAGTGAGCTGGTAAATTGTTATTGCTCTGATATCTTGCCAAAGACTTTGGTTTTGGGTTATAATTTCTACTTACAATTTGATGATGCACAGAAAGGTAAAAATTATAAAAAAGTTTGTCCCATCAAACCCTCTGTCCATGCGCCGAACTAGGAGAAAATGATTGAAAAACACCATGTAGCAAATTTGATCATAACTTAATTTCTAAATGGATAAATCAAAAAATATTTCAATGGAAGGGTGCCCGGGATTTTCAAGTCTGAAAACATTGCCACTCTTGTTTGTAGACTGAGTCTGGTATTGCGGCTCTGCTCCATTCACCAGAATTAGCTTGAAGGGGTAATGTGTCTCAGTAGGGAGAGACGCTACAGGGACTTATAAGAATATGTAAGGAATATGCAAATAAGACTTCATTGGTGAAAAAGAGGAACTTGCTCCTAGCTCCTCTTTTTGGAAAGAGCTCCCTATAGATCAATTCCTGGTTTAGAAAGAAACCTAAGGGCATAATCTGGGTATAATAGCCAAGCCAGAAAAACTCCTACACTCAGGGAGCCCCATCCGCAGACGGCTGCTTCAAGGCAGTTGCTGTTGTTTTTGGAAGAAAGCAGCCATGTTTTACCCTGGACAACCTCTTTAAGTTAAAGTGAATAAGACAAACAAAAACATTCCTTGTGTTTAAACTAAAGGGGTCCTCTGGCAATATGCTATCTGTAAGCTAGGTCCTCAATAGCAGGTTGGCCAGGGATCGGACTCTCGGCATCCCCATCCATCAGCTGTTTGCAGTGGTGCAGTATACTGGATGCTACACAGTGAATGGAGCTGACTGGTGGGGATGTTGGGAGTCAGACCCCTGCCGATCTGCTAACATTGACCTATCCTAAGGGCCATTGCTGGACAGCCCTTTGAATTGACCATGAAATAATTGGAAAGTTTTTTTCCCCTCAAAAATAAACTTTTTAGTGCACTGAACCATTTTAAGGATGCGGCCTAGTTTGGGCAACTTTTTTCATTTCTCCCCATTTCAAAATCTTTTTACTTTTCCAAAATCATATAGCCATATCAGGGTTTATTTTTTGCCTTACAGGTTGGATGGCGCCATTTTGGACTATATATAATTTGCTTTTATTAATGTTTGGGGGTTACAATGTAAAAAAAAAATCCTGCAATTCCACCATTGTATTTTCTGTTTCATTTTACTGATGCTCACTCTGCTAGAAATGATACGGTAAGGTTTTTCCGCAGGTCATCTCGATAACAGCGATACCATATTTTTATAGGTTTTGTTACGTTTTATGATTTTTACAAAATAAAATATTGCTGTGAACAAAAAAAATTGCTTGGAGGTAACATTCTGAATTTTTTTTTTTGGTGATGGAAATATATGAGGGCTTTTTTTTTTTGGCGGATCAGGCAGTAATTTTTATTGATAGTATTTTCTGGTACATAAACCTTTTTGATCCTTTTTATACCTTTTTTGGATGAGGTATAAAATAAATATAAATAATAAATAACACTAAATTTTATAAGTTCTGACTTCTAGGGGGCGTTCACACTACTGTTGGTAATGTCCGTTGCTGTCTTCCATCATAGGTTGGATTAATGTCCGTCGCTGTCACCCTATGATGGAAGACAGCAACGGACATTAACAACGGTAGTATGAACACCCCCTACACATGCAGTCATATTAATGATGGGGGTGTTTTTGTATTTTTTTTTTTTTTTTGAATGGGAAAAGGGGGTTTAACTTTTATTTGTTTATTTTTTTAGGCCAGGGGTCAGCAACCTTCAGCTGCTGTGAAACTACAACTCTCAACATGCTCCATTCACTTCCATGGGATGCTGGGAGTTGTAGTTTTACAACAGCTGGAGTGCCGAAGGTTGCCGACTCCTGTTTTAGACATTTGTAAAACACTTTTTTTCACTTTAAATTTATCTGATCGTACTTGACTTGAACGTAGGATAGCTGTACAGCATACCGCAATATTTCTGTATTGCAGTATATTGTAGAGTTCACTAGATGGCTATTAGGTCTTGTCTCTGGCAGGGCCTAACAGGCATCCCTACATATTAGCCAGAAGGGCGGTGCTTCTGCTGTTAAAGCAACCCCTTAGTACACTGCAATGTTATCACTTACAGGTTGAGTGGGTCAGATCCGGGGCTAAATCCCCCCAATTACTTAGATGTAGTGATCACAATTAATCATGGTGTCTAAATAGTTAAGCTAATGGAATTGGAGTTATTTCTGTGTGTCTGTAATATTGTGCTTCTCATCTGTCATCTTCATAATTCTAAGAATTGGTTCCGGGGGTGGGGAGGTCAGGTTTCAAGTGAATGTGTGATAAAAATAGTATATCTAGTAGCTACCTGCTGACAGTATGCAATTTTTGTTCCTAAAAAGGAACATACCTATGATTCCATCCCAAAGGTCAGTATCAAAAATATTCAATAAAACAACACAAAGTGACAACAATAGTAACAGAGTCACCTGATTTGTAAAACCGAAAAGGACATAGATCCATTGAGTTACCAATTACCCTGCAGTGTTGACCCAAAGGAAGGCTAAAAATTCCAAACATCTTCCGACCGCTGTCCCCTAAGTCTTACAACAGCGGCAGAAGGGATCAACAATCGTTCCTACTGTCTGCACAACTTCTTTTCAGGCAACAGGGATGATTGCCGATCTCTGCTGTCACTGTGGTAAGGTATCAGGGCTTGGGGGACAGCAGTCGGGAAATGAGGGCCCCCAACGCATTATAATTCCACATTTGTACCCACAGAATAATGCTGTCTTAGTGCCCCACACACAGCATAAAGCTCCTTATTTCCCCCCTTTAGTATAATGCTACATTAGTGCCCTCCATACAGTATAATGCCATGTTGGTGCCCCCACACAGTATAATGCCATGTTGGTGCCCCCATACAGTATAATGCCATGTTGGTGCCCCCATACAGTATAATGCCATGTTGGTGCCCCCACACAGTATAATGCCATGTTAGTGCCCTCCACACAGTGTAATGCCATGTTGGTGCCCCCAAACAGTATAATGCCATGTTGGTGACCCCATACAGTATAATGCCATGTTGGTGCCCCCACACAGTATAATGCCATGTTAGTGCCCTCCACACAGTGTAATGCCATGTTGGTGCCCCCACACAGTATAATGCCATGTTGGTGCCCCCATACAGTGTAATGTCATGTTGGTGCCTCCATACAGTATAATGCCAAATTAATGACAGCCACACAGTATAATGCCATGTTAGTGCCCTCCACACAGTATAATGCCATGTTAATGCCCCCATACAGTATAATGCCATGTTAGTGCCCCCATACAGTATAATGCCATGTTAGTGCCCCCATACAGTATAATGCCATGTTAGTGCCCCCATACAGTATAATGCCATGTTAGTGCCCCCATACAGTATAATGCCATGTTGGTGCCCCCACACAGTATAATGCCATGTTAGTGCCCTCCACACAGTATATTGCCATGTTAATGCCCCCATACAGTATAATGCCATGTTAATGCCCCCATACAGTATAATGCCATGTTGGTGCCCCCACACAGTATAATGCCATGTTAGTGCCCTCCACACAGTATATTGCCATGTTAATGCCCCCATACAGTATAATGCCATGTTAGTGCCCCCACACAGTATAATGTCATGTTAGTGCCCCCACACAGTATAATGCCATGTTAATGCCCCCATACAGTATAATGCCATGTTGGTGCCCCCACACAGTATAATGTCATGTTAGTGCCCCCACACAGTATAATGCCATGTTAGTGCCCCCACACAGTATAATGCCATGTTAGTGCCCCCATACAGTATAATGCCATGTTAGTGCCACCCACACAGTATAATGCCATGTTAGTGCCCCCATACAGCATAATGCCATGTTAGTGCCACTCACACAGTATAATGCCATGTTAATGCCCCCATACAGTATAATGCCATGTTAGTGCCCCCATACAGTATAATGCTCCTTCATCCCCCACCCCACCACCCAGTTAGTAACATTGACCCCTCCAAGGAAGGACAAATTCATATGAAATATTTTTTCCTAATTTTTCTTATCTAAACATGGGGTATGAGGTACATCTTATAGTCAGTCGCATCTTAATGTCCATGGTAAATACTAGACAGTAGACAGTAGTGGACCTTCACCTGATGGCAGACCCTGGCCAGTGGATCTTTGCTAAAACTAGTTGAATCCCCCTGTACTATAGAATGGGAAATACATTTCTACATACAGTAATATGCAAAAAGGTTAATACCCTTCAGTAATGTGCAAAAGTTCTAGGCAGATGTGGAGAACATGCTGCACAGTAAGAATGCTTTCAGAAATAATAGAAATAATTTATTTTTGTGAATGAAGAAAAATGTAAATCCCATCAATATTCGGTGTGACCTTTTCTCTTTTCCTTCTTTTAAGTACAGACAGTGTTTGGCAGAACTGGGCAGGGAGGTTGTTCCCGCCACCATCTTGGAGAACTAAGCACAGATCTTCTGTGGATGTTGCTTGCTCCAATCCTTCTATCTCTTCATGTCATCCCAGACAGACTGGAGGATGATGAGATCAGGACTATATCTGTGGGGGCCGGATCATCACTTCCAGGACTCCTCCTCCAAAGGGCAAAGGTCACACCAAATATTGATGGGATTTATATTTTTCTTCATTCACAAAAAAACCCCTTCTTTTTCTTACTGCACAGCATTGTTTCTACATCTGCGTAGAACTTCTGCACATTACTGAATATCTTCTTGAGATTACTTAGGGCTACAACTACTTACATCACCGAGGCTTTAAAGTAACCTTAAGGCATCTGAGTTATGTGTCAATTTTATTTACTTGAGTCAAAAATTCTTTTCACTTATAGAATTCTTTATCACGTAGTACCCATGTTAATATGTAACCTTCCCTTTTTATCCTATATATATCTCAATTGACTTTTAACATTTTCATTCATTTTAGACCTATGACGCAATTGTTTGTACATGTTTTCTCACCGCTGTATTTCACGCCCATCCGATTATCAATAAATGAGTCATTTAAGTATTTATAGAAAATAAAAAAATTAAATTAAAAAACCCTTGTTTTTTTCCTTACAAATGGAACTAAAAATTTTGAAAAAAGCCAAAGTATTTCTAAAAATTACAAACTAAAAAAAAAACTTTTTTCCCTTATCTAATGTTTAACCCTTTCCCGCCGGAGGAATTTTTCGATTTTCGTTTTTGACTCTTCCCCCTTCCAAATCCCATAACTTTTTTATTTTTCCACTCTCAGAGCCATATGAGGTCTTAATGTTTGCAGGACAAATTTTTCTTCACGATGCTACCATTTATTATTCTGTACAATGTACCGGGAAGCTGGAAAAAAAAATCAGAATGGGGTGGATTTGAAGAAAAAGTGCATTTGTGTGACTTTCTTACGGGCTTCGTTTTTACGGTGTTCACTGTGCAGCCAAAATGACATGTCAGCTGTATTCTATGTTTCGGTACGATTCCGGGGATACCAAATTTATGTGGTTTTATTTACATTTTAACTCCTTAACAAAAATTCTAAATTGTGCAAAAGTATTTTTTTTCTAAAAGTCGCCATATTCTGACACTCGTAACTTTTTTATACTCCCATATACGGATACGCATAGGGCGTCTTTTTTTTGCGGGGCCAGGTGTACTTTTTAGTTATACGATTTTGGGGAATATCTATTGCTTTGATCACTTTTTATTCAAATTTTTATCAGAGGCAGAACAGTGAAAAAACGGCGGTTCGGCAGTTTTGATTTTTTTTTCCCGCTACGGCATTTACCCTACGGGAAAAATATTTTTATAGATTTGTAGACTGGGCATTTTCAGACACAGGGATACCTAATGTGTATGTGTTTCACAGTATTTAAGTACTTTTATATGTGTTCTAGGAAAATGGGGGTGATTTGAACTTTTAATTTTTTTTTTTTTTTTTTTTACTTTTTTAAAAAATTTTTATTATGCATTTATTAGACCCCCTAGGGGTTTTGAACCCCAGGGGGTCTAATCACTAATGCATTGCAAATAGAAATATACTAAAGACAAGCCTGGGAGCCTTCACAAGGCTCCTGGCTGTCATACTAACGGGACGCCTGCCCTGGAACTTGCTCTGGGTGCCGGCGATGCCCAGCAAAATGGCGGCGCCGCACCGCCAGTAAAATGGTACCTCGGTCAGCTTTGACCGAGGCACCAGAGGGGTTAATGTATAAGACAGCAGAGACCCGATGGCTATGGCGGCCACTCAACTCCTGAGCAGCCGCCATATTTAAACACCGGGAAGGGGTTAACAACTTCAGTACTGGGCCATTTTCTGGTTCAGGAACAGACACATTTTTGTTTTTTCGTATGTGCGGTTTGGAGGGCTGTATTTTTATAATTTATCATTAGTTATTCAACTAATTTCTGCGTCTCTTTTCGGTGACACATAGGGCTTTATTTTTATGTTTTTATTTTTGAATGTTTTTTAATTTTTTTTATATCTGGGAAAATATAAACAAAAGAGGAGGGAAAACGTGTATATTTTTCTCTTTTCGTTTTATTAAATAGCACAAAATGCTACTAAAAAACTTTTTAAAATAGTTTTTTCCTCTCCGTTATGGTAACCTTTATTTTGTATTGGTTCGTTGAGGATGGGGCTAGAACCTGTGATGAGGGAATGGTATTGGCGTATTTTTTAAATTATTTTACTTTATTTTATTTTTTTTTACTTTTCTGTTCATTTTGTTTATTTATTTTTTTACATTGTGTTCCCATAAGGTCATAATAGACCATTGGGGACATCTGATCACTTTTTTTTAGTAGGGGAGGCTGATTTCCCCTGTAATTGGGCTGACACATATAGCCCCAATTACAGGAGGAATACAACCTCCTGCCCATAACTACAGAGCAGATCTGGGTCCTCTAGGACCCAGCTGCTCTGACACACTCTGATCCCGGCGGATCACGTGACCACCGGGTCAGAGGGGAGCCGCATCATGGCGGCGCCCATAGCTTTGTGGTTAAAGATAAGAAAGCTATTCAAAATTAGGATCGCAGAATCCATAATGGCCCATACTATAAGATTAGACACAGTAAAATGTAAAAAAAAAAAAAAACCCAAACTAGCTGTCTTCAATTATAAGTCATCAAAAAGTTATTTAGACCCCATATATATTTATGTATAAAGTCATTGAAAAATTATACCCCCAAATAAAAACTAGAAGCGGCTCCACAAAAATCGAGTGCCAAAATAATGTCATGGATTTTAGAATGTGGAAACAAAAAAAAAATAGTTTTGTGAAAACTTTATAAATTGTTGTAACTGTAAGCACCCGTAGAATAATGGTGACATATTATTTTGGATACATCAGGGTGAACACTAGTAAATTCCAAAGAACAATAGTGAAATTGCGGATTTTTATCATTCTCCCTGAAAAAAGTTCATGAAAGTTATTCAGTATTTATATATACCCCAAAATGGTTTCCATAAAAACTACAACTCCTCCCGCAAAATACAAGGTTCTATTCACCTATACCGGATATAGTTATGAGGACAATTTTACTAGTTTGTTCTTTCATTACCGGCTTAACATCCACTTGCGGCTCCAGATTTATTCGCCAACTATATTTATTTAGAGATTACTTAGGCCTAAAATTAGTAACACCCCTGAGGACATAAAATAAACCTAAGACGTGAGTTATGTGTCAGCTATTTTTAAACAAAGGTTTTGGAAGGTTTTTTCAATTTTAATGTGACTTAAAGGGTTGTCCCCGGGGTCAGTGTGCAATGCACCCTCTCTCCTCAGGGCTCCCGAACAGGCTGCACAGGATTTACGCCCTGAGGGCGATCATAAACATCACTTAGTTCCATTAGCTGATATTTCTATTGTGTGAATTTAGGTTTTCAGCCAAGCATAAGCCAAATATACCCTTTTCCACGACTTATATCATGCAATAGTAGATATGATTACAAAATCTTTATCTCTCCATCTGTTCTCCCCACCATCTGACCTTCTCGGCACAGCTACTCCCAAACCCCAAGCTTTCCGCCCCAGAAACACACAACCTCCCCAAACTCTCTCCTACTTACACCTGCTATCCCTTTCCCTGCTTCTCCTTACTTCTGGCGACATATCTCCTAACCCTGGACCACCTCAGCACATCCGTACTGTCAGATCTTCTTCCCCTTCCACACAACCAGCACACAGAACCCCTTAAATCTTTCACCTATCTTCATTGCTCCTGCCACTCCTCCCCCCAGTGCTCTGTGTAATGCTTGTTCCATACATAAACTTGATTATATCCATGATCTCTTCATTTCTCGTTACACTACCTCCCCTGCTTTACTCTCCTATGGAGGTCTTCAGTTCTTGCACGCGCCCTGTCCCAAGAACCAACCTGGTGGAGGTGTTGGCATCCTCCTGTCTGACAACTGTTCCTTCACCCCAATCCAACCGTTACCTGCTCTCAACCTCCCATCCTTTGAAGTGAACTCTGTCCAGGTTTACTCACTCGCCAACCTCCAAGTGGCTGTCGTACACCGACCACCAGGACCTACCACCGCCTTCATCAACCATTTCACCACCTGGCTAACGTACTTCCTATCCACAGACACCCCCACCATCATCATGGGTGATCGCAACATCCCCATTAACTCAAACCACCCTTCTGCTTCCAAACTCCTATCCCTCACCACCTCCTTTGGTCTTTCTCAATGGCTCTCCTCTACTCATACGAAGGGGCATACCCTGGATCTCATCTTCACCCGCCAACCTCTCTAACTCTCCGACCACGCTCTCTGACCACAACTTACTAACATTCTCTTCCTTCTCCTCTGTAACAGACTCCAATCCTCTGTAACAGGTGGATTAAGCTCTGCCGGTCGCTTAATCCACCTCTCCCCTCCGTTCTTCATCAGCCGCTCCCCTCTGTCAATCCCTTCACTGACTACCCATCGACCATTGAATAGAGTTAAAAATGTTAACGCTGACATACAAAGCCATCCACAACCTGTCCCCTCCATATATCTCTGACCTAATCTCCCGCTACCTGCCCACACGTAACCTCCGATCCTCCAAAGACCTCCTACTCCGCTCTGCTCTTATCCGCTCTTCACACAAACGTTTCCAAGACTTCTCCCGTGCATCCCCCATACTCTGGAACTCATTACCAAGACACATAAGACTGTCCCCCACAGTCACAAGCTTCAAGAAGGCCCTGAAGACCCATCTATTCAGGAAGGCCTACAACCCCCAATAACACTACTGTCACCACACCGCCATCTGTACAGCCTCTACCCCCACCTTCTGTCTCTATCCCTCTTCCCTCATAGATTGTAAGCCCTTGTGGGCAGGGCCCTCTATCCCACTGTGCCGGTTGGTTACTGTTAGTATTGTACTTGTTTTGTGTATTGTATGTAAACCCTCAAATGTACAGGACATGGAATATAATAATACATAGAGTACCATGGAATTAATGTAATAATGTCCAGCACCATGGGATTACTATAATAATGTACAGAGCACTATGGGATTAATATAACAATGTAGAGCACCATGGGATTAATATAATAATGTACAACACCATGAACTATATATAATAATGTACAGCACTGTGGAATGAATATTATAATGTACAGAGCACCATGCAATTAGTATAATAATGTACAGCACCATGGGATTAATATAATAATGTACAGAGCACCATGGAATTAATATAATAATGTACAGAACATGGGATTAATATAATAATGTACAGCACCATGGAATTAATATAATAATGTACAGCACCATGGGATTAATATAATAATGTACAGCACCATGGGATTAATATAATAATGTACAGCGCCATGGAATTAATATAATGATGTGCAGAGCACCATGGTTTTGGAAATCACAGCATGTCCACAGTGTGTATTTTTCAGGACTTGTGCAGGACTCCAAAAACATGGCTGCTTTCTTCTTCTCAGGAAGTGACATCATGTCAGTCACATGGCCATGCTCAGTCTCATTCATTTATTATGGTTACTTATATAGCGCCATCATATTCCGCAGCGCTTTACAGATATTGTCAGTCACTGTCTCATATAGGGCTCACAATCTACATTCCCTATCAGTATGTCTTTGGATTGTGGGAGGAAACCGGAGTACCCGGAGGAAACCCACGCAAACACGGGGAGAACATACAAACTCCTTGCAGATGTTGTCCTTGGCAGGATTCGAACCCAGGACTCCAGCGCTCCTAACCACTGAGCCATCGTGCATTCATTTTGATGTGACCAACAGTCATAATGTTACTTCCTGAGAAGAAGAAAGCAGCCATGTTTTCGAAGTCACAGGACAACCCCTTTAACTGAAAGCATGTTACACAATATAGTCTTAATAGAAGATGAATATATAGCTACAAAATATTCTGTCAAAAAACTGTTGGTGCTGAGAAGAAGGCAAAGGGCAAAGGTCGCACCAAATATTGATGGGATTTAAATTTCTCTTTTCTTCACTAACAAAAACAAATGATTAACCCTTCTATTTCTGAAGGCATTCTTACTGCGCAGCATTTTTACATGCCTAAAACATTTGCACAATACTCTGTACAGTGGTAAAATATGTAGACTGGACAGATGGGATTGCTCGGGGCGTTTGCAGCTTGATAGTTCTGGTTGCACTTGATATAGTTGTATTATGTAAACACTTTGTGTCTTTCTAATGTGTTACTATATGGTTGACCTGGTGACAGCCCTCGAGGTGCTGTGAAATTAGATAATTCCGCTCCCTCCTAGATGAACTTTGTTCATTTATTATTTTTTTTAGTTCCTGGAAATTCACTAAGCCCTTAGGGTGAAATTCCAGCAATGCCGTCACATTCTGCAGCTAGCTGGGGTTAGGCGTAGTATTAAGGCTGCAGAACTTCCTTGTATGTTTATTTTCTATCCCTCGCTGCCGACGTGCTGAGCTTTGGTGAATGCTCGGGTCTGTAAATGAGCTTTGTTTGGAAGGTAAGTCCTGTTGTTAGTCAGCGATACATATGCCTATAGTATATAGTCGAATCCAAAGTAATGTGAATAAGGCATAAGATAAAGACTAGAACACCATGCACACTAAACCTTACACACTAAACCTGGAAGTCCTGAATATATCATTCATTGCATTACTTCTATTTTTTTTTAAGTCTATATCAAATAGAACAATGACAACGCACTCGCAAGCTGACCCCGAGCTGATGGACCTGGAGGAGGAAGAATTATGGGAAATGATCGAAAGGCACAGATGTAAAATTGTGCAAAGACTGTCCCCGGAACGTCTGACACCTTATTTACGCCAGGCTAAAGTGATAGACGCCATGGATGAGGAGGATATTCTGCACTGTGCAAAGTTTTCTACAAGGGCCATGCGACTGGGTGAGTCTTACTAAACAAATCGGAAAAAAGGTTGCGTGTCACATAGGTTGTTATGGAATAAGTATATGTGTGAATAGAATGATATGTAACTATATGGAAATTTGGAAACATTATTGCAAAATTTAGAAACATCATGGCTGGGTTTCTGACATGTTCAGACCATAGAAAGTTCTTGCATATATGGTTGTAGCCATTAACAACTGATCAAGACAACAGAGGTCACCACTGAGAGGGTTAGAGGGAATAAAAAAAAATTCTGCAAAATTTTCAATTATTAATATTTGCAAAAATGTTCAACTTCATTGTCTACAATATTAAATATAGTTATGTCTGTAAAAACAAAAACCTATAAAGGGGTACTACAGTTCTAATAAGATATTTCCAACCCACTGGATAGCTGATAACTGTGATGTCAGGTGGGGGACACCCACTGATCATCAGAAAGGGGTGACTGTGACCAGGAGGAATCAAGCATGTTTTCCTCCATTCAAACTCTATGGAACTGGCAAAGATAGTTCAGCGTTGTGCTCGACTGTTATCTTTAGTCCCATAGGAATGGAATGAAGCGAAATCGAGCATGGCCGACCATCACTACATTCAACTACTCATGGCTGTGGTCAGCTGTGGGAAATAGGGCATGGATCCCCATTCTGGTCTCACAGTCATTAGCTATCCTATCAATAGGTAATAACTTATTATAAGAGGAATGCCCCTTTAATGACAATTAAAGGGGTTTTCCCACAAAAAACATTTATAACATATCCACAGGATAGATATGGGTCCCATCTCTGGAACCCTCACCAATCTCTAAATTGAACCCCCCAGTTTCTGTTGCTTGGCTCTACCTCACTGCAACCTCGCTGACAGTGAAATCCAGACTGTCCTCCATGGTTGGGCTCTCTGACCTACGCTGTTTCCATAACTCCCGTTCACTTCTGTAAAGCCTGACCATTGAGAACAGTCATTGAGGTTGTGGTTAGGTAGACTTGAGCATCAGAACCTGGGATGGGGGTCATATTTGCATCAGATGCAGGTCCCAGAGCTGGGGTGTAAGTAGCAATGACTGGGCCCCATAAATAAATAAATGCTGTCAGTGTTGCGGCCCTGCTTACCGGCCCCCAATCCTGACCACAGTTGCCTCCACTTCTACCTTTAGCCTTGAGGTTCCACGTCAGTGATGCCCTGACATGATGTGGGACGAACGGGGGCCCCTGGAAGGCTGAAGAGGAAGCAGAGATGGCCATGGGCAGAATTGGGCATCATTAAGTAAACAGAAGTTGTTACCTGCTGGAGTAATAAAAAATAAAAATAAGCAGCTGGGGGCCGACAAGGCCCTCGAAGGTCACGGGCCCTGTTGCAGTCACTACAGCGATAGTTCCGCCACTGTTCCAGAGGTTGGACCCGCATCTGTTAGATATTTCTGGCATACCCTGTGGTGCACTTGGGGCAATGGACCAGACATGAAACATACCAGCTTGAGTCTGATATGCTGGCCCTAGGCAGAGAGGGCTGGTATGAATGAGGGGCGGTGTTCAGCAGCGCTGGGTGGCTCACATAGATACATATTTTTGTACTTACTCGATGTGAACCTTTAAGGACATGCATAAATACGTACAAGCCCTGGACAAAGTGTTCATTTACCTATGACACATGACCAAAAGTATATGACAAGTGAGCAAAATGTCATTGGAGTCGTAGCCTTTACCTACAATGCAGGGCTTTACCTGCAATGGGTGACTAATAGTAACCTATGTCGTAACGAAAAAGGGAAAGTAACAATGTAAATGATAGCCTTACAGGGGATATCCCCAATCCACACACTTCTATGGTACACCTTGGACAGCGAACTCCAGCAGTCCTGTAGAAGTGAATGGAGCAGGGACTACAATGTCCAGCACCGATCCATTCCCATGGGGCACTTGTTGGCCATCGCTCTTGTGATCCCAGTGGTCGCACCATCAGCCATCTGGTCTGCAGTGGGAAAATCCCTTTAATAGTATAAATATATCAAAACAAACAGATAAACATAAAAAGTTCTGTTACAAAAACATTTCCACAGATAGTTTTATCAACCTATTAATGGTTAACCGTAGTGACCTGTACCATAAAATAATGGAACCCTACTGTATATAAGAAGTAACAGACTGACATGGCGAGTTACTGGATGGAATTGTTTTCCCACAGTTTTACACGTTAATACACACGTGTGCCCATAGGGAATGCCCACATGGACACAGTGAGCCAGAATTTTGGAGCTTCTAGAAACTCTCCATATGTATGAAGGTCCGTGCGACAGACTCATAAATATGTCTAAAACTACAAATGGGATTCTTAGTTTAAGAGAGAACAAAGTTCGACAGTATTGATAAATGTTCCCCAGTGAGTTCTTGTTGCGGAATTTGTTTTTTTCAGTCAAGGCCGGGAGTAGATTTATCAGAAGGGTTTCCTTTAAATTCCATATTCCTTTTAAAGCCGCTTCTGGCTTTGGTTAAAAAAAAAACGCAACAAAATCTGCAACAAAACTCACAGTGTGTCTTCAGTCTTATGCAGTATTTACTATCATTAGTTCTATGGTTTTATGAGCTGTCCTCCCACCACTTGTCCAACGTGCTTTTTGACTACCTACCATTCCACTGAAAAGCCTTTGTTGCATCAGCGTCCTGCATTGTAACATACCACAAATTCACGAGCTTCCTGAATGACAGACTTGTTACTAGGAAAACCTGATACTTTTATAATACCTGCAGCACATTAAGAAGGACGCCCTTCATAATCCAGGCTAACCAAAAAATACATTACAAATGACATTATTAACAAAATATAATACAAACAATAAGATACAGTTAAAGCTGCAGAAGTGAAATGAATCAAGTCAATAGGGCACAGAAGAAACCACCATAGATGCTAAGAAAGCTTTATAGTCCATGTGTACACCACAAGCATATAAACACAATGGAATAAAAAAGTACTAGAGCATATAATCTAGAATCTCATAAAGGGAAATAAATAAGGACTTCTATACATAGAATAATACTCTTAGCAAACACACAAAGAGTCAAGGATGTCAAAAACCAACGGAGCATGTACATACATATATCAGAAAGCAACCACAATATGAGTGTACTATAAAGGGCTCGCTCATATCCAGCACCAATGCCCACAAGTATCCACATCAATAACTTTGTCACCTACAGACCGAATACTTTAATCTGTGCTTGTAAAGGTTAGAGACATCGAGGAAACTGGCGCATGTGCAGTGTGTTGTGATGGAGCAGGCTAATAGATTAGTCACATATTCTCCATCTCTGGCCATTTTTTAGGATGGGAAATTTGCAAAGATTATACATAAAGGTGCCAAACGCTTTAAAGGGAGTCTATCATTCGCAAAACCACTTTTAAGCTAATGGAACGTTGGAATGGCCTTTAAAAAGGCCATTCTTCTCCTACATTTCCTTGTTTTCTTCTCCCAGCCAATTCCAAGATAATTTGTTTCTTCATGTATGTAAATGAGCACCACGGAGCACCTGGGACGTACCTTCTCTTCTGCGAGCACCCATCTCGTCATCACTTATCACCGCCCCTTCGGCCGTTGCGGTGACTCCCCTCTTGGTCTTCTTTCTTCTCAGTTCTCTCTGGCAGCGAATTCTCACGACTGCACATGCGCAATCAGGCCGCCATTTTCCGGTGGTCTGTCGCAAGAGCGTGGCAGAGCCGATTGCGCATGCGCAGTCACAAGAATTTGTTGCCGGCGAGAACTAAGAAGAAAGAAGACCAAGAGGGGAGTCACCGCTACGGACAAAGGAGGTGGTGAGAAGTGATGACGCGATGGGTGCTTGCAGAAGAGAAGGTACGCCCCGGGTGCTCTGTGGTGCTCATTTACATACATGAAGAAACAAATTATCTTGGAATCGGCTGGGAGAAGAAAACAAGGAAATGTAGGAGAAGACTGGCCTTTTTAAAGGCCATTCCAACGTGCCATTAGCTTAAAAGTGTTTTTGCGAATCATAGACTTCCTTTTAGACAAGACATACTTCAGATCCAGACCCACTCGCAAGTTTCCACTGTTTTCTGTTTGCTCGTAAAGTGTACACAAACTTTCGCACAACTTGTGATTTTCTGGCAGTTTTTGTGTCATTCATATATTGTAATATTCTTTATTAAATGATTTTGGCTCCTTTATGTGAAATCCTCTTCTGTCCTTCTGTATTCTTTCCTTTGTTTCTTGCTGGTGTACGGGCTCTTGTGTAATGCAGAGAAGCTGAGGCTGGGGGTTTACCGTATACAGTTATATGCTGGGCATTGTAATACATATAACAGTGGTTCTGGTGTCATATGAAGGTTGACATTCTTATCACTTAGTTCTATTATGTATTATTTCAAGAGATATCACTAGTTGAAAACACAGTCAGGATATTTATATACAGCCTCAGCTGCTCCCAATCCCGTCTTCAACTGGTGATATCTCCAGAAATAATACAGGTACAACACAATCTTGGTGTCATATGAAAGATGTTCTAAGTTTTATAATGCCTGAGATACAGTATAACCATATGAAGTGATCTCCCCCCCCCCCAGCCTCAGCTTCCCTGTACTCCAGTGAGAAGCCAGTGAGAGGAACAATATATAGAAGAGACACAAAGTGGATTTCAGTGCAGGATTTCACAGAAAGGAGCCAAAATCTGTTAATAAAGTAAATTACAACATTTATTAATATCACAAATAGTACAAGGAAATCACAAGTTACTCTAAAGTTTAGTTACACTCTAAGAATAAGGCCCCGCATTGCAGAACGCAGTTAAAAAAAACGATGCGGAAAAATATGCAGCGGAAACAAATCGTGTTTTTTTCTGCAGCGTTTTCATTGCGTTTTTACCTGCAGATTTTCTTCCCTTATTAAACCTATAGGGAAAACACAAGCGTTTCCACAAGTATAACTGACATGCTGCGTTTTTCAAAAACTGTTGTTTCCCTATAGGGAAAAGTACTGCAGGAAAAACCACAGTGCTTTGTGGTCGCGGTTTTTCCAGCACCACTTTTTTGCTGTGACCGGCTACGTGGGGCCTTAGCCTTAAACTGCTTTGTAAGGAGCATTACATTACTCAAACTGAAACAACAAGTAGCGGAAAGATAAACAACTTGTTATATACTTTATGTACATGAAACCGGAAAAACCTGACACCTGCCGTTCTGCATAAACAGCAGCAGAACGGGGAAGGGGGGACTAAGGTAACTGGTATCTTAAGACCATGCTGGTGGGTGCTAAACAGGAGACAATATATAGAATCGAGAGGAGATGAAACGCACAATTTATAATGTCATCTCATTCCAGTAGAGTGGAAGAACAAAAGAGGAAATTCTACTTATATTTTTATGAAAAAAAAAAAGTATTTTAGAAGTTTCAGGTGAAGGACCCTGGGAAACTCCAGACATATAGGAAAAACTCACAGACCTGCCAAAAACCCATCTTGTCAATCCTAAACTAGAATTATTACCGATGTTCCTTGTTTTTTAAGGGATTTTCCCAGTGTAACCAGTGATAGACCACTATTGAATCTATACATTGTGAATCCTCTCATTATGGGCACCTAGGTCATGTGATTCCTCGTGTGACCAATAATCTAGAGCCTGTACTCCTGTCTGGACAGGTGGGTGGTCCGTCACCCCTGTGTGTAGGACTTCCTGTAAACAGAGGACTACATCATCACCCATCAAATCTCTCATGGCAGAGTCTGAGTGTGCTGTGTGCAGAATCTCCAGTGTATTTCTACATGACATGTACAGTCATTCAAAGCTCATGTGTCCATTGGAACTTATGAACAGTATCAGGCATTATTATATGTCCGTCTCGCTGCCTGTGGAGTTCCTGTCTTATCACACGTGTGTCTTGGTACCAGAGAAGGTTTTTTTATTTATTCATTCATTATTTTTACCGTAGGACACCTAATGGATGTGCTCCATACACGAGGAAAGAATGGAGCCATTGCTTTCTTGGAGAGCTTGATGCTGGTGAATCCCAGAATTTATACCCTTATCACAGGAAAAGAAGCCAATAAGGATCCCAACAGCTTCACGAGTAAGAAGTCGGCTTATAGTGTTAATGACTTGTTCAGTTTACAGCTAAGACCTCATTCAGACAGGTGTATAGGCTTATATTAGCATCTGTATCATCACCAGTTCATGGAAACCAAACTTAGAACCAAACTTAGATCATAGGGTGAACGCAATGTTGGACGGGCCCTCGAGAGAGAGAGAGCCAGAGGATCCTCCAGTGGGCCCAGGCTCTAACACAGTAATGATCCAACACGGAGCTGTATTCAGAGGGCTTCATTTTTGCGGGACAAATTGTACTTTGTAATGGCACCATTTGATATTCCATACAATGTACTGGGAAGCTGGAAAAAAATTCTGAATGGGGTAGAATTAGAGAAAAACTGTGATTTTGCGATTTTCTTAGGCTTTTGCTGCACAAACAAATATGACATGTTACATGTATTGTGTGGGTCGGTACGATTATGGTGATACCAAATTTATATAGTTTTTGTTATGTTTTAACACCTTAAAAAAACTTTTTTTGAAAAAAGTATTTATTTATGACATTTTGGGGTGTGGATTATGTTTTGATTGCTTTTTATTTAAATTTTTATGGGAAACAGCGAAAAAACAGTGATTTGACTTTTGATTTTTTATGGACATTTTTGGATGCAGGGATACCTAATTTGTATGTAGTTTACTTTATTTATTTTTATATCTGATCTCGGAAAAGTGGGGTGATTTGAACTTTATATATATAAATAAATATATATATACAGTGCCTTGCAAAAGTATTCGGCCCCCTTGAACTTTTCAACCTTTTGCCACATTTCAGGTTTCAAACATAAGGATATAAAATTAAATTTTTTTGGTGAAGAATCAACAACAAGTGGGACACAATCGTGAAGTGGAACGAAATTTATTGGATATTTTAAACTTTTGTAAAAAATAAAAAACTGAAAAGTGGGGCGTGCAATATTATTCGGCCCTTTAACTTTCAGCGCAGCAAACTCACTCCAGAAGTTCAGTGAGGATCTCTGAATGATCCAATGTTGTCCTAAATGACTGATGATGATAAATATAATCCACCTGTGTGTAATCAAGTCTCCGTATAAATGCACCTGCTCTGTGATAGGCTCAGGGTTCTGTTTAAAGCGCAGAGAGCATCATGAAGACCAAGGAACACACCAGGCAGGTCCGTGATACTGTTGTAGAGAAGTTTAAAGCCAGATTTGGATACAAAAAGATTTCCCAAACTTTAAACCTCCCAAGGAGCACTGTACAAGCCATCATATTGAAATGGAAGGAGTATCAGACCACTGCAAATCTACCAAGACCCGGCCATCCCTCTAAACTTTCATCTCAAACAAGGAGAAGACTGATCAGAGATGCAGCCAAGAGGCCCATGATCACTCTGGATGAACTGCAGAGATCTACAGCTGAGGTGGGAGAGTCTGTCCATAGGACAACAATCAGTCGTACACTGCACAAATCTGGCCTTTATGGAAGAGTGGCAAGAAGAAAGCCATTTCTCAAAGATATCCATAAAAAGTCTCATTTAAAGTTTGCCACAAGCCACCTGGGAGACACCAAACATGTGGAAGAAGGTGCTCTGCTCAGATGAAACCAAAATCCAACTTTTTGGCCACAATGCAAAACGATATGTTTGGCGTAAAAGCAACACAGCTCATCCCCCTGAACACACCATCCCCACTGTCACACATGGTGGGGGCAGCATCATGGTTTGGGCCTGCTTTTCTTCAGCAGGGACAGGGAAGATGGTTAAAATTGATGGGAAGATGGATGGAGCCAAATACAGGACCATTCTGGAAGAAAACCTGTTGGAGTCTGCAAAAGACCTGAGACTGGGACGGAGATTTATCTTCCAACAAGACAATGATCCCAAACATAAAGCAAAATCTACAATGGAATGGTTCACAAATAAACATATCCAGGTGTTAGAATGGCCAAGTCAAAGTCCAGACCTCAATCCAATCGAGAATCTGTAGAAAGAGCTGAAAACTGCTGTTCACAAACGCTCTCCATCCAACCTCACTGAGCTCCAGCTGTTTTCCAAGGAAGAATGGGCAAGAATTTCAGTCTCTCCATGTGCAAAACTGATAGAGACATATCCCAAGCGACTTGTAACTGTAATCGCAGCAAAAGGTGGCGCTACAAAGTATTAACTTAAGGGGGCCGAATAATTTGGCACGCCCACTTTTCAGTTTTTTATTTTTTACAAAAGTTTAAAATATCCAATTAATTTCGTTCCACTTCACGATTGTGTCCCACTTGTTGTTGATTCTTCACCAAAAAATTAAAATTTTATATCCTTATGTTTGAAGCCTGAAATGTGGCAAAAGGTTGAAAAGTTCAAGGGGGCCGAATACTTTCACAAGGCACTGTATATATATTATTTTGATTTTTTTTTTTACTTTTATTTTGAGCCCCTGGGGGTGTGGTCACTAATACAATGCACTGCAGTGATATTGCATTGCAATGTATTGTAAAATCTCTATACTTCTATTACAGGCTGCTTAGATGTCATGGTAATGGATCTTATTCCAGGGGATGGCGATCCTCCCCAAAATGGTGGCGCCCATGTGCCGCCGGGAAAATGGTGCCTTCCTCAAGTTTGACCGAGGGGTTAATGTTCACGATCAGTGCAGGGACTGATCATGGGCATTGCTGCCGGATCTCTGCTATATAATACAGTGGGGATCTGGCAGCTATGACAGAAGCTCAGCTCCTTGGTGGCCGCCATATTTAAAGACCCGGCGCCCGCTATAATATTATGGAAGATGTCGGGAAAAGCAATTGGGAATGCAAAGAGATGGAGGCTGTAAAAGGTCCTCTTTAAGCCTAGCTGCACATATAAATCCACTTTTAACACATTCCTGACATCCACCATAATAACACAGCAGATGTCGGGTATTTAGATATGGCGGCCGCTCAGGAGTCATGTAGCTCTGTGCAAACTATAATACAAGTGCTGTCAATTTGCAATTAGAATTGCTGTCAATTATCCCATAGAATACAGGTGACATGTCATTTTGGCTGCAGAGTGAACGCCGTAGAAACAAAGCCCGTAAGAAAGTCGCACAAATGCAGTTTTTCTCCAATTCCACCCCATTCTGAATTTTTTTCCAGCTTCCCAGTACGTCATACGAAATATTAATTGGTACCATTACAAAGTACTATTTGTCCCGCAAACAATAAGTCCTCTGCTCTGTGAACAGAAAAATAAAAAAGTTGGGGTTTGGAAGACGGGGAGTCAAAATTGAAAAATGTCTGCGGCAGGAAGGAGATAAGGTTACTCTTCTATATATGTGCTTGTTTGTTTAGGTAGAGCGGAGAATGGCCAGCCAGTCTAGGGTCAGCCTTCACCATGAAGAATTTCTTGACAATGCCATTCACAGTTGCATTGAAGCTTGTTACATATTTGGTAGGACGACATGACCATTGCCCTTCGTCACTAGCAATGTCCTTTATCTGCAGAACTTATTGACAACAGCCAGTTGAGCGTTTTCCTTATGAACACCCTTAGTAGTCTCCAGGAGGAGCTGGTTCAGGAGAAGCAACTGCAGAGGACACTGGTGCACCATCTACACAAAATGCGTGAAAAGCAACAACAGCTGAAAGAAGAAGGAGAATGTACGAGAAGTATTGAGAACGAAAACCAAAGGCTCCGCAGAGAGATGGACGCCCAGAGCCAAATGCTATGCAAGCTGAAAGATGAGCAGTATGAGCAGTCCATGCGATACTCCCATGCATTACAGGAGAAGGACGCCATACAGAGCAGGAATAGTGAACTGCAGGAACAGGTTAGCAGCTGAGCTCTGATATATACATGTGGGCGGAGTCATCAGGACTCTCACTGTCTCTATTAGGAGTCCTGTTATGATAGATAGGGCAGTAGAAATCACTCTCATCATACACAACATTTCTAGAACATTACAAACTGAGACTGAGCACTGTTTTATGGGTAACAGGCATCCAAGGCATCTTCTTCCAGTCTTAAAGAGGATGCCCAGCAGCTTAGAAAATGTAAGAAAATAAGAAATAACCATTGCTCACCAGTTAAATCCTCCACCACTCCAGTGCTGAGGGTCTGGTGGTCCCTGACGCTCTCTGTATACTTTACTACTGCAAGGACGTGTCCGTTACATTGTAGATGTGACAAGTGAAAATATGTACAACATGGCTGCGCTATATTTTTATGCTGTGACCATATATACTGTATATGTATACTTGTTGTAACAATTTTCTGTAATCCTACAGTTGTATTCAGTGAAGGAGGATCTGCACAGAGTCAGGATGGAGCTGCAGGTCGCTCAGAGCTGCCCTACCCTGACCAAATGTGAAGAAGAGCTGCAAATTCTGCAGAAAGAAAACAGGTTGTTAAAGGAGAGGCTGGAAGGACAGAGAATACCGGTGAGAAATGACAGGGTTTGTGTACTTCTGTGAATTCCTTACAGCACCAAATGTCTTGACTGTAAGTCATATCTTTAGTTGCCGCCCATCAGTTTTTGTTTCCACTGCTACAGTGATGACATCACCGAGTACCCCACTACCAAGGATCTACTCTACATGATCACTGCCTTAGCCTCTACATGACCAGTCTGTCATTGGCCTTAGTGATCTACTCCATATGACCAGTCTGTCATTGGCCTTAGTGATCTACTCCACATGACCAGTCAGTCATTGGCCTTAGTGATCTACTCCACATGACCAGTCAGTCATTGGCCTTAGTGATCTACTCCACATGACCAGTCAGTCATTGGCCTTAGTGATCTACTCCACATGACCAGTTAGTCATTGGCCTTTGTGATCTATTCCACATGACCAGTTAGTCATTGGCCTTAGTGATCTACTCCACATGAACAGTCAGTCATTGGCCTTAGTGATCTACTCCACATGACCAGTCATTGGCCTTAGTGATCTATTCCACATGACCAGTCAGTCATTGGCCTTAGTTATCTACTCCACATGACCAGTCATTGGCCTTAGTGATCTACTCCGTATGACCAGTCTGTCATTGGCCTTAGTGATCTACTCCACATGACCAGTCAGTCATTGGCCTTAGTGATCTACTCCACATGAACAGTCAGTCATTGGCCTTAGTGATCTACTCCACATGACCAGTCATTGGCCTTAGTGATCTATTCCACATGACCAGTCAGTCATTGGCCTTAGTGATCTACTCCACATGACCAGTCAGTCATTGGCCTTAGTGATCTACTCCACATGACCAGTCAGTCATTGGCCTTAGTGATCTATTCCACATGACCAATCTGTCATTGGCCTTAGTGGCCATGTTAGTGGGAATGTCTTTGCTGCACAGACATGTTAAAGGAATAGTCAGTGACATCATCTCTGCAGCACAGGAAATATAAGACCTGTGGGGGCCACCATGTGAAAGGTGGGGTATGCTGCTTTCTTTATTTTCGAACTTTCCTTATCTTTAAAAAAAAAAATTTTTTTTTTTTTGGGGGGGGGGGTCTTGGATAACCCCTTTAATATATTCATGATATAAAGAATTGGATTAATATCACTAGTTCTATTTTTGCAGGTGACTCTAAAGCCATGTAATGTATTATAGTCCTTGGAAGATGTTTTACTAAGATTGACATTTTCTCAATTTCCTATGCCATTACCAAGTACAGCTTGTCCCACAAAAACAATGAAAATGCTTTTTCTAAATTTCCTATTTTTTACTGATCTTTTTATATTCATTACTTAAGGTGGAACCGAGTAGAACAAACCAGTGTTCAGATGAGACATTATCAGGTTCTGAAGCGTTGATGTCTCAGCTCAGGACGGCCAGACAGAAGATTGCTGCTGGTGAGGCATCTGAAAAGCTGGTAGGTCTATGTATTCTTTCAATGAATTAGAAGTGTTGGCTCACTATTCTAAAAAAAATACAAAAAGTGGAGAGCAGAAGATTGGAAATGGGTGATTTGGAGCGATGAGATGAAAGTTAATAGTCTGGGCTCTGATGGGGGCAAATGGGACTGGAAGAAACAAGGGAAAAGGGGGCTAATGGTTCGAGAAATTGAAGGTACTGTCAAGTTTGGTGGAGAAAGTCTGATGATATGGGGCTGTTTCACAGCCAATAGCATTGCATACCTGACCCGGATCGATGGTGGTCTCAGTGCTGAGCTATATGTGAGTGTCCTACAATACGAGTTACGAAAGTTATGAAAAGGACGACTTAGTGTTCCAGCAGGACAACGACCCGCAGCATACATCGAGATTAGCAAAGAAATGGTTCAATGACAATGAAGTAGAGGTGCTGGATTGGCCCCCACAGTCCCCAACCCAATCCAACCCTTGTGGGTAGAGTTGAAGAAAAAGCTGTATTCGTATCCAAGTGAGTCAACCATTATGCACCAACATTGGGAACATGTAGAAGAGACCTGCGATCACATTTCGGTTGATACATGCTTGAGTCTGATCGCGAGCCTGCCCAGAATGATTCAGGCAGTGGTGAAAACCAAAGTTGGATTTTCAAAATAATTAAAATTAAAATTTAGGTTTTTAGGAGCAGTTACATGAGTAGAATCTGCAGAACTAATCATATGCTAAATAGTTGAAAGTCACATTTATGTATGAGATAGCCAAGATGCACCGGCTTCAAGGTTTTGTGGGGTCCTTGTCTTGATGGATTAGCAATGTCTTGGCAGTATGAGCAGAGATACACAATATTAGGCCGGCGGGTTTAATGTTACAACTGATCGGTGTAAATGTGGATTTTTCCACAGAAAGAAATGGCATATTTGTGATATTTTTTAATTCTTTACAATTAAATTTATTTTGTGTGTTTTTGCTGAATTACAATATATCGGTATAATCTATATTTAGTGTTGAATAAAGATGAGACATGAGCTCGATATATGCTTGATTCAAGAAGAACAAAACGTTACCACTTGGTTTCTAGATAACGAGAATTCTCCAAATTCACTGTCAGAGAAATTCATTACCTATCTGCGTTGTCTTAGTGATGATAATGTCATGGAAATTGTATTTTTTAGTGGAAAGAGGAAAAAGACACAATGCTTCAAGACTTCCGACATTTACAAGCTAATTATGATATCCTGAAGAAGAAAACCGAAGCCTTTCATGATCAAGTCGATGAACTCCAGAAGGAGCGTGACCAGGTAGTGAAATGCCAAAAAGTAACTGTTATATGAGCGGTGAAAGATCTCTCTATGGCTAATATGTTTAGTCTATTAATAGGCAAAAGGATTTTAGGATTTTCCAAAGATCTTAACTCATCAGGGGCAGAACTACCGCCATAGAAGCTGTAGTGGCTGCTGTGGGTCCTGCTACTTTAGGGGCCCCAGTTGGCCCCTCTACTGCTTTTTTTTTTTCCTGCTGGATTACATTTGCCATTCACTTACCAATCCCCGCTCATGCCCAGGGCCTCCTCTGCTTCAGTCTTCAGCCTCTAGGGGGCCCTGTGCTCTGCACATCACATCGATCTTGCTGTGCGTGGATCAGGAAAGGAAGCGTTATACCGCATGGGGCTTCATACCATGTGGGAGCCGGTAAAACCGGCATCATACTGCATGGGTACCAGTAAATGGGGCTTTGTCCTGAGTGGGATCCAGTAAAGCAGGTGTTATGCCATATGGGTGACAGGAAAGGGGGCATTATACCATGTGGGTGCCAGTAAAGGGGTTAATAACGGAGGGGCCCCAGTCAAAAACTTGGTCTTTCCTAGTTATGCCCCTGTTCATCAACTGACTACTGTTTGTCTGACTACTGGGGATCTCACCACTGGGATCCCCATTCATCATGCTTATGGGTGTCAACACACAGGTAGTCAAGAGCAGCGCTCCACCTTGAAACTGTTACAAATCTGGTTAGTTGTAAAATATTTATACCTGTGCGCTCTGTTCCTTCTGCCCAGGCGTACAGAGCAAGAGACATGGTGCAAGCGGACATTTCACAATTTCTGAACGAGAAGGATTCACTTAGAAAACAAGTCATGAATCTTACAGAATGTAACACAGAGCTCAAACAGCAGATAAGAAGTATGGAGTCACAGCTACAGATCAGGATGGTAAGATGAGACTTAGGGACACAAATTTACTGGGAAAGTTTACACCTTCAGTGGCTGGAACCATGTTAACAGGAACTGGCATGGACAACTTAAATTTACCTTTGCATCTATGTATCTCATGAATTTGATTCCTGGCACATCAGGAGGATACCCTGGTCTACAGGTCTGCCGGTCTACAGCTTTGGCTATAGTTTGTATGTTCCTGTTTATGGGAATTTGCATCTATTGGCTACAGGTCAGGTCTAGAGGTCAACAGGTCTAAAGATCTCCAAGTCTGCAGGTCTGAAGGTCTCCAGGTCTGCAGGTTCCAGGTCTGAAGGTCTACAGGTCTGAAGGTCTATAGGTCTGAAGATCACCAAGTCTCCAGGTCTGAAGGTCTACAGGTCTCCAGGTCTGAAGGTCTGCAGGTCTACAGTTTTGGCTATAGTTTGTATATTCCTGTTTATGGGAATTTGCATATATTGGCTACAGGTCAGGTCTAGAGGTCTACAGGTCTGAAGATCTCCAAGTCTGCAGGTCTGAAGGTCTACAGGTCTGCAGGTTCCAGGTCTGAAGGTCTACAGGTCTGAAGGTCTCCAGGTCTGCAGGTTCCAGGTCTGAAAGTCTACAGGTCTGAAGGTCTATAGGTCTGAAGATCACCAAGTCTCCAGGTCTGAAGGTCTACAGGTCTGCAGGTCTACAGTTTTGGCTATAGTTTGTATGTTCCTGTTTATGGGAATTTGCATATATTGGCTACAGGTCAGGTCTAGAGGTCTACAGGTCTGAAGATCTCCAAGTCTGCAGGTCTGAAGGTCTCCAGGTTTGCAGGTTCCAGGTCTGAAGGTCTACAGGTCTGAAGGTCTCCAGGTCTGCAGGTTCCAGGTCTGAAAGTCTACAGGTCTGAAGGTCTATAGGTCTGAAGATCACCAAGTCTCCAGGTCTGAAGGTCTACAGGTCTGCAGGTCTACAGTTTTGGCTATAGTTTGTATGTTCCTGTTTATGGGAATTTGCATATATTGGCTACAGGTCAGGTCTAGAGGTCTACAGGTCTGAAGATCTCCAAGTCTGCAGGTCTGAAGGTCTCCAGGTTTGCAGGTTCCAGGTCTGAAGGTCTACAGGTCTGAAGGTCTATAGATCTGAAGATCACCAAGTCTCCAGGTCTGAAGGTCTACAGTTTTGGCTATAGTTTGTATGTTCCTGTTTATGGGAATTTGCATATATTGGCTACAGGTCTCCAAGTCTTCAGATCTTCAGGTCTGCAGCTCAACAGGTCTAAGGTCTACAGGTCAACAGGTCTGCCAGTCTACATGTCTGCAGGTTTACAGGTCTGCTAGTCTACAGATCTGAAGGTCTGCAGGTCTACAATGGCAACTTTTTATAGAGAGTGAAATGTGCGTGACTTTATGATTGAAGTTTGACCCAAGCAGATCTTTAGACACCATCCTTCAAGATGTGGTGATGTCACGATATGGCCATGATCAGCTGACTACCCAAGTCCTTACTGATCTGTCTATGACTATCTTAGAAACTTTTTACAGGACTTAATTAATGACCTATCCTTAGCCTTATGACATGTTCATCGGTCACATGGCCTGATCACAGTCCAGTCCAAACTTGAAATAAATTTATGACTTTTTACAAATTGCTGCAAGTTAAGGTTTAAATTATAATATTTAGCTTCACTCTCGGATTTTCTTGGTCAGATGAGAAGAGACGCAGAACATCAGGAAGCCACAGAGCAGGTATACAGCTGTCCGCGCTTTAAGCATCAGAGACTTGTGCGTATGGATGCGATTTGTCCCTCGGATGATGGTGACAAGGCGTCCTCCTGCAGCATATCCGAGGTTTGTTAATGTATAACTTACGGTATATTATCCTTCCTAGAATGTATAAGGAGATTGAAGTTCACTACACTATATATTACAGTTTACGTTATACATTATACAATCTATATTACCCTTCAAGTCATAAATAACTTGTAGTGGAAAATACATTTTGCTAAGGGCATGACTTCTCTAGTGCATAATCTACACCATGCAATACTCCAGGAATCATGTCATGTATGGCACTGATGTGGCAACAAGACCATTGGGCCCCACAGGTACAATGTCAAGACCCTGTACACATGTTTACGGGAGTCAGAAATCTCATTTCTCTGACTTCCCTGCTGATGCTTCAACTCTCAGTCACATGACCAGCTCTACTCTACTCTAAGCACCTTCAGCCGGAGTAGAGCAGAGTCAGTAATGTCTCAGAGCCGGCGTGGCAGTAGGGGAGGATAACAAATGGGACTTCTGTCCCCTCACTGCTCTCTGCAATGCAAATCATGAGGGCACCAGGGGACCATCCTATATACAGCATGTTTATACAGTGCCTCGAATGCACGTGATACCAGCCGACTTACAGTTTACCTAAAGCTATATTTAGACTGGACAATTTATTGTAAGATAAGAAAGTATCAGAAATCTTCTGCTACGAAAGTATATAAATTATGAGCTTAACGAACAGATTGCTAATTCCATCATAAATCCAGTGTAACCCTACAGCAAAGTATCGCTCTGAACACCTCGCATCTTTTTGTCACTCTCTTCCAGTCTTGGCAGGACCTCGGCTCCCAGAACAACAGCGGACATGATTCCTGCAGTTCCCTTCATGATGATTATCTCGTTGATCTTTCTAAAAGGTAAAGATCTCAAAGACAGATTTTTCAAACTCTAGAACAGCTTAAAGGGACATTCCCACCTTGGACAATTACGATATCTCAGCAGGATATACTATTAATGTCCAATAGAGGAGGATCCCACCTCTGGGACATGCACCAATTTTAAGAAGTGGGCCCTGCAACAGAAACAGAGGACAGAACCCTCTGCAGATTGGAGAAGGGAGGGGAAATCACACACTACTCAGCATCAGTGTCTGCCAGCACTGATGAGAAAAGTCTGAAGCTAGGAGCAGGTTGAGAATGGCATAAGAGTGAGAAGTATTCCCACCTCAGGCATTTATGAAAATAAAAATGTCTGATAGATGTGGATTCCGCCTCTGTGACATGCACTTATCTCAAGAATTAGGGCTACCCCCGTCAGAGGGATCTTAGTGCAGATAGCGAAGTGGATGAGAGAGGGAATTACTCACTTCTCAGCATCAGTGTCTGAGTGAGTGGATCCCTCATGGGCTCCCATTGACTGAGTTTGCCGTAACGGCGCCATGCCACTATACTAGGCACGAAGGCAATTACTTTGGGATCCAAGCACTGTATAGTACGCAAACCAGATATACCCCCAAACAGCTGATCCATGTGAGAGGGTTAGTTGTCGCCTCCCTCCCATCAAACAGATATTTAGATTCTCCAGATCCTTCAGATAGGCCATTAAATGGAAATTCCTGGACAACCCTTTAAGTATCAAAGCTAAACTAATAAAAGTCATTTTAATGCCAAAGAAATATCAAATTATTTTATTATAATTTTTTTTTTATATATCTCAGTTGTTCCAGTGAACTTCCCGAGCTTCTTGAGACAGAAAGAACAGAGGCGGACTATGAGTATGAGGCTGCAGAGTACAAAAAAGGTAAACTAGATTACTATGTTTGGTACTGATATACACAATATTACTAAGATATTAAGATATAAGATTACTAAGCAAATGCGCCAATGTTGCATCAAGTGGAGTAAATGGCAAGTGTGCTCCATGAATTGTGAGCTATAATTATTGTAGGCTTTTATTCACCCAGGAAAAGATTAAGTTACATACCTTAAAGAGAATGTGTCACAAGAAAATGGCCTACGATAGATATTTTTAGAAATGTATTAAAAAATGCAGTTCTGACTCTGGCCACTAAGCCAAATAATATGCTGACACTTCCTGCTTCCTGTAGGAGATTTCATTGCAGCAGTCACCTCATTTACAGCACACTGATGATGACAGCGATCATGTATATGTTGATAAGTCATAGAATCTGACAGTCACAATAGGTGATGTCACAGCTTATCTACTCCTCTTCTACACAATGACCTCTGCGCAGGTCACAGAGCATGCCCAGAACACTCTCCCATAGAAGTCAATAGGGTCTGCTCCAGACCATTGTGCCTATGGCCCATGATCCATCCCCAGGAGAAAGGAAGTCACTAAGGCTTAGTGTCAAGAGTTGGAATTGCAAGATCTTTAGAATTTTTTTTAAAATATAATATAATATAATAACATGGAAAATTAAAAACATCACCAAAAATTCTTTAAAAATATGTTTAATATATAAAAAGGGAATTTAACCAATTGGTCGTTTCCTGGCGACACTTTAATTTTAACTCAATATGTCCGTTGTCATAAAATGAAGTCTAACAATGACTTCTTTTTCACCAGAGAGCCCAGACTACAGTTACTTTTTTGTTAATAAAAACTATATTTCCCAATAAAACACATTGCAAAACAGTAAAAGAAAGGAGGAGGTCTCGGCTAACCTCTGCCCCAAAAATAAAAGGTGCAATGCAGTTACTTTCTTGATTGACAGTAACAGAAAAAGTGGCGTAATACACATAGATAGTCCTGCTGTGGTGTATACAATACTGCTATACTATGCACATTAATTGTACTTCTTTACTGTACACATAAATAGTGCCACTATACAGAATACATATATATAGTATTACCTTATTGCACACATAAAAATACTATATCATATACATAAACATTGTCACTCTATTGTACACATAAACTATACCATTATAATATAAATAGTGCTGCAAAACATACACATAAATAAGCTACACATAATTGAGACACTAATATAAACACAAATAATATTGCTATATCAAACACAGTAATACTGCCTCTATATTATATACATACTGTAAATAGTACTACTGTTATCTTGTATACATAAACTATACCACTATAACATGTACATATGAATAGTGCTGCTAAACATACACATAATAGATACACTACAACATACACACAAATAATATCGCTATATCATACACAAGAATACTGCCTCCATATTATATACATACTGTAAATAGTACTATTGTTATCTTGCGCACATAAACTATACCACTATAACGTGTATATATAAATAGTGCTGCTAAACATTCAAATAAATACTATACATATAATAAAGACACTATACCAGATGCACACATAATAGTGCTATATCATACACATCATTATTGCCGTTATATTGTATTAGTATTGTATATTGTAAATAATATTACTGTTATGTTGTACACATAAATAGCACCACCATACTGTACACCCACAACATACAGTATAATATGCTCATTCTGTACTGCAAAGTAATAACAAGGTATAAGGTGTAAAACATTATACCCAGCGACTAGTGAATATCTGAGGCAGCTTTAAGTAGAGATTTGTCTACTCTGATTGGCCAAGCCCGTAGATGCACCACAGCATCCAGCATAGCTGCGGCACAACAAGGTAGGTTTATTCCAATATAGGACATTACAAAAACATTACCTTAGATATTTGGGTATAATACTGTAGTCAGACTGCCTAAAACTCAAAACCTGTCCAGGCAGAAATTAGTAGTAAATCCGCTCTTACGTCATGCAGAAATAGTGCCGTAACCATGATCTGTCCTTGTAGGTCTCGACCTGTTTTCACACATGGATATAAGTGAGAGAGGTTTTCATCTTGCCTGTCCTGTAAGGTTAGTAAACCAATGAAATTTTTCATAGACCCTTGTGAGGACCCGTCAATGCTAAAAAATTCCCTTTAAGTAACCTGGGGGTATTTTTTAAAGAAATAATTGTAGCAGTTTTTGAAGACGGATTCTTTAGATTTATTTTTGTGCTTTTTTTTTTTAATTTATAATATTTAAAAAATATATAAAAAATATAATATAAAATTTCATAGTTTATTTTTTAATGGTATTACATAAATAGTGAAATCTAATAATAGTTATTTTAATATTTTTTGTATTTTTCCGCTCTATATTACAGCCCCGTACGAAGACGTTACGCTCAGAGAATGTCTAGTCGAGTGACCACAATTGCTTTTCAGGGAGATGACCTACTGAAACAAATAGGAATAATTGGAGGAAACAGGACAGGAATCTTTATCTATCAAGTCACCCAGGGCTCAGCTGCGGACGAAATGTCCCTGCTACCAGGATACCAGATCATGGCGGTATGTTATTTGATTCACTGTGGGCAAAAGATATCATTTTTGGAAAAAAAAATGTCTAAGTAGGACATTTCAGTCTCCTTGACTGTAGACATAAAATCTCTTAAAGGGAATCTGTCATAGTTCAATTTGTGGGCAGCAGATTATAGAGCAGGAGGAGCTGAGCAGATTGATATATAGATTTGTAGGAAAAGATTCAGTACAACTTGTTTTTTATCCATTGAAATCTCTGTTCTTTCTATCTTGAGGAGTTCAGGAGGCGGAGTTATCAGCGATTGACAGCCTGTCTCTGTGACTCACTAATAGCTCCGCCTCCTTGATGTCTCACTATAGACAAAGCAGAGATTTCAATGAATAAATCACAGGTTATACTGAATCATTTCCCACAAACCCATATATCAATCTGCTCAGCTCCTCCTGCTCTATAACCTGATGCCCACAGATTGCACAGGATTCTGGTTCCCTTTAAGTATATTTAGAAAAATAAAGAGGGGAGGTAGAGTAGATACTGGCTGCCCATGTGACATTGTAGTAATGCATCATGGGACTGATGGATAGCAAAGAGAAAAAGAGAACAGGGTGAAATCCACTTATCAGACTTCTCTCCTCTTTCCCCTCTGCCTCCTGCACTGATCATTTACTCTCAATTCACTGGTAAAAATCCGTCTTGAGAAAGACAGAAGGGAGATGAATTTTCAGTTTCACTGAGGGATACAGTTACAGCTACTAGCAATGGAAGTCTACAGAGAGGGGAGTGGGAGAAAGAAGCAGCTGCAGAGGAGAGACACAGGCTTACATGGATGTTGAAGTTTTTAATAAGTGTTTTATTGGTTGACTGACTAGTCTCCGCCCACTCTGTGGCTGAGCTCAGGGAAAACTAATAATTGGAGGCGGGGCCTGCACAGGGGAAAACTGGTGATAAATGGAGGATACAAGTTATTTAATGGCCAGAAATTGTACACAACATCCTGAAATGAATCTCACTGGTGGGCCCCGGCAGCCCAGTACAACACTGTATGGAGTATGACGCATTTCCATATTCGACCTATGTACAATTATATTCATATGTTTCCATTTTTCCATTAAAGTTGCTTATTTTTTGCGGTACGACTTGATATTTTTAATGGCTATTTAATATTCTATACAATGTATTGTGAAACAGTAAAAATATTTGTGGGGTATATTGGGAAAAACCTGCCATTCTGCCGTTGCTTTTTGGGTTTTGTTTTTGTGACATTCATTTTTCGGTAAAAAGGACAAAATACTATTATTTTGCGGGTTCATATGATTATGGCAATACCAAGATTATATCATTTTTCTTATGTTTTACTACTTTAAAAAATTTTTTTAAATCTTCTTTCAAAACTAAATTTTACATCCCCGTATTCTAGTATGAACTTTTTTATATGTCTTCCTACAGAGCTGTGCGAGGGATTATTTTTGGTGGGGGAACTGTAGTTTTTATTGATACCATAGGGCACAGATTATTTATTGATCACTTTTAATCAATTTTTTTTTAGTGTAGCGACCGATAAACAGTGATTCAGGCATCATGAATTTTTTTATCACTTTGCAGTATAAATAATTTCTTTTTTATTTTTTTTATATTTCATTAGGTTTTTTTTCAGACATGGCAATACCTACTATGTTTAATTTTTTTTTTTATAGTTTAAAGTTTTATATATAAAATGGCTAAAGGGGTTGATTTAAATTTTTAATATTCTGATTTTAAATATTTTTAAAATGTTTGAAAACTTTAAAAAAATTTTAATCCCCCTTGGGTATTGATTGTGCAATCATTTGCTCAGTTGGAGCAATCGCAATTGTATGCAGCATCTGAGGGGTTAAACTTCTGGCATCTGCTATAGTTCTTAACTATACATATGAATGTGAGGTTCTTGGCGCAATATTTGATCAAATTGTGAGAGTCCATCTGTCCCAACACGGTGGCCTCATTCAGATGGGACTAAGCAGACTTACCTCTCTCGGGCCTTAATTTAGGTCTGTGATGTGAATACTAGGCGAATAGAAATCAGAGGCGCACTCAGTTCTAGTTAGAATAGCCTTGGGCAGATAGGAGGAGTGCAAGTCCAATGTGGTAGAGCCAAACACCCACACAAACAAACACCAGCACACCCCATATGCACAATGCAAAAGGAAAAAAAATTAGACAGCACCTCCAAAGTAGAACAAATATGAATAGGTACATACCGCAATGTCTGCAATACATAGAAACCCAACAAATAGTAGCGGCACAGTGTAGAGGGAGCCAAGACATATCCAAGTAGTAATATATAGTCATTATCTGTGTATATACTGTAAATGCGAGGTTCTTGGCCCACATTTTCATCAAACTGTGAGAGCCCATCTCTATATCTCTATATCTCTCCACCTATCTCATAGCTGCAGTATCTATCAATCTATATTATATATATATATATATATATATATATATATATATATATATATAAGTGTAACACATATGGTGTATTCTTTTTAAAACACAGGTAGACTTTGATGTTATGAATCCTGCTTATAAAGTAGACCTGGAAGGAATGACCTTTGAAGATGCCCACTGCACACTCAATAGGGTGACTGGTTTCTGCTGCCTTTCTGTTCGATGCAACATGGAGGGTAAGAAATTATTTATTATAGAGCAGGTTATAGAGCAGGAGGAGCAGATTGTACATAGTGTCCTATCTGCAGGTTATAGAGCAGGAGGAGCAGATTGTACATAGTGTCCTATCTGCAGGTTATAGAGCAGGAGGAGCAGATTGTACATAGTGTCCTATCTGCAGGTTATAGAGCAGGAGGAGCTGAGCACATTGTATATGGTGTCCTATCTGCAGGGTATAGAGCAGGAGGAGCTGAGCACATTGTACATAGTGTCCTATCTGCAGGTTATAGAGCAGGAGGAGCACATTGTACATAGTGTCCTATCTGCAGGTTATAGAGCAGGAGGAGCTGAGCACATTGTATATGGTGTCCTATCTGCAGGGTATAGAGCAGGAGGAGCTGAGCACATTGTACATAGTGTCCTATCTGCAGGTTATAGAGCAGGAGGAGCACATTGTACATAGTGTCCTATCTGCAGGTTATAGAGCAGGAGGAGCTGAGCACATTGTACATAGTGTCCTATCTGCAGGTTATAGAGCAGGAGGAGCACATTGTACATAGTGTCCTATCTGCAGGTTATAGAGCAGGAGGAGCACATTGTACATAGTGTCCTATCTGCAGGTTATAGAGCAGGAGGAGCACATTGTACATAGTGTACTATCTGCAGGTTATAGAGCAGGAGGAGCTGAGCACATTGTACATAGTGTCCTATATGCAGGTTATAGAGCAGGAGGAGCTGAGCACATTGTATATGGTGTCCTATCTGCAGGGTATAGAGCAGGAGGAGCTGAGCACATTGTACATAGTGTTCTATCTGCAGGTTATAGAGCAGGAGGAGCTGAGCACATTGTACATAGTGTCCTATCTGCAGGTTATAGAGCAGGAGGAGCGGAGCACATTGTACATAGTGTCCTATCTGCAGGTTATAGAGCAGGAGGAGCACATTGTACATAGTGTCCTATCTGCAGGTTATAGAGCAGGAGGAGCGGAGCACATTGTACATAGTGTCCTATCTGCAGGTTATAGAGTAGGAGGAGCAGATTGTACATAGTGTCCTATCTGCAGGTTATAGAGCAGGAGGAGCTGAGCACATTGTACATAGTGTCCTATCTGCAGGTTATAGAGCAGGAGGAGCTGAGCACATTGTACATAGTGTCCTATCTGCAGGTTATAGAGCAGGAGGAGCTGAGCACATTGTACATAGTGTCCTATATGCAGGTTATAGAGCAGGAGGAGCTGAGCACATTGTACATAGTGTCCTATCTGCAGGTTATAGAGCAGGAGGAGCAGATTGTACATAGTGTCCTATCTGCAGGTTATAGAGCAGGAGGAGCAGATTGTACATAGTGTCCTATCTGCAGGTTATAGAGCAGGAGGAGCACATTGTACATAGTGTCCTATCTGCAGGTTATAGAACAGGAGGAGCAGATTGTACATAGTGTCCTATCTGCAGGTTATAGAGCAGGAGGAGCTGAGCACATTGTACATAGTGTCCTATCTGCAGGTTATAGAGCAGGAGGAGCACATTGTACATAGTTCCTATCTGCAGGTTATAGAGCAGGAGGAGCAGATTGTACATAGTGTCCTATCTGCAGGTTATAGAGCAGGAGAAGCACATTGTACATAGTGTCCTATCTGCAGGTTATAGAGCAGGAGGAGCTGAGTACATTGTACATAGTGTCCTATCTGCAGGTTATAGAGCAGGAGGAGCTGAGCACATTGTACATAGTGTCCTATCTGCAGGTTATAGAGCAGGAGGAGCACATTGTACATAGTGTCCTATCTGCAGGTTATAGAGCAGGAGGAGCACATTGTACATAGTGTCCTATCTGCAGGTTATAGAGCAGGAGGAGCTGAGCACATTGTACATAGTGTCCTATCTGCAGGTTATAGAGCAGGAGGAGCAGATTGTATATAGTGTCCTATCTGCAGGTTATAGAGCAGGAGGAGCCGAGCACATTGTACATAGTGTCCTATCTGCAGGTTATAGAGCAGGAGGAGCTGAGCACATTGTACATAGTGTCCTATCTGCAGGTTATAGAGCAGGAGGAGCAGATTGTACATAGTGTCCTATCTGCAGGTTATAGAGCAGGAGGAGCTGAGCACATTGTACATAGTGTCCTATCTGCAGGTTATAGAGCAGGAGGAGCTGAGCACATTGTACATAGTGTCCTATCTGCAGGTTATAGAGCAGGAGGAGCACATTGTACATAGTGTCCTATCTGCAGGTTATAGAGCAGGAGGAGCTGAGTACATTGTACATAGTGTCCTATCTGCAGGTTATAGAGCAGGAGGAGCTGAGCACATTGTACATAGTGTCCTATCTGCAGGTTATAGAGCAGGAGGAGCTGAGCACATTGTACATAGTGTCCTATCTGCAGGTTATAGAGCAGGAGGAGCACATTGTACATAGTGTCCTATCTGCAGGTTATAGAGCAGGAGGCGCTGAGCAGCTGACCATTTAGCCAAGCACTGGCCGGAGCGGTGACCCAATTCTAGATCTCCCTGTGCCAGACACCAGGAAGTGGAGTGCAGACCGCCATTAATCTCTTAGAGGTCATTCACATGGTGGAAATCCTCTTCATTTTCTGGCTTCGCGGCTTTTCCGATGCTGTTTCGGCCTGGATAAATGGATCTACTCAGCAGGGAGTCTCAAGTTGCAGACTTTACGGCAAGATCGACCAGGAAGCAGAATATGGGCAGAATCTGCCACTGATTTGTGGTTGGAATTTCTATGTGTGAACACCGCCTTATTGATAGGCTATACTCAGGACTGGTCTACTATAAAAAATAGAACTGGACAATCCCTTTTAAATAATTGACTTCTTTGCAGTCTATGTACAATGCTCTTTTTTTTTCTGATTTCAGATTACGGAAAGCTGCTGAATAACATTGAGAGCGGCCTGATAAGTTCTGGAGACTCATTTTATGTCCGTTTAAACCTCTCAATGCCCGCACGAGTTCAGGGTGGTCTGCAAGTGAAGTGTGGGGACATCCTACACATCACAGATACCATGTACAAGAATCGATGCCAGTGGTTTGCCCACAGGGTTAATGCTTACACTATGAAGGATGGAGAGTCCGGAATCATTCCCAACTATCGCCAGTAAGTGGGCGCAATATTTTGTTGTATGTTGGATAGAGGTTTTTTTTTTTCCATTTTTTAGTGATTTGTTAGGGACGGGACATGGCAGATAAGACCTATAGCACCCACTACTAGCACCCACCTATAGCACCCACCTATAGCACCCACTACTAGCCGCAAAATGACTTCAAAATTATAGTGATTGGGCCACTGGTGCAGAAGAGGTTTAGGGTAAGGCCCCATGTAGCAGGCCGGAGCAAAAAAGCGCTGTGGGAAAATACATGGCGGAAACACATCATGGTTTTTCCTGCAGCACTTTTCACAGAAAGTGAATAGGTTTCCTCTGCGGACTTCCTGCTTCCATTATACCTCAGCCATAGGCGGGGGTCCCACATGGTGGAAACGTCGTGGAAAAAAATACAGCATTTTACAGTCACTTCTAGTAAATCCCATCCCCACACTGTGGTAATATACATGCAGCGGACACGCTGCGATTTCCAAACTGAAAGTGGCGGAGAAAAAAGTCCTGAACTGAGCCTTACCTGTCCTGTGAATAAGTAATAAATGTCATGAGACAAACCTTGTAAGTTCTGCTCTACTGAAATCCATTTCCTGAATGTGCCGCTTGTGTTTTTATGTTCCAGGGCTCAGCAGCAGCTGATAACATCTATACAGCGAATGACTTGGCAAAATGGGATGACACGTATGGTGAGTAGGGAACAAAATTCTAGATAATTCCATGGATTAGCGTATATTCACACATTGCGTGCCATAAAATAGCAACAAAAATGGGGTTTTAAGCCAATTGCTGTTTTCTAGAGCTGTTACTACAATTTTGGTAAAACCACAGCCAAAGACAGGGCTCTCTGATGTCCCATAAAACCCACTGAATTTCAGAATCCTCAGAATCTTCCAAAATTTACAGTGGAAACATTTTCTGTGTGTGAACAGAGCTTTGTAAAACCCCATTGACTAGCACTGATGTGAGTTCTTTAGGAAGCCTGTTATGTAAGTTATCGCTACAGATGGGATCATGTTGAATTGCAACCCGCGAAATAACAAAAATAAAAGTGAATTAGCAATTTATAGTCTATAATAAGAAGTCTAATGAATATTATATAACTATTGGGATCATGAACATTGATAAAGATGAAAACAGACATGTCCGTCAAGTCGAAACTACAGCAAGGCGTAAAAAATCTCTGTAAGGCTGAGGCCCCACGTTGCGGAAAAGCAGTTTTTGTTGCGTTTTTTTGAGCCAAAGCCAAGAGTGGATTGAGCAGAAGGGAGAAGTAGAAGAACTTCTTATATATTTCCCATTCCTTTTGTAGCCATTGTTGGCTTTGGCTCAAAAAACCGCAACAAAAAAAGCTGCTTTTCCACAACGTGGGTCCGTAGCCTTAGGCTGAGGCCTTACGTTGCGGAAACACAGCTTCTTTTGTTGCAGATTTTGTTGCGGTTTTTTGAGCCAAAGCCAAGAGTGGATTGAGCAGAAGGGAGAAGTAGAAGAACTTCTTATATATTTCCCATTCCTTTTGTAGCCATTGTTGGCTTTGGCTCAAAAAATGCAACAAAATCTGCAACAAAAAAATCTGCTTTTCTGCAACAAGGGTCCGTAGCCTTAGGCTGAGGTCTTACGTTGCGGAAACGCAGCTTCTTTTGTTGCAGATGTTGTTGCGGTTTTTTGAGCCAAAGCCAAGAATGGCTACAAAAGGAATGAGAAATATATAGAAAGCTCTTCTACTTCTACTTCTGCTTAATCCACTCCTGGCTTTGGCTCAAAAAACCACAGCAAAATCTGCAACATAAAAAGCTGCGTTTCCTCAACGTGGGGCCTCAGCCTTAGGCCACATGTTGTAAAATGCAGCATTTTACATAATGCATGAGATGCACCAAACATGCCCCACAATCCAATCCGAACACTGGCGTACAGGGATCGATAAATCTGCCCCGTTGTATGGGCCTCTGAATGCAGCACCAAGTCTCTCAAAATATCTAATTTCTCCGAAAAATATTTTATTGTGCAAAAGTAGAATGACTTTTTTAATAAAGTTATTATTATACCGGTCAGTAAATTCCATAGAAATGACAACAAATTGTGGCAGTATTGTTGCTGTTTTTCACACAACCCTCCCCTGCAGAAAATAAAAAAAAATTAAACAAAATGTTATCTGTACCTACAAATAGTCCAATAAAAAATACAACTCATCCTACAAAAAACAAGCCCCTATACAGCTGCATTCACGGAAAAAAAAGTGATGCTAAATGAACAGACTAGAGCAGCTTGTCCGTCACCCTGTCTTACCTGTAACCACTGCCCTTTATACAATTGTGTGTACTGTATGTTCATGGACAGATGAGACAGATCGACGTCACCAAGGGAAATAGACCCTTTGTTTATAGAGTCTGATATACTTTTGTGTGTATATATAAATATATATATATATGTGTGTGTGTTATTCTCTCTCCAGCCTAAGAAACATGTTCGCATCATCAGCACCGACCGCTGCAGTTCTCACTTACTCTGGACATCTCTAAATTGTGGCACCTGCAGATGTGAAGGTACAGTCCGTGATGTCATGTAGTTTTATGATCCGCAGTCATCCCATAGGTATTGTAATGGTATTGTTATTATTTGTAGAGTTAAACTGTGACTCTAAGGGTTAACTTACTTATTTTACTAGCACTAGTATGTGGGGTACTGCTGTAGTGTAGTGGAAAACTACAATGGTCAAAGAATTTACTAAGGAATATCACTATAGAAATCATCAGCGCAACTCCATTGGGTTCACTTATTTATGTAAATGAATAGTTCAGGTGAATATAAGAAACTTTGTAATGTATCTTATCAGAGAGAAAGGCTTCCATCTCCTGTTATCAGCTCCTCTCCTGCCTGCTAAACTGCTCAATTCACTGCCAGATCAGTCACTGAAAACAGGCTAGAGCTCAAAGACGGATCAAGTTACATAGAAGTCTATGGAGAGGGGAAAGGGAGGAGGAGCATAGTGAATGAGAAAAAGGCACAGGGACGTGCTACCTCAGCTAACAGTAGTGTTTAGCAGATTTCTAGCAGCTTTTTAGCAGTTTTTCAGCAGTACTAATGTGAATAAAGAGCCGGTGTGTGTCTTCTTCTCCCTCCTCACCTCTCCATAGACATCTATAAACGTCAGCTTGTCTGGCAGTGAATTGAACAGTTTTGCAGGCAGAAGAGAAGCTGAGATTTTTTTTTTTGAAACAGCTATGTTTTAAAGTAAAAAGTATTTAATTTTTTAAATTTTTTTTCTGCATATATTTTGTCCTTTAAGAATGTTTATGACATATTTTACTTTTATATTCAGAACCCACCGCTAGTTCCTCACTGGGAAGAAGTTGCTTGACACTAATGCCCTACACGGTGGTCACCCACCACAAGATCGGAGCTCCTCGTCCAGTCATTCTGGTCCCTTCTCTTCTTGGAAGAATTTTAAGTGACAAACTATGTGCCAACAAAGACTTCATGAAGTGTGACACTGGTATTTTCTATAATACTGTATTTTATTCTGCTTTATGCGTTTCTCCGAGCTGTTCCCATTTTAGATTCCAATCCTGTATTGTGGTAGCAAAATCCAAAAACACAACACAAAAAACAGTCCACTAGGGTTAAAGGGGTTGTCCGGGATAAAATGTAATTCCTTCATTAATCTAAACACCCTCCCACCGCCTACTTTCTAAATTACATAATTTATCAAAAATGTATATTTACCCATATCCCTTGGGTGGTCATTTTCTGGTTACCGGTGATGTTCCGTTTCCCCGTTTCCAGAAACGCAACGTCACTACTACTCCCCCTCCCTCCACCCCATCATACTTACCTCTCTTCCTTTTAGACTTCCTCCTGCAGGTCGGCTCCTCCCTCTTTTCTGACTCTTCTGGCGCACGCAATAGGGATGATGGGGGCGTGAATGTTGTAGAATTTAAAAAATCTGAAAACAGATTAGCAACAAATAAAAAAGTTTCCTTAAAGACTCTAAGCGGATACATTGCCATTCACAGAAGTGCTATGTTCACACGTTCCCATTTTCTCATCGATATCTATCACTTTCAGAGTCCTTGACAGATGCTGAATATGCAACAAGATACCAGCGCGGAGACATTATCGGTGAGAAGGAGGGAGAAGGCATCCGCTGCTGCTTCACCAGGCAGAACGTAGAAGCGGTAGCCCAGCAGGTGAGTCGGTAGCCATTATATCTACCAGTATATAATCGTGTTGCCCTGACTACATGACCTGATGTATCTCGATACTTTTACTCGTCATGCAGAATGCACACTGCCTCCTGGAGCTCGGAGTCTCCTGTCTCTCCGCTCTGATCCGTGTGGCAATCTATCCTATTATAGTCCATATCCCACTGAATGAAAAGAGCACTAAAAAATTAAAGTGAGTAGTTTATGTTATATACCGATGAGTAACATTTGTCAGTATATTGTTATACGCAAACATAAAAAAACTCTAGCTCACTCTAGTGGACAACAACAGCATTTTTATAAGGTTAAAGGGACACTCCACTGATTTTTTTTTTCCGCATGGTCTGAAAACCCATCCACCCGATGGGAATAATTGTCTACATACAGTGTTTATCTTAACCCTGCATTCACCTTCTTCTGTAAGTCACTTGATCACAATGTGACATCATTTTTCTAGCATGGGTTGAGGTGTAAACAGGACTCTCTGCTGCTGCAGATAATATTGAGTGCTACCATGTGACCTCAGATTCATCGGATCCCCGTATTGGAAGGTTTTAGACTGCCTTTCAGCTCTGTAAGACCTATCGTTCGTAACATATTTACAAAAGCAAATATAGCACCTCTGGCTTCCACAACATCAGATGACCCATGTTAGCCAATAGAAGCTGACAGGGCCTTTATTCTTAGCCTCACTGACATACACAAAGTTTTAAGCCAGGATTCAATAACAATCCAGTGACAAATTCACAAAGCACATACGGTACCCTTGGCTTCCACATCACGGGTCTTACTCCATATCACATCAGATGACCCATAGTAGCCAATACAAGCTTGCAGATCCATCATTCTTAGCCTCGCTGACATACACACAGCTTTCCATAACAACCCAGCCATTTTTTAGACCGGGCTTCCATAACAGCTCATCCACTTTTTTTCTTAACTCGCTGTTACAAAATTATCAAAATTGTTGAACTTTTAATAGTTTAATGGTTTTATATAATTAAATTAAAAAAAAAAAGTATAATAAAATTTTAGTTTTTTGTAGTAAAAGGTTTACCTTATCTGATATACAGTGCTGGCCAAAAGTATTGGCACCCCTGCAATTCTGTCAGATAATACTCAATTTCTTCCAGAAAATGATGGCAATCACAAATGCTTTGGTAATAATATCTTCATTTATTTTGCTTGCAATGAAAAAACACAAAAGAGAATTAAAAAAAAAAGTCAAATCATTGATCATTTTACACAAAACTCCAAAAATGGGCCGGACAAAAGTATTGGCACCCTCAGCCTAATACTTGGTAGCACAACCTTTAGACAAAATAACTGCGAACAACCGCTTCCGGTAACCATCAATGAGTTTCTTACAATGCTCTGCTGGAATTTCTCCAGGTCCCTGAGATGTGAAGGGCGCCTTCTCCAAACTGCCATTGTGAGATCTCTCCACAGGTGTTCTATGGGATTCAGGTCTGGACTCATTGCTGGCCACTTTACAAGTCTCCAGTGCTTTCTCTCAAACCATTTTCTAGTGCTTTTTGAAGTGTGTTTTGGGTCATTGTCCTGCTGGAAGACCCATGACCTCTGAGGGACACCCAGCTTTCTCACACTGGGCCCTACATTATGCTGCAAAATTTGTTGGTAGTCTTCAGACTTCATAATGCCATGCACACGGTCAAGCAGTCCAGTGCCAGAGGCAGCAAAGCAACCCCAAAACATCAGGGAACCTCCACCATGTTTGACTGTAGGGACCGTGTTCTTTTCTTTGAAGGCCTCTTTTTTTTTCCTGTAAACTCTATGTTGATGCCTTTTCCCAAAAAGCTCTACTTTTGTCTCATCTGACCAGAGAACATTCTTCCAAAAAGTTTTTGGCTTTCTCAGGTAAGTTTTGGCTTTTTTATGTCTCTGGGTCAGAAGTGGGGTCTTCCTGGGTTTCCTACCATAGAGTCCCTTTTCATTCAGACGCCGACGGATAGTACGGGTTGACACTGTTGTACCCTCGGACTGCAGGGCAGCTAGAACTTGTTTGGATGTTAGTCGAGGTTCTTTAGCCACCATCCGCACAATCTTTCGTTGAAATCTCTCGTCAATTTTTCTTTTCCGTCCACATCTAGGGAGGTTAGCCACAGTGCCATGGGCTTTAAACTTCTTGATGACACTGCGCACGGTAGACACAGGAACATTCAGGTCTTTGGAGATGGACTTGTAGCCTTGAGATTGCTCATGCTTCCTCACAATTTTGCTTCTCAAGTCCTCAGACAGTTCTTTGGTCTTCTTTCTTTTCTCCATGCTCAATGTGGTACACACAAGGACACAGGACAGAGGTTGAGTCAACTTTAATCCATTTCAACTGGCTGCAAGTGTGATTTAGTTATTGCCACCACCTGTTATGTGCCACAGGTAAGTAACAGGTGCTGTTAATTACACAAATTAGAGAAGCATCACATGATTTTTCAAAGGGTGCCAATACTTTTGTCCTCCCCCTTTTTTATGTTTGGTTTGGAATTATATCCAATTTGGCTTTTTGACAATTCTTTTTGTGGTTTTCCATTGACGACAAATTAAATGAAGATATTATTACCAAAGCATTTGTGATTGCAATCATTTTCTGGAAGAAATTGAGTATTATCTGACAGAATTGCAGGGGTGCCAATACTTTTGGCCAGCACTGTAGGCGATAGATAGATAGGAGATAGATAAATAGATAGATATGAGAGATAGATAGATAGATAATATGAGATATATAGATCGATAGACAGGTGTGAGATAGGTTGCTAGATAGATAAGATAGATAGATATGAGATAAGTAGACAGATACGAGACAGATAGGTAGACAGGTATGAGATAGGTTGGTAGATAAGATAGATATAAGATAGATAAGATAGAGAGATAGATAAGAGAGATAGATAGAGAGATTTTTTTTTGCCATTGTGCAATTTTGACAGCTCTTTCTGCATTTTATAGAAAAACACGGCAATGGTGGGGAAAGTGTGAAGATCTGTTACTGGAGTGCGCTCAGAGGGAGGAGGCTGAACTGGATTCCCTGCCGTGTCTGTACAGCACCGTATATCCCGATAGCTGGAGTGACACAGACTCTCTTCTCTGCGCAGTAAAAGAAGCTATTTTGGATGAACAGAAGCGAATTATTTGGCTGGAAAACCAGCCCTGCTAAGCTTAGAAAAGACAGTGAAGTGTTTTAGTATTTACAATTTGCACTACAAATATAGTCGCAGGAAATATCAATCAGGCCCTACAATCTATGCAGACTTTCTCGACAATACTGCATGTAAATGGGGGTTTGTAACATTACCTTCACTAGTATTGTACCGGTGCTGATTTCCAGAGCGGTATTCCACTTGGGAAACTATGAATCTGGCACATGTGAAGTGAGTCTTAAAGACCCAGAAGTGTAATTTAAGGGGTTATCCCATGAAGAATATTATATTTATTGAAATAAAGTATCATATTTTAATATATTATATATTTAAACTTAAATATATTTAAAAAATGAAGCAGTGAAGAGCCATGACAATTACTTACATAGTATAGCCCTACCTACTGTTCAAAGCGTAAAGCAATGTGCACGTCCAGTTATTGAGCTGAGTGTTGGTAGACACCTAAGCTCAGCTGGTCTCCCAACAGTTTGGCCCCTGCAGACATGTCAGGAGCGGTGACAGCTACTCTCTAAGCAAGTGATCAACTTTTACAGGGAACCAACAAATTTCAGATACATTCAATGCTTGCTGGTGCATATTTTTACTTGTACATAGAATCAGTTCCTGATATCTGTCTTAGACTGTTTGATAACATAAAGCACACATCCATTACAGCACCTCTGGTATCAATTTTGTTTACGTTTTAATGCCTTAAAATGAAATTTTCAACAGATTTTGCACAAATCAATAGCACAGGGAAAGAGAGATCAGCAGCAGAAAAAGGTTTAGTATCATGCTGTAGCTAAAAAGGAGCTTTCTATCAGGACAAAAGTTCTTTATTCCCATACGTACCTGTCAGTACTTCTCTATATATGTCCCGCATGGTTTTAGGGCTCATTCTGAGTGAAAGAGGAATATATAGAGCAGATTCACCTCTACTTACTGTGCGCTGTGTATGACAGATAGTCTATATCAACCAGCTCAGGGAGAAATGCTACAGACAGAGCTACATAATGCAGAATACAAGTCATATAATGGCCAGTGGTACTCTGGACTACTAATGAAGACTAAAGTCTGTTTAACGGTTTGGCATGCTTTAAGCTTTCATGTATGACCAGCTATATCTATTACTTATTACAACCGTGATGATCGTCTGGCGAGTGTTGTCATTCACTACTGCTGGTGAACTCTCATATACACCCGATGTATCCAGAAATGCTGCTGTGTCTCTGAGATTTATGTATGGTTTCCTTGATATCAGCACTTTCATTTCTATATTTCTATGTATTTGCTCCTCGTACTGTCTATGTTTTTTAATAAACGATTTGTAAGAAATCTCAGGATTGATTTGTAGTTAAATAACATAAGACATATGTCAGGTCACATGATACGTGTTGTCACTATGTTTAGCTGTCATTGTTCAGGACACTATCCCGGTGAGTAACTGTTAGGATTCTCAGTGTGTATTCTCCTCACTGCAGCACTGCTAACTACTGTTGCTTTAAGGTTGCCATGCTGACATGTGAAGCTTTCATTGACTCTGCAGCTAGTCAGAGCTCTAAGACGCTGAACCAATCACCAGCTGAGGAGGGATATTTAATGTCCGTCCAGACCTTCCCATGTGCCTGCTATAAATTACTTGTTACCAGTTAGGTTCCTGAGCTCACAACAAATCTCTTGGTTTGCTGTACTCCTGACCGTGGCGTGTTACTGGATATCCGCTTGTTTACTGATTTGGTTTTGACTGCTAACTCTTGGACTTGACCTCGGCTTGGAGACGTTTATTTCTTGGGTTCTGATTCAGATAATACGCTGGTTTGAACTGGCTTGCGAATTTTTCTGTAGTTTACTTGTCAGATTTTATTCTGCAGTTGCATCTACTTCTTACACTAGCTACTGTCTGATAACCTGAGTCCAGATCCAGCTAAGACCATCCAGCCTCTTGGCGGGCTCCCGGTGAGGATGTCTGGGTAGTCTTAGACTCTTTCAGCGAGGACATTGTGCGTTTTAGATAGCTTGTTCTACTGCTCTCTGTTATCTGCCAGTTTCTGTATTTTTTTTTGGGAGAATTGCTTTAGAGTCAATTCCATAAAAGCAGCAGGTGAATGGTTGTTCAATGAGGAGCCTACAAGAACTAAACTACCTTAAAGGACCAGATTACCGATTTTTCCAGATCACATTTTTAACTATAAAGAAACCCAAGATACAGCATCACTAGTTCGAGACATGCTAGCTAGAACTGTAATCTTGGTAGCACATGAAAGCTGAGAATCTCAGCTCTATGTGGTTTAGAACCAGACATACAGCTATTTGTAGAGGGTGTAACTAGCTAAGACTGGGCCCTCCAGCAAACTTTTGACTTGCCCCGCCCCCACAACATAGCATCCCCTTTCCTGGCCCCCACACAGTATAATGCCCCATTTACACACACTATAATGTCCTTTTATATAGTGTCTTTTCAGACCCCAGAGTATAATGATTGGAGACCCAAGGGAAGTTAAACAAACATATAAACCAAGGGTTACTTACCTCTCCTGGTCTCCGGAACCCTCCCTGCTGCTTTCGGCCCTCCCCAATGTCGACACAGACATCACGTGGGCCAGGCCAGATCCTGGGCCCTGTGGCAGTCGTTATGGCTGCTACTGCGGTACTTACATCACTGGATACAGGACAAACACTAAGAGCATTGCTAGGGATAACTTTAGGTTAATCACGTATATTACAAAAACGTTCACCAAACACGCCCTTACACAAAAGCGAAGAAAGAGTGAAATGACTATTCTGACACCCATAACTTTTTAGATTTTCATCTATGGACCTTTTTTTTGCGGGACTACTTTTTATTGATACCATTTTAGGATCTGTAAGATTTTTGAATCACTTTTTGTTCAATTTGTTTTGAATAAGGTAATAGGACTTTAGATTTTTTTTTTCCATTATTGCATTCACCATACGACAGAAATATTTTTATATCTCAAATGCAAAGTTGAAAGTTGCTTTGAAAAAAGTCCTAACGGAGAAGAAATATCACCGAATATGGACTATTAAAGAGGAGCTTTCACATCCTCATCGATGTGCGGTATTATATACTGCTAGAAAGCCGACAGTGTGTTGAGTTCAGTGCACTGCCGGCTTTTCCAGTATGCACCCCGGTGGCTGTATGCACCCCTGATGGTACAATGCTATGGAAGAGTACAGTCAGGGGGTGCGTTCCTCACAGCCCAGTGATGAGGCTAGGCTGTAAGGACCGCCCTTCTGACAGTGGGGAGATATCGGAGATGAAATTAACAATATATACAGCCACCGGGGCGCATACTGGGAAAGCCGACAGTGTGCAGAATACCGCACATCGCAAGTCCACTTTAGACACAAGATTGTCTTCGCCACAACTATCGGAGTGCTGCAACCTTTCTTGTATTTGGTTATCCGCAAGCCTTGGATCACGGCTTTGATGCCTCATCTATAACAAGGTGCACACCTCCTTATCAATGAGGGGCATTCTCCGGCTGAGCCGGGTGCCTTGACTGCAACCGACACCATCGCATAGTTGACGTAGATTTCGGGCATCATTACCATCAGTAAGCTGGAGTAAATGATAATAAATCTGGTAGGGCCGGTGGTCCCACCACACCCTCTTTTAGGAAAGTGGTGACAGTGGCGCAAAATAGTAAAAATCTGTCATTTTTGGGCAAGGCGCCGAAACAGGAAACCACTGCTATGCATTGAATAGGGCTTACTTGAATAGGAGCAATGCTGTGTGCACCCCAGAGGTTGCTGCGACAACTAGGGGGTCCATGTATCGGACCCCGACAGATCACATACTGACGACCCATCCGTAATAAACATCTGTATTAACACCTTCATGTTGCGGCCATTTTTAAAATTTTCATAACTTTATTTTTTCCGTTTACAGAGCCATATGGGGGCTTATTTCGTTGCGGGACAAATTGTGCTTCATAATGGTTCCATTAATATTCCATACAAAGTATTGGGAATCTGGAATGGGGTGGAATTAGAAAAAACCCTGCATTTGCGCCATTTTCTTATGGGTTTTGTGTCACAGTGTTCACTGTGCAGCCAAAAAAAAAAAACCTTTAAAATGCACCTTAAAGGTCTAGTATAGCCTTATGGAGGGGGCACAATGTGTAAAAAAAAAAATAATAATACAAAAAAAAAATTTAAGTGAATCCCGCCCAGCCCAAGCGACACGACAATTAAGTGTCATCAAAGTAAAAATGATTGAAATAGAGAAAACAATTTTTTTTTTTTTAGTAACAAAAAAAACCCCGCAGAAATGTGAAAAACAGACATTTCCTTCCTTTTTTGTTTACATTTTCTCGGATATTAAAATAAAGAAAAAAAACATGGAAAAATAAAAATAATATAAAATTAAAGCCCTATTCATCACCGGAAAAAAAAAGATACAAAAATTGTTTTAATAACCCAAAGGAAAAGACATGTTATAGCCCTGAAAATCCACACGTACAAAAAAACCCGAAAATGTGTCTGGTCCTGAACCAGGGGAAACAGCCCGGTACTGAAGTGGTTAAAGTCCCAGCACACTGTTGCGGCAGATGCCGGGAAGGAGTTAATGTGATAAATATTTGCCACCTCACTGGGCCGCCTGTGCCCCACAAACAGAAACGTACGTCAGCTATGAACCGGTCACGCCAGTTTCTGTAGCAAATTCTATTACACTTGCCCGGCTGAGGGTGGCGCCGTCTCCTTCTACTACACCCTGCCGACTCTGGAAAATAGGTGAACGTGACAGGAAAAGGCCAAAAAAACCTTCCCATCTTTGCCGAAATATGACCTTTCCAAATCAAAATTAGGGCAAACAACCCTTCACAGTTTTTTTCTGTTTTTCTTTACTTTTGGTACCCTTTTTATTAATTATTTTTATTATAATTTTTTTTTATTTATTATAGGCCGGTCTCGATGGTCCCTGCACAGACAAAAGATTCGTCACGGTTACGTGTCTCCGTAGAAAATTTCACAACTTATAGCTGGCGCAGATTTCGGGTATTTACAGGCGAGGCACAGACGATACTGAATGTGGCCCGGGCGATGGAGCCATCCACTGAGAACAGTGGCGACGATGGTGTCAAAACACCACTTGTGACTATTTTAGCCACCGGTTTGTGACTTTTTTTTTACGCGTACAACACGCCACAGTCTTATTCGATTCCCCTACAGGCGTGACGGTCGCCTGAATTTTGACGAGGCTCCAGCTCGCGTTCCACACTTGCGACTTATGGTCCGTGACGGACAACAATAACCACGAAGGAAACTACCGACAATACCAGGGTCTGTCGGGTATCCGTTATTTCCCTGACATCACGGTCTGAAAACGTGGAATTTTTTTGTCCACGATTTCAAGGGCGTCTCTGACGCAGATGCGAACGTTGCCTTATAGCACAATTGACGTCCTTGCTCCACTGTCCGAAAAAGTGTTTGACGCAAAAAAGGGTCGTGCCGCAACAAGACGCCGCCACTATTCTCATTTACACCAGTTTTTTGGCATAGAGGCAACAGTAAGCTTGTAAAAAACGCATCCAATGCAAGTACTAGGTATGAAGGAAGCCTCTGTGCGATACAGAACCTCCCTCACTTCACTGCAGCGGCCGCCATGTTAGTGATGCCGGCCCCCGGAGCTGTACTCCACATTAGTGAAGCGGTTTCTGTCATATGCCTGACTGAAAACCGCCTGATGACGGTGTGCACACGACGCTAGTCACGGCGCACAGACAATGCTCCCTCCTCAGGCACACAATAGAGCCGTCAGCCACACTGATGACGTCACTGTCTTCTGTCATTCAGCGCCTATCCTCCTGTGTAAGACCTGGACGATGACTGCCAGGCAGGAGGAGAAGGCTGACAGACGAATAGGAGGGAAGAGCCGGGACAATCTGAGGGGCGGGCGTCCTTGGCACCCAATCAAATCGTGCTGGAGGTTCCAGCCTGCCATATTAGCATCGTCTCTAGCAACAGGTGGTGACGTCACGGGGAGCGCGCTGCGCGGCCCCGCGGAGCTGAATATGGAGCTGTCCGCTGTCGGGGAGCGAGTGTTTGCGGCTGAATCGCTTCTTAAAAGACGCATCCGTAAGGTAGGCCGAGGTTTTTAGGGGTTGGTTTCCATTTTTTTTTGCAGCGTTGTCGTCTCCTGCTCCTTTGCCTTCCATCGTTTCCCCAGGCTAGGCCTCAGTCCTCGAAATCGCATGATTTTATGGCCGAATGCAGATAGGGGGCGCTGGGGAGCACCTTCATGTGAATGCTGGCCTGCTAGATGTCTCCTGTCGGCTGTGGGTGGATATCATGTATGGATGTATGTAGGGAGCAAGGTGACAGGGGGCAATGTAAGAGGGGGCATCCCTGGCTGTGCCCCACATGGGGGTAATATCTGTATTCTACACCCCTGACCTGTCCGGCCTCGTAAAGGTCTCTCCTATTTCTGTAGTGGAGCTTTTGTGCGAAAAGATGCTCCAAAATGCGAATTATGTGAAGTATTTCACCCGTCCGCCTTGTGTGTGTACTATCCGGCTATATACGTGACTGTGTGCATGTACTAGTATATACGACCATGGTTGTGGCCGTATAGAATCGCTAAATGTACGTCGTTATTATTGTTATTGCGGATTTTTTATTACTTACACTCTGTATACGTTATTATGTTGTGGCCGTATGTCGGCGCTATACATTCAGGACCTATACGTGTGATAGAGACGTGCGATGGTACTATATGGTAACCTAAACAGTCGAAAAAGCTATATAACAAAGCGTATCGGCCAGGCAGGGGCTGTAAGAGCGTAGATAGGGGAATAGGGGCCTATGTGACATTTATATATACCCCAGGCACTGTATACATTAGGCTACATAAGGACCCCTCTGACTTGTATTCTACATGAACTAACAATTCTGGAGCATCTTTTCTCGTGACTGTTGTGCCATTCCTCTGTTATTCCTCTGAGAAATGGGTGTTACCCTTCTCCTTGTCAAAGTCTGACACTACCAGTGTCGGTGAGTAATGACACAACCCAAGTGGGTAATACCCCTTCAAGCCAGCCATTCACATTCGATTTTCGTTGGCTGATTCGTCCAAACGACGGGAAATCTGACACGTACAAGCCGTGAACAGTCTGCCAAAGGCCTATCGGCCATACTGGAAATTTTCAGCCAACTGTGTTTGACGTGATCAGCCACAGACTTGCACTACATTCACATCTGCGCTCCATCTGATGTCAGAAATAGTGATGGTAGTATAATGTTGTACTTTGTTAGCCATTGAAAGTAGTGGAAGAGTGAAGAAATCAGGCGGTACCTTTAGAGGCTAAAATATACTCAGCCTCTAAAAGGTATCGCCTGATTTCTCCACTCTTCCAGAAATAGTGATGGACACAAACAGGTCCCAAGGGACCCTACTGGTGGTAATGGGGTCTGTCGGGAGTCATTTTAGCTGAAATCGCGAGACGAAAATATCTTGCAGTAATTTTTGGTCCAACAATTTCTGAAGGATCTGCACTGTCTGTCGTGACGGCCATCCAAGATCTAATGTGTATCTGAGTTTTTAGGAGGAATAATAGAGGAGCATCATAAAAAAAAAAAAAAAAAAAAAAAAATCGTCACGAGAGGAGACAGATGTGGCTGATTCCCTTCTTCCTCCTTCAGATGACATGCAAACCTGGCCAAGTCCTGTGACGTGCATGGAGAGGAAGGCGTTGGGAGCAATAGCTGGAGGGTCAATGATCATGCCAATTGTAGCCTTAAAGGACTATTCACATCTTAGCAAATCATTGTCAAGATGGGAATATCTGCTCATAAGCCGTGACTTCCCGGGCAGGACTTACGGGAACAGTCGAGGAGTGCAGCTCTGCACTGTCTTCTCCACATAAGAAAACGAGACGGCACTGATCATGCGTTAAAAAGGATTCTTTATTGCAAAAACATCCGACACAGTCACAGTACAGACACAGGGGAAAACGAGGCCTTGTATTCCCCTGTGTCTGTGCTGTCACACTGTGACCGTGTCGGATGTTTTTGCAATAACGGAACCTTTTTAATGGATGGTGAGCGCCGCCTTGTTTTTATTTGGACAGTTGTATGGACTGTTTTTTGGCCGAGCATCACCGTAATTCGCTGCTTGGAGATCCAGGTAAACGATACGTCGGGTAATGGACTATATTACCAGTAGAGGAGAGTGTCAGCCTCTGTCTTTTGGAATCCTGTTTTGTTATCTTGCATAGGGGTGAACGGGAGTTACAGAAACAGCTGCATTCATCTGTTTCTGTAACTCCCTTCCCAGGGGGCGAGAGAAGGAGCGCTGTAGTCCTAAGGCCGAGACACGAATACTCCTTTAAAGGACACTAAGCCACCAGCACATCCTTAGGAATCGCTGGTTTAGTGTCCACCACGGGGATCGCTTAAAGAAACCTGCTAGTACTCAGGCCTTATTCACACAATTGGGAAAGTCGGCCTTGTGATGGTCATTTTTAACAAAAAAAAAAAAGTGCAGATCAATAAAAAGGGACAAAAAAGATGCAAATAATAAATTCCCCCTCCTCCATTGTTTTCAAATGTGTATATTTTTGTCGCCTCAGCTGGTATGGCAGCAGGTGGCGGTACATTTTTCTTGCAGTATTAGGTATAGCCTCTTGACATGCAGCTGTCAGTCCAGTTTAGTAGTGATCGGGACGTTCCGGAGCTCACTGGATCATAACTGAGTTCTACACACGTGGCCATAGTTAGTGTGGGAAATGCGGCCCACACATGGACTATGTTTCCTGGATGGAATACAGTTATGTGCATGTGTGTGTGTGTGGCCGTCAGGTCCCTTACCTCTCTGCGACTCTAACCCCCAGCTTTCTCTTTTTGGGTAGTTGACCCAGCCTTGGATTCCTTGGTGGACACTGGGGTTGGTAGCTGGGAAGTAGAAGGGGAGTCTACCTACACTTCAGTGAGTGGTGGAGGATATGTAGTTTTGTGTATAATTTTATTTTAGTTAAATCTCTGCTTGTTCTGGACTTAGGAGTCCAGTGGGCGGCCCCTCAGTGATTGACAGTTATCACTAAATGCACTCTTGTACAAAAAAAGCTGTCAGTCATTGAGTACGACCAGAACTCCATGAAAAGAGATATAGATCATTAAATATTAGGTTAGCCATGAGAAAGAAGGAGCTGTCACACCAAGGGCTGCTGAGTTGGGGTGAGGGCTGTCACACTGAGAAAGCACCCTAGGGAGAATTGAGACCCAAACCCATTCTTTCTCAGACAATTTAGTCTCATTTAATTGATCATGTGATTCTGGACCAAAATATAATGCACTTTATTTCAAAATGTTGCTGTTTTGTGCCTAAAAAGTTCCTGCCACTAGGTGTCTCCTTTGTAGCTAATTTGCTGTTCACTCCCTATGACTAGGGAAGTTCTGTTCTTAGTTAACTATGAAGAGGGGTTTCCAGTGAGTGTAGGGAGGAGGAGCTGGTTTTCTTCACACAGTGAATGGTGAGGGGAGGGGCTGGTCCACACATCAGCCTTCTCTGTACACTGCATAGAGAGGATTCTGCAGCATCTCACAGCTTACAAAATAAGAAAAGTGTACTATGTACTTGTCTCTATATCTGACTAGTTGCTTGTGTTATTGCTGATGGGATATACAGTAAGCAGCTTGCCTCATTGTGCTCAGATTTCTGTTTTTTTTCTGTGTTTTTCCAGTCCTGTGTCCCTGGATCTCTGATATTATGGTCACTTGGGCTTATCTCAGCCATTTGTTTGCTATTTTACAGTTACTCCTGGCAGAATTACACGTAAATACACCAGTAGTATCAGTAATGGATAGGGGAGGGAGCAGACTGCTCTGTATTGTACACGTTCCCTGCCTCAGAGAGAAATATAAAATGGGGCTACTAGTAGCAGAAAAACCGATAGGACGCCATGTATGAAGGCTTATATAGTCATAGAACAGACTGACCAGGAGGACTCACAAGGAGTCAATCGCCACCTGACTCAAAGGAAATGTTTCCGAGACCATGCACTAATGGAAAAGTACAGACGTTCTTGCCCTCTATGGTGTAGAGCAGGAGTCCCCAAACTTTTTACACAGGGGGCCAGTTCACTGTCCCTCAGACCGTTGGAGGGCCGGACTATAAGAAAAACTATGAAAATCCCTATGCACACTACACGTATCTCATATAGGTCCCATGCAGTCTCCCCCATATAGGTCCCATGCAGTCTCCCCATATAGGTCCCATGCAGTCTCCCCCATATAGGTCCTATGCAGTCTCCCTCATATAGGTCCCATGCAGTCTCCCCCATATAGGTCCCATGCAGTCTCCCTTATATAGGTCCCATGCTCTCCCCCATATAGGTTCCATGCAGTCTCCCCCATATAGGTCCCATGCAGTCTCCCTCATATAGGTCCCATGCTCTCCCCCATATAGGTCCCATGCAGTCTCCCCCATATAGGTTCCATGCAGTCTCCCCCATATAGGTCCCATGCAGTCTCCCCCATATAGGTCCCATGCAGTCTCCCCCATATAGGTCCCATGCAGTCTCCCTCATATAGGTCCCATGCTCTCCCCCATATAGGTCCCATGCAGTCTCCCCCATATAGGTCCCATGCAGTCTCCCCCATATAGGTCCCATGCAGTCTCCCCCATATAGGTCCCATGCAGTCTCCCCCATATAGGTCCCATGCAGTCTCCCCCATATAGGTCCCATGCAGTCTCCCTCATATAGGTCCCATGCAGTCTCCCCCATATAGGTCCCATGCAGTCTCCCTCATATAGGTCCCATGCAGTCTCCCCCATATAGGTCCCATGCAGTCTCCCCCATATAGGTCCCATGCAGTCTCCCCCATATAGGTCCCATGCAGTCTCCCTCATATAGGGCCAGCTCTTTCCCCCATATAGGTCCCATGCCCCCCCCCATATAGGTCCCATGCAGTCTCCCTCATATAGGTCCCATGCCCCCCCCCCCCATATAGGTCCAGGTCTCTCCCCCATATATGTCCAGCTCTCCCCCATATAGGTCCCATCAGTCCCCCATATAGGTCCCATCAATCCCCCATATAGGTCCCATCAATCCCCCATATAGGTCCCATCAATCCCCCATATAGATCCAGCTCTCTGATCCCCCTCCATGCCCAGTAAAAAAAAAAAAGTGAAAATATACTTTACCTAGCACTGCAGCCGCTCCCGCGCTGTGGTCCCGGCTCCTCTGTCTTCGGCTGTAAGGCCTAGATGAGCACGTCGTGCGTCATGACGTGATCATTCTAGGGTCCGGACACCGAGCGTCTACACAAGAACGAGACTTCCCGTGTAGCGCTCGGCGGGTTATTTCAATTGTAAGCGCCGCCTGTGCGCTCACAATTGAAATAACACAAGGAAATTGCGACGCGGGCCGGGTAAATGGCCTCCGGGGGCCGGATGCGGCCCGCGGGCCGTAGTTTGGGGACCCCTGGTGTAGTGTATAGGTTTCTCCTACCTATACCCCACTGTTGGATGACCTACCAGAGCCCCAGCTGAGTCACCAAAAGTAGCTGTAATGTCCTAACCCTAGTGGTGAACATGGAGTACTGTGATAACTGCATCAACAAGAAGCTTTACCCAACTGACGCTAAGGTCACACTTGCGTTGGCGCTCCGCTGTTCTGGTTTGTCAGAGGACCAGAAAAAAAGAGATGTGGACCCCTAAAATAGCGATAACGGAGTCCGAAGGACTAAAACTAAAACCGGTGGAGGAAAAGGTCCATCGCGCAGGAATATTTCCTCTGCGATTTTCAGCCAGATACTGCGCTCGAGATGTGAACGTAGCCTGAGCTGCATGGTTATAGTCATGGTTGTGGCGCTGGCGTTGGGGACGGTTGTAGGTGACGTCTGAGTCAGAGAAAAAAGTTAAGCTCAAAATGAATTATTAAATATTATACAACTATTGATATTATTGGATGTCCTCGGAGGGTTTCGTTCGTCTGTCTCGGGTATTGCAGCCTCTTTCTTGTCATCTGCTCCACTTCCGCACTATTTATTTTTTTTCCAGTATTAGAGGAGTTTTGCTGCGTCTCTCGGAGTTGGGCTGTAGGAGTCTGAGTTGGTATTTTTGGCCTGCTGACTCCACAGCCATCATTATAATGATCCTAAAAAGGTATTTCCATGAAACGTCAAGCTTCAGCCGCTCCATGAACGGTCTTCTATGGGCATCCAAAATTTAAAAATTGATAGTTTGTTGGAAACTTTTAACAATTTCAAACTTTTAAGACTACATTAGGTCTTCATCAGTCTTCTCTGTGGGTAGGGGGGCAGCAGGTTGGAAATTGAAGGAAAAGTCTTATCAGATACCATGACAAAGTGGACTGGATATGTGGCGCCCTGGAGAGGTCTTGGTATCACAGTACTTGGAAGAGATTGAAAGCCCGCTGTTACTTGCAACTAATGCTGGGGGAATAAAATCTCACATTTTGTGGTGTGTGGTTTTTTTTTCTTCACCTTGATTTTCTTGTTTTGATTAGAGGACCTTTCACGTCCTCTGGCACTGACAGTTTTATATACCGCTGGAAAGTCCACTCACTCTAGGAGAATCCAGGTAAAACTGCGAATTATTGGCGTTCGCTATATGGACTTTCACTCAAATTTGCCGTTTTAGGTCGGGGCCCTACGTGGCATAAACAACACGATTTGGCTGCAGCAGAAACGTTGCGGAAAAGAATGTGGTGTTTTAGTCTCTGCAAAGTGGATGGAATTCGAGCAAATCCCATTCACACGTCGCGGAAAAATACGCAAAGCGGACACGTTGTGATCTCCAAAAATGTCGCAGTTATAGGAAATCACTGCATGTCAATTATACCTACGGAAACGCTGTTGCTTTCCCTATAGGTATAATGGAAGCAGAAAGTCCGCAGAGGAAAGCTTTGCGGAAAAAAACAAGATGCGTCGCTGCCACGGTTTTTTGCGCAGCGCTTTTTGCTGCGGCCCGCTACGTGGGGCCTTAGCCTTAACTGGATTCCTCTGGAGTGAGTGGACGTTTGTTCTCCTATCTTGATAATATATATATATATATATATATATATATATATATATATATATATATATATATTTTTTTTTTTTTTTTTTTTTTTTTTTTTTTCCATATTTCTTGGATAATTCCTAGAAAAAGATACCTAATCCTAATCTTCACCTCCTTTGAAGACATGAATAATAACGTATATCCTGGACAACCCCTTTAACATACATTGACTTTTACTATGATTCAAAAAGTTCAGTAACTAAATCCTACCTGAAAGTAAGACCCATGTATAGAGAGTAGTAATGATCAGCTCACCGATCCCTGTCACCCCATTCCTGTGCTTCCTGGCCTTCCACCCATCCCTACTTTGTGGTCCCTCGCAGCGCACAGTAAATGAGACGGTCACTGGTTTAGGTCCCCCACCAAATGACTGGCAGCAGCGGCGATCCTTCTCATCGAGTGATTGACACAGTGGTTATTTTTTGTTGGATTTGGTACTGGGTTGTGGCAGAGGATCAGTGAGTATTATTTTTATGCCTTCCTGATCCTTCTAGGAATAAAATTGTATTAACTGGACAACCCCCAAATAAGAACTGATGAGGCTACTTTTCATGGTGTTGATAAAATATTTGGAAAAAAAAATTAAAAATGATAAGATTCTGAAAGGTTTTCGTATGATTTAATAACTTCTAGATCGAAAAAGTTTGATACCACCGATAGCCCTACAATGGACTGAGGTTGGACCTCCCGATTACAAGTAAACAATCCTACAAAGTTCACAGGGTTGGTTTTTGTAGGTAAGATAAATGGCGAAGGAGATCCGGAAGGTTCACACCCTTGTAAGTCGCTGCCAACGTCTTTCTTCCGATTTTCTTAGAAAACAACATTAAGAGAAGACGTAAGCCACACATACAGTCAACCAAGACCCCGGGTAGGCAGTGCAGTAAGAATATGTAAAAAGATAAGCATAGCCGGCTCCACATGGTCAGGGGTCGGTGAGCGCTCCTCTCGTGTAGGGTCAAAAACTAATCATTAACAATGACCACTCGGACAACAGAAATACAAGGTAAAGCACTAAAAAGAGAGTCCGATGAGGACTAAGGAGCGGTGAAGGAGTGCGAGTTAGTGTGGGGGAGTTTCTTACATGTTTAAGGCCGGGTTCACATCAGCGATGTTGTCTCGGAATCAGTCGAAGGATCATAAAAACTGATCAGAAGGGATCGTTAATTTCAGTGGGTTTTTAGAACCATCCCCGGTGTGTGTTTGGAGCATTTTCACGTGTATCCGATCTTTTGGATGGAGACAAAAGTCGGACTTGCTGCACTTTTGCTTCGTCCAGAACTCCGAGGCTCTTTCTCATGTTTGGCTTAATAAACTTTCGCTGTTCTGACTATTTTTTAGGCCTCCCTCACACGACCGTAGTGGTTTTTACTGTCCGCAAATACCAATTCGCAATCCACAGAAAGTCAGCATGTCGTCCGCAAACATGGATCCGCCAAAAGACTTGTGTGATCCCCTACACTTGTCAGTGCCGCCAATGTGGACAAAAATAGGACATGCTTCATAATTTGTGGTCCTTGGATACAACACGGACTCACGGCCACAAAAAATGTGGTTGTGTCTGGGCCCATAGAAATGCATGTGCCGTGTACAGGAAGCCTCAATTCCAAAGAGAAAAGTGTTCCTAAAAATTGCTTTGTACTTGTGTTAAAGACGACTTTCCACGTCCTCTGGCACCGGTGGAATATACCGCTAGAAAGCTGACTGTGCGCTGCTTTGATGGTATGTGCCGGAGATATCGGCGCCGTTAGTTTCGTGCCTGTGACTAAGGCTATTTAAGAGTCGGGGGGCGTTCCTTACTTTTTTCCTCTGTGGACTTTCTGCTTCAATTTATACCTATAGGGAAACCACCAGCGCAAAATGCAGTGGTTTTGGAAATCGCCGCATTTCCGCTGCGCATGTTTTTCTGCAATGTGTAGATGGGATTCGCTACTGTAAAATGCAGAGGTTTTTGTCCAGGCGTTTCTCAACGGGGCCCCATTCTCAAGGTGTTTTCCCATGGATATAAACATATATAAAAGTTAAAGGGGTTGTCCAGGCAAAAATGGAGAACCCTTTTAATGTTTAAATCAGCCAGGGGCAGTGGAAAAAAAAAAAAAAGAAAGCATACTCACCTGTCCCCGATGCTCCGGTGTCCTCCCGTCATGTCCCGGTTCTTCTGCTCCGGCGGCTTCTTCTGGGTGTCTTCCGGAGTTCCACTGAAGCTGTTGATTGGTCTCAGTGGTCACGTGATCAGTGAATGGCATGTGATGTCACTACCTGTGACATCACAGGTCTCTTCCTGAGGCCGCTGATTGGCCTCAGCGGTCACGTGACTGCTGAGGCCAATCAGCAGAACTCCGGAAGAGACCTGGGAGAAGCCGCCGGAGCAGAAGAAACAGCCCTCGGCTGATTTAAAAGGTAAAGTGGTTGTCTAATTTTGCCTGGACAACCGCTTTAAATATTTTTGCAAATATAAATCATTAAAAATGTTGGCAGAGTTTGAGATATTTTCTTTAGCCATCTTAGAAGGATTCCAAGATCTTGAGTCCCTCTTGTTCATCCAGGAGAGGCGTCCAGATCATCATTGCCTTGTAATAAAATCTTCCCACGTTTCGATGCTATGACTGCGTGTTCTCTCTCTCCGCAATGACTTAATCAATAATAAGCCATTAATACACGGAATTTGATAACTCTTCGGGGTATATACAGAACTGATAGTGCATCATTCTGTTAACACATTAATAATATTTAGGTAGTAGTTAAGATAACGAATTTGTGATTTTATGGCTGAGGCCCCACGTTGCAAAAATGCTGTAATTTTTTGTTGCAGATATTGCTGTGTTTGTTTGTTTTTTTGAGCCAGGAGTAACATCACTAGGAATGGGAAATATAAAGGAAGTTTTTTATACTTCTCCCTTTGCTAAATCCACTCCTTTAGTCTCCCCTCCACTGATTTTGGCACCGCTGGATTTTTTTTTTCTGTAAACCCCACCGATCCTGAGCAATCAGTGCAGTTACTTTTGGTCTCTAGACTCTCTAATGTCATATGGGTGGTGCCAGACAGGATCGAGCAAGGTGGGCAGTGTCAGAGGTCAGTCACGCCCCTCACCTGCTCTGACAAAGCTACTTAAGAGACGAAATATGTGTTGAGGTGTCTCCTTCCTGTCTTGTGGGTATCGTCAGTGTCACCAACAGCCGCCATGATCTCTTGGTCCTATGTGATTTAGGGGCATGTAATAGATGATGATATACGGTCCCATAAGTATTATTTATCTATGTACAGTACAGACCAAAAGTTTGGACACACCTTCTCATTCCAAGAGTTTTCTGTATTTTCATGACTATAAAAATTGTAGATTCACACTGAAGGCATCAAAACTATGAATTAACACATGTGGAATTATATACTTAAGAAAAAAGTGTGAAACAACTGAAAATATGTCTTATATTCTAGGTTCTTCAAAGTAGCCACCTTTTGCTTTGATTACTGCTTTGCACACTCTTGGCATTCTCTTGATGAGCTTCAAGAGGTAGTCACCTGAAATGGTCTTCCAACAGTCTTGAAGGAGTTCCCAGAGATGCTTAGCACTTGTTGGCCCTTTTGCCTTCACTCTGTGGTCCAGCTCACCCAAAACCATCTGGATTGGGTTCAGGTCTGGTGACTGTGGAGGCCAGGTCATCTGGCGTAGCACCCCATCACTCTCCTTCTTGGTCACATAGCCCTTACACAGTCTGGAGGTGTGTTTGGGGTCATTGTCCTGTTGAAAAATAAATGATGGTCCAACTAAACGCAAACCGGATGGAATAGCATGCCGCTGCAAGCTGCTGTGGTAACCATGCTGGTTCAGTATTCCTTCAATTTTGAATAAATCCCCAACAGTGTCACCAGCAAAGCACCCCCACACCATCACACCTCCTCCTCCATGCTTCACGGTGGGAACCAGGCATGTAGAGTCCATTCGTTCACCTTTTCTGCGTCGCACAAAGACACGGTGGTTGGAACCAAAGATCTCAAATTTGGACTCATCAGACCAAAGCACAGATTTCCACAGGTCTAATGTCCATTCCTTGTGTTCTTTAGCCCAAACCAGTCTCTTGTGCTTGTTGCCTGTCCTTAGCAGTGGTTTCCTAGCAGCTATTTTACCATGAAGGCCTGCTGCACACAGTCTCCTCTTAGCAGTTGTAGAGATGTGTCTGCTGCTAGAACTCTGTGTGGCATTGACCTGGTCTCTAATCTGAGCTGCTGATAACCTGCGATTTCTGAGGCTGGTGACTCGGATGAACTTATCCTCCGCAGCAGAGGTGACTCTTGGTCTTCCTTTCCTGGGGCGGTCCTCATGTGAGCCAGTTTCTTTGTAGCGCTTGATGGTTTTGGCCACTGCACTTGCGGACACTTTCAAAGTTTTCCCAATTTTTCGGACTGACTGACCTTCATTTCTTAAAGTAATGATGGCCACTCGTTTTTCTTTACTTAGCTGCTTTTTTCTTGCCATAATACAAATTCTAACACTCCATTCAGTAGGACTATCAGCTGTGCATCCACCTGACTTCTGCACAACACAACTGATGGTCCCAACCCCATTTATAAGGCAAGAAATCCCACTTATTAAACCTGACAGGGCACACCTGTGAAGTGAAAACCATTTCAGGTGACTACCTTTTGAAGCTCATCAAGAGAATGCCAAGAGTGTGCAAAGCAGTAATCAAAGCAAAAGGTGGCTACTTTGAAGAACCTAGAATATAAGACATATTTTCAGTTGTTTCACACTTTTTTGTTAAGTATATAATTCCACATGTGTTAATTCATAGTTTTGATGCCTTCAGTGTGAATCTACAATTTTTATAGTCATGAAAATACAGAAAACTCTTGGAATGAGAAGGTGTGTCCAAACTTTTGGTCTGTACTGTATATATGTGACTATAGGTTAGGTAGGGGCCGGTGACACTTCAGCAGTTCTCCGAGGGGGGTTTTGTGTCTTTCCATATCACCTATGTTGTACCCTCTAAAGTGTTATGTATTTTGTTTGTATTTTTTATTAATATAATTGGTTAAGGAGTATGTGGGACTTTACACTTTTATGGGTTATGTAGTTTTTTTCCATACTATAAATTATTTGTCATCCTGGTTTTGCTATATTTTTTTTCTAAATGATCTATAACGGATCACTTTGCTTCTTTGTTTTTCAGGGTCGAATGGAGTACTTGGTGAAGTGGAAGGGCTGGTCTCAGAAGTAAGTGATCGGCCATGAAACCTTTTGGATTACTTTATTTATTTTCCTTACTTTTACTAATGACCTCTCCCCTTCCCTAGATCAAAAATAAACATAAATAAATTAGGCATCCCTGTGTCCAAAATTTTTTTCTATAATTCCACCCCATTCTAAAAAAAAAATTTTTCTACCTTCTCAGTACATCGCATGAAATATTAAATGGTACCATTATGAAGTGCAATTTGTCCCACAAAAAATAAGGCCTTGCACAGCTCTGTGAATGGAAAAATAAAAAGATTATGGCTTTTGGAGGTAGTGATCTCTACAGGACAGGAAGTGTCAGGCTATTGTGATGCTCAGTCTGAAAACTTTAACTTTATGCCATGAAAAATATTTCCTCTATCCATAGGATAGGAGAGAAATAGCTGATCAGTGGGGTGGGGGAGACCCCCACTGATATTGAGAATGGAGGGGTTGTTACCCCTCTGTGAAGGCAACTAAACCCCTGGTGGACATAGACGCGCCCATGCTGCCTTTTACGTCAGTGCGAGTGCCGGATATAGCAATAGTACAGCACATCTGTATCCAGCAGGGGCTTGGGTGCATTCACAACAAGGGTAATAGATCCCCATCATTTCGATGGAGGATAAATGTCTTTCGTGGCATGAAACCTTTAAGTATTTTTGGTGGTGCTTTAAAATTTTGCAAAGTATTTTTAAACTAAAAATTCAATTTAAAAAGAAAAAATAATGGGAATTTTTTGACATTCCCTTTAAGGCCAGAATTGGCCACACCCCTGTAGGCAGTCATTTGAATAAACTGGAAATATACAAATTTTTTTATTTTTGTTTCTAGGTACAGCACATGGGAACCCGAAGAAAACATCTTGGATGCCAGACTAGTGGCCGCCTTTGAGGACAGGTAAAAAAAAAAAATCCTTTTCTTGGCCTTTATGCCCCTTGCAGATGACCGTGGCCGTGATCAGTGTGCTATCCGTGTATTTCACAGATAACACACTGACCCATTCTTTTCTATGAGCCCATACACACGACCGTGAATTTCACGGTCCCGTGTGCGGGCCGACAGTCCAGGCCGCAAAATATAGAACAGGTCCTATTTTGCGGCCCTTGCTTCCGTGGCCCCTATTCATTTAATGAATCCCCGTGTCTCCCGTGTCCCGCCCATGCCTTTAATTCACGGCCGGCCGGTTACAGCACGGTTATCTGCAACCTTTAATGTTAATGATCTGCTTTAAGGTTGGTGAAACAAACTGGTGATTTATCTCTTACCACAGAGAGCGAGAAAGAGAATTGTATGGGCCGAAGAAAAGGGGGCCGAAGCCCAAGACTTTCCTTCTGAAGGTAACCTTTACTTATAGATTATTGTGATTTACTAGTGGAAATATTTCCCCGATCTGTGGTTGTGCTCAGGAAACGCTTCCGTGACTCTTGCTGGAAAATAGTTTTCTTGTTTTACTCCATTTGTTTAAATTTCCAAAATTATTTGCATAAATTTGCAAATATTTTTTTTAGATCTGAGGTCTAATGTATTTGATTTTTTTTCCATTCACAAAGCTAGACTGAGGTTCCGCTTCTTGTGCCTGTATCTTCATTTTTTCGGCAGATTTGTGACTGATTTGCTGCCTAATGTAGAATAAAACTTAAAGGAGCACGCCCAGATTTTTTTTGTTTTTTCCTTCGGTCCTTTAGCAGTGTACTTGACTTGCAGTTCAGCGAGTACATGTATGGGGAAGTGGGGAGAAATAGTTAATTCGACTAATACCTTACAGGGTGTTGCTCCGTTCATCTGTATGGGACTGTCGGAGTGTTTTGCCAAGGGAAAAAGATTCTTTGGATTCCGTGTTATAGAACAAAGTTATAGAATAAAACACTAGACTATCAACAATAGCTTAACATTTTATTAAGAAAAGTATAAAAGATAATCAAAGTTAATCAAAAGGTAATCAAATCAACGCTTACAACACTGCCAAGCTTCATTGATGAATTCTGATCAGGGTATCTTCAGGAAATATCACCAAGCCGTTGTGACAGGTCTCATCACGCAGCATCAGGCGTCCCCAATAATCTGCTGTCAAGGTTGCAACAACGGCCAGGAGATATTAACCATCTTATATACCCTTTGTGTGCGTCATAGGAGTGGGCGGTCACAGAAGTGTATACACCTCTGTAAGGCTTTTACTCGTCTCAAGACTCACATTCCTGTGAAAGGGGCCAACTTCCACTGGAATGTTTCCTGGGACACGTACGCCTCATACAGCGTTGAACTTTGAGCTGGCTTTATGTCCATGTTGACATTACCTAGTTGAACTTTAAGCTGGCTTTATGTCCATGTAGACATTGCTTCATACAGAGTTGAAATTAAGGTTACTATGAGCTGGCTTTATGTCCATCTTGTCAGGGCCAGCCATTTTATCAAGGGCAGCCATTTTGGTTTTTTGCATTACACGGAGGTAGCCGAGTGATGTGCTTGGCTTCTCTTCAGCAGAACCTAGAGATTGCTTTTATGACCGGCACGCCATTCAGACAGGGGTACATTGGTGAACAGTGATACGTTACAATCTTGGAACAATCGCTTTAATACGTTACTGTGTATTTTGGAAATTATTTTATGTCATTCATTTCCACTTCTTCAATTTTACAGGCACAGGCCAAAGCCAACGCAAAGACCTATGAATTCCGTAGCGAGTCCACCCGAGGTTTAAGAGTCCCATATCCAGGGCACCCTGCTCAAGACATGCAGTCGTCTCGGTCCAGAGAAGGGTTGAGGAGCATTCCCACCTCATCCCAGGAAAGCAGTGAAACTCAAGCCGACCTCTTCAAAGAAAGGTTGGGGAGCTCCGACATGAGAGAACATTACCCATTAAAGATCAAAAAGAAAAAAAAAATGTCACCACGCGAAACTCCTTCACAAGGCGAACATCCAAACCTTGAGACTGTCTCCTGCCAACCATACCAGCCAGACTGAACAGGGAATTAATTCTGCCAAAGCGGATGTCTCCGGACCGCTAGAGTATCACTCGACACACGGCGTCATACAGCTCGCAAGGCGACAGAACTCCGATTTGGGATCTTCGAGTCAGATCGAACATTGTTTCATATCTAAAGAACATGGACTCGTACAAACCTCACAACATGGACATGGAAAGTCAAGTACCGACACCTCTATACACAGGACAAAGACTAAGGGGGAACTCTTCAAAGACGCTGTTATCCCTAGAACTAAGATCAACTCCGAGTGCCCGGAGCAGGTATCTGACTTCTACAGCGAAGCGCTCTTAACACACGGCAGGAAGCCTTCTCTCATTGCCCGGATTCCTGTTGCCAGGATTTTCGGAGAGCCAGAAGAAGAGCCTTGGAGGCCTCCAGTGGACAACTTGGAGAAAGTAGTAGTGACGGACGTGACATCTAATTTTCTGACTGTGACTATAAAAGAAAGCAACACAGACCAAGGCTTTTTTAAGGATAAACGATAAGTCTTTGTATATAACACGTAAAGAACGTACTTCATTTCCTGTCCATGTTTCATGTTTTCGTGATAAAAAGAAAGTAAAAATCTATATATTTGTTAGTTCGAAGCAAAATATCCACTTCCACCACTTCTTCTCCTCCCTCTTCTTCCTCTTCTTTTCTCTCTTTTCTCGTACATCTACCTAAGGTCTGGGTCCGGTATTTTTGTGTCCCACCACACACTTGCTCTGTCTTTATTTATATGAGTTTTTGTTACTCGCACCGTTGTCCACCCAACCTTTACCTCTTGCCAATTCGAGGGCACCACTTACACTCTAGGGTTTCCAGTTTGCCAAAAACCTAACGTGGTGGGGAGGTTTACTAAATGCACCAGAATTTTGGCTCAGTTTGCACCAGAAACTGTCATACATGCTTTGCAACACGTGTATTATGTAACATGCACCACAATTACTAAAAATTTTGTAGGCCAACACATTGGTAGGGTAAAGAAGTCTACAGAATTGTCTAAAGACGCACCAGATTTATTGTATACTGTGTCACTTTGATAAATTTTGCACATTTTTAGACTGCCAGGTCTAGGTTTACACTGCCTATAGACAGATTTAGTAAACCTTTTCCTTGTTTAGACCAGTTCGGTCCATGAGACGTGGATTGGATATTGGCCAGATTTTCCCCATCGTAGTGTTATAGGAGTCCCTGCTTCCGCGCAGCTCTACTGTCCCTCACTAGGGCTGCAGGGACTCCTCATATCATAGATGATGATGTTGCTGGGATTCCGGGTTCGGTACAGAAAATATGGCCAATGTCAACGCCATACCTCACGGACTGAAGCCAGCCTTAAAGGGAATCTGTCAGGACTATTTGGTACACTAAACCACCCACACGTCCTTATGCACCAGGGGTTTAGTGTACTAAATAGACTTGTTGTAAAAAAAAAAAATGATACTTGCCTAGAAAGGAGTCTCATCGGACTCTTCTCTGGTGCTCCCGGCACCTGTGCAGTTGTTCTTTGAAACTGGGGACATACACAAGGGCTTGACTGCGCATGTACCTGAGTTCTGGCGCATGTGCACTGAAGTCAAGGTCTTCATTGAAGAACTGCACCAAGAGTACAGGAGTTGGGAGAGGGTAAAGGTATAACATGGGCATTACATTGGGGCTATTTGGGACACCTAACCCCTGGTCATCCTGACAGGTTCCCTTTAGAGAGATGTTTTCATACAAAATCTTATCCATTAATATCTCCGATTTTAAGGCCACCCTACACATTAGACTTATGCCGGATGAACCTTCCAATTATAGCTGACTAGACAATGTCTATTAGATATTCGTTTGCTTGGCAGATGTTAGGATCATAAAGGATCGGACATGTAGAAATTAAATTGCCCATTTCTTTGTTACCATCTACATTGTCTTTAAGTGGCTTACTCCCCTCTCCCTATTGAAAACCAAGCATGCATGTATATGGAGGGGTGGGGAGGAATAGCATTTTAAGTTCTACGCTATACTGGAAGTATATGGGCCATGTTTAGGGCATCCATCGACCCACCATCAATTGTTCTCTCTTTTTGACATTATCAAAAATTCATTTCACATGAAAACCTGGTGTTCAAGGGCGTGGTATAAATTATTATCAGGGTGGTGCCGATATCATTTTATGGTACCCCTATGGGTCTCCCTCTAAAAATAAATTTTTTTCTTTTTGCACTTTAAGGTTTTGTGAAGTTCCTTTTATGTGACAGAATAATCCCCTACGGCCGACGCTTTCCATATGCAAATAGTGATGTCATTTATTCTCTTATGAAATCCATGTACAGAATGTTTGCAAAAAAAACAAAAAAAAAAAAATGTGTAATTCTTGGTCATTTTTCTATTAGTGTTTTACACCTGTATAAATGTAACCATATAGATATTATACATATAGATACTAATTATTAAATCATAATGAAGTGCAATGGGCAATTCTAATTCTAGCTGTGAAATCGGGTATCTACGAAAGACGTTAACTTTTAAGAGAAATACAGAGGATATGTCTTTTACACGACATCGCCATTGTTTTTATATTTGTACAGTTGGTTATTAAAAGGACACTAAACCTTCCGTCTATCCTATCTGTTTACTGCGCTGTTGTATTTTATTTATTGGAGCAGCTGGCGATGTGACGTTATGCTGAATGGCCACTTTATTAGTCATTGACCTTTAGAACTGCAGCAACGTGACATACAGGACTGTGTAGTCGTAGTCAGGGCTTGTACAGGACTGTGTAGTCGTAGTCAGGGCCTACTTACAGGGCTTTGTAGTCGTAGTCAGGGCCTGTACAGGACTGTGTAGTCGTAGTCAGGGCCTACTTACAGGGCTGTGTAGTTGTAGTCAGGGCCTACTTACAGGGCTGTGTAGTCGTAGTCAGGGCCTGTACAGGACTGTGTAGTCGTAGTCAGGGCCTACTTACAGGGCTGTGTAGTCGTAGTCAGGGCCTGTACAGGACTGTGTAGTCGTAGTCAGGGCCTACTTACAGGGCTGTGTAGTCGTAGTCAGGGCCTACTTACAGGGCTGTGTAGTCGTAGTCAGGGCCTGTCTACAGGGCTGTGTAGTCGTAGTCAGGGCCTGTCTACAGGGCTGTGTAGTCGTAGTCAGGGCCTGTCTACAGGGCTGTGTAGTCGTAGTCAGGGCCTGTCTACAGGGCTGTGTAGTCGTAGTCAGGGCCTGTCTACAGGGCTGTGTAGTCGTAGTCAGGGCCTGTCTACAGGGCTGTGTAGTCGTAGTCAGGGCCTGTCTACAGGGCTGTGTAGTCGTAGTCAGGGCCTGTCTACAGGGCTGTGTAGTCGTAGTCAGGGCCTGTCTACAGGGCTGTGTAGTCGTAGCCAGGGCCTGCTTACAGGGCTGTGTAGTCGTAGTCAGGGCCTGCTTACAGGGCTGTGTAGTCGTAGTCAGGGCCTGTACAGGACTGTGTAGTCGTAGTCAGGGCCTACTTACAGGGCTGTGTAGTCGTAGTCAGGGCCTGTCTACAGGGCTGTGTAGTCGTAGTCAGGGCCTACTTACAGGGCTGTGTAGTCGTAGTCAGGGCCTGCTTACAGGGCTGTGTAGTCGTAGTCAGGGCCTGTCTACAGGGCTGTGTAGTCGTAGTCAGGGCCTACTTACAGGGCTGTGTAGTCGTAGTCAGGGCCTGCTTACAGGGCTGTGTAGTCGTAGTCAGGGCCTGCTTACAGGGCTGTGTAGTCGTAGTCAGGGCCTGCTTACAGGGCTGTGTAGTCGTAGTCAGGGCCTGTCTACAGGGCTGTGTAGTCGTAGTCAGGGCCTGCTTACAGGGCTGTGTAGTCGTAGTCAGGGCCTGCTTACAGGGCTGTGTAGTCGTAGTCAGGACCTGCTTACAGGGCTGTGTAGTCGTAGTCAGGACCTGCTTACAGGGCTGTGTAGTTGTAGTCAGGACCTGCTTACAGGGCTGTGTAGTTGTAGTCAGGACCTGCTTACAGGGCTGTGTAGTTGTAGTCAGGACCTGCTTACAGGGCTGTGTAGTTGTAGTCAGGACCTGCTTACAGGGCTGTGTAGTTGTAGTCAGGACCTGCTTACAGGGCTGTGTAGTTGTAGTCAGGACCTGCTTACAGGGCTGTGTAGTCGTAGTCGGGACCAATTTTGGGTGAAGACAGAAAAAAGTTACTCTGACTTCAAAATAAAATTATTATATTTAGAATTGTACAATTATTTATATTGTAGGTTTGTTACATATTTACTTTTATAGGAATTTGATTATTAGTTTTTAGCTTTGCTGCATCTGTCTAACCATGACTGTCCAACCATTTATGAAGGAGGCGGGCTGTGGAAATGTTTGGAGTCGGTGGTTTGGCCACAACCCTGACTGGTATACACCGGTATCTGAGGACCAAGGATGTGCCAAGGAAACATTCCACCAAACACATTACTCCACCAGTACAGGAAGGGTTTATTGTTTCTTGCGCCAAATTTCTGAATTAGAAGAGCTTTACTGCTTCTGACAGACCAGGGCTGATCGCCAAATTGGAGCCGGGAAGGAAAAAGCCTCATGGGTTTTGGGTTTTTCTTTCCTCTGGATCAACACTGTATTGTTATAGGTTGGACTTGATGGACCTGTGTCTTCATCCAACCTCATCTACTATGTAAGGAGTCTGAGACGGTGGTTTGGCCTACAGACCCCACAGACCTGATGGCATACACAGGTAGTGGAGGACCCAGGATGTGCCAAGAAAACATTCCACCAAACACCATTCCTCCACCAGTGCAATGAAGGTTCATCGATTCCTGCTGCCTGCACCAAATTCTGCCCCTACATCAGTATGGTACAACAGAAATCTTGATCCATCTGACCTCCTTTGCCACTTTTTGGGAGTGTGGGCAGGACAGAGACATCTCGTCCCGACATATTTATTTCCATTCCGGCACAAGGGCGTGCACCTGAATTATTAGGAGGCCTGGCCTAGACTTCTCGATAAATCAGGCGTGTCTCTCACCTGTCAGGCTCTTTATTAAGACTGGTGTGCAAAATGCAAGTCTTAATAAAGCTGCCCCATTGTCTGGGATTAAAGCCAAACCAGAACATCTCCAAAAGGAAGAGAGACCCATCTACAGACAGTTGTTTCAGAATTTTTGCTCCTCATCAGTAGAAAGCTATCTGGGTGAGAGGCCATGGGTTTGGGTCAGGAGGGGTACTATGTCTGCTTGCTGTTGCCTTTGAGGCCACATTGCAGTGTGTAGAGTCTTACAGACCATACATGCTATACTAGAAATTTTGGGAAAGGACTATGCAAATAATAAGTTCTTCAGCCAAACCAGTCCTCGGCTTCACACTGATGAGGGGCAAGAACCCCGAAACAGCTGTCTGCAAATGGGTCTCTCTTCCTTTTGGAGGAGATGTTCTTGTTTGGCTTTAATCCCAGTCTATGCCTCTAGATTTCTTAAAAAAACAGGCATTGGTCTATACGGGTCTATCTTCCAAAAGGAGGCACTAGAGTGAGTTTTTCTTTTTCTGTCAAGGACTTATTTGTATATTCCTTTACTTGCTTATGTTCCATTTATTCATATTAAACAAAGTAAGACACAACACTTCTGCATCACGGCAGTGTCTTGTGGATGGGGTACGAGTTCTTTTGGGATACACATGATATCCGTGTCCGAAATGTGGACCTACAAAAGCTGGGAGCCACACCAATCTCCACGTTGGATATTGTGTGTTCACAACTCCTATTGATGCTCTAAGAAACACTGTGAATAAAAACTAAAACTCAGAACCAGTTACTGAAGGGCTTTTTCGATCTGTGGCTATGCCATAAATGTCCAATAGACGCCAGTCCCAGAGGTGGAACCTGCATCTCTCCTGGGAACAGAGATCGGGAACCCCCTATCTTATACCTGCTGTGAAGGAATCGGCGGACCTTCACCTATGGCGCTCTTCATTTACAGCAAAATCTCTCCCAAAGCCTCCTCTTTGAGAAGACCTCCCCCTTACCCAGATCCCATTATCTGTGATGGATTTTCAGTTTTCCATATTAAACAACTTTTTTGAGAAAATAGCGTTTTATGTAATTTTGGGTGCTCGTCTTAAAGAGGTTTCACTGTATTTCTATGGAGGTTCCAAAAACAGCAGAGTAAGGCCCCATACAGGTGGCGGGGTTCAGGTCAGTATTTTATTTCCAAGCAAAAAACAGGAGTGGAACCTAAACATATAAGAGGTGAAAATGTTTCTATCACAGCGTTTCTCTGTTGATGCCCCACTCTTGGCTTTAGCTTACCATTTCTGTTTTCAGAATTTCTATAGAAGGGAATGGAGAGAGCCGCGCATGCGCAGCCGCCTCTCCATTTACAGTGGCTGAAGGATAGGAGTTCCCAAACCTCTTCTAAAGATGTGAGTCCAAGAGGCGTGCCCATGTATAAGCTATGCATGGTATATGTGGAGAGAATAGTGGGACTAGTCCACCTCTGATTTGAAACGTATGACATTTGGGGATCAGACGTCCCCTCTAAACAGTATTTCCTACGAAACACCCATCCTAGAATAATATTGTATATGTTAGGAATTGGTTGGTTTGCAGCAGCTCATATGCCATATACTGTACATTGTGAGAATGAATGTTTTAATCACATAATAGATTTCTGGTTTACAATAAAAAAAAAATTTATGTATTTTTTTTTTTAGATTTTTTTTTTTTTTACAGAAAGGCTGACGTGTTTTAGATGCTGGAATGGGTTATGTAATACATTAAACCATTCTGTTCTATTGTAAATTGTCTGTGCTTTGATTATTTTGTCGTGACATATTCTTTTGTTCTTCAAATCTTGGCCATGATTTTTCCTCCTCTTTATACAAATTATAGTTACAAATCAAAAGGAAAGTGTTTCATTCAAGCTTTTATCTTTTGACATGTCTTTCATCTTCCTTGCACTTTCTACCTAAACAAATTCCGAATTCTTCCAGTTTTCCCGCTGATCATTACAATAGGATGTCCCTTCCTGATAGGCAGAGATCACTTCAGTAGCCATCTCATTATCATCACTGGCAGGATTACAATGTTGGGTTCTTGTGATGCTAACCTATCTATCTGCAGGGCTGGGGTGATATGCTGGGTCTGGTGACACTAACCTATCTATCTGCAGGGCTGGGGTGATATGCTGGTTCTGGTGACACTAACCTATCTATCTGCAGGGCTGGGGTGATATGCTGGGTCTGGTGACACTAACCTATCTATCTGCAGGGCTGGGGTGATATTCTGGTTCTGGTGACACTAACCTATCTATCTGCAGGGCTGGGGTGATATGCTGGGTCTGGTGACACTAACCTATCTATCTGCAGGGCTGGGGTGATATGCTGATTTTGGTGACTCTAACCTATCTATCTGCAGGGCTGGGGTGATATGCTGGTTCTGGTGACACTAACCTATCTATCTGCAGGGCTGGGGTGATATGCTGGTTCTGGTGACACTAACCTATCTATCTGCAGGGCTGGGTGATATGCTGGTTCTGGTGACACTAACCTATCTATCTGCAGGTCTGGGGTGATATGGTGGTTCTGGTGACACTAACCTACCTATCTGCAGGTCTGGGGTGATATGCTGGTTCTTTGTTTGTTTGTTTGTTTGTTTGAGTTGGAAGGGACCTCAAGGGCCATCGAGTCCAACCCCCTGCAAAAGCAGGAATTCCTAAAACATCCCAGCTATATACCTATCCAGTTTCCGCTTGAAGATTTCAATTGATGAAGAACTCACCACCTCCCGTGGCAGCCTATTCCACTCCCTCACTACCCTTACTGTTAGAAAGTTTTTCCTAATGTCTAATCTGAATCTCCTTCCCCTTAGTTTCATCCCATTACTTCTCGTGCTTCCTTCTGCTAATGAGAATAGGGTAGATCCCTCTGCACTGTGACAACCTTTCAGATATTTAAATACCGCTATTAAGTCTCCCCTTAGCCTTCTCTTCTGCAAACTAAGCAGTCCCAATTCTTTTAGCCTCTCCTCGTAGGACATGGTTTGTAGACCTTCCACCATTTTGGTTGCTCTTCTCTGGACCTGCTCCAATGAATCGATGTCTTTCTTAAACTGGGGCGCCCAGAACTGTACACAGTATTCCAGGTGGGGTCTGACCAGGGCAGAGTACAGCGGAATAATTACCTCTCTTGATCTAGCTACAATGCTCGTCTTGATACATCCTAGAATTTGGTTAGCCTTTTTAGCCACCGCACCGCACTGTTGACTCATGTTGAATTTGTGATCTATTATTATGCCCAGATCCTTTTCCCCTGTACTCTCACTTAGTACTATTCCTCCCATACTATATATGCTTCTTGCATTTCTGTTACCCAGATGTAGAACTTTGCATTTGTCCCTGTTGAATACCATTTTGTTCACCTCAGCCCATTGTTCCAGTGTGTCTAAGTCCTTTTGGCTGCACTCTCTCTCCTCTCTAGTGTTGGCTATTCCTCCTATCTTTGTATCATCTGCAAATTTTATTAGTTCCCCATTAGCCCCATCATCCAGATCATTTATAAAAATATTAAAAAGTACTGGGCCCAGGACAGAGCCCTGCGGCACCCCGCTTTTTACTTTCTTCCAGTTTGATGTATAGCCATTTAGAATTACTCGTTGTGCCCGATCATTAAGCCAATTGTGAACCCACCTTACTGATATTTTATCAAAGCCATACTTGATCATTTTTTCAATAAGAATGTTATGTGATACTTTATCAAAGGCCTTACTAAAGTCAAGATATACTATGTCCACTGCATTCCCCTGGTCCAACCATTCAGTGACTTTATTATAGAAGGAAATAAGATTAGTCTGGCAAGATTTATTAGGCATAAAGCCGTGCTGGCTTTGATTAATTAAAGCCTTCCCATCCAGGTACCTAATTAAATGTTCTTTAACGATTTGTTCAAAGATTTTTCCTACTATCGAGGTCAGACTTACCGGCCTATAATTTCCTGGGTCGTCCCTATTCCCCTTTTTGTAGATGGGGACCACATTTGCCCTTTTCCAATCTAGAGGGACCACTCCTGTCTCCCATGACTTATTAAAGATTATTGCAAGGGGTTCTGTTATTTCCTCTGCTAATTCTTTTAAAACTCTAGGGTGTAAATCATCCGGTCCTGGGGACTTGGTTTCCTTAATCTTAGCTAAATGTTCTCTTACCAAACCTTCACTTATAATCAGCTTGGAGTCCTCTTTCCCCTCACCACTATCACCATTAATGTTGATATTTCCATCCATTTCTTGGGAGAAGACGGATACAAAATATGAATTTAGTAACTCCACTTGCTGATCCACCATGTTAACTTTTTCACCCTTTTCGTTCTTTAGGACTCCAATGGTTTCCTTCACTTTTCTTTTGCTCTTAACATATCCCCAAAAACCTTTTACATTACTCTTAACTTCTTTTGCAAGCTTCAATTCGTATTCAGCCTTGGCTTTTTTAATGCTTATCTTGCAGAGTCTGCAAACTGCTGTATACTCTCCCTTAGATATAGCTCCCATCTTCCACTTGTAAGTTTCCTTTTTCTTTTTTAGTAGGTTATGTAATTTTTTGGTCATCCATCCTGGAGTTTTTAGGTGATTCCCATTTTTCTTGCTTCTAGGTATTGTTAGTTCCTGTGCATTAATGATTTCCCTACGGAAAATTTCCCACCCCTCATGTGCATTTTTGTGCTTAAGTAATTTTCGCCATGGAATTCTACTAACCCTTACCTTTAGGCCCCTAAAATCTGCCCTACTAAAATTGAGTCTTCTAGTCTTTGTCTTCTCAGGTCTTCTTCTTCTTACAACCCCAAACTCGAGTATAGCATGGTCGCTGAATCCCAATGTCCCTGCTACCCTTAATTCCTTAACCATGTCCTCCTTATTAGTTAAAACTAGGTCCAGAATGGATGTTCCTCTTGTGTTTTCTTCTACTAACTGGGCAATGAAATTGTCTGCTAGAGAGGATAAAAATTTGATAGAGCTTTTACTCGTAGCTGTGTGAGTTTCCCAATGAATATCTGGGTAATTAAAGTCTCCCATGATAACAATTTCAAATTTCTTCGAAAGCGTGGTCATTTGCTGTGAAAAAATCTCATCCCTGTCTTCTGTCTGTCCTGGTGGTCTATAATAAACACCTATTATGATGTCCTTATCATTGTTTTTCCCCTGAATTGTTACCCAAATATTTTCCAATAAGTTATCATTTTGTAAAACTGTGATTTCCGTGGAAATGTGATCTTTTTTAACATACAATGCAACTCCTCCCCCTCTTTTATTAGTTCTATTTTTTTTGAATAAGTTGTATCCTTCCATCTGTATATTCCAATCATGCTTATCGTTCCACCAAGTTTCTGTAATACCAATGACATCATATTTTTCCTTCTGTATTATCAGTTCTAATTCTCCCTGTTTATTTCCCAAGCTTTGCGCATTTGTGTAAAAACATTTCAGATTGCGCTCTGGTACTTCCTTTTTCTTAATTTCCTTCTGAGTATCCTGTCTTAGGTCCTCATTACCACATCTAGTAACCTTGTTTAGTATATCCTTTAGCTGCATGTTCTTGTCTGTCTTTTTACTTCCCATCCCCTGCTCTTCTAGTTTAAAGCCCTCCTGATAAGTGTGGCAAGTCTTCTGGCAAATATGTGTTTCCCAGGCTTTGTGAGATGTATCCCATCTCTAGCAAGGAGTCCATCATAGAGGTAATTCACTCCATGGTCCAGAAATCCAAATCCTTGCTCTCTACACCACTGCCGAAGCCACTTGTTTACCTCTAGTATTTTATTCCATCTCCTGATACCATAACCATCAACTGGGAGAATTGATGAGAATACTACCTGCGCATCCAGTTCCTTCACTTTCTTTCCTAGATTTTGAAAGTCTTTACGAATAGTTGGTAAATCATTTTTTGCCGTGTCGTTTGTACCCACATGTATCAGCAAAAATGGGTAGTTATCCTTGGAGCTGAAGAGGCATGGAATCCTATCGGCCACGTCCCTAACTTTTGCTCCTGGGAGGCAGCATACTTCTCGTGCCGTTATATCTGGCCTGCAGACAGCTGCCTCTGTGCCTCTTAGCAGTGAGTCGCCCATAACCACTACTCTTCTTTTTTTCCTCGCTACGCTATTTCTTGTTGCTCCCTCTTGTCTCTGGGTGACTTTTGTTTCTTCTTTTGCTGATAGATTATTCTTATCATTTTCATCAGTCTGCATAAGAGTTTCATATCGGTTACCTAGCTGTGTAAGTGGTGATGGCCTTGTGATCCTTTTGCATCTCTTGGTCACCTGTATCCATTTATCTGCCTCTGTAGGTTCCCTCAAGTATTCTTCCCTTACTATATTTAGGAGGTTTGCTTCAGCCTCTACCACTGTAGGCTCTCTCATACTTTCTTCCCTTACTATATTCAAGAGGCTTGCTTCTGCTTCATCAATAAAAACCTCACTTTCTTTGATGCCTCTCAACGTCTCTATTCTTTCTTCCAACCTCTGCACTTTATCTTCTAAAAGGGCCACTAGTTTGCATTTCATACAGGTGAAGTTGTCTTTATGGTCAGGCAAATCTGTAAACATATAGCATGTGCTGCAGCTTACCATGTGAGTTTTCTCCTCTTCCATATTCCTCTCTTCTGGCCGTGCTGGGCCGCTACTCACCGCCGTGAAGCTCTCTCCTGGCCCCACTGTTCTGGTCTGGGTGTCCGTGGCTCCTTCCCTTGTAGGCCGCACTGGGCCGCTGCCGCTGTTCACCGCTGTGCTGCCGCCCGGCAGTAAGCCGGCAGCTCTCTCCTGGCCGCACTGGGCCGCTGCCGCTGTTCACCGCTGTGCTGCCGCCCGGCAGTAAGCCGGCAGCTCTCTCCTGGCCGCACTGGGCCACTGCCGCTGTGCAAGCCCCTCCGCACGCTGCTCACAGCTGACTCTTCCCCCTGCTTCCGCACGCTGCTCACAGCTGTCTCTTCCCGCTCACGTGACTCACGTCATGGACATGACTTTTAATGTTCCTGCTCTGCAGCAGTACATGGAGCAATGGTAACATGTTTCGATAAATCTTGGCGGTTTCTTGGCCTCCGACCATCCTACAGTCAGCGTCATACAAGTAAACACATGACTGTACATCAGTGAAGCATGACATGAAGCATTTGTGCCACATCATGATTTTACGTAGACTTGTGAAGTTATATCTGAGTACTAAATAACACTAAATGTCCATAAGGACAATAAAAAGAGTAAATAGTAGAGAAGGAGCTAGACAATATGGAGAAAAGTAGTGTCACCTATACATTACACCTACAGGATGTTTAAGGACATCCCATTCTATATAGAGTGGCTCCCACTTTCTTCCAAACTCTTATGTTGGACATTGAGAGGGTCTGACTCCATCTCTGTTCTAGTTCATCCCTTGGGTGTTGGATGGGGTTGAGGTCAGGGCTCTGTGTAACCGGTCAAGTTCTTCTACATCAAACTCCCCCAACCATGTCTTAAAGGACATTGCTTGGTGCCATGGGGCATAGGCGAATAGAAATGGGTCTTCCCCATTAGTGTTCGCACCAAGTTGGAAGTCCAAAATGTCTTGGTCTACTTAAGAATTAAGATTTCCCTTAACTGCAACTAAGGGGCCAAGGCCAACCCTTGGAAAACACCCCCGTAGCATTACCCCTCCTCTACCAAAATGTAGTCAGGCAGGTAATGTTCTCTTGGCATTCACCAAACCCAGAAGGATCAATCAGAACATCAGATAGAGAAGCGTGGCCATGCCACAGAACACGTTTACTACCAGTGGTGGCATTTACACCGCTCCATCTGCTATTTGACACTGTGCAGAAGACATCCCGGGTGTTTAATCAGCTACCACTACTACAGTATATAACCAGGTACAGATGTGATGTCGTATACCAGTAATGACGCACGACATGTTGCAATAGTGACCCAAGAAACTGACGATGGACCAACTATTAGCTATGACTGATGGGTGTCCACACCTTGCTGCCATGTGTCAGGTCCTATGGTCGTACAATACCATGTGCGGGGTGTTTTCTGTTACGACCCTTACTATGGACCCAAGTTTACGATTTCACATGACTACAATGTTGATATCCCAGATTGTTGCTAAAAATTCAAAATATTTTGAGAAACATAAAAAACACTTTATTTCCAAGTGACAAGGTCAAGTTTTTAGGACAATTTTCATCATTGCACATATTTACAAAGCTTTCAGTCCGCGCCGTTACCGTCCAGGCCGAATGTTCTGTTCCTTGGCGATTAATTCCTCCACGTCGAAAGCCATTGATGTTTAGTTCAAAGGTTTCGCTGCGTTCCGGGCACTTTGTTCTTTTTCTAAAACATTTCCTTTAATAGTTCCGCCAAATAAGATGGAGGGAAATGACATGTCATTTGTCTCGGGGTTTATTGTAATAAGTGCGTTGTCTAATGATAGACGTATAACCAAATATTCTGCGGCCACTGAACACAAACTGTATTTCAGACACCAGAAACCTTCGTTCCCTTCGGACTCTTCTTTTTGTTTTAACAGTTTTTGTTGTTCTATACAACACATGTAAATTTGGATGACATCTGAGTGCCTTCCGTCCCCCACCGATTTTAATGGGGGGTTCTGTTCTGATGTCACGGAGCAGGATAGGACCTGATCTATAATTATCGGATGAGGGGTCTGACACCCGGACTCCGCACCCATCAGATGATCAATCTGTCTCCAGGTGCCAGAAGCTTTAGTGCTGGATGGAGCCAGAAGCAGCTCTGCTCATACTCAAGTAATAGACATAGAGATACCGTACCCCAGCGGCACCAATACAAGGTGGACGCCATCACTTCTGGCTCCATCCAGTGCCTAGAGGCGACTAGATCAGCTGATCAATGTGGGGTCCGGGTGTTAGATCCCCACAGATCACATACAGATGGCCCATTCTGTGGATAGGACACCATTGGGAGCCCAGAAAATACCAGAATGGGTATGGATATTGGAGCTGAGAAACGTTTGTCCTGGTGCGATTCACGCAGACTCCCTTCTAATGGCTGCCTTGCCTTGGTTTCCAAACAGGAGGGTCTTTCTTCTTCTCTTCCCAGAAAAGTTTCCATATTGCAATTTATATGATGCCCACGGCCGGCTTCTCTTCCAATAGATCGATCCCAGTAGCCATTATAACCGTATTCATACAAAGGGTTAAACACTGGGGCCATGTTATGATCATATTCATACAAAGGGTTAAACACCGGGGACATATCCTACCAATACCCCACCAATGTCCATCCTGAGACAACACTATTATCTATGGCAGCGCTGTCACCTTACCCATACAATGGTCAATAACAAGCGGCGAATAGTATCCATATAATCCTGCCATACAATGCCGCACAATACTCCTTGGGTACAAGCATCTTAGTAACCAAGGATGGAGACCCTTTTTGGTTAGGCCATCTTAAACCCAAGTATTGCCAAATACCTAGATGGTAGAATTCAGTAGAAAAAAAAAAAAGTCAACGCATTCCGTCATGAATCCGGAAGCTTCTGTCAGCCCAGCCTTACTTATGTCACCCAAGGGGCTGGAGTAAGAGCCGTACCATGAACTCAGATTTCTCCAGGATGGGGGTGACCTGGATCAAGACGTTCTCACCTAGGACGGCGCGTTATTGTGGAGTAAGGGCTGTAGACTTCCATCATCGTACAGATCCTGCGCTGTGGACAGAGAGAAATACAATGACAGCCACTACGCAAGGTAAACATGTTTAGCTTAGAGTAGATATTTCTTGTCTTGTTAGTATGGGATTCTAGATTTAGTGCTCCCTTAGGGACCGTTCACACGCTGATGTGGCGGCGGATTCTGCTCCCGAATCCGTGGCAGATTCCCCCCAGATTCTGCCCCCCATTGTTTCAGCAGGATGCTGCTCGATCTTGCTGCAGAGTCCGTGGCTCGAGACCCCCTGCCGATTAGGCCCATTCACCTGGGCCGTGACTGAATGCTGACGCCCTACATCGGCACGCCCGTCACGGGTAGCTGGCAGCCGGAAAACGGTGGCGGAAAATGAAAAGGAATTCCTCTACATTTTCCGCTGTGTTTAGGGACCCTTAAGGTGGATTTTGGGTGACTAAAGGGACACACAGATACATTTCCACATAAGCTTATTTCTCTCTCATTCTGGAGAACACATGCATGCTCAGCCCCATGTGTATGGGGGTCCACAAGTATAGCTGTCGGCCATATGAGTATTCAGCCAACGTGTATGACCGTCTCTAGTGAGTAGAGTACACAAGCCAGACTAAATATTCTAAAGGTGGGGTCATATGGAACTTTTTTGTACTAAATCTTAACTGTGGCGTGATGGCCGGCGTCCACAGGAGTCCACCGCGCTGCAGGCAACCAAAATACTCCTGTAACTCAATAGTTAAAAATAGAAAGACTTTGTACAAAAAGCCAAAGTCTAATGGAAATGCTCAGAGAGGGTAAAATGGTCGCTATGTTTTTCAAAATGGTTGGTCCGAGACTGAAACTTGTCCACATGAGAGAAGAGAAGTGTCCGATAGACGTAGGACTGACCGATGGACGTCCACCAGACCAGGCAGAGGATACCAAACATGTACCCTGCAATTCCATACAACTCTATGGGTCTGCCAGGGACAGCTGAGCACAAAAAGAGATGGACGCGGTGACCTAGACATCACAATTAGTCCTTTGTCAGTCACGCACATCCTTACACTTACCCATTTTTACTGTGTCCAACAAATCAAATTCACAGACTGACTGCTTAATATATCCCACCCCGGAGAGATGTTATTGCAGCAAGACGTGCCCTGGTTTTAATGTTATGGCTGATGGATGTATTACCTGCCGCCAGGCTCTGAGGATGCTGAAAGTCTTTCAGATTCGCTGCCAGTAAGATCTGAAGGATATCAGGCTACAAAGTATGACAAGAAAATCTCAGAACAAGTCCACAACTTGGAACAAAACTATCGTAAATGATAAAACTTTTCAGTGCACTACAAATACCTGCAGTCCAGTAAACAGCAGCGATCGCCCCTGAGACTGGAACTCATGTTGTAGCTCACGAAGAGCCATCACGACAGTATAATCCAGCACGTTCACATGGGTAAAATCCAAGACTACGGACTGCGGTAAGGAATCTGTGCAGAAGGGAAAAGGTGATAGAAATGGAATATCTGCATCGGGGTCTGTTCACATTAGTATCAGGAATATCTGCATCGGGGTCTGTTCACATTAGTATCAGGAATATCTGCATCGGGCTCTGTTCACATTAGTATCAGGAATATCTGCATCGGGCTCTGTTCACATTAGTATCAGGAATATCTGCATCGGGCTCTGTTCACATTAGTATCAGGAATATCTGCACCGGGCTCTGTTCACATTAGTATCAGGAATATCTGCATCGGGCTCTGTTCACATTAGTATCAGGAATATCTGCATCGGGGTCTGTTCACATTACAGTAGTATCAGGAATATCTGCATCGGGGTCTGTTCACATTAGTATCAGGAATATCTGCATCGGGGTCTGTTCACATTAGTATCAGGAATATCTGCATCGGGGTCTGTTCACATTAGTATCAGGAATATCTGCATCGGGGTCTGTTCACATTAGTATCAGGAATATCTGCATCGGGCTCTGTTCACATTAGTATCAGGAATATCTGCATCGGGCTCTGTTCACATTACAGTAGTATCAGGAATATCTGCATCGGGCTCTGTTCACATTAGTATCAGGAATATCTGCATCGGGCTCTGTTCACATTAGTATCAGGAATATCTGCATCGGGCTCTATTCACATTAGTATCAGGAATATCTGCATCGGGCTCTGTTCACATTAGTATCAGGAATATCTGCATCGGGCTCTGTTCACATTAGTATCAGGAATATCTGCATCGGGCTCTGTTCACATTAGTATCAGGAATATCTGCATCGGGCTCTGTTCACATTAGTATCAGGAATATCTGCATCGGGCTCTATTCACATTAGTATCAGGAATATCTGCATCGGGCTCTGTTCACATTAGTATCAGGAATATCTGCATCGGGCTCTGTTCACATTACAGTAGTATCAGGAATATCTGCATCGGGCTCTATTCACATTAGTATCAGGAATATCTGCATCGGGGTCTGTTCACATTAGTATCAGGAATATCTGCATCGGGGTCTGTTCACATTAGTATCAGGAATATCTGCATCGGGGTCTGTTCACATTACAGTAGTATCAGGAATATCTGCATCGGGCTCTGTTCACATTAGTATCAGGAATATCTGCATCGGGCTCTGTTCACATTAGTATCAGGAATATCTGCATCGGGCTCTGTTCACATTAGTATCAGGAATATCTGCATCGGGCTCTGTTCACATTAGTATCAGGAATATCTGCATCGGGGTCTGTTCACATTAGTATCAGGAATATCTGCATCGGGGTCTGTTCACATTAGTATCAGGAATATCTGCATCGGGCTCTGTTCACATTACAGTAGTATCAGGAATATCTGCATCGGGCTCTGTTCACATTAGTATCAGGAATATCTGCATCGGGCTCTGTTCACATTAGTATCAGGAATATCTGCATCGGGCTCTGTTCACATTAGTATCAGGAATATCTGCATCGGGCTCTGTTCACATTAGTATCAGGAATATCTGCATCGGGCTCTGTTCACATTAGTATCAGGAATATCTGCATCGGGCTCTGTTCACATTAGTATCAGGAATATCTGCATCGGGCTCTGTTCACATTAGTATCAGGAATATCTGCATCGGGCTCTATTCACATTAGTATCAGGAATATCTGCATCGGGCTCTGTTCACATTAGTATCAGGAATATCTGCATCGGGCTCTGTTCACATTAGTATCAGGAATATCTGCATCGGGCTCTGTTCACATTAGTATCAGGAATATCTGCATCGGGCTCTGTTCACATTAGTATCAGGAATATCTGCATCGGGCTCTGTTCACTGCGTTAAGTGATCAGATCTCAGAAAAATTCACCTTACAGACCTAACTGAGACCCGAATACCAAGCACAGCCACTATACAATGTATAGCATATATATATACACACACACACAGATATATATGCTATATAACTACCTTTACGTACCTGTAAATGCCTTCTCATGGACAGTATCTCTCAGATATTCCACAGAGGGGAAGCTCAGACCGCTCATGATCATCAGACTTAAACCGTTTGGATCGATCACCTGGGAAAGAAAACGGCACAACAAAAAATCAGGAGGATCTGCAATACCTGGCCCGGCCACTGCATGGAGGACAGCGCTGTCTGCTTCCTGCTTTCTGCCCAGGACAGCTGATCGGCGGTGGTCCCGGGTGTCAGACCTCCGCTGGTCTGATACTGGTGACCTATATTTGGTCTGATTAACTGAAATCCCCTACAGAAATATTAGTCATGTGTCTTACCTTTATCTTGGGCCTTGCAATTGAAAAGCAGAGGATGACGAGTGAGGTCAGGATTCCAAAGAGGATCCCATACTGGATTTCCCAGAAGGACAGAAGAAAGGTGACCAGGAAAGGTAACAAGTCTATTTCTGAGGGAAGAGCAAACCCACACGGTGAGATGTGAGAGGTGTCGACCCACCAGCAAGGGTTATAATAAGCAAAGTAGTCCTTATGCATATGGCGGTATTGAGTCTCCGTATGACCTCTGGGTTATATATGGCAGTAGTACACCCACAGACACCCATAGGTCCTACAGTAACTCCTTATGACACCAACATAAACTATTGTGTCAGGCTCGATCAGATGCCGCATTACAGAGGGACCCGCCATAGACTATGGCTATATCATATGGCCCTACAGCTCCTCAATATGGAGTCACAGGTACTCTGTATACCGCTGTAAGCCTGAACAATGCTCTGCCATGTCCATGAGGCCTTAAAGGGGACCTTTCACCGCCTCCACCTCTCTGTATCCTTCAAAAGGCGGCACTCCACTCATTCTGACGCAGTTGGAATTTTTCTCTAGCCCTCATCATTCCCGAGCAGTCATTGCTCTTAGTTTCAATACAATTATACTTCCTACTGTTAGGTGGGCGGTCCCTGTCTTTCTACACCAGCCTAGGACCGCCCACCCAACAATACAGAGCATAATTGTACTGAAACTAACATAAATGATTGCCCGGGAACGGTGAGGGCTAGAGAAAAAATTCCAACTGCAGTGGAATTAGTAGAGCAGCGGCTATAGAAGGATGCAAAGAGGTGGAGATGGTGGAGGCGGTGAGAGGTCCCCTTTAAGTCAATGACCTGATTATGATGACCTAGTTGTGTATCATCCACACATGATGGGCATGTAATCCATGGAAACATGTGACATTATACACGGCTCAGTCATGTGTCAGCTATAACAAATTCATTTAGAAAGCTCTAATCAGTAGCTACATTAACCCTTTAATGACACAGCTTAGCTTATTCATTAAAGTTCAGCAAATTTTTTATTTTAAGTTTTTCCCAAAATTCATAACTTTTCTCTTATTTTTCCGTTGGTATGACGGCGTATTTTTTATTGTATTTTTAGATTGGGTTTGGCTTTTATGAACATTTTTGGGATGACTGCATGAAAAAAAATCTGCAATTCTGTCATTCGTTTTAAAATTTATTTAAATATGACACGGTCATTTTTTTTTGGCGGGTCATTACTAGTCAATATACTTTGCATATGTAAGAAACTTTGTAACAGATCTTATCATAGAAAAATGCTTCTTTCTCCTTTTAGCTAGCTGTTTTCCTGCTCCCCTCCTCTCTGCTAAACTGACATTCACTCTGAAATCTCTGCTGAATTCATCTGGCTAAACGGACTGCAGCTCAGAGAAGTATCAGATTACACAAAAGTCTATGGAGAGGGAAGAGAAAAGCAGGCGCTGAGTGAGAGAGGAGAGACACAGACACAGACATGGAGGAACTAAATGGGAAGTTCCTATCCCACCCCAAGTGCTTTATTCACATCAATACTGTTTAGTACATAGCTGTAATCTCCTAAACAACAAATCTGACCAGAGAGCTGCTGAAAAGAGGCAAAGTCAGCCTAATGCGCACTCATACAGATCAGCCCCCCCTCCAAAAAAAAAAAAAAATCCCTCCTTATCTGTAGGTCAATATCCGACCCTTTTACCTTTTATTACTTACTTTTAACTCTCCACAGTGTTTGGCAGATTCCCAAGTCAAACATGGGGGCCACAGCGCAGATGATAACTGCAGCGAGAGCAGCTTTGGGAATGTAGAAGAATAGAGGCGTGAGGTACGCGAGTGAGAACAGCACGAGCAGGCCTGCAAAGACACGGAACGTTATATCATGACACGCAATGCAGGCCGGAGCCTTCCGCTGCTCTAGGGTTCAACTCTACACTCACATGTCCATAGCAGGTGCTTTCAGAAGTGGACTGGGGTCACCATTGACGCCCTGACCAGACTGGGGCTATGCTGTGGGTTCTGACAAAGGTCTATCCTGCACATTACTAATTTTTGCAGCAATTTGCACTACAGCAGGTCTTCTGTAGGATCACACCAGATAGGCTAGCCTTCACACCCCACATGGATTGCTGCCATTTTAGAGATGCTCCGACCCAGTCGTCATCTAGCCATTGCAATGTGTCCCTTGTCAAAGTCGTTCAGATCCTTACAGTTCTTGTTGTGCCCCTTGGTTGCCGCTCACCTGTGAGGATGCCACCGGCGGGGGTGCACGCTCCGGTCTGAGAATTCAGCGCTGTCCTAAATACAAGAACAAAATCAGAGCGAGAACTCTCTGTTCATGACAACTTTATACACATTTACGATTCTCTCACCTCCCAAAGCTTCCTGTTACAGGATAGGCCGAGAGGAAGGAGCCCAGAAAATTAGTGAGTCCTAGAAGGGGGAAAATAGTCAAAACTTACAAATATTAATCCTAATGGAAGTAGCTTTAACATGCACCCCCTGCTATACCTGAATGGTGCAGGTGAATATAAAACTTGCGATACATCTTATTAACCCCCTAAGAATCACATTAAAATTGCAAAAACTCTCCCGAAATTGTCACTTTTTTTATTGCAGATTTTGACTTTATGGCTCCAGTAAATATTCCTGGCACAGAACTCCGGTCCCTTATGTGTATTTTAACCCTTTAGTGATCTATCACATTTTAGCCTTAAACCAGTAACATTGTACCCCTCTCTAATTTCCTGCTTTGAATAACTTTCACTGTAGCTTTACGAGACCTTGTATTTTGTGGGCGCAGAAGACTTTTTGATCAGTTTTTATTACTTTTTGTCTTTTAGAGGTGAGATGAGCAGAAAACATCAGTCATGAATTTTAAGGTTTATCATGTCGAATAAATAACCTACTAATTTTATTTTAGGGGTTGTTACGGATGTGGCGATACCAATTTAGTTTTTTCTTCATTAAAAAGGGGGAAAAAAATGTCTGTTTTTTACTTTTTTTTTCTATAAAATGACTTAAGGGTGATATCATGACCAAAAATCCATAGTACCCCCTCCCCAGGGGTTATTCGAAGGGACAGGAGAATAATAAAATCATGTTCTCTCCTCCCTGCACTGTCAGCTGCTCGTGTTCTTTTTCACACTGGTTAAAGTGAGAGCTGCGAGTATCTTCCGCTCTGCTTTAACCAGTGATATCTCTAAATCTATGGTGGCTACAGACATGAGTATTGGCTTTAAAACAAGAACAAGATCGCAGCTCCAGAGTTAAAGCTGTGTAAAGTTAGAGAGTCTCTGAACATGCTCCACAAGGGATGATCAGTATTGTGCTTTGCTCAAGCCCTGAGTTCTGCTCGTGCAGAACTGTAGGGGGTTAAAGAATAATTCTTCCTTCTCCACTTATCAGGATTATTTCCTTCTCCTTCCCTTTTCAAGTGAGCTCTATCACTCACAGTGTAGTGGAGTGTGTCTTTTACAGCAGCCGCCTCCTCCTCTCTCCATAGACTTCTATGTAAGATGTAATTCAGCCTGATACGTGGAGAAGAAAGCATTATTCTTTAAGATATATTACACAGTTTCTTATATTCACCTGGACTATTCATTTATGAGAAGTGGTTTTACAATTGGAGGTTGATTTTAAACCACACACACCTACTGAAATAAAACCTATGAAGGAACTATAAGCGAACATTGCTACCAACCTAAACCATCAACCTTTGCGCCTCATGATCATCACGACATAAAACAGATATAATAAAAAGAAATGGCACACTGCATTCTGGAGGTTACCTATAGCTAGCAGCTCCTGGTTTGTGTTGATTCTGTAGTTATTCTGAGAAGCTGCAAATAAAAAAATAAAAAAAAATTCAAAATAGTGTAAAATCATAAAAATAACAAAAACGGGCACACATGTCTTATTTACTTAACACTCTGTTGCGGCTATAAATTAGATTATAAGAAAGTGTAAGAGCGATCATAGATGGGCTGAAGAACGAGACTGTCGATCTGGTGAATTTGCTTGTAAACCTTCCTGCAGCTGACTGTAGAGTAAAACCTAGCAGCTGCACAAGCCAAGATTTCTAATAAAAACCTATTACAAGTTTTTTTAACCTCATAATATGTGTAAATCAAAATGAAACACTACAGAAGCTCCAAAGCTGTACATAGCCTTTAAGGACTAGTGAAATATTTTGCCCACTAAACTTTGATAGCAAAATGGAGGCCGTCAGGGAAGGCCAACCCACGTAGACTCAGTTGCCATACCCACCAGGCCGACTGTCTTATGTACATGGAAGCCATCTGGAATTTCATACTTTGTAATTAAGGAAAATAATTTGTATCCCCAATGAGAATACATGCATGCTCGGCTGAACTAGGAGTGAATGTCTATGGAAGGATTAGGAGAATAGCTATTGGTCAAATGAGTGTTCAGAAATCCCACGTTACCTACCAAAGGCTCGAGCAATGGCCACACTTTCTAATAATCCCATCATTGGAATGATGAAAAGTCCAGGTCCAATATCCTGTTAGAGAAAAAGGATTATTATTAAAGGGGTTGTCCAGGAATTTTTTGTTTTATCGTCAGTCATCCCCCTAACTGACCAGTTGCTTGGAGGTGCACCCAGCCTGTGTACTATACAGTGCACTGAGCCAGAAGCAGTTAGCTCAGTGCCCTGTATAGTGGCCTAGCACCGGTACTGCAGCTCCCATTGAAGCCAATAGGAGCTGAGCTGCAGTACCGGAGCCCGACCACTATGCAGGGCACTGAGTCATTGGCTTCCGGCTCAGTGCACTGTATAGTATACAGACCAGATGGGATTCCAAACAGCTGATCTGTTCGGGGGCTGACCACTGGCCCCCCCACCTATCAAACGTTTACGACCTATCCTATGGACAGGCCATAAAACAAAAATTCCTTTTTTATTTTTGGCTATATAGATATTTTACTATATTTTATGTAATCGTTTCTACATGTCACATTCCAGATTTGTCCTTTCTTACCCTTCCTCTTGGCACAAGATGACCAGATTTTCCAAAAAACATGATTTCAGGATATTCTGTCACAGAATGACTATCCTATATGTGTCTATGTGTGGCCCCCCAGTGGCTGTGTTGTGAATTGCATCCTGTGAATGATTTTGTTAGCATGTCATTGGGTTTGTTTCATGATAAACTGGGGCCCTAAACCAAATGCGAGCTAAAGTAAGGGCGGGCACGGCTGTACCTCTCACCTACCTGAGCCATTTCACTGAATGAGACGGTGTGGTTGTCAATCTTCTCCGAGAATGGAGGTAGCTCGAATTGAGGGAGACCTTCTGCAGTCTTCCCAGTCAGGATGAAAGGATCTAAGCCCATGACATGGAAGGAGTAGGCCACGAGCCCTGCGGCCACTACCACAATAGCATTTCGGGCTGTAACATATAGAGATTATCACATTAGTGCTGTATACGTTGCGGTTCAGTGTCCATCACCGATATGACCTACCTGTAGTAGTCACCCAGACAATGATGTAGCAGAGCCGATAACACCTTGGCATTCCTCTATACACCCTTGGAAAATGTTCTTTCATGAATTTCAAGGCCATGAGAAAGGCGATGCAAAGAAAACCAAGAACGGCATCACCAAGTCTAAAAAAAAAAAAAGCAAAAACACAAAATTTGTAGAATGGAAAACCACAAAATAATATGAAAACTGTTGTATAAATGACGGCGTAAACCTGATGGTCGGAAGTTTGTGAAATGTCTCATAAACTTGTAAGATGAACTGACGAGGAATATCCTTCAGGCCGAGAAGATTCTGGAAGAAACAAAAAAATTCTTGTTCATCTCGAGGGTTAAACAAAAACTAATAAAGATTTATAGATATAAGTTAAGACTCTGTTCACACCTGCGTCATAGTTTCCAATGTCCTGTTCAAGTGAATGGGATGAACTGCAATACCATGCGCGGCCACTATACAGTGTACGGCGCTGTTCTGAAGTGGCTGCAGCGCTCACCTGAAAGCTACCGGACCCAGAACCCCTGTCGATCTTTGATGGATGACTTATCCAATGGATAGGCCATCAATTATTTAGCCTGGAGAACCCCTTTAAACACCCAACCCCTAATTCATATAGGTGGGGGACCCCTATCTGATCAGCCCAAGCACAGCGCCGTACATTTAGTAGTGGCTGTGCCTGGTATTGCGGCTCAGTTCCATAGGCCACTACTATATGTACAGCACTACGCCTGGTATAAAAAAAAAAAATTTAAAACAAAAAAAAACAACCCCATGATTTTCCCATCCAACTTACCTTAACCTGACTAAACCCTATAGTGACCGCCGCAGCCGACGTAAAGGCTTTGATCACAGGATAGGAGATAAAATCCAGAAGGAAACCTGAAGTAACAGAGGGCAGTTAGTAAATACGTATACCTAGGGGAAAATTTACCAAAATTTTATAGAAATGAATGGCAGAATTTTACCAAACTTTAACAGCCCCATGGCCAATTGTATGCAACCAGACAGGAAAGCCAGGAGGACGGCCAGTGACGCATCGCCAGACGTGTAGACAGACACCAGCAGGGACATTATGGCGGTGGGGCCTAACGTCACGTCCTTGGATGTCCCAAACAGGCAATAAATAAAGCAGCCGACATAGGAAGAATACAGTCCGTACTGCCGAGAGAAGGAAGACAGGGGGTTAAATCAGATCTCATGTTACAATCATGGTAAGGGGCTAGGGCCGCAAAAAGATATAAATGTGTAAAGACGGCCATAAACCTTCTGCTGACCAAACAGCTATTCCTCCTGACTACCTTGTACACATGCAAGCTGGGGCTGGTCGATCATGCCTATATTTTCAGCGGGGAGTAAGTTGCTGGTGACTTTTCTCTGCTCCAAGAACAAAAGGATCAGAAATTCTACACGCCCAATTCTTTTTTTTTTTCTTGGAGTCAGCACAACCCGTACACATAAAACAGTGGGTTGCCAAAATTGGTAGGTTTGGCTATCTTTGCTACTTGACCACTTTAAAGGGGTTTTCTGGTTCCTGGGATAATTTTGATACTGATGACCTGCAATCAGGATATGTCATCAAATCAGTGGAGGCCCCAAAAATCGATCAGCTGCTCCAGTCTGACTCTGGTGCCAGTACCTATACAGAGTATTGAGGTGGAAACAGAAGGCTCTGTCTCCTGTATAGTGAATGTGACGAAGGCTGCAGCTCTGTTACCATTAAAGTAAATCGATTAGCTGCTCCAGTCTGCCATTCAGCTGTGAAACTGATCAGCTGCTCCAGTCTGACTCTGGTGCCAGAACCTATACAGGGTAGGAAGTTGGAAACAGAAGGCTCTGTCTCCTCTATAGTGAATGTGACGAGGGCTGCAGCTCTGTTACCATTAAAGTAAATCGATCAGCTGCTCCAGTCTGCCATCCAGCTGTGAAACTGATCAGCTGCTCCAGTCTGCCATCCAGCTGTGAAACCGATCAGCTGCTCCAGTCTGACTCTGGTGCTGCCACCTATACAGAGTATTGAGGTGGAAACAGAAGGCTCTGTCTCCTGTATAGTGAATGTGATGAGGGCTGCAGATCTGGTACCCTTCAAGTAAATAGCAAGAGAGCTGCACTACTCCACCATGGCCGCTATACATCTCGGAACAGCTGATAAGTGTGGGGTGCAGGAGGTGGGAGTCCTTACGATAGCAAATTTGGAATGGGGACCAGAAACCCCCTTTATTGTCTTTATTTGGAGAAAGATCCAAGTATAAACTCATGCCAAGACGCCACCAAAAGAATCAATGCATCAAAATACCCCTCACCTACCTCAACAGGTAGCCCGGCCACCTCTGCATAGGCCAAGGCCTGCGGTACCACGGTCAGTCCTACAGTAAACCCAGCTATAAGGTCCAGCTGCATCCATTGTATAGAATACTGGGGCAACCAACACAGAAATGGCAATGTCCTCTTCAACGCTTCCCAGGAGCAGCATTGGGCGTATATCCGGGCGCCAACACCCCTGTCGTGCCAGCTCCCCCGGCCGCTCCATCCCTGCCCGTGACAGTCACATCACTAACATGCTCCTGGGGAGAAGAGAATAGGATAGAAACGTATAGGTGAATAAAATGTTGTCAATGCGAGTGTCTTGAGAGGAGTCTGAAATGAACTTATTCCCCTCTGCCCATTCTGAACACATGCACCCTCGGCTAAATTTCAGTTACCAGATCCTCAGGACATGAAATGAGGCTTGTTCAACAATAACAAACTGAAAAAATTACAAAAAAAATTATAATAATGGAACACAAGAGGATGTATAAGCACAACGCAGCTCACTGCAGTATAGAACATTCAGCGTGCAAAAAAGCGCAACCCAACTGAGCTTATATTATGTTATTAACATCGACCAAACAAGGAGCAAAGAACGAGAAGGAAGTCTCATGAGAAGGAGATAATATCTGTGGTCTTAGGTCAGTAATACGAGGCCTCGTAGTATCACAGATAAGACACTGAGTGCAGATTGTGTAGCCTTCGGCTGATAACATCTGACCACAGCGGCGCGGACCCTACACACAGCCGGCGCAGGAAACCACTCACTGGACTGATTTTTGGAAAATCTAATTTACTATATAATGAACCGAGCGATTCCATTATATCCAGATCGAGACCACCAAAGTCACATCCCTCTACCTGCTGGACGGTCCGGTGACCCGGCTTCTAGAGACAGACTTACTATAAAACTGTAAAATATTTGTCATCCCAAAAGTGGAATATAAAGTCAAAAATACCTTAAACTGGTATCAATAAAAACTACAGGTCGTGCCGCAAAGGGGACATTACACTGTGTGGGAGTCAGTAAAGGGGTCAATATACTGTGTGGGTGTTATACCATGTGGGGGTCCAGTAAAGGGGGTATTATACTGTGTCGGTATTATACCATGTGGGGTCCAGTAAAAAGGTATTATACTGTGTGGGTATTATACCATGTGGGGGTCCAGTAAAAGAGGCAATATACTGTGTGGGTGTTATACCTTGTGGGAGCCAGTAAAGGGGTATTATACTGTGTCGGTATTATACCATGTGTGGTCCAGTAAAGGGGGCATTATACTGTGTGGATATTATACCATGTGGGGGTCCAGTAAAGGGGGCAATATACTGTGTGGGTATTATACCATGTGGGGGTCCAGTAAAGGGGGCATTATACTGTGTGGATATTATAACATGTGGGGGTACAGTAAAGGGGGTATTATACTGTGTGGGTATTATAACATGTGGGGGTCCAGTAAATGGGGCAATATACTGTGTGGGTGTTATACCATGTGGGGGTCCAGTAAAGGGGGCAATATACTGTGTGGGTATCATACCATGTGGGGTCAAGTAAAAAGGTATTATACTGTGTGAGTATTATACCATGTGGGGGTCCAGTAAAAGAGGCAATATACTGTGTGGGTGTTATACCTTGTGGGAGCCAGTAAAGGGGGTATTATACTGTGTCGGTATTATACCATGTGTGGTCCAGTAAAGGAGGCATTATACTGTGTGGATATTATACCATGTGGGGGTCCAGTAAAGGGGGCAATATACTGTGTGGGTATCATACCATGTGGGGTCAAGTAAAAAGGTATTATACTGTGTGAGTATTATACCATGTGGGGGTCCAGTAAAAGAGGCAATATACTGTGTGGGTGTTATACCTTGTGGGAGCCAGTAAAGGGGGTATTATACTGTGTCGGTATTATACCATGTGTGGTCCAGTAAAGGGGGCATTATACTGTGTGGATATTATACCATGTGGGGGTCCAGTAAAGGGGGCAATATACTGTGTGGGTATTATACCATGTGGGGGTCCAGTAAAGGGGGCATTATACTGTGTTGGTATTATACCATGTGGGGTCCAGTAAAGGGGGCATTATACTGTGTGGATATTATACCATGTGGGGGTCCAGTAAAGGGGGTATTATACTGTGTGGGTATTATAACATGTGGGGGTCCAGTAAAGAGGGCAATATACTGTGTGGATATTATAACATGTGGGGGTCCAGTAAAGGAGGCATTATACTGTGTGGGTATTATACCATGTGGGGTCCAGTAAAGGGGGCATTATACTGTGTGGGTATTATACCATGTGGGGTCCAGTAAAGGGGGCAATATACTGTGTGGGTATTACAACATGTGGGGGTCCAGTAAAGGGGGCAATATACTGTGTGGATATTATACCATGTGGGGGTCCAGTAAAGGGGGCATTATACTGTGTGGGTATTATACCATGTGGGGATCCAGTAAAGGGGGTATTATATTGTGCGAAGCCAGGGGGATCCAGTCAAGACTATGCTATGGGGCCCGGTCTTTCCTAGTTATACCACTGGGTGAGTTTTTGTATTACACCCACCCTGGTTGCCCATGAGCTTGCTCTAAATCCTGACAACCCCTTTAAGGCCAAAACCGTCTTGGTCCTTAAGGGGTTAAGCTATAACATTTTACATGAAGTATATGGCAGGTTGTCAAGCCTTCAGATACCGTATAGGTCATCAATATCAGCCAACCAACCAACAGTGCACCGTACCTGCTGGAACTACATGAGCAGCGCCGGTGCCCACTGGTCTCAAGGTGGCGACCTATTGTATGGAGGCGTTTGCGGGAGATGCCCTGTCTATGAATAATGGAAGATGGAACTTATATAATCTGTGCCAGGGATGAAGGTGTTAACGTCTTCAGTCATCAAGGCTGGAACCCTGAAGAACCGGTTTATGCTACATAACTTATAAGAAAGCAGAGACGCCCCCTGCTGCCCGCCTATATCCTGGAGGAATGCGTCTGACCAAAATCTTTATATCCAGGGGCACGTTGTTCTCCTTTAAGTTGGAAATACAGAAATATCGCCACAATGTAACAGGTCGGCCGCACTGCGCACGCACTTGGCTTTGTTCACACTGGGTTTAGTAAGCCCCGGGAGGAGCCGTCAGGTTTTCCAGCTGTTTAAGGGACTGGTCAGCAGGTTTTATTCAGTCATACATCCGGTGGTGTATCTATAGGGGCCCTAACTGTGACCGGGCCCGAGACCCACTGCAACAATGTATGGTGCCCGTTAGGCCCAGGTTGGGTCCTTGTGACCCGGGGGGGGGTTCAGGGGTCACCAATCTTTCACCCACCCACCCAATTAAATCCTTCCCCTCTTGTCTTGTTATATTGGTGACTGGCGATTGTTACGCCCTGGCACTGGCCCATGAAACAGAATCTTAAAGGGGTTGCCCAGTCGGTGGCCTCCACGGCTGTCGCATGAGAGGTCAGTGTTTGGTCACATGAGCTGCAGGACCCGGGACAAGACTGAACAAACACCACAGTCACAGGGACAATCCCTTTAAGATTTTATTGCACATTATATGTTCGCTACACCCTTGTGTACACCCAGGACTATATCAAAACATCACAGCTGGAGGCTGGAAGAGAGGCCGCTGTGGGGCTAGGAAACCGCAGCCTAGGACCAGCGGGGCACAGAGGGTATGGACTGCATTCTGGGCACATCTCCTGGACCCGAACTCTAAGTATCACAGACATCTATAATGAGAGGAGTCACCGCCTGCCCGAAGGTTTACTGTCCCCTGCTGTCATCATGTGGGGTCAGGAGCCCAGCAGGGAGGGGGGCACCGACTCCTCACACCAGACATCTATAATAATAGGAATCACCGCCTGCCCGAAGGTCTACTGCCCCCTGCTGTGATCATGTGAGGTCAGCAGCCCAGCAGGTAGGAGGCACGACCCCTCACATCACTGACATCTATAATGAGAGGAGTCACCGCCTGCCCGAAGGTCTACTGTCCCCTGCTGTGATCATGTGGGGTCAGCAGTCCAGCAGGGAGGAGGCACGACCCCTCACATCAGACATCTATAATAATAGGAGTCATAAGTATATTACATAGGAGAGATACATATGTAGTGATGAAGCTGAGCTGAGTTTGTCACATAAGTACATTACATATAATAGATACAGGTGTAGTGATGAAGCTGAGCTGAATTTGTCACATAAGTACATTACATAGGAGAGATACAGATGTAGTGATGAAGCTGAGCTGAGCTTGTCACATAAGTACATTACATATAATAGATACAGATGTAGTGATGAAGCTGGGCCGAGTTTGTCACATAAGTAGATTACATATAATAGATACAGATGTAGTGATGAAGATGAGCCGAGTTTGTCACATAAGTAGATTACATATAATAGATACAGATGTAGTGATGAAGCTGAGCCGAGTTTGTCACATAAGTAGATTACATATAATAGATACAGATGTAGTGATGAAGCTGAGCCGAGTTTGTTACATAAGTAGATTACATATAATAGATACAGATGTAGTGATGAAGCAGAGCTGAGTTTGTCACATCATAGGACTACAGTTTACCACAGCACAATACAATACAACCCAATGACAAATTCAGCGCCGTAATATCTGTGCCCTGTACAGACCAGACATGAAGCGATGCGGCAGTCAGCCAGAAGTGATGCATTATTATTATCCCCGGCTATGTATATAGGTGTATATAGGTGCATATAGATGTATACAGATGTATATAGGTGTATATAGGTGTATACTATCCTCTATGCTATGTATACAGAGACGTCCCCGGCACTCACCGACCCGGCGCTTCTTCTCTCCCTTTCAGAGGGGGCGTGTCCATCCTGTAGTCACATGACCGCCCCTGGGGCGTGTCCGGCAGGAAGCGCTGAGGTAACGTCCATGGGGCCCCCGGTGTTGTCGGTGTTGTCGGTGCTTCTGGGGCTCCTCTGCTCGGTGCTGGTAACAGACAGCAAGAACGTGCTGCTGATAGTCGGTGAGTGCCGCACCATCTGCACAGCGGGGAATCGCTCACTAGAGTCACGTGATGCGTCTGAGCAGACACTGAGCATCCTGGGAGTTGTAGTATCTGCATTTTATTTGAGCCCATTCCTATTGTAGCCGCTAGGAGGCGCTGTAAGACATCTGCTTGTGGGAGGGTGAGTGGCCCTTGGCTCCAATACAGGGCCCCACATGAACTGGCGGACACGTAGCCGTAAATGTGAATTAAATTTTACACCCACAGGGGGCGCAATGCTTGATGGTTACGTACAAGGCGCTCTGCTTGGCGGTCACAGTCACAGATGGCTACAAGGCTTGGTGGTGACAGAGTCTCTTAAAGGCACAGCGCTTAGTGGTCACAGACGGCACAGGGAGGTGGTTACGGTGTCTGGTGGAGAATACGCAGTGTGAACAGGCTCTAAGGGGAGCTCACAAGGACATGGAGGGATATCACTTTACTACCCGGTTATATCTGAGGACAAACCACAAATAAACCCGTGGCGGAAAACCGAAGTGTAGCCACAGGGTGCACCACAAATACCTCTTCACTTTCCGTCATGTGAACAGCCCCTTAAAGGGAGTGTGTCAGGTCCAAAACTAATGATAGTGCTTGGTAGGGGCCTTTAATAGGAGCAGAAACAAAACCTGGGGGCCACAGCCTGGTGAAGCAATGTAAGTGCACTGGGGGCGGGGCTAGATCTGCCTATAGGTTGTCAAAAGTGCACTGAGTGCCCTAAAATTACTGCCGGGTGTCGCCCCCTTAGCTGTGAATGACGTCTTTTGGTCTCCGCCCAGGTCACAGCTGTCTGAAGGCAATTTTGGCCATTGAAGCCCCGCCCCTGGTGCACTTAAGGCTGATTTCCATACCTCTGCTCTGCTGCCTCGGTTTGTGACCACCGTTGTTTGTAAAGGCCCCTACGAGGTGCTGTTATTGGTTTGAGGGACATTTTGGACCTGATGGGCTCCATTTAAAGGCACGGCGCTTAGTGGTGACAGATGGGCACAGGGTGAGGGTTACGGTCTCTCACGGAGGGTGCACTGCTGAATGGTTGTGGCCTGAACAGAAAGACATCGTGGGCCATAATACTTACCTGGGCATACCCTCGGCTGCTGGTCACACAGTGCAGTATCACTCACCCTGCAGAAGGTATAGTATGTCCACAAACCCCTTCTCAGAAAGTCACCCACGCTCCAGCGTCCTCACCCGTGGCCAGGGAACGGTCACACGTGTAATGCAAACAAGCAGAGGACGGTTAAAGGCACGGCGCCCGTAATAAAACAGCAGGACGCAGCAAAGTGCAACAGTTGTATTAAAGGGCCCTATTAAAGGGGTTTTCATACTCATGTATCCACAGGACGGGTCATCACTATCTATGGGTGTCTGACCACCGGACCCCGCACAGATCAGCTAATCCGGGTGCCAGCAGCTAGAGCAGTGGACGGGCAGGGTGTGCTGCTATACAAGTTATAGGACCAGAGCGGCACAGAATAATCCTTATAATTCTGTTCTCATCTGGGTATTGTCTTGCTCAGGGTTCAGGGGCCTAAAATCTTGTGATGTTCCCTTTAACCCTTTCTTCATTTCCAGGTGATGATGCCGGCTTTGAGAGCGACGTGTATAATAACACCGCCATCCAGACTCCGCACCTCAGAGCGCTGGCGAGGAGAAGCGTCATCTTCAAGAACGCCTTCACGTCCGTCAGCAGCTGTTCTCCTAGTAGGGGATCCATCCTGACCGGCCTGCCTCAGGTGACGGATTTATTAAGTATTTAAAGGGAACCTGCCACCACCTCCACCTCTTTGCATCGTTCAGTAGGTTCCCCACCACTGGTTCTGCCACAGTTGGAATTTTTTCTCTAACCCCCACCGTTCCTGAGCAATCTCCGCTGTTAGTTTCAGCACCCAATATGCTAATTCTTTTTTTTTTTTTTTTTTTTTTTACCCTCCTTAGCTGCTCCAAATCCTGGACAACCCCTTTAATCTTCTGTGCTGTGTCTGCCATTACTTCCTCCTGGGGTTTGGCATTTCATAGACCCCTTTCCTGTATATTTAACCCCTTGTTTCCACGTGTATTGCGCGTCCCCTGGTTATGTCGCCAGATCCTCGTACGATCACACGTTTTTACTTCACGTCACCACCAATGACTCTTTTTTTTCCAGATGATTTTACTTAAAGGGGTCTCCCAGAATTACAATGTAGTAACTATCGGCAGGATCATGACAATGAGGGGGGTCCTGTGTTCTCTCTCTGAGTTGGGCGATGGTCTCCTCATATTACATGCTCTATATAACCTCTATGGGACGCAGAGCTAGCACTCGGCTATCCCCATCAGTGCCATAGACGTAGCATGGTGGGGCAGCTCCACCCTCGCTCACAGGACCCCCTCCATATTTGTGATTGGTCGGGGGCCCCCAGTGATCTGACACTTACACAGATAACTTCTTTATGTGGGAACTCTCCTTTAAAGGGAATGTGTTGCCACATCATGGGCAATTTTTTTTTTTTTTAAAACATATTAAACATATTTTTTAAGAATTTTTGAGAGGGCCACCGGGTACTGTATAGAGGGGGTCACCGGGTACTATATAGAGGGGGTCACCGGGTACTGTATAGAGGGGGTCACCGGGTACTTTATAGAGGGGGTCACCGGGTACTGTATAGAGGGGGCCACCGGGTACTGTATAGAGGGGGTCACCGGGTACTATATAGAGGGGGTCACCGGGTACTGTATAGAGGGGGTCACCGGGTACTATATAGAGGGGGTCACCGGGTACTGTATAGCGGGGGTCACCGGGTACTGTATAGAGGGGGTCACCGGGTACTGTATAGAGGGGGTCACCGGGTACTGTATAGAGGGGGTCACCGGGTACTGTATAGAGGGGGTCACCGGGTACTATATAGAGGGGGTCACCGGGTACTATATAGAGGGGGTCACCGGGTACTGTATAGAGAGGGTCACCGGGTACTGTATAGAGGGGGTCACCGGGTACTGTATAGAGGGGGTCACCGGGTACTGTATAGAGGGGGTCACCGGGTACTGTATAGAGGGGGTCACCGGGTACTGTATAGAGAGGGTCACCGGGTACTGTATAGAGGGGGTCACCGGGTACTGTATAGAGGGGGTCACTGGGTACTGTATAGAGGGGGTCACCGGGTACTGTATAGAGGGGGTCACCGGGTACTATATAGAGGGGGTCACCGGGTACTATATAGAGGGGGTCACCGGGTACTGTATAGAGAGGGTCACCGGGTACTGTATAGAGGGGGTCACCGGGTACTGTATAGAGGGGGTCACCGGGTACTATATAGAGGGGGTCACCGGGTACTATATAGAGGGGGTCACCGGGTACTGTATAGAGAGGGTCACCGGGCCTCTGCCGGGGAACACATTTGGAGTGACTGAAATGACCAGCAGTATTGTTGATGGTTTTTTCTGTATATTTTTGCGATCTATAAGACGAGCTCTGAAACTTTTCACATTCTCAGGATTTGCAGGATTAGGCGCTTGTGAGCTATTGCACAATTCACACTCGTGACACTTCCTTATCCTGTTTTTTAAATAAACATCTCATGTCATGTCTGAGGCAGAAGAAAACAGAAGAGATTATTTGGGTGACCGGGCTGAGGACAGGGATTGCAGAAATAACTGAACAGCGCGCCTGAGAAACCCAAAAACATCTCCTTATAAAGCTGCGATAGAAAAAACCTTTCAGGACTTATTGTAAGAAACAAGCAGAGATAACCGGAGAGCCTTGTCCATGGGGGTGACGGCCCATTCCTTATCACTGCTTGCCCCATGTACAGGAGAAGAGGGCGGAGCAAATAATCATCATGAGATGATACTAAGCGCGCAGTCAGACCATGCAGTTGGGTGCAGTGAAAACCATATTGGAAAATGCGTGTGGTTTTTTTTTTTGTCCAGGATAACCCGTTTTTTGATATGAGTCTGGGGAAGGTGGGAAAAAAAACCATACTCGCCTGTCCCTGGTGCCCCGATGTCCCCCACCGCGGTCCGGTCCCGCTGCTCTGGTGTCTTGTGACATCCCTTGTCCGTTCGTTAGGTCGCTGACTGGTAGGCCGTGCCTGCCCCAATATGGCGGCGCCCAGGCACCGCTGCCCTTTAGATTAATTGAGCCATTTTTACCATACTTTTAAATGCCATAAAAGCGAAAACCGGAAGAAAATGGCAGAATTACGTTTTTTTTTTCCATTTCCACCCCATTATGAATTTGTTTCCAGCCCCCAGTACATTGTACAGAAGGTTTAGTGGTGCATTTATGAAATACTGTTTGTCCAGCAAAAAATAAGCCCTCGCATATTTCTGAGAACATCTTTAGGATCGGTTACCAGTATCTTATTGGCGGGATCCGATACCAGGGACTCCCACAGTTCACCTGCTTGCTTCAGCTGCGTCCCCTTCACAGGCCTGTGACGTCATATTATGAGTTTCATGAGTTTGCAGCCCAGTCCCATTCAAGTGACGCAGTGCACAGTGTTGACGCAGTTTGCTTTGTATCTGCAGCATCAGAACGGTATGTACGGCCTCCACCAAGACGTCCACCATTTCAACTCTTTCGATGACGTCAGGAGTTTGCCGTTGCTTCTTGGCCAGGCCGGCATAAGGACAGGTATAAAGAAGCAGTAAAGTGACGACCGTCATGATGTAAAATGCTGAAACCTCCAATACCCTTTGTATGTGTTAAAGGAATCATTGGAAAAAAACACGTGGGGCCCGAAACTGTTTACCCCTTTGACTTTGCCTACACGGAAGAGAACAGCTCCGTACTACAAGTGGGGCGCAACATAACCCGCATCAAGTTGTTGGTCAGGAAGTTTTTGCAGAGCCAAGACCAAAGGTGAAAATTAACTGGTTAACTCAGTAGTGTTTTCTGTGTAAGCTCCACCCATGAGTATAGGCCACGCCCCCTAAATGGCAGCCAGAGTGCCTCAATAAAGAGTAACTCTCATGTCACTATTTTCTTTACTATGGTGTTCTGGGATTCTTGGTGATCATTTTTTGGAATATACTTTAACTTATTTTACTTAATTTTAGTAGAAAAAAGGCTCTAAAGTTCACCCTAGCAACCGTCTAACTAAGAATCGCCAAGGAGAGTCCGTCCCATAAACACCTGGACAGATAAACTAACACCATGTAACTTTTAGACAAAGATCCACTAGACAGTCTTATACTACACCAGATTTATCACAGTGACTGATCCTCTCTAGTCTAACTTCATATCACTTATTAGTCAGCTTAGTTTTGTCGCAAAATTTTGGCACATTGTCCATAATTTTGATGCATAGTTTTGCATATTAATCTACACCCCTTTCTGACATGCCCCACCCACCTGACAATTAAGGTGCAGAAAGCTTCAGAAGTTCGTGTTACATTCCCAACTGTGTCTTTAAAGGGGCCTTACAGCCCCAAATACAGTTTTCATACTGATGACCTATCCACAGGACACCCAGAACTCACACAGATCAGCTGTTCTGGCTTCCTGTAGATGCTGGAAGCTGCTGTAGGTTAGTTGACACTGAGATGTAAGGCCCGCCCTTCTGACAGTTTCGGCACAGATATCCCTCCAGTAACAGCAATGATATCTCCATCACCCGGGAACATATTGGGAAAGCTGACAGTGCGCTGAATTATATAATACCGCCAGTGGCGTAACTAAAGTCTTGTGGGCCCCGATGCAAACTTTTATCCAGGGCCCCGTACCTCATCCCTACAGCGAATTCTTGATAGTGATGGTTACGGCTGCTAAGGAGTTTAATCAACCTTAGCGTGGTTAAGGTAATCTGTGGCTCTCCTTGGTTTATGGGCCAGATGGAAGCTGCAATATCAATACTGATGCCAGTGCTTATGGGCCCCCTAAGACTCCTGGGCCCCGCTGCGACTACACCCCCTTAAGTAATGCCCCTGAATTACGCACATCTCCAAGGACATGAAAAAAAAACCACTCGCCTCTCCCCGGTGCTCCCGTGTCTCCCAGCGCGGTCCGATCCTGCTGCTCCATTGTGTTCTTCCAGTGGAAGTCCCCACTGCATGTGACCGCTTAGCCCAATCGGTGGCCTCAGCAAAGGACACGGGACGTCACTACCTGTGACCAGGTCCTTACCTCAGATTGGCCTCAGTGGTCATGTGACTCAGCAGAAGGGACATGGGACATCACAGCCGGTGAGGACTTCCGGCAAAAGAAGACTGGACCGCACTGGGAGGACACTGGAGTATCGGGGACAGGTGAGTATATATTTTTTATTTTTTTTACCTTACTCAGCCTAATTAAAAAAAAAAAAATAGGCTGGACATCTCCTTTAAGCTGAGTGATTAATAATTACCCGGGGAAGATCTAGAATCCATTTTGGAAATGGGCACCATATTTACCCTGTGCTATCCCCATATGGATAGCGGTACACAATACCTGAACTAAGCTCTGCGAGGACTCGTGGGTGTCATCCATCTGGATCTGCATCTTATCTGCATTCACTCTCCTGTTTCTTTCCTACAGAATACACCTATATCAGCTGTAGTGAATGTTCCGGAGCCCTCATATAATCCTTACTGTATGTGGCCTTCATGCAGGAGTATTTTCAATACGTCTCCCTTTCCACTTTCTTCTCGCACAGACCCTTCTTCCTGTACGTTGCGTTCCATGACCCTCACCGTTGCGGACACTCCCAGCCTCAGTACGGCCCCTTCTGTGAGAAGTTTGGAAATGGAGAACCTGGTATGGGAAGAATTCCGGACTGGACACCCCAATATTATACACCTGATGAAGTCCAGGTCTGCCCTGAGCGTTTTGTTTCCTCCTCTTTCATAGCACCTACATACTGTATATCTATATGTATATCTATACTGTATGTGTGTATATATCTATATCTATATATATATATATATATATATATATATATAGTATACTGTATGCCTATAGAATATGTTGCTACAATGTGTAGGTTATATCAGGATGTTTGTTAGTGTGCCCCAAGTAAACTGCATAAATGGTAAGGTGCAATTATATCTTAAAGGGTCTTTCTGGCCCCTAAAGCATGTTTCAGCCACAGGATAGGTCTGTGAGAGTCTGACACCTGGGCCTGCACAGATCAGCTGTTCGACAGCCTCCAAGTGTCAGAATCTACTGTAGTGGAAGGGGAGCGGAAGCAGCTTTATTGATCTAACCTTGGCTTAGGTCATCAGTATCAGATCATCAGGGGACTGACACCCAACACCCGCACAGATCAGCTGTTCTTAGAACTATGTAGTCAATGGAGCCGGAAGCAGATGGCTCTGTCCACTGTGTAGTGACTGCCATGCTAATGGTAGTTGAACTGCAGTTACCCAGCACAGATGGTACACAGCTCCATTCACTGTATAGCTCTGACACCATCTGAGAACAGCTGATCTGTGGGGGTGTCAGGTGTCAGACCCCCGATGATCTGATACTGATGACCTATCCCAAGGACACCACATTTCTATAGACTTGTACTATGAAGGGAGGCGTTCCTCACCGCCCAGTGAAGATCCTGAGCTGTAAGGCCGCCCTCCCCGACACTTCAGTGATATCAGTAGCAGAAACCAACAATATCTTTGGAATCGGGGCAGATGCCTACAAACCTGAAAGTCCACCGACTTTAGTGCACGGTCAGCTTTGCAACTGTATATAGTATGGCACATCTTAGGGGACACGAAGGGCCTTCTTTAAGGAGAGGCACTGTTTTTGTTTTTGGAAACCCCACAAGAAGCGGACTCTAATATCTAATTTACCTCTATTGTAGGTTCCCTATTTTATTCCAGACACCCCTAGTGCGAGGGCTGACCTGGCGGCTCAGTATACAACAATTGGTCGTATGGACCAAGGTTAGTAAAATGTCTTGCTTTATGACCTTTACTTCATCGAAGGGGGGTGGGGTTTGTATAAAAATGGTGCAGGCAAAGAAATATGGGCACAGATTAGGGCGACACCGAACAACAGCCAGGATAACTGCGGTGATTTTGTTCACGTAGGTTATTTCAATTTGGTTATTACAATATTTGTGAGGTTCTACCTGCATCTGAATCTACATCTGAATTGGAACTGCTATTATACTCTCTTCAGACCCCAGAGTATAATGACCGGGGGCCCAGGGGAGGTGACAAACATAAAAACAGTGTTACTCACCTCTCCTGGGCTCCAGTGTGACTCCCTGCTGTCTTTGGCACTTCTGGCTGATGATAGTGACTGCTACGGCCTGTGATTGGGCCTCAGTGATCACATGGTGATGTGACACATAGATGCAACCTGTGTGACCACTGAGGCCCAGTCGGAGGCCCTAGCAGTCACTAACATCAGACAGAAGTGCCAAAGACTGCAAGGAGTCACACCGGAGCCCAGGAGAGGTGAGTAAGACTGTTTTTATGTTAGTCACCTCCCCTGGGTCTCTTTGACCCCAGAGTATAATAGCAGTTTAGATTCGGTCCAAACGAAACCGCCAAGCCAACCTCGCGAGACACATACCCATAAAAGATGTGGTTTAAAAGGGGCGTTACTTAAATAATCGCCATTAATCATAATGGAAGTAAAACGCCCGATTAATGGCACCCAGCCCTAATACCGTCTAATAGGATATATCTAACAGATTTATCACAGTGACTGCTGCGGGATGATAAATCTGCTGTAACTTTTCACCTCCTATTAGGGGGCTTTGTGTATTACAAAAAGTTATCTAAAAATTTTGGCACATTTTTTAGCGTATGATGTTGCCTCTTAAAGGGGTTGTGCCATAGGGAAGGGAATAAATATCAGATCGCTGGGACCTTCAGCCATTGGGAGAATGGGGAACATAAGCCCCCTGTATCCTGCCTGTGAATGAAGCACTCGCATGGCCGCCATTCCATTCACTGATATGCAGCAGCGGGGATTGCAGTCTCTAGCAGCCCTATAGAAGTGAATGGAGCGCGGTCACACAAGCGCACTGTTACTTCATCCCCTATGGATAAGGCATAAGTGTCTGTAGGGGCACAACCCCTTAAGGCCTCTTGCCCAGAAAGCCACACCCCCTTTCTGCTAAGCCACACCCTCCTGTATTTTGGCACAAATTATGCCACAATGCTGGTACATTTTCATTAATCTGCCCCAGGACATTCAATCACAAAAAAAAAAAAAAAAAAAAAAAAATCTTTATTAAATATTTAAATCAGGTTCTTCTTATAAATATGTATTTTTTATTTTATTTTATTTTTTGACAATCCACATAAAAAATATTAAACTAATCCAGTGTTCACACTGACTGCGAGAGCAGGGGCAAAGGAGGGGTCCATCCACCTTCAAAAACTGTCAAACGCTCATGTGGCAAAGAGCTATTCCCCCTAATGTTTTTGTCACCCATACATATGTATACCTGGCTCAGCTGAGCCTGCATGTGTTTACAACAATGCGAGGGGAGAAACCTATTGCCAGACACCTCTGGTGTTGGGCCTATTGTCATAACAAGGATCGGGCATGTTGAAATTCAACATATCCGATCCTTCTAATCCCATAACAAATGTGGGCAAGGAAGATTCAGGAGGCCCAAGACAGAGAAGATAGTTGGCAAAAATCAGGGGGTTCAGCCGATGTTGCTCTCTCAGTAGGTATATAGGTGTTATCAGCTTCTCTGTATAGACTGGATGAGAGTGAGCAGAGACATCTCCTCATCATCGGAGGGTCCTGATGGAGGAGGCCTAAACAAACGGCAGCACCATAGACAAGGCTCGATGTTCCTACTCCTGGTCCTGACACCCAGTGACACAGTCTATACCATCAGGGTGTGTGTCCCCAATATGGCAGCACACGGAAAAAAAAAATTCGGAAAAAAAATTAAAAGTTCAATTTTCTCACTATTTTTTCTTTTGTGCAGTTTAGGATTTTCTTTCCCACAGTTTCATGACCTCACCTTGGCTGACAGGGGAAACGTCCCGGCCCTCAGTCATGAGACATTTTAACATCAAAGGCCACATATTTAATCCGGATTTCACTTTTCTGTTTGTTTTTTTCCCTGACATACCAAAATGTATAAATCTGGAATTTGTCCAACATTGTAATGGCAGTGACTTGTATAGGTTTGTCTTATATTGGTAAGGACATAGAAGTTCCACGTACCCTGATACCAAAAAAGCAGAATTAAGAGTGACCGCTCTGGTATTATCACTATGGCAACGCCCAGACAAACTGAGGTCTGTATCTGCAGTAAGGCCGTGTTCACATGTGGCAGAACAGACAAGTTCTTTTGTACTGAGCAGCAATACATGTAGGTTGGCTTTTGAAAACCCCATTCACACATACTGGAAACTATTGCGTACTGCTGATTTTTTGCTATAGGGTGAAATCTGCGAATCAGTAGGTAACACGTGGGTTTTACTGCATATTTGTAGTGAAATTCACAGCATAAGAACTTATCCTAAGTTAGTCATGTCTGAGTATATTCTGCCATATGTCTGCCATATTGCCTGGACTGAACACTGAGCCAGGACCCAGATGTATCATAATCTTCTTTAATACGAGGAGTCGCTGCCTCCCCGCCCCTTTAAAGAAGGCCTCGGGGTCCAGACCCTGCAGACTGTATATACTATAGTAATATTAGAGCTGCTCATTTCGGTATCCACGTTGCCTATACGTATCCGCTTCTATTCCGCAGGTATTGGCCTTATTCTGGATGAACTGCGCAGCGCAGGACGTGACAACGACACCCTTGTAATATTCTCCTCTGACAACGGCATTCCCTTCCCCAATGGCCGCACTAACCTGTACTGGTCGGGGAGAGCCGAGCCCTTACTGGTTTCATCTCCGGGTTGTCCACGATGCTCGGGACAAGTAACCGAGTCCTTTGCAAGTCTTCTCGGTAAGACACTAGACGTAGAACTTCAGAAACAAATGTAGAAACAAATGTTACCATTTGGACCATCCCTTTAATTTAAAGGGCTTTTGCAGTTTGAGCCTATAGGTTTGTAATCTGATTTCTCTTTTGGGGTTTTTTCGCCCAGACATCACACCCACTGTCCTCGACTGGTTCTCCATTCCATATCCTGACTACAAGTTATTGGGTAAGACTGTGAAACTTTCTGGAAAGTCTCTCCTTCCGGCTCTAGAATCCGAACAACCTTGGACCTCCGTATTTGGCAGTCAGTCGCATCACGAGATCACCATGTACTACCCCATGAGGTCCGTCCAGCACATGCAGTACTTACTTATACACAATCTAGATTTTAGGATGCCCTTCCCCATCGATCAAGATTTTTACATATCTCCGACATTTCAGGATTTACTGAACAGAACGGTCTCGGGCCGGCCCACAAACTGGTTCAAGACGCTCCATAACTATTATTATAGAGACCGCTGGGAGCTCTACGACCGCTCTAAAGATCCTAGCGAGGTCAAGAACCTGGCCGGGGATCCAGACCACTATGTGGTTTTGCGAATTATGCAGGATATGCTGCGGACGTGGCAGTGGGCGACATCAGATCCTTGGGTCTGTGCACCTGATGGGGTTCTGGAAGAGAAGTTAGATCCAGAATGTAGACCACTCCACAATGAACTGTAGGGCGCCAATTTAATATTGTACCAAATAAAGGGATTTTCTGGGATTATAAGATTGAGCTTCATTTTCTCTTCTCAGGCCTGTGACATCTCATCCATGGGCACATGACCATGCTGCAGCTCAGTCCCATCCAAATAAATGGACTGAGCTGCACTACCAAGCACAGCCACTATATAATGTATGGCGCTGTGCTTGGTGAGTAGTTAAGGGGTCACAGCAATTGATACCATTGTCCTGGAAAAATCCCTTTAAATAGTTGCTAACTTTTCAAAAATCAATAATGCAGGCAAATAAAAAAAACAAAACTTCAACACTGTATTTGTTCTACACGTATTTGGCTCTTTTCTACCACATCTGAAATTTCTGCTGAATCAGAATTGGCCACCCAAGACAGACTTTCAGCTCACTAAAATATCTGATTACATGTGCCCATAGAAGTCTATGGAAAGGGGAGGAGGAGCCCAGTGAGAGAGAAGCAGACATATGCAAAAATAGAGGCTGCTGCAGCTAATAGTAGGTTTCCTATTTCACCCGAGTGCTTTATTCACATCAGTACTGTGCAGTATTCTCCATAATGTCCTATAGGATGATGATGCTGCTTACAAGTGAGTAGTAACATCACCCAATATTGAGGACCGGGCCCTAAAGGCACTTACATGTTCAGGCAGCTGACTTTACATATCCTACCTACGAGAAGGTAAATGATCTCCGCGTTTCGCCATCTCGTGAATGTAAATATTTGCGTATTTTGTGATTTGCTTGATGCAATAAACAATATTTTTCAACTTTTTGAGATACAATTTGTTGTTTTGTGTTATTTAAAGACATTTTATATATTTATTAAAGGGGTTGTGTCAAAGTAAACTGGCAAGGACCCGCAGCCAGGCTGAATGTGGGTGGGACTGGTGATGGTCAGTGCTCCTATTCACTTCAATGGGAGCACCAGAGATGGCTCCCATGTGTCAGTGCAGGTGGAGCTTTCAGGTGATGTGAAATCGCGACATTGGTGCAGAATTCAGAATTAAAATATATTAATCCTTTATATTAGTCTGTCTGCAAAATATCCAAAACAACTTTTTATTTTGTCTGACAATCCCTTTAAGCCAATGAATGTGAATAAGGCGGTGTTCACATCTGTGTCAGAGTCTCCTTTGGAGGTATGGGGGGGGGGGGGATTTGCCTTCCTCTGGATCAACTTGGTAGGTTTATCGGTTGGACTTGTCTTTATCCAATTCTATCTACTATGTAAAACAGTTTTTACTTTCTTCAAAATCTGAATATCTGTAACCGATGTTCCCTAAAATGGGGCCAAAAGAAAGTCCAACTTAACCAACTTTAAGTGAAGCCTCAGAATTTATAAAAGTGTGAAAGTTCTGACTGCCGGAATGTAAAAATAAGAGTTCTAATGGTCAAAACTGTCCAGCACTTCTAGGGGTTAAACACTCTGAAGGTGTCTTTTTTTTTCCAGTAAGAAACCCAAAAAGGAAACTTTGTTTTCTGTCCCAATGAAAGAAATGCAGAAACCCTGAAATCTGAACGGTTTGTTTTCCTTGGCGGTCTCGGCCCGTCCTGCACAGAATATTTTTATAGTGCAGATGACCTAGTCAAGTTTGGATATATAATTTTTTAATGGAATCTGCAATAATTTGTGCCCCCTTACACCCCCTACACACAATTTATTCAGCATTTCTTAAACCATTTTTGAAATCCTATAAAAGTCCTATACGCAAAGGTTGAAAGCCAGGCCAGCTGCCCTCGATTTGGGCTGAATGGATTAGGGTGAGGGGTCTGCTACAAAAATCCTGCGGTCAGCAAGACCTGACCTGGTACAGTAAGTAATCCCGGAACCACCGCTATACTATGCAGTGCTGCACATGCTCCCAGAACAGCTGATCTGTGCGGGGTCCGGGTGTCAGACCCCAACTGATCACATACTGGTGACCTACCCTGAAGATAGGTTATCAGTATGAAAAACGAATTTGGACCCAGAAAACCTCTATAAGGAGGACCTTTCACCAAAGCTCTTTGCATCCTTAAAGAGGACCTTTCACGTCCTCAGGCACATGCGGTTTTATATACCGCTAGAAAGCTGTTATGTCCCCCGGGGTTGGAGCTATCGGTGGTCTTAGTTTCACCGTCCACCGTCAGAAGGGCGTTCCTGACAGTCTAGCTGGGCGGTAAGGAACGCCCCCTCTGGCTATGGGTGAGTACAGTCAGGGAGGGCGTTCCCTACCGCCCAGTGATGACACTGAGCTGTGAGGAACGCCCCCCAGTACAAGTCTATGCACAAGTACTGTCAGGGAAGGCGTTCCTCACAGTGCAGCTAGATTGTCAGGAACGCCCTTCTGACAGTGGGCTGATATTGGTAACGGCACCGATATCTCCAGCCCCGGGGCACGTAACGTGAAAGTCGACAGTACACTGAATTCAGCACACTGTCGGCTTTCTAGCGGTGTATAAAACCGCATGAGAATGTGAAAGGTTATTTTTAAATAGACACTGCAGCAATCTTTCATGTCCGTTTTGCATTTATTGTGAAAGTAGTGAATATTTTTGTCAAAAGATTTGCGCTCAGATTAATCTTCTGTGTTAGCCGCATCATAACCTAGATTTGCAGTCCTGGATCTCCTATGTTATGGTCACTTGGGCTTTTCCCGGCTATCTGTTTGCTATTTTACAGTTACTCCTGGCAGAATTACATGTAAAGAAACCAATAGTAGTAATAATGGATAGGAAGGCAGACTGCTCTGTATTGTACACGCCCCCTGCCTCAAAGAGGAATGTAAAATGTGCTGCAGCCATAATGGGGCTATTAGTAGCAGAAAGATTGCTAGGACGCCATGTATGAAGGTTATCAGTAGGTCAGTATCACATCAATAGGAGCCAAATAGGTTGTGAAAATTCACAGAGTGGAAACAGAATCAAATAGAATGAAAAAAACATTTTATTTTTTTTGTCACATCCGCAAGTAAAAGTGGTCTACAAAAAGCAGCGATGACATTCAAGAAGGCTGAAAAGAACCATCCAAAATAAAGCAAAAAGTGACCGAATTCTGCAGATCTTGTGCCGTTCTCTAGAACCCTCCATGTAACCCGTATAAATGACCATGGCCGGACATTAGTAATATGTAACATCTTCCTGTACAGATTGACATCACAAGCGAGACAATGAAAGGATTACTGAATACGCACAGTACGGGGTCAGACACTCTCTGGATACTGAGAACCAATGGGGGGGGGATTTATTAAACCCCACACTTCAGAATTTTGGCACAAAATTGGTTCACAACTTTTCGTGCTTCTAAGTCTATTAGTAAGTCCCATAGACTCAGTTAAGGGTAAGGATTTACATTTTTTTTGTTCTGTTAAAGGAACAGGAAAATGAAAATCCCAACATGAACGGATCCGCTAAATGATGGACACCAATGGATCCCAAGGAACCTTGTTGACTAATGGGCTCTATCGCGTATCCACTATGGTAACCAACATTTTGCTAAATGAAAGAGTCCTGCATGCAGGACCTTTTGGAGCACAATAAAGCATCCAACACAGATGTGAACATGGCCTTACATGCACATTAGTTTCTAGTAGCCAGATAGTGGCCACCCACTTTAAAGGTGGTGGTTGTCCCCGACCTTAGCAGCTGCTTACAAAACTGAAGCCAACCCAGTACGGAGTCGATGGGTACGTGAAACTGCGACACAAAGAAGATTTACTGCATCTCCCCTGTAGCAGCCACTGCAATGGAGAATTTGGTGACCATTTATGGATGGGCTGGACCTGTCATTATGGAAGTCACCGAGTCTTCCAACTTTTTTTCTAGGGAGAGTCAAGAACAGTAGAGTCGCCCTCTATCAAGTCCAAGTGCCCCAATATATCATAAAGCAGAGTCAGCCTCTTTAGAAAGATGACAAAACTGCAGTAGTATTCGAGGATAGTCTGCAGCCTTAGATACATTGTAACAGAAAATGTCGACTGCCCAATAAAATAGCCATAGCCATGTTTACAATTTACCCAATGGACAATACACGTAAGATAAGGCAAGGTAAAAAATAAATTCAAAAAGCTATTTTTGATGCAAGCTCCAGTGTGACAGATTAAGTCTAAAGTAGACTCGTCTTAAAGGGAACCTGTCATGTTGAACATGGTGTCTGATATCCAAGTGGCAGATTATAGAACACAATGATGTAGCGTTTTATCACAAAAGTTCTGGCATTCTATTATTTAAGTCCCTCCTCTTTCTACACTTGAGTCCAGTGGGCGGTCCTACTTAGAGGTTGGAGTCCAGTGGGTGGCCCTGTAAAATAATATCTGTCCGTAAACTATAAAATAGTCTACAATTGAATGAAATCCTTACTCACATGTTGACCCCTAAGGTAACATTATTGGAGAACTCGGCTTCATATAAAACATGGAGATTTATTGAAGCCATCATGGGAAACAGATACATGGAAAACTTCCAGCATAACAGAAACATCAGTCAATGTCTTACATTTCTTAGGAGAAGTGTAGTGTTAGGTTTCTTCAAGGTGGTTCTCTTGCATCATCTTGGCTCATGCTTATTCATCAATGTGTGTTGGTCTTCTGCAGGACGATTCTGCCATTCTTCCAGGGTCTTAGAGGAAGTAGCCAGGTTTGGAGAGAGAGACACCCAAAGAGAGAGACAGGGACAGATCCCCACAGGGAGAGGGAGACCCCCACCGAGAGTGAGACCCAGACATGTGTGTCTGTCAGTCATTTATATTCATGAAAGGGGGTGTTTCCCAACATCCTTATACTTTCTACTACTGTATTTGGACAATACCAAAATAGTCATACCCTATCCACACCCATGCACCATAAGATACAAGAGCTTTGTCAGCAAAATACAATTAACCCTTAAAGGTCTTGAATATTGCATGTCAAATATTATTTAACAGGCCCTACTTGGTGATTGACAGTAGGACCACCCACTGGAGAGCACGGATTGAAATAAATATGTGACAAGTGATATTGGAACAAAATTGACAAAACTATCAATCTACTCCGCTCATCCTGCTCTATAATATACCGTCTGTAGATGTGACAACATATTCAATGTACCATAAATGCTTCAAGTATTACACCCACAAAAATGTTATTCTCTAGCCTGCTTGAAAGGTACATGATGTGAGTTGTAGTGCAGGTATCTTCTTACTGATGGCTCTATATGAGAGTTATGTGCTCCCTCCTGGTCCTCAGATGTGTCATGTGACCATCAGACTCTGTAACTGACACAGCATCTTATGTATGGACAGGAAGTCAGTTTCTATACTTATTGCGAGTCTCATAGGAATGAAGAGAGAAATTGACTTCCTGTCCACGTATAAGATGTGTGCCAGTTGAAAAAAAAAAAAAAAAAAAATATATATATATATATATATATATATATATATATATATATATATATATATAAAATGTGTTTCGGTCACATGACACACTTGAGGACCAGAATGAAGTGAAAACCTCAATTTATCCCTTTAAATTTTGACAAGCCTACATTTTGTTATTACAGCAGCATTTTTCACGCAGTTCTGACAAAGCCAAAAGATCATTTTTGGATTACTTAAGATCACATTTGAAAGTACAAAGCAAAAACAATTCAGAAGTCTTGTACTAACCCTTGAAGAGGACCTTCACCACTGCCACCGATTCCGCTGCAGTTGGAATTTTTTCTCTAGCTCCCACCATTCCTGAGCAATAATTTCTGTTACTTTCAGCACCATTATACGCTCCACTGTCAGGTGGGCAGTCCTAGGCTGGAGCAGAAAGACAGAGACCACCCACCTGACAATATAAAGCATAATGGTGCTACTAATCTAAACTGATTGCTCAGGAATGGTGGGGGCTAGGGAAAAAAATTCCAACTGTGCCAGAATCAGTGGAGTGGGGTCTACTGAAGGATGCAGAGAGGTTCTCTTGAACAATATCAAATATAAAACAAATATCTTGAAAGAAAAAAAACAAAACAAACAACAAAAAGATGTATGAAGCTTCTGTACTTGGAAGACTTCCTATTTCCTGAGGTTGAGCAGCAGCATCAAGACCAAGTAATCGCAAACTGAATTCCTATTCGGAGACAGAGCTTTGATACGGTCAAAACCTGTAAAAAACAACAATGATAATGATGATTTCTTATGTTACGTCTTGTCAATAGAGGCCAATTCACACTGCATTACTAGCGTATGTCTGAGATACTTCTGAAGGATTTCTTGCTATACCTCTCTAACGCATGCTTCCCGTGTATGTCCCTGTACATCACCTCTAGGCTCTCAGCGTATACATCAGACAAGCCTTAACGTATCCGGCCTAATGATCAGAACCTACAGTACAATAGGGTCCTCTGAGGCTTCTAGTTCAGGCCAACAGACCCACAGTCCAGATGAAATTTTTGGCTTTCATATGGACCATATAATACTTGTATTTAGACACTCTGGTAAATCACATTTTTTTGTTTAGTTATTCCTTTCGGTCTGAGATCCATTTCTTCAGTTGGGTCATATGATAATTCTGACCTGCTGACAGTAACACGCCTGTCTGCTCTGCTAAAGTCACATCAGGGCTTCCTGAAATAGCATGGAGCAAGTGTTCCATGGGGGAAGACAAAGTCCTATCACAGCTACTTCTGATAATTGGACAGGCTCCGGTCACAGATAATTACATGGTCTCCCAGCAGGCAGAGATGGTACTGTCTCTAGCTGCCCATGTGGTGCTGTGCTGAGGCATCATGGGATTAATAACATAGTAAAGGGACAGAAATCCATGTCTTCAGGCTTCAGTCACACAGCAGACATGGATGGCACTGTCTCTAGCTGCCCATGTGGTGCTGTGCTGAGGCTTCATGGGATTGATAATATAGTACAGGGACAGAAATCCATGTCTTCAGGCTTCAGTCACACAGCAGACATGGATGGCACTGTCTCTAGCTGCCCATGTGGTGCTGTGCTGAGGCATCATGGGATTAATAACATAGTAAAGGGACAGAAATCCATGTCTTCAGGCTTCAGTCACACAGCAGACATGGATGGCACTGTCTCTAGCTGCCCATGTGGTGCTGTGCTGAGGCATCATGGGATTAATAACATAGTAAAGGGACAGAAATCCATGTCTTCAGGCTTCAGTCACACAGCAGACATGGATGGCACTGTCTCTAGCTGCCCATGTGGTGCTGTGCTGAGGCATCATGGGATTCATAACATAGTATAGGGAAAGCGAAAGCTAAAAGTCAAGATGGAGAGGAGGCTGAACTGCGGGGAGATGATGGATACGATATGGACACCTAGAAGACGTTCAGGGTGTGAGACAATCAGGTGAGGGGCCAGGGATGGAAAAGAAGGGTTTTCTCTGCAGCGCTCCTTTAAGTAGATATACAGGAAAAAGTTCTGAAATTTCTGCTATAGGAAGCTCCGGCTCATGTCAAAGTCTATGTTGGTAGAATATGGGTAAAATGCGTCGGTATTCTGACATCACAAAAACAGACAAATATTCTACAATATCCAATCAAAAAAATATATATATATAAAAAAAAAACAAAAAAAAAAAAAAAAAAAAAAAAAAAAATCACAAGTTCTGTACCTTGGTATCCGACCTGAATGCAAAATTATCGGTGGGCACCTGATTTACCAGAACCTTCTTGGGAGGGTTTGTTAGACCGTAAACCTGCACTGATGCCAGGGTGAGGGTATCTGCGGCACTGTTCACATGAATCAGCTCACTCACAAGGGTGTCCTGCGACAAAGAACCTGTGTCAGCTCACAAGTATCAAAATATAGTATAGACAGTATGGACTACAGGCGTCATAATGACAGTATAACTCACAGATATTGTAATGACAGTATAGACAATATAGATCGTATAGATCACAGGTATAATAATGACAGTATAGACAGTGCAGCCTTCACATGTGACACCTCAGTGCGATACTTACATTCGTAGCAATAAACACCACCTGCGTATAATCCTTCATTTCAAAAGTTCCCAAACTGTCCCCGTCATCCCAGAATAGATCGCCCCGTGCAAATCCCTCTAGTGTAAGCGCCACGACTAGGTACAAACTATTCCTGCGAGTCTCCTCTGTAGTCATACCTGGAATCTGCATCAAAAGACAACACGTGTAATGGAGGAAATCTGCAAGAATGAAAATCTGCAAATAGCAATGTATATAGATGCCGATATGTATATACACACGTGGACAAAATTGTTGGTCCCCTCCCTCGTTTAATGAAAGAAAAACCCACAATGGTCACAGAAATAACTTGAATCTGACAAAACTGGAATTTGCCAAACTACATGTTGACAAGCCACAAAGCTTCTGGGAGAATGTCCTATGGACAGATGAGACAAAAATCAAAATTTTTGGCCAGGCACATCAGCTCTATGTTCACAGACGCAAAAATGAAGCATATCTTGAAAAGAACACTGTCCTTACTGTGACACATGGAGGAGGCTCTGTTATGTTCTGGGGCTGCTTTGCTGCATCTGGCACAGGGTGTCTTGAATCTGTGCAGGGTACAATGAAATCTCAAGACTATCGAGGGATTCTAGAGAGAAATGTGCTGCCCAGTGTCAGAAAGCTTGGTCTCAGTCGTAGATCATGGGTCTTGTAACAGGATAATGACTCAAAACACAGCTAAAAACACCCAAGAATGGCTAAGAGGAAAACATTGGACTATTCTGAAGTGGCCTTCTATGAGCCCTGACCTAAATCCTATTGAGCATCTTTGGAAGGAGCTGAAACATGCCGTCTGGAAAAGGCACCCTTCACACCCGAGACAACTGGAGCAGTTTGCTCATGAGGAGTGGCCAAAATACCTGCTGAGAGGTGCAGAAGTCTCATTGACAGTTACAGGAATCGTTTGATTGCAGGGATTGCCTCAAAAGGTTGTGCAACTAAATATTAAGTTAAGGGAACCATCATTTCTGTCCAGGCCTGTTTCATGAGTTTTCTTTTTTTTTAAATTCTGTTGAAGCCTGGTTGGAAAGCAATGTCTGACTTTCATTTGTTCATTTTCATAGAATTTTTATATATTATTACTTTTGTCAGATTCAAGTTATTTCTGTGACCATTGTGGGGTTTTCTTTACGAGGGGACCAATAATTTTGTCCACGTGTGTATAGATATGTATATACAGGAGTTACATATAGACATCTTCTGTGTATATACTAATCCCTAAAGACATAGTAATTCCCACAGCTTAAAGGGGTTTTCCGGGGCTAAAAATATTGAACCCCACCAACCAACTATTCATAGAATCAGATACACAGAGAATGGAGCAGTAAGCAGACAGCGCTATTCCCTGTCTAGTGGTCAGACCAGGTACTGCACATCAGTTCCCATTTATTTGAATGGGACCTAAGCTGCAGTGACTCAATTCCACCACTACATGGAGGACAGCGCTGTCTGCATCCTGCTCCATTCTCTGTGTATCTGATCCCAGGAACAATTAATGGAGGTGTCGGGTGTTGGACCTCCACAAATCTGATATTAGTGACCAATCTTTAGAATAGGTTATCAATATTTTCAGCTCGAAAAACCCCTTTAATCATGTTTGGTTTCTTTTTCCTACTTTATTCACTAATTGGTTTATTGACCCAGGGTTTGCCAAAGACTGCATAAAAGGGGACAGTTGAATCTTAAAGAGGACCTGCCCCCTCTTCTGACCTGTCTGTTTTGGTAAATATATACCAGAAAACAACAATTCTGGAACATTTTTTCTATAACAGTTTTTTTCGTTCCTCTGTTATTCCTCCTGGAAGTGACTAAATTGACTACTTTGCGGTACCATTTTCCTTTGTAAAATGGCACTGACTGGAAAGTATCAGACTGTGTAGGGACACCAAAAAATGGCCTATTTTTTACCAAATTTTTACGTTAATCATATTTTTTCAGTAAACTGCTTAGAAATATTGGGGCTCGTCTTACCTGTGCAGGCAGAATATGGCCGCCTCTAACATGGACGTTAATCGTACTCATTGGTGCTGGGAGATTGATCCATTGGCCCTTGCTTGTAAGCTGCACACCCTGAGAATCAGAAGAAACGTCCTGTAAATACTTTATATAGAGTATGACCGCCATATACAAGAATATTAGTCCACCAATATGTCCGCCCCTCAATACAAGGACACTGGTCAACGCTAAGCGATGGAACTGCACTCCAATATCAAGTGAGCAGAACACCCAATAACCAAAATAATTACTAGAAATGTCAAGTCAATACATCCATGTCAAATGTCCAGAGAGGAATATAGATTTAGATGTTAAAGAGCACCAACTTTTTGCATCCTTCCATAGGTGGTGCTCCACTGATTCTGGCGCAGTTGGAATTTTTTCTCTAGCCCCCACCATTCCTGAGTAATCATTTGCATTAGTTTCAGCACAATTATGCTCTGTGCAGTCGGGTGGGCGGTCCTAGGCTGGAACAGGAAGACAGTGACCGCCCACCTGAAAATAGAGAGCATTATTGTACTGAAATGAACAGCACTGATTACTCAGGAATGGTGGGTGCTAGAGAAAAAATTCCAATTGTGCCAGAGTGAGTGGAACGGAGCCTGTTGAAAGATGCAAAGAGGTAGAGGTGGCGGAGATGGTGAAAGGTCCCCTTTAACACACTAATAAAACCTCAACCACTAACAGATGGCAATTAAAATATTCAGTATAATGTGTCATATTTTGGTTGCCATTCCTAACACTTAGGAGCTTGGTGGGCAGACTGTCAGCCGTCCTTGTATGACATGTAAACTGAGATGGTTGTCAGTCACAGATTAGGACCATCCAATGGACTACTGGCTCTAGAATGAGTAGTTAGTCAGGTCTGGTGTCACTAACATAAGCCGAAAGAGGACTTCTAGTGATGAGCAAACTGGCTTGTAATGAGTCAGGAAAGCGACAAATTTTCCAAAAGTTTCAGGTTCAGCCAAAACTTTTCAGGTTTGCCACCCTCAAATCCTTATTATACATTATAGGATCTCTTCAGTCACCCAGAGTATAATAAGAGAAGGCTCCAGGGTGGTGCGGAAAAATGGCAGCTCATACTCCACTTCCCTCACCTCTTCTGTGTCCCTGGGCGTCTTGGTTGGGGGGACCTCAGAGGCCTGTCATTGGGCTTCAGTGGTCCCCAGGCCCATTGACCTCAACCAGGAAGTTGGAAGAGCACAGAAGACAACAGGGAAGGACACCGGACGCCATGAGGGAGACCAAGGGGTCTGAAGGAACCTGGAGTATAATAATGGCACTTCTGGTCAAGACAGAAGAAGTTCAATCAAACTAAACTGGTGGGAGAGTCTTTCGGAATAAATCTCGCAATGTTCGCCACCTCAAATGAGTTGATATTTCCGATTATGCTTCATATGTTTTTACAGTGTATGGAAAATAAAAAAAATAATCAGTGGATAGATATGATATGGGTGTAGATGTAGCACTCACCGTTTGCAGAACATACCAGCTTCCCGCAGGAAAGTAGCCATTTACTTCAGTCTTCCCCTGCTCGAGGACCGGGGTGATCAGCAGAGAATCACCCCAAAGGAACTGACGGTCAATTGTCCAAGTGTTTTGGTCAGTAGGAAACCTCAACAAGGAAAAAAAAACATCAGATCCAGCGTGTGCGCCATATGTAATATACATAGAAGAGGCTTCTACACACATCACAGGAGATATGGAAGAAGAGCCAATTCAGATTGTCGTGTAAAGGTAACATGACCCGTGTGACAGCCACATATCCCAGGACACCAGCAAGTTGGCTGAACCAAACTCACTATAACAAAGTGATCCATGATGATGTGAGATCCAGCCTGACCGCAGGTCTACTGAAATGATGCTGTGAGTATAGGACGGCAGACCTGCGGGTTGGAATTCACAGCGTCACACACTATGGATGTACTGAGTTTGATTCAGCCAAGATCTAAAAAAAAAAAAAACTGCAGTTGTCTTTGGTCGACCTGATAAGGTAACGCTTGGTGGAGCCATCCAAGAATGTCCAGACTACGAGACAACGCTTGGCAGCACATAATTTTGCTCAGATTTACTATTTTTCTATAAGATTTTTCAAGACTCGAGGGGATTGTAGAGAATTGGTTGAGAAATTGAAATGTAGTAGTCACTGCCACACCGATGAAGGTAGGTCCTCACATGCCATCAAAACAGCTGTGACCCATCCATGCATGGACTCAAAACCACTCAACGTGTCCAACACTAAAGGGGTATTACAAGTCTCGAGGTCCTGGCCAAAAGGCTGGGAGTTATGGAAGTGGCTGAATGCAGGCGTGCTATGGCGTTACCATAATTCCCATACAAGTAGATCTGAGCTACAGAAACGGCACAGCGAGCTACGCTATTTCCATAACTTGGGGGGTTCTCGGTGACTACTCTGTTTCCGTAACTCCTATTGATTTCTATGGGACTTACAAAAACAGCCGTGTTCTAGAATCCCGACCACCTCAGGAACCGAGAGAATGGGTATGAAAGGCTGAGATGAGAACACCCCTTTAACCCTTTCAACCTATTGTGCTACAATAGCTCTTCTACGACTGGACCACACGGCTAGCCTTCACTCCCCAAGCATCAATACACCTTGGGCAGCCATTACTCAGCCAGCAGGTCACTGGTTGTCCTTCCTTGGATCACTTTTACAAGGGTTTTAAGCATCGGGGTAAAGAACTCCCGAAATGTCTTACTCAAGAAAAAGTGCACGAGCAACAGTCTCTCCCAAACTGTGCGCCTTATGGAACAACGTATAGAGATAAGGGAGCAGAGAATATCGAATGTTCAAAGCGTTCCTTATGGCATCTTGGGAATCCTTGGAAAATACATATGGCTCTTGCGCCTGAAAAATAAAAATTAAGTAAGTGCTACTATAAAAATTCTCTACGAAATTAGAGAATAAATCTAATACCTGAGTTATAACCTTCTAAGGCTAGGTTTACATCTGTGTGGGTTTCTGTTCTTCTGGTCTGTCAGAGAACAGAAAACAGACCACAAAAATGGTGGACACAAAATGGAGCCCAAGGGACTCCCTTGACTATAAAAGTTGGGCCTATGAGATCTGACAGATGTAAGACGAACTGAGACCCTGTGCAAATGTGTAGCCAGTATAAGGATACTTTGACATCTGAGATGTTTTAGTCCGTTGTTCTGCTCCATCATGGGAATAGAAGAAAGGACCAATTAAAAAGGGGCCCCGCTGACTATGATGGGTCTGTCGTGTATCTATTGAATTATTTGTAATTTTGCAAGACAAAATGTTGTGCCTGCCAGAGTCTTTCATCCGCAATTTTAGATGGACTCTCCGATGAAGATGTGAACTTCGCCTCATATGTATGTATGTATATGAATTATGATGCAAATTAGACCGAGCGAGACGTATCTGATAGTCGCAGTATTGTCTTACCTGAGCGTCACGATTGTTATGATTTCTCATAAATGGGTAAAACGCACCAAGTTGACTCCATCGCACACATAACTCTTCAGTTGTGTTCCCACCAAAGCCACATATGTCCGCCCCAACCAGGGGGACGCCGTACATGTTGAAAAGCAGAATGGCTAAAAAAGTGTAACAAGATATATATGATAAGACAGAGCGGGAATGGATATGTTTTTATGTAATTTTTGAGAACCCATCCTACCTGGTACTGAGTAGTAGAGCTGCTCCCAGGTACTGTCCACATCACCCGTCCAATGACCTGCGTAGTGGCCATGACTGGAAAATGTGGATCTCGATATCACAAAAGGGCGTTTTCCCCGAACCTTTATCAAAGCACTACCAAGAAATGTAAAAAGTTTTAGTCATAAGATAGATTGTACGATAGACATGCGGTGCGGGATCTTCTCTGCTCACTTACTGGTGGGATGCGATGGCCTCAGACAGTCCATATAGATTGTGAAGGTTATAATGTGATGACAGATGTTGCTGACTTGAAGCACAGATTGTAGTGTGTCGTAATGAGCCTCCCACCACCGCTGGAATATAAGCACAATACGGGCTATCACCATCGTTCTCAAGGCTCAAGTGAAGTTGGAGGTGGCCCCCTATTCAGGCTATGGCTACACTGCGATTTCGGCTACAAATTTTGTCACAGGAACAGGGTCAGGTGATTCCGTCACAAATGTTAGTGAACAGAGTCTCATTGTGACCGGGAGGTGCTGCGACTTCAAGTCGAACACTGGTTGACTTGAAGTCGCAGCACCCTCAAGGGTTGTAATGTGACTCCATCCACTACCATTAGTGCAACAGGAGTAGTAGCCAAAATCTCAGTGTATCCCTAGTCTTATGGTGTTATGACTGATTTAACCCCTTTTGTACTTGACTAGTTTGGTATTCAAGGTGTGGGAATTTTTAAGCTGTTTTCCTTTACAAGGGCTTGCCTTTTGCAGGAGGAGTTGTTATTTCACCGTGTTCACCATGGGGTATAAATGATCTCTTATATATATAAAAATGAGTTCCTGTCTGTCTGTCTGTCTGTTCTTTATGCGCGACCAAACGACTGGACCGATCCTCACCAAATTTGGCACACATGTACATCAGGTGTCCGGGAATATTATAGACTGGGTCTCAGCTCTCTTGGACGTACCGTTCCTGAGGTACAGTATTTCCAAAAAATGACCAGCATTAGTCTATACAAGCCTGCAAGTCTTTCACTCATATTCCAACTGCCATACACACGGTCACATGTCCCTTATCAGCCAATAACAGCTCGCAGGCGCTTACTCTCCTCAGGCACACAGGTTTCCATAGCAACCAAGCTATGTATGACCTGTATTAGTGAATAACAGTTCACAGGACCTTAAATATTCAGTCATATCACGTGTATCAGCCAATATAAGTTCACATTTAATTTACCAGGTTTCCATAACAACACAGCCATAAATAGACTGTACCTATACTGGACTCAGTGGCGTAACTAGCAATGGCTGGGCCCCAAGGCAAACATTTGACATGGGACCCTCCCCCCGGCAACCCCCCCACGCACAAACTGCATTTCTGCACAAACTATTATGCCCCATAGTGGCCCCTGCATACACTATTAGGCCCCATAGTGGCCCTTGCACACAGTATTCTGCCCCATAGTGGCCCCTGCACACAGTATCATAGTGACTCCTTCATATAGTATTATGCGCACTTCCCGCTACTTCTTCAATGTTGGACCAGATGTCACGTGAGCCAGGCATGTATCGCAACGCATAATGACGTCGGACTGGCCCACTGAAATCTGGGACGCCACCAAGGAGGCCCGAAGCCTGCTGAAAAGACCCCAGAGTATAATGATAGCAGTGTTTGTGGGGTTCATGGCCCACAGGCCTTACTTACCAATCCCCGCTCCTGCTCACAGCCGCCTCTGCAGAAGGTGAAGTGCAGGCAGCCGTGAGCAGGAGTGGGGATCGGTAAGTAAATAGGGCCCGTTACCTGCTGGTGTTGAAAAAAAAAAAAAAACATCAGAGGCCCGCCGGGTCCCCTAATGTCCCAGGCCCTGTGGCAGCTGCTACCACTGCTAAACCGGTATTTATGCCACTGACTGGACTGCCATACTGGATTTCAGCATTCTTATAAATTGAAACGTTTTTTTAAACTACTCATGCCCCCTGCAGCAAAACGCATGGCTGCTGCTCGAGCTAATGAAAACTCAGCAGACACAAGCCTGTCTCCAATCTGATAAGGTATGTTACAGACAACAGCGAGCTGCTGAAACTCCCCAGCAGACCCAAGCCCGTCTCCAATCTGACAAAGCATTGTCAGCCACATGCACACAGCTGCACTCCAGGTTTCAATAACAACCCAGCCATTTTTCTTCACTGCTGTAGGTCAGCTTTAAAGGGGCAGGGAGCTGTGGATGACACTGTTACATAAGGTCACATACACACAGCTTTACTCCAGGTTTTCCATAACAACCGATTGCAGGTCTTTCACTGATATCCAAACTGAGATGCACATGATCACATGACACTTATGGACCAATGGAAAATCGCAGGTTCAGTCTTGACATACACACAGCTTTACACCAGGTTTCCATAGCAACCAAGCTATTTATGTCCTGTATGAGTCAATAGCAGTTCGCAGGTCCTTAAATATTCAGTCATATGACGTGTATTAGCCAATGTAAGTTCACATTTCATTTACCAGGTTTCCATAGCAACACAGCCATAAATAAACTATACCTATACTGGACTGCCATACTGGATGTCAAGTGCAAAACTGGCCAATTCTTATGGGGTCACTACACAAACATAAAATTAAATATACCCGTGCGAAGCCGGATCCTTCCTCTAGTATGTTATAAATTCTAAGTCTGTCGTTGTGGTAGGGGTCACCGTCCTGGCATTATGAGTACGTTATTTTTGCCACAACATTTTAGTAGGGAAAAGTTTTTGTTTTATCAATGTATTACCATGTTCTATTTTTATATTTTTTTAGATATTTTTATTGTTATATGTTATATGTTTATACAGGTTACATACTTGACCATGTAATCTTCATCTTATCCTAAGGAAGGTAAACAAGACCCCTGTGGCGACTGCGGCCAATTCTCCCGCACATCGCAGTGAAGAGTAATATGAACATTTTCACATTTCTTTTACCAGTTTTTTTATGGAATAATCGGTTCATGATCATGAAAACCTTACCTGGAACATACGGGGGATTTTCTAGATTGTTGTCTGGGCAGTTGTCTATTGAACCTGGGACAAAATTCGAGGGTTCGTTCATGTCCTGTGAGAGAAATGGAAGACTGGAATAAACTGCAGGAATAAAATACCCTCCAAGTCTCCTTGTCAGAATAAAGAAGTTCTAAGTAACATTCAGCAGACTGGATAGAAAGAATAGCAGTGTAGATGTGAAGGGTGTGGGACTAAAGGTTACCCATGTCCCCCCTTCCCTGTGTATACCAGGGGTCTCAAACATGTGGCCTGCAGGGCATCGGCGCTCTCCAGACATCCTCAGGACAGCCGAGAGCAGGCTGAAGGAGGAGAGCGCTGGTGCCCCCCAATGACGTCATACTGGAGGGCAGCGTGTCCGAGCAGCGGACTGGATTGCTGGTGTAGGAGAGTATGGGGAGGAAGACTGTTTGTAAGTATTGGGTGACCGGATGTATGTTATTACTGGGGGGAGTCAGGAGACTGTATATAAGGGCAGAGCCACTAAGTATGTCTATGGGGGCAGCAGACTGTATATAAGGGCAGAGCCACTATGTATGTCTATGGGGGCAGCAGACTGTATATAAGGGCAGAGCCACTATGTATGTCTATGGGGGCAGCAGACTGTATATAAGGGCAGAGCCACTAAGTATGTCTATGGGGGCAGCAGACTGTATATAAGGGCAGAGCCACTATGTATGTCTATGGGGGCAGCAGACTGTATATAAGGGCAGAGCCACTAAGTATGTCTATGGGGGCAGCAGACTGTATATAAGGGCAGAGCCACTAAGTATGTCTATGGGGGCAGCAGACTGTATATAAGGGCAGAGCCACTATGTATATCTATGGGGGCAGCAGACTGTATATAAGGGCAGAGCCACTAAGTATATCTATGGGGGCAGCAGACTGTATATAAGGGCAGAGCCACTATGTATATCTATGGGGGCAGCAGACTGTATATAAGGGCAGAGCCACTAAGTATGTCTATGGGGGCAGCAGACTGTATATAAGGGCAGAGCCACTAAGTATGTCTATGGGGGCAGCAGACTGTATATAAGGGCAGAGCCACTATGTATATCTATGGGGGCAGCAGACTGTATATAAGGGCAGAGCCACTATGTATATCTATGGGGGCAGCAGACTGTATATAAGGGCAGAGCCACTATGTATATCTATGGGGGCAGCAGACTGTATATAAGGGCAGAGCCACTATGTATGTCTATGGGGGCAGCAGACTGTATATAAGGGCAGAGCCACTATGTATGTCTATGGGGGCAGCAGACTGTATATAAGGGCAGAGCCACTAAGTATGTCTATGGGGGCAGCAGACTGTATATAAGGGCAGAGCCACTATGTATGTCTATGAGGGCAGCAGACTGTATATAAGGGCAGAGCCACTATGTATATCTATGGGGGCAGCAGACTGTATATAAGGGCAGAGCCACTAAGTATGTCTATGGGGGCAGCAGACTGTATATAAGGGCAGAGCCACTAAGTATGTCTATGGGGGCAGCAGACTGTATATAAGGGCAGAGCCACTATGTATATCTATGGGGGCAGCAGACTGTATATAAGGGCAGAGCCACTAAGTATATCTATGGGGGCAGCAGACTGTATATAAGGGCAGAGCCACTATGTATATCTATGGGGGCAGCAGACTGTATATAAGGGCAGAGCCACTAAGTATGTCTATGGGGGCAGCAGACTGTATATAAGGGCAGAGCCACTATGTATATCTATGGGGGCAGCAGACTGTATATAAGGGCAGAGCCACTATGTATATCTATGGGGGCAGCAGACTGTATATAAGGGCAGAGCCACTATGTATATCTATGGGGGCAGCAGACTGTATATAAGGGCAGAGCCACTATGTATGTCTATGGGGGCAGCAGACTGTATATAAGGGCAGAGCCACTATGTATATCTATGGGGGCAGCAGACTGTATATAAGGGCAGAGCCACTAAGTATGTCTATGGGGGCAGCAGACTGTATATAAGGGCAGAGCCACTAAGTATATCTATGGGGGCAGCAGACTGTATATAAGGGCAGAGCCACTATGTATATCTATGGGGGCAGCAGACTGTATATAAGGGCAGAGCCACTATGTATATCTATGGGGGCAGCAGACTGTATATAAGGGCAGAGCCACTATGTATGTCTATGGGGGCAGCAGACTGTATATAAGGGCAGAGCCACTAAGTATATCTATGGGGGCAGCAGACTGTATATAAGGGCAGAGCCACTATGTATATCTATGGGGGCAGCAGACTGTATATAAGGGCAGAGCCACTATGTATATCTATGGGGGCAGCAGACTGTATATAAGGGCAGAGCCACTATGTATATCTATGGGGGCAGCAGACTGTATATAAGGGCAGAGCCACTATGTATATCTATGGGGGCAGCAGACTGTATATAAGGGCAGAGCCACTATGTATGTCTATGGGGGCAGCAGACTGTATATAAGGGCAGAGCCACTATGTATATCTATGGGGGCAGCAGACTGTATATAAGGGCAGAGCCACTAAGTATGTCTATGGGGGCAGCAGACTGTATATAAGGGCAGAGCCACTAAGTATATCTATGGGGGCAGCAGACTGTATATAAGGGCAGAGCCACTATGTATATCTATGGGGGCAGCAGACTGTATATAAGGGCAGAGCCACTATGTATATCTATGGGGGCAGCAGACTGTATATAAGGGCAGAGCCACTATGTATGTCTATGGGGGCAGCAGACTGTATATAAGGGCAGAGCCACTAAGTATATCTATGGGGGCAGCAGACTGTATATAAGGGCAGAGCCACTATGTATGTCTATGGGGGCAGCAGACTGTATATAAGGGCAGAGCCACTATGTATGTCTATGGAGGCAGCAGACTGTATATAAGGGCAGAGCCACTATGTATATCTATGGGGGCAGCAGACTGTATATAAGGGCAGAGCCACTATGTATGTCTATGGGAGCAGCAGACTGTATATAAGGGCAGAGCCACTATGTATATCTATGGGGGCAGCAGACTGTATATAAGGGCAGAGCCACTAAGTATGTCTATGGGGGCAGCAGACTGTATATAAGGGCAGAGCCACTATGTACAGTATATCTATGGGGGCAGCAGACTGTATATAAGGGCAGAGCCACTAAGTATATCTATGGGGGCAGCAGACTGTATATAAGGGCAGAGCCACTATGTATGTCTATGGGGGCAGCAGACTGTATATAAGGGCAGAGCCACTATGTATGTCTATGGGGGCACTATATTTCTATAGGGACTAGCGGTATTATTAGCAATGTAATATACTACATACTAGTCCAAATAACTAATTGATTAACAATAATGGACACCGATACTAATAATGAACACTGCAGAACCATAAAAATGACCGGTCATCAATATGTAACTTCCAAACACCTCAGACAGGCGCTCAGTAAAGTTTAGGTTTTCTCCCCTCCGCACGGCGCCCTCTACAGATGAGGTACTTACTATCCACATGCCATCAAAAGGCACCTGCTCATGAAAGCTCTTCACCATATCGTACCACCAATGAAACGTCTCCGGGTTTGTAAAATCCGGAAACACCGTCAGACCCGGCCAGACCTGCGAGAGGAGAAAATGTCACCAACACAAGATCTCTGTCTCTCTAGTGCCACCTATAGGCAGCGACTCGAAGTCAGTGATCGACCCCGCAAAGGGCCTGAAAACATGACAGCAGTTTCTTGCCTTTCATCGACTTACATCTTAGAGACTTTTTTTTTCACTAAAGCCTCGTGCACACGACTGCAATTGCAAATAAAAATACGGAATCATACATTTCAGCGGGCCTATAAACACAACTGTAGTGTGCGGCTGTGTGTCCGGGCTACATTTAAGAGCTGCAAATACTGGAGCAGATACTATACCGGTCCTATATCTGTCCACATTTGTGGCTTGTGAGACCTGAGGCCTAAGTGTCCTAATCTGCATATTTTTTTTCCCCATGAACACCCCATATATAGGCTGAATCTCCGCAATGAGTGCCGGTGGCCCCTAGAGCTATATAAGGTCAGGTACAAAATGATGCAGTTCTCACATTGGCCAGAAGAGGTCAGCAGAGCACACAATAAGATTTCTCACCCCTGTATTAGACCATGGACTATACACAAGTAGCATTTACAGGGACAGAGCGGCAGATACCGCGTTTCTCCAAATATAAGCCCTAGCCCTTCAAAGAAAAAAAAAGAACATAAGACCCAGTCTTAGATTCGGAGAAACACGGTAAGTGTGTAATATACAAGGCACTGCAGCACTGTGCAAAAAGAAAAGAAGTAGCACGCCACGTACCTTGCCCACAAGAGGCTGGCCAGATGCATTGTTAATATAAACGTCTCTTTTTAGTCCATCGTCGTAAGGTAGGTAAGTACCAGGAGGGGCTGTACTGCTGATGGCCGGATCCTAAAGGATACAAATATATACGGATACATAGATTATAGAGATATATATATATATGGGGATACATAGCTAGAGATACAAATATATGGATACAGATACAGAGATATATGGATAGATACAAATTAGATTAGAATTTTAGATAAATATTAGATTTTGATACATAATGGGGGATTTAACTCCAGTTTCTGGCATAAAAATTATGATAAAAGTTACAATTTTTGGGGCACAGTTGTTTTTGCGCCCAAAATTGTGACTTTTTTACCCCCTTTTACACCATCCTTACATACAGGACATTGGCAGAGAGGGGGCCGGGATTTGCGCCCTAACAAATTTAATATTTCTAGTACACGGATCACCAGAGATGACAGAGTATCACCTGCCGACATGTCCGCTCATTGAGACTGGTGAACTACATGTCCCAGGATAGCCCCAGCCCTGCGATAGACGACACTTTCTTACCACAATCATGACATATTTATGTCCTTGCGCGTGGAAATCTTTCACCATTTCAGGATAATCCCCAAAGCGGTTTTTGTCGTACGTAAAGTCTCGATATTGGTCCATGTAGTCGATGTCGTTCCACTGCACGTCCTGGAAAATATTGGAGGAGTCTGAAGGCAGCGACTTTATTATATTATAAGATTCTTATCCCACATGATCACTGCCGGACCTTCACTAACAACAGGGGGATTTACTAACCCAGGTCGTTCCTTCTGCGCCCACTATTTTGGCCTGGCCTGACAAATTTACTATAACTCACACCCAGGCACCTCCTTCCAGGGTCCTCGCTCCTTACGGATATAGACTTTACTATCATTAACGATCAGTTTTGATGCTGAATTTGAAGCAGATTTTCACATGGAATTTGAAGCAGAATAGGAGAGAATTGCCGCTGTATTTTGTCTTTATTGAGCAGGACCAAATTACAAATTTTGACAAATTCTGCGTCAAGTTCCTCCTCCAGTTCAATGGTATTTGAAGTGGATTTGTATGGACCGGCTTTTGTATGGACCAGCCCAGAGGGGGAGGGTCTCAGACTACCAGAGCACAGGGTGTATGAAGTGGTCTGAGAAGCCGGTGGCCATTATACACATATGTAGAGGAGTAGAAGGAACTGACCGGAGGGACTACAGAGGGTCTCCGGGTATTTTATCTACACATTATACATTATTGTGATCTGGACTTTTGCTTTAAACATGAAGGTCTTGTGAATAAAACCGTCTCATCCATCTCAATCATCCATAATCCAATAAACATTACACCTATCTGACAAATCTGAGGTCGAGGATCGGATTCGGAGCCATTACTGTAATGTGTTTATCATGATGGAGCACTCGGTGAATCCGCCGGTCGGACAGCTGAGCTCAGATCTGTGGCCCCAGAAATCCCTGAGGAGCGACGGAATAAAAGGCCTTCCAGGGCTCCTGAGAATTGTGGTGTCGGCTCCTTTAAGGATCTTTACATTTGGATAATGTAGGACTGACCGCATTCCTGGTGACCCCGCTGTGAGGGGCTTCGTGGGGAGTTGTTAGATTTCAGGCCGCACAGTATGGATATGGCGGCCATCATCATCATCATCATCCTAGAATATTGACTATAATAAGAGGACGCCACAGACTAGTGCTCTGCAATAACATATACAGAAGCCAGAAGACGCAACGTCTGCACCGCAAGAGCGAGGAACACAAGATCTAGTGACTGGACTGCAGGAAATACTACCAAGACACCTTAAAGGGGTCACCCTCCCCCATCTCAGACATTTAGGGCTAAAGCCACAGGATATACATACTGTATATATGTCTGATACTTGTAGTCCCACCATCTCGAGAGTCCTCTGGCCTGTAGCTCATGTGAAGGGAAAAAGTGACCGAGTGTGCACAGCTTTACTCATGTCTATGGGAGTTATAAAAACCACAAAGACACAGAGAAAGACAGAGAGAGACACAGAAAGAGACAAACAGAGGAGACAGACACAGAGACAGACACAGAGACAGACAGACACAGACACAGAGACAGGGTCAGCGACCAGACGATAGTTGTGACTAGGAGACTCGTCCTCTCACCATTGGCATACCGGCTTTGCTCATATTTCTGACAACCTCCCGAGTCAGATTTGATGTTGAATATCCCCAGCGACAGATGTGGAATCCGAGACCCCAGAGAGGAGGCATAAAGGGAAGTCCTGAAGAGACAGCAGAGCCGCGGTTATGTCCGCAATCACAACTATGGGGCTCAGAGTAAGGATCAACCTTTACTGATTAACAAAAATGATCTAGTGTATCTAAAAGGTATCTAAACTTTAGAATAACTTGTGATTTTCTGGCGTAATTTGTGCCATTAATAAACATTGTAATGTACTTTATTAATGGATTTTGGTTCCTTTCTGTGATATTCTGTGTTGAAATCCACTTCAACACCTGCTAATAAAGTATATTATAAGATTTACTACCAAACAAAATTTGAAGAATTCAAAAATTTAGGTAGACTTTAATTGGGTTTTGCACCCCTAATGCATTTTTCATACTGATGAACTACCCACAGGATAGGTCCTCAGTATCTGATCTGAGGGGTCTGACACCTGGACCTGCACCGACCAGCTATGCCAGCAGTCTCTGGTTGTCGATAACAGCTGCCGTGGACGGGGAGTTGAAGCCGCCGGCACCTATTCAAGTAATAGTAATAGTAGCGGAGCCACTTCCTCTCCCCGTCCTCTGTAAAAAGGTCATCAGTATCAAACGAACTGGAGCTCCCCTTTAAGCTTGTCAACATTAAGTTTGAAAGACAAAACCAAAACCTCACTTCAGGAAGTAATATCACTGCGGCCAATTGTTACACACCAAAACCTCCTCTACAAAGAAGCGCATATACGAGTGAGGCACTTATAGATAAGTCCTAAGAGTATTCTACACTATGTTTTATAGAGAGGTTCCTAGGAGCCCTAAGAGTATTCTACACTATGTTTTATAGATAGGTTCCTAGGAGCCCTAAGAGTGTTCTACACTATGTTTTATAGATAGGTTCCTAGGAGCCCTAAGAGTGTTCTACACTATGTTTTATAGATAGGTTCCTAGGAGCCCTGACAGTATTCTACATTATGTTTTATAGAGAGGTTCCTAGGAGCCCTAAGAGTATTCTACACTATGTTTTACAGATAGGTTCCTAGGAGCCCTAAGAGTATTCTACACTATGTTTTATAGATAGGTTCCTAGGAGCCCTAAGAGTATTCTACACTATGTTTTATAGATAAGTTCGTAGAAGCCCTGACAGTGTTCTACACTATGTTTTATAGATAGGTTCCTAGGAGCCCTAAGAGTGTTCTACACTATGTTTTATAGATAGGTTCCTAGGAGCCCTAAGAGTGTTCTACACTATGTTTTATAGATAGGTTCCTAGGAGCCCTGACAGTATTCTACATTATGTTTTATAGATAGGTTCCTAGGAGCCCTAAGAGTATTCTACACTATGTTTTAAGCCAATTTAAAGTGTGGTTCATACTGAACTTGTTTTTCCTCAAATGACCTGGGGACCCGAGCCACCAAACCCATACACAAACGAATCTTGAGAGGTTCGCCCATCTCTAATTACCACCCAGACCCTACACAGTAAACCAAAGTCTGTTCTAAATTCTGAGTAGAAAAGCTGAGGTTCCATGATAAATCCCCCCCAGAGGTGACTCCTGATGGGGAAGATCTATAAGTCCAATAAGCAGACAAGAAATGTTAACCCTTAATGTACACCAGGTAATGTACAGTGAAGACCAATTCCCTTCTAAAAGATCTTATTCTTACCAATCACGTCATGATATTGGCGGATCACAGACTTGGGCTCTGGACCTAAAAACACATAAAAGTCCAAAATGCCTCCAATAGTTCTCCAGGTGAGGGCTGGGGTGGGCTGAAGGAGAACATCTAGACAAAAACATTAAGGGGAAAAAATACATTGAATGTGATAATTGTGGATTAATTCAACCCAATAATAATAGCAATAATAATAATAATAATAATAATAATAATAATTAATTTATTGTTATTAGAAATATTACTATATTAATAAATTATATATTACATATTAGATTATATAATATATAAATGAAAAGTGATCATAATAATAATAGAGATATAATAGATAATAGTGTGATGTAATAGATAATAAGCGATAAGTGATAATATCACTATCACATCATTTATTAATAGCAACACAATAATAATAATAATAATAAGCAAAATATTATTACAATTTTTCTCTACTGTTTGCATTAGAGGATTTTGACTTCCTCTTTACTTTGCACATCTGATATATAATATAATAGTCCAGAATAGTTGCAAAAAAGGGTTTTCCTATTATGGACTTATAACTAAATCCATAGGGTAAATAAATCCCTAAATGCCTGTTAGATGGGGGTCCCAGAGATATGACCCCCATCTATCTTTACCATTTGTGGCTGTAAGTGTATGAGAGGGGGTCGCGCATGTGCAAGTCTCTCCATTGACTTATGCAGGACTTCCACAAATAGCGGCACATGTGTGTGGGGTCTTTCTACCACCTTATACAGGACTCCTGAAATTATCCTCAGTTCTATTTGGAGGTCTGGTACAAGAGAATGGAGATAACTGGATATGTTTGGCCCTCGCTCATTCACCTGCGGCTACAAACAGGGCCCCATTCTCAAGACAGATGGAGATATCTCTGTGACCGGCATCTATCAGGCGTATTCTATAGATAGAACCAGAAATATACTTCAATATTACAAAAAGTTGCCTTAACGCTGCATGGAAGTGGAGATGTAGACAAGGACATGAATCTTACCCATGGAAAATGCAGATTAGGACTTACCCATGGCATTGCTGTTCAGCAGGAAGACTCCGTGAGCTGAACCGTCTTTTTCCAAAGCCAAGTAGAATGGATGAGAACCGTACAAGTTTGTTTCCTTCTACAAAAGATTATTACACAGTGTGAACAGCAACAGAAAAAAACTGGACCTACTGTAAGAAATCCTGAGCCCTGTAGAACATTCTAAAAACACAATCCAAGATCATCTCTACAGATCTGGATACACTAAGGACTATGATTCCAATCATCCCAATAGAAGATCATCCCAGTGCCGACCTGCCTTACCTGAGGACCAATATCTCTGTTCCAAAACGTTAGTCGGGACCAATTAGTGTTTAGGTTAATAGAGGTCAGATGCTCCCCCAGACCATATATATATTGAGAGGGAAGGTTTGTGGAGATCTGTAAGAACTGATCAGCAAACAGAACTGGAGCCAAGCCCGTATTCACACTGCAAAGAACAAAAAGGAACAATAACGCACTGACTCAAATCCAGGGGGTCATGGTGCAGCCGAGTAGATAAAGTCTGGCAAGGAAGATTGGAATTAAAATTGTGAATATTTCACAATTCCTGGTGATGGGCAACTCAGAAAATCCCTTTAGCACAATTGGTCAAAGCACTTATGAACAAGCTCCACCCCTTCAGACTCAGACACAGGGACGCCCCTTCAGACTCATTAGACACAGGGACGCCCCTTCAGACTCATTAGACACAGGGACGCCCCTTCAGACTCATTAGACACAGGGACGCCCCTTCAGACTCATTAGACACAGGGACGCCCCTTCAGACTCATTAGACACAGGGACGCCCCTTCAGACTCATTAGACACAGGGACGCCCCTTCAGACTCATTAGACACAGGGACGCCCCTTCAGACTCATTAGACACAGGGACGCCCCTTCAGACTCATCAGACACAGGGACGCCCCTTCAGACTCATCAGACACAGGGACGCCCCTTCAGACTCATTAGACACAGGGACGCCCCTTCAGACTCATTAGACACAGGGACGCCCCTTCAGACTCATTAGACACAGGGACGCCCCTTCAGACTCATTAGACACAGGGACGCCCCTTCAGACTCATTAGACACAGGGACGCCCCTCAGACTCATTAGACACAGGGACGCCCCTCAGACTCATCAGACATAGGGACGCCCCTCAGACTCATCAGACATAGGGACTCCCCTCAGACTCATCAGACATAGGGACTCCCCTCAGACTCATCAGACATAGGGACTCCCCTCAGACTCATTAGACACAGGGACGCCCCTCAGACTCATTAGACACAGGGACGCCCCTCAGACTCATTAGACACAGGCACGCCCCTCAGACTCATCATATATATAAATTATATATCACACCGATTTTCTATTATAATACATTAGTTATTCCCAAACACTCGACAACCACTTACAGTTCCTGTCCATTGCCCTTTCTTTTCACTACAAGACTGAAGAGGTCCACAGTCACTTGGACATCATACTGAGGATTGGCCGCTTTTCCTTTTGCACTTGGAGTATTTATGGGAACTTCATATCTCTTCTGAGCTGGGTCAGTAATCTGTAAAAAAAAAAAAATGAAAATAATTATAAAAGAAAAAGTCTAGAAAACACAAGCTCTAGCTATGAAGGGAATTCTAAAATCCCAAAAATAAGCCAAAAATAAAAACTACTCACAGTAAAATGCAGTCGCTCATCAGTCTCATATAAAACCTCAAGTTGGAGAGTCATGATATCGTTCGGCATGAAGGTCCCCTTAGATCGGACGAGGGTGGCGGAGAATCCATGTTCTGTCTCCGTTCTGTTGGTCAACTTATAACTTGGATAGTTCGATGGGAAAAAACACCACGGCTGTCCAATGCCTGGATTTGTTTGTGCTGGAGCATAACAGCAACCGCGAGCTTCACATTCTTCCTTTGTGATACCTTTGTCTGGTGCGCAGTCAAATCGGCTGGCAGGAGCCACAGCGCAGGTATCAGACCCCTTCTCAGAAGTGGGCACTGCACTGCCAAGTGTACTGACCAAAGCAAAGACACTGAGCCCCAACAACATAGTATCAGGCCGCCACTTCCTTCTTCCAAAACTCCTTAGATCGGTCATCGTGAGCCACCTGAAAGTATCCAAATAGTAACTTTACATTCAAGGCATGTGCTGTGGTGAAGTGCTGGGCGACGGTGTGCTGATTCTGGCGCATGCGCGGTCTGCCTGGATGGACATTCCCTTTCTGCACATGCGCCAGGACAATCGGGTACATCACCATGGCGCATGCGCAGGATTTCAGGAAAGCTGTGTAGTGACATCTCTGTACTGGGCGATAGCAATCAAACCACAGGGGGTGTGGAGAGCCTGACTTTATTCCTGGCTCTCCACCTCTTGACTTTATACAAGCTATTAGCACATGTAATAAAATGTCTCTTATCACACATTAAGGCAAAGCTGGGCCATAAGAAGTCATTTTCATGTTCCAGCTGGTTTGGGTTGTGAATTCCTACTGACGAGTTCCCTTTAATTAGTGTCTTTGGTGGAACAACCCCTTTAAAAAGGAATGGGTCAAAGGAAATATGTCTTTAAAGAATTTTTGGTGAGATTTTAAAAAAATCTATATTAAAAAAAAATCCTACAGTTCAGTCTTTGACCACTAGGCCAGATACTAGACTTCTGTAGGAGATATCTTTTCAGCAGTCACCTCACTTACAGCACACTGAATGACAGCGATCATGTATATGACACAGAATCCACCAGTCACAATAGTTGATGTCACATCTTATCCACTTCCCCCCCAACCCTGCACGATGAACCTCCGCCCAGGTCACAGAGCATGCCTAGAAAACGCCCCCATAGAGGTCAATAGGGTCTGCTCCAGACCATTGTGTTTATGACCCATGGTCCATCTGCAGAAAACAGGAAGTCACAGACTATTTTAGGCTTAGTGGCAAGAGTTGGAATTGCAAGATTTTTAGAATTTTTTAAAATATAGATAATAACCTGGAAACTTAAAAACCGCTTCACCAAAAATTCTTAAAAAATATGTTTTATATAAAAACTTGATTTAATCAATAGGACACTTTCCCTTTAAGTAAACTTGCAATTGTTTTCCCCATTACAAAAAATACTATACTTTGGTTGCTGAAAAAAATTTATATCCAGGCATAAAGGGCACATGACATTTTGCAACATTTCCTCCACATATTATGCAATGTCAAACCAATGTAAGACAAAACTACAATTTAACCCCTCAAATCCTGCTGTCAATCGTGATCGCAGTGCCCAGAATACGGTTAACATATTGTTCATACCGCTCGATTAATAACATAAAATAAAAAACAATAGCGAATTGATGTTTTTTTACCATTCCACAAGAAACAAAAAAAATATAGAAGTTATTCAATGTGTTCTATGGACCCCAAAATGGAGCCATTAAAAATAGAACTCATTCTGCAAAAACCAAGACCTCATGTACATGTCCATGGAAAAAATAAAGTTATGGCTTTTGGAATGTTGAGAACAAAAAGAAAACAAAAACATGTTGAGTTGTAAAAGTCCAAACCAGGCCCCATCCTAACACAGTAACATTATAATAATGACACTAGTTATATCACATGGGCGTTCCCCAAGCCACTAGCTATGGGTGACCCAAAAACACTAGACAGGTACAGCACACACCCAGGCAGGGATCAGTAAGTAGGGTCAAGAGCATTTGTTGGGTGAACCTCGTGAGATTCGTCTTGTGAGGTTCTCCTGGTGGTTTCATTTGGACCGAACACGTCTGAACCGAAACGGCTATTATTATACGGTGGGGTCTCTTCAGACCCCTGAGTATAATGACTGGAGGCCCAGGGGAGGTGACAAACCTAAAAAACAATGTTACTCACCTCTTCTGGGCTCTGGTGTGACTCCCTGCCGTCTTCGGGCCTCTTCAACGTTGCATAACGATACCAGCGTAACCCACGTCTGAGACGTCAGTCACAAGTGCCGAAGACAACAGGGAGCTGCACCTGAGCCCAGGAGAGGTGAGTACCACTTTTTTTTTTGTTTGATCACCTTGATGAACCCCCAAAATTTTGGGTTCTGCTGTACCCAAAATTTTTGCAATTTTTGCACCTAACACCGTAGTGGCCACTGTGAGACATTATATCATGTAAAGGGGTTGCTATGGGACATTATACCATGTAAAAGGGCTATGGGACATTATACTGTGTGGAGGAGCCTCTATGGGACATCATACATTGTGGAGGGGCCACTGATGGACATTATAGTGTGTAAATGGGTCGTTATACCATGTGGGGGCCAGGAAAGGGGACGCTATGTTGTGTGAGGGTGGAGAGGCCCAAGCCAAAAGTTTGCTATGGTGCCCAGTCTTTGCCCCTGACTACACCCTACACATTTACAGGTACTTTTATTTCTCCGGACATGCTCCATACATCCTCCTTGGACAGCAATGGTAGAATTGGCTTCAGCATTGGCCTATGCGAGTAGTAGACTACAGCTCCCATCTTGCATTGCTGCCATCTGCCCCAGGTTGTTCGCCTCCCCTGGTAAGACTCCGCCCTCTTGTACATTTCACGTTGTGCTCCCTCACTACTGAACCCCTCACATTTGGGTATATTCACATAGTGTAGCTGAGGTGCAGTTCAGTACCGAGCCTGAAGTAACGCATGCGGTTTTATACAGGTAAAATAAATGTGTAACAAGACCATGGCAGCTCAAGGTCGTGTTCACATGGGACTGATACGCTGCAGAATCTCTGCTGAAGAAAAGCTGCTGCAGCAAAAAATACAGAAAATCCTGTTTTTTTTTTTCTTCATTCATAGAATACTTATACGGGTTTGCCGGAGATATAACTAAAGGCTCAGGGGCCCTGGTTCAAGATCTCATCTCTGGTCCCTGCACAACCTCTCCTCACAACCCACAGCCACATCCCATTTGTACATTTTTGCAGCATTAGCCTTTGTTTCTCTATCGGACCCAGACCACTATGAAGACATCTACACACACACACACACACACACGCTTCCCATCATTCCTATCCCCTATCAATGCCCCCCGCAAAATAATTGTGCCCCTTTTGTACCACAACCTTATCCAAAGGATCCCTACTTGACTATATATCGCTGAGCAACTGTTGCTGTAGGCATGTTCTCCTTTCTGACAGTGGCAGGCTGTGCGTCATAAATCTCGTCACTCCAGAGGGAATACATTTATGGTGCACAGACCGGCCAGACATCAGGAAGGAGATCAAAGACGTTTATCCAGCCTTAGACCGTATTCACATGGCATAATGGACAGTCCCCCACCCTGCTTATTCATGGGTCATGTGCTGTCCATCCATTTTTATTTTAATATTTCTTGTACTTTTCCCGGTCTCTGGGTCTGTGATAAGTGGATAACACTCGCGTGCCATCTGTTTTTTGTTTTTTTCACAGACCAGCCCCACCCACTTCCAATTTGGCTCCACCCATTCCCATCCATGTCTCTTTTTGCCCCCACACAGTAAGACCCTAGAGTGGCCCGGCCACTATATCTTGCCCCACACAGTATAATGTCCTCTCGAAACCCCTATGGTATAATGCGGCCCCCCACATTATAATGTTCCCCTTCAGCTGCCCTTACGGTATAATCCGCCTCTAGCTGTCTTCACAGTATAATGCCCCTATTCAGTTGCCCTCAAGGGATAATACCCCCTTTCAGTTGACCCCACAGTATACAGTCCCCCTCCTGTTGCCCCACAGGATATATATATTGTCACCTCACCCGCTCCACTACTATACCTCTCCTATAGGTGGCGTCAGGGAGAAGCAAGGGCGATAAAAGGGACGTCACTACAAGACCCCGGGAGCAGGGACAGGGGCTAATAGGTGAAGCAGAGAGCGGACGGCTCCTGCATCATTACTGTATTTAACTCATCTGCGTCCAGAGGAGGCCATGACAGGCACCCGCCATCCAGGATAGGTGGAGGCATGCCTATAGTTACACCTATGGGGCCCCCTAGGGCTCCTGGGCCTGGGTGTGATTGTATCCTCTTCACCCTTCAAAATATGCCCCCTATACATATAAGGCTCTATTAAGATCAGGTTTTTTTTTTTACATTCGTTTAATGGATGCAAAAATGGACGTAAAGAAACAGATGCAAAAAAACATGATCTGAATAGAGCCTTAGGCTAGGTTCACACTAGCATTTAGGTTTCCGTTGGTCAGGTCCGTATGGGGTCCCAAAAGACGGAGACCCTGACCACTTAAAAAGCAGTCACATGTGGAAACCCACAGACCCCATAGGCTAGTACGGGGTTCGCCTGGTTTCCATTAGTCCTCCTTGTAGGACTTTTCTCTCCGCCAATTTTAGGCGGAGTACGGAGACTCCAACACAAGTGTGAATCCAGCCTAACATGTACAGAACGTAGACTACATTCATATCTGATGGGTGTCCGTCAGTCCATCACAAATCCCAGATGAAAAATTCCTGCAAACTGGACTTTTTTTTCATCCGGCGATGTCAGGACAAAAAATTATGGACACTCGAGAGACCCTGCAATAAAACAAGAAGGACCGAGACAAGATGCGGATGTGAACGTGCCCTTATATGTTACATAAATCTGCCACATCTAACAATAGTAACAAATAGCGAACACTAAGTATCAGGTGCCTGTAAACAAGCCAAGAGGAACCACCCGCACAATACTGGCAGCAATAGATAATGCAGAAAGAGGACATTACAGGAGCAAAGAGGGGTCTGGGGCAACAGAAGAGCTCGCTGCGGAGGTGCGACTGCCGCAGTGTGTGACATTGCTGAAAACATTTTAGCAGAAAGTGAAAGGGTTTCTATACAAGGCAAATGATACAAATTACTAAAGCTACTAAGGTGGCGGTATACAGGCAGCGAGGCTCGAGATCAACAACATCATGGAAATCACGTCCAAAGACAAATCTGTAGCCGCAGTCTCTGCCCCAGTCTCTGATTTCACTTACCCTCCCACATCCAGCTCTCCCAGACCTCTCTGCAGCAGGCTCTTTAATAACAGCAAGTCATGTGACCCCTGACCACGTGAGCAGAGAGGAAGAGACCTCAGTATGGGGAAGTGAACAATAGTGCAGAATAGTGGCAGTCAGCACTGGGCGGTGTTCACACTGGGGAAAAGGCTGCAGAGAGATCTAATGGTGCAGGCGGAATTATCTGCAGGTACATAGGAGGAAGGAAGAGTATATAGATAGTATATAGAGACACAGATAGAGAAGGAAGACTATATAGAGACACAGATAGAGAAGGAAGAGTATATAGAGACAGAGAAGAGAGGAAGAGTATATAGAGATAGAGATAGAGAAGGAAGAGTATATAGAGAGAGGGATAGAGAAGGAATAGTATATAGAGACACACATAGAGAAGGAAGAGTATATAGAGACAGAGAAGGAAGAGTATATAGAGACAGAGATAGAGAAGGAAGAGTATATAGAGACAGAGATAGAGAAGGAAGAGTATATAGAGAGAGGGATAGAGAAGGAATAGTATATAGCAGTGATGGCGAAACTTTTAGAGACTGAGTGCCCAAATTGCAACCCAAAACCCACTAAATTATCGCAAAGTGCCAACACAGCAATTTAACATTAATACTGTGCGAATCCACAATTGCAGACAGTTATGGACCCGCAAAATACAGTCGTGTGAATGCGGCTTTACAGAGCTTTCAATGATACAAAACAACTTTGTACTGAAAGGTAATAGTCTTACATTTGGTACTTTTGAACAATTAATTTTCACTATTTACATTGCACACGTTCTGTTTTATAGTGACCGCGCAATGTTATTACAGCCTGTACTAATATCACGTCTGCTATAAAACAGATACTGTGTGATATAAATAGTGAAGGGCCCCCAAGCAGTACAATGCACTCCACAGTGGTCCCCAGACAGTACAATCTGCCCCACAGTGACCCCCACACAGTATTATATGCTCCACAGTGGCCCACCATTCAGTATTATATGCACCACAGTGGCCCCCACACAGTATTATATCCTCCACAGTGGCCCCCACACAGTATTATATGCTCCACAGTGGCCCCCACACAGTATTATATCCTCCACAGTGGCCCCCACACAGTATTATATCCTCCACAGTGGCCCCCACACAGTATTATATGCTCCACAGTGGCCCCCACACAGTATTATATCCTCCACAGTGGCCCCCACACAGTATTATATGCTTCACAGTGGCCCTCACACAGTATTATATCCTCCACAGTGGCCCCCACACAGTATTATATGCTCCACAGTGGCCCCCCACTCAGTATTATATCCTTCACAGTAGGCCCTTACCTCACCTCCCACAAAGAACAGCCGGGCGTTGTCCTTCTTCTGACTGCAGGTGCTGATGAATTACGTCATTGCGCCTGCGTCAGGGCAGAGGTCACGCTCTGCAGTCAGTGTAAGCCACAGACCCGCGACCTACTCTGACAGCTCAGCTGTATGTGCATTTGCACATACAGCTGAAAGAAGCGATCGCTCACTGTACCGGATTCCCCGTTAGTGAGCGATCAGGGCGATGGCGCGAGCACCAAATGAGAGGGCTCTGAGCGCCCCCTCGGCACGTGTGCCATAGGTTCACCAACACAGAGATAGAGAAGGAATAGTATATAGAGACAGGAATAGAGAAGGATACACGCAAGTTTCATGAGAATTTCATGTCCTGGCCTTTTTTCAGCCTCAGGATGTAACAAGCAGCTCCCCCTGGGGACAATCAAAGGGACAGCATACTGTGTGGGGGCAAAAAAAGGAGGGCAATATTATGTGGGGGGCCAAAACAAGGGGAGAACATTGTATGGGGGGGGGGTATAAGAACTGGGCAACAATGTGTGGAAGCCAAAAAAGAGGGGCAATATACTGTATGGGGGCAAGTAAAGGGGGGCAATACACTGTGTGGGGGCCGGTAAAGGGGTGCAATATTCTGTGTGGGGGTCAATAAAGGGAATTTTCTTGATCTGTAAATAGGGGATCGTGCCGGTAGAGGGGACATGGCCTAAAAATTATTATTATTAGGGAGTCCCCAGACATAATTTTGCTGAAAAGTCCACCCCTGCTTATAGTTCTCCTTCCTGCTAAATTCACTGATTGCTTTGGCTCAAAATATTGGGGCAGATAAACTAAAGAAAACACAACAGAATTCTGGTGTAATTTCCACCAAAAAAAAAAAAACCTGGTGGACACGCCAGTTTATTCGGTGCTCACCATAAAGAGCGTGGGGCCTATTAGCATCAGACACTGTGATAAATCTGGTGTAGTATAAGACGGTCTGGAGTGTGCACTGTTGGAAACTTATGGGCAGAATTTAGAGACTCCGGCCTCTTAATAATTCAGGCGCACACCCACGTGTCAGAACTGAAATTCTTGCCAGTCAGGAATGGGTGTCAATTTCACGTATTACCCACACCTGTTACCTGACATGAATTTCAGTAAATTTGTCACTAAGATGTCCCTGTCCAGCCCGCCTTGTTCTCTGCCCACTTTTGCAAGTGGCATGTGAGGCACAGGACATACAATGCGGTGCATGATAAATTCTCTCCCACCCCCCCATTAATTTGTTTGCCCCCCTTTGTCAAAAACTGCATATAATGTATGTGTAATACCTTAATATCCTGCACATTTCTCCGTTTAGAGCAACAAAGAGAAAGGCCTATGACCGATGAGCCATAGTACGGGCCACACACCCCAGCATGGCCCCATCTCAGACAATTATGGGGTATCCAGAGGATTCTTACTCGGCTATGTAGGGCATTACCATAGAACTGAATGGAGAGAGCTGTGCGAGTGTCGCCAACTGTGAATCTGCTGCTGAACGATCCGCAGGGAAACGGGTCCTGACATTTGGGAAGAAATTACATTGACACGTAGCAGCTACTTTATTATTGTGCACACCAAGTGCCCCCAATCATGGCCGTGGTATCCCCTAATCCCCATCTGTGGAATGTTCCAGAACAACAAATCTGATCGATGGATGCTGAAACTATGCATCTAGCTCAGGTCATTCGACCCACGGACTAACACAGTCCATATACTGTCCGAATAATCCTTAAAGAGGACCTTTCCCGTCCTCTGGCACCGGCGGTATTATATGCCGCTAGAAAGCTGACAGTGGGCTGAATTCTGGACACTGTCAGCTCTCCTGGTATGTTCCCCGGTGCTGGAGGTATCGGTGCTGTTAGTTTCGGCACTGATAACTCTCCATTGTCAGAAGTGCAGGCCTTACAGCCTAGCGTCACCCCCTGACAGTATTCTTCCATAGCCTTGTTTTGTTGGGGGCCGTTCCTCACAGTACAGATGACGCTGAGCAGTAAATCCCGACCCTTCTGACAGTGGAAGGATATTGGTGCCAAAACTAACATGAAAGATCTCTTTAAAGGGATATCCCCAAACAAGTTATCCCCTATCCTTTTGATAACTGGAAGATCAGTGGGGCCTGAATCCCACTGATCTGCACATTATTTCCTACCCTATTGATAGAAGATAGCAATGCCCCTTTGAGGGGTATCCATAGGCACAAGTGTGCAGAGGGCAGGAGTGTCTATTATATATACTGTGGGGGAGGTAGCTCGGTAGCAGCCTAGGTGCGGGCCCAAACAGTCAGAGAAACGAAAACTTAGGTGTAACAGGTTTATTAGAAAAACGACAACAAAATAAATAAACCTTCCCTTCAGGGAAACAGGCAAAAAAATCTCAGCCTTAACAACAGGCACAAAAAATAAACAAACTCCTGCTCGTCTGAGCGGCTACCTAAACAAGATACTGCTTACTAACCTGCGTGGCTGTCTGCCAGGAACACCAGCAACCAGTTTGGCACGGTGACAGTCTTTGGAAGATCAGGACAGATCCAGACGCTGCTCTCACTCCCCAGGATCTGCATTCAAGTGCAGGCTCTGCAGGTCTTAAGCTGGGGCTTACTCAAAAACCCCGTGCTGGACCAGCTATATGACAAAACCCGGGGGCTGACATACCGTGACTCCAGCGCTTGTCCTGTCACTTTCTCACATACCCCCTTCCTTTGTTCGGACCTGTAGGGGCGGACACCTCTAGCCAGCATACAATGGGTCCTGGACAGGGCGTCGGCATTCCCCTGCAGCTTACCTGCTCTGTGTTCCACTGTAAACTTGAAGTTTTGTAACGTTAGAAACCATCTGGTTACTCTGGCATTTCTCTCTTTGGTGTGGCACATCCAAGTAAGGGGCGAGTGATCAGTGATCAATTGTAAGTGTCGGCCCAGAAGGTAATACCTCAGGGATTCGAGGGCCCACTTAATGGCTAAACACTCCCTTTCCACAATACTATAATTTTTTTCTGGCGGTGTAAGTTTCCTACTCAGATAGGTAACCGGGTGCTCTTCACCACCCACCATTTGGGACAACACAGCGCCTAACCCCACATCAGAGGCGTCAGTCTGAACTATGAACTCTTTTGTAAAGTCAGGTGTGACTAACACCGGCTGCTTGCAGAGAACTGACTTCAACTCCTGAAAGGCCCCCTCAGCCTCTTCAGTCCACTTAACCATTACGGAGCTAGTTCCCCTAGTCAGGTCTGTCAGCGGGGCTGCAATAGTCGCAAAGTTAGGGATGAACCTATGATAGTACCCTACGATTCCCAAAAAAGCTCTCACCTGCTTTTTATTCAAGGGTCGGGGCCAATTTTGGATGGCCTCTACTTTATTAACCTGGGGTTTTATTACCCCTCGACCTATTATATACCCCAGGTATTTGGCTTCTTCCAGACCCAAAACACATTTTTTTGGGTTGGCGGTTAAACCAGCTGCCCGAAGGGAATTTAGTACGGCCTGGACGTTTGGTAAGTGACTCTCCCAGTCCGTACTAAAGATGACAATGTCATCTAGGTAGGCTGAAGCATACCTTCGATGGGGCTTAAGGACTCTGTCCATCAACCTCTGGAACGTTGCTGGAGCCCCGTGTAAACCAAACGGCATAGTCATATTTTGGAACAGGCCGTCTGGGGTGACAAATGCCGTTTTTTCATTGGCTTCCTTAGTGAGCGGCACCTGCCAGTACCCTCTGGTTAAGTCGAGGGTGGAGAAATATCTGGCATGTCCCAACCTCTCGATTAACTCATCGACTCTGGGCATCGGGTAGGCATCAAATTTTGAAACTTCATTAAGCTTACGGAAATCATTACAGAACCTGATGGTACCATCTGGTTTAGGAATCAAAACAATGGGGTTGGACCAGTCACTCTTGGACTCCTCAATGACCCCAAGTGCCAACATATCTTTGACCTCTTCAGATATGGCTTGTCTACGAGCTTCAGGTATCCGGTAAGGTTTTAGATTAACCCGTACCTGCGGCTCGGTGACAATGTCATGTTCTATCACATTAGTGCGTCCAGGTAACTCAGAAAACACATCATTATTTTTCTGTACAAACTCTTTTGATTCCTGCTTCTGTGCCTTAGATAGGGACTCTGATATTTGCACCTTAGGTGAAGCTTTAACAGGAGTCTTTACCCTTTCAGTAGTAACCTGGCCAGGTGTACCCACTATTGTCAATGTTTCCCTGTCCTTCCAGGGTTTTAGTAAATTTATATGGTATATTTGTTCGGGCTTCCTCTTGCCCGGCTGGTATACCTTATAGTTTACTTCTCCCATTCTCTCAACAATCTCATATGGCCCCTGCCACTTGGCCAGAAACTTACTTTCTACGGTGGGAACCAATACCAACACCCGATCACCTGGACTAAAGGTCCTAAGTTTGGCCGTTCTGTTATAGACACGGCTCTGAGCCATTTGGGCCTGCTCCATATGTTCCTTTACAATTGGCATTACTGCCGTAATTCTGTCCTGCATCAGAGTAATATGTTCAATTACACTCCTGTAAAGAGTCTGCTCCTGTTCCCAGGTTTCCTTAGCTATGTCTAGGAGACCCCGTGGGTGTCTGCCATACACCACCTCAAATGGGGAGAAACCTGTGGAGGACTGGGGTACTTCCCGGATTGCAAACATTAGACAGGGCAGTAGGCAATCCCAATCTTTGCCATCCTTGCTAACCACCCTCTTTAACATGCCCTTAAGGGTTTTATTGAACCTCTCCAGTAGGCCATCTGTCTGGGGGTGATACACAGAGGTTCGCAGGTGTTTGATTTTCAGAAGTTTACACATTTCTCTCATTACCTTGGACATAAAGGGAGTCCCTTGGTCAGTCAGGATCTCCTTGGGTATACCTGTCCGAGAAAACATCTCAAAAAGCTCCTTGGCAATTAGCTTAGCCAAAGTATGTCTTAAAGGCACGGCTTCAGGGTATCGGGTAGCATAATCTAACACCACTAGAATATACTGATGCCCCCTAGCAGACTTTACAACAGGTCCTACTAAGTCCATGGCTATCCTTTCAAAGGGTACCTCTATAATGGGTAGGGGTACCAAAGGACTCTTAAAATGTGACACAGGAGCAGTTAGTTGACACTCTGGGCAGGAGTTACAATATTCTTGAATGTGCTTATCAACCCCTGGCCAATAGAAGCGCTGAAGAAGGCGCTCTTTGGTCTTTCCGTACCCCAGGTGTCCTCCTAACACATGTTTATGGGCCAAATCTAGAGCTACTCTTTGATAGGGCCGGGGCACCACCAATTGTTCGACAATGTCTCCCCTCACCTGGTTTATCCTATACAGTGGGTCCTGATTCATAGACATATAGGGGAACTCCTTGTCAGCCCCCGGATACTGAGGTTCACCATTTATCACCTTAACATTTTCCCGAGCATGAGACAGATTAGGGTCTCTAATTTGAGCAGTGCCAAAATTGTCACGGGTCACCTCAAATTCAGGCATCTCGGGAACCTCCTCCTGGCCTTCAGAATCACCAGCTAACACAGACAGGGGAAACACACCACCATCTTGGGTCACCCCTACAGCTGGTGTTTCTCTGTCAGGATCAAAGGGTTCAGGGTTAACCTCAGACAGGACATCACCAGTCTTATCATTTTTAGGACATGGCAGCCCCTGCTTTTTCCACATAGCCCAAAACAAAGGAAAATCCCTCCCTATGATCACGCTATGGAACAGGGACTTAACCACACCGACTTTGTGAGGGACGGTGCCAGAGGCAGTGTGTATGGTAACCTCTGCAATAGGGTAATCTCTAGTTTCCCCATGTATACACAAGACCCCAACAGTTTGTTCTCCGCACAGTGCAGGGTCGACCAGTTCATGGTGCACGAGGGTTACCAGGTTCCCAGAGTCCAGGAGAGCCAGTACAGCACGCTCAGCTATAGTCACCGTGCACATCTGTGGTTCTGTTGCGATTTCTGCAGTACAAGCAGGTTGAGCAAACAGGGAAATACGCCTGGAGCTGTTGCAGTCCATAGGCTCAGTCGTCAGGGGACAGTACGCAGCGACATGACCCAACTCCTGGCACCGCCAACATTTGAGACGATATGGGTCTCTATTTTGAGATCTGGGCCTAGAGTCCATAGTCCCTGCAGCTTGTTCCCCCTCTGAGCATCCTCCCCTCACGACCTTCCTCACCCCCGAAGTAAGTGGTACGGTCTTACCCGTCTTGGGGTTACCAGGTCTGGGAGACGACTGTCGTAGCTCATCAGTGGCTTGGTATTGTTCCACCAAACCTACCAGTTGATCAGCTGTGGTAGGTCCCGCTTGTCCGACCCAGAGCTGGATCTGAGGCGGCAGCGATCTGGTGTATTTGTCGAGCACCACTTTTTCCACTGTTTGTGCTGGAGTGGCTTCCTCAGGCTGAAGCCACTTTTTCACGAGACTTATCAGGTCAAACATCTGAGATCGGGGTGGAAGGCTCTCAGAGAAAGTCCAGTGGTGCACTCGCACAGCACGTACATGCGTGTTTACTCCGAGACGTGCTAGGATCTCACCTTTCAGCTTGGAGTAGTCCTCAGCCTCCTGTTCAGACAGGTCATAGTAGGCCTTCTGAGGCTCTCCGGTGAGAAAGGGCGCCACAACATTAGCCCACTGATCCTTCGCCAACCTCTCCCGCTCAAAGACTTGAAGATAGGCCTCCACGTCGTCTGAGGATGTCATCTTTTGTAGGGAAGTGCGAATGGCGGCTCGAGCAGCGGTCTGTTCCCTCGAGGTCTCTCTGGCACCAGCACCTTCTCCTGCCGTCCTCTGGTCAATCAGGGCCCGGATGAGCAGCGCCAGGGTTTGCTGCTGCTGTGCCTGGATCTGCCCCATCTGTTTTATAACGTCCTCCATGCTGGCGGTCTCCTTTTGGATCTCTCCTGCAGCCTTCACCCAGGACATAAAAAATAGGTGTGTGTCTCTAAGACTGTTTAAAAAAAAATTGGGCGTGCGCGCATCCGAAGCACCATATGTGGGGGAGGTAGCTCAGTAGCAGCCTAGGTACGGGCCCAAACAGTCAGAGACAGTGACACGAAAACTTAGGTGTAACAGGTTTATTAGAAAAATGACAACAAAATAGATAAACCTCTTCAGGAAAACAGGCAAAACAATATCAGCCTTAACTTTAGGCACAAAAATAAACAAAACTCCTGCTCGTCTGAGCGACTACCTACACAGAACGCTGCTTACTAACCTGTGTGGCTGTCTGCCAGCCACACCAGCAACCAGTTTGGCACGGTACCAGTATTTGGGAAATCAGGACAGATCCAGACGCTGCTCTCACTCCCCAGGATCTGCCCTCAAGTGCAGGCTCTGCAGGTCTATATGGGCCAGTAATGAGCCTCAAGACCCGCACCTGAGCTGAGGCTTACTCAAAAACCCGCCCTGGACCAGCCATATGACAAAACCCGGGGACTGACATACCGTGACTCCATCACTTGTCCTGTCACCTTCTCACAATACATGTGAGAACCTCGCACTTTACTCTTATGATTTTATATAAATTCCCAACTTAAAGAGATTGTCTGGGAGCAAAGGTTCTTAAAATGGTCTCAAAATGGGTTACATATATAAAACTCACCCCGACCCGACCCAACCCTTACAGGTCCCTGCTGGTCTCTACTTCCTGGTCCTGTCTCCACACAGGAAATGTTCACTGGTGTAGTTGTGACTGCCGGAGCCAGTGATTGGCTGAGCAGACATTTCCTGTGTCGGGACAGGATCAGGAAGTAGAGACCAGCAGGGACCTGTAAGTGTAGGAACAGGAATCAGGGAGGACTACTACTTGTATGTTTTAACCCATTGTATGTCTAGGTTCACACCTGTGCCTGTATTCCATCTGCGATTTCCGTCCCCGAACCCACTTAATAAATGCGGAGAGAAAAGTCTCCACATTTTTCAGGTGGAAACCTGGCAGACCCCATTATAGTCTATGGGGTCCGCGGGTAACCGATTGTGAAGCGGGTTAGGTTTCCATTTTTCGGGTCCCTAAGCAGACCTGAAGAACAGAAACCCAGGCGCAGGTGTGAACCTAGCGTAAACCCTTTATGATGTTCTCCATGTGATGAGAGCCAGCACCCGACCCACTCAGCTTCCTCTCCCGTGTTCACTACTACTTACCTACATTATGGGGCCTGGCTTTACTATTATATTGATCTAGTCAGCCCCATAATACAGGTAACAACAAACAAAGAGGGGCGGAGTGAGAACCCCTGAGGCTTGTCCACAATAGAACCTGCTGGAGGTAAGTATGGAAACCCTCCTTGGAGAGCCCCTTAAAGGGCTATTCCAATAACCACGCACTGTATCCAATTTAGTAAACAGCTGACATGGCAGACTGGGCGTTCTCTCAACCCTACTGTACCACTTAGTAAGGTTAATCCTAACAGACCCCAATATTCTATACAGGTATGTAATATAATGGACGGCATTGGGGGGGTTTGTCTTTTATTGTACATATACTTTAATTATCAGCATGTTCAGGCTACATTCTTACATTAAACATACTAGAAGGGGTTAGGAGTCACGGCGCTCTCTCAGTAGCGCTCTCCTGGGCTCCGAGCCTGGTGTCCAGGGCAAGGCTTATGTTATGTAGGACACTCTGATACTGCGGGTACTCCTGCTGGATCTGGTGGATGATGGTGCTGACTGTGTGCACGCGCGCTTCCTGCTTCTGCAGCTCGGCCTCCAATGATTGTGGGCTGCTGAAAACCGGGACATATTTACCTTCCTTCACTGTCTGCAAATGCTTCATGCGAGTCTGAAAGGCCACAATCTGTGACAGGTTCTGGGAAACAGAGGAAAAATCCGTGACAGAATGCACGATTAGGGCTATGTTCACATGGGGCGCATACGCTGTGGATTTTCTGTACAGTTATTTGAGGCATATTACAATACCTGCAAACTGGATGAGACTTTACTAAATGTTATCCACGCACAGTGTGGGGAGATTTGCATTGAAAGTTATACGGCGAATCTGCCTCAGCTTTTTCTGCTGCAATTTCTACCCTGACTTCATGAGGATAGGTTATCAATATGTGATTGGTGGGGACCTGACACCCCCACTGATCAGCTGGTAGAATTGGTCACAGCATTCAGCCTTATCATTGAATACCAAGCACAGCGCCATACTTTGTTTAGTGGCTGTGCTTGGTATTGCAGTTCACCCCATTCACCTGTACCATGTGACCAATAAATGTGATATCATTGACACAGGGAATTGGCTAGGGATAACAGCTAAGGATAGGTCATCAATAGTTAAGTCCCGGAGAACCCCTTTAAAGCGCCACGTAAAATATAAGCAGAATATAAAGTTACCTGACGCTTCTTCTCTTGTAGCTGCTCGATATCACTTTCCATGGAGCTGGCGTCTATCTTCAGGCTGGAGATACGGTGCTGCTTTTCTGAAATGTCTGAACTCAGCGTCTTCTGAGCGTCTTCAAGATGTGAGATGGTCTGGTTACATTCATTTGTATTCTATGCAATACAAAGACCATTGTGAATGGGATCAGACTGGAGATCGGTGCACACAAGGTGCCGAGTCCTACCCTGCCGGGCACAGATTTATTATTGCTGCCACCGAGGAATGGGCAGTCTGGATCAATTGCTATTAGCTGCAGTGCCTGGTACTGAGCAAGCGACACAGCAGCCGATATTTGGTGGCCAGTGGTGCCTGTCTGTGGGTAGAGACAAGTAGAGTTCAGATGATATGACTGGTTCTCTTTTATGGAGGTGGAATCCATTCCGGCTCCTTCTATTCTCTCCTTGCATATGATCTGGTTGCTATTCTGCTTCCCCTTCAGACTGGTGGTGTCCACCAGAGCACTGAAGTGGCAGGGGACTGAACAGTTAAAATTGCCTGTATGTAGTGTAATGTTATTGAATCGCTTACTGACAGCTTCAATGCGAAGTTATATGCTCACCTCTGGAGCACAGATCTCCTTTCTGCTCCTCTGATGCGCACAGTGCTTCCTGTATGAATGGGAGGTCAAACTCACAATGTAAGTCTAATAGACCCTCAATCTGACTCCCATAGATCTACACCGTGACTGTGACCTGTTCATACAGGAAACACCCCATAAAACTGCCTGCCACGTACCCCATGTCTGTACTCACATTTTATGTTCCCTTAGAACGTCTTACCATTAGGATTTCCTTGATTTTCTTCCTTAGCTCTTGTAGTTTCCCCTGGAAGTCATTTGCAGTCAGGTTCTTTTTGTCCTTCTCACTTTGGTTTTTACCCCGCGTCGTGATGGTTTCCCTTCTAGAAACAACAGCTTCCATGTCGCGGATCATTTTCTCTTGCTGTTTCATTAGTTGGGTGTATCGGACCTACAGGCACAAGTAAAATGATCAGAATTCTTGGGATTTGTCTTTCCCCTATTTTCTATAGTCCCTCGTACGACCTCTTGTTCTCAATATAATATAATATAGATATAGTTCATAATCTTATGCTGGGTAAGGAATATACAAATAAGACCTCATTGAAGAACAGAATCAGTCTCCTTCCCCCTCTGGTACGTGACTCCAGCAAGGAGTTGGTGTAGATTTCTGTTCAGGTGCACGGACCCTGGAGGAAGCGTCTAATTTACTATGAGCCAAGCAAAGTCCGACAAAGCTTGGAAATTGTCAGTCTTGATACATCAGCCTCTAAGCCGTAGCCTCTAGACCCCTGCTTACCTCCATGCGATGGATTTCTGCTTTCATGGCTCGGATCTCTCCCTGGCCAGTTTCGGAGTCCACCGCATTACGCATCTCCTTCGCCAATTGAATTTTCTTTTCCCAGAGCATGATTTGATGTCTGATAAAAGGTACAGATTACACCCGAGGACATTTATTAACCATAGCACTTCTGAGTCTTAAAGGTATTAACACCTAGACTTAAAGGGGTATTCCATTTTGGGCTCCATGTCTGCTTTGTCAGTGACCCACATGGACCCATTATATTCTAATGGCCCATTGCACACACCCATGTATTATCATGGTTGTGAAATCATATGGAGGTCACGGACAGCACAAGGATGTACATAGCCTTGCACACCAGAGCTTTCACACATATCAATGGAGAGATGTGCATGAATGTTACATGAGCCAGTGGTCAGGAGGGCAAACAGAATATTTTAGTGCAGCATTCAATGAGAAATCTTATTTTAACCATTAGTGAACTGAAGAAAGAAACTATTTAAGATATCATTCAATTTATAATACCCCATTCCAAATTTTAGGGCCTCTCTACCTGGTGCTCTGTTCTCCACTGTTGCTCTACCTGGTCTCCTGCTCTCCCCTGTCACTCTATGTCGCTCTCTGCCTCTCTACCTGGTGCTCTGCTCTCCTCTATCGCTCTCTGCCTCTCTACCTGGTGCTCTGCTCTCCTCTGTTGTCTCTGCCTCTCTACCTGGTGCTCTGCTCTCCTCTATCACTCTCTGCCTCTCTACCTGGTGCTCTGCTCTCCTCTATCGCTCTCTGCCTCTCTACCTGGTGCTCTGCTCTCCTCTGTCGCTCTCTGCCTCTCTACCTGGTGCTCTGCTCTCCTCTGTCTCTCTCTGCCTCTCTACCTGGTGCTCTGCTCTCCTCTCCCGTCTCTCTACCTGGTGCTCTGCTCTCCTCTGTCGCTCTCTGCCTCTCTACCTGGTGCTCTGCTCTCCTCTGTTACTCTCTGCCTCTCTACCTGGTGCTCTGCTCTCCTCTGTCGCTCTCTGCCTCTCTACCTGGTGCTCTGCTCTCCTCTATCGCTCTCTGTCTCTCTACCTGGTGCTCTGCTCTCCTCTATCACTCTCTGCCTCTCTACCTGGTGCTCTGCTCTCCTCTATCGCTCTCTGTCTCTCTACCTGGTGCTCTGCTCTCCTCTATCACTCTCTGCCTCTCTACCTGGTGCTCTGCTCTCCTCTGTTGCTCTCTGCCTCTCTACCTGGTGCTCTGCTCTCCTCTGTTACTCTCTCCCCCTCTCTACCTGGTGCTCTGCTCTCCTCTGTTACTCTCTGCCTCTCTACCTGGTGCTCTGCTCTCCTCTGTCGCTCTCTGCCTCTCTACCTGGTGCTCTGCTCTCCTCTGTCGCTCTCTGCCTCTCTACCTGGTGCTCTGCTCTCCTCTATCACTCTCTGTCTCTCTACCTGGTGCTCTGCTCTCCTCTGTCGCTCTCTGCCTCTCTACCTGGTGCTCTGCTCTCCTCTGTCGCTCTCTGCCTCTCTACCTGGTGCTCTGCTCTCCTCTGTTACTCTCTGCCTCTCTACCTGGTGCTCTGCTCTCCTCTGTCGCTCTCTGCCTCTCTACCTGGTGCTCTGCTCTCCTCTATCGCTCTCTGCCTCTCTACCTGGTGCTCTGCTCTCCTCTGTTACTCTCTGCCTCTCTACCTGGTGCTCTGCTCTCCTCTGTCGCTCTCTGCCTCTCTACCTGGTGCTCTGCTCTCCTCTGTCGCTCTCTGCCTCTCTACCTGGTGCGCTGCTCTCCTCTCTTCACTCTCTGCCTCTCTACCTGGTGCTCTGCTCTCCTCTGTCGCTCTCTGCCTCTCTACCTGGTGCTCTGCTCTCCTCTGTCGCTCTCTGCCTCTCTACCTGGTGCTCTGCTCTCCTCTATCGCTCTCTACCTGGTGCTCTGCTCTCCTCTATCATTCTCTGCCTCTCTACCTGGTGCTCTGCTCTCCTCTATCGCTCTCTACCTGGTGCTCTGCTCTCCTCTATCGTTCTCTGCCTCTCTACCTGGTGCTCTGCTCTCCTCTATCGCTCTCTACCTGGTGCTCTGCTCTCCTCTGTCGCTCTCTGCCTCTCTACCTGGTGCTCTGCTCTCCTCTGTCGCTCTCTGCCTCTCTACCTGGTGCTCTGCTCTCCTCTATCATTCTCTGCCTCTCTACCTGGTGCTCTGCTCTCCTCTCTTCACTCTCTGCCTCTCTACCTGGTGCTCTGCTCTCCTCTGTTGCTCTCTGCCTCTCTACCTGGTGCTCTGCTCTCCTCTATCGTTCTCTGCCTCTCTACCTGGTGCTCTGCTCTCCTCTGTCGCTCTCTGCCTCTCTACCTGGTGCTCTGCTCTCCTCTGTCACTCTCTACCTGGTGCTCTGCTCCCTCTGTCACTCTCTACCTGGTGCCTGCTCTCTCTGCGCCTGCCCTCTACCTGGTGCTCTGCTCTCCTCTGTCACTCTCTACCCGGTGCTCTGCTCTCCTCTGTCGCTCTCTGCCTCTCTACCTGGTGCTCTGCTCTCCTCTGTCACTCTCTACCCGGTGCTCTGCTCTCCTCTGTCGCTCTCAGCCTCTCTACCTGGTGCTCTGCTCTCCTCTATTGCTCTCTGCCTCTCTACCCAGTGCTCTGCTCTCCTCTGTCGCTCTCTACCTGGTGCTCTGCTCTCCTCTGTCGCTCTCTGCCTCTCTACCTGGTGCTCTACTTTCCTCTGTCCCTCTCTTCCTCCACCAATAAGATCCATTTAGTCCCAGAACTCTGCTAAGATGTTACTTGTTCTTGTTACATTGGTATTGATCTGACTTGTCTTCCAACCTCGTCTTCCCCTCTGCAGATTTTTGCTAGGGCTGGGCAATTTCTTTCAGAGTTTTTGGGCGATTTTTGATTTTAATCTTGATTTAAAAACAAAACTAGACTAAAACCCAGTGAGCTGCACCGGGAGGACTCGGATCCATTCCATGCAGCCTCCACGGTGGGCTCTTTAGATTTTTTTTCCTGCTGCAGCGGTCACCATATGGGATAAGTCAGTTTATATTTTTGTAGTCCGGACATTTTGTCTAACGTATTTTTATATGGGTTCTAGTGGAGGAGGTGGATTTGAATTTTCACATTTATTTATTTTTAAAAATATTTATTTTTTCCGTCATCCGCTGTATTATTACGACAGACGTCAGAAAAAACTAAATTAGACAATTCTGTTAATAAAAACCCTCAGGGTGAATGAACTGAATGAATTTGATTAACTGTCCAGCCCTAATCTCTGCCCACCTATCACAGCGTCTGATCTCCACCTGCCCTGACCTCGTCCTGTCTGCTCTGCCTGTTCTGACTTTTGCTGTCAGACTATGACTGATGTCTGCTACCTTGGTCTCCACATACACTCAGTCTGTAGTTACACTCAGTCTGCTACCTCCAGACTTCTACAGCCTATATAGGTATCTCTTAAAGCCGATATCCAGTATACAACACCGCTGGAGTATATGACCAGTATTCACACTTACTCAGTTTCCACCAGGCTATGTAGAAGTCTTTCTTTCTCCTCCTGCACGTTTTCCAGATTCTCTTGCATTTCTATTGACTCCTTTTCTGCCTCCTAAAAATACAAGTGTAGGATTTAGGCCTCTATTCTACACCTTACCCTGGCAGTATACTGTAGGTCTACTGGTACCTACCCGAAGAGATCGCACAAAGTCGCTTTCCATCAGCTGGTTATGCTGCAGTAGTTGTTCCTTAGAGCTGGACTTTTTGCTTAGAAGCATATTCAGACGCAGCATGTCGTTCTTCAGGTTCTTCATGTGATGCTCAATATCCTTCTGCTCGTTTTTCTCTTGTTCTATGTCATCTGCCAGGATATAATATTAGTAGTCAGGCTACCAGCACATATATCCATCTTGTGGCCTATCACTAGGATGTCTAGTCTGTCCTCAAGGAGCTCTGCAGGTCCTGAGAATAAAGGAGACGCAGCACCGACTTCCCTTCACAGCGGCGCCCCAGACTAGATGATTGTCTGAGCACTGTAGTACAAGTGAACGGGATCAGCTGCAGTTTACCGCATAAATGGGCAAACAGGAGCCGCGGCGTATAGGGAACAATTGTGATGGGGGTCCCTACTGTACGTGCTGTGTATGTCCCATATTCAGATCCTGAGCAGGTGTCTTGAGGACTGCAGCTGCAGGACGTCTGTCTGCCTGAAGAGGGCGCTATATACATTATATAGATGTATTTCCTGTAGCTTATACAGCAGAATTGCACAGAGATTGTCATCACGTACATCAGTCCCCGACAACCTCATCTCCTTATCTCAAGCAGAAGGAAGTCAATTAACGTATGAGCATGTTTGTGGGGGAAATGGGAGAAGCAGAGAACACTGTGGAGGGGGCAGGAAACGTTACGCCATGTTTGTATTGTAACCCAGGACGCTAGTGTTGCGACAAATCCACCATGCTGCCATCTGTCCATAATCTACTGCCATACTGTTCCCAACCCAGTGTGTACTATTGTCTCTGATGTCAGACTGGACAGGAGAATGAATAACTGTACACTCACAGCCATTCCTTCCACCTTTCATACACATGCACACTCGGATCAGCTAAGTGTGCATGTGTTCTCAGTATGGATAGGAGCATAAGCCAGATACTGCTGGTGGGGGGCTTATATCCCATGAGAACAAAAAAAATTGGCCATCTTGAAGTTCAGAGCGCCCAAACCTATACTTGCGCCGTACACCTCTGAGGCCAGAGACTGGCTGCCGTGGTCACGTGGTGGTAAACAAGGAACCACAGAGACCCCTGGAGAGGAACCGCCTGAGGAGCGCTGGGCAATTTAACTGGTGTGTATAGATTCTTTATTTTATACCATTCTCTGGCCAAATCTTTAAGATCTCAGACCCTTTTACCTCTGTACAAGGAGGCGGCACATTGCCTGCTCCTGACCATTATAGTTAGGCGTCTGGCTACCCCTAGGTGTGCGCGGCCACTCACTTTCTGTCCGGACTTTTCTCTGTTGTAGAATAGTCAGCTCTTTCTTTAACATCTCCACGGATGCGGCCTGCTCCTCTCTGTGCCGGCTGAGCCGCACCATCTCTGTCTGCAGCCGCAGCCAGTACTGCTGAACGGAGGCGATTTCCAGGTTACACTCCTCTATCTGCTTGGTTAGGGCGGTGATCTGGATCTCCAGAGGTCCCAGCTCTTCCGCCCGCTTTACCCTGAACAAAAGCAACATGTCAGCTGTAATAGGCAATAATCTAAGACACGCCAGGCATCTGGAATTATATATAGTAACCTGGCCATAGACTGAAATAATACAGTAAGGGTCTGTTCACACAGTGGAAAGTGACCAGGACTTCTGCCTCAAATTCCTCTCCACTTTGTGCCCCTTTGGATTTCTGCCATGGCGTTCGCTCACAGATTAACCTCAGATGAATGGGCCTGGTCTCGCACCGCAGGTTCTGCAGGTGATTCAGAATCCGCAGCAAGATCGAGCAGGACACTTATTGTTTCACAGATTCAGGACAGAATTTGGCGCCAAGTTTGAGATGGAATCTACCTCAAAGTCAGCACCAGGCGCCCAATCCCACCATGTGAACGTACCCTTAGAGTTGTTTTCCTATCTCTGACATGTATGGTATGTCCATAGAATAGGACATAGATGTCTTATAGATGGAGATCCCCCCTCTGGGACCCACACCTATCCCAAAAAGGGGGTCAGAGACTCCAGGCCTATGGTCGCTGTGAATGAACAGGTGGCTGCACATGCGCACAGCTCTCTATTCACTTCTATGGAGGTTCCAAAAACAACCAGGTGTTCTGGGTGGTTTTCTATAGAAAAGAATGGAGAGAGTCAAACATGTGCTGCCTCCGCGCCAGTCACAGCGGCCATAGTTCTGGGGTCTCTGACCACCACTCTCAAGATAGGTGAAGGTCCCAAAAATACTTTTCAGTGGTATAAACAAATTTATGACTCCAGAATCTGTGTTCACACTTCACAGCCACTGAATTTCAACTCAATCCTGCATCCGTGTGCCCCAGTATGGAATATGGACGCCGTTGAGATGGAGTTTATAATAGCATTATATAAGAGTAGCTCCAGGCCTGGTGGTGGGGAAGAGAGACTGACGTCACCAGCCCAGCCATTGCTGCTAAATAGCAGAGGTGGTCTGAAGCCTGGGGAATGAGCAGTAAACATGGAGGAGACATAACCAGCTGTATATGGCAAGATAGATAAAGCAATGTATAGTATAAAAACACTTCAGACAGCTTAAAGGAATTGTCCAGGATATACGATTTTCCACAAAGAGGCCAGAGAAGGTGAAAAAACCCCAAACCCATACTCTCCTGTCCCTGATGCCCCGATGTCTCCCACTGTGGTCCGGTCCTGCTGCTCCCAGGGTTCGGCAGAAATCCTCGCCTCACGTGACCACTGAGGCCAATTAGCGGCCTAAGGAAAGGAACCGATACGTCGCTAACATATGTCATCTGTGACGTCACGTGTCCTTTCCTTAGGTCACTGATTGGCCTCAGCAGCCACGTGAGACGAGGACGGCGGCCGGAAGAAGCACAGGGGTGCTGCGGTACAGGACAGCAGCAGGGGACACCGGAGCACCGGGCGGGGACAGGTGAGTGAGTGTTTTTTATATCCTGGACAACCCCTTTAAGCTACTATTTTACATATGATCCTGGAGATGGGAATAGCCTTTTAAGTAAGGTTGAATTCACACTGTGTCCTGCAGGCATTTCATCAAACATATCCATAAAGATATTCCCCATTTTCCCCAGAGACTGGGCTGGTATATGTTGCTATACCTTCATTTCTGTATGGAATTGATATTTGTCGCACTACTTCATATAGAAGGATCCAGTACACTATATTATGTGCTTTTATACAATAGACATCTATGGGTTTAGGCTTACAGTGGCGTCCATTGGAGAAACCCATCAGGAAACCTTCCTAACATGTACCTCCAATGATGTCTCTGCTGTCTAATAAATGGATTTACCCCGATTTCTGCGAGCGTGGTCTCAATCTGCTTGCTGTATAAGTTGATGTTGGCTTGCTTCCTCTCGATTGCTATGGTCCGCTTTGCGATTTCACTCTGGCTGCGCGAGATCAGCTCGTTGGTGGTCTCAATCTTTCTCTCCAGCTCGGCCACCGTCCTCTGCAGAGTCTGGATCCGTGACAAGCTGTGATTGAGCTCCAGTTGTACCTGAGCGCTCTCATTCTCTATCTTGGTGTAGTCGATCTCCTATAAGAGACAACACTGATGGATATGAGAACCGATGCGCTTAGTTGATAGTCGACAGACATCTGGCTGTCCGGCGCCTTCACCTACCAGTTCGAGCTTTCTCCTCTGCAGTTTCTCGGTCAGCAGGGATGAATATTTGGCCGCTTTGTCAGATGTCATCTTTTCCTGAAGTTTTTCCAATATCTGACTTTCCACGTTACCTTTCACTTGGGATTCCTGCTCAATTTGCTTCCGTAGAGAGTTCAGCTCGCTCCAGCGTCCTGCTCTTTTCTAAGGTGATGCAAGAAAGTTCATAGAGATGAATTACATTATTCTAAATCTAAGGCCTGCTTTCTGGGCATATTAGTAGGGCTCCGACACCCAGGGCCCCCACAGATCAGGTGTTTGAAGCGGCGCTTACTTAACTGCTTCTCCTTCACAGGTCATCTGATGCCACAATTATTGGTCGCATGGCCTATTCACTTCTCAGTCCTATTCAAGTGAATGGGGCTGAGCTGCAATACCAAGCACAGCCACCGTCAAATGTATGGCGCTGTGCTTAGGTTTGTGTGAAGAGGCCGTAACATTCATCTGAACACCGAGGACTCTTCAGGCAGCTAGTTAGCAAGGGGGCGGGTGTCATTTGATAAGCCCAGAAAACCCCTGGCGGCAACACATTTACATGAATGAGGGCCAAACCCAATTTTAGTGGGAACGGCTGCCCAACTAATGTGCATACTGGGGGTCCAGACTATCTCTGTAGGGTTAGTGTGCTGTAACTTCTTTGGAAAAGGGGTGGTAGAGACAGAGTAGCTTTATCGGTAAAGAAGACGAGCTTTGCTGTAACTATTGGGGAGAGCTTGGTGAGACCCTGCTGTGACTACTGCAATGGAAGAAGGGTTGGGGGCGCTTATATGAAGAAATAAGGTTGCAGCAAGGTTGTAATGTCCATGTGCTCAATTATTATGGCTGCTGTGCTTACAGGAGGAATATGGGAGTCCTGTGACTACTGAAGGGAGTAGGAGGGTGTCCTGTGAAGAAGGAGGCCCTGCTGTGACTATAAAGGTTAAGGAAAAGATAATCTGATGACTACTGGGTGGTGGAGGGGGGTTAGTGTACTGGAACTGGAATAGGGGTGATACAGAACCTACTGGGGAAGGAGACGGCCCTGCTGTGACTACTGGGGAAAGTCAGTGAGTCTCTGCTCTACTCGAGGGCAAGAGGAGGGGGCACTGCTATACGAAAATATGGCTGCATGGAAGTCTCAACAAGTGATGCATCCTTGGACCTTGGTGATGCATTGAAGTGAATGACTTGTATTATTCTCGATGCTCCTTGCTGCCATGTGGTAGCCTACTTACTGCGGTGACCCTGCTCAGAGCTTGCTCGGTCTCCTCTAACGTCCGCATGTACGTGCTGAACTCCACCCTCAGCGCTTCTTGCTTTGCCTGACACTGAGTAATCAGCTTTTTGCTCATGGCGGCGTCGCTCTCTGCGCGGTTAATCATAAAGGCGAGTTTCTCGTGCGTCTCTTCTTCCTTTGTAACAGACTTCTTATAGCCTTCTATCTCTGTCTCCATGGAGAGAAGCTCCTGCTGGGCCAAGCTGAAAAAGAATAAAAAAAAATAAAATAAATAATAATAATAATAATAATAAAATAACAATATAATTCTAAAAACAATAATAATAATATAATAATAATAATAATAAATACCTAAAAATATAAAAAAAACATAAATAATAATAATTCTAAAAACAACAATAATAATAATAACACTAAACATATAAAAAAATCTAAATAATAATAATAATAATAATAATTCTAAAAACAATAATATAATAATAATAATAATAATAAAAAAATACCTAAAATAATAATAATTCTAAAAACAATAATAATGATAAATACCTAAAAATATCAAAAAAATCTAAAAATAATAATAATTATGGCACTGGTGTGTGACTGGCATGCTATAAAACTTTCTTTTAGCGGTCAGTAGGGATCTCAGTACTCAGCCTGCCACCCATCAGAATGTCTGCCAGGTGACATGCATGCTACCACTATATTCACTTTGGCTTCTGTTTGTCAGCCCCATAGCAGTAACTATTGCTCCATGCACACAGGGTGATACAGGCGCCTTATGGTTATTCTAGCAGCGGACCCCTACTGATCAGACCCTTCCCACCTATTCCGCGGATAATCTAGGAGTTTTAAAACTTTTTACAATCCCTTTAAAAAGTTGGTTTTACACACCTAAGGGCCTCGTGAATGGCGGCGTAGGCCTCATCCCTCCTGGTCATTCCTATCAGGGAGCTGTTCCACTGCTGCAGTAGTTGCTTCTTTTCAAGACATACAGCTTCGATTTCCATGTTGGCCTGTAAAGAAAGTGAACAACGTCTTCTAGATAACCCTGACTCTTCAAAAACCCCCAAAGGTTAGGTCAGGAAGCATCCGTTCTAACCTCAGCTACGGCTTCACGCGTCGCTTTCGTGTCCTCTTTTTGAGCAGAAATTTGCGCTTCGTACACAGCAATCTGCTCCCGGAGTCTGTCAGCTTCCCGGGTTAGTCGATCCACAAATAAGTCCTAGGAAACAGAAGCACAATGTGAAAGAAAAAGGGTATAATAAATTCACCTTATATCCTGAGGCTCATGGAGATCAAATCCACTGTATAGTTGTATTTCCCTGTCCGAATACATATGGAGTACATTCACACAGGACAGAAATGAGGCAGATTTTCCGTCCTGATTTACACACTGATCATCTCCAGCAGGTTCATGTAGGTCCATCATGTGAAGGATTTCTGCATGGAAACCCGTCTGTGATTTCTTAATCCATTTCCTGTTATACACTGGTTACGGATTTCTTGCAGATTTCAATGATGATGTCAAAATACGCACCAAAACCTAATTGTTAAAGATTTTGCTCTCTTTATTTTTTAATCCCATCACTCCTGTCCTGATGTTTTGATGGACCCCAATGTTTTTTACCTCCATTAACATGTGACCACTGAGGCCAACCACAGACTGCAGGGGTCACATGTGCGGACACAATGTCGTGGGGGCCAGGGAATCAGAGACCGGTGGGTCACCATGGAAACATCACCCACCACAGGAGCACCAGGAGGTAAGTAGGGATAGGTAGGTTAGCGTACAGATTTTTTCTACCGAAAAAAAAAAACACACAAAATCCACATGAAATCTCGGCAGGAATCCCAACGCCTCCCATTGTTCTCAGAGGGAGACAGCAAGTGATGCTTTATTTTTCAAAGACGTGCTCTGCTGGATGTGTCTGTGGATTCAGTCACAGAATCGGGGGGTGCAAGACAGTCTGATAAGCCCCATTGTGTTAGGAGATAATCGGCTCTGCTTCCGATTTCCACTGCGGGATCCACAGGGTCGGAATTTGGAGAGGAATCTGAGGTGCACGGCTTTCAATACCTCTCCATATTCCATCGTGTGAAACTAGCTTCATATAAAAAATATATAATTGTAATAATCTGTACAATAAAGTAAATAGAAACAAATCCCCCCAAAGCAGTTACAGAATTGCACCCCAAAAAAAATGTTGTAGTACAATATTCAAGGCCCTAAATGGTGTCATCAAAAAAATACACTCCGTCCCACAAAAGCAGAATTTCGTATAGAATGACATCGATAGGGCAGGGATGAAGTTATGAAATGCGGGGGTTAAAGCCAAGACCCTGCCGCACCTGCTTCTGCTTCTCCACCTCGGCCTGGGTTCTCTCGGCTTCAGTCTTCTGAACAGCGCGCTTCATCACCGAGATGTCGGAACGCACATCGCTGGACATATTCTCCATGTAGAATAAACGCAACGCCAAATTCTCTACCTCTGTTTGCATAGAGGAAACTGAAAGGAAGAAAGTGGATCAGTGAGTAAATGCTCTACATTAAAATAACAACAGGGCGCCTCTGTGAGATCTACCTACTAAAGAGGATTCATCACCAGGTCTGAGAAGACCAATAACCTACCTCAGCTGATCGGCGCCGTCACCCTGAGCATTTTAGTGTTTTGTGTATCCGAATATGTTCAGACATTTCAAAGATATAATCCCTGCTAGTATAGATATACTGTAGATGAGGATATACTAGCCAAGGGGGCAGTAACACTGCATGACATACAGCACAGAGACCCCACCCCAGAGGAACCACAGTGGTACCACCTACTTGGCTAGTAGATCCAAATCTGCATCAGCACTAACAGGGCTTATATCTTTGGAATGGCTGATCGGATTTGGATTTTCTACTGAACTGCAACCTAGTCCACTCAAGTAAACAGCTGAGTACGACTACCAGGCACAATCACACTCCAGCAAGTGCCTGCTAACTGGTGGGAGTCTTGAGGGTTGAAGGCTGAAAAACATAACAGCTACTAAGTGGAATGAGTGATCAAAAACTGAATATAACCCCATCATAAGTCCCAGGTCTGTCCCTGCTGTGTGTATTATCCCTGTACTGTGACATCACTGTGTGTATTATCCCTGTACTGTGACATCACTGTGTGTATTATCCCTGTACTGTGACATCACTGTGTGTATTATCCCTGTACTGTGACATCACTGTGTGTATTATCCCTGTACTGTGACATCACTGTGTGTACTATCCTGTACTGTGACATCACTGTTTGTATTATCCCTGTACTGTGACATCACTGTGTGTATTATCCTGTACCGTGACATCACTGTGTGTATTATCCTGTACCGTGACATCACTGTGTGTATTATCCTGTACCGTGACATCACTGTGTGTATTATCCCTGTATCGTGACATCACTGTGTGTATTATCCCTGTACCGTGACATCACTGTTTGTATTATCCCTGTACCGTGACATCACTGTGTGTATTATCCCTGTACCGTGACATAACTGTGTGTATTATCCCTGTACCGTGACATCACTGTGTGTATTATCCCTGTACTGTGACATCACTGTGTGTATTATCCCTGTACCGTGACATCACTGTTTGTATTATCCCTGTACCGTGACATCACTGCGTGTATTATCTCTGTACCGTGACATCACTGCGTGTATTATCCCTGTACCGTGACATCACTGCGTGTATTATCCCTGTACCGTGACATCACTGCGTGTATTATCCCTGTACCGTGACATCACTGCGTGTATTATCCCTGTACCGTGACATCACTGCGTGTATTATCCCTGTACCGTGACATCACTGCGTGTATTATCCCTGTACCGTGACATCACTGCGTGTATTATCCCTGTACCGTGACATCACTGCGTGTATTATCCCTGTACCGTGACATCACTGCGTGTATTATCCCTGTACCGTGACATCACTGTGTGTATTATCTCTGTACCGTGACATCACTGCGTGTATTATCCCTGTACCGTGACATCACTGCGTGTATTATCCCTGTACCGTGACATCACTGCGTGTATTATCCCTGTACCGTGACATCACTGCGTGTATTATCCCTGTACCGTGACATCACTGCGTGTATTATCCCTGTACTGTGACATCACTGTGTGTATTATCCCTGTACTGTGACATCACTGTGTGTATTATCCCTGTACTGTGACATCACTGCGTGTATTATCCCTGTACTGTGACATCACTGCGTGTATTATCCCTGTACTGTGACATCACTGTGTGTATTATCCCTGTACCGTGACATCACTGTGTGTATTATCCCTGTACCGTGACATCACTGTGTGTATTATCTCTGTACTGTGACATCACTGTGTGTATTATCCTGTACTGTGACATCACTGTGTGTATTATCCCTGTACTGTGACATCACTGTGTGTATTATCCCTGTACTGTGACATCACTGTGTGTATTATCCCTGTACCGTGACATCACTGTATTATCTCTGTACTGTGACATCACTGTGTGTATTATCCCTGTACTGTGACATCACTGTGTGTATTATCTCTGTATTGTATTATTTCTGTTGCTTATTGGGCCCCTTCCTGTAACTCCACTGATCATACATTGTTTGCCTATTGTAGTGAATGAAAATTCCAGAAATCTCCATGACATGCCCACACATTGTACAGCAATATCAAGGAGTATTCTGTGGTATATAAACCGTGTTTTCACTATACTCACTTTTCTTGCGCTCAGTGTCTGTGGTCTGGTGTGTTTTCTTGTACATATTTTGGATATTTTCCAGTTCCTCCTCCACCTGCCTACGTAAGATGGCGATCTGAGAGTGTTTATCGTGCTGCTTCTCCAGCCCCATCTGCTGACGGGCCAGCTCCTGCTGTATACCGTACAGGATCACACCGAGGTCTTCACGTTCACTTTTATTCTTCTTCAGTGATGTACCCTGGACACAGGAGTATATAGAAACATATACAGTTAGAGGACCGAGAACTGTCCTTTCAGGCTTGACTAGAATAAGTCGGTTTAGGTTGATGAGCCATAGGTCGTCTGTGCACATTATGGGTTAATTCCGGCTGAATCCTTTGGATAAGGATCTAATGTTGTAATTGTTGGCCTCCACTATAAGGTCGTGTATTGTTGGCCTCTACTATAAGGTCATGTATTGTTGGCCTCCACTATAAGGCCATGTATTGCTGGCCTCCACTATAAGGCCATGTATTGCTGGCCTCCACTATAAGGTCATGTATTGTTGGCCTCCACTATAAGGTCGTGTATTGTTGGCCTCTACTATAAGGTCATGTATTGTTGGCCTCCACTATAAGGCCATGTATTGTTGGCCTCCACTATAAGGTCGTGTATTGCTGGCCTCCACTATAAGGTCATGTATTGTTGGCCTCCACTATAAGGTCGTGTATTGCTGGCCTCCACTATAAGGCCATGTATTGCTGGCCTCCACTATAAGGTCATGTATTGCTGGCCTCCACTATAAGGCCATGTATTGTTGGCCTCCACTATAAGGCCATGTATTGCTGGCCTCCACTATAAGGTCATGTATTGTTGGCCTCCACTATAAGGTCATGTATTGCTGGCCTCCACTATAAGGTCATGTATTGTTGGCCTCCACTATAAGGTCGTGTATTGCTGGCCTCCACTATAAGGCCATGTATTGTTGGCCTCCACTATAAGGTCGTGTATTGCTGGCCTCCACTATAAGGCCATGTATTGTTGGCCTCCACTATAAGGTCATGTATTGTTGGCCTCCACTATAAGGTCGTGTATTGCTGGCCTCCACTATAAGGTCATGTATTGTTGGCCTCCACTATAAGGTCGTGTATTGCTGGCCTCCACTATAAGGCCATGTATTGCTGGCCTCCACTATAAGGTCATGTATTGTTGGCCTCCACTATAAGGCCATGTATTGTTGGCCTCCACTATAAGGTCATGTATTGCTGGCCTCCACTATAAGGTCGTGTATTGCTGGCCTCCACTATAAGGCCGTGTATTGCTGGCCTCCACTGGGTGAGTGTGGGGCCTCCACTATAAGGCCATGTATTGTTGGCCTCCACTATAAGGTCATGTATTGCTGGCCTCCACTATAAGGTCATGTATTGTTGGCCTCCACTATAAGGCCATGTATTGCTGGCCTCCACTATAAGGTCATGTATTGCTTGGTTGGCCTCCACTATAAGGCCATGTATTGTTGGCCTCCACTATAAGGTCATGTATTGCTGGCCTCCACTATAAGGTCATGTATTGCTGGCCTCCACTATAAGGCATGTATTGCTGGCCTCCACTATAGCCATGTATACACATACCATTTCACGTAGTTCCATGTCCAGGCTCTGTATCTGCTTGGCAAGGTAATTCTTAAGAGCGGTCTGGAATCTGATCATCAGGGGCTGCCAAAAAATTCCAGATGTCATTATCATCATTTACTTTATAACACTCCACATGTATATGTAGACGCTCTGCTCATAGTCTGTTGTATTTACAGGGGTTGCCCCAAAAACACAACTTATCACCTATTCCCACCATTGGGCCCCTCAATGAGTACGGGGTCCCACGTTTGAGTCACAGTTGTGCATGTAGACTGCTGCTCCATTCAAAGTCTATGGGACTGAATAAGATAGTTGAGCGCTGCACTCTGTCAGTCCTGTAGAGACTGAATGGAATGGCAGCCTGTAGGGGTAACCGCCACCACACAGGACATCCATGCTCAGGACCTTTGGGGATCCCAGCAGTAGGACCCCCATTGATCAGACACTTACCTCCTATCCTGTGAATAGGTTGTAAGTTGTGATTTTTTTTTTTGGGGGGGGGGGACTATAAATTCTATATCCACCTTCACAGACTCATATATAAAGAAAAATAAAACAACTTTGCAATTCGTTTTAAAGAAAAATTCCCGTAGTATTATTTCTACAGCTCCTATGCAGACAATGTATCCCCATGGTAACAGACAACAAACAAGCACTGTGTAGTCTGAGCCCATAGGGTTACTTTATTTATGTTTGTTAGCACAAAGTAGGGAAGTATGAGACAGTATGTAGGCAGTCTTACACCACACGCAATGTGTTTGCTATCTGTTACCATGGAGACACATAGCCTACAGTGGAGCTGTAGAACCAAAACAATAGGAACGTTTAAATAAGACTCCTTGCAAAGTTCCTTCATTTATTTCTTTTTTTTATTTCAGATTTATTGTGTCATTAAATCGCTTTTGTAATGGTGGATACAGAATTTATTACCTGGTAACTACTTGGTTGTTCCATCCCAGTATGTGAAAATCACCGCTCAGCATATACTACATACTATTAGTCATGAGAAGTTGTCGGACAAGATCTTACGTGATCTGGATCTAACACCACCAGCTCCTCCTCTTCTTCTTCATCTTCTTTCAGAGGCTCGTCTTCTTCTAAGGACATGTAAAGAAATAATGTCATAGTTACAGGATATGCCATAAATACCTGCCTGGTGTGGGTTCCACCTCTGGGACCTCCACCGATCAGGAGAACAGGGGTCCTATTCAGACCAGCCACTATTCCTTACAACTCTATGGAGATAGTGTGGGCCCCTTTCTACTTAAGCTTTTGGGAGTTACAGAAAAATGCAGCCGCATCAAGTAAATCTAGTTGGCAGATAAAGTGTCTTAAAGTCCCTTCTAAGCTCCTTATATACTGTTGTGGAGGGGGGTCAGTGACATGGCGCACATGCCTTTCTTGTGCCATCTTGCTGAGTCCAAAACCGGCAGGACCTCACGCTGGTCAACTGATTTGGGTTCCAGAAGCTGTATACAAGGTATACGGCTGCAAGCAGATCTGTTCCCTTTGAAGTAAATGAGAGCAGACCTGTACTTCACTGGTGACGATACTACAATGTACGCAGCTAGAAGCTACTGTATATATACTTCTTTTGGCAGCTGAATCAGTTGATTGGTATGGGGTGTCGGACCCCACTGTTCTGATACTGATCCATTACCCAAGGATCTCACACAACCCCTCTATGTCTGATTGTTGGGGGACCCGCACATGCTCCACCATCGCTCTAGTCAATGTCTTTGGGACATACACATTATTATTACTTTGCTTTCATTCATGTTGTAATGTTTTGTCATTTTACTATTCTGCGTGGTGAAAAGATTAATGTCAAAAACACCCAGAAATAAATGAAAAAGCGGGCGAGTTGCCAGAAGAAGTGCTTATATATCAGGGAACGCTGAGTGCAGATGATAAAGAGTCTTTAAATAGAAAGCTGTAAGATAGAGAGACTCAGCGAGGCCTGACCGGCCCTCCACATCACGAGACACGAGGGACCGGGACATACCAGCTGCAGGGAGGTGGGGGCGATCCTCACAGCGCTAGTCAGGACTGGGGTCTCCATGTCATGAGACACAACGGACCTGGACATAGCAGCCGCCGGGGACGTGGATGCAATCCTCACCCGCTAGTCAGCACTGGGGTCTCCATATCACGAGACATGACAGACTGGGACATACCTGCTGCAGGGGAGGTGGGGGCGATCCTCTCAGCGCTAGTCAGGACTGGGGTCTCCACATCACAAGACATGACAGACTGGGACATAGCACCGCGGGGGGGGGGGGGGGCTGCGGGGGGGGGGGGCCCATAGCACTAGTCACCATTGGGGTCTCCATGCCATGAGACACGACACGACCTGGACATAGCAGCTGCAGGGGACGTGGATGCAATCCTAACACCGCTAGTCAGCACTGGGGTCTCCATATCACGAGACATGACAGACTGGGACATACCTGCTGCAGGGGAGGTGGGGGCAATCCTCACTGTGCTAGTCACCACTGGGGTCTCCGTGTCACGAGACACAACAGACCGGGACATAGCAGCTGCAGGGGATGTTGGTGCAATCTTAAAACCGCTAGTCAGCATTGGGGTCTCCATGTCACGAGGCATGCACACTGGGACATACCTGCTGCAGGGGAGGTGGGGACGATCCTCTCAGCGCTAGTCAGGACTGGGGTCTCCATGTCATCCTCTTTTTCATCAGCTATGTTATCCCATTGGGTCTGTGAAAAAAAGATATTAGACTCTAATCAATGTATACAGTAATATATATGTAGTGTGTTCCCATTTCAATATATGACTTAAAGAGGTTTTCCAGCTCTAAATCGAATTTTCAGGATAGGTCATCAGTATGCTGCCAGTGGACAGGTAATGTATGCAGCACCGCTCCTATACAAGTAATAGAGGCGGCACCATAGCGCCGTCCCCTGAATAGTGGTGATTCCGGGAATCTGTCTAACATTACTTGGATAGGAGCGATGCTGCACGCCCTGCCCGTCCACCAGCAACTTCCATCACCCGGAGGTTGCTGCAACAACTGATCTGTGCAGGTTCTGGATGTCAAATGCCCATAGATCACATACCCTGTGGAAAGGTCATCATTATGAAAACTAAATTTTGGGCCAGAAACCCCTTTAAAGGGTTTTCCTGGACAATAAAATTGATGACTTGTTCTCAGGATATCAGAATGGTGGGGTCCGACAATCTCAGGATAGGTCATCAATTAAGATCGTCAAGGGTCTTACACTCGGGCCCCTGGCCTATCAGCTGGCTGCAGCGATCAAACAGGCCATGTGACCGATGAACGTGATGTCACATGACCTGTGATGTGGAAGAGGCTCTCTGGGAGCGCGACTACCACTGCTAAAAGCTTATCCTTGGAGGTCCCAGGTATTGGGCCTCGCAGACCTTCAGCTGACGACATTACCTAAAGATAGGTCATCATTTAAATGTTCCAGAAAACCTGAGGCCCCTCGTGGCGAAACGCAGCTAAAAAATACAGTGTTGAGTTTCATTGAGTTTCTGCTGCTTTTTTCTCTGCAATTTTTTTCTTCCCCTATTAAATCTAAAGAGAAAACGCTCAACTTTCTGCAGCAAAAATTAACTAGTAGCTTTTCCGGAGCTTCTGGGTGTCATCCGTGGTTTTCACTGACTCATCCAATCTATTGAAATGGCCAGGCCATTAATGCGGACAGGCGGACAGGGGGGAGGCAGACAGGGGGGGGGGGAGTACAGGACAGGCACAGGACAGTTACAGGACAGGTGCAGGGCAGGTTCAGGGCAGTTACAGGGACAGGCACAGGACAGGTACAGGACAGGTGCAGGGCAGGTTCAGGGCAGTTACAGGACAGGCACAGGACAGGTACAGGACAGGTACAGGGCAGGTGCAGGGCAGGTGCAGGGGGTACAGGACAGGTACAGGACAGGTACAGGACAGGCACAGGACAGGCGCAGGACAGGTACAGGACAGGTACAGGACAGGTGCAGGGGGCGGACAGGTACAGGACAGGTGCAGGGCAGGTACAGGACAGGGGGACAGGTACAGGACAGGTACAGGACAGGTACAGGACAGGCACAGGACAGGTGCAGGGCAGGCAGGTTACAGGACAGGTACAGGACAGGCACAGGACAGGTACAGGACAGGCACAGGACAGGTACAGGACAGGTACAGGACAGGTACAGGACAGGCACAGGACAGGTACAGGACAGGTGCAGGACAGGTACAGGCAGGTGCAGGACAGGTACAGGACAGGCACAGGACAGGCACAGGACAGTTACAGGACAGGTACAGGACAGGGACAGTTACAGGACAGGTACAGGACAGGCACAGGACAGGTACAGGACAGGTACAGGACAGTTACAGGACAGGTACAGGACAGGTGCAGGGCAGGTACAGGGCAGTTACAGGACAGGCACAGGACAGGTACAGGACAGTTACAGGACAGGCACAGGACAGGCACAGGACAGGTACAGGACAGGTACAGGACAGGCACAGGACAGGTACAGGACAGGCACAGGACAGGTGTAGGCCAGGACAGGCACAGGACAGGTACAGGACAGGTGAGGGGCGCAGGACAGGTACAGGACAGTTACAGGACAGGCACAGGACAGGCACAGGACAGGTACAGGTCAGGTACAGGACAGGCACAGGACAGGTACAGGACAGGCACAGGACAGGTACAGGACAGTTACAGGACAGGTCAGGACAGGTACAGGACAGGTACAGGACAGGCACAGGACAGGTACAGGTAGCAGGACAGCAGGACAGGTACAGGACAGGTACAGGACAGGTACAGGACAGGCACAGGACAGGTACAGGACAGGCACAGGACAGGCACAGGACAGGTACAGGACAGGCACAGGACAGGTACAGGTCAGGCAGGCAGGCAGGTTAGGATGGTTACAGGACAGGTACAGGACAGGTACAGGACAGGTACAGGACAGGCACAGGACAGGCACAGGACAGGTACAGGACAGGTACAGGACAGGCACAGGACAGGTACAGGACAGGCACAGGACAGGTACAGGTCAGGCGCAGGACAGGCACAGGACACCGGTGCAGGACAGGCGCAGGACAGGTACAGGACAGGTACAGGACAGGCACAGGACAGGCACAGGACAGGCACAGGACAGGTACAGGACAGGTGCAGGGCAGGTACAGGCAGGTACAGGTTAGTACAGGACAGTTACAGGACAGGTTGGTGGTTACAGGACAGGTACAGGACAGGTACAGGACAGGTACAGGACAGGCACAGGACAGGCACAGGACAGGTACAGGACAGGTACAGGACAGGCACAGGACAGGTACAGGACAGGCACAGGACAGGTACAGGTCAGGCGCAGGACAGGCACAGGACAGGTACAGGACAGGTGCAGGACAGGCGCAGGACAGGTACAGGACAGTTACAGGACAGGCACAGGACAGGTACAGGACAGGCACAGGACAGGTACAGGACAGGTGCAGGGCAGGGGCAGGTCAGGTTAGACAGGACAGTTACAGGACAGGCAGGATGGTCAGGACAGGTACAGGACAGGTACAGGACAGGTACAGGACAGGCACAGGACAGGCACAGGACAGGCACAGGACAGGTACAGGACAGGCACAGGACAGGTACAGGACAGGCACAGGACAGGTACAGGGCGGCCAGGACAGGTACAGGACAGGTGCAGGCAGGCGCGGACAGGTACAGGACAGTTACAGGACAGGCACAGGACAGGCACAGGACAGGTACAGGACAGGTGCAGGCAGCGCGGACAGTTACAGGACAGGCACAGGACGGGCAGGACAGTTACAGGACAGGCACAGGACAGTTACAGGACAGGTACAGGACAGGTACAGGACAGTTACAGGACAGGTACAGGACAGGTACAGGACAGGTACAGGACAGGCCAGGCGGCGGACAGGCACAGGACAGGTCAGGCAGGTGCGGGCAGGCAGGACAGGTACAGGTTGTTCAGGACAGTTACAGGACAGGTGGATGGTTACAGGACAGGTACAGGACAGGCACAGGACAGGTACAGGACAGGCACAGGACAGGTACAGGACAGGGGGTACAGGACAGGCACAGGACAGGTACAGGACAGGCACAGGACAGGTACAGGCCGGCGGGACGGCACAGGCAGGTGCAGGACAGGCACCAGGACAGTTACAGGACAGGTACAGGACAGTTACAGGACAGTTACAGGACAGGTACAGGTCAGTTACAGGACAGTTACAGGACAGGTACAGGTCAGTTACAGGACAGGGCAGGACAGGTACAGGACAGGTATAGGACAGTTACAGGACAGGTAAGGACAGTTACAGGACAGGATAGGACAGTTACAGGACAGGCACAGGACAGGTACAGGACAGGTTAGGTGGTTCAGGACAGGTACAGGACAGGCACGGCAGGCAGGACGGCACGGCAGGCACAGGACAGGTACAGGACAGGCACAGGACAGGTACAGGCAGGCACAGGACAGGTACAGGTCAGGCGCAGGACAGGTACAGGACAGGCACAGGACAGGTACAGGACAGGCACAGGACAGGTACAGGACAGGCGCAGGACAGGTACAGGTCAGGCGGGGGGGGGGGGCGGCGGCGCAGGACAGGCACAGGACAGGTCAGGACAGGTGCAGGACAGGCGCAGGACAGTTACAGGACAGGCACAGGCGGGTACAGGACAGGGCGGTACAGGACAGTTACAGGACAGTTACAGGACAGGCACAGGACAGTTACATGACAGGTACAGGACAGGTGCAGGACAGGTACAGGACAGGCACAGGACAGGTACAGGACAGGTGCAGGACAGGTACAGGACGGCAGGACAGGTACAGGACGGGTACAGGACAGGCGTAGGACAGGCACAGTACAGGTGCAGGACAGGTACAGGACCAGTATTTGTGGCTCTAAGGGTGGGTTCACACTTGCACCAGAGTCCGTCCGCCGTGAATCCGACTGAAATTCTCGGGAAACTGTATAGGGAAAGGTTAGCGACCCATTTGAATGGGTTTTTAAAGCAATGCGCGGGTGTGCGCTTACACCCTCTGCGCCGCCAATACAGTTTTTTTCGCTGGAAACAAAGTCCTGCATGTCCGACTTTTAAATGCGGCCCAGACACACATCCGCAAAAGCTACAGTTGTGTTTATGAGCCCCCTGATATGTATGGGCCCGTATTTTTATCTACAATTGCAGTCTAGTGCATGAGGTCTTAAAGTAAGTCTGCCAAGTCACTTACCAACCCTACACTAGAATAGAAGGGGTTTAGAAGCCATTTTGGTGGTGTTAGTAGCCACTCTCATACATACAAAGTTACAGAAATGGTTCTGCTAGGACCAGAGTCTTATTCCAGGTAGCTGCAGGGTCTCTACCTCCTCAGATGTTTCCTGTACATCCTGCTCCGGATCAGACACATCTTCTGCTTCAGACCTAGGACTTAAAGATCACACTATGAATAAAACAGGGATTAGCTCGCTCTCTCTCTATATATATGGTACACACAGTATAAAGGTTGGCACATGATAAACATTATCACCTGTCCATAAGATAGCTCACACCTTCTGGATATAAGCCGTGCAGCCGGACTCTGCATGTCATAAGTGTCTCAGATGGGAATATCCCTTAAATAAGAACCCCGATGACTTCCCTGTGCACCCACTCCTGATCGCTGCCTCAGGTTGCCCTTGGTTACCAGCACTGCCCTCCATATGTCATTCTGGTTGCTCTTGGTTAACGCCACTAACCCTCATAGATCACTCTGGTTGCTCTTGGTTACCAGCACTCACCCTCCTAGGTCACTTTGGTTGCCCTTGGTTACCAGCACTAACCCTCATATGTCCCTCTGGTTGCCCCTGGTTACCAGCACTCACCCTCCTAGCTCCCTCTGGTTGCCCCTGGTTACCAGCACTCACCCTCCTAGCTCCCTCTGGTTGCCCCTGGTTACCAGCACTCACCCTCCTAGCTCCCTCTGGTTGCCCCTGGTTACCAGCACTCACCCTCCTAGCTCCCTCTGGTTGCCCCTGGTTACCAGCACTCACCCTCCTAGCTCCCTCTGGTTGCCCCTGGTTACCAGCACTCACCCTCCTAGCTCCCTCTGGTTGCCCCTGGTTACCAGCACTCACCCTCCTAGCTCCGTCTGGTTGCCCCTGGTTACCACCACCAGCCCTCTGTGCAGGTCGCAGTTTTGCAGATCGCACAATAATCGCAGAGTCTGATCACGATAATCACCCGGTACTGACTCCCTGTAGTACCAGAGTGATGCAGGGCAGACTTACCTCCACTCTCCAGACATCTTCGCCTTCCTGTTGCTAAGCAACACTGTCAACTTCCGGGAGAGGCGTGTCCTCCGCAGACTGTACCAAAATCACGCAGGGGGAGGGTCGTGTGACTCCGGGTAGTCGTTGTGTGTATCTGGTCATGTTAATAAAGTTGGTGTCAATTGTAGGTGTTTGTATGTCAGGTTATCCCGGGGGAGGTGATGGAGGAGGAGGCCGGGGTGTGTGTGAGGAGAGCCGGGGGCACAGCACTAGGTGGCGGGCTCCATGGGGGTGATACCAGGGCTGAGGCCGACCCTCCCCATGTATCTCTGGAGGTATCTAGAGATGTGATACACTGATGCCGCCCCCAGCTGCGGCCGCCCGGCAGGGAAGGAGTTTCCGGACCCGGATCCGCCCCGCCCGTCACTGTAAGCAGCTCGTGCTGGGGCCGGACGGGCAGTGTGACCCGCGGGCGGACAGGAGGGAGGGGTGGGTAGGTAGGTAGGTGGCCGCATTGTATCCCCAGGTATCACTGCAGGTATCGCAGCCGGAGGACTGGCTGTAGTAATAATAACCCATTTCTGGCCGGGGCCCTCACTGACCACACAGGGAGTCACAGGGGTCATAAACCATGTATATATGTGTATACATTACTGTACACAAGTGTCTGTATATACTGTTTTTCTTTCAAGTGTCGTATAAGCATATATACTGTTCAGTGTCTGTTTGGTTTTTGTTCAAGTGTCTGTATTTGGTATATATTACTGTTCAGTGTCTGTATATACATGGTTTTTCTGTATAGTGTCTGTATATATGTGTGATGGCTATATATTACTGTATACAAGTGTCTGTATATACATGGCTGTATTTTACTGTATACAAGTGTCTGTATATACATGGCTGTATATTACTGTATACAAGTGTCTGTATATACATGGCTTTTTAGTTCTGTTCTGTTGTGTTGTATATACATGGCTGTATATTACTGTATACAAGTGTCTGTATATACATGGCTGTATATTACTGTATACAAGTGTCTGTATATACATGGTGTTTTATGTATGTGTTGTTATAATGGTTTTTTGTGTGTCTTTTTGTTACAAGTGTTGTATATACATGGTTATATTACTGTATACAAGTGTCTGTATATACATGGCTATATATTACTGTATACAAGTGTTGTTTTTATTTATGTTTGTTTTATGGCTGTTTTCTGTTGTGTTGTTTTGTGTTTTTGTGTCTGTATATACATGGCTGTATATTACTGTATACAAGTGTCTGTATATACATGGCTATATATTACTGTCCAGTGTCTGTATATACATGGCTGTATATTACTGTATACAAGTTGTATTTGTGTATTGTTTTTTGTATACAGTGTCTGTATATACATGGCTGTTTTACTGTATACAAGTGTCTGTATATACATGGCTGTATATTACTGTATACAAGTGTCTGTATATACATGGCTGTATATTACTGTATACAAGTGTCTGTATATACATGGCTGTATATTACTGTATATTCTGTTATACATGGCTATTTTACTGTTACAAGTGTCTGTATTACATGGCTTTTTCTGTTCAAGTGTCTGTATATACATGGCTATATATTACTGTACACAAGTGTCTGTATATACATGGCTATATATTAGGTTTTTTTTTTTTTTGTTGTTTCATGGTATATATTCTGTGTCGTGTTGTTTTGTGTTGCATGTGTCTGTATATACATGGCTGTATATTACTGTATACAAGTGTCTGTATATGCATGGCTATATATTACTGTATACAAGTGTCTGTATATACATGGCTATATATTACTGTATACAAGTGTCTGTATATACATGGCTATATATTACTGTATACAAGTGTCTGTATATATGTATTCATGGCTATATATTACTGTATACAAGTGTCTGTATATACATGGCTATATATTACTGTATACAAGTGTCTGTATATACATGGCTGTATATTACTGTATACAAGTGTCTGTATATACATGGCTATATATTACTGTATACAAGTGTCTGTATATATGTGTTGCATGGCTGTATATTACTGTATACAAGTGTCTGTATATACATGGCTATATATTACTGTATACAAGTGTCTGTATATATGTGTATGCATGGCTATATATTACTGTATACAAGTGTCTGTATATACATGGCTGTATATTACTGTATACAAGTGTCTGTATATACATGGCTATATATTACTGTATACAAGTGTCTGTATATCATGGCTGTATATTACTGTATACAAGTGTCTGTATATACATGGCTATATATTACTGTATACAAGTGTCTGTATATACATGGCTATATATTACTGTATACAAGTGTCTGTATATACATGGCTATATATTACTGTATACAAGTGTCTGTATATACATGGCTATATATTACTGTATACAAGTGTCTGTATATACATGGCTATATATTACTGTATACAAGTTTTTTTGCTGTATATTACTGTATACAAGTGTCTGTATATACATGGCTGTTTTGGTTTATTACTGTATACAAGTGTCTGTATATACATGGCTATATATTACTGTATACAAGTGTCTGTATATATTGGCATGGCTATATATTACTGTATACAAGTGTCTGTATATACATGGCTATATATTACTGTATACAAGTGTCTGTATATATGTGTATGCATGGCTATATATTACTGTATACAAGTGTCTGTATATACATGGCTGTATATTACTGTATACAAGTGTCTGTATATACATGGCTGTATATTACTGTATACAAGTGTCTGTATATACATGGCTATATATTACTGTATACAAGTGTCTGTATATACATGGCTATATATTACTGTACACAAGTGTCTGTATATACATGGCTATATATTACTGTATACAAGTGTCTGTATATACATGCTATTTTACTGTCAAGTGTCTGTTTGTGGCTATATATTACTGTATACAAGTGTCTGTATATACTGGCTGTATATTACTGTATACAAGTGTCTGTATATACATGGCTGTATATTACTGTATACAAGTGTCTGTATATACATGGCTATATATTACTGTATACAAGTGTCTGTATATACGGCTATATATTCTGACACAGTGTCTGTATATACTGGCTTCGTAACAAGGTCTGTATATACATGGCTATATATTACTGTATACAAGTGTCTGTATATACATGGCTCGCGTGTCTGTTTGTGTATGCATGGCTATATATTACTGTATATAAATGTATACATGTCTTTAAATTACTGTTTATATCTGTATATTAATGTATTCACGTGTCTGAATGTATACATGTGCTTTACTGAATATAGTGTATTATGTAGTAATAGTATATAGAGCACATACTGTACTGTATACAATGTACATGTGATGTATAGGTACACTATACTGTACTGTGTGTGTGTGTGTATAAAATATATAGCAGTTAGCATAAAGTCCATATATATTATACATGTGAGATAATATAAGCATACAGTCCTTATATACACTACTGTATGTATATTATGATAGTTACAGCATCTAGTCCATATATGTATATACTGTACGTGTGTGTATAATAGTAGTTAGCATAAAATCCATATATATGCATATATTGTACATGTGAGATATATATTATATATTAGCATACAGTCCTTATATACACTATACTGTATATGCATATTATATGATAGTTACAGCATCTAGTCCATATATGTATATACTGTACATGTGACATATATAGTAGTTATAGCATACAGTCTATATACTGTGTGTGCATATTATATATTCTAGCATAGTCTATACTGCACATGCCTGTATATTATATACATATAGGATATATTGTAGAATAGTCTATACTGCACATGCCTGTACAGTCATGGCCAAAAGTTTTGAGAATGATACAAATATTAATTTTTACAAAGTCTACTGCTTCAGTTTTTCTAATGGCAATTTGCATATACTCCAGAATGTTATAAAGAGTGATCAGCTTAACAGCAATTACTTGCAAAGTCAATATTTGCCTAGAAAATGAACTTTATCCCCCAAAACACATTTCAACATCATTGCAGCCCTGCCTTAAAAGGACCACCTAACATCGTTTCAGTGATTGCTCCATTAACACAGGTGTGGGTGTTGATGAGGACAGGGCTGGAGATCAATCTGTCATGATTAAGTAAGAATGACACCACTGGACACTTTAAAAGGAGGCTGGTGCATGCCATCATTGTTTCTCTTCTGTTAACCATGGTTATCTCTAAAGAAACACGTGCAGTCATCATTGCACTGCACAAAAATGGCCTAACTGGGAAGAGTATTGCAGCTAGAAAGATTGCACCTCAGTCAACAATCTATCGCATCATCAAGAACTTCAAGGAGAGAGGTTCCATTGGTGCCAAAAAGGCTCCAGGGCGCCCAAGAAAGACCAGCAAGCGGCAGGACCGTCTCTTAAAAGTGTTTCAGCTGCGGGATCGGGCTACCAGCAGTGCAGAGCTTGCTGAGGAATGGCAGCAGGCAGGTGTGAGTGCATCTGCACGCACTGTGAGGCGGAGACTCTTGGAGCAAGGCCTGGTCTCAAGGAGGGCAGCAAAGAAGCCACTTCTCTCCAGAAAAAACATCAGGGACAGACTGATATTCTGCAAAAGGTACAGGGAGTGGCTGCTGAGGACTGGGGGAAAGTCATTTTCTCTGATGAATCCCCTTTTCCATTGTTTGGAACATCTGGAAAACAGCTTATTCGGAGAAGAAGAGGTGAGCGCTACTACCAGTCTTGTCTCATGCCTACTGTAAAGCATCCTGAAACCATTCATGTGTGGGGTTGCTTCTCAGCCAAGGGAATCGGCTCTCTCACAGTCTTGCCTAAAAACACAGCCATGAATAAAGAATGGTACCAGAATGTCCTCCAAGAGCAACTTCTCCCAACCGTCCAAGAGCAGTTTGGCGCTCAACAATGCCTTTTCCAGCATGATGGAGCACCTTGCCATAAAGCAAAGGTGATAACTAAATGGCTCAGGGAACAAAACATAGAGATTTTGGGTCCATGGCCTGGAAACTCCCCAGATCTTAATCCCATTGAGAACTTGTGGTCAATCATCAAGAGACGGGTGGACAAACAAAAACCAACAAATTCAGACAAAATGAAAGCATTGATTCTGCAAGAATGGACTGCTATCAGTCAGGATTTGGTCCAGAAGTTGATTGAGAGCATGCCAGGGAGAATTGCAGAGGTCCTGAAGAAGAAGGGTCAACACTGCAAATATTGACTTGCTGCATTAACTCATTCTAACTGTCAATATAAGCTTCTGTTACTCATAATATGAATGCAATTCTATTTCTGTATGTGATAAAAACATCTGACAAACACACATAAAAACCAGAGGGCAGCAGATCATGTGAAAATAGAATATTTGTGTCATTCTCAAAACTTTTGGCCATGACTGTATATTATATACATATAGGATATATTGTAGCATAGTCTATACTGTACATGCCTGTATATTATATACATATAGGATATATTGTAGCATAGTCTATACTGTACATGCCTGTATATTATATACATATAGGATATATTCCATATATATCTTATATGTACTGTATGTGTGTATTATTGCATATAGTGTATATACATACTGTGCTACATTATACTGTATATACTATATAGTCTATACACTATGTATACAGTATATAATACCGTCTGTCTCCGAGGACATGATAGGCCCCCTATATGTGTACATAGCAGGATTTCTCCCTAGGTCAGTTTCCATTTGGAAAAAAATCTGCATCAGTGACTAATTCTAAAGGATTACGCGGCTGATTTTCTGAATTCAAACCTGTGCGGAGAATGTGCAGGTAATCCTGACTGTGTGAACGCGCCCCTAATCTCATCTACTTGGCTACCACATTGAGGAGCAGCAAAGTGGATGAAATGTAATAATTCCTCATCTTTATGCCGCTGCGGCAGCGGAAATTGGGTGACAATTCTGTAGCATTCAGGTAGCTGCACCCTAAGGTGCCCGTAGGTAGGTAATGTATGTGGGTTTAGAGTTTACTGGGTAGGGGGTGAGAAGGATCAGGCCTGGTAGAGTTTGACATGAGATAAGTGGCAGATGGAGGTGTCTGGCAGCTGCTTCTTCCCATTTCTCCTCTGAAAATACATGCATACCCGGCTGAGGTGGTGGTGAGGAATAGCTGTCAGTGGCCAGCTATATAAGACTTCTGACCATAGTGGTTAGATACATAACAACGCTGAGCCTACGCACTGATCTTCTTGGCCATGAAGTGGTCTCATTGTCAGGGTTTTTGACTACCCCCCTCCCCCGCAGCGTCATGTAGTTATATACTGGATGGAGCCAGGGAGACTCGTGATATCCACATGAGAAGGAAACCGCAGCATCAAAAGCTGGGAGTCTGTGCCGTCCTGCGAGCCGGGCTTTATAGCTTTCTGGCTCGGTCTGTAACTGGAGATCTCAAGTTTTAGGGATTGAAACACTAAGTGAACCCCCTTTAATTTCTAGTTAAAGGGGTTCTCCAGCTTCCAAAAATGATCTGCAAATACATCCATGGCAGTGCTAAATCCTCACTGTCCCCTTGTACAGCCTTTGCTTGGCTTTATTTTACTTGCTGCTATTTATATGCAGTGAATCTGTGGACAAACTACATTTCCCATGATTCATCCGCCTGCTCTCACTCTGTGTACCCCACGCTCCCCTGCAATCAAATCTCTCTCGCATCACATTCATCTCGAGGTCACGGGCTGCTGTGATCTTTCATTTGCTGGCTGAACTGCTCACAGGGAGGGGTAGTGAGCTTGTAAACAAAACGTCACAGCTGAGGTCAATGACCTGAAAATAAAGCAGTTAACCGGTGCTGAATTTAAACAGGATAGGAAGTGTTTTGTGTTGATGTATCCTGTTATTTGGCCCATATTTTTTTTTTAAAACTGGATAACTCCTATAAAACTACCATCTAAGGGGCGTAGGAGGTATTTTCAGTGGTGTACTTCTAGGGGTCATAGATGTACCCAGGCCTCATAGTCCACGGGACCGGGCGCAGTGACCACCACCGGGACCATGTATGTGCCGCAGCACACAGCTCTCTGGCGCCCCCTCTCTGCCTCTTCTTACGATGCATGTGGCTTGTCTTTGCAGCAGGGATTTTACTTGCTTTAGGCCCGGATCACATCTGCATTCGGTTTTCGTACAGGGGAGTCCGCTTGGGGACTCCCCGAATGGAAACCTATACGCAGAGAGAAGCGGTTTACATAAGGAAACCTGCGGACCCCATAGACTATAATGGGGTCCGTGTGGTTTCCGCTCGGTCTCTCCATATTTATGGGGCGGTTGCAAACATTTCTGAAACAAGTAAACTAGTCAGCCACCCAGGAAGCTGGGTAGCGGGAGATTGTCATCCGGCCCCCACCCTGATCAGCTAATTTGGCTGCCTTGGGTCCCTGGAAACTACTAGTGTGGACAAGGCCCAGAAGAGTCTCTGCTCCTATTTAAGTAATAGACAAAGAGCTGGAGGCGGCCGGATGATCAGTACAGGGTCTAGTTGTTGGGCACCCCTAGTCAGATACTGATGTACTATCCTCTGGGCACATCGTCCATATTAAAAAACACGGTAGGTGCTGGAATTCCCCTTTAAGGGCCCACCTTGTCCATTCATTACATTGCAAGGCCAAGTACTGTTTAATGCTTCCTGCAGGGGAAGTGAGCACTTACCAGCCGCTTCCCCACCGTCCCAGATGTGTAAGATAAGAAAAAGGCCGCTCCATAGTAAAAAGCTGAGCAAAGGGTTCTCACCAAAGGAATAAGTGGTCGCTGAGGGCCCCACCCAAGGGGCCCTTAGTAAAGATGGCACCAGTCCATGTCTATGGTCAAACACCGCACTGGGTGATCTGCAACAACAACACATAGACATGATGGGGGGCCCGGGGTCTCCTGACACCCAGTAACCAGACAACGTCTTACCTAGTCACAGCAATAAGTAGTGGTCTTTAGGACAATCCATGAATCTCAGGACAGGATATATAACTGATCCCAACAATATTATCTTACATAATTATCAGTGTTATCTATTATGTTACATTATTAGTGTCATGTTACAATATTTAGTATTATGTGTTATATTTAGTCTTATGTTACATTATTAGTATTATCATATGTTACATTATGTACGGTAAGGTCACACTAGTGCTTTAGTCTCCGTCACTCAGTCCACCAGGGGACCCAAAGGATAGAGATCAGAGCGATCAAGCAGCGGTTACACACGGACACCATTGACTACAATGGGGTCCCCCATTTAAAACCTCAAAGTGGCGGAGAGGAGTCATCCTCGCAGGACTTTATCTCTACCAATTTTCTGCGGTTTCTGCAACAGTCTCCAGTCGAGACTCCGGCACAGATGTGAACCCAGCTGTGTTATATTATTATTATTATTATTATTATTATTATTATTATTATTATTATTATTATTATTTTGTAATATTTAGGATTCTCGAGTTGTTACATTATTTATGTTGCAATATTTAGGATTTTTATGTTGTAACATTACTGTATGTTACCCATTACAATATTATACATACCCTTAGGCCCGGTTCACATCTGCATTCGGGTTTCCGTTCGGGGGGTTCCCAAGTGGACCTATACGCATAAAAAAGCGGTTTACCTGGGAAACCCGCAGACCCCTTAGACTATAATGGAGTCCGTGTGGTTTCTGCTCAGTTTCCGAGCTTCCGCTTCTGCTTGCAGCACTTTTTTCTCCGCATGTTTAGTGCGGAGACCGAGCGCAAACCACACGGACCCCATTATAGTCTATGGGGTCCGCAGGTTTCCTTATGTAAACCGCTTCTCTCTGCGTATAGGTTTCCGTTCAGGGGGGTCCCCAAGTGGACTCCCCCGAATGCAGATGTGAAATCGGGCCTTAGGCTTCGTTTACATTCACTATATTGGTGTATGTTTACACAGAGGATTTCTGCCTTTCATTTGGTAGGAGGCAGACTCGGAGATATATATATCCTAAAGCGGCTTTCAGCTGTCGGGTGTCTAGTTGGCTTACATCCTAGTCATGTTACGAGGCCTGTTAAAGGGCCGGACACTGACTTAAAGGAATGCCGCCCCACCAGGTAGCGCTAGAGGCACAGCTTTCTATTCTATAAACTGAGCTAATATGCAAAGCTTTCTGTCTCCTTGGAGCATTGCATGGTCTATAAGACTCCATACTTGGCTCTCACGCCAAGGAGTAGCTACACCCTCTCACCTTCAGATGTCACATTTCCCACACCCGACTCCATTTATTATACAGATTCATCGGGGCATGTCCACTTCTTAGGGATTTGTTACTTGTAACCCTTAATGTAGCCGGATATCCAGTTACCACTTTGTGTTATGTCATAGCAATGCCAGTGTTCACACTATAGATTAGGATCTCATGTTCGCTCTGTGGAATATTTCTGCTATCCCTCTGTGTATTCGCTTACCTCCTATATGCCGACTTGTGAGTAGGACACAATTATTTGGTATTTCAGTAATGCGGTCAGACCAGGCGACATTGATCAGGTCAGACAACATATTTCTGAGACCTCGCTGTAAATGATACAAATTCAATTAACTTTGTATCCGGGGACTTTTTAAGGCAACTTTTGGGAGGTTTTTGAATGGAAATTAACCACTTGCTGGCCATCTACGTCTACGTCTGGGTGGTTGGCGATGAACTCTGCAAGGACATACATATAATGAAAAAATTAAGGCAAAAAAAATTTTAATTAAAAAAAAAAAAAAATGCCGCTAGGACACGCACATCACACGTTCTACCTCTGCCCCTTGAAACACAAAACTCTGTCACCTACATAAAAATTTCCGTAATTGAAAACTACCTGTAGAAGAAAATGTGCAAAAATAAAAATAAAAGGCCCATTTATCACCGAAAAAAAAAAAGTACAAAAATTATTTGACAAATAAATTCCAAGATTACGCCAGTTTTTAGATGGCAATTCAGTGCACGCAGCAGTACTGCAAATAGATGAAACAGGCGGTGTGCTATAGATTAAAACTATATATATATCCCTGTGCTCTGCTGTATATACCACCGTACATTGTGCCGCCTGTAGATTATACTGCATGTTCCCAGTCCTGGGTTCCCTTTTATCGTCTGCCTGGCCTTCAGTCAGTGATATTTGCTGTCTCTGCTCTGCAGTATATATGTATATACAGCCGGAGATATTTCCCAGGGAGCTGAACAGCTGCTGACCGGTCACAGGTGGTGTAAAGAGCGAATGCAACAGCAGGAAGATGAAACACGGGCCGTACAAAGATGGCCTCCCTGTGCTGTCCATGGCCTGTACTGAGCCATTGACTTCAATGAGCGGATTCTGTCCAAAAGCGGACACAGGTCGTGCGTGGTTTTATTTATTTCCAGTGAAACAAATCTCTGCGGAAAGTAAAACCCTCTACTATACAGTGGGGTTGTGTGCTGATGTGTGAATAAGGCCTAAGTCTATGCTGGCAGTAAAGTGTACACCAGAAGCTCAGTACTCTGCGCTCAGAAATAAGAAGTGCCACTTACTAAGTAGAATTAAGACAGTGTTTACACAGTGGGACTGGCACGTTGGCACGGCGCCACAGCGGACTGACAGGTTCCGGGACCTTATCGTGCATTAACCGTGGACAAACACAACCACCTTTTCTTTATTTTTTGCCTTTGCTTTTCTGTGCTGTGTTCACACTCCTGTCAAACGCTTGGAGCAGCTGTCAGCTTGTCTGTCACATGGAATGGCGAGCGCAGCGCAGAACGCAGCTCCGTTTTTGCCATGACAGAACCGCATTGTAGGTCAGAGACACCGATGGGGCCGGAGTATTCCTTTAAAATCTATCACCTCAACTTTTGATTGCAGATTTTCAACTCCCTATTAGAGGGGTTGTCCGGATCATAATTATATTTTTTAGTATGGCTGCCAAGGGGCCCTTAAATATAACAGACCAGTCCTCACCTCTACCTGGGCCTCCAAAGCTCCAGTCGGCACGGCGGTCACCTCTCTCCAGGTCGGCGCGGCGGTCACCTCTCTCCAGTCGGCGCGGCGGTCACCTCTCTCCAGTCGGCGCGTCGCCGCGGTCACCTCTCTCCAGTCGGCGCGTCGCCGCGGTCACCTCTCTCCAGTCGGCGCGTCGCCGCGGTCACCTCTCTCCAGTCGGCGCGTCGCCGCGGTCACCTCTCTCCAGTCGGCGCGTCGCCGCGGTCACCTCTCTCCAGTCGGCGCGTCGCCGCGGTCACCTCTCTCCAGTCGGCGCGTCGCCGCGGTCACCTCTCTCCAGTCGGCGCGTCGCCGCGGTCACCTCTCTGCAGCCTATTTATCTGCAGAAAATGTCCGCGGCCTGTTCATGACATCTCATCATCTTATCTGCTACTTTATTGCCATAAATCGGCAGCAGGTTTAACCATTGTGGCCAGAGGCGTAACGTTCTGGGCCATGGTGCTAAATCTATAATAGGCCCTCCCTACCTTGTGCCATATAGAATAGCGGTATATTTTATGTGGCCCGGCAGTGACTGCTTCCTCTGCACCCCCTATGGCTCCGCCGCTTCTTGTGGATGTCCTTTATCAGTGATGCAGGAGCAGCCGGTTCTTGTATTTCCTATAGGCCCCGATTTACATGTCGTCCATGAGGTTCTGTCTTTTGTAGGTTACGTCTAAAGCCTTCACTGAAGAGCACGCCATGCTTTTATTGTTGTCTCTAATGATCTAGAGAACGTATACAATAAGCGGTCGCTTTACGCCACGTGTAGTCATTTAGCGTGTCTTGTGTTGCAGGAAGTCTGCCGCTCAGCAGATGATGGAATTGATGCCATGTCTTTGGGAAAGCTTCTTCGTCGCGCTTCATCCAGGGCCTCCGACTTCTTGACCTTAGGCTCTGGGGGAGAAAACTCTACAATACTGGATGGAGAGATCATATTCTCCAAAAACAATGTGTGCGTCCACCCCCCAGAGCTGCTTCATAATGTTGCGTCCCACCATCCAGGTAAGTGGTGACGACTCCTACAAGCGACCCATACCCATACCCCTTACAGGTAATACCCACTAAAATTTCTAGGAGGAATAACAGAGGAACAGCACAACACAAAGCTCTAAGAAAATCTTCTCCAGTATTCTCGTTTCATGTGAAACACAAGTTGCGTTTTTTCAGTATATATTGATGCCAATTACTTTGTACTTTTCAGGATATCTGTGTGTGTACATGGAGAAAGACGAGTGTTTGGGTACGACCCTGATACTGGCCTGGGTCCCTAACACTCGCATACAGCGCCAGGATGAGGAGGCCTTGCGTTATATCACCCCGGAGAGCTCCCCCGTCCGGAAGACTCATAAAAGGAGTCGACACATCGCTAATTCTACATTTCAAAAATCTTCTGTTTTTACCAAAGAAAACTCAGGGGACGCCCCAAGTCCAAGTAAGGCGGACCCCCTTACAGAGCGCAGCACCTACGATGGGTCTACAGAAGGAGCCACAGATGCCGTAGAGCAAGGAGAGGACGAGCGCTCCTTAGACATATCATCAGATGAAGTTAGCAAAGACAGCACTCTGGATTCTGACTCTGACGCGTTCTCTTCGCCCTTCTGCATGTCCCCGATATGTGAAGCTCTGGAGGAAAATAGTTCTGTATTTTTGGAGAATGAACCCAGGTAAGTTAATACTGGAGACAGTGCAAGTGCGAAGATATATTCAGGATTTATTGTGTTACTGACATATGCTTTAAAGGGAAGTATTCACATTGAATATTCATGTTATAGAGCAGGAGGAGCGGAGCACATTGTACATAGTGTCCTATCTGCAGGTTATAGAGCAGGAGGAGCACATTGTACATAGTGTCCTATCTGCAGGTTATAGAGCAGGAGGAGCTGAGCACATTGTACATAGTGTCCTATCTGCAGGTTATAGAGCAGGAGGAGCTGAGCACATTGTACATAGTGTCCTATCTGCAGGTTATAGAGCAGGAGGAGCGGAGCACATTGTACATAGTGTCCTATCTGCAGGTTATAGAGCAGGAGGAGCTGAGCACATTGTACATAGTGTCCTATCTGCAGGTTATAGAGCAGGAGGAGCACATTGTACATAGTGTCCTATCTGCAGGTTATAGAGCAGGAGGAGCACATTGTACATAGTGTCCTATCTGCAGGTTATAGAGCAGGAGGAGCTGAGCACATTGTACATAGTGTCCTATCTGCAGGTTATAGAGCAGGAGGAGCTGAGCACATTGTACATAGTGTCCTATCTGCAGGTTATAGAGCAGGAGGAGCACATTGTACATAGTGTCCTATCTGCAGGTTATAGAGCAGGAGGAGCTGAGCACATTGTACATAGTGTCCTATCTGCAGGTTATAGAGCAGGAGGAGCTGAGCACATAGGACACTATGTCCAATGTGCTCAGCTCCTCCTGCTCCCAGATAGGAGCACTATGTACAAAGTGTCCTCTCTGCAGGTTATAAGCAGGAGGAGCACATTGTACATAGTGCTCCTCCTGCGTTATAACTGCAGATAGGAGCTGAGCACATTGTACATAGTGTCCTATCTGCAGGTTATAGAGCAGGAGGAGCACATTGTACATAGTGTCCTATCTGCAGGTTATAGAGCAGGAGGAGCTGAGCACATTGTACATAGTGTCCTATCTGCAGGTTATAGAGCAGGAGGAGCTGAGCACATTGTACATAGTGTCCTATCTGCAGGTTATAGAGCAGGAGGAGCACATTGTACATAGTGTCCTATCTGCAGGTTATAGAGCAGGAGGAGCACATTGTACATAGTGTCCTATCTGCAGGTTATAGAGCAGGAGGAGCTGAGCACATTGTACATAGTGTCCTATCTGCAGGTTATAGAGCAGGAGGAGCTGAGTACATTGTACATAGTGTCCTATCTGCAGGTTATAGAGCAGGAGGAGCTGAGCACATTGTACATAGTGTCCTATCTGCAGGTTATAGAGCAGGAGGAGCTGAGCACATTGTACATAGTGTCCTATCTGCAGGTTATAGAGCAGGAGGAGCTGAGCACATTGTACATAGTGTCCTATCTGCAGGTTATAGAGCAGGAGGAGCTGAGCACATTGTACATAGTGTCCTATCTGCAGGTTATAGAGCAGGAGGAGCTGAGCACATTGTACATAGTGTCCTATCTGCAGGTTATAGAGCAGGAGGAGCTGAGCACATTGTACATAGTGTCCTATCTGCAGGTTATAGAGCAGGAGGAGCACATTGTACATAGTGTCCTATCTGCAGGTTATAGAGCAGGAGGAGCAGATTGTACATAGTGTCCTATCTGCAGGTTATAGAGCAGGAGGAGCTGAGCACATTGTACATAGTGTCCTATCTGCAGGTTATAGAGCAGGAGGAGCTGAGTACATTGTACATAGTGTCCTATCTGCAGGTTATAGAGCAGGAGGAGCTGAGCACATTGTACATAGTGTCCTATCTGCAGGTTATAGAGCAGGAGGAGCACATTGTACATAGTGTCCTATCTGCAGGTTATAGAGCAGGAGGAGCACATTGTACATAGTGTCCTATCTGCAGGTTATAGAGCAGGAGGAGCTGAGCACATTGTACATAGTGTCCTATCTGCAGGTTATAGAGCAGGAGGAGCTGAGTACATTGTACATAGTGTTCTATCTGCAGGTTATAGAGCAGGAGGAGCTGAGCACATTGTACATAGTGTCCTATCTGCAGGTTATAGAGCAGGAGGAGCTGAGCACATTGTACATAGTGTCCTATCTGCAGGTTATAGAGCAGGAGGAGCTGAGCACATTGTACATAGTGTCCTATCTGCAGGTTATAGAGCAGGAGGAGCTGAGCACATTGTACATAGTGTCCTATCTGCAGGTTATAGAGCAGGAGGAGCACATTGTACATAGTGTCCTATCTGCAGGTTATAGAGCAGGAGGAGCAGATTGTACATAGTGTCCTATCTGCAGGTTATAGAGCAGGAGGAGCTGAGCACATTGTACATAGTGTCCTATCTGCAGGTTATAGAGCAGGAGGAGCTGAGTACATTGTACATAGTGTCCTATCTGCAGGTTATAGAGCAGGAGGAGCTGAGCAGATTGTACATAGTGTCCTATCTGCAGGTTATAGAGCAGGAGGAGCACATTGTACATAGTGTCCTATCTGCAGGTTATAGAGCAGGAGGAGCTGAGCACATTGTACATAGTGTCCTATCTGCAGGTTATAGAGCAGGAGGAGCTGAGCACATTGTACATAGTGTCCTATCTGCAGGTTATAGAGCAGGAGGAGCACATTGTACATAGTGTCCTATCTGCAGGTTATAGAGCAGGAGGAGCTGAGCACATTGTACATAGTGTCCTATATGCAGGTTATAGAGCAGGAGGAGCACATTGTACATAGTGTCCTATCTGCAGGTTATAGAGCAGGAGGAGCACATTGTACATAGTGTCCTATCTGCAGGTTATACAGTCATGGCCAAAAGTTTTGAGAATGACACAAATATTCTATTTTCACATGATCTGCTGCCCTCTGGTTTTTATGTGTGTTTGTCAGATGTTTTTATCACATACAGAAATATAATTGCATTCATATTATGAGTAACAGAAGCTTATAGTGACAGTTAGAATGAGTTAATGCAGCAAGTCAATATTTGCAGTGTTGACCCTTCTTCTTCAGGACCTCTGCAATTCTCCCTGGCATGCTCTCAATCAACTTCTGGACCAAATCCTGACTGATAGCAGTCCATTCTTGCAGAATCAATGCTTTAATTTTGTCTGAATTTGTTGGTTTTTGTTTGTCCACCCGTCTCTTGATGATTGACCACAAGTTCTCAATGGGATTAAGATCTGGGCAGTTTCCAGGCCATGGACCCAAAATCTATGTTTTGTTCCCTGAGCCATTTAGTTATCACCTTTGCTTTATGGCAAGGTGCTCCATCATGCTGGAAAAGGCATTATTGAGCGCCAAACTGCTCTTGGACGGTTGGGAGAAGTTGCTCTTGGAGGACATTCTGGTACCATTCTTTATTCATGGCTGTGTTTTTAGGCAAGACTGTGAGAGAGCCGATTCCCTTCCCCCAGCCCCACCCCCCCACACAAAAAATATCAGGTTCCTTTACTTTAAAGAAAAAAAAAAACAAGGGGGGGCGCCCCCCCCCCCTTCCCCAAAAAAACATTTTTTTTTTCTTACAAACAAAAAAAAAGGGGGGTCATTAAAAAAAATGATTTTTTTTCCCCCCTCCACCGCCCCCCCCCTCTACCTTTTTTTGATTTTTATTTTTTTCTTGTTTTTTTTTTTTGGGGGGATTGGCTTTTTTTCCCCCCTCTTTGAGACCAGGCCTTGCTCCAAGAGTCTCCGCCTCACAGTGCGTGCAGATGCACTCACACCTGCCTGCTGCCATTCCTCAGCAAGCTCTGCACTGCTGGTAGCCCGATCCCGCAGCTGAAACACTTTTAAGAGACGGTCCTGCCGCTTGCTGGTCTTTCTTGGGCGCCCTGGAGCCTTTTTGGCACCAATAAACCCCCCCCCCCCCCTTTCTTTTTTTTTCGCGTTGTGCGCCCCCCCACCCAACCCTCTTAACCCCCCCACCCCCCCCCCCCCCCCCCCCTTTTTGGCCGTCCCAAAAAGCCCCCCCCGGGTCCCTTAGAATTAACCAAGGTAAAAAAAAGAAAAAAAAAAAGGGCACCCACCCCCCCCCCCCCCACCTGTCCACCGGGGCCGTCCTTCCTTCTTAATCTTGACTGTTGCCCCCCCCCCCCCCCCCCCCCCCCCCCCCCCCCCCTTGTTAAGGGACCCACCCCCAACAACATTATGGGGGCCCCTTTACCCGCCGGGCCGCAATGATGTTGAAATTTTTTTTGGGGGATAAAGTTCATTTTCTAGGCAAATATTGACTTTGCAAGTAATTGCTGTTAAGCTGATCACTCTTTATAACATTCTGGAGTATATGCAAATTGCCATTAGAAAAACTGAAGCAGTAGACTTTGTAAAAATTAATATTTGTATCATTCTCAAAACTTTTGGCCATGACTGTAGAGCAGGAGGAGCTGAGCACATTGTACATAGTGTCCTATCTGCAGGTTATAGAGCAGGAGGAGCAGATTGTACATAGTGTCCTATCTGCAGGTTATAGAGCAGGAGGAGCTGAGCACATTGTACATAGTGTCCTATCTGCAGGTTATAGAGCAGGAGGAGCTGAGCACATTGTACATAGTGTCCTATCTGCAGGTTATAGAGCAGGAGGAGCTGAGCACATTGTACATAGTGTCCTATCTGCAGGTTATAGAGCAGGAGGAGCAGATTGTACATAGTGTCCTATCTGCAGGTTATAGAGCAGGAGGAGCTGAGCACATTGTACATAGTGTCCTATCTGCAGGTTATAGAGCAGGAGGAGCAGATTGTACATAGTGTCCTATCTGCAGGTTATAGAGCAGGAGGAGCTGAGCACATTGTACATAGTGTCCTATCTGCAGGTTATAGAGCAGGAGGAGCTGAGCACATTGTACATAGTGTCCTATCTGCAGGATATAGAGCAGGAGGAGCTGAGCACATTGTACATAGTGTCCTATCTGCAGGTTATAGAGCAGGAGGAGCTGAGCACATTGTACATAGTGTCCTATCTGCAGGTTATAGAGCAGGAGGAGCACATTGTACATAGTGTCCTATCTGCAGGTTATAGAGCAGGAGGAGCACATTGTACACAGTGTCCTATCTGCAGGTTATAGAGCAGGAGGAGCTGAGCACATTGTACATAGTGTCCTATCTGCAGGTTATAGAGCAGGAGGAGCTGAGCACATTGTATATAGTGTCCTATCTGCAGGTTATAGAGCAGGAGGAGCTGAGCACATTGTACATAGTGTCCTATCTGCAGGTTATAGAGCAGGAGGAGCTGAGCACATTGTATATAGTGTACTATCTGCAGGTTATAGAGCAGGAGGAGCACATTGTACATAGTGTCCTATCTGCAGGTTATAGAGCAGGAGGAGCTGAGCACATTGTACATAGTGTCCTATATGCAGGTTATAGAGCAGGAGGAGCACATTGTACATAGTGTCCTATCTGCAGGTTATAGAGCAGGAGGAGCACATTGTACATAGTGTCCTATCTGCAGGTTATAGAGCAGGAGGAGCTGAGCACATTGTACATAGTGTCCTATCTGCAGGTTATAGAGCAGGAGGAGCAGATTGTACATAGTGTCCTATCTGCAGGTTATAGAGCAGGAGGAGCTGAGCACATTGTACATAGTGTCCTATCTGCAGGTTATAGAGCAGGAGGAGCTGAGCACATTGTACATAGTGTCCTATCTGCAGGTTATAGAGCAGGAGGAGCTGAGCACATTGTACATAGTGTCCTATCTGCAGGTTATAGAGCAGGAGGAGCACATTGTACATAGTGTCCTATCTGCAGGTTATAGAGCAGGAGGAGCACATTGTACATAGTGTCCTATCTGCAGGTTATAGAGCAGGAGGAGCTGAGCACATTGTACATAGTGTCCTATCTGCAGGTTATAGAGCAGGAGGAGCACATTGTACATAGTGTCCTATCTGCAGGTTATAGAGCAGGAGGAGCACATTGTACATAGTGTCCTATCTGCAGGTTATAGAGCAGGAGGAGCTGAGCACATTGTACATAGTGTCCTATCTGCAGGTTATAGAGCAGGAGGAGCACATTGTACATAGTGTCCTATCTGCAGGTTATAGAGCAGGAGGAGCTCAGCACATTGTACATAGTGTCCTATCTGCAGGTTATAGAGCAGGAGGAGCTGAGCACATTGTACATAGTGTCCTATCTGCAGGTTATAGAGCAGGAGGAGCTGAGCACATTGTACATAGTGTCCTATCTGCAGGTTATAGAGCAGGAGGAGCTGAGCAGATTGATATTGTTAATCTGAGATAAGATTCAGTATAATTTACCATATAATCTGTGTCCCTGCTTATTCTGGGCCTAGGAGTCCATTGGGCGGTGCTACGTAGTGACTGACCGTCTATATAAGAGTAAGCATAGCCCTACCGTAATATTATGTCACTCTCGGTTTTGCAGGGTAGGACGGAGCTGTGTACAGCAGTGCACCATTACTGTAGAGTAGCGTCAGAGTTGGTGGGGGGGGGGCTTGTTTTTTGCAGTCCTCGTGTTGATTAGTGAAGTAGAACGGAGTACAGACTGCTGTCTTCTGATGCTTGTTGTACAACTGTTTAGTGCTGGTTAATAGTAAATGGTAAGTGACCACATAAGGGTCCTTGAAGAAGTCGTAAGTGTTGCAAATTCTTTGCTGAGGGGCTGACCAGGCAGATTAACGTCTTTGCTTTGTGTCCCGTTGTCAGACAAGAGGCTGACAGTCACATGGCTTGCTATGCATCTAGTCCTGACAACATCTCCCAGTGCTCAGACCTCAATGGCCGTGGGAGTCCTGCCAAATGGGAGGAGCAGCAGAAGCTCCTGGCTCTGGAGCAGACGTGCGGCGTTTTCCGAGTAGATTTGGGCCAGATGCGTTCGTTGCGACTCTTCTTCAGGTGAGTGTACAATGTTTTTAGCTGAAGCAAGTCTTTTTAAGCAGCAGTACAGAAAGTTATTAGTACTATTCATTCATCACGCTTTTCTTGGCGGGGCCATTTTAACACATTGATGGGCTCAGTGCAAGGGTTTTATAAGTGGGTCCTCCCACCATCATCACTTAGACATACCTGACCCGTACAAACTATAATGCCCCCTCAGTGGTCCTCGCACAGTATAATGCTTCCTTAGTGGCCCCATACAATATGATGTCCCCTTCCAGGTTGCCCCTACAGTTTCTTGTCTTCAGGGAGCAACAGCCGCAATATAAGTGACATCACTACATCGCGCCTCCTGCTCCCAGGACACCGGGACAGAGACGGCAGCCGAATGGTGAAGCAGGGAGTAGACGGATACAATGGTGAGGCAGTGGTCCAACTCCTCTGTGCCCAGAGTGTAATGGTCGGAGGCCCAGGGAAGGTGATCAGACATAAAAACCTGTTACTCGTCTCTCCTGGGCTCCGGCACTTCTGACTGACATCAAGGACCGCTGAGGCCTATGATTGTCCCTGACCTACAGTACAGACCAAAAGTTTGGACACACCTTCTCATTCCAAGAGTTTTCTGTATTTTCATGACTATAAAAATTGTCGATTCACACTGAAGGCATCAAAACTATGAATTACCACATGTGGAATTATATACTTAACAAAAAAGTGCGAAACAACTGAAAATATGTCTTATATTCTAGGTTCTTCAAAGTAGCCACCTTTTGCTTTGATTACTGCTTTGCACACTCTTGGCATTCTCTTGATGAGCTTCAAGAGGTAGTCACCTGAAATGGTCTTCCAACAGTCTTGAAGGAGTTCCCAGAGATGCTTAGCACTTGTTGGCCCTTTTGCCTTCACTCTGCGGTCCAGCTCACCCCAAACCATCTGGATTGGGTTCAGGTCTGGTGACTGTGGAGGCCAGGTCATCTGGCGTAGCACCCCATCACTCTCCTTCTTGGTCACATAGCCCTTACACAGTCTGGAGGTGTGTTTGGGGTCATTGCCCTGTTGGTACAACTAAACGCAAACCGGATGGAATAGCATGCCGCTGCAAGATGCTGTGGTAACCATGCTGGTTCAGAATAAATCCCCAACAGTGTCCCCAGCAAAGCCCCCCACACCATCACACCTCCTCCTCCATGCTTCACGGTGGGAACCAGGCATGTAGAGTCCATTCCTTCACCTTTTCTGCGTCGCACAAAGACACGGTGGTTGGAACCAAAGATCTCAAATTTGGACTCATCAGACCAAAGCACAGATTTCCACAGGTCTAATGTCCATTCCTTGTGTTCTTCTTGTGCTTGTTGCCTGTCCTTAGCAGTGGTTTCCTAGCAGCTATTTTACCATGAAGGCCTGCTGCACACAGTCTCCTCTTAACAGTTGTTGTAGAGATGTGTCTGCTGCTAGAACTCTGTGTGGCATTGACCTGGTCTCTAATCTGAGCTGCTGTTACCTTCGATTTCTGAGGCTGGTGACTCGGATGAACTTATCCTCCGCAGCAGAGGTGACTCTTGGTCTTCCTTTCCTGGGGCGGTCCTCATGTGAGCCAGTTTCTTTGTAGCGCTTGATGGTTTTGGCCCCTGCCCTTGGGGACACTTTCAAAGTTTTCCCAATTTTTCGGACTGACTGACCTTCATTTCTTAAAGTAATGATGGCCACTCGTTTTTCTTTACTTAGCGGGTTTTTTTCTTGCCATAATACAAATTCTAACACTCCATTCAGTAGGACTATCAGCTGTGTATTCACCTGACTTCTGAACAACACAACTGATGGTCCCAACCCCATTTATAAGGCAAGAAATCCCACTTATTAAACCTGACAGGGCACACCTGTGCAGTGAAAACCATTTCAGGTGACTACCTCTTGAAGCTCATCAAGAGAATGCCAAGAGTGTGCAAAGCAGTAATCGAAGCAAAAGGTGGCTACTTTGAAGAACCTAGAATATAAGACATATTTTCAGTTGTTTCACACTTTTTTGTTAAGTATATAATTCCACATGTGATAATTCATAGTTTTGATGCCTTCAGTGTGAATCTACAATTTTTATAGTCATGAAAATACAGAAAACTCTTGGAATGAGAAGGTGTGTCCAAACTTTTGGTCTGTACTGTATGTCTGAGGTGCCCGAGCCCAGGATAGGTGAGTGACAGATTTTTATGTCTGATCACCTCCCCTGGGCCTCCGACCATTATACTCTGGGGTCTGGAGTGTAGTAGCAGTTCCAGTTCGCCTGTGCTTGGCCATACGAAACCACTGGAAGTTCGCCCGACACGTTACTGTAAAAGGGGCGTGACCTAAATATTCGCCAATAATCAGAATCGAGGTAAAATCCTCAGTTAATCACGATTTTGATTTAGGTCATAATCCAGCTGATCTATATGGAGTCTGTCTGTTGGACACCTACAGATCAGACACGGTTGATGTATCCTGTGCACAGGTCATCTGTATGAAACTTACATTAGGGGCCAGAAAATCCCTTTAAGCATATGAAAGCGCAATATATAATAACAATGCAATAACGCTACACGGACTCCACCTCCACATCCATCTTGTTCTGTTCCTTCTATTCAGTGATGACGCTTGTACCAGCGGACAGCTTGTCATCGCCAGCAGGGAAAGTCAATACAAAGTTTTCCATTTTCATCATGGTGGTCTGGGCAAGTTATCGGAAGTTTTCCAGCAGTGGAAATATTGCCGTGAGGCTCAACTCAAGGAGAAGGTGAGGAGGAGCGAGACTAGAAAGCGATCTACAAGGAGCCAGGACCAATGCTAGTGGGAGATATGTACCAAGAGAAGAGGGTACTGTACAGATGTGATATAGGGGTCTAGATCAGTGACTCTCAACCTGCGGTAGGCAGTCTAATCCATGGCGATCCCTCCTCACAGGACTTAAAGGGGATCTCTCATTACAGTTGTCCCTACCCACAGAACCCCCAGCGATTTGTAGAACGGGGCAGTGAAAGTCCCCCTGCATCGTCCCTACGAATAAACATCACTTGCATGACCATGCACGGCTATAGGACTACAGTCACTGGCAGCCATCGGGTTGAATGGGGCGCCGGTCACACAAGGGCTTTGATGCTTCATTCATAGGGAGGATGCAGGCTGACTTTCAGTCCCCCATTCTCATGATCAGTGGAGGACCCAGTAATGTGACACTTATCCCTGTCTTTAATGGGTGAACTCATTTAAAGGATCTCCTGCCAGATACCATAGGACACCTTCAGGGCTCTCATTGAGTCCATGCCTCAATGGGTCATAAGTTTTTATGCTTTGCCAGTGTGCTAACCACTAGCATAATGACCCTTCGTCTTTATGGCCCCATATAAACAACCATATATTGTTACAGGCCATGTATGCGGCAGTGAGTGCGGGGCAAGACTTAGGACAGATCCTATATCTGTCTGTTTTGTGGCCCGGACTCCCTAGATAGAATGAATGGGGCCGTGAAGGCACACCTATATCATCCATGTGCCGTTTTACCCTGGACTCTAGGATTTAGTGCCTGAGATCAGCTCCCCCACCCTGAATAGGGCGTCTATGTAAGAATCGATCTTATTGATATCTGACAACCCCAATCACTACCATTAAGAAGTAAACCTGTATTTCATCTTGAGTTTTCTTACTCTGAATCAGGTGTCGGAGGAGAAGACATGTCTACATTTCTCAATTCAAAGGCCGAGCGTCCTCTCCTCTGAGTCTCATCCTGAAGAAGGCGTTTACCAAAGACTGAACGTCACGAGGTGGCTGCAGCATCTCAATGAGGCGGGACAGGTGGAAGAAGAATATAAACTCCGGAAGGTGGGAAGAAGTGTATATGGGGATAGCGGATATTTATAAGACAGAGCTGACGTAATGGCGCCTGAGCAATATACAGGGCACAGAGCAATCTGCTTCCAGCTACAGTCATGGCCAAAAGTTTTGAGAATGATACAAATATTAATTTTTACAAAGTCTACTGCTTCAGTTTTTCTAATGTCAATTTGCATATACTCCAGAATGTTATAAAGAGTGATCAGCTTAACAGCAATTACTTGCAAAGTCAATATTTGCCTAGAAAATGAACTTTATCCCCCAAAACACATTTCAACATCATTGCAGCCCTGCCTTAAAAGGACCACCTAACATCGTTTCAGTGATTGCTCCATTAACACAGGTGTGGGTGTTGATGAGGACAGGGCTGGAGATCAATCTGTCATGATTAAGTAAGAATGACACCACTGGACACTTTAAAAGGAGGCTGGTGCTTGCCATCATTGTTTCTCTTCTGTTAACCATGGTTATCTCTAAAGAAACACGTGCAGTCATCATTGCACTGCACAAAAATGGCCTAACTGGGAAGAGTATTGCAGCTAGAAAGATTGCACCTCAGTCAACAATCTATCGCATCATCAAGAACTTCAAGGAGAGAGGTTCCATTGGTGCCAAAAAGGCTCCAGGGCGCCCAAGAAAGACCAGCAAGCGGCAGGACCGTCTCTTAAAAGTGTTTCAGCTGCGGGATCGGGCTACCAGCAGTGCAGAGCTTGCTGAGGAATGGCAGCAGGCAGGTGTGAGTGCATCTGCACGCACTGTGAGGCGGAGACTCTTGGAGCAAGGCCTGGTCTCAAGGAGGGCAGCAAAGAAGCCACTTCTCTCCAGAAAAAACATCAGGGACAGACTGATATTCTGCAAAAGGTACAGGGAGTGGACTGCTGGGGACTGGGGTAAAGTCATTTTCTCTGATGAATCCCCTTTTCCATTGTTTGGAACATCTGGAAAACAGCTTATTCGGAGAAGAAGAGGTGAGCGCTACCACCAGTCTTGTCTCAAGCCAACTGTAAAGCATCCTGAAACCATTCATGTGTGGGGTTGCTTCTCAGCCAAGGGAATCGGCTCTCTCACAGTCTTGCCTAAAAACACAGCCATGAATAAAGAATGGTACCAGAATGTCCTCCAAGAGCAACTTCTCCCAACCGTCCAAGAGCAGTTTGGCGCTCAACAATGCCTTTTCCAGCATGATGGAGCACCTTGCCATAAAGCAAAGGTGATAACTAAATGGCTCAGGGAACAAAACATAGAGATTTTGGGTCCATGGCCTGGAAACTCCCCAGATCTTAATCCCATTGAGAACTTGTGGTCAATCATCAAGAGACGGGTGGACAAACAAAAACCAACAAATTCAGACAAAATGAAAGCATTGATTCTGCAAGAATGGACTGCTATCAGTCAGGATTTGGTCCAGAAGTTGATTGAGAGCATGCCAGGGAGAATTGCAGAGGTCCTGAAGAAGAAGGGTCAACACTGCAAATATTGACTTGCTGCATTAACTCATTCTAAGTGTCAATATAAGCTTCTGTTACTCATAATATGAATGCAATTCTATTTCTGTATGTGATAAAAACATCTGACAAACACACATAAAAACCAGAGGGCAGCAGATCATGTGAAAATAGAATATTTGTGTCATTCTCAAAACTTTTGGCCATGACTGTACATGCAACAGCTGATCTGTGTAGGGCCAGCTATCAGGATAGGCCATAGATATCTGATCAGTGGTGAACTAAGGATATTCCGTAACAAATCCAGGACAACTCCTTTAATAAGACTACTTATCTTTTGCTGAAAAAGCCCATTTTTTTTTTTAACCTCCAGAGTTGTCAGAAACTGCTGGGAATGATCTTTCCTCTTAGAGGAGACTTAATCGTTGTGTCCAGCAGGGGGCAGCAGCACTGTGAGATGACACCGCCTGCTCAACTCTGCTGGAGGACTCTGGGCTGGAGTCTGGGTTACTATAAGACATAGAGGAGGTGAAGTCCTTGGGATTCCTCCATCCCACCAGGAGACCCTGTCAGTATAAGTCACTCGTCCTCGGCTCATTAGTCTTGAGAGGTCATTGTCTATTTTTTAGCTTGTTGCAGCTTTTGCAGTGTTTATGCAGCTGTTGAGGAGCGATTGGAGGAATCGGAGGCCTTGGCTCAGGGTCCAGTACAGGCAGCGCCTCTGCCCCTTCCTATATCCACTATAGAGTGCTCATATGGCAATGTAGCCTGGGAAGGATGGAGATTATATATAATTTATATTATAATATACATATATGTTTTATTTGTGTATATCCAATGGCTGGTCACTCGCCCTGAAACTGCAGCTTAAATCTTACAATGATGCAGATTTACAGCACGTGGTCCTTATGGGGTTAATGGGTAACTGGTCTCAGAAGTGATTTTTATGCTCCGTATATTCATGAGATAAATAGCGGCCATCCACATCTCGTATTTCGTAGTAAACCACACTACAGAATGACCATCTGCTGGCATCTATTTATGGCATCCCTTAAAGGGGTTCTCCAGGATTTACATATTGCTGACCAATCCTTAGGAAAGGATTGGTGGGGGCTCGATACTTGAGTTCCCCACAGATCAGCTGCTTGGGTGCAAGTCACTTCCACTTCATAGGTCAAAAGAGGTCACATGACCTGTTGGAAGCTCAGTCCCAGTCAAATAAATGGGACTGAGCTTGAAAAAGGCTCCTGTTTGAGCTGATACATGGCGCTTTCTGGCTCCAAGAAAAGGATTCCGCCGATCCAAGATGCTGCAGACGAGACATTTGTTTTTGGACCTCCCAGATAATTCCTTTACACTGTTTTGCTAAAGAGAGGTTAAAAAGCCTGATGTGAACAGTCCCTTAATAGATAACTATTAATACTTGTATGAGAGGATCTATATCCTCCAGCTGGTTCCCATAATATTCCGCTCCAGTGACGGTGTCTGCGGGAGGGTCAATGTGACATACTTTTACCTCCCCTTTAATTCTGTTCCAGGCTATATTTTTTGGTGGTATTGAAACGTCCCTTAGAGGCGAAGTGTGGCCGTTTCTTTTTGGCTATTACAATTGGGAGTCTTCGTCGGAGGAACGTGAAGCTCTGCGGGTTCAGAGAAGAGAGGAGTACGCTCGGATCCAGAATAAAAGGTAAGAACGGGATTGTGATGTTTCTGTATGTTACAGGTGATAAATTCACATGAGAGGAGCGAGCGCCTTATAGAAGTCTATGGGGCCGATTGTGCAGTGTGATAGTCTTAGTAATCGGCCGTGCAGGGTGAGACGCATCACATTATTAATAGGTGCACCCCAATTTAGGGACTCAGCGGGATCCCATTGAAGACTATAGGACAATGCTGCTGTATGTAAACATGGGACTGAGCACCATGGCTTCTAGCAAGTAAACCTCACCAGGAGTCATGGTGCACGGTGGCTCAGTGGTTAGGAGCGCTGGAGTCCTGGGTTCGAATCCTGCCAAGACAACATCTGCAAGGAGTTTGTATGTTCTCCCTGTGTTTGGTGGGTTTCCTCCGGGTACTCCGGTTTCCTCCCACACTCCAAAGACATCCTGATAGGGAATATAGATTGTGAGCACTATATGGGACAGTGGCTGACAAGGTCTGTCTGTAAAGAGCTGCGGAATATGATGGAGCTATATAAATAAGCATAATAATAATGTTGGTGTGCCGAAACAGCTGATCAGCAGGATGGGCCACCAATATTATTAATAGGTGGAGAATCCCATTAATAGTACATTAGTATTGGCACTGCACATTTTATTTTTACTAAATTCATTTTTTTCCCCTCAATCTTCAGACTTTCCATGAGTCCTGATGCCCAAAAATCTTTTTGGAGGAGCGTTCAGTTTACTGTGGACAAAGATGTTGTGAGAACGGATCGGAGTAACCAGTTCTTTCGAGGAGAAGATAATCCCAATGTGGAGGCCATGAGGTGATAACCCATTCAGAGCAGGCAGCAGGTTATAGAGCAGGAGGAGCACATTGTGCATAGTGTCCTATCTGCAGGTTATAGAGCAGGAGGAGCTGAGCACATTGTACATAGTGTCCTATCTGCAGGTTATAGAGCAGGAGGAGCACATTGTACATAGTGTCCTATCTGCAGGTTATAGAGCTGGGGGGCTGGCCATTGTCATAGTGTCCTATCTGCAGGTTATAGAGCAGGAGGAGCTGGGGAGCACATTGTACATAGTGTCCTATCTGCAGGTTATAGAGCAGGGGGTGGGCCCGGAGGAGCTGGAGGGCACATTGTACATAGTGTCCTATCTGCAGGTTATAGAGCAGGAGGAGCACATTGTACATAGTGTCCTATCTGCAGGTTATAGAGCAGGAGGAGCTGAGCACATTGTACATAGTGTCCTATCTGCAGGTTATAGAGCAGGAGGAGCACATTGTACATAGTGTCCTATCTGCAGGTTATAGAGCAGGAGGAGCTGAGCACATTGTACATAGTGTCCTATCTGCAGGTTATAGAGCTGGAGGAGCTGAGCACATTGTACATAGTGTCCTATCTGCAGGTTATAGAGCAGGAGGAGCGAGCACATTGTACATAGTGTCCTATCTGCAGGTTATAGAGCAGGAGGAGCGAGCACATTGTACATAGTGTCCTATCTGCAGGTTATAGAGCAGGAGGAGCTGAGCACATTGTACATAGTGTCCTATCTGCAGGTTATAGAGCAGGAGGAGCTGAGCACATTGTACATAGTGTCCTATCTGCAGGTTATAGAGCAGGAGGAGCTGAGCACATTGTACATAGTGTCCTATCTGCAGGTTATAGAGCAGGAGGAGCTGAGCACATTGTACATAGTGTCCTATCTGCAGGTTATAGAGCAGGAGGAGCACATTGTACATAGTGTCCTATCTGCAGGTTATAGAGCAGGAGGAGCTGAGCACATTGTACATAGTGTCCTATCTGCAGGTTATAGAGCAGGAGGAGCGAGACATTGTACATAGTGTCCTATCTGCAGGTTATAGAGCAGGAGGAGCTGAGACATTGTACATAGTGTCCTATCTGCAGGTTATAGAGCTGGAGGAGCGAGCACATTGTACATAGTGTCCTATCTGCAGGTTATAGAGCAGGAGGAGCTGAGCACTTGTACATAGTGTCCTATCTGCAGGTTATAGAGCAGGAGGAGCTGAGCACATTGTACATAGTGTCCTATCTGCAGGTTATAGAGCAGGAGGAGCTGAGCACATTGTACATAGTGTCCTATCTGCAGGTTATAGAGCAGGAGGAGCTGAGTACATTGTACATAGTGTCCTATCTGCAGGTTATAGAGCAGGAGGAGCTGAGCACATTGTACATAGTGTCCTATCTGCAGGTTATAGAGCAGGAGGAGCGGAGCACATTGTACATAGTGTCCTATCTGCAGGTTATAGAGCAGGAGGAGTTGTAGTGTCCTGCGGTTATGGGCGGAGGAGCACATTGTACATAGTGTCCTATCTGCAGGTTATAGAGCAGGAGGAGCTGAGCACATTGTACATAGTGTCCTATCTGCAGGTTATAGAGCAGGAGGAGCTGAGCACATTGTACATAGTGTCCTATCTGCAGGTTATAGAGCAGGAGGAGCTGAGCACATTGTACATAGTGTCCTATCTGCAGGTTATAGAGCAGGAGGAGCACATTGTACATAGTGTCCTATCTGCAGGTTATAGAGCAGGAGGAGCTGAGCACATTGTACATAGTGTCCTATCTGCAGGTTATAGAGCAGGAGGAGCGAGACATTGTACATAGTGTCCTATCTGCAGGTTATAGAGCAGGAGGAGCTGAGCACATTGTACATAGTGTCCTATCTGCAGGTTATAGAGCAGGAGGAGCAGATTGTACATAGTGTCCTATCTGCAGGTTATAGAGCAGGAGGAGCTGAGCACATTGTACATAGTGTCCTATCTGCAGGTTATAGAGCAGGAGGAGCTGAGCACATTGTACATAGTGTCCTATCTGCAGGTTATAGAGCAGGAGGAGCTGAGCACATTGTACATAGTGTCCTATCTGCAGGTTATAGAGCAGGAGGAGCTGAGCACATTGTACATAGTGTCCTATCTGCAGGTTATAGAGCAGGAGGAGCTTTGCACATTGTACATAGTGTCCTATCTGCAGGTTATAGAGCAGGAGGAGCTGAGCACATTGTACATAGTGTCCTATCTGCAGGTTATAGAGCAGGAGGAGCGAGTGTACATAGTGTCCTACTGCAGGTTAAGGGGGGGGCGGAGCACATTGTACATAGTGTCCTATCTGCAGGTTATAGAGCAGGAGGAGCTGAGCACATTGTACATAGTGTCCTATCTGCAGGTTATAGAGCAGGAGGAGCTGAGCACATTGTACATAGTGTCCTATCTGCAGGTTATAGAGCAGGAGGAGATGAGCACATTGTACATAGTGTCCTATCTGCAGGTTATAGAGCAGGAGGAGCTGGCACATTGTACATAGTGTCCTATCTGCAGGTTATAGAGCAGGAGGAGCTGAGCAATTGTACATAGTGTCCTATCTGCAGGTTATAGAGCAGGAGGAGCTGAGCACATTGTACATAGTGTCCTATCTGCAGGTTATAGAGCAGGAGGAGCAGATTGTACATAGTGTCCTATCTGCAGGTTATAGAGCAGGAGGAGCTGAGCACATTGTACATAGTGTCCTATCTGCAGGTTATAGAGCAGGAGGAGCACATTGTACATAGTGTCCTATCTGCAGGTTATAGAGCAGGAGGAGCTGAGTACATTGTACATAGTGTCCTATCTGCAGGTTATAGAGCAGGAGGAGCACAGACAGTGCCTACGCGGTATGAGCAGGGGAGCACATTGTACATAGTGTCCTATCTGCAGGTTATAGAGCAGGAGGAGCTGAGCACATTGTACATAGTGTCCTATCTGCAGGTTATAGAGCAGGAGGAGCTGAGCACATTGTACATCGTGTCCTATCTGCAGGTTATAGAGCAGGAGGAGCTGAGCACATTGTACGTAGTGTCTTAGAACTAGTATTGTATTCATTTACTCCCTGTCCCTTCTATGCTTAGGAGTCCAGTGGGCAGTCCTACTCTGTGATGGACGGCTTTCTTTATATAACTGTTCATGCAGAGATGGTTGTCAGTCAGTGGGTAATCCCGCCTACTAGACTCTTAATGCTAGAATGGAATTAAAATGAAAATGCAATTTATGAAGAGATTTTTTTTTTTTTTTAACTATAAAATATATATAATACTGCTCTGCCTCCTCCTGCAGTGTATCTCTCCTATAAAGTTTCCCTTTATTGCTATTTATTATCTTTCCTTGTATCTGATTTCTCTTCCCTAGGAGGATCCTATTGAATTACGCGGTGTACTGCCCGGGGGGTGGGCTACTCACAGGGAATGTCCGACCTCGTCGCCCCACTGCTGACAGAAGTGCTCGATGAGTCAGACACGTTTTGGTGCTTTGTTGGTCTTATGCAGAATACAATTTTTATCAGCTCACCCTGTGATGAGGACATGGAGAAGCAATTAGTAAGTGACCCCCCCCCCCCCCCCAACACACATATACACATACACACATACAGTATACACATACACACATATACATACATACATACATACACACACACACTACATAGAGCTCTTACTGGTCACTGCTGTATTATACATATTACATAGAGCTCTTACTGGTCACTGCTGTATTATACATATTACATAGAGCTCTTACTGGTCACTGCTTTATTATACATATTACATAGAGCTCTTACTGGTCACTGCTTTATTATACATATTACATAGAGCTCTTACTGGTCACTGCTGTATTATACATATTACATAGAGCTCTTACTGGTCACTGCTTTATTATACATATTACATAGAGCTCTTACTGGTCACTGCTGTATTATACATATTACATAGAGCTCTTACTGGTCACTGCTGTATTATACATATTACATAGAGCTCTTACTGGTCACTGCTGTATTATACATATTACATAGAGCTCTTACTGGTCACTGCTGTATTATACATATTACATAGAGCTCTTACTAGTCACTGCTTTATTAGACTACATTACATAGAGCTCTTGCTGGTCACTGCGTTATTATACACATTACATAGAGCTCTTACTGGTCACTGCTTTATTATACACATTACATAGAGCTCTTACTGGTCACTGCTTTATTATACACATCACATAGAGCTCTTACTGGTCACCGCTTTATTATACACATTACATAGAGCTCTTACTGGTCACTGCTTTATTATACACATTACATAGAGCTCTTACTGGTCACTGCTTTATTATACACATCACATAGAGCTCTTATTGGTCACCGCTTTATTATACACATTACATAGAGCTCTTACTGGTCACTGCTTTATTATACACATTACATAGAGCTCTTACTGGTCACTGCTGTATTATACATATTACATAGAGCTCTTACTGGTCACTGCTTTATTATACACATTACATAGAGCTCTTACTGGTCACCGCTTTATTATACACATTACATAGAGCTCTTACTGGTCACTGCTTTATTATACACATTACATAGAGCTCTTACTGGTCACTGCTTTATTATACACATTACATAGAGCTCTTATTGGTCACTGCTTTATTATACATATTACATAGAGCTCTTACTAGTCACTGCTTTATTAGACTACATTACATAGAGCTCTTACTGGTCACTGCTTTATTAGACTACATTACATAGAGCTCTTACTGGTCACTGCTTTATTAGACTACATTACATAGAGCTCTTACTGGTCACTGCTTTATTATACACATTACATAGAGCTCTTACTGGTCACTGCGTTATTATACACATTACATAGAGCTCTTACTGGTCACTGCTTTATTTTACTACATTACATAGAGGTCACTATGTAATCCATTCTTCTGGTCCTGCAACAGAACAAAAATGGATTAAACAGCGCCAGTGTGAACGTGCCCTTATTGTGAACCATAATATACACAGGTGAATCTTATTTCAGCTGTATCTTCGTGAATTGCTTCGCCTCATGCATCCGCGTTTCTACAAGCACTTGCTGTCGCTCGGAGAAGATGGCCTCCAAATGCTGTTTTGCCACCGGTGGATCCTGTTGTGCTTCAAAAGAGAATTTTCGGACTCTGAAGCCCTGAGGATGTGGGAAGCGTGCTGGGCTCACTACCAGGTACCAGCCATTATTACGTGGAATCACATGATGTATGGCGGCTTTTTTAGCACTGATTGTTTTAAAGGGGTATTCTGGTAACCAGAACTTACCCCCTGTCCTTGGGATTTGCTGATTCGTTGGGGTTGCGACTGCTGGAACCACCGACTGATCACAAATCTGGGGTGTTTTACATGCCAGAGGGAATGGACCGGAAGCTTGGAAAAGTACAAAGTACTACAATTACTAAACATAGAATAACTGAATACTAGACTATTCGCCTCTCTTAAAGGGGTTGTCTAAGAGTTTTACAAATGAAACTAACAGCAGTGAATGTTATACAATAAGATCCACACATTACTCAGCTGGTAAATCCTCCGCCACTCCAGCACCGATTCTCCGATGGACTTTATTTTACTGCGACCCACTCCACGTGATCACTGCAGTCAGTCACTGGTATCAGCGGTCGTGTGCGGTACATGCGGCATCATTACTGAGGTCAGGGATTGGCTGTAGTGGTCAGGTGGATACTTATGGCATAAGGATACGTAAATACAGACCAGGGGGACCTTCGGAGGATCATCACTGGAGCGCCAGGGGATCTAAGAGGTCTCTAATATTTATTATATATACCAGTTAACCCATGAAAACTCTAGGAGGTGACATTGTACACAGAGTGGATCACTAGGAACCTGTTTTTGTGCAAAAAATGGGAAAACCGGACACAAAAATACATTCCACAAGCCATAGACATAGAAGCAAATTGTATCAATATATAACTGCTGTTTGTTCCCATGCTAAAATTCTTGATTAACCCCTTCCCCACACGGCAGAAGTCTGGTCTTTAAATATGGCACCCGCTCAGAAGCAGAATGAGTGCCATAACTACTACCGTGTTTCTCCAAAAATAAGACCTACCCTGAAAATAAGCCCTAGCTACATTTTCCAGGTTTTTTGGAGTAGGCTTGAAATATAAGCCCTACTCCAAAAATAAGACTTGCTAACTTAACCCCTCCCGACATCTGCCGTGCGATTACAGAGGATGCCGGGTCCTTAAAGATGGCAGCCGCTCTGCTGCAGAGCGGCTACCATAGCTGCAGTATCGTCTCTCCACGGAGACCCGAAGTTAATGCCTGTGATCAGAATGGACTCTGACTGCGGGCATTGCTAAGTGTGACCTTCCCCCCTGCAGTCCCTAGGGCCGGTCTCCACCCCCTATAGTTACTATACCGGGTCTCCGTTGTACCGGAGACCTGCAGTTAATGCCTGTGATCAGAGTCCACTGTGTCCAAAAACGCCCACTCTACAAACTTATAAAAATATTTTACCTCTATAGTGAATGCCGTAGCGAAAAAAAAAACACAAAAGTGCCGAACTGCTGTTTTTTCACTGTTTCACCTCTGATAAAAGCTGAAATAAAAAGCGATCAAATGTGTGATTGTTGTTCATGGTAAAAAATAAGACCTACCCCGAAAATAAGCCCTAGCCCTTTTTTCGGAGAAAAAAATAATATAAGACCCTGACTTGTTTTCGGCGAAATACGGTAGTTCTCCCCTGTTCTATACTGGTGATGCCCGCAATACAAGTCCTCTTTGATCACAGGCAGTATTTTTGTGGTCTCCTTACCCTGTCCATGCCCTCAAGAGGTAACTCCCCCACCTCTCCGCTTACTTTTAGTTGGTTGTACGGTTCCTATGACGGCGTATGGGAGCCTTCTGAAGGTCTGTCATAGGGATATCATTATTGAGGCTTGCCTGTGGCCGGCTCCCATAATGTTGCAGTGATTCTAATAAGACTGCAATATACTTAAGTTTTTAAAAATATTTTTTTAAAAATTCAGTTCCCCTGCATTCTCCAGACCAGTGCTTCCCAACCTTTTCAAGCCAAGTACCCCCTCCTGAGAAAAGCTCCGACCAAGTACCCTCCATTGGACACTGTGGTGACCGTCATGGGACAGGTCCTGCTCCTGACCTCAGTGGAAAAGAAAAACTGGGCGCGCTATGCCCACCAATCTGATCCTTTTGCTTGTTTTGAGGGTCTTTTAGTTTCCGACCAGCTGTTCTCTCCTCAGATCTTAGATCTGTCTATTCAGTACAGACCACCCGCTGCTGTAGAGGAGACTGGACCCAAAGCTTGCACGTAGACATGGATGGATGTTTTTGGATGTGATTGAACATGTTTTGTGACTTACAATGTTTCGCCTTTTAGACAGATTATTTCCACCTTTTTCTGTGCGTTGCGATAATTGTCCTTTATGGCGAGGATGTCATTGAGCAGCAGCTGCCGACTGACCAGATGTTGCTGCACTTCAGTAACTTGGCTATGCACATGAACGGAGAGCTGGTCCTCAAGAAGGTGAGAAAATCTCGGCCATAGCTTAAATATTAAAGCCTCATTTATGTTTTTATATTAAATACTGTATAAATCCCCAGGCCGCAGTGATAGGTATTATATTATAATATAGTGCACGGTTATACCTGTGTCCCCCCCATTATACATTATTTAAAACTGGATGTCGCTCGCTGTAAGTGGTCCAAAAAGCCCTTTTTCAAAAATAAATAAATAAATAAATAAATAAATAAATAAATAAAATATATATATATATATATATATATATATATATATATATATATATATATATATATATATATTTATTATTATTATTATTTGTATATATATATTTAGATATATGTGTGTGTGTGTGTGTGTGTGTGTGATATGTACATGTATGTATATATATGTGTGTGTATATATATATATATATATATATATATATATATATATATATAAAAAATTATAAACACCCCATATGTGCCAGAAGTTCTCCATTGCCAGATGTTGTTGGAAGTATTCTACAGTTTAGCCTCCCAGTGGTCTAAACAAAATGTAAAGTATAATAAAGTTTAAGAAGAACAAGTCACTGGGTCTCAACAAGCCTCATGTGACCGGCGCTGTCACCCTGAGCATACTGGTGTTTTGTTAATCCAAATCCGTTCAGCCGTTCCAAAGATATACCGGTAAGCCCTTTTTGTGTTGATACAATTTAAGGTCTGCCTAGCGAGTGGGCGGTAACACTGTGGTTCCTCTGGGGCGGGGTCTCTGTGTGCCAGATGTCATTCAGTTACCGCCCACTTGGCTAGTTTATCCTAATCTTCATCAACACTACAAGGGCTTATATCTTTGGAATGGCTGAACGGATTTGGATAAATCAAACTCAGATGATGTATGGCATTGGGCTTTTTGGACCTGGTGAGAGACTCCCTTTTAATTTTTAAAATTATTTTTTTTTCTATTCCCCCAGCAATAAATTAATGTAAAGCAATAAATTATGCGTGTCCAAAATGGAAGGCAATAAAATCTACAGCTTTCCCCACAAAAAATCCTTGACCTTGCTTTATTCTGGAGAAAAAAAATTTATTTTATTTTTTTTTTTACAAAAAAACACTATTTTTGTATCAAAGACCTCTATATATAGTTGGTATCACTCCAATGACCCATAGAATAAAATTATCAGTGAGAAACATCGTATGGCCGGGTCAACAGCAAATTTAAAAAACGAAGACTCTTGGAAAAGAGTGGATAAAAAAAAAAATGTATTTAGCAAAAAAAAACTGCTAAAACAGTGTTATAATGTAGCAGAGTTTCCCAACCTTTTCAGACTCTAGGCACCTCTAGAGAGGGAAAAAAAAAAAAAATTCCTCGGGGCACCGCTCCAAATAACTTTTGCCAAAAGATAAAAACTTCCTAAGGCTGCAGACAATATTGCCAGATGACATGCGGTCATCTTTCCAACCAGAGTGTTGCGGACCCCTGGCAGGTTTCCAAGGCATTCCTGTTGAGAATCTCTGTAATCTACTATGGAAAAAAAATTGTATTTAAAAAAAAAAAAAAAAAACTGCTGAGAATATTTTAAAGGGAATTTTCATGAAAAGTTGAAATCTTTGCAGGTCTTGCTGGGCAGCCTGTTCTCTGCTGTATAATCCTTCATATAGTGTCTTGTCTTATCAGTTTTTCTGTTGCTGTTAGTCCCATTATTGCTGCAGCACATTTTACATTTCTCTAAGGGGGTGTGTACCATACAGGTCAGTCTGCCCACCCCATCCCTTATTACTACTACTGGTTTCTTTACATGGAATTCTGCCAGGATTAACTTTAAAATAGCAAAGCAATAACTCAGAAAAGTCTAAATGACCATAATATGATACTGGACTGCAAGCACCAGTTATGATGCAGCTAAAAAGGTCCATGACAGAAAAAAAGAAATCTGAAAAAGCTGCCTGCTGTCTATGACTAACAATCCATCAGCAATAACACAAGCAGTCAGAAGTACATAGACTCTCATTATACTCAGTGTGAGCTGTGAGAAGCTGCTGACTCCTCTCTGAGCAGTATACAGGCAGGGAAAGCTGTATGGAAACATGCAGAGACTATGAAGAGAGACCTGCCTATCCCCTTCCACTCTGTGTTCCCTTCTGGTTTCTAATGACGGTACTTCCCTAGTAACAGGGAGTGAACAGCAAGTTAGGAAGAAGGGAGACACCTAGTGGCAGGAACTGCAGTGAGGCATTGTTCCCTGAAGGTGTGACTGACCATTTAATAGTATAAAATTATTCATTCATTGTACGTAGTAACATATTTGGTTACTCGGAGTTTCATTTACCGTTTTTCTTATATTAATTCTTCACTTTTTAATACTTTTTTTTAATTATTATTGTGCACAGGCAAGGAGTTTGCTCTATCAGTTTCGTCTCTTGCCTAAAATTCCCTGCAGCCTCCATGACTTATGTAAGTTGTGTGGGCCCGGCATGTGGGACAGTGGCTATATACCCACCATAGAATGCACCGGGGAACACCCGGACCCAAAAAGTTGTTTATATGGAGGAACCGTAGAAGAGCCGACTCCAACATCACCCAAAGAAAGCAAAAAGAAACACAAATCACTCGATGTTTTCACCTTCAGGAAATAGAGACTTTGCCTCTGCACTAGAACGTCTTGGAGGACGCCATGTCTGTTTGTACCGCACCGTGCGTGGATTGGCCACCATTCACACTACTGTATAGTTGGACTCGTTGGGTTGGGGCTGGTTTTGTTTTATATTGGACTGGTAAGGATCCCTTTCCATTGGCGATAAAGTTTTCAGGAACGTTTTTCAGATCTAGTTCCGAAGCCTTTGCCAGCGAAGCACAATCCTGAACCTCTTCTCCCCCCTAAACTCGTATCTCAAAATAAAAATATACAAAAATCAAATAAATCTGTCACTGGGATTTTAACCAATCAGTGTTTTCTAATTAAATTTTATTTTTAATTATATGTTTTCTGTTCTTATTTCTTTTCTTTTTTTATTATTTTCTATTATTGTTGCACAAAGGGTAACCCAATCGGGTGTCTTACGACTACGGATACCTAAACTTAAAGGTGTTGTCTGGGACTGTCATATTGAGCTCCACGTCATCTTCTCAGACCAGTGATGTCATGTCCATTGGTCACATGACCATGCTGCAGTTTAAATCTATTTAAATGAATGGGGATGAGCTGCAATACCAAGCACAGCCACTATACCATGAATGGCGCTGTGTTTGGTAAGTAGTGAAGAGGTCACAGGAATCTATAGACATGGACAATCCTTGAATGGAAGATATAGGATTTATATGATGTTGGTTCTCTTTATGTAAATACATTCTCTTTTCACAGCCACTTTGTCCTTTCCAGATGTTCGTTCACTTAACAGATGTGTCCACCTTTATCTGAACTTTAATTTGGTTCAGGACTCCAATTTCTCATAAAACCAGTTCAATACACTTGCATAATGCTAGCAAAACCATTGACAGGCTGCAACTCCTACCACAACCACTGGGTGGCTACACACACATATAAGATATTACAGAATCATGTTGTTTTGAAAAACTGGTCATCTCAAGTTACACACATCTGGACATGTCCAGCCAATACTAAAGATAAGGAAAGATACTTGAGTGCAAAGACTAATATATCCTTCAGAGAGCCAAAGAAGACATTTTTATATGATCCGTCCCAAGCCATAAATGTAATTCCAGTGAAAGTGAAATAAACTAGTGGTCTGTGCAGGCAGAGTGTGACATTTACAGCCGGTATTTTCTAGATGTAGTTGGTCAGAGGGGCTACTGTTGGAGACCGCCAGGTAGGTACAGGGAGACTTAAAAGCCTTGCAATGCTTCCCTGAGCATTGTGAAAAATATATGGCTAATATAGGCATAAAATAATAGAAGCATGCAATGTAGCACAGAGGGCAGAACGTACAGTAACGGCAGAGATCCTACACTATATATTACACCCCGCACTATACAATAGCACAGACACAGAACATACAGTAATGGCAGAGATCCTACACTATATATTACACCCCGCACTATACAATAGCACAGAGACACAACATACAGTAACGGCAGAGATCCTACACTATATATTACACCCCGCACTATACAATAGCACAGAGGCAGAACATACAGTAATGGCAGAGATCCTACACTATATATTACACCCCGCACTATACAATAGCACAGAGGCAGAACATACAGTAATGGCAGAGATCCTACACTATATATTACACCCCATGCTATACAATAGCACAGACGCAGAACATACAGTAACGGCAGAGATCCTACACTATATATTACACCCCGCGCTATACAATAGCACAGACGCAGAACATACAGTAACGGCAGAGATCCTACACTATATATTACACCCCGCGCTATACAATAGCACAGAGGCAGAACATACAGTAACGGCAGAGATCCTACACTATATATTACACCCCGCGCTATACAATAGCACAGAGGCAGAACATACAGTAACGGCAGAGATCCTACACTATATATTACACCCCGCACTATACAATAGCACAGAGGCAGAACATACAGTAATGGCAGAGATCCTACACTATATATCACACCCTGCACTATACAATAGCACAGAGGCAGAACATACAGTAATGGCAGAGATCCTACACTATATATTACACCCCGCACTATACAATAGCACAGACACAGAACATACCGTAATGGCAGAGATCCTACACTATATATATTACACCCCGCACTATACAATAGCACAGAGGCAGAACATACAGTAATGGCAAAGATCCTACACTATATATTACACCCCGCACTATACAATAGCACAGAGGCAGAACATACAGTAATGGCAGAGATCCTACACTATATATTACACCCCGTACTATACAATAGCACAGAGACAGAACATACAGTAATGGCAGAGATCCTACACTATATATTACACCCCGCACTATACAATAGCACAGAGGCACGACATACAGTAATGGCAGAGATCCTACACTATATATTACACCCCGCACTATACAATAGCACAGAGGCAGAACATACAGTAACGGCAGAGATCCTACACTATATATTACACCCCGCACTATATATTACACCCCGCACTATACAATAGCACAGAGACACAACATACAGTAATAGCAGAGATCCTACACTATATATTACACCCCGCACTATACAATAGCACAGAGGCAGAACATACAGTAATGGCAGAGATCCTACACTATATATATATTACACCCCGCACTATACAATAGCACAGAGGCAGAACATACAGTAATGGCAGAGATCCTACACTATATATTACACCCCGCACTATACAATAGCACAGAGACACAACATACAGTAATAGCAGAGATCCTACACTATATATTACACCCCGCGCTATACAATAGCACAGAGACAGAACATACAGTAATGGCAGAGATCCTACACTATATATTACACCCCGCACTATACAATAGCACAGAGGCAGAACATACAGTAATGGCAGAGATCCTACACTATATATTACACCCCGCACTATACAATAGCACAGACACAGAACATACAGTAACGGCAGAGATCCTACACTATATATTACACCCCGCACTATACAATAGCACAGACGCAGAACATACAGTAACGGCAGAGATCCTACACTATATATTACACCCCGCACTATACAATAGCACAGAGACAGGACATACAGTAACGGCAGAGATCCTACACTATATATTACACCCCGCACTATACAATAGCACAGAGACAGAACATACAGTAACGGCAGAGATCCTACACTATATATTACACCCCGCACTATACAATAGCACAGAGAGAGAACATACAGTAACGGCAGAGATCCTACACTATATATTACACCCCGCACTATACAATAGCACAGAGACAGAACATACAGTAACGGCAGAGATCCTACACTATATATTACACCCCGCACTATACAATAGCACAGAGACAGAACATACAGTAATGGCAGAGATCCTACACTATATATTACACCCCGCACTATACAATAGCACAGAGACACGAACATACAGTAATGGCAGAGATTCTACACTATATATTACACCCCGCACTATACAATAGCACAGAGACAGAACATACAGTAATGGCAGAGATCCTACACTATATATTACACCCCGCACTATACAATAGCACAGAGGCAGGACATACAGTAACGGCAGAGATCCTACACTATATATTACACCCCGCACTATATATTACACCCCGCACTATACAATAGCACCGAGGCAGAACATACAGTAATGGCAGAGATCCTACACTATATATTACACCCCGCACTATACAATAGCACAGAGGCAGAACATACAGTAATGGCAGAGATCCTACACTATATATTACACCCCGCACTATACAATAGCACAGAGGCAGAACATACAGTAATGGCAGAGATCCTACACTATATATTACACCCCGCACTATACAATAGCACAGAGGCAGAACATACAGTAATGGCAGAGATCCTACACTATATATATATATTACACCCCGCACTATACAATAGCACAGAGGCAGAACATACAGTAATGGCAGAGATCCTACACTATATATTACACCCCGCACTATACAATAGCACAGAGACAGAACATACAGTAATGGCAGAGATCCTACACTATATATTACACCCCGCACTATACAATAGCACAGAGGCAGAACATACAGTAACAGCAGAGATCCTACACTATATATTACACCCCGCACTATACAATAGCACCGAGGCACAACATACAGTAACGGCAGAGATCCTACACTATATATTACACCCCGCACTATACAATAGCACAGAGGCAGAACATACAGTAACGGCAGAGATCCTACACTATATATTACACCCCGCACTATACAATAGCACCGAGGCACAACATACAGTAACGGCAGAGATCCTACACTATATATTACACCCCGCACTATACAATAGCACAGAGGCAGAACATACAGTAACGGCAGAGATCCTACACTATATATTACACCCCGCACTATACAATAGCACAGACACAGAACATACAGTAACGGCAGAGATCCTACACTATATATTACACCCCGCACTATACACCATAGCACATAGACAGAACGTACAGTAATGGCAGAGATCCTACACTATATATTACACCCTGCACTATACAATAGCACAGAGGCAGAACATACAGTAATGGCAGAGATCCTACACTATATATTACACCCCGCACTATACAATAGCACAGACACAGAACATACAGTAATGGCAGAGATCCTACACTATATATTACACCCCGCACTATACAATAGCACATAGGCAGAACATACAGTAATGGCAGAGATCCTACACTATATATTACACCCCGCACTATACAATAGCACAGAGGCACAACATACAGTAATGGCAGAGATCCTACACTATATATTACACCCTGCACTACAGTACCTGAACGACGGAGACCACGACACTAGTATGAACCTTGTGTAACTCGTCAACCAATCCACTGAAATTGGCCAGTTGGGTTGACTTTTCTATTACATGGACACCTTACAACAACTTTGCTCCTCTCCACTTGTGTCTATTTGGTGAATCAGGAGTTTTTGGAACCAGAGATTATATTGTAGCATAGATGGCCAGCAGGGAACGCTTTGTTCCTGGTGATCTCAGAAGAGCGGGTGGTGGGTGATGTCACATATGACACTATAGTGTCTTTAGATTCCCATAAAATGTTGATTTAATCAAATTAAATAAAAAAAAAAAAAAGAATCCCCCCAGAGCTAGGGAGGGATTAAATCCTATAAATAGTCACAGGTGCCTGTCAGACAAAAATCCTTCCTTTTATCCTTCAGCTAATGAAAACTTTATTACTCACAATTTAATATCCCAAGTAGTGATGTCTATGCCAAACCGTCCCGGTAATTGGAGACGTACTCCCCACCATCTCTGCTCTTAAATTACCGGTGAAGTGTAAACATGTGAAACAGCCATTCAGAAATCTGCTTCACAGCAAAAATGATCTACTGGCAATGCCCCTGTTTATACAACAAGATGCCCCTGCAAGTGGAAATACACAATGGCCTCCCCTAACATGCAGCGGCCGCTATCTTCATGGGATAGAGGTTTGGCACATTTAGAGGTTCTCTCTTATACGTAAGCTGGCCACTCACTTCAGATCACTTTTGAACGCTCATTTGGTTTGCAGCCATTCCTTCCAACACCCCCATTCACATGCACACTCATCTCAGCTGTCATGCATATGGCAGGAAAAGATGACCCTCTAATGTGAGTTAGGGCCTCCCAAATTGTGTAGATGGTTGTCAGATAAGAGTAGCGTCATGTGTGTTGGATTTCAACATGCTCAATGTTTTTGTTCTCGAGGTGTCTGTCTGCAATTAACTCCCTGCTCCTTGATCAGAACATACTGTATGTATATTAGGCCAAGTGTGCATGTGTATCGGGAAATTGGGAGATATAGCTGTTGGCTGAATGCTTATTTGGCCAACAGGCATTTCATGCATGACCAGCTTCAATTGAGACTGCTCTGGTGACAACTTATCTTCCCTTTAAAAAATGTGTATAGCCACCATGCTTTCCTCTTCTCCATTGAAAAGACATGCATGCTCGGCCAAGTCAGGAGAAATAGACCAAACAAGCGTTTGACAGCTATCAGAAGTGTGTAGCCAGGATAAAGGGAATGTGTCACCCAAAGTGGTCTAGTTTTAATATTACAAATATTTTTAAGTAATATTTTATTTTATTTTGCATGTTACCATTTATATATTTTTTAAAGTCCTATATCCTGCAGTGTTCAGTCTGGCTACTAAGCCTAATAATAGAGTGACACTTGCCAATTTTATAGAGGTTTTCTTTGCAGCAGTCACTTCATTTACATCACATTTAGGATTACAATAGAAGATAACACCATTGATCCATCATTACATCACTACTGACAATAGATGATGTCACATCTTATCTCCTCCCCCTCCCTGCACAGGTCATGTCTAGAAAACTCTCCATTAGATCTCAGTGAGTCGGCTCCAGTCTATTACTGCCTATGGCCATGAGAGTGCTGTAAAGCAGATCACTAAATGCTGTAAACAGAGGAAAAGCTCAGGAAAGATGGCCGCCCTCATAATCATGTACAGAAAATGGCATAGCGCCCAACTGTCCCAGATTCTGGGTGCTGTCCCGGATGGCGGGTGGGATGTCCTGTATATCCTCTAGATTCACATTAATTGAATGCGTTGGCTTAGATAGTCGGACAATCCTGTTGTAGGTACAGGCACCCTTGCACCTTGTTGGTTTGTCCGCTCATCGCCCTTATACGAGCTGTATCTAAGCTATCACTATTTATCTTTACTCTTCATGGATGAAATTTGGAACGCTTTTATTGGATTTCCTGTAAAGCGATAACTGTGTGGGAGACGTGGGGGAGGCCGAACCTCTTATCTGCCTCTTTTCCCCTGAAGACGTGGGTTATGACGCCGGTAATGAAGAAACATGTCGGGGGAGGCCATTCTGTATTTAGGATTGTGAAATATTCCGGTGTCGACCTCGGCTTCACAGCCACAAATATTATTGTAAAGATTTCCATTTCACTGGTTAATGAGAAGAATTGTAGGGAGCGTATCGCCAATTACGGAGACGTCTGGGCTCAGATGCCGGCTCTATAATCCACTCTGTACAATTTATTACTAGGGATGTTAAGTGAGGATATAATAATTACCCACCGGGAATATTGGAAGATCTTACCCAATAGGCAATGGTGATTATTTATAGTGATTCATTCCATTGGCCCCTGTAATGGGCATCCATGTTTGCGATGGGTTGGTCAAATGGCTACAGCACCTGTATGCCTGACGGACAGCTAAAATAAGGGCTAAAGGGGATATCTCAGAAATGTTTCAACTATTTTGTGGGACACATCTGGGTTGACCGCTTTCCCCCACGCTATAGTATATGTTTTTGCTATGTCGCAGGTTTATTCAGCATACACATATACAATATACATATACGATGCTGAGTCTAGCCCCTTGTAGCATTGATAAATATGGCCTCTTCTCTGGCCTGAAGGTTAAAGAGGTTTTATACTTTCATGAACATCATACACCAATGTGTGAGGGCAATAAAGCATCACCTCTACGTGTTGGGGTCACAATGGTTGAGGTTTCAACTGGGCCTAGAGGTTAGGGGGGCCTACAGGACACCATCAACACAGGCTGGTTAATTCTGATTCCTTTGGATGGCCGATAGTCTGTGAATTGTAAATTTATTCCCCCTGCCTTCTGGTGCACTGGAGGGTGAAGATTTATGATATTCGGCCTGCCACTGTCAGAAATGAGAAAGACAATACTGTAATGGTAAAAATAGCATTTGGTCAGACACATACAGTCAAGGAGTGAATCTGTGGAGGAGGCCGTAGCACAAAAATGGGGCAAGACAGGGATGGGAATGATGAGACACAGACATGTTGTGGAGTAGTCTTCATGGTGGTCTGGGCCCAGATACGGAAGAAAAGGTAAATGTAAATGCAGATGGTTGTGAGGAAAAGTTGTACAGGGTTTCCAAGCTGAACTTCTGCACCAGGGCCCGTGAGCCTTCAGTTACGCCCCATAACTCGATGGGCTAACAAAATGGTGGTGGCCACTTTCAGCACAGAGGCACATCCCAGACATCCATGGGGTCCTAAGATGGAGCAGCTCCCTTTTCTCCTGCCTTCAGATGGTGCGGTTTTTGACGTGGAGATCTTAGAGAAATTGCTTTGAGTTTGTTCAAATCTTACCTAAGGCATTGTAAAGGATGAAATCCATAAAGACCTGCAAAATAAGCCATTTACGTGTAGATTGTTCCCACTGTGTACCGCTGAGCCATTTTGCTGGTACTGCATTATGTTATGGATTTTTCCACACTCATTTCTGCATTGGAAAATCAGCAGTGTAATGTGTAATGTGTGAATGCAGCGACATAGGTGTCCAGCAGTCTGTTGCCCTAGATGTCTCAGGTATCCAGGGGTTTCCATAGACAAGGCCTTGCTGATATGGTCTATCCATAAGCTGCTGCTTGACATAATGACATAGGTGAACTGAAGAGTCTGGAGAAGGTCTCAGTCTGGACTTACTGTACTTGGATGGGTGTTATATACTGTTATACCCTTAAAGTAGGAAATCCACATAAAGTTTTATTCTCAGACCTGGAACATAATGAAAATGGGTTTTCCTCTCCCTTTTGGTCCTCAGCTGTGTCAGGTGACCAGCACTAAGACTCTCCAACTACACAGTGGGGGGGATTTATTATTCCCTCTATGCCAAAAGACTGGCATAGATGGGAGTAATTGTGGCATAGCTTTATCGCGTGGCCCCTTTTTGTGCCAGAGATGTGCCAGGGTGACTACGCCTCGGTCCGAAAAATTTACTTTAACTTACACCAGAAAACTGATGTGAGTTATAAGTTCTAGACTGGGTTAGAATTCAATCCTGGTGGGAGCCTCTTAATAGTTCAGGCGCATCTCAAGGAATTAAGACTGGCTTAGAAAGCACCGGTCCTAATAGATTCCACCCGTGCCTTACATATGGACAGGAAGTCAGTTTAATTCCTAGGAGAGTCTCGATGTGAGTCTCATATCAAAAAATGGAGAAAATGACTTCCTATCCACACATGAGCTGCTGCGTCATTTGGAGAGTCTTATTGCTGGTCACATGACACAGCTGAGGACCACAACAGAAAGGAGACGTATAAGAGTGTGGATAACTGACAAATACAACGTCAGCAAAAGGTTCCTTTCGTTACAGTTTATGTCATGTCAATTTCTATTGGGCCAGTGAATACGATGCTACTTAAAGGGGTTGTTTAGGAATTGGAGCAACCTGTGGGACAAGATGTCTAATCAGTAGGGCCGAGTTATAGAGATACTTATATTAGATCTGTAGCTAAAAAAAAAAAAGAAAAAACGGCACTTAGTTGTATATATTGTATGTACTATACCACTGTGAGATTGCAGACATTTCAGATACAGAAACCAAGACCATCAGTATACCCCAACTTCTATGGGGCCCATCACATGTTCTTCCATCTCCTATAAGACTGTCTGGACTTTAGAAGCTACCGGATCCAGGTTGTAATATTTCTTCATGCATAGTATCTGGTGCCAGGAACTTTTTTAGTACCTGTGTTAGGCTAGGTCCCTGGTCACATACCCAAACGCTGCTGAGCTGATTGGTCGTCACTATAGAAGACATCCAGCCGATACTTTCTGCAGCTAAATACAAACCACATGGCAACCAAGCTGAGTCAAATTGAGATGAACTGAGTCAAGCCAGGACTATGCAGTGGAAATGTGGCTTACAGGTTGTTGGTTATGACCCTAAGACTTAACATCTGTTCCAAGACTCAGAATATTGCCCTTCTATTGCACATAGAATTTTCTTGTCGAAGACTTTATCTCTCCAAACTCCTCCGCCATCTTATCACATAATTTGGCATTCATGGTCCCAGCAACAAAGATGACCCTTTCGGTCTATACTAACCAGCAATTTCCTCACCACCATCCTCCCCAGCTGCAATCTTGGGTCCTCCTTTCGTAAGAACCAAACCTTTTTGGCTCCTGGTGGGTGCTGGGTTATGGTAGTCCAGGTGGAAGAGGAAGATGGATTGTCCCTAATTTTCTCCAAGGGGGACTATCAATCCCCTACCTTTGCAGGACCTCCTAATTTGTAAGGCTGAGGAATAGGTTTATGGGGACCCTTCGCCTTTTGGAGAGGGCTTGCAGTTGTCCACATCCTAGTCAGCAATTTTTTTCTGTCTCTTAGATGGAGAAGGTAAGATCTTGGTCTTTCACTAAATTGACGCTATTGGGCAGATCCATGGATTGAGTGTCCATGGACGAACGGTGCACCAATCGAGACGGACACTCCTAATATAAGAAACATATAGGGGCAGTTTTTTAGACTTAAATATATCAAAAATTGTCTAGGTCCCGATTTCATCCATAAAATAGTTCAATAACTCACAAACCTGCCGACACTGGAAAACTAAAGGTTTTGTAAATTGTATGAAAAATTGTAAAAACTTTATTTTCAGAGTGTCAGTAAGAGGGGACTGCTGGCCCTGTACAGCTAGTAGAGTCACTGCAGCTTTAACAGAAAAAAAAAAGATGAGAGCAGGGACTGGCAGAATAATTCATCTGATGTCTCCCGAGTCCCTGTTGCTTCATTTTCTCAGGTAACCTTGTAAATCCCTGGTCGGTTAACTGTAATGTATGGCTGGAAATAGAGCCCAGCCGCAGGTGACTCGGGCGCCTCTGAGAATCTGTAATAGTGCAGGAGGCCGCCTGGTGCTGATGGATGACACAATCATTGGTAATATCAGCAAACAATTGGCTTCTATTGCATTGGACCTGACTTTACTGTAATTTGCAGCTATGACGTACATCAAAACCTCAATAAGTCATTGGGATCTGAAAAAATATCAAAGATTAAAATATGTCTATGGTTTTTCTTTTTATTATTGCTTTTGTAAAGCTAGGTTCACACTGCAGGGGTACTTATTATTGAACAGCAGGGGAACAGTCAGTTCTTGTAGTTGATGTGTTTGGCAAGAGTCAGAATGTGGACGACTGGGTCAGTGTATTCTAAAAACGGCAGGTCTTGTGGGATGTTCCCAGTATGCAGTGGTTGTACCTACCAAAAGTGGTCAAAGTAAGGACAATCGGTGAACTGGCAATAGAGATTGGCGAACCTCTCAAGATTTGTTTTGGATTTTGCGGCTCAGGTGCCTGGTTTGTTTCAGGACGAACAAGTTTAGTACAAACCACACTTTAAATTGGCTTAAAACATAGTGTTGAATATTCTTAGAGTGCCAAAGAATCTATTATACAATATCGTGTAGAATACTGTCAGGGCTCCTAGGAACCTATCTATAAAACATAGTGTAGAACACTGTCAGGGCTCCTAGGAACCTATCTATAATACATAATGTAGAATACTCTTAGGGCAACTAGGAACCTATTTATAAAACATAGTGTAGAATACTCTTAGGGCTCCTAGGAACCTATCTATAAAACATAATGTAGAATACTCTTAGGGCAACTAGGAACCTATTTATAAAACATAGTGTAGAATACTCTTAGGGCTCCTAGGATCCTATCTATAAAACATAGTGTAGAATACGCTTAGGGCTCCTAGGAACCTATCTATAAAACATAGTGTAGAACACTCTTAGGGCTTCTAGGAACCTATCTATAAAACATAGTGTAGAATACTCTTAGGGCTTCTAGGAACCTATCTATAAAACATAGTGTAGAACACTCTTAGGGCTCCTCAGGAACCTATCTATAAAACATAGTGTAGAATACTCTTAGGGCTCCTAGGAACCTATCTATAAAACATAGTGTAGAATACTCTTAGGGCTCCTAGGAACCTATCTATAAAACATAGTATAGAATACTGTCAGGGCTCCTAGGAACCTATCTATAAAACATAGTGTAGAATACTCTTAGGTCTCCTAGGAATATATCTATAAAACATAGTGTAGAACACTCTCACGGCTCCTAGGTCTCCATTTGTTCGGTTTTGTAAAAAAACGAACAATTTGGAATATTCGGCACAAACCTGGCTTGTTACAAGCCGATTCGCCCATCTCTAATTGGCAACAGGGTCATGAGTGGCCAGTGGGGAGTGAAGGATAGCCTCGTCCGATCCAACAGATCTACTGTAGCACAAATTGCTGAAGAAGTTAATGCATGAGATGCACATATACACGGCTGTCCACATGATATATAAGAAAACATGATTCCACTAACCAGGCCAGTTTTCCATTGCTCCATGACACTCTTGCGACCAGTATAGGTGCTATCAGACAGAGCTCAGCATGGGCACTCTGACCAGTCTGTGACTATGTACTCCCATGTGCAGCACGCACAGTGGCATGGTCCTCCTTCTTGATGTCATAGACAGGTTTGTGTAAGTATGCTTTTTTTTATGTTACAAGTGACCGGGCCTCTCTGAAGTTTGTCCAATTCCTGGACAACCCTTATAACACCCGGGACCTAATTGACCATTGGCACCCTGACTTGTTGATTGATATTTCTGTACACAGGAGATCCTCGGACTTAGCCAACAAATTCACTTGGCATAAACCCTACAATGAATGTGCATACATAATAATGCCATAAACTGTTCATCTTATATTGTCTTACATGCCATATATTGTGCAAATAGCAATGCCAAGTCCAAGTGATAGGTAATACAATGGGCCAATGGCCAATGACCAAAGCCAGTCACCGGGTCATGTCTCGAGACAGTCATGGGTAGATACTAGATACCCATTCACGCAGGCACTCAATACCCAGCACTCACTTACCCAAATCAGAGGGTCAGGTTCTGGAAGCAAAGGTCAAAGGGAATATCAGACCTTCCAATCCAAGTGGACAGCTGGGTTATGGGAGGCCTATGTGCCTATTTCATCTACCAAGGGGGTAAAGAATTGTCCAGTGTCATATTTTAGGGGTGTTTTGACAAATCTGTCTGTGGTGCAGAAATGCTTTGTATTAGGTAGACCTTGAGACCTTCCAGATTAGGTCTACGCCAAGTCTGATAGGGGTCAGATGTCTTCATTTTAACATAGAGCATCACCTAAGGGTACATTCATACAATCAGGATTTACATGTGGAAAATCTACACCTAAATCCACACCAAATGATGTGGATTTTGTTACTGATTTTCATACAAGTAGAAAGGGATTTTTGTGCAAATTTGGAAGCCATTTTTGCTTTGGGTATTTCTACACATAAAGAATCCCCCCAGTACATGAATTCCTGTGATGTAATGTTGTCCCAACTTCTTTCTTTACCAGACTCCATCTTGATTTTTCATAACTTCACATTGTCTCTGGTACCAATTTGACATCTCTAGAGAGGTCTAGAGACATCCCTGAGAGCGCCCTTCACAGGCTGATTCTCAAATGGTATTTTACAACAAAAGTAGCAGCTGTCTATTCAAGGGGCATGGCCTTTATAAAAAAATACTCAGGCCCCATATAACAATATTGGACCCCAGATTTTTAAGCTGAGTTCACGTTTGCGCTGGAGTCCGTTGGAGACACTGTCGCGGGAACCACCAGAAATCGGCAGAGAGAAAAGTCCAGCACAGTGCTGTTACATACAGTGGGGAAGAAAAGTATTCAGTCAGCCACCAATTGTGCAAGTTCTCCCACTTATAAAGATGAGGCCGGCCTGTAATTGTCATCATAGGTAGACCTCAACTATGAGAGACAAAATGAGAAAACTAATCCAGAAAATCACATTGTCTGATTTTTTAAGAATTTATTTGCAAATTATGGTGGAAAATAAGTATTTGGTCAATAACAAAAGTTCATCTCAATACTTTGTTATATCCTTTGTTGGCAATGACAGAGGTCAAACGTTTTCTGTAAGTCCTCACAAGGTTGGCACACACTGTTGCTGGTATGTTGGCCCATTCCTCCATGCAGATCTCCTCTAGAGCAGGGATGTTTTGGGGCTGTCGCTGGGCAACACGGACTTTCAACTCCCTCCAAAGGTTTTCTATGGGGTTGAGATCTGGAGACGGGCTAGGCCACTCCAGGACCTTGAAATGCTTCTTACGAAGCCGCTCCTTCGTTGCCCTGGCGGTGTGCTTGGGATCATTGTCATGCTGAAAGACCCAGCCACGTTTCATCTTCAATGTCCTTGCTGATGGAAGGAGGTTTGCACTCAAAATCTCACGATACATGGCCCCATTCATTCTTTCATGTACATGGATCAGTCGTCCTGGTCCCTTTGCAGAGAAACAGCCCCAAAGCATGATGTTGCCCCCCCATGCTTCACAGTAGGTATGGTGTTCTTTGGATACAACTCAGCATTCACTCTCCTCCAAACACCACGAGTTGTGTTTCTACCAAACAGTTCTACTTTGGTTTCATCTGACCATATGACATTCTCCCAATAGTCTTCTGGAACATCCAAATGCTCTCTAGCAAACTTCAGACGGGCCCGGATATGTACTGGCTTAAGCAGGGGGACACGTCTGGCACTGCAGGATCTGAGTCCCTGGCGGCGTAGTGTGTTACTGACGGTAGCCTTTGTTACGTTAGTCCCAGCTTTCTGCAGGTCACTCACTAGGTCCCCCCGTGGGGTTCTGGGATTTTTGCTCACCGTTCTTGTGATCATTTTGACCCCACAGGGTGAGATCTTGCGTGGAGCCCCTGATGGAGGGAGATTATCAGTGGTCTTGTATGTCTTCCATTTTCTAATTATTGCTCCCACAGGTGATTTCTTCACACCAAGCTGCTTGCCTATTGCAGATTCAGTCTTCCCAGCCTGGTGCAGGGCTACCATTTTGTTTCTGGTCCTTCCACAGCTCTTTGGTCTTCACCATAGTGGAGTTTGGAGTGTGACTGTTTGAGGTTGTGGACAGGAGTCTTTTATACTGATAACAATGTCACACAGGAGCCATTACTACAGGTAATGAGTGGAGGACAAAGGAGCCTCTTAAAGGAGAAGTTACAGGTCTGTGAGAGCCAGAAATCTTGCTTGTTTGTAGGTGACCAAATACTTATTTTCCACCATAATTTGCAAATAAATTCTTTAAAAATCAGACAATGTGATTTTCTGGATTTGTTTTCTCATTTTGTCTCTCATAGTTGAGGTCTACCTATGATGACAATTACAGGCCGGCCTCATCTTTATAAGTGGGAGAACTTGCACAATTGGTGGCTGACTAAATACTTTTTTTCCCACTGTGTATATATATATATATATATATATAGCTTATATATAGCTATTCCATAACACTTCTTTGCTTTTGCTTGTTAGAGCAAAAGTTATTGCAGGGTTTAGGGAAGAATGTATGAACATGGGTAAAGAACTGGATAATAGACAAGACAAATTGGCACTTTTACCAAAAATTGGCTAATTTTACTTTTAGATTAGATTTTGTCAGTATACAATGTACAGTTTTACAAAGGTGACTGACAAAGTCAATAGATTGTAGCATTAAAACATGTACAAGAGGTGTCAAAGTGTCTAACTGTGAATAGGTATATAATATACTATATGGAAAAAAGTATTGGGGCACGTACACATTACGCCTACAGAAGCTTTCATGACATCTATTAACATTCTACATCCATAGTCATTAATGTGGAATTGGTTCTCCCTTTCAGGACTGTGGAGATGGTGGGCCAAACCAGTGACCCAACTCCTACTCCAAGTCCTTCATAAATGGCAGCCATAGTCAGTCAGAAGCAAGCTATGTATTTAATTATTTATACAATATTAATAATCCTATAATACCATTGATAATAATTAATCATTTTATTTTGAAGTCGGAATCAGTAATTTTTTTCCGATTCCAACTCTACCCAAAATCAGTCCGACTCTAAATCCACAACTCCAACTTCACAGCAATGCCCCCTTTGCAGTTACAACAGCTTCCACTCTTCTGGGAAGGCTTTCTACAAGATTTTGGAGGTGTCTGTAGGGATTTTTGCCCATTCACCCAGAAGAGCATTTGTGTGGTCAGACATTGATGTTGAACGAGAGGACCTGACATTCTCCATTCTAGTTCACCCTGAATCTATTGCATGGGGTTGAGGTCAGGACTCTGGGAGGGCCAGTCAAGTTATTCCACACCAAACTCACCCAACCATGCCTTTATGGACCTTGCTTTGTACACTGGGATACAGTCATGCTGGACCAGAAAAAGGACTTCCCCAAATTGTTCCCATAAAGTTTTGTGGATAATGGTAATAATGGTCTTGAATTTCCTCCATTTGTACACAATCTATCTCATTGTGGATTCCAAACTCTTTTCCAGCCTGATAAACAACTCTTCCTCTGAGGTCCTCAGAAATCTCCTTTGTGTGCCATGATATGCTTCCACAAGCATGTTGTGAAGATCAGACTTTGATAGATCCCTGTTCTTTTAATAAAACAGGCCGCCCTCAATTGTCATCCCATTGATTGAAAACACTTGACTCTAATTTCCCCTTAAAATTATCTGCTATTACTAAGTGGCTGTTCACACGGAGGAAAATGAAGAGGAATTTGTTTTCATTTTCCGGCTGCCAGTCCACACCACATAAATGGGCCTAATCAGCAGGGAGTCGAGGCGCGAATTCTGTCGCTAAATTAGCTGCGGCATCCACGGCAACATCGAGCAGGACGTTTATTTTATCAGCGCCCTGCCGCGATCTCTGCCTCCCATTGAAAACAATGGGAGGCGTAATCTGCCGCTGATTTGGGAACGGAATGCACCTCGAAATCAGCCTCAAATTCCTTCGTGTGAACACCCCCTAAAGGTTCACATATTTTTGCCACTCAAAGTTATGTCATATTGGATAATTTTCTTCTATATCTTATCTACTTGTAGGAACTGATGTAGTTCTAGGTGAAATTTATGCAGAAATCCAAATCCAAAAATTCTGAAGGGTTCGCAAACTTTTAATCACCTAACCCCAAAATTTTAAAAAAAATCCAAAAACTTAGATGTGTGTCGCCAGTGTGACAGACGCCAGGAGGCTTGGCCCTACTTTCCCTTTAGTGGTGGATGGCTTGGGCTCACGTACCCTTAAAATAATCTGATCTTGAACATCTTTTGTTCTAGTTGTAGCTAAAAAGAACCCAAAACCCCAAAATATTCTTTCAATAATGGTAATATTTTTAATGCTTACAGGGGTCTTCAGTTGCAAAAAGTTATCCCCTATCCTGTGGACAGGGAGTAATGTGCTGACCAGTGGAATCTCAGAAGTCAGAACTGCGGAACCATCTCTGGCAGTCATATTGAAGTGGATGGAACGGGGGTTCGTATTTCCAACCATCAATTCATTCAAATTGGGGTACAAAATACCCTTGTCCTTATGGCAGTGACGATCCCAGAGATCAGACCCCAACTAATCAGCAAGTTACCTATGAATAGTGGTGTAACTAGGCGTCAGTGACCAGAATGCCCCTTTAATTTAATCTTGAACTATCTAATATGCAAATTCTGACAACTGCTAATTTTTTTAAAAAAATGTGCGAAAATGTTGGAAAAATTGGAAACATGAAATACGGAAATTCTATATTCCAAAAATGCCAAGTTTCTTACTATCTACCTTCACAGTAGAAATTCTCTTTCCTTTTTGGGTAATAGGATTTTATCCAGAAGACGGAGAAGGTTTTCATTTTGTTTCAGAAAACAATCCTTGGACCATTTGCCCCCTCCGACGTGTTGTGTGTCCGTAGGGCACAAGTGGTGATGTAAGATCGTGCAATCTACCCTGAGCGCTGCATCAGAAGCAGATGTGGAGATGAGACATTTGGGACCTACGGGAATTGTGCAAACCTCTTAGGCACCTGGGAAAAAAGAATGAACTGCTTGTAAACTTACACATCTCCAGGAAGATTCCTGCTGAATTGTATATTTGTTAATATTCTACTATAATGAAGCGAGGATTCCACTGGCCAGAAAATGAAGAGGAATTCCTCTTCATTTACCACCATGTGAATAGCCCCTAACAGTGTCCATACAAGTCCTTCAGAGTGAGAGAGAGTCCCTGTACCAGACTGAAGTTCCTTGGACTCACCAGATAACGTAATTCTGGGGCCCACCCTCCAACAACCCTAGGAAATAGAAAATAGCACCCTCCAAATGTGGGTGTCCTCTGCTGGACCATTACTGTGTTAGAGCCTGGACTTACAGAAGGATCCTCTGGTACTCTTGTGGGCCAGTCCAACACTGGACGCTCTTGTAGTGTTCCACTCTAGCTAAGAGATAAGGATCCTCAACATTGCCCCCCTCTTCCCCATTAATGCCCTAATAGGGTATATGAAAATAGGTTTTCTCAACTGGAAAACCCCTTTAATCCTAAACAATAAAAGCAAGTACCGAAATGGTAGAATGTGTATCTGTATACTGGCTAGTGAACTGGTGCCCCTCGTTCTCTATCAAAAAATTAAGCAAGGTATCATATGTATAGTATCCACCGAATGGCCACTTTATTAGAGACACCCATCGAGAACCACATTGGACCTCTTTTGATCTTCAGAACTTCAGAAATTAGTTGTGGCTTACACAGGTTTCAGGTATCGAAGGGCCCAGGGTGTGCCTAAATAACCATCCCCACACAACTACCCCACCAGCTTGACCTGCTGACACCTGGAAGGGCTCAATGTTTCCTGCTGCCTACTTCTGCCTCTCCCACCAGCATGGTGCCACAGAAATCTGGATCCATCTGCCCAGGCCATGTTTTTCCTGTGCTCAGTGATAAAATTTTTGCTCTTTTGCCCTCTTGTCTTCCAGTTTCCCATAGACAACAATGTTGCTCGAACTGGCCACCCCCTGTTATATTTGGCCCGATCCCTGCTAAAGAACCATGTGTTGTGTGCTCGGACACGTTAGTTGCCTGTGACCAGGCCCCATTCCATCGCTTGTTTTCCCATTCTAATGTGGCTACAATGATCCACAGAAACCGTTCATGACATTATATTGCTGCCCGGGGTCACGTGTCTAATATCCATACAGGAAGCTCCAATAATGAAAGAGCAGGTGTCTCTAAAAAAGTGGCCATTCAGAAATAACCACTGTGGTGAATCTTGAATGATTCTTATCAGGATGATCAATGGGTGATACAAACTTTTTTGGGGGATGTTTCTGTGGGGTTTGTTGTACCTATTAAATACTCAACAAAAATGAATTGATTTGCCCTTTGCTCTAACTCTTTGCCTCCTTCAATAGGTGACTCTTCACTGATTCTAGTGCAGTTGGAATTTTTTTCTCTAGCCCCCACCATTCCTGAGCAATTGGTGCTGATAGTTTCAGCACCCAAAATGCTAATTAGACTTTCTACTGTCAGGTGGGTGGTCCACAACTCTTTTCTCCAGCCCAGAACCACCCACTTGACAGTACATAACCTAATTAGCATATTTGGTGCTAAACCTAACAGCACTGATAGCTCAGGATTGGTGGTGGACTGGAGAAAAAAATTACTACTTCGCTTTATGAAAGTGACCATCAAGTTTACAAACAAAAATTTCACATAGGCATAGTCAAAATTCAATAAAAGGTATTTTTAAAAATGTAAGAAATAAAGTGCTTTCCACATGTCAAGTACTTTATACAAAGGACCCAACTCCCCATAGGGTCATGTCTAGTGGTGCACCCGTAATCCCTTCCCCTCCCTGGCGGCATACAGTGCCTGTCACACAAGATCTTGCTAGTGTGAGGCTGATTTAAAGGGGTTTTCCAGGCTAAAAATAGGGTCCCAAAGATCATCAATATTAGATAGGTGGAGGTCTGACACCCAACACCCTTGTTAATCATCTGTTGTCAGCAGCTGATACACAGAGAGTGGAGTAGGAAGCAGACAGCTCCGTTCTCTGTGTAGTGGCTGAACTGAGTCACTGCAGCTTAGTTCCTATTCAAGTGAATCTGCAATACCTGGTCTGGCCACTACTCTGAGGACAGCGCTGATAAGTGAATGTGCCAGGTGTTGTACCCCATCGACCTGATACTGATGACCTATCCTTAGCTCCCTATACTATTGAAAACTCCTCTGGCGGGTTCCCCTTAAAGCTGAAATCACACATACAGCTTTTGACGCCGTTTTGTGATTCAAACATGACATTGGATACAAAGGAAAGAAGTTTGTTTTAGTTTTCCCTCTATATTTACATCTTTAGAATCCACTCCTGACTAGTCCAAAAACTTAACCATGTGATTCCTGCCTTATAATGTTCAAGTCCCATTTTTGAGATCCTCATGGATCAGTAAAGGACATTTCATATCAAGATGCACCAAATCTGGTGTAAAAGATGACAGAACTCGAAAAGACACAAATATAGGTGGGCCAGGGTTTCTGGAGGAAAGAATGAGAATGTTGTCCAGGTATTTACTACTGAAATAACAAAAACTGGAATACAGCACGGGGGGCACACAGTCCGAATTTCTTGGCACCCATCTTGACTACTAAATACCATCCTCTAACTCACCTTAGTGAATGCCAGTAAAGTTGACGGTTCCAGTCAGGTCCAGTTTCATGAAGATCCTTCCCCTATGAAGATGATTGAAGAGTTCTGAGATAATGGCCAATTACATTAATGGAGTGTTCCCAATTACACCAGATGAAGAGGGCGAAGTTTAAGATGGCAGATAAAGGATTACGAGAGAGGGGCTAAAAGGCAGTCATGGGATTTGCAGGATTACAGGAAATTGTCTAATAACCCAAGAGACATTGTTAGAGATTATGATTTCGGATGTAGACATCACCACCAAGAAGTTGTCACAGGATGAGATATACACATTGTATATGAGACCTAAAACACACAAGAAACTGTGCAATTGCGGACCCATTCTGGCAATGAGGCAACTGGTGTTTAGCACACAAACAAGATAAATAAGTTCAACCTGAAATGAATCTGTGGACCGAACCCTTATTTCTGACGTGCCTTTCAGAGGATCAGGACCTGGGATTATAACTGGTTAAAGGGCAACTGAGCTTTGATCTGCAGGGTCTTGCTGGTCAGTCTGTTCTTTGTCTGTATAAGTCTTCATACATGGTGTCATATCGTTTTTTTTATGTAGTAATAGCCCCATTACGGCTGCAGCACATTTTACATTTCTCTCTGAGGCAGGTGGGCATGTACAATACAAAGCAGCCTGCCCCCTCCATCCATTATTACAACTGTTATGATAGAGTCTCTAGAAAAAAGATTAGAAATAGCAGAATCTGTCTGATAACAGAGAGCAGTAGAACTACCTGTTTAAATGTTATACAGCACTGAGAGATAGATCCCAAACACCCAAACACCTTCACCAATGCCAGCCGCAAAGCCAGATGGACTTTTATTGAATTTGGGGCCCAAGTTATCACCACAGAAACTGGTACAAAAAATAAGCACTCTACAAACTGAAGTCAAACCTGAACCCACAATAAACTCACAAGGCAGATCAGAACCAGGAGGATAAATCAGGAGACTAAAAAGTCAGTCGAGAGGTAACGTCAGAGCCAAAATCAGAAGACAAGCAGATTTCCAGTAACAAACCAAAGGTCAATATACAGTAGTCCAGCACAAACAATCAGGATATAGAAGCCACACTAGATACAACCAAATAGAAGGCACCTGGCTGAGGAGGAAGAGGGCTTAAATGTCTCTCCTTAGCTGCTTATTGGATTAGCATTGGAGAGGCCTGAAAAATGCAGAAGCTTCACAGATCAGCACAGTAACATTAAAGCAACAGCAGCTAAACTGAGATTCCTGACAACTACTATTTTTTTTACATGCACTTCTTCCAGAAATAACCGTAAAATACCAAGTAAATAGCTGAGATAAATCCAAGTGAACATAATGGAGGAGATCCAGGGACACTGCACTGCAAATCTAAGTTATGATACGGCTAAAAAGATTCCTGGAAAAGAGAAATTTGAGCACAATCAGAAAAGCTGCTTCCGATCTATGACAGCCCATCTGCAATAACACAAGCAGCTAGTCAGAAGTAAATAGAAGTGTATAAACTCTCTATATACTTTCTTTGAGGTGTGAGAAGCTGCAGACTCCTCTCTGCGCAGTGTACAGGTAGGGAAAGGTGTGTGGAAACATGCAGAGGCTAAGGAGAGAGCCTGTTGGTTTCTAAAGATGGAAATTCCATGGAAACAGGGAGTGAACAGCAAATTAGGAAGGAAAGAGACACATAGTGGCAGCAGTATTTTTAAGCAAAATGCAATGCATTTTGGTCCAGAATCACACAACGTATTACAGGAGGCTAAGGTGTCAGAAAAGTTACTGACCATTTAAATCCAAAAGACCTTGCACAAAAACCAAAAACCTGCACAAAAACCAAAACAGATCAATAACACTGCACAGAATGGAAAACTAATGCACGTAACAATGTTATTCAATGGAGACTACTGATGAATGGCCCATGTTGCGAGGCGAATGGTGGAAGGAAAAAGAGTCTACTAAGCAAGGATGCCGAGCTTTACAGAGGAGGACATTGGGGCTGCTCTCATAATAACAATATATTAGTGCTGTATAATGCTGGTTACAGCTCATTACAGAAAATTATCTTAAAGTGTCAAATCTATTTAATTTAGCAATACAAGTTTAATTTAGTCTTGTCCAAAGTGTCAAAAATGATCCAACGACCAGAGCTGAAAAGCAAACAGAAACCTAGGAAACTACTGTTAAAGGGAATCTGTGACATGGAAATGCAGGGCAGTCTGTAGGCGGCAGGTTATAGAGCAGGAGGAGCACATTGTACATAGTGTCCTATCTGCAGGTTATAGAGCAGGAGGAGCTGAGCACATTGTACATAGTGTCCTATCTGCAGGTTATAGAGCAGGAGGAGCAGATTGTACATAGTGTCCTATCTGCAGGTTATAGAGCAGGAGGAGCTGAGCACATTGTACATAGTGTCCTATCTGCAGGTTATAGAGCAGGAGGAGCAGATTGTACATAGTGTCCTATCTGCAGGTTATAGAGCAGGAGGAGCTGAGCACATTGTACATAGTGTCCTATCTGCAGGTTATAGAGCAGGAGGAGCTGAGCACATTGTACATAGTGTCCTATCTGCAGGTTATAGAGCAGGAGGAGCACATTGTACATAGTGTCCTATCTGCAGGTTATAGAGCAGGAGGAGCAGATTGTACATAGTGTCCTATCTGCAGGTTATAGAGCAGGAGGAGCTGAGCACATTGTACATAGTGTCCTATCTGCAGGTTATAGAGCAGGAGGAGCAGATTGTACATAGTGTCCTATCTGCAGGTTATAGAGCAGGAGGAGCTGAGCACATTGTACATAGTGTCCTATCTGCAGGTTATAGAGCAGGAGGAGCAGATTGTACATAGTGTCCTATCTGCAGGTTATAGAGCAGGAGGAGCTGAGCACATTGTACATAGTGTCCTATCTGCAGGTTATAGAGCAGGAGGAGCAGATTGTACATAGTGTCCTATCTGCAGGTTATAGAGCAGGAGGAGCTGAGCACATTGTACATAGTGTCCTATCTGCAGGTTATAGAGCAGGAGGAGCTGAGCACATTGTACATAGTGTCCTATCTGCAGGTTATAGAGCAGGAGGAGCTGAGCACATTGTACATAGTGTCCTATCTGCAGGTTATAGAGCAGGAGGAGCACATTGTACATAGTGTCCTATCTGCAGGTTATAGAGCAGGAGGAGCGAGCACATTGTACATAGTGTCCTATCTGCAGGTTATAGAGCAGGAGGAGCAGATTGTACATAGTGTCCTATCTGCAGGTTATAGAGCAGGAGGAGCTGAGCACATTGTACATAGTGTCCTATCTGCAGGTTATAGAGCAGGAGGAGCTGAGCACATTGTACATAGTGTCCTATCTGCAGGTTATAGAGCAGGAGGAGCTGAGCACATTGTACATAGTGTCCTATCTGCAGGTTATAGAGCAGGAGGAGCTGAGCACATTGTACATAGTGTCCTATCTGCAGGTTATAGAGCAGGAGGAGCACATTGTACATAGTGTCCTATCTGCAGGTTATAGAGCAGGAGGAGCAGATTGTACATAGTGTCCTATCTGCAGGTTATAGAGCAGGAGGAGCTGAGCACATTGTACATAGTGTCCTATCTGCAGGTTATAGAGCAGGAGGAGCAGATTGTACATAGTGTCCTATCTGCAGGTTATAGAGCAGGAGGAGCTGAGCACATTGTACATAGTGTCCTATCTGCAGGTTATAGAGCAGGAGGAGCAGATTGTACATAGTGTCCTATCTGCAGGTTATAGAGCAGGAGGAGCTGAGCACATTGTACATAGTGTCCTATCTGCAGGTTATAGAGCAGGAGGAGCTGAGCACATTGTACATAGTGTCCTATCTGCAGGTTATAGAGCAGGAGGAGCTGAGCACATTGTACATAGTGTCCTATCTGCAGGTTATAGAGCAGGAGGAGCACATTGTACATAGTGTCCTATCTGCAGGTTATAGAGCAGGAGTGAGCACATTGTACATAGTGTCCTATCTGCAGGTTATAGAGCAGGAGGAGCAGATTGTACATAGTGTCCTATCTGCAGGTTATAGAGCAGGAGGAGCTGAGCACATTGTACATAGTGTCCTATCTGCAGGTTATAGAGCAGGAGGAGCTGAGCACATTGTACATAGTGTCCTATCTGCAGGTTATAGAGCAGGAGGAGCTGAGCACATTGTACATAGTGTCCTATCTGCAGGTTATAGAGCAGGAGGAGCTGAGCACATTGTACATAGTGTCCTATCTGCAGGTTATAGAGCAGGAGGAGCACATTGTACATAGTGTCCTATCTGCAGGATATAGAGCAGGAGGAGCAGAGCACATTGTACATAGTGTCCTATCTGCAGGTTATAGAGCAGGAGGAGCTGAGCACATTGTACATAGTGTCCTATCTGCAGGTTATAGAGCAGGAGGAGCGAGCACATTGTACATAGTGTCCTATCTGCAGGTTATAGAGCAGGAGGAGCTGAGCACATTGTACATAGTGTCCTATCTGCAGGTTATAGAGCAGGAGGAGCTGATCACATTGTACACAGTGTCCTATCTGCAGGTTATAGAGCAGGAGGAGCTGAGCACATTGTACATAGTGTCCTATCTGCAGGTTATAGAGCAGGAGGAGCTGAGCACATTGTACATAGTGTCCTATCTGCAGGTTATAGAGCCACTTTAAGATGTTCCCCTTATCAAAGAATTAAAACTGTGCCAACTGGCTGAGAATTGTAGCTGAAAGTCATTGGCTGCAGAAGTCACATGTGCATGTACGGGCACGTCTTCAAAGTCACTAAGACCGGTAGAGACCTCCAGAATTGCAAATTTAAGGTTTATTTTTTTAACACATTCCTTGCTTTTAGTAAATTTGTTAAAACTTCTGGACAAACTCCTGAACCCCACAATAAAATCTATGAGTTTCCTACCTAGTATATGCCATCGGCCCGGGTGTATGCCTTATAGCCACGACCCTATGCAGAGAGATCGATGCAATTTGTACAGCCCTGTAACAAGCAGCCATGTTATGTCCTTAAAGGGCTAGTACCAAGTTATCTCCATGGGGTGCTAAATGTAGCCAAGTACTGTACGTTTAAGTATTTGGACCCCACAATCATTACGTTATCTTCTATTCTATCAATAGGGGATAACTTTTGGACTGGAGATTTTTTACTCTTTATGACACTATTCACCAAGTCCTGGTACATGTGAGGACTATACATTTTTTTATTTTATAGACAATGCATACTATTTTTTTGTAATCTACACCTAATGGAGCAAAAACCATAGAAATGAATTCATTGTAAACAGCAGAATGATACAATAAGAGTATAATATATGACATATTAAATATCTATTATATAAAATATAAAAATATATAGGAGAAATATGGTGTAAGATATATATATCAAATCAGGTCCAGACGGGACAGGAATACTAATGAAGACACACTCAGAAAGCAGGACCATATATAGTATTAGAAGTAACAGAGCCTTACAAGGGGAAACTAAAAGAGCTATAAAGGGCGCACATACCAGACACGGTATAGATAGCAGAAGAAGTCGGATGTAAGGAACAGAGCCATGCAGGGGGCCGACATCTGTAACCATACCAGCAACAACGCAATGCAAATGTTACACTAGTCACAGCAAAATCTATGGGAGCAGCATGGTCATGTGATCAATAACACTGCATGTCATATCTACAGTGCCTTGCAAAAGTATTCACACCCCTTGAACTTTTACACATTTAGTCACCTTACAATCACAAACGGAAATGTATTTTCTTGAGATTTTCAGTGGTAACCAACACAAAGTAGCAGATAATTGTGATGTGGAAGGAAAATGATACAAGGTTTAATCAAATAAAAATCTGAAAAGTGTGATGTGTAAAAGTTTTCAGCCCCCTATAGCAATACTTTGTAGAGCCGCCTTTCACTGCAGTTACAGCTCCAAGTCTTTCGGGCTCTGTCTCTACCAGCTTTGCACATCTAGAGATGAGATTTCTGCCTCTTCTTCTTCTTCTTTGCAGCCAGATTGGATGGAGCGTCTGTGATCAGTAATTTTCATGTCTTGCCACAGATGCTGAATGGGATTTAGGTCTGGACTGTGACTGGGCCATTCTAACCCCGGAATATTCTGTCATCTAAACCATTCCCTGGAGCTCGGGCTGGAGGTTTAGGGCCATTGTCTTGCTGGAATCTCCTTCCCAGTATCTTTTGCAGCCTCCAGTCTCAGGTTTTCTTCCAGGATTGGCCTGTATTTAGCTCCCTCCATCTTCCCATCACCCCTGAGCAGCTTCCCTGTCCCCCCAGCATGATGCTGCCCCCTATGTGTCACAGCGGGGATGACGGTGTTTCAGCGGGATGAGCAGGGTTACTTTTCCACCACGCATAGCCCTTTGCATTTAGGCCAAAAGGTTCCCCTTTGGTCTCCTCTGACCAGAGCACCTTCTTCCACATGTTTCCTGTGTCCCCTATATGGCTTGTGGTAAACTGCAGACGGCACTTCTTATGTCTTTCTTACAACAATGGTTTTCTTCTTTCTGCTCTTCCATATTGTCAGATTTGTGGAGTGCGCAGTGACTTCTAGTTGTCCTGTGGACAGATTCTCCCTGTACCTGAGCTGAGGATTTCTGCAGCTCCTCCAGAGTGACCATGGGCCTCTTGGCTGCTTCTCTGACCAGTGTTCTCCTTGCTTGATCTGCTAGTTTAGATGGACGGCCATGTCTTGGTAGGTTTGCAGTTGTAGAATACTTTTTCCATTTTTGGCTGATGGATTGAACAGTGCTCCTGGGGATGTGATTTTATAACCTAACCCTGCTTTAAACTTCTCCACAACTTTATCTCTGACCTGTCTGATGAGTTCCTTGGTCTTCATGATGCTGTTTGTTCACTAGTGTTCTCTAACAAACCACTGAGGCCTTCACAAAACAGGTGTATTTATACTAAGACTACATTACATACAGCTGGACTATTAACTCATTAAGTGACTTCTGAAGGCAATTGTGTGCGCTGGATTTTATTTAGGCGTATCAGAGTACAGGGGACTGAATACTTTTGCACAGTCTGATATTGTCAGCATTCAATGGACAGTGTCAGTGTGTAGGTAACATCTAGTTGGCAATTCATTCATAAATTTCCAGATGGAGTAACAAAGGAAGGGCACAATGCACTGCTCTAAGACTAGATGCTACAGAATTGTAATTTGCAGGATAATACAAGTATTTTCTAGAATAGACATGTCAGGATAGGAAAAGGGTATAGTTAATATTCTAATAGAGAAAGTTTACAAAACATATCAGTTCCAATATAACAGTGATAGGTACATAGCGCTCAGTGCACACCATGCAGTTGTAAACTAGCTCTGAGTGTGATATATATACGTGCCAGGATGATGGGTGACATATGGTGTGTCTGACAACCAGGGTGAAAGGGGACATTATCTGATTTGGGTCACGATGACTGTTATATACCATTATGTAATTGTGCACTATTATTGGAGACATTTTGGACCTGACAGACTCCCTATATTTACAACCCTTATTCTCACACATATGCGCACCCAGCCCTTGCAGCCTTATAGCGGGTCCTGTATATAAAGAGCTGCCGGGTCTGATCTGTGGACTGGACCTCCATGACAGGTAATACCTTGTAACTACATTATCTGTGCGCGATTTTTTGCATCTCAGTCTACTGGATATCACTGATGTCTGAATACTGTCAGAACGTCCTATCATTGTATCGTCTTTATCATCAGTCTTATTAAGTGACAGCCGTTGTGTCTAGAATTCTGATCACTTGTGCACACAGCCGGAGTATATCAATACCTGTAACTGTATATAATAACACCTCGTCCATGGTGTCACCTGGCAGAGCTTGGGCGGCCATTTCTCTATCTATGTAGAGTGTTACAGAATCCAGGTCTATTTACAACAATCTACACTGGACATTCTGCTGCAGATCTGCAAAATGATGTGCCAAAGGGTGACATGAGAATAAGCCCCAACAATGGGCGATAGACGATTATCTATAGCTTGTGAAGGGGTTACATGACAGGGATGTGCAAGGTCTGCAGAAATATATAGGTTTTGGGGTAAAATCCTGAACATGTGAATTACTCCAACTATCACAGAGTAGGCAAGTACCTTAGCAAGCTATCTAGATACATATATATGAGGGGAGGTGAGTACCTTCTATGACTATCTATCTAGATACATATATATGAGGGGAGGTGAGTACCTTCTATGACACTACTAGATACATATATATGAGGGGAGGTGAGTACCTTCTATGACTATCTATCTAGATACATATATATGAGGGGAGGTGAGTACCTTCTATGACTATCTATCTAGATACATATATATGGGGGGAGGTGAGTACCTTCTATGACTATCTATCTAGATACATATATATGGGGGGAGGTGAGTACCTTCTATGACTATCTATCTACATACATATATATGGAGGGAGGTGAGTACCTTCTATGACTATCTATCTAGATACATATATATGGGGTAGGTGAGTACCTTCTATGACTATCTATCTATATACATATCTATGGAGGGAGGTGAGTACCTTCTATGGCTATCTATCTAGATACATATATATGGAGGGAGGTGAGTACCTTATATGACTATCTATCTAGATACACATATATGGGGGGAGGTGAGTACCTTCTATGACTATCTATCTAGATACATATATATGAGGGGAGGTGAGTACCTTCTATGACTATCTATCTAGATACATATATATGGGGTAGGTAAGTACCTTCTATGACTATCTATCTAGATACATATATATGGAGGGAGGTGAGTACCTTCTATGACTATCTATCTAGATACATATATATGGGGTAGGTGAGTACCTTCTATGACTATCTAGCTATATACATATCTATGGAGGGAGGTGAGTACCTTCTATGGCTATCTATCTAGATACATATATATGGAGGAAGGTGAGTACCTTATATGACTATCTATCTAGATACACATATATGGGGGGAGGTGGGTACCTTCTATGACTATCTATCTAGATACATATATATGAGGGGGGGTGGGTCCTTCTATGACTATCTATCTAGATACATATATGTGGGGTAGGTAAGTACCTTCTATGACTATCTATCTAGATACATATATATGGAGGGAGGTGAGTACCTTCTATGACTATCTATCTAGATACATATATATGGGGTAGGTAAGTACCTTCTATGACTATCTATCTAGATACATATATATGGAGGGAGGTGAGTACCTTCTATGACTATCTATCTAGATACATATATATGAGGGGAGGCGAGTACCTTCTATGACTATCTATCTACATACATATATATGGAGGGAGGTGAGTACCTTCTATGACTATCTATCTAGATACATATATATGGGGGAGGTGAGTACCTTCTATGACTATCTATCTACATACATATATATGGAGGGAGGGGAGTACCTTCTATGACAGCTATATAGATACATATCTATGGGGGAGGTGAGTACCTTCTATGACTATCTAGCTAGATACATATCTATGGAGGGAGGTGAGTACCTTCTATGGCTATCTATCTAGATACACATATATGGAGGGGAGGTGAGTACCTTCTATGACTATCTATCTAGATACATATATATGGGGGGAGGTAAGTACCTTCTATGACTATCTATCTAGATACATATATATGAGGGGAGGTGAGTACCTTCTATGACTATCTATCTAGATACATATATATGGGGTAGGTAAGTACCTTCTATGACTATCTATCTAGATACATATATATGGGGTAGGTAAGTACCGTCTATGACTATCTATCTAGATACATATATATGGAGGGAGGTGAGTACCTTCTATGACTATCTATCTAGATACATATATATGGGGTAGGTAAGTACCTTCTATGACTATCTATCTAGATACATATATATGGAGGGAGGTGAGTACCTTCTATGACTATCTATCTAGATACATATATATGGAGGGAGGTGAGTATCTTATATGACTATCTATCTAGATACATATATATGGAGGGAGGTGAGTACCTTCTATGACTATCTATCTAGATACATATATATGGAGGGAGGTGAGTACCTTCTATGACTATCTATCTAGATACATATATATGGAGGGAGGGGCTGGGGGGGCCCTCCTCAAACAAGAGGGGGGTGAGTACCTTCTATGACTATCTATCTAGATACATATATATGGGGTAGGTAAGTACCTTCTATGACTATCTATCTAGATACATATATATGGGGTAGGTAAGTACCGTCTATGACTATCTATCTAGATACATATATATGGAGGGAGGTGAGTACCTTCTATGACTATCTATCTAGATACATATATATGGGGTAGGTAAGTACCTTCTATGACTATCTATCTAGATACATATATATGGAGGGAGGTGAGTACCTTCTATGACTATCTATCTAGATACATATATATGGAGGGAGGTGAGTATCTTATATGACTATCTATCTAGATACATATATATGGAGGGAGGTGAGTACCTTCTATGACTATCTATCTAGATACATATATATGGAGGGAGGTGAGTACCTTCTATGACTATCTATCTAGATACATATATATGGAGGGAGGTGAGTACCTTATATGACTATCTATCTAGATACATATATATGGGGGGAGGTGAGAACCTTCTATGACTATCTATCTAGATACATATATATGAGGGGAGGTGAGTACCTTCTATGACTATCTATCTAGATACATATATATGGGGGGAGGTGAGTACCTTCTATGACTATCTATCTAGATACATATATATGAGGGGAGGTGAGTACCTTCTATGACTATCTATCTACATACATATATATGGGGGGAGGTGAGTACCTTCTATGACTATCTATCTACATACATATATATGGAGGGAGGTGAGTACCTTCTATGACTATCTATCTAGATACATATATATGGGGGAGGTGAGTACCTTCTATGACGATCTATCTAGATACATATATATGGAGGGGAGGTGAGTACCTTCTATGACTATCTATCTAGATACATATATATGGAGGGAGGTGAGTACCTTCTATGACTATCTATCTAGATACATATATATGGAGGGAGGTGAGTACCTTCTATGGCTATCTAGCTAGATACATATATATGGAGGGAGGTGAGTACCTTATATGACTATCTATCTAGATACACATATATGGGGGGAGGTGAGTACCTTCTATGACTATCTATCTAGATACATATATATGAGGGGGAGGTGAGTACCTTCTATGACTATCTATCTAGATACATATATATGGAGGGAGGTGAGTACCTTCTATGACTATCTATCTAGATACATATATATGGAGGGAGGGAGTGAGTACCTTCTATGGCTATCTATCTAGATACATATATATGGGGGACTATGACACTATCTAGATACATATATATGGGGGAGGTGAGTACCTTCTATGACTATCTATCTAGATACATATATATGGAGGGGAGGTGAGTACCTTCTATGACTATCTATCTAGATACATATATATGGGGGGAGGTGAGTACCTTCTATGACTATCTATCTAGATACATATATATGGGGGGGAGGTGAGTACCTTCTATGACTATCTATCTAGATACATATATATGGGGGGAGGTGAGTACCTTCTATGACTATCTATCTAGATACATATATATGAGGGGAGGTGAGTACCTTCTATGACTATCTATCTAGATACATATATATGGAGGGAGGTGAGTACCTTCTATGACTATCTATCTAGATACATATATATGGGGGGAGGTGAGTACCTTCTATGACTATCTATCTACATACATATATATGGGGGGAGGTGAGTACCTTCTATGACTATCTATCTAGATACATATATATGGAGGGAGGTGAGTACCTTCTATGACTATCTATCTAGATACATATATATGGAGGGAGGTGAGTACCTTATATGACTATCTATCTAGATACACATATATGGGGGGAGGTGAGTACCTTCTATGACTATCTATCTAGATACATATATATGAGGGGAGGTGAGTACCTTCTATGACTATCTATCTAGATACATATATATGGAGGGAGGTAAGTACCTTCTATGACTATCTATCTAGATACATATATATGGAGGGAGGTGAGGACTTCGCGGGGGGAGGTGAGAACCTTCTATGACTATCTATCTACATACATATATATGAGGGGAGGTGAGTACCTTCTATGACTATCTATCTAGATACATATATATGGGGGGAGGTGAGTACCTTCTATGACTATCTATCTAGATACATATATATGGGGGGAGGTGAGTACCTTCTATGACTATCTATCTACATACATATATATGAGGGGAGGTGAGTAACTTCTATGACTATCTATCTACATACATATATATGAGGGGAGGTGAGTACCTTCTATGACTATCTATCTAGATACATATATATGGGGGGAGGTGAGTACCGTCTATGACTATCTATCTAGATACATATATATGAGGGGAGGTGAGTACCTTCTATGACTATCTATCTAGATACATATATATGGAGGGAGGTGAGTACCTTATATGACTATCTATCTACATACATATATATGGAGGGAGGTGAGTACCTTCTATGACTATCTATCTAGATACATATATATGGAGGGAGGTGAGTACCTTATATGACTATCTATCTAGATACATATATATGGGGGGAGGTGAGTACCTTCTATGACTATTCCAGTCTCCTTGGCTGGAGACAATAGCAAATCAAAAGTAAAGAAGGTGGCAGATCCCCCAATCCGAGGAAAAGTCCAAAAGTATATATAAATAAAACTTAGCCTTTAAAAATCCATAAAAGACTCATATGTACAGAAAACGGCCAGAAAAAAGGGATCAGAAACCACTTACACGGTTCCTTAGTCATAGCATAGAGTCTGATCAAAAACATAACCCCCCCCCATCTGCTGAGTGACTAACCTGGTACACGAGACCCTGAACTAGTAGCCAAAGTAACACAGCAGTAGCCATTCATTCATCTGATATCTCAACACACAAGCAAAATGTGAACAAGTCCTAAGAGATGAACAGAATGACAAAGTAACACAATGGAAGAGTGAAGAAATCAGGCGATACCTTTTAGAGGCTAACTGAGTATATTTATAAGTAAGCTTTCAGGAGTACTCGCTCCCTTCATCAGATATGGTGTGATACAAGAACTGAAAATTAACAGATTTTTATACACATGGTTTTCAAAGCATTTTAGATTCTTTAAAAAAAATGCAATCTAAGTAGAGAAGTTATTTACAACAGGTCAAAAAAACAGTCTGGAAACTTGTGGTGCGTGACGGAGGGATCAGTAATTCTTGCTGTTATCTGTTTGCTATCAGGAGGTGATTTGTGTCCCTCACAGTTCATACATAGTGTGATTTGAAGCTGGCATGAATATTGAGTTCAGTTCATGGTTCATACATAGTGTGACATGAAGCTGGCATGAATATTAAGTCCAAATTGCAGAGTTTGAAATTTTTGCATAAATTTGTACTCCATTTCTTTTCTTTTCTCCTGCGTCTTAAAATGTCCCATTAAAACCACAACCCGCAAATCTTCAATAGAGTGGTTTTCTCCGGAGAAATGTGCGGCCACTGGGAGATCGGTTCTGCTGTTATTAATGGTGGATCTGTGTGAGTTCATTCGCTGACTAAGTCTCTGCCCTGTTTCCCCCACATAGAGGCCTGTGGTGGGACATTGCACACACATTATGAGGTACACCACATTGGAAGACCTGCAGGAAAATGTCCCCCTAATTCTGTGCACCTGTTGTGACTGTGGGATAGGTACCCTGTCAGCGGTGTGGATGTGCTTGCAGGTCATGCACCTTTTATGTAGGCAAGGTGAGGTGCCATTTTCAGTTGGGGCCTTCAGGGCACTCCGGACGATAATACGCCTCAGGTTTGGTGGTTGTCGAAAGGAAAGGAGAGGGGGGACTGGAAATATGTCCTTGAGTCTGTTGTCCCTATGTAGCACAGGTTGGAGCTCCTTGGCAATCCTTCGTAGGATCTCCAGCTGTGGGTTGTAGGTGACAACTAGGGGCACTCGGGCATCTTTCTGGGTCTCTCTATATGTGAGCAGACTGTCTCTGTTAATGGCTGCCGCTTTGTTCAATTGGTTGTCTGTTACTTTTGGTTTGTATCCCAGTCTGAGAAATTTCATCCTCAGATCCAGGAGGTGCTTGTCCAGGTCTGCTTTGTCGGGGCAAATACGATTGTATCATATAGCCTGGCTGTAGATTATAGATTGTCTTGTGTGCTTGGGGTGGAAGCTGTCGTTTCTCAGGTAGGCCGTTCTGTCTGTAGGTTTGTGGTATATTGATGTGAGTAGCCGGTGGTCTTTAATGTATATTGTGGTATCCAGAAAGTGAATTTCACTCCCTGAATAGCTAAGTTTAAGGTTGATGGTCGGGTGAAAGTCATTGAAGTCATTATGGAATTGAAGTAGGGCCTCCTCACCTGCAGTCCAGATGACAAGGATATCATCGATATAACGAAGGTAAATCATAGGTTTGGTGGTGCATGTTGATAAATATGTTCCTTCCATTTCTGCCATAAAGAGATTTGCATACTGGGGTGCACATCTGGTCCCCATTGAAGTTCCCATTCGCTGTAGATATAGATCCTCTCCAAAGGTAAAATAGTTGTGGCTAAGGATGAATTGTATGAGCTGCGTTACTGGTTCTGTTGGGAGGTTTTGTTTTGCCAGGTGTACCCGACATGCTGCAACTCCATCCTTGTGGGGAATGTTAGTATACAGGGATTCCACATCCATGGTGGCCAAAATGGTCCCCTCAGGTAGAGGGCCCAGGGCATTCAGTTTGTTAAGAAGGTCAGTGATGTCCTGGATATAGCTTGGAGTATCCCTGACAAGGGGTTTTAGGAGATTTTCCACCCAACCCGAGATGTTTTCTGTCAGTGTCCCAATGCCAGAAATGATAGGCCTCCCAGGGTTGCCATCTTTGTGTATCTTTGGGAGCATATAGAAGCAGCCCGGCCTGGGATCTTGTGGGATAAGTCCTTTTACCTGATTCTGGATCTGGACTGGAAACTTCTTGATCATACTCTTTAGTTCTTTCATATAGGCCTCTGTGGGATCACTACCAAGTTTGGAGTAATGGATGGGATTTGACAGTTGCCTGTTTGCTTCCTGGATATAGTCTGAGGTGTTCATTATGACTATTGCGCCCCCTTTGTCAGCTGGTTTTATTATTATATCCTGATTTTCTTTTAGTGAAGTAATAGCCTTCTGTTCCTGCAGGGTTAGGTTATGCGCCTGTTTCTTTTGTTTCTCCAGGATTTCTGATTTTACTTTACTTCTGAAACAGTCAATATATTTATCCAGTGCTGCATTAGCTCCAGGGCGTGGGGTCCAGGTAGATTTTTTGGTAGGATTCCTTATGGGCTGTTCCATCTCAGAGTCGCTGCTGTATGGAAGGTCTTTGTCATAAAAATATTCCCTTAATCTCATTTTTCTGAAAAACTCCTCCATATCATTGCAGAGTTGGATATGGTCAGTGTGTGCTGAGGGGCAGAAGGAGAGACCTTTGGAGAGAACTGACATTTCGTGTTTGTTTGGCTCATAAGAGGAAAGATTCACAACACAGCTTTGCTGAGCTGGGCTGGTACTTGTGGTTGTAGTAATGAGGCCTTTTTGTCTCAGTCTGTGGAGCTTTTTCTTTTTGTTGTTAATAAGCATGTCCTGAAGTTTCCAGTAGTATGTGTGGAGTTTGGCCTTCATTTCCTCTGTGTCATTAGCCAATGATGATTTCAGGGACTGTATCTCATCCTGTGTTCTTTTTTTTGTTGTTATAGGAAATGTTTATCATATTGTTCCGCAGCCTTTCAGATGTCCGAATACATAGTTGTTCTGCATATCGGCTGTTGTAGGTGTTCCGGGTTGGGTTACGTAAATTAGACAAATGACAACATAAACACACAAAATGTATATATGTGCAAACCTATGTATCACTGTGCTTTATAAGATACAGTATATTTACATATACATCTTGCCAATAAACTCTAGTTAGAATTATTAAACCTTCGTTACTATTTGGTATTATTACGCAATCTATACCTCCATATAGCAGTACATGTATATAAAGAAAGAGTGCTGTATATCGGTGTTCATACATCAACCTCAACTGAACCAAAGCCAAACGTATAGACTTTATGTATCAGTATTAGTAAATTCGGTAGATTTTACCGCATACTGACACACCTGGCCTCTCGGCGATCCCTTCACATCTAGCCACGTACTTTGTCTAGCGTTTTGCTCGTCTTGCACAAATTGACAACCCTGCTCAAGTATAGAGGTAAGTAACCTATCCTGATACAGGACTAGAACAATTCTGACAATGTCCTTATCATCTTTACTGTATCTAGTAGTAGAATAAGCTCTACTTGTGTCTGCTTTATGTTCCTGTATAATGGATATTCTATCTTTTTTGCTGTGAGTTTACTTGCTCTATCTAAAGACTATTTCGGATATCCTCTTGCTTTTATTCTATCACACACTTTGTTACATTGGAGGATTACTTTGGAGCATTTCCTCCTCACTCTTATCATTTCCCCCACTGGGGTAGACTTACTAGTGTGTTTTGGGTGTAAAATCGTATTGCCAGATTCTTTCTTCCGAAACACGTTTTGACTCTCCTCTTCACCTCTCAAGGACACATCAAGAGAACGAACCATCTCATTATGAGAATGAAATGTGTGCACGATACGATCCCTAACACAAGAATATCAGAACACATTGCCACTAGTCTACATGATAACCTCACAAAATCCTCCGGAGTATCAGGACAAATTTTCATTCATCCTAAAAGCATTTTGGCTTCCTTTGAATTTAGGGCCATTGAGCAAGTGATTTACTCGGTTAAAGTGCGGAACCAGGAGTTTTCCGCACTTTTCTTAGGTAATGTGCACATTCACGGCTTGCGGATAAAGTTCGGAAGTTTGTTTCCCTTGTGTCCTGCTGTCCCTACTCCGTCCCCCTCTTCTTCTCCCTCCACTGTTAGTCTTCTTTCGCCAGCAGCGTCTCGTCGTCGCGGGTTTTTATGTGTCACATATGTGTGCCCAGTGCGTAGCATAAGCTAAGACGGTTTGCTTTCAACTTGAATGGGTTTTGAAAGCAAACGGGCGGGTGTGTGTGCACGCTTACACCCTCTGTGCTACGAAGCAGTCGGCTTTTTTTTTTTTTTTTTTTCGGACACGGAGGACTTTGTGTTTCCGATGAAAAAAAAATAATAAAAAAACGGCTTTTCGCGGCGCAGAGGGTGTAATCGTGCACACACACCGGCCCGTTTGCTTTCAAAAGCCATTCAAGTTGAAAGCAAACCGACTTCAACCTTTCCCTATACTGTCCCCAATCTTTTTTTTTTTTTTTTGGCCGGCATTACGTTCGCTGTAAGCCTACACAGCGATATCGTTATCTGCACTTTAACGAGTGCCTAGTAGGTAATGTGCAGATTACCTAGGTAATGTCAGAAATGAAAGAAGTTTTCTGCACTTTAATGGATCGCCCTAGTGAATCTGCACATTACCTAGTTAATCTGCAGATTAACTGATTTCTGCACATTAATGGTAACATATATATATTATGTTCTCGTTGCACCTGCCTAGTCCTATTCATTCATTTTCATCTATTTTCTATTTCATATCTAAAAGTTTTTGGGATTTTGCCACTGTTCACAATATAGAAGAATTCAATAGCCAATCATGGGTTAGATCTAGATCATATGACCATAATATACATCAACTAGGGGTTCGAATCGGAACTTTAACTAACAGTCATGTGACTTTATCACCTGACCGGATCTCTTCACTATGTGCGCACTGGTATTTCGTGAGGCCTCCATCTTGGTTTAGCCTCACAGACAGGAATTTTTTGGATTATTTTTATCATCATGTGGATTAAAGTTCTTTTGGGATTATGTTCCTGCCTCCCTATAACTATATTCAGGTAAGGCTGGGTTCACACCTGCGCCTGATCTCTGCTCGGGCATTCTATTCCCCATTCTGTTTTAAAAATGCAGGACTTTTCTCTCCGCATTTTCTGCCCTTTTTGGGTGGCAACTGGGTAGACCCTATTATACTGTAGTCTATGGGGTCCAAGGATAAGTGCTTTTTTAAGCAGATTAGGTTTCCATTCAGGGGTTCCCCAAGCGGACCCCCGAACGGAAACCCAAACGCAGGTGTGAACATAGCATAAGCCCTTCCTGAGGCTTTGGTTTAGTTGAGGTTGATGTAATGAATACCGATATACAGAAGTTTACATCCACTATATAAAGAGACACATATGGATGTTTTTCTCACTATCTGACATGAAATCAAAATAAACCTTTCCCTTTTTAGGTCAATTAGGATTACCAAAATTATTTATATTTGTAAAATTCCAGAATAATGACAGAGTGTAACGTCTCTGCCTGTTCTGGTCTCTGCGCCACCCTCCGCTCGCACGCTGCGGCGAAGGAGGCGTGTTCAGTTTGATTCCCTGCATAGGTTTCTTGTTGCTCAGTCTGAACATGGTCCTAGACCAGTGATGGCGAACCTTTTAGAGACCGAGTGCCCAAACTGCAACCCAAAACCCACTAAATTATCGTAAAGTGCCAACACGGCAATTTAACCTTAAATTAACCAGAATCTATTTTATAGTGACCGTGCAATGTTATTTTAGCCTGTAATAATATCACATGTCTGCTATAAAACAGATACCGTGTGATATAAATAGTGAAGGGCCCCAAACAGTACAATGTGCTCTGAAGTGGCCTCCAGAATATATGCTCCAGAATGGCCCCCACACAGTATTATATGCTCCAGAGTGGCCCCCACTCAGTATTATATGCTCCACAGAGGCCCCCGCACAGTATTATATGCTCCACAGAGGCCCCCACCCACATTATATGCTTCACAATAAGTCCCCCCCCCCCCCACACACAGTAGTATATGCTTCACGGTGTCCCCCATACAGTATTAGATGCTTCAGGGTCCCCCCCCCACACACAGTATTAGATGCTTCAGCGTCCCCCCCACACAGTATTAGATGCTTCAGTATCCCCCACACAATAGTAGATGCTTCAGTGTCCCCCCCACAGTATTAGATGCTTCAGTGTCCCCCATAGAGTATTAGAAGCTTCAGTGTCCCCCACACAGTATTAGATGTTTCAGTGTCCCCCATACAGTATTAGATGCTTCAGTGTCCCCCCCACAGTATTAGATGCTTCAGTGTCCCCCATAGAGTATTAGAAGCTTCAGTGTCCCCCACACAGTATTAGATGCTTCAGTGTCCCCCATACAGTATTAGAAGCTTCAGTGTCCCCCCCCACACAGTATTAGATGCTTCAGTGTCCCCCATACAGTATTAGAAGCTTCAGTGTCCCCCCCCATACAGTATTAGATGCTTCAGTGTCCCCCCCCACACAGTATTAGATGCTTCAGTGTCCCCCACACAGTATTAGATGCTTCAGTGTCCCCCATACAGTATTAGATGCTTCAGTGTCCCCCATACAGTATTAGATGCTTCAGTGTCCCCCCCCCACACAGTATTAGATGCTTCAGTGTCCCCCCCATACAGTATTAGATGCTTCAGTGTCCCCCATACAGTATTAGATGCTTCAGTGTCCCCCATACAGTATTAGATGCTTCAGCGTCCCCCACACAGTATTAGATGCTTCAGTGTCCCCCCCACAGTATTAGATGCTTCAGTGTCCCCCATAGAGTATTAGAAGCTTCAGTGTCCCCCACACAGTATTAGATGCTTCAGTGTCCCCCATACAGTATTAGATGCTTCAGTGTCCCCCCCCATACAGTATTAGATGCTTCAGTGTCCCCCATACAGTATTAGATGCTACAGTGTCCCCCATACAGTATTAGATGCTTCAGTGTCCCCCCACACAGTATTAGATGCTTCAGTGTCCCCCACACAGTATTAGATGCTTCAGTGTCCCCCATACAGTATTAGATGCTTCAGTGTCCCCCACAAAGTATTAGATGCTTCAGTGTCCCCCATACAGTATTAGATGCTTCAGTGTCCCCCATACAGTATTAGAAGCTTCAGTGTCCCCCACACAATAGTAGATGCTTCAGTGTCCCCCCCATACAGTATTAGATGCTTCAGTGCCCCCCACACAGTATTAGATGCTTCAGTGTCCCCCACACAGTATTAGATGCTTCAGTGTCCCCCACACAGTATTAGATGCTTCAGTGTCCCCCCATACAGTATTAGATGCTTCAGTGTCCCCCATACAGTATTAGATGCTTCAGTGTCCCCCCCCCATACAGTATTAGATGCTTCAGTGTCCCCCCCACAATAGTAGATGCTTCAGTGTCCCCCATACAGTATTAGATGCTTCAGTGTCCCCCCCCCCATACAGTATTAGATGCTTCAGTGTCCCCCACACAGTATTAGATGCTTCAGTGTCCCCCATACAGTATTAGATGCTTCAGTGTCCCCCCCCCCCACAGTATTAGATGCTTCAGTGTCCCCCCCACAATAGTAGATGCTTCAGTGTCCCCCATACAGTATTAGATGCTTCAGTGTCCCCCCCCATACAGTATTAGATGCTTCAGTGTCCCCCACACAGTATTAGATGCTTCAGTGTCCCCCATACAGTATTAGATGCTTCAGTGTCCCCCCATACAGTATTAGATGCTTCAGTGTCCCCCATACAGTATTAGATGCTTCAGTGTCCCCCACACAGTATTAGATGCTTCAGTGTCCCCCATACAGTATTAGATGCTTCAGTGTCCCCCCCATACAGTATTAGATGCTTCAGTGTCCCCCCCATACAGTATTAGATGCTTCAGTGTCCCCCCACACAGTATTAGATACATCAGTGTCCCCCATACAGTATAAGATGCTTCAGTGTCCCCCCCATACAGTATTAGATGCTTCAGTGTCCCCCCCCACACAGTATTAGATGCTTCAGTGTCCCCCATACAGTATTAGATGCTTCAGTGTCCCCCATACAGTATTAGATGCTTCAGTGTCCCCCCCCCACACAGTATTAGATGATTCAGTGTCCCCCACACAGTATTAGATGCTTCAGTGTCCCCCACACAGTATTAGATACTTCAGTGTCCCCCATACAGTATTAGATGCTTCAGTGTCCCCCATACAGTATTAGATGCTTCAGTGTCCCCCCCACAGTATTAGATGCTTCAGTGTCCCCCATACAGTATTAGATGCTTCAGTGTCCCCCATACAGTATTAGATGCGTCAGTGTCCCCCACATACAGTATTAGATGCTTCAGTGTCCCCCACACAGTATTAGATGCTTCAGTGTCCCCCCCATACAGTATTAGATGCTTCAGTGTCCCCCACACAGTATTAGATGCTTCAGTGTCCCCCATACAGTATTAGATGCTTCAGTGTCCTCCATACAGTATTAGATGCTTCAGTGTCCCCCATACAGTATTAGATGCTTCAGTGTCCCCCACACAGTATTAGATGCTTCAGTGTCCCCCCATACAGTATTAGATGCTTCAGTGTCCCCCATACAGTATTAGATGCTTCAGTGTCCCCCATATAGTATTAGATGCTTCAGTGTCCCCCATACAGTATTAGATGCTTCAGTGTCCCCCACACAGTATTAGATGCTTCAGTGTCCCCCATACAGTATTAGATGCTTCAGTGTCCCCCATACAGTATTAGATGCTTCAGTGTCCCCCACACAGTATTAGATGCTTCAGTGTCCCCCCATACAGTATTAGATGCTTCAGTGTCCCCCATACAGTATTAGATGCTTCAGTGTCCCCCATATAGTATTAGATGCTTCAGTGTCCCCCATACAGTATTAGATGCTTCAGTGTCCCCCACACAGTATTAGATGCTTCAGTGTCCCCCACACAGTATTAGATGCTTCAGTGTCCCCCATACAGTATTAGATGCTTCAGTGTCCCCCATACAGTATTAGATGCTTCAGTGTCCCCCCCACAGTATTAGATGCTTCAGTGTCCCCCATACAGTATTAGAAGCTTCAGTGTCCCCCACACAGTATTAGAAGTTTCAGTGTCCCCCACACAGTATTAGATGCTTCAGTGTCCCCCCCCACACAGTATTAGATGCTTCAGTGTCCCCCACACAGTATTAGATACATCAGTGCCCCCCCCCACACAGTATTAGATGCTTCAGTGTCCCCCACACAGTATTAGATGCTTCAGTGTCCCCCATACAGTATTAGATGCTTCAGTGTCCCCCACACAGTATTAGATGCTTCAGTGTCCCCCCCATACAGTATTAGATGCTTCAGTGTCCCCCATACAGTATTAGATGCTTCAGTGTCCCCCATACAGTATTAGAAGCTTCAGTGTCCCCCACACAATAGTAGATGCTTCAGTGTCCCCCCACACAGTATTAGATGCTTCAGTGTCCCCCACACAGTATTAGATGCTTCAGTGTCCCCCATACAGTATTAGATGCTTCAGTGTCCCCCATACAGTATTAGATGCTTCAGTGTCCCCCCCCATACAGTATTAGATGCTTCAGTGTCCCCCACACAGTATTAGATGCTTCAGTGTCCCCCCCATACAGTATTAGATGCTTCAGTGTCCCCCACACAGTATTAGATGCTTCAGTGTCCCCCATACAGTATTAGATGCTTCAGTGTCCTCCATACAGTATTAGATGCTTCAGTGTCCCCCATACAGTAGTATATGCTTCAGTGTCCCCCACACAGTATTAGATGCTTCAGTGTCCCCTCCATACAGTATTAGATGCTTCAGTGTCCCCCATACAGTATTAGATGCGTCAGTGTCCCCCACATACAGTATTAGATGCTTCAGTGTCCCCCACACAGTATTAGACGCTTCAGTGTCCCCCCCCCATACAGTATTAGATGCTTCAGTGTCCCCCATACAGTATTAGATGATTCAGTGTCCCCCACACAGTATTAGATGCTTCAGTGTCCCCCACACAGTATTAGATGCTTCAGTGTCCCCACACACAGTATTAGATGCTTCAGTGTCCCCCACACAGTATTAGATGCTTCAGTGTCCCCCATACAGTATTAGATGCTTCAGTGTCCCCCATACAGTATTAGATGCTTCAGTGTCCCCCCCATACAGTATTAGATGCTTCAGTGTCCCCCATACAGTATAAGATGCTTCAGTGTCCCCCCCATACAGTATTAGATGCTTCAGTGTCCCCCATACAGTATTAGATGCTTCAGTGTCCTCCCCCCACACAGTATTAGACGCTTCAGTGTCCCCCATACAGTATTAGATGCTTCAGTGCCCCCCCATACAGTATTAGATGCTTCAGTGTCCCCCACACAGTATTAGATGCTTCAGTGCCCCCCCATACAGTATTAGATGCTTCAGTGTCCCCCATACAGTATTAGACGCTTCAGTGTCCCCCCACACAGTATTAGATGCTTCAGTGTCCCCCCACACAGTATTAGATGCTTCAGTGTCCCCCATACAGTATTAGATGCTTAAGTGTCCCCCATACAGTATTAGATGCTTCAGTGTCCCCCCCACACAGTATTAGATGCTTCAGTGTCCCCCCACACAGTATTAGATGCTTCAGTGTCCCCCATACAGTATTAGATGCTTAAGTGTCCCCCATACAGTATTAGACGCTTCAGTGTCCCCCCACACAGTATTAGATGCTTCAGTGTCCCCCATACAGTATTAGATGCTTCAGTGTCCCCCATACAGTATTAGATGCTTCAGTGTCTCCCCATACAGTATTAGATGCTTCAGTGTCCCCCATACAGTATTAGATGCTTCAGTGTCCCCCATACAGTATTAGATGCTTCAGTTCCCCCCCCACACAGTATTAGATGCTTCAGTGTCCCCCCCATACAGTATTAGATGCTTCAGTGTCCCCCCCATACAGTATTAGATGCTTCAGTGTCCCCCCCATACAGTATTAGATGCTTCTGTGTCCCCCCCCATACAGTATTAGATGCTTCAGTGTCCCCCATACAGTATTAGATGCTTCAGTTCCCCCCCCCCACACAGTATTAGATGCTTCAGTGTCCCCCACACAGTATTAGATGCTTCAGTGTCCCCCATACAGTATTAGATGCTTCAGTTCCCCCCCCCCACACAGTATTAGATGCTTCAGTGTCCCCCACACAGTATTAGATGCTTCAGTGTCCCCCATACAGTATTAGATGCTTCAGTGTCCCCCATACAGTATTAGATGCTTCAGTGTCCCCCCCATACAGTATTAGATGCTTCAGTGTCCCCCATACAGTATTAGATGCTTCAGTGTCCCCCATACAGTATTAGAAGCTTCAGTGTCCCCCACACAATAGTAGATGCTTCAGTGTCCCCCCACACAGTATTAGATGCTTCAGTGTCCCCCACACAGTATTAGATGCTTCAGTGTCCCCCACACAGTATTAGATGCTTCAGTGTCCCCCACATACAGTATTAGATGCTTCAGTGTCCCCCCCACAATAGTAGATGCTTCAGTGTCCCCCACACAGTATTAGATGCTTCAGTGTCCCCCCCACAATAGTAGATGCTTCAGTGTCCCCCACACAGTATTAGATGCTTCAGTGTCCCCCCCATACAGTATTAGATGCTTCAGTGTCCCCCACACAGTATTAGATGCTTCAGTGTCCCCCACACAGTATTAGATGCTTCAGTGTCCCCCATACAGTATTAGATGCTTCAGTGTCCCCCATACAGTATTAGATGCTTCAGTGTCCCCCCCCCATACAGTATTAGATGCTTCAGTGTCCCCCCACACAGTATTAGATGCTTCAGTGTCCCCCCCATACAGTATTAGATGCTTCAGTGTCCCCCACACAGTATTAGATGCTTCAGTGTCCCCCATACAGTATTAGATGCTTCAGTGTCCTCCATACAGTATTAGATGCTTCAGTGTCCCCCATACAGTAGTATATGCTTCAGTGTCCCCCATACAGTATTAGATGCTTCAGTGTCCCCCCCCATACAGTATTAGATGCTTCAGTGTCCCCCACACAGTATTAGATGCTTCAGTGTCCCCCCCATACAGTATTAGATGCTTCAGTGTCCCCCACACAGTATTAGATGCTTCAGTGTCCCCCATACAGTATTAGATGCTTCAGTGTCCTCCATACAGTATTAGATGCTTCAGTGTCCCCCATACAGTAGTATATGCTTCAGTGTCCCCCACACAGTATTAGATGCTTCAGTGTCCCCCCCATACAGTATTAGATGCTTCAGTGTCCCCCACACAGTATTAGATGCTTCAGTGTCCCCCACACAGTATTAGATGCTTCAGTGTCCCCCATACAGTATTAGATGCTTCAGTGTCCCCCATACAGTATTAGATGCTTCAGTGTCCCCCCCCATACAGTATTAGATGCTTCAGTGTCCCCCACACAGTATTAGATGCTTCAGTGTCCCCCCCATACAGTATTAGATGCTTCAGTGTCCCCCACACAGTATTAGATGCTTCAGTGTCCCCCATACAGTATTAGATGCTTCAGTGTCCTCCATACAGTATTAGATGCTTCAGTGTCCCCCATACAGTAGTATATGCTTCAGTGTCCCCCACACAGTATTAGATGCTTCAGTGTCCCCTCCATACAGTATTAGATGCTTCAGTGTCCCCCATACAGTATTAGATGCGTCAGTGTCCCCCACATACAGTATTAGATGCTTCAGTGTCCCCCACACAGTATTAGACGCTTCAGTGTCCCCCCCCATACAGTATTAGATGCTTCAGTGTCCCCCATACAGTATTAGATGATTCAGTGTCCCCCACACAGTATTAGATGCTTCAGTGTCCCCCACACAGTATTAGATGCTTCAGTGTCCCCACACACAGTATTAGATGCTTCAGTGTCCCCCACACAGTATTAGATGCTTCAGTGTCCCCCATACAGTATTAGATGCTTCAGTGTCCCCCATACAGTATTAGATGCTTCAGTGTCCCCCCCATACAGTATTAGATGCTTCAGTGTCCCCCATACAGTATAAGATGCTTCAGTGTCCCCCCCATACAGTATTAGATGCTTCAGTGTCCCCCATACAGTATTAGATGCTTCAGTGTCCTCCCCCCACACAGTATTAGACGCTTCAGTGTCCCCCATACAGTATTAGATGCTTCAGTGCCCCCCCATACAGTATTAGATGCTTCAGTGTCCCCCACACAGTATTAGATGCTTCAGTGCCCCCCCATACAGTATTAGATGCTTCAGTGTCCCCCATACAGTATTAGACGCTTCAGTGTCCCCCCACACAGTATTAGATGCTTCAGTGTCCCCCCACACAGTATTAGATGCTTCAGTGTCCCCCATACAGTATTAGATGCTTAAGTGTCCCCCATACAGTATTAGATGCTTCAGTGTCCCCCCCACACAGTATTAGATGCTTCAGTGTCCCCCCACACAGTATTAGATGCTTCAGTGTCCCCCATACAGTATTAGACGCTTCAGTGTCCCCCCACACAGTATTAGATGCTTCAGTGTCCCCCATACAGTATTAGATGCTTCAGTGTCCCCCATACAGTATTAGATGCTTCAGTGTCTCCCCATACAGTATTAGATGCTTCAGTGTCCCCCATACAGTATTAGATGCTTCAGTGTCCCCCATACAGTATTAGATGCTTCAGTTCCCCCCCCCACACAGTATTAGATGCTTCAGTGTCCCCCCATACAGTATTAGATGCTTCAGTGTCCCCCCCATACAGTATTAGATGCTTCAGTGTCCCCCCCATACAGTATTAGATGCTTCTGTGTCCCCCCCCATACAGTATTAGATGCTTCAGTGTCCCCCATACAGTATTAGATGCTTCAGTTCCCCCCCCCCACACAGTATTAGATGCTTCAGTGTCCCCCCACACAGTATTAGATACTTCAGTGTCCCCCATACAGTATTAGATGCTTCAGTGTCCCCCCACACAGTATTAGATGCTTCAGTGTCCCCCCACATACCCCCCCAGTATTAGATGCTTCAGTGTCCCCCACACAGTATTAGATGCTTCAGTGTCCCCCCATACAGTATTAGATGCTTCAGTGTCCCCCACACAGTATTAGATGCTTCAGTGTCCCCCCATACAGTATTAGATGCTTCAGTGTCCCCCACATACAGTATTAGATGCTTCAGTGTCCCCCCATACAGTATTAGATGCTTCAGTGTCCCCCATACAGTATTAGATGCTTCAGTGTCCCCCACACAGTATTAGATGCTTCAGTGTCCCCCATACAGTATTAGATGGTTCAGTGTCCCCCCACACAGTATTAGATGCTTCAGTGTCCCCCCCCCATACAGTATTAGATGCTTCAGTGTCCCCCCCACAGTATTAGATGCTTCAGTGTCCCCCATACAGTATTAGATGCTTCAGTGTCCTCCATACAGTATTAGATGCTTCAGTGTCCCCCACACAGTATTAGATGCTTCAGTGTCCCCCACACAGTATTAGATGCTTCAGTGTCCCCCATACAGTATTAGATGCTTCAGTGTCCCCCATACAGTATTAGATGCTTCAGTGTCCCCCCACACAGTATTAGATGCTTCAGTGTCCCCCCATACAGTATTAGATGCTTCAGTGTCCCCCATACAGTATTAGATGCTTCAGTGTCCCCCACACAGTATTAGATGCTTCAGTGTCCCCCACATACAGTATTAGATGCTTCAGTGTCCCCCCCCCATACAGTATTAGATGCTTCAGTGTCCCCCCCCATACAGTATTAGATACATCAGTGTCCCCCCCCCACACAGTATTAGATGCTTCAGTGTCCCCCACACAGTATTAGATGCTTCAGTGTCCCCCCCACAGTATTAGATGCTTCAGTGTCCTCCATACAGTATTAGATGCTTCAGTGTCCCCCACACAGTATTAGATGCTTCAGTGTCCCCCACATACAGTATTAGATGCTTCAGTGTCCCCCATACAGTATTAGATGCTTCAGTGTCCCCCATACAGTATTAGATGCTTCAGTGTCCCCCCACATAGTATTAGATGCTTCAGTGTCCCCCATACAGTATTAGATGGCTCAGTGTCCCCCCCACACAGTATTAGATGCTTCAGTGTCCCCCATACAGTATTAGATGCTTCAGTGTCCCCCCCATACAGTATTAGATGCTTCAGTGTCCCCCCATACAGTATTAGATGCTTCAGTGTCCCCCATACAGTATTAGATGCTTCAGTGTCCCCCATACAGTATTAGATGGCTCAGTGTCCCCCCCACACAGTATTAGATGCTTCAGTGTCCCCCATACAGTATTAGATGCTTCAGTGTCCCCCCCATACAGTATTAGATGCTTCAGTGTCCCCCATACAGTATTAGATGCTTCAGTGTCCCCCACACAATAGTAGATGCTTCAGTGTCCCCCATACAGTATTAGATGCTTCAGTGTCCCCCATACAGTATTAGATGCTTCAGTGTCCCCCACACAGTATTAGATGCTTCAGTGTCCCCCACACAGTATTAGATGCTTCAGTGTCCCCCACACAGTATTAGATGCTTCAGTGTCCCCCCCACAATAGTAGATGCTTCAGTGTCCCCCACACAGTATTAGATGCTTCAGTGTCCCCCACACAGTATTAGATGCTTCAGTGTCCCCCCACACAGTAGTATATGCTTGTGTCCCCCATACAGTATTAGATGCTTCAGTGTCCCCCCACACAGTATTAGATGCTTCAGTGTCCCCCATACAGTATTAGATGCTTCAGTGTCCCCCATACAGTATTAGATGCTTCAGTGTCCCCCACACAGTATTAGATGCTTCAGTGTCCCCCACACAGTATTAGATGCTTCAGTGTCCCCCCACACAGTAGTTTATGTTACTTACCTTGTCCCCACGAAGAGCTGCAGTCCCACGAAGAGCGTCCTCCTCCTTCTTCTGTTCACAGGCGCTGATGAATGACATCATCGCGCCTGCGTCGGGGCAGAGGTTACACTCTGCAGTCAGTGTAGGCCGTGGCTCCGCGGACTGCGGCCTACAGTGACCACTTTCAGCTGTATGTAGAATTTCACATACAGCTGAAAGAAGCGATCGCTCACCAACCAGGAATCCTGTACCGGATTCCCTGTTAGTGAGCGATCATGGCGACGGCGTGCGTGCCAACTCAGAGGGCTCTGCGTGCCCTCTCTGGCACGCGTGCCATAGGTTCGCCATCACGGTCCTAGACAATGTAATGGATTTCCAGCCACACCCATGTTCTGAGCATTGTTTCTCCTTGGACTGCATAGAGTTAATCTCTTCCTGGCCTGTGTGATTGACAGCCTGTGTACTATCAGGTCTAGAGCTGGGCCCAGACTTTCTATATACGGGATATCACTTTTTTAGCAAGTTGCCGGTTATTGCACTGTCTTTGCCTGCTCTCCTTGTTATAGCCCTTACTACTTTGTTACCTGATTCTCTGACCCTTTGGCTTGCCTTTTGACTATTCTCTTGGATTGTGATTTTGTACTGCATTGCTCGTTTGTTACCGACCCCTTGGCTTGCTCACTCGGCTTCTGTGTTGTTTTTGTCTTGTCCTGTTCTGTGTGCCACTTACCCAGTATAGGGCTTGTCTTCAGGTTGTCCTTTTACCGTTTAGGGTAACTGAGGCAATAGGAAGGGACAGTGGCTGGGGTGAGATTAGGGCTCACTTGTCTCTGTCCTTCCTCCCAGACTGCTGCAGTAGTGTAGAGTATTGCTACATCTGGCAAGACCCTAACAGAGAGAGAGAATTTTTAAGGCATTTTTATTACTTTCTTCAAAGTCAAAAGTTTCCATACCTTTCATTAGTATTCGGTCCCGTTGCCCTTACACTGTATGACTTGGGTCACACGTTTTGGATCTCCTTCCACAAGCTTCTCACAATAGTTGGTAGGAATTTGGGCCCATTCCTCCTGACAGAACTGGTGTCACTGAGCCACGTTTGGAGGCCGTCTTGCTCGCACCTGCCTTCTCAGCTTTGCCCATAAATTTTCAATAGGATTGAGATCAGGGCTTTGTGATGGACTCTCCAAAACATCGACTTTGTTACCCTTAAGCCACTTTGTAACCAGTTTGGCAGTTGCTTCGGGTCATTGTCCATTTGGAAGACCCATTAGCACCCCAAGCTTTAACTTCCTGGCTGATGTCTTGAGATGTTGCTTCAGTATTCCCAAATAATGTTCTTTCCTCATGATGCCCTCTATTTTGTGAAGTGTAACAGTTCCTCCTGCAGCAAAACAACCCCACAACATGACGCTGCCACCTCCGTGTGTCACAGTTGGGATGGTGTTCTTAGGCTTGCAAGCTTCTCTCTTTTTCCTCCAAATGTAACGATGGTCATTATGGCCAAACAGTTCGATTTTAGTTTGGTCAGAACACAGGACATGTCTCCAAAAATGAAGTTCTTTGTTCCTGTTGCATTTGTAAACATTAATCTGGCTTTTTTATGTTTCTTTTGGAGTAATGGCTTCTTCCTACAGAGTGGCCTTTCAGCCCATGTCGATACAGTACTCGTGTCACTGTGGATAATCACACACTCTCACCAGCTTCAGCATCTTCACAAGGTCTTTTGCTTTTGTTCTTGGGTTGATTTGCACATTTCGTACCAAAGCTCATTCATCTCTGGGACACAGAACTCGTCTCCTTCCTGAGCGGTATGATGGTTGGACATTCCCATCTTGTTTGTACTTGCGTATAATTGTTTGTACAGATGAACGAGGCACCTTCAGGTATCTGGAAATTGTACCCAAGGATGAACCAGACTTGTGCAAGTCCACAATTCTCTTCCTGATATCTTGGCTGATTTCTTTAGACTTTCCCATGATGTTACACAAAGAAGCAGTGTGTTTCAGGTGTGTCTCTAATTAACTCAGATGTTGCCAATAAACCTATCAGAAGCTTCCAAAGACATGACATCATCATATGGGCTATCCCAAATTGTTTAAAGGCATAGTAATCTTAGTGTATGTAAACTTTTGACTTTGCAGAAAGTAATAAAAATGCCTTAAAAAATTCTCTCTCTCATTATTCTCGCATTTGGCAAATATAAATAATTTTGGTAATCCTAATTGACCTAAAATGGGAAAGGTTTATTCTGATTTCATGTGAGAAAAACATGCATATGTGTCTTTTTATATAGTGTATGTAAACTTCTGGTTTCAACTGTATGCACTGCTACATGGAGGTATAGATTGTGTAATAATACCATATATTAACGATGATGATATCGAAGGTTTAATCATTCTAACTAGAGTTTATTGGCAAGATGTATATGTAAATATATCTTATAAAGCGCAGTGATACATAGGTTTGCACATATATACATTTTGTGTGTTTATGTTGTCATTTGTCTAATATGTTATTGTGTTACTTTGTCATTCTGTTGATCTCTTAGGACTTGTTCACATTTTGCTTGTGTGTTGAGATATCAGATGAATGAATGGCTACTGCTGTGTTACTTTGGTTACTAGTTGAGGGTCTCGTGTACCAGGTTAGTCACTCTGCAGACGGGGGGGGGGGGTTTAGCCATGACTTAAGGTTTTTAATCAGATTCTATGCTATGAATAAGGAACTTATTGTCGCGAAACGCGTTAGTGGTTTCTGATCCATTTTTCTTTACCGTTTTCTGTACATATGATTCTTTTCTGGATTAGTTAAAGGCTACGTTTTATTTCTATATACTTTTGGACTTTTCCTTTGCGAACCTTCTTTCCTATTTATTAGGGATAGTTTTATTTCAACTCCTAGCCCGACTACATGACTTTGCATTGTCACTTCCGCAGGTCCCGCTCTACATGGAACTGCTTTGTTCACACAAATTATAGCAGGTTGTGAAAGCACAATTCAGACGTCAGCGCCAAAACTGCACGTGGTTACAAGTTACTGATGTCGGGCGACTTTTCATTTATAGACACGCAGGAAACACAATTGTTGGCGATCGCATCTATGCAAAACTTCTAAGGTCCTGAGATCAGCTGACTACAGCGACGACGCTATACGAGAACACCGGCTAACCAATGGGAGCCCGCATAATGAAGCCATACATGTAATGCGATAATTATATCATATATTATAAGCTCCATCATAGGCAGATGATATGTGCAAATTTAGTTTTGCTTTAAGATTCTGTTTGATACAATGTATTTATTCATATAGAACATACACACATATTATACATGTCACTTACATACAATTATATCATACGCATACATATACACGTATCATAAGCGACGGTACACACTTGTAATTTACATGTTCACATACATGTACAGAACATATGACGCGCAGATATTAGACTTAATGATACTTGAATCCATGGATTTACATACGATATTCCTTCCAGTTTCCATAGGGGTTGTCACCCAGTGTCACAATCCCTAAATGTAGTCATAAACCGCATGCATTGCTATCAAATATACCGTAACGCTAAAGAAATAGAAAACCGTAATGAATCGGTAACAGAAAAGTCATCCTGAATACAGGGCGGCAGAGCTAGGGATCATCTGCTACGTTATAGGGGGGCAAGTCAGATCGATTTACCCTGTGGCTTTTAGACTTGGAATATACAGCACAGAAGACTGCACACGCTGGGGCAGAGTCACACGTCTGTTAACCCATTGCTTCCCCAGACGCAGCTTCTCCCTGTGTAGTCGGGATGAGCTCAATTACCGGGATAATTTATTATATATTAATCATCTCTCTGCAGATCAGACACAACATGAACCATAGAGACGAAACTGCAGAACAATCCACACCCAGACATGCAGACTGCGGAGAGGGCCAGTGTGCAGTGTGGATTATATTAGATTTAGCCCATTCCTTGGGCTCTGTCTCTTGCGTTATTACAGAGGCTGGGTGGCACCGCCACTGGCAGCTACACAGCTGGATACATAGCCAGGAGCTGTATCCTGCACTGGAGTATATAGCAGCGCTATGGAAACTTATAGAAATATCTGGGCATTGTAGGGAAAAGATCTTTAATGGAATCTATTAGATTTTAGCTGGATCGTATAGAAAGGGTGTTGTCATTTATTTATCTACCCAGCCATCTATCTATCTGTCCAACATTGCATCAGAAGGGTGTTGGCAACTATCTATCTCCTATCTATCTATCTATCTCCTATATATCTCCTATCTATCTATCTATCTATCTATCTATCTATCTATCTATCTCCTATCTATTTATCTCTTTATTTATCTATCTATTTGTCTATCTATCTAATATCTATCTAATATCTATCTGTCCAGTTATCTATTATCTTTCCGTCCATGTATCTATCCGTGCATTATTGCCTCAGAATTCAGACATCTGTGTATCTAATAATCTTTTTATTTATTTATCTTCTATGTATTATCTCACCATCTAATTATCTATTTTTACATCAGAAGGATTTTGGCATTTATTATCTATCTATATCTACCTTCTATAGTCTGTCCATGTAATTATCTATATTTTATAAATTATATACTGTATATTTAATTATCTATCTATCTCATATCTATCTATCTATCTATCTATCTCATATCTATCTATCTTATATGTATTATCTCTGCCTCTAATTATTCCACTATATTCTATGTATTATCTGCCCACTTAATTATCTATATTTTATATATATTTAATTATTTATCTATCTATCTATCTAATGTCTATCTCATATCTATCTATCTCATATCCATCTATCTCATATCTATCTATCTAATATCTATCTATCTAATACCTATCTATCTCATATCTATCTATCTATCTATCTATCTATCTATCTATCTCCTATCTATCTCATATCTATCTATCTCCTATCTATCTCCTATCTATCTTCTATCTATCTCATATCTATCTCATATCTATCTATCTCATATCTATCTCATATCTATCTATCTCATATCTCTCTATCTTCTATCTATCTATCTCATATCTATCTATCTCATATCTATCTATCTCATATCTATCTATCTATCTCATATCTCTCTATCTTCTATCTATCTATATATCTATCTCATATCTATCTATCTCCTATCTATCTATCTATCTATCTCATATCTCTCTATCTTCTATCTATCTATCTCATATCTATCTCATATCTATCTATCTTCTATCTATCTATCTCTCATATCTATCTATCTCCTATCTATCTATCTCATATCTCTCTATCTTCTATCTATCTATATATCTATCATCGCTGCCTATAATTATCCCCCTCTATTCTATGTATTACCTCCCATCTAATTATCTAATCTCTCTCTATCGATTCCTCATTGCCTCCGCAGGGTGTTGACGTCCACCTAATCTATCAATTCATTTTTGGTTTATGTATATCTAGCTCTGTAATCCTATATATATAGATATATATATATATATAACTATGTATCCCTCTCTCTCTATATATATGTCTGTGTACAATGATCTGCCTGTGATGTGTTTCATATATTTATCCTTCTCTCTTTTTCTTCCCACCTAGATCTAATTATCGATCGATAGATATTCAGGTAGTGATCTCTGCTATTGTGATCCCACATTTTGGTTCTTTTATCTCCAACTTCATGAACACAACCACTACATACACCACATTGTAAGCATTTGGAGGGGCATTAGATTTTATCCCCCAGACCCTGTGATCCAGTAGATCTTGGCAGGTATGTAGAGCACAGCACACACCTGGCCGCAGCTGTGCTGGATACCGCTTGCAGTTTTGTCTGTGCATGGCGGAAAGCTCTGCGCTTCCTCCCCTCCCCCATCTTCTCGCTCCTTGCTGAGGTGGGCGTGGTCGACCACGTCTCCCGACCAATCCCGGGCCGCTCGGTGACAGCTGGACGCCCCGCCCACGTGATGTCAGTAAAGCCGCTCTCCAGCAGCTCCTGGACAGACTGAGCGATCGCAGGGTGACATGGAGCAGCAGTGATGAGCTGTGCGCTGTCAGGCTGCAGCCAGGGACGGATTACAGCTCCGGACTCCATAATGAGACAGCACACCGGGGGAAGGATCGCTAGCGGCACAGGCTTCTAATCTGCACAGGGCTGACGTGCGGTTTCTGCTCCGGCCTCTTGCAGACGGTGAGGATGGAGCTGCCTGCGGCTGGAGAGCATGTGTTTGCGGTAGAAAGCATCGAGAAGAGGCGAATCCGCAAGGTAGGAACTGGCCCTTACAACGCAGCGTGCCACCTACGTAGGGCATCGGTCACACCGTGCGTTCTCTCGTTGCAGGGCCGAGTGGAATATTTGGTGAAATGGCGAGGCTGGTCTTCCAAGTAAGTGCTTGTCTGTGTAAAACTACAGCCCCCCCATCCCCCACATAGACGGGGCTGTCCGGCTTGGGAGTTTGTTTTTGCTGCTGCGTTTTCTGTGCCAGCTGGTATAATGCAGCCCTGGCATTGTCATGTGTCCTGTGCACACTGGCACTATCTCAGCCCTGTCAGGGGGGGGGGGGGGGAAGGCGCTTTTTGCCAAGGATGGAATTTCTTCCCTGCCTGTCTCCCTCCACGTCACTGGAGCGTCTTCCACGGTGGATTTAGACATTTTAGGTGTGAAATTTGGTGCAGAGAATCCAGATGAGGCGACAATTGTGGCAGGACTGTGATGCCACCTGGCATAGGCGTCAGCTATACGGTCTATACATGGTCTATAGGATGTGACAACACCCGCCTGGCTGCACATATAGGGCAAAACTACATCACCCACTACTCAGGGCATGCTGGGAGTTGTAGTCTTGCAACAGGTTGCAGATCTCCTGGCTTTATTCTTCCTAAATCCATAGTGCGGGTAACGAGAATAAACTTTATAATATACTTTATTATATATTTACCCCCTCCTGCTACTCATCATATCTGTACAATAGAAGTCTATGGAGAGGGGAGGGGGGAGGAAGAGGAAAGAAACCTCCAGATCCCGACTGTGCACCTGTGCGTGCTTTACGTCATGTAATGTACGGCGGAGGGGGGGGCTATAGCTTCTTGAATGGGACTGTTTGCATGGCCCCCCGAAAAATATCAAAGGAAATCTTGTGGTTATAAGACAATCTGAATGATTGTATTCTGAGAAGTTCTTATTGTTATTGTTACCTTCTATAGTTTGCTACAATGTATCAGTCACATCAAGGCTGCTCATGTGATGTCCCTGGGCGGGATACGTTCCTTGAAGGGGTTTTCTGGCCCCCGGGTGTTTTTTACTATTGATCTGTCCACAGGATAGTGATCACTTTCTGATCGGTGGGGGTCCGACACCCAAACCCCACACTGATCAGCTGATCTAGGAGCTATAGAGATGGATGGACGGATCTAGAAACAGCTCTGGTGCTAGTCAGGTCGCCGCACTAGAGCTGTGGCCCCGTCCTCCATATGCCAGCTGGGTCAGTGGGCGCGGGGTATCAGACCCTGCTGATCAGACACTGATGATGTATGAAAAACACCAGGGGGCGCTGACAACCCCTCTAACACCCCCAATACACATTAGAGTGTTTTGGCTGAATCTGCAAATTTTGGCAGAATCTTCCTTGTATGTATTGAAGCCTCTGGATTCTTCCCTGACTGCTGATGTCAGAGGAAGGAAGAATTGGGCATGTTACATTTCAGTACTTACAGGGAAGATAAGTCGCCCCAGATAAGTAGGCCTCTGCCCATTCACAACACATGCATGCTTAGCTATACCAAGTGTGCATGTCTGCAGGGTTTGTGAGGAATAGTTGTCAGATGAACAAGTATTTGGCTGACAGCTATTGAAGGTGTACGGGCGCCTCAAGATCTTAGATATATTCCTATTCTCAGACATCTTGAACGTGTCGAGGACCTACAAAGAAGCTGCATAAAATAAGAAATGACTCTCTAGATAATAACCGGGTACTTATTGCTTTCCAGGTATAACACATGGGAACCCGAGGAAAATATTTTGGACCCCCGACTCTTGGTTGCCTTTCAGAACAGGTGAGGAATTCCTAAAATATTCTGTACCTTTATAGGCTTCATGAAATGCGGAAAATACCCGCTACATGTAAATGACATTTTAGAAATACATTGGGGGGGGGGGGAACGTAAGACTTTAGTTTCCTCTGCTAGTCTTAATCCATCCACCGCTGGCGCATCTTGTGAGGTCCTGAAGTTACGCCAGTCCCTCCATAGACTTTGCTGGTACTGTATTACACTGCCGATCCGTGCACAATACGTACACACCCTGAAGCAAATTTTTTAATGTTTTTTAACTGTAGCTTTATTTATTTTTTTGTGGAAAGATGTTTCTTAAAGGGATTTCTTAAAGGGAACTTTTTAGCACCAGCAGCATTCAAAATCTTGTCCCCGAGTCAGAAATCTGATGTCAAAGGCCAAAGTTATCATCTTGGCTTATTCAAATAAGCCTCAGGTAGTTCCGGTGGGCAGTAGTCATGGTCCTGGGCGGTTGTTCTGCGCTCAAGGTGTGAGTGACAAGCATTCTCCAGCCGCCAGGCCCCATCCTGTCTCAAGTCAAGCACTGTGTGTGGCAAGGGCAGCGAATGCCCACAAAGATACAAGAAGCCCCAAGAACTTCGGGCAGAGGCGGCGGTACAGGATCTCTGGAGGGGGCCCGGCTTCTGGAGGATGCTTGTCAACCACACCTTGTAGAATAAGTGCCCAGGACCGTGACTAGGAGCACAGAGGAGCCGCCCGCCATAAGCCGAGATGACATTTGTGAGGTTAGGTTGACATCTGCGCCTGGCTCTCCATCATTCGGTTCTGTCGGGGAGAGCTGGACCGCTAAAACAGCGGTTTCACATGACTATAATGGGGTCCCCCGGGTGTCCACCGTTTTCATACTGAAAGTGGCGGAGAGAAAAGTCCTCCATGCAGGACTTTTCGCTGTACCAATTTTTGGCGGTTTCTGCAGACTCTGGCGCAGATGTGGGGGGGCCCAAAATGACCCAAAAGGTTCCCTTTAAGGCCCGAAAAAACACATTTGGTGGTATAAAAATGTAAAATAAAGCTAAAGTGCATGGATGATCCGATCCCGCTGTGGTCACATGTTCCCCGTAGTTCTAAAAGCTGATCGTCATCACAGTCTCACGTGTCAGGAAGCTCCGCCCCCACAAAGTGAGGAGTGTGCGAGGGCCGGCTGTCTGCCTCACCACTCCAATCCTCTGTATACCGCTGATGCAGATGATACAATGTTGCATCATGTGTCTTTCTGCAACGTTGCATCATGTCTCCTATGACGTTACATCAGGCTTTGTATCTTCACAGTATGCACGTTACCATAATGTCTGCGCTTCTTATATTACAGGGAAAGGCAGGAGCAAATTCTGGGCTACAGAAAGCGTGGCCCCAAACCAAAGCACCACATTTTATCAGTAAGTTCATATTTGGATATTAAAAGTATCATTTTCCATAAAAGCTTCCCATAGACCGTTGATACCTCATTTGACGGACAGCTATCTCTCCTAACTGCCCCATACACATGCACACTTGGCAGATTCCTCTGATGGCAGCTTATTTATGAGAATAAAAGGATCGGACATGTTGAAATCCAAATACCCAATCCTTATCTCCCTGACATCTGCTGTCGGGGGGAGTCACATTAGACGGTTGGCTGGTACCAGTGAAAATAGATATGGGTCCCACCTCTTAGACTTGCATCTATCTTGACAATGGGGCCCATTAAATAACAAGGGGCCACACATGCGTGAGTCTCTCCATTCACTTCTGCAGAAGTTCCAAAAAGAGCCAAAGCGGCCCACATCTATCTGGCATCCAGGGCATATCATGTGCATATAGCCAAAATGGGAATACCCCACCAGCACAGGGATTATCAAGACCATTGTATAATACTCCATTCTTAATGAATCCCCATTATTTCTTATCATTCTGATTTTACTGCTGTTTCTTGTAGTACCTGCTAAGTTTAGGGGGTGTTCACATGTAGGAATTTGAGCTGGAATCCGCCTTAAATTCTGCCGTACATTCATTTCAATGAGAGCCAGTATCTGATTTTTTTCAGCTAGCACAAAAATAGGCGTTATGCTCGTTCTTCAGGTAGATTCCACCTGAGAACTCCCATTAAAATGAATGGGAGGCGGAAAATACACCCTTTATGTGTGGAACGGAATTAGGGAATGGAATGTGTCAAAATCCGCATTTGGAATTTGGCCCTCCCCAATAAAGGCAATATAGGCAAAACACTGTGGCACTCTTCTCCAAATTCTGCGTCAAATTCCGCTTCAAATCGAGCGTGAAATTCCTACATAATATAGCTTGAGTTACTAACAGGGCTCTTCTCTTCTATTCCAGATACCCTCTTTTGCTCGAAGGTCTAATATTCTGAGTGGCCTTCAGGACTCTTCTGTGGACCACCGCCCCAAACTGGATCTAACATCTGTCAAAAAGAGCCAACCTCATCAATATCAGCTGAACAGCAAAAAGCATCACCAGTACCAGCCCAATGATCACGATCATGCCGAAAAGCATCACCCTAGCGGCCAGAGGAAATATTATTACCAGCTGAACAGTAAGAGGCACCATCATTACCAGCCAGATCCCAAAATGTATGATCAACCACCCTCAGGGAAAGATCTGCAGCTGGGCGCGGACCGTAACAAGGAATCGTCGTGGCATCACAGCCAGTACGTGGATTTTGGCGTTCACGTAAAGAATGGTTCAGGAACCGCCTTAAATGGGGTGGATAAGTCCAGTTCATCCGTGGGCACCTCCACCAGCCTGGCTAAGGAGGTGCCGGTAAATGGAATTGGGGGTAAAATGAAAATTGTGAAGAATAAAAATAAAAATGGAAGGATTGTCATAGTGATGAGTAAATACATGGAGAATGGATTGCAATCCGTCAAAATTAAATCGTCGGAGGAAGATTGTGGGGCGGCCACTCCTGGAAACAGGGTGGAAACCCTGGAATCTTGTAACGGGGAAAGGACTAAAGTCTTAGAGGGAAAACAGGAACACTGGAAGAAGAGAGTGGAGTCTAAAATAAGGATAAGCGCGGCCAATGAATATGGGAACAAAGCTGCGGCACCTCTTGCCGGCATCCAGAGAACCTACTCCAATGTGGACCCTGTCAGTGATAAGCCACTGCAGCTCACCACCAAAAAAGAGATCACCGGCTCGAATGGGTGCAAATTTGCTGTCAATGAGCCCTCAAAAGATATAGTGTACACAAATCCCCGAAAACGCTGCTTATCCCAGCTATCTGAGCCCAACAGATCTGGCAAACAAATAGTCACTTCTCGGGGCGTCGGTACTTCCGAAAGACTGGAGAATCAGCAGAACTTTCCTTTATGTCCACAAGAGCCAGACATCATTCTCCTGGACTCCGACTTGGATGAACCTATAGACTTGCGTTGTGTAAAGTCCAGGTGTGACAGTGACCAGGACATAGCCAAGGAAGGGGTGCAAGTGACTCCCCAGGAGTTACAACCCACTGAAACGGACTGTGCAAAGGAGGAGCCACAGACTATATTCAGGCCATTTTTTGGGAATATTGTTATCACAGATGTCACTGCCAACTGTCTTACGGTCACTTTCAAGGAGTATATAACAACATGACCGTGCAGAGCAAATTCCTTCGTGTAACCCACCATATTTTGGATCAGGGATAACCGCATCGAGGGATACTTCATACTGGATTTTATTTCTGCTTACCAAACTTGACCGCTGTGAGAGTCGATATCCTAAAGCACTTAGCATAGAGACAGAACCGCTATATCATGTGACCCCGAAAGGTTCTGTATTTATTTGTCATATTTATATGGGTAGAGCTGACCTGGTTTTTCATTGGTTAAACCTATTTTTTATGTACAGTCCCTATTCTGTTGCTCGGAGTGTCCGCATTTACACTGTTGTATGATAATGTGTATATATTTGGTGTATTCTTGGGATACAGGAACAATCTACATCCAGAGTGTTTGATAGGAATATGCTGCTATTAGACTAGGCCTAGTGCTTCCAGCAACTGAATGGATGTGAATGTACAGTGGAGAAACGTTACGTAAGTGGTGTAAGCCATGGGCTTAGCCAACCTTCAGCCACGGATAATACTAGTACTAATACTGTGTAATAAAGAAAATAAAACTGCTATATAGAATGACCGATGGCTCCAGTTTGTCACTATTATATGCAAAGCATCATGCAAAAAAAAATTGATACATGTTTAACATTGCTTCTTTTTTATTTTGCCCTTTTAGGTATGATTACTCAAAAATGACAATAGAATTTCAGTAATATTTTGGAACCTAAGGGTAAGTTCACAAGCAGGAATTTGATGCTGAATTTGTCACGCGGAAAATTTCTGCTTCAGAAATTTTAAGCAGATTTTTTTTTTTTTTTTTTACGCGGAATTTGGAGAAGAGTGCCACTGTATTTTGCCTATTGGGCCAAATTCCAAATTCTGCACCGACGGTAAAGGTGGTATTTTCCCCCCTCCCATTCATTTCAATGTGATTTCTCAGGCGGAATCCGCCTTCTTGGATGTTTGAAATGATTAGAGGTGGATTTCAGACAGAATTTGAGGTGGATTCTGTGTCAAATTCAGCATCAAAATCCGCAGCGTGAACTTACCCTCAGTGTTTGGTCTGTTTTAACATAGATTTTGGCAAAGGCCAAAATCTGTATCAAGTCCGATAACAATTTACAACCCATATATGTGATTTGGGTTTCCATAACTTCACTTACGTGCCATGTAATTTTGCATAGAATTGCGCAGAAGTTTCCCAAGGATTCGGCATGGAAAAGCCAGAGGATTAGCCCAATGCAGATCCGTGGCTCATCAAACTCCATATTTATGGAAGAAATCTAAGTGAGAGTCAATACGTGTCAGATTTGTAATATGTAAATCCAACACATGTGAACTTATCGTGCAATGCAGCAAATCTGAAAGTCTTGGACAATATTTCACTTTAGAATCAATAAAACTCAGATCTAGATCCAGAATATAGTCATGCGTGCAACATCTACTACACTCTACTCACATGACCGAGCCGGTTCTTGGCCTTGCGTTTAATGGATTCATGCGGGATCTTCCTTTTTCATGGGCACTTTTATCTCAATGGGTAAATCAGGTCTGTGAAAATGGACCTGAAAATCCAATCTGTGAAAAAGTAGAGAATGTTCTATTATTTCGTGGATCATGGACAGCCCATGGCTGAAGACGATGGTCGTGTGAATAGGATCCTAAAGGGAATCTAATGCCTAATAAAGTAAAGACAGCGCCGGTATTAGGCCTACATAGAAAACAAACATTATCCCTGTATGCAAATGAGCTTGCAAGTGCACAGCGGGTGGTCCCGACATGGCAAGTGCTCTGGTCCTCCTTACTGACCCCGCCACAACATCTTCCCATTATCATTATGTCCTCAATGGATACCAAGGAGGAAGCGTCGTGGCAGGGTTCAGTGTGGCCATGCTGGGGCCGCTCGCTCTGCAATGGTGGCCTCGTCTTCATTTGTGTTTTCTGAGGCTGGGGCTACTCAGTGATCCTGGCCGTGACTCCCGTTGTGCGACCAAAGACTGGCATGTCATACTTTTATTACATATGAAGTAATGGAAGTGAATGGGGTCACATGACCTGGAGACGCTTTGGGCCTCAAAATAATGGATTAGTGCTTGATTTTATTTTTTTTTTTTTTGCCGACTGAGGGTTAGTCACAATGCGAGCCCCTTCTCTTACATTAGTTCAGATGTTTCAGGTGACAGGATGATTTTAGACCCCACAATGGGAGTTGTGGCCTCCATTGCTATGTAGTCCCTAACGCAATGTGTAGACCCTAAAATCAATGGCCACAACCTCTGTTTCCACTTGTGTTTTACGTCCTCTACTGCTGTAAGTGCTTTGTTACCATGTAAATGGTATTCTCACTATTAGGGGTAAAGACATTATTAGGCCTCATTTTTCAAAACAAATCCTGTCTATGTTGCCCATGGCAACCAATCAGGGTTTGGCTTTCATTTTCTGGATGGCTCTGGTATTATGAAAGCTGATCTGTGATTGGTTGCTATGGGCAACACAGACAGCTTTCATAAATCTGCCCCACTGAGGGCCTCTGGGGTACGGCTGCCCATAGGCTGTGTAGACCACAGCCAAATGTAAAATTATCAAAAAAAAAAAAAAAAAAAAATGGTCGCCGAGTAGTTTATGCTTGTATCACTTTAGCTTCATATCTACTGAAATAAAGTCGCCGTTCACACGCAGGAATTTGACACTGATTTAGGAGCAGATTCCACCCAGATTTTGCCCCCATTGTCTTCAATGGGAGGTAGAAATCGCAGCAAGATGCAGAAAAAATAAGCGTCCAGCTCGATCTTGCCGCAGCTGTTTCAGCCGGCTCGAGATTCCCTACTGTTTGGGCCCAATCCGATCTTCTTCATTTTCCACTGTGTGAACGGCCCCTAACAGTTTCCACTTCATTTTCCTAAATTTGCAGCTCCATTCTTTTCCTATTATGTCCTCTGACATCAGCAATATTATATGCTGCTAGAAATTCAGCGCACTGTCATCTTTGCCAGTATGCGTCGCAGTGCCAGAGGTAGCCTTGTTCTGTCGGGGGCGCTCCTCACAGTCCAGTGATGATGCTGTAAGGCCTGCCCTTCTGACAGTGGAGGGATATTGGTGCCGAAACTAACGGCACTGATATCTCTAGCGCATACTGGCAAAGCTGAAACGGCATTGAATTCAGAGAAATCCAGACTTCCTGCATCATTTATGCCAGATTTCTGATATAAATGATAATAAATCTGGCAGCGCCCACCCTCACCATGCCCCCTTTTCAGGAAAGTGTTGAGAGTGGCGCAAAAAAAAGAAAACCATAACTTTTTTGTGCAAAAACCTGATTTTTGCAAAAAATGTGTGACCTTTTTATGAGGCATAATAAATCCGCCCCCTTGGTCTCTATATAATGGTCACAATAAGATATTACCCGCGACATTGTACAGTCATTGGCTACCGTGAGTGGTCGAAGTTTTACCGCGTACGGTTACACAGTGACGGCTATGTGTGCCGTTACCCATAGTGCTACCTTACTGGCACAGTAACAGAGCAAAGAAAATCGTGAAAATAAAACTGTCAGGTTTTGTGTAAAAGAAGAAAAATATTCTATCAGTCGACGCCATACCTAGAGCAGGATGCGAGTTTGTCGAATGCCAACGGGTGCAAAAACATCCAATACATCAACATGGACTACAACATGAACACTGAATTTAACCTAAGGCTTTGTTCACATTTGCATCTCAGTTTTTTGCATGCATGATCTCTGTCTGGTAAAACGGTGGACATTATACGGATCCCCAATGGACCCCATTATAGTCATTACATGCGGTCCATTGGGATCTGTTAGTGTCCGTTGTATGACAGGATTTCTGTTTTTCTGGTCCTATAGGGAATAGAAACATAAATTCAGATGGAAATGTGAACACAGCCCTACTTGCCTATTTTGGTTTGTATCCCTCCCTCTCCTCTGCTGGTCTGGGCACATTTTTCTCAATGCCTGGTTTTCCCTGTTCTTCCCAGTGTGATGTCAGAGCTTCGCTGCCTGCTCAGATGTCGACCCCCTGCTGTAAGCGTTTATACAGAGCCTACGGGCAGGGAAAAGGCCGCTGCGAGGTGAGGAAGACACCGCATACAGCCAGGAAAATATTCACTATGATCATCTGTCTATTCCAAATCCCATTCAAGATTTCAAAGTAAAATCTGCACTATATATATATATATATATATATATATATATATATATATATATATATATATATATATATATATATATATATATATATATATATATATATATATATATATATATATATTTTTATATATATATATTTATATATTTATATATATATATATATATATATATATAAACACTGTATATATACACTTAACTGCAGATTTACAGTGGATTTCACCCCTACACATTGAGGATTCTGATCTTAATATCCTCAGTATACATGTTTTTTCCACAGGGAACACGTCTGCAACATGTGCTAAATAATGGGGCACGCAATTCAGTGGGCGTCAGTATATCACCGTATACAATGGATGTTTATACAGAATCCATACAGTCCATTGGTTTTTATATCTTGTCCACCATATTACTAACTGTGTGCATCAGGCCATGGGATTCCTCATAAGCAGACAGCAGGCTGCCATCATATTTCTCTATTGCTGCCATGCTCTAGATGTATAGGACAGGCTATAAATATCTAATCGGCGGGGGCCACAGCTGGCCCCGGCACCGATCCCATGCACTGGCTGAAGATGCGCCTCTTTTATGCACCTGCACAGAGAACTCTACGCTGTCAGCTGGTGTGTATGATCATAAAGCTGAAGCAGAAACGCCGCAGCAAAAAATGCTGCATTTTACAGCCCCTGCAAATCGTATGGTATTCTGGCTAATCCCATCCACGCATTGCTGAAAAACATTCACAGTGGAAAATATGTGTTTTCAAAAACACTCACGTTTTTAAAAATCGTAGCATGTCAATGATACCAGCGGAAACGCCGGCGTTTATTCTATAGGTATAATAAGGGCAGAAAGTCCGCAGACGAAAAAGCATTTTTTTGCTGCGTTTCGCTACGTGGGGCCTTGGCCTAAATCAGCCAGGGCAGGCTAATAGGAACATGGCAAGGCCAAAGCAAAAGTGAAAAATGTTGCAAATTTTTGTGCAAAAAAAGATTTGCTCAAGAAATTGGCAACGATCATGTTTCATAATTAGAAAGCTGGCATACAAGGCATGATATATGTCCCCCACTGTGTTTCAAAAACAGCCACATGACGCGTTTCTAAATCAGTCACCCTAAGGCTGAGGCCCCACGTTGTGCAAACGCAGCGTTTTTGTGTTGCAGATTTTGCTGTGGGTTTTTTTTTAGTCAAAGTCAGGAGTGAATTTAACAGAAGGGAGATCAATGTCTGATGTCTAGAAGCTCAACGATCACTATACGGGGTCCTGAGCTCCCAGTTTTTGAGCACCTGTTTTTCCCTGCACACTGGTGCTCCTGTGCAACTGGTTCTGCAGGGAATTACAATCGACCCCACCGCCGTTCCCCTGAGCAATGGATGGCCAGGGTGCAGCTATGCAGGCAACAACCGGGAAGTGGACACATCATAAGGATAGGTATTCTGGCTGCAACTATAAAAAAGCAAGCAAAATGCAGTGTGTGAACCCAGCCTAACACCTGGTCATGTACAGGTCAGTAAATTCTAAAAATATGAGGTCACCAGTAATAAAAAATGACCACAGAGTCCAGGCTGGAAGGGGTGAGGTAAATGCCCTTTATTTCACACACCGAGGCTGAATGTCATTCCTATGCCAGTGCCTCCAGGCTTGTATATAATAGAACCAGTTTATCGGGGCAGCAAATACTGTTTGTCTAAGGAAGTGCCCAATGCTCATAAAAATACTTGTACAGGTGCAGTGTTATTTATTTCTCATCTGTCTATGGAATATACAATATGTACAAAGTACATACAGTGCTTGTCAGGTCTCCATCCAGGATGTACCGAACAGAAAGGATGGATGGATAAATAGATACATAGATATGAGATAGATAAATACATAGATATGAGATAGATGGAGATAGATAGATAGATAGATAGATAGATAGATAGATAGATATGAGATAGATAGATAGATATGAGATAGATAGATAGATAGATAGATAGATAGATAGATAGGAGATAGATAGATGAGATAGATAGATATGAGATAGATAGATTTGAGATAGATAAATACATAGATATGAGAGAGATAGATAGATAGATAGATAGATAGATAGATAGATAGATAGATAGATATGAGATAGATGGATAGCTAGATAGATATGAGATAGATAGATATGAGATAGATAGATAGATATGAGATAGATAGATATGAGATAGATAGATAGATAAATACATAGATAGTGAGACAAGATAGATAGATATGAGATAGATAGATAGATATGAGATAGATAGATAGATAGATAGGAGATAGATAGTTGAGATAGATAGATAGATAGATAGATAGATAGATAGATAGATAGGAGATAGATAGATAGATAGATAGATATGAGATAGATAGATAGATAAATACATAGATATGAGACAGATAGATAGATATGAGATAGATAGATAGATAGATAGATAGATAGATAGATAGATAGGAGATAGATAGATAGATAGGAGATAGATATATAGGAGATAGATAGGAGATAGATAGATAGGATAGATAGATAGATAGATAGATAGATAGATAAAAGAATGGAAGCAGAACAGCACAAAAACCAAAAGCAAAAATGGTGCTACTCCCACTGGTTCACTAGCTATGAACCAAAGTATCTAAAAGCAGAAACCTAGCCAGCACACAGCAATTCAGTGAAAAATGGAGGACTCATTTGGGCTAATAAAGTCCTCTTTTTTTTCACTGAATTGCTGTGTGCTGGCTAGGTTTCTGCTTTTAGATAGATAGATAGATAGATAGATATGAAATAGATAGATAGATAGATAGATAGATAGATAGATAGATAGATATGAAATAGATAGATAGATAAATATATTAGATAGATAGATAGATAGATAGATAGATAGATAGATAGATAGATAGATATGAGATAGACAAATAGACTGATAAAATAATAGGTAATAGAAAAGTTGTAGCAAGCTAAATATGGAATAGATAGGTAGATAACTAGATATATTTTAGATAGATAAACAATTGTGATAAATAGATAGATAAATAGATATTAGACAGATTGAGAGATAGATAAATATTACAGAGAAATGGATAATACAATCATATATAAACTGATATAAGATAGATTAGTTAAAAGGAGGGATAGATATATTAATGTATATTATACAAATATATAGTTAGTACAGAGAGATGGATACACACATTCATAGATTATCTATCTATCTATCATATATCAGTTTAATAGATAAAAGGATAGATAGAAGAATAGATAGATAGATAGATAGATAGATAGATAGATAGATAGATAGATAGTAGAAGGATGGATATTAGGGAGCAATAAATATATTAGACAGAGTGATGATAAATAAATAGCTAAAATATTAGGGAAAGACAGATAAAATAGATTGATAGATGAATAGATATTATAGCTCGCTGTTAGATAGACAGATTGATAGATAATAGGGAGAGATTGATATACAGATCGATAGACAGACTGCTAGATAACTAGATAATAGATAGATGGATATGAGAGAGAGGCAGATAAACAGATAACTAGTTATTATATGGAGAGGACAGGCAGCTATAACATACAGTAAGTAATATAAGCCGCTAACTGAGCAGATATTCTAGGCATTGGGGTGGTTATTCTATAGATATTCTATAGATCCGCTCCTGGCGCACTGATATACTGTAGCGCCTCCTCTCTGCTGCTTCCTCTCCTTATAAGGTCGCACATGGTCGCAGTCATTGCCTATTTGTCGCTCTCTTCTCTCTTATTGCCGGACGTGATGTATATAACACTGTATATTACTACTACGAGTAACTTCAGGCGGTTTACTATGAATGCACCGTGTAGATTATGCCCTTACATGGTGTTACCGCGGTGTCCTGTAGCCCCCGGCTCACACACGTCTCCTCACTGTCCCCGGTTTTGCGGTTTTCTCCAAACATCATTGCTTATTCTTTGTCTTGTAGCTGTAACATGGAGAAGGCGCAGAAACCTGGAGCATGGAGGGGTCTTATCTATACATACATAGCCCCCCGACTCACAGTACAGGGGCTGGAGCCCACCCTGAGCATGGGACAGTCAGGGGTCCTCCATTACCACGACCACCACCTGTACTAGTAATACCTGGGCAGAACATACCTGGAGAATGACAGCTCTGAAGTAGTGAATGCACCAGAGCTGGAGGTTATATCTCTATTATTGGCATTATTAGAAATAAATCAGCCATTTTGAAGAATTGTATATTTTGTGGTACAAGATTATGGCGATGATGTGTAATACGTGGCGACAGTATACAGCCAGGACATGCTCGCACAGTATACTGCTCAGTGTGTGCAGTACCCAGTGGGTTCATTAGACGCCGTTCACACCACAAGTCTGCTATCTGCTGGATATATATGCTTCACTATAAATAAATGTATAAAATGTATCCTATACACATACACCTAGTTTACTGCTGATTTTTCCGTCACGGTAAAAGAGCGCTGGATTTGCCTCAATTCTGTCACTGCAAAAATTGCCTGAAATGCTGCAGTTTTTGTGATGGAATTTATTGCGTTATCCCTGTGCGTTGCATGGCCAAGAGATGAAAATCGCAGTGAAACCCGACGGCATAAATTGACATAAAAACTGCATCCAGAATAATTTACACTGCAGTTTGCTGCACTGTATGTCTCATGTGAACACGTCCTTAACGTTAAACGCATATATCGCATGATCGGAGGATCAGAGGAACGGAAAAACAGACAAAAATGGACACGAACGGAGCCCGGGGGACCCCATTGACTATAATGGAGTCTGTCAGGTGTCCAGACGAAAAAGTGGGGCTTGCAGCACAGTTTATGACAGATCTGCGCCAGGCGGGCACCCAGTGCACATGTGACCTCGGCTTTACTACGTTCTACTCGCTTTACAGCTGTTATGAAGGATAACGTATGACACAACACATTTCTGTTCCTGTTCTGCGTATTTTTACCACATACTATTTTAACATTATGGTCGATCAGAAATATAAAGACTTTTTTGAAGTACAAAACTCTATATAAAAAAAGACAACGATACTTGTAATGTAAAAACAGACAAACACATATGGCAGCAGATAACTAAGCTGTATGAGCAAAATGGCGCAGGTTTTTAAATTTTTTTCTGTAGATGTAGATTACAATCTGGATGTAAACAGCCCTGAAGAGAAGATGAGAGTAGTAGTGCGCAGTGTGTACAGTACAGCATCACATGACACCTGACAAACACCATTTGCTATAAGAGAGTCTGTTGTGTTACCGTGAATTTACCTAAATACATAGTGCTGCAAATAGGACCAGAGAGCCCGACACAGAGGTGGACCCTGGTGCTCATGTCACCTGCACCTCAAAAACATCCCCAGTCCTTTCCTTACCATGCAAAGACCCTTATTGTTGCCCTGATTCATCTCTGTCTATCGCCCCACCCGTACTCTCTGTTCACTCAATGACTTAAGACTAACATCCTCTATTATCAGAACCTCCCACGCTCGTATACAAGACTTCTCCCGAGTTGCACCACTTCTCTGGAATGCTCTATCCGGGACTATCAGATTAACCCCCAATTTCCACAGCTTCAAGCACAAACTAAAGACATATCTTTTCAGACAGGCCTATCACAATTCCTAATGTAAACCCTTCCATAGATTCCCTAAAATGTACCCTCCTCTGTTCACGCTCCCGCATTATCCCACAGGATATGATGCCTTTATCTGAGTGGAACCCTGTATGTCCAGATGCTTGGGACTCGCACATATAAGGACACAGCTGGTGACAGCTTATACAGCTTTATTTATTTGTTTAGTTATAGTAACCTTTATCATAAAAATGGCTGGACCACTCCATAAGTAATGTTACCTCCTATGTCGCCCCCTGCCACTTCATAGATCGTAAGCTCTTGCGGACAGGGCCCTCAGTCCTATTGTGTGAATTGATTTATTACTCTATTATTAGGTCTCATTTTGTCTGTATTTTAACCCTACAATTTGTAAAGTGCTGCAGAATATGTTTGCGCTCTATAAATAAAGTGTATTATTATAATGTATTAGTGACTAACCCTATATATGCCACACAATGTTCACTGTATCCTATCATTTAACCCTTTCGCTGCTAGGGGTCTTCGGATATTTTGCACCTCTGATAGCCAGAGCAATTTTCACAGTTTTGAGATGGACAAATAAAACCTAAATTGAAACATTAAAAAACCATACTAACCCTCCATACCTATATATTTTCTGAAAGTAGACACCTGCAGCATTGTCAGGATGCCACTTGGTACTGTATACGAACAAGGACCTTCATGCAATTTTGATTTAAAGTGAATGTTTTATTTAAAAAAAAATGCAAATAAATTTATATTCGTTGCTAAAAGTGGAAACCAAACAAAAAGTTATATGCACGAAACCTCCTAAAAATAAGAGATCAACATGTGTAGAGTTCATTCATATCACTAAGGCCTAAACCTGCATGCACATGTCTTCAGAAAATCACCAGAACTGGAAGGAACAAAAATCTGCTTTGAAGCAGGAAATGTTAAAAAAGTATCTTCCTATAAAATGTAGGGATTACACACCGTGAAAAACAAGTGAACCCCTAAACCCTATACTGTATATTTTTTGAAAGTAGACAACCTGAAGATTATATGAGTCTCAATGGGTTATCAATAGCCACCTCCACCTTCATGTAACTTTGTGACAAACACAAATAAAAAAATTTTTAAATGCACTACAACATATATTTGCACCTAAAACTCCTATTCAATTTTACATTCACATACAAAACACATATAAAATAATAGATCAAGGTGTACACAATTTATATATACTGCAAACATCAGCTACAATAAGAGCTCGTACTCTCAAAAACACTGATACAGAAGACAAGCAATACTACTGTCATTCACTAATATGTTAAAAATCTATACTGCACCTAGCAAACTGTGACTGTGATACCAAAATCTAACTTGAGATTGCACAGCATACAGTATATAAAAACACAGCTTAATATTTCATATATACAACCACCTTCATGCAACTTTGCAGCAAACAGAGATTACAAGCAAAAATAGTGCAAAAATTCAAATTTTCCACTGAAGCAGTCCCTTTCTGCAAACAAAATGTACTATCCAAAAAACTGAAATATGTGAGGAATTCATACATACCACACACACACACACATATATATATATATATATATATATATTTACAGGTGCAGGTGTTAAAGAAATGCCAAAATCGCAGAAATGCAACAACCAATTTTGTGCATGCAAATTAAATAGGAGTTTACATAAGAATATAATTTTCTATCCCCCTATAAAAATTGTAGCAATTTATACATTTATCTCTAGTGATAATCGCTATTACTATTATTTTAGTGTGTAACGGATATCGCTAGAGAGGCGGTTGGTGTATTTTACTCTATAAAGATCAGGTATAGACAGGGTGAAATGTAAACTTTATTGATGACTTTGTGTATGTGTTGTGTTAGTGTTTGGTGTTATTCTTTTGGCGCTGCGACCTGGACAATGGTAAACGTCTTGGTCACAGGGCCAATAAACTTCCTGGTTATGCTCAGAGGGGTATTATATAAAATACCCCTTTTATAAGGCTCAGAGGGGTATTACATTATCCCTCTTTGTGACAATCAGAGAGCAAAAGTACAGTATGCTCTGTAATTGATAGTAGTGGATAACACGGTACAACATTATACTACTGTAATTGATAGGAGAGGGGATAACATGGACAGAAGTATATACTTTGTATATACTATATATTCACCACACACTGTACACTATCCTGTATATATAGTCTTCACCAGGTTGGCACACACTGTTGCTGGTATGTCAGCCCTCCATGCAGATCTCCTCTAGAGCAAGGATGTTTTGGGGCTGTCGCTGGGCAACACGGACTTTCAACTCCCTCCAAATGTTTTCTATGGGATTGAGATCTGGAGACTGGCTAGGCCACTCCAGGACCTTGAAATGCTTCTTACGAAGCCGCTCCTTCGTTGCCCTGGCAGTGTGCTTGGGATCATTGTCATGCTGAAAGACCCAGCCACATTTCATCTTCAATGTTCTTGCTGATGGACGGAGGTTTGCACTCAAAATCTCACGATACATGGCCCTTATTCATTCTTTCATGTGCACGGATCAGTCGTCCTGATCCTTTTGCAGAGAAACAGCCCCATACATGATGTTGCCCCCCCCCAGGCTTCACAGTAGGTATGGTGTTCTTTGGATGCAACTCAGCATTCACTTTCCTCCAAACAAGATGAGTTGTGTTTCTACCAAACAGTTCTACTTTGGTTTCATCTGACCATATGACATTCTCCCAATACTCTTCTGGAACATCCAAATGCTCTCTAGCAAACTTCAGACGGGCCCGGATATGTACTGGCTTAAGCAGGGGGACACGTCTGGCACTGCAGGATCTGAGTCCCTGGCGGCGTAGTGTGTTACTGACGGTAGCCTTTGTTACGTTAGTCCCAGCTTTCTGCAGGTCACTCACTAGGTTCCCCCGTGTGGTTCTGGGATTTTTGCTCACCGTTCTTGTGATCATTTTGACCCCACGGGGGTGAGATCTTGCGTGGAGCCCCTGATGGAGGGAGATTATCAGTGGTCTTGTATGTCTTCCATTTTCTAATTATTGCTCCCACAGGTGATTTCTTCACACCAAGCTGCTTGCCTATTGCAGATTCAGTCTTCCCAGCCTGGTGCAGGGCTACCATTTTGTTTCTGGTCCTTCCACAGCTCTTTGGTCTTCACCATAGTGGAGTTTGGAGTGTGACTGTTTGAGGTTGTGGACAGGTGTCTTTTATACTGATAACAATGTCACACAGGAGCCATTACTACAGGTAATGAGTGGAGGACAGAGGAGCCTCTTAAAGAAGAAGTTACAGGTCTGTGAGAGCCAGAAATCTTGCTTGTTTGTAGGTGACCAAATACTTATTTTCCACCATAATTTGCAAATAAATTCTTTAAAAAATCAGACAATGTGATTTTCTGGATTAGTTTTCTCATTTTGTCTCTCATAGTTGAGGTCTACCTATGATGACAATTACAGGCCGGCCTCATCTTTTTAAGTGGGAGAACTTGCACAATTGGTGGCTGACTAAATACTTTCTTTCCCCACTGTATATAGTATATTCACCACACACTGTACACCATCCTGTATATATATATATATATATATATATATATATATATATACATTCACCACACACTGTACACTATCCTGTATATATATATATATATATATAAGTACATTCACCACACACTGTACACTATCCTGTATATATATAGTACACTCACCACACACTATCCTGTATATATATATAGTACATTCACCACACACTGTACACTATCCTGTATATATATATAGTACATTCACCACACACTGTACACTATCCTTTATATATATAGTACACTCACCACACACTGTACACTATCCTGTATATATATATAGTACATTCACCACACACTGTACACTATCCTGTATATACATATAGTACATTCACCACACACTGTAAACTATCCTGTATATATATAGTACATTCACCACACACTGTACACTATCCTGTATCCAACAGTCTTGAAGGAGTTCCCAGAGATGCTTAGCACTTGTTGGCCCTTTTGCCTTCACTCTGCGGTCCAGCTCACCCCAAACCATCTCGATTGGGTTCAGGTCTGGTGACTGTGGAGGCCAGGTCATCTGGCGTAGCACCCCATCACTCTCCTTCTTGGTCAAATAGCCCTTACACAGTCTGGAGGTGTGTTTGGGGTCATTGTCCTGTTGAAAAATAAATGATGGTCCAACTAAACACAAACCGGATGGAATAGCATGCCACTGCAAGATGCTGTGGTAACCATGCTGGTTCAGTAGTCCTTCAATTTTGAATAAATCCCCAACAGTGTCACCAGCAAAGCCCCCCCACACCATCACACCTCCTCCTCCATGCTTCACGGTGGGAACCAGGCATGTAGAGTCCATTCTTTCACCTTTTCTGCGTCGTACAAAGACATGGTGGTTGGAACCAAAGATCTCAAATTTGGACTCATCAGACCAAAGCACAGATTTCCACAGGTTTAATGTCCATTCCTTGTGTTGTTTAGCCCAAACCAGTCTCTTGTGCTTGTTGCCTGTCCTTAGCAGTGGTTTCCTAGCAGATATTTTACCATGAAGGCCTGCTGCACACAGTC